>JAMXBD010000197.1:0-1462996 GCA_024138025.1 Combretum micranthum | reverse complement strand
ATTATATAATTGATATATTTGGAAATCTTATTAAATTATGAGTCTAACGGTACTAATGTATATTTTTTATATCTTGAGCCCAGGACATGCTTTTTGAAGTCTGTATCCGAACGGGTTCGAATAGGTCAAAATTTACTCCAATATTTTTAAGCGAACTTAATACTACAAATATTCTACACTTAACTACACTCGGCCTCTGGGTTAAGGGCGCTAAATGCCGACTTAAACTATGTATTCCTCTTAGGTTTCCGGGTGATTTTCGGTTTAGATCTTTGCAATTTGGAAACTGATTATTTTTATTTATCAACATATTTGATTTGAGAAATTAGCTTAAATTTATTTTTGTAAGTACTTAATATCTTTTAACGTTTTCAGAATTCTTGAATTGGGTTTCATTACCGAAAGTTAATCGTTATTTACTTTTAATAATTGTTTTTGGTTTTATTACCCAATTTTAGAAGTCGGAGTTACTAGAAATTTGTCGTACGTAGTGGTTTTGGAATTGAAGTTAATGAGTTTCTATTTTGTTTAAGAATTCTATTACCTCAAGATAAGAAATTTCTGGATAAGTTCGTGATTTAAGACTAGTCAAAGTTTGCTTTTAATTTGAGTGAATTTTTAGGGTTCATTTTCGAAGTTCATCTTGAAATTATTTACTGAAATTTTCGAGGCTCACAGAGGACGAGGACCTAACAACGGAAGAGATACAATGTTGGAAGTGTGAAAAGAAGCATCACCCTAACAATGCCTATGTCTACAATCTAAGTGTTATCTCTGCAGGAGTCCCTATCACAAGTCAAAGGATTTTCCTAAGAAGACTGCTGCCACTGCTTCATTTGCACAAAAGTAGGACATTTGGCTCAAACGTACCATGGAAGAAAAACCTATGCATCAATCACTTCGTCCATCAAGTAACAAAAAGAATAGAGGCCATAAAGAAATAGGAAAGAGAACCACTTGGAAACCCATTCACCTGGAATATATGTTCACAATCTACAACAACAGTGGGTGTGTGAAGAAGCCAATGACAAAGAAGTAAAGCTCGCTGCCCTGAGAGGAGATGATAATCATGGACACGGTTTAGCACATTAGGTTAGCTTCGTCCTTAGATGTTCAAATGTTGTTATATACCGCTAAAGCTAAGAAAATGGTTCATTAGTTAATAACCAGTAGATAAAATCATCCTAACCTAATATAGAATGGATAAAATATAAGATCATAAAAAATTTAAGTTTTCAAACGTAGAACCAAATCAAACGCCATCCCCCTTTATCGACGCTAAAATCACCAAAATAAAGTATATTAAAAGCTTAAATATTTTAAGTATTGTCAAAGTTAGAGCAGTTAAGCCACATGAATTTTCGCAATTAACAAAGTAATGAGATATCTTGACTTCAACCTCATCAAGATACACATAAGTAAAAACAATTATAAAAAAATGATATCCCTGATAACAAAAAGGATATGAAAACAACGTATTTTATATGCACAAGTCATATATATATATATATATATATATATATTCATCTAAGGATGGAAAAGCAAATTCATAACCTTCTTTTGTTGTGTTGTCATGTCATAATGTGTTGTTGTCAGTTTTGAGTTGAGTTGTCAAGTGTCAGTTGTCCGCGTCTTAATTGACTTTGAGTATTCTCAAAAAGGTCAAGTAAAGTGAAGGTTGAAATCGCTAAACCAAATCTTATTAATTTATATATATTATATTGCATAGAATATTAAACATAAAGAATTAGTGAAGTGTTGAAAATTCTCAACACCACCAAGTAAGAATAAATAAAAAATAATAATAATTACGAAAGAAGAGATGCTTGAACAATGATAAACTTCCAATACTTTTTTTCGTGAGAATGAAACTAACAATAAATAACAAATAAATGGCACAAAGAAACAAAACAATGTAATCGTAATGCCTATAAGAGATAAATGTAAATATTAAACAAACAAAAGTACAATGAATCCGATATGTCGGGAATGCTAATAAAGTATGACATAAGTTTTCTCACCAAGTTAAACAAACTATAAACACATAACAAGTTTTGAGGACAAAACTTTCTTACTGAAATTTTTCATAACTCTTAGAAAATAATCATGGAATTAAAAACTGAAACCAAAATCCTAAAGATTAATCCAAATTAAAATTGAAATCTAAAAAATATCAAATACGAAATTCCTTAACATTAAAGAATGAGAACCTTCAAAAACAAGATGGAAAACTCAATAATTGTTCAACTTAAAATCCATATGTTAAACAAACTACCTATCTGACACTCAAAATCAAGACAGTATATCCAAGCAAATATTTGGGACAAAAGTATAAAATCGTAGACCCTTCAGTTAATTTTTGGATCAAGAATTTTAATTAATATAAAGTCAAACTAAGTCAACCGTAACTCTAGACTCGATTAAACAATCGGTAACTGAAAAATGTTAAATATATTATAAAAATAAAGTAAAAAAAATTTTGAACCAAAAATATAATACGGTCAAAAACCCAAAATTTTATGATCTTATGAATAAATAAAAAAACCGGAAGTCAATCGGAACCCTAAAGTCAACTAGAATTATAACAAACTTTAGTGAATTTCGATCCGCAATCCCGTTCTCTAAACCATTAAACAATAAAATCAAGTTAATAATAGGTTATAGTCCTAATAATATAATGAAGCTTAAAAATATAGATTCATCGAAATATAGTTCGTTTCGGACTCATACGGGAACAGATTTCGAAAACAGTATTCCAGTACACCAAACAATAAAAATATTCCAATAATACAGTTAGACTCGTAATAATATAAGGATTCCAAAAATATCAATTTTAGAAATTTTTTTTTATCTAAAAATATCTAATATAGCCCGTTTATGTGTATTTTTTTACTACCAATATTTTTTTATCTATCTACTATTCATCTATTTTTATTTTTTCTTACTATATTCTTATAACCTAATACCTATTTCTTACAATTTTTTTCCATAAAAATTCTAAACCACATACTAAATTTCTCATACACTTTTCTTCTAAAATTAATTTTTAAATACTCTTCCTCTTCATGCCATCAATTTTCTTTTCTTTTCATTTATTTAATTAATACATTTTTCCTCCAACTTTATCTATAAATACCCCTTCTTCCTTCATTTCTTACATACTTTTTTTTACTATATCAAAACTCTACCAAAATCATTTCAACTCTCTAATTTTCCTCTCTAAAATTCTCTTTCCCAATCTCTCTTTTCTTTCCATCCATTACTATCTCATACAACCAACAACAAAATCTTTCTTACTCCCTCTCCACATAAACTTTGGGTAAAAATTCCTAAAGTTTCTCTTCATGTCATGTAACATTACATGACCATAATGTGTGTTTCCTAAAACCATGTTGTTGAGAAAACAACAATATGTTCATGTTTTATTCTGTTCATGCAATATTTTATTATACTATTATGTTATATTATTTATGCTTCTAATCTAATTTCTATATGTTATTAAATATATTTATGTATATACTATATATATATATATATTTCTTAGAGCATATAAGCTCACTAACATAACCTTTACTTATACTCATGCAATTTATTTATTTATTCCATGCAATTTCATTAAGACTAGTCTTTCCAATCTTAGACTTGTCCTCATCAAGTCAAAACAATTTTTCTTCTTTCTTTTTGAACTTGTCCATAATCTAAGTCTAGATAACCTTGAAATAAATCTAAGACTCCCATAATTTTCTTATTTGTTTTCTCATTTTCTTAAATGACTTGCCCATGTCTAAGTCCGGGTAGTCTTGATACAAGCTAAGACTTCCCAATACTTGACTTTTATTATGTGCTTATTTCATTATCTTCCATCTTCCATATTAATTATTTGTGTCGTGTTATTTAATTATAAACTCATGTTCATCCATGATCGTGTTGTTGTTGTCTTAATAAAAATAAGAGAATTTCTTTCCTTGATAAAGAAAGTTAAGCTCACTATGAAAATAAAATTTTATCACTTCAGAAAGGTTATATTAAAATTTAGAATTTTTTTTATCATAATGCTTTTTCAAAAATTTTAGACAAGTTCATCATAGATTTTAGTGTTGTTATTATGCAAGACCTTTTTTCCAAGTTTAACTAAGTAATTCTTTACTCTCTTTTCAAAGTACCAAAATAAAATTTTCATATAAAACCTTAAGGTTTATAATTTTTTATGTATAAATTTTTCTTAAAAACCTTATTGATAGGATTATCACCAACACTTTAACAAACACTAAAACCAAACAACTTTTCAAGTCAAGTTTAAAATCAACTCACTAATTAAAAATTCACTTAGGAATAAATCAGTATACAATTTACCGAACTAAGTTTTATGAAGTAAAAATTCATTTTCTTTTTATAAAATCAAGGAAATAATAGTTATAATAAATAAACACTCACTTGTAGCAAACTAAAACTTTTTCCAACCCCTAAAAGTTCATGTTTCGAAAAATAATTAGTTAAAAGAAGTTTATCATGAAAATGAAATATTTATGAACTCAAAATATGGAATCATGATTTTCTTTAGTTAAGTTTCATATTTACAACATCTACGAATTAAAATTTTGTATAAGAATCGAACTTAAAGAAATTTTCTATAAGGGAATATACTTAGAGTGCCATGCCACTAATGAATAAAAACAAGTCTTGCAAAATAAATTATTAGATAAAACTCGTTTAAAAAATGAGACCCTTGAATTCAAAATATATATTGAACTATGATTATTATTTTGTTATTGATTGAGTCACATATTCACAAGATAACAATTAAATCACAAGTCAAAAGATGACCTTCACAAAATTCTATCTTTCAAAAAGATGGTTTACAATTTTTTTTTTTTTAGACAACAATACTAGAATCATGTATATAATTTGAGTCTATATTAAAAGAATTTTTCAACTATATAAATATTCATGTGTTTGCTATAGAATTTTTAGATGAAATAAAATTAAGAAAAATTACAAAGTGAGGCTGGAATTTTCATGCTAGAGTTGTATCGACTCATTTTCAAACCCAAATGACTTCAAATGTTAGAAATAGTCTTAGAAATAGATAAATCTTTTGAGTAGATAAAAAAAAGACATCTTGTGTGCGAAATTCCGAGTTAAAATGAGCAAGTTATAGCCATTTTAAGTTGTAATTTCACATAATCCAAGTTTTGACAAAAATAACCAAATAGAATTAGAACATTTAAGTATAACTTCTATGAAATACTCATCCCAGGTATTTCTTTTATTTAGATGAAAAAGAATACGGGATTTTCCTTCCTAAGGATTACTACGACTGAGAATATTGTGATATGGACGAGTGAGTTTTCCCTTTATATTTCGTTACCTTACTTGTGCTTGTAGATAGCTGCACTAGATTTATAGGTACAAAATAAAATGAACATGTATGGGTATGGGTTTATATGTTTATACCTTTATGTATGTGTGACAATGGATGCTAAGCATATCAAAATCCACAGATGATTATTTAAGTATATTGTTAATATTACATGTTGTATGTGTGTATGATGATTGTTTGATCACTTTTAAGTTTACCATAATTACACTCGGCCTTTATATAAATTAAATGGACATGTATTACATCTATCGAGTCACATTCATAAGGACTGCTACTCCTACGCGAGGAATCGGAAGGGCCAAAGTCAAGCTAATTCTTAGGGAACTAAGGCGTACCGGAGATACATTCTAAGGATGAGCCACGCCGATCGATCGTTGTGAGCAGAATGCTCGGGGACTAGCAGTGAAGATGGCAAGGATCTTTATACCTAAATTCCTCAACCTTCGATACGGAGGGGTAAATCCGTTCTATATATGGTTTCCGGATAACCATATATATTTGTGTAATCATGTGCCTGTTACATAGCATATGCATGAAAACTAATAAACTTGCTTGAAATTACAATGCGAATAAAAGAGAATAACTCACTAAGCTCGTTATAACCTTACACCCCCATAGGCTTTTGTTGAAACAGGTATGTTTGCGGTTACAATCGAGGATGGGAATATTAAAGAAATCGTTGGTGAATCTTTAAGCTCTTGTGGAAGAAGTGGAACCATAGGATGGATTCACTTTTATGCAATTTCTTTATGAGTTAGATATGATATGTTAATGTTTGGAGAATTCTAGGAAGTGTATTTGTATAATTCTAAAGAATTAGCGGGGGTATGCCCCTAAGAATTGTAATGACCTTACTTATGTTTTATGTTAATTATTCTTCTTACCTCGTTATTCAACTGTTATCAAAGTAAATTCAATTACTCCAATGCATTCCACTGATATGTTTTACGCCTTGTGCATGATATGAAAGCCTTTGCATGACTAAAGAAGTCATTCTTAGGCTTTAATATTATGTATGAGGACTGCTACATTTAGGGTACCCCTCGGGCATGCAGGTTTACCCATTATTGATTGATGTTGCTTTATTGCTGATGTTTATGCTCTTTTTATAGGTGATGATGGTAAAGAAGGTCTATAGATATCAATCAGTTCTTGATCCTAGTCCATCCTAGGGCAAGGGTTGAAAGAGGGCTCTGTCATGTCGAGGAAGGTGAATCGTGTGGCTAACTACTCAACCATTGAATAGGCGCTACTTAAAAGGGTATAGCGCCTATAAGGTCCCGACCACTAAAAGAGGGACTGTTGGCAAGGGGGACCTAAATTATCCCCTTATCCATTCTAAAAGTTTCATCATGTGAAAATAAGGCCTTTTTTGTTCCCCCAGCAAATAGTAGGTCTCTATTTATTGGAGGAGATGATCGTAGGAATGTTGGTGCAGCTGTTAAGATTATGACTCATTCTGATACCGACCGCCATCTAGATGACCTAGTGAGATTGGCTCCATTAACCATGAAGAATACGTCCCCCATCGTCACAGGGAGGGATCATCTACGCATATTATCACCCTCCCCATTCCCTCAATCAACATGATCGATCGCTCAAGTTGAGTTCTTATATGAGGGTCGATGTCTATTCTCCATTGAAGACCCCCCGAGAATGACAATCACTTGGAGTATTTTGCTTATGTGATATCCAATCATTTTCTTTTCTTTTTTTTCATTATTCTCATTAAGTTACTCACTCCTCATTAAAACTTAGGTTCCCAAAGGGTTGCTGAGAGTGTTACAAAGGTATGCTTTTTAATCATTAGACTTGCTAGCAAGAAATCAACCGAGAGGTCTGAGCGTTATAACTAAAACAGACATTTGACGGGGGTAGGTCTAACTCTACCATGAGTTGATTTTACTATAATACCTAAGTTAGGTCTCATGTCCTTTAAAGCAAACTCAAGATTGATTATGACACTCTTGACTAGATATTCTAGATTAAAGATAGCAAGCTAAACCCTAAAGGGAGAAGAAGTTGGCTAATGATAGGAGAATTGAGGAGTTATAGTCCGAACTACAAAATCATGACATGGGTGCTTGGAATGAGATTTACCAGCTTGATGATGTAAGGCATGGGTTTTATAGATAACCAGGAGCTTCGTGCCTGATAAACCAAAATTATTCCTATTTTATGAATGCCAAAATGGACTTTTATTGATAAATATTATGAATTTGGCAGTTAAAAATATTAATTTATGTTTTCAGGCCTTTAAAGGAGTTATTTTATGAAAAGAAAGCAAAATGAGTCAAAAATGTAAAGTTTGGACCAAAAAGTGGTTAACACAACAAAGACAAGCCATGTCCCTAGTCATGTCACTTTCCACTATAAAGAAATTGGCTAGACATGCTCAAGTGACACGACTTGTCCCCAGACATGTCAATTTGACAGTGAGTTACTTTTTGAGAAACGGCTTGTTTAATGAATAATAAACCCTATTTATTAAAATAATATTCATTAGGCATTAAAAGGGGTCTTACTTTGGAAAGCCAAAAGACCCATAACTCTTGTAACTTCCCATTTCCTCCATAATGAGCATTCTATTCCATTTATGTGAAATCCATTATAAATTGAAGATGGAGGAAGAATGAGCATTCTATTCCATTTATGTGAAATCCATTATAAATTGAAGATGGAGAAAGAATCAACAACAGGAAGAAAAGCAAGAGAAAGCACATATAGAATTCATATCCAAGTTCTTCAGAATTCTAACAACAAGTCAAGATTATCACGGATTAAAGATCCGAAATTTTTTAGTTTTGTTCTTTTCGGGTAGTATCATGATTTCAATTTCTATTTTGAAATTCATGTATTATCATTAGACACTATGGAAGAGTGAAATTACAGATCTGGGTTTTGTTGAACTCCATGTTTATCATGCGATGAGGCTTTGAGCTTAATAAAAGATTGAAGTTCTTTTGTTCAATTGCATGCCTTTAATCGTTTCGTAAGTTTGTATGTCCGAAAATATAGATTTATGACTGATTTCATTTAAGTTAATGGAAAGATTACTTTTATGATTTGATCTATACAATTGAAGAGATTTATTTGTAATTCTAGACATAGAATAGTAAGAATCTTCTATTATGAAAATGAAAATGAGTTCATGTTATTAATGCAAATTTGGGTTGCTATTGATTAAGGAGACATCTTAATTGATTAACCTAGATTTAGACAAATTATTAGATTCGAAAGAATTGACATTTTGCTTAAGGAACTCTATAGCTTTAGAACTAAATCTTAAATATCTAGTATGAGTTGCCAAGGATTCACATGATAAATTGGAGGTAAGACAAAACTTGGATCATTTGTTCTTATTGAATCTTGCTTGTTTGTTATTGGATCTATATTAATATTGTTCAAAGTAAATTAGATAAAATAGTAATCATCAAAATTGTCGGTTACATAATAGAGAAACGGTAATACTAGTACTTGATATACAGATCCTAGAGGACCACACCCGTATTAATTCTATTCTGCAATTGATAGGTACACTGCCTATTTCCTTTATAGTGAATTAAGAACAGGCCTTTACAAAATTAAAACTACGCTTGAAGGCAATTATCAATGCGTTGAATAATCAACCATAACAACCTTTATAGGATATTCGACGAGAATTGGTCGAGAGTCGCTTAGATTTCGATACCCATGAAACAATGCTATAGAGGGATAAGTTTCAAGCTTTAGCTGCTCGAGCCAAGATTAACCTAGAGAAGCCGTATGAAGACTCAGATAAGACTTAGAGAGAGCATGATGAATTATGTGAGCACATTAGGACGCTTAAAGTTAAGGTTACCTTAAGTTCTGGCCAACAGGATTCTATCCTTGATACTTATTTTTGTAGTGATGCTTAGACAGAATGCAAGCTGGAGATTGAAAAGGAGGCGATTCCTGAAATTATCCAATATATCCATCAACATTATTCTTCTAGCACAATTGCCTAGGCATATTTCCATTCCTATCTTCCTGATGGAGTGGTGATCTTAGAAGAGGATGAGGAAGGTAAAGAGGAGTCAGATCTTTATGAGGGTGACCAAGTTGCCTAAAATGTTAATGGTGTGTCACTGCTTGAGCTAATTTCTGATGCTAAACTAGAGGGGGAGATTGAATAAGGTAGGCCTTGTAGGCCTTTATCTATCGTAGAGCAAGTAGGATTTTTTGCTACTACCATATAGGGGTTTAGATTCGCCCGTTAAGGCAATCCCCCCATCTGGTTCTACTGATGATGTAGCTAAGGAAGGGATACTAACTTATCAAATTGAACGGGAAGCGGGTGAGAGGTTAAGGTCATGTGGCGATGTCTTCTATTTTATTCATTAGGATAATAACTTGTTTTTTCTTTTTCTTCTTAGTTGAGATGCTGACTGATATCATTGAATTATCTCCCTTATTTTTTAATGAAAACATTTCCGATTGTTTTGTAGTTTTACTTCATAGTTCTTCTTTGTTATTTATGTCGTATCCTTTGATTTGACTTTTATTCATTTGCTCTTTTCCCATGTTTGCTGTCGATCCAGGATTTTTGTTGTTTATCCATCAACGCATATATTTAGGAACCATTGGATTGTCAATGAATTAATTGGACAGTCAGGGCTACGCGCTGATTAGTGTTCACAAGATATTGTGGGATCTTTTTCATCATTATCTTTTTAAATTCCACTTGTAAATAGAGGGATGTTTTTCCTTCTTTCACTTCATCTCTTAATTTCAAAGATCTTCTTGTTATTTTTGTGTGATAGTCTTCTCTAAGTTTTATCTTTTTCATTCATGGAGCTATAGCCCTGATGAACCAAAATTATTCCTATTTTATGAGTGCTAAAACATATGTTCAATGGTCATTTTATTGATGAATATTGGGAATTTAGCACTTAAATTAATGGAGTTAAGCTTTTAGGTCTTTAAAGGAGATATTTTCAAAGAAAGCGAAGACGGGTCAAAAATGTAAAGTTTGGATCAAGAAAAACTCAACATGACAAAACAAGCCATGTCTTTCAACCATTACAAGAAAGAAGCAAAATTAAGGGCTAAATATCAAGCTTTGGAAGACATTTATAAGACACGACCTGTCCCTAAACTTGTCGATTTGACAGTCCGTTACTTTTTGAGAAATGGCTTTTTTTATTGAATAGTAACCCCCTATTTATTAAAGAAACGTCTATTGGACATTAAAGGGGTGTTACTTTGAAAAGCCAAAAGATCCGTAACTCCTGTAACTTCCCATTTCCTCCATAATGAGCATTCAATTCCATTTATGTTACTTTGAAAAGCCAAAAGATCCGTAACTCCCGTAACTCCCCATTTCCTCCATAATGAGCATTCAATTCCATTTATGTGTTACTTTGAAAAGCCAAAAGATCCGTAACTCCCGTAACTTCCAAATTCCTCCATAATGAGCTTTCAATTTCATTTATGTGAAATCCATTATAAATTGAAGATGGAGGAAGAATCAACAACAACAAGGAAGATAGAGAGAGAGGTAAGACACAAAAATATTGAGAAAAATTAGGAAACAAAATGTTCTTGTTTGTTTTTCTTTTAGGGCACTAAGACCCTAATGTTCTAGCAATTTATAGTGGATTAGGGTTTAGCTACAATCAAGCGTTGCCTACAATTGTGGGATTTTGGATTTGGAAATTTCCGTTTCTGAAAAGGAACTATTTTTAAGGTGTTTTCAATCTCTATTCTTTTATGTTTATGCTTGATTGTATATTGAGAGGCATGTTTTCATTGTCAATTATGAATATGTATGAATGGATTTAATGATTTGATGCATGAATTAAATTGATATTGGTGTTGATTATTTGGGAATTTGATTATCTTTGTTTGTAATCTGTTTAGTTTATGCTTGATCAACATAGATTAGATAGAAAGCATTAAAGATACCTGAGAAGGATTCAATGATCCGCACAAGCAAAACTTATGTTTTTGAATATGATTTGTCATAGAGATTTGTAAATCTGTGATAGAACTTGAGAATTCATTAATCTTTATGCGGTTAGGGTTACAAATTTGGGTCACTTAACGTGCTTGTTTGTATTCTTAACTAGGATAGTAATTTTGGTGAGAGCAAAATGCTATTAACTTGAAATCATAGATAACTTATCTTAATAGGATATTTATGCTATGAAAGATTTTGTTACATCGAGAGGTGAGCAATTCTTAGATGAATTTGATCAAATCCCAAGTAATCAAAGTTATATATCAATCTGAAGTATGAGTCATTTCACATGAGAATAGAAATACATCATTCATATATCATCTGCATCTCCTAAACCTAAATCCCTCGTTATAGTTGCTGGAACATATGGTTTTAGTTCTTGATAAATCATTTGAAATCTAGTTTTTAATTTAGATCAACATAGATTAATTACACATATGAAAAATCAATTGCTTAGATTAGGGTAAAAGTTTAATTCTAGTAATTAGCCATTAGCTCCCTGTGGATACAACTTGGACTTTCCAGAATATACTGCTTTGTACCCGGTGATTTTGCTGACCGGTTAAGTAATCCACTCATATTTGAAATTAAAATCTTTGGAATATTGAGAAGTGTGGTTTACTGCAGTGTCAAGCCCCAAATTTGATTGGAAAGATCAAGTCCTTAATGTTGTGCTGCTTCGCTTCCCTTTTGGGTAGTTTGGAGTTATTCTATGGACTTTTGGTCCAAAGTAAACCTTGCTTGTTCATGGTAGCAAGATCATTTTTCTTATACCATGGCATGTAATGGGGGCTTCAAGTCCCATTATTCTTAGTCATATGGAACTTCTGACGATGGAGAAAGAGTATGTGCTCAAACCGATTAGGTACTCGATTGTTATTCTAGCTTTTCTACTCTCATTCCTTTGACTCTTTGGGATGATGTGAGTGAAGGAAAGCTTGGTGAAGTTTTTCATTCCTTCTTGGAAGGATTTAGATGAGGCCGGTTGTTCAATGGGGGAGGAAGCTAATTAGTTTGCTTTCTCCAACTCTTTAATCATGCCTCTTCAGTCTACGATAATCGGTGCAGCTTGGCCATGGCTCGGCACATAATGAGGGGAATCTAATTGGTGCACTTCTTCCAATTAATAACCCCCTAATCATGCCTCCTCAGCTCGTGCTACACAATGTAATTCGGAATTCTAAAGAGTGATTGGAGTTCTAACGAGAGAGAAGATAAAGTGACATTTGTTGCTTTGGTTCAAGAATCTTTATTTAGTGGCATTAACCAAAAAGAGTTATACTATTAGGAACATGTATCAAAAGTTTGTAATATCTGGTTAGAATGCCATATAAGCTATCCTAGTCGAGAAGCTAGTCAAAAGCATCGTATTAATATTGTTTTCACAATCAATAGATTCACTCTTCTTCTTTTTCTTTTTAAGTAACTTGTACTCTCTTTACTTTCTTTGTTAAAGTTTATGTTAGGGTGTATCTTTCAAGGGAGAAAGTGATAAAGACATGGATGCTAAGCATAAGCTATAGATTGATTAGTACCTAAGGCCAGAGCCTCTCAAGGGAGCAAGCAATAAGGATGTAGGTGCTAAGTGTAAGTAGCCCAGTCAATCAGCTTGTTCGCTTCTTCAATTAGATAACTCAGACTTAAATCATTTTTGAAAATTAGGGAGGTTAACACACGAAAAAGAAAACATAAAAAAGAGCATTTCTATATGAAATGCTTCCTCAGACTGTTTGCATTCCATGTTCTTGAGATGGGTTGTTTATCAAGCCGTTCCAGGCAATATGCCACATGCGTCGTTATTGAGGCATTCGGTGACACAAACGGGGTATTCTTAAGTTGGGGCCAATTTTACTTAGCCTTCTTTGATACCCATATCTGCTAGATTTTGACACACTAAGTTGCTAGGGTTGAATTCCTTGCGCCTAGCTTTTTTATCGTAGTACTACACAGCCTTAATTCAGTACACCATGAGCTTGTTCTGCTTGGTCTCGTAATTCATCTATAGTGTCCAGCTTGGCTCTTAACGTTGTTTGATTGATCTCCATATTAAATTCTTGTATCCTCTGGATTAGGAGTTCTAATTCGAACGAGTGTACTACCTTTGTGCTAAATTTTAATAGATACGAAGTTTCACTAGTGGTTACTTGGAGCATAGGTTTATATCCCAAAGTATGTTCGACTTGTAGCCGGTCTGCCCAACTAGCATGATGCTAATTGACCATTTTCTTGAAGCTTTCAACTATAATGCAATTTACTGCCTCCACTTATCCATTAGTTTGGGGGTGGAAGACCGGGTTATATCGAATCTTGATGTGATGTTAAATATAGAACTCCCTGAATCGATCATTGTCGAACTGGGTGCCATTATCAATGGTGATGACTTGAGGTACTCCAAACCAACATAGAATATAATCAGTCACGATGGCTTCTACAGCACGTTGCATGATGTGGGGCACTGCTTGTACTTCTACCCATTTTGTGAAGTAGTTGACTGCAAAAATGATAATTTTTTTTTTTTTTTTGTTTAGAAGTTCTAGGAAAGGTTCCAAGTATGTCCATTCCCAATTGGGCAAACGGCAATAAGCTAGTGAGTGATCGAAGATAGTTTCTCATTGGACGATTTAGGGGTGCAAGGTTGGGGCGCCATTTCTGGATTGAGTTTTAACAATTAAATTCCCATTATCTCTTTCCTATGATCTGGTCAGTGCTAGGCAAGTACACCTATCACATGTAGTATAAGAATGAATTATAGGGTCGTATTCTTTAAGGATCTTGGCAGGTACTATTACTCAATTTTTTTCCTATTATCTAACCTAAAAAATTGAGTTAAATGATTATAAAATATTAAGTAAATTGATTATTATCTATAGCTATATTAACTATAATAATCAACAATTGAACATTACTCTAACAATCAACAACACATCAGACTTGTTTCACCAATGAATTAATATGTAATACATCTTCATTATTTGTTATGTCCTTAATTGCGAAATTCCACCATTTAGTTCAATATCTCTCTCAAGTCTATTGAACCCTAATTCTAACCTTGTCCACTGGAATCTCTTCCTAGTTAATAACCAACTAAGATCACATTACAAACATGATCCTAAGGTAACTTCAAATTACATGCAGAAGATTTCACAACCCAATCTCTAAGCATCATGAGCAACCTTTCTCTATAGCCTAGATCTATTCTATGGGTAGATTTCTCAATCACATCCCATGAATATCTGATCTAATCTTAAGTCATGCAGTACCTTGAATTATTATACTTCAACACACTATAGAGATTAGTGAATTCTACAAGAACTAGCATTCATTCCATGTATTTACATACTAAAACACGGCCCACAAGTCTTTAATAACTACTCATGCATGATACAAAAAGAAAACAAAACAATAATTAAAATAAAATAAAATAGAAACATGAGAAAAAACTCCCATTTCATGATACAATACTTGAACTCTT
Source organism: Combretum micranthum (assembly GCA_024138025.1). Taxonomy (NCBI): domain Eukaryota; kingdom Viridiplantae; phylum Streptophyta; class Magnoliopsida; order Myrtales; family Combretaceae; genus Combretum; species Combretum micranthum. The sequence goes on along the minus strand of JAMXBD010000197.1, from coordinate 1,448,161 downwards.
TAACATAATGATTACAACACTCCATCTCCTCTTCCTTCTCTCTCAAGAATCTCCAAGGAGTACTTTACAACATGCCACAATACAGATGAAAATATGAAAGGGTACAAGGTTAAAAAGAATATTAGATTCACCTGGTTTTGTGTGTGTCGAATCCTCTTTTTGCCATGTTTAGATCTTGTATTTATATGTCATAGTGACCAAACATGTCCAATTGGTGTATCATTATCTCGATTAGCCTTCATCCCCCTTCAAAATGCCTTTTTAATCCAATAGTTATGAAAACGTATCAAGGAATAACTACAATCACGAACGTCACATGGCCTATTATCTCCTCGAAATTAATTATCCAAGGTAGATAACAGCTGTATGTAAGGCCGTTATCTTCTCGGATGACAAAAGTAACATGCAATCACAGTCGGATTCTCCTGTACTGAAGACCTGCAATTTCATACTCTGTTGGTTATAAGCATACCAATAGACATGATCTCCTCTATAGACTTCTTCTCTCCTCCATATAATGGTCGCATCAAGTGTGTTTGTATGGCCAGTGGAGTCCAGGTCACGGCCATATCAAGCGTCATGATCTCTACTATGTCCATTTTCTCTCTATTTCTCTAGGATTATGCTCATATTAACTCATTTGATATGCATCATAACTGATCACTAACCCCAATACGGTCGTGATCATGCCTAGATGCCTTGTCCAACTTCAATTCTCTTTTAAATTGATCCACATGTTGATGTTTGCTCTTCTTAAAACACAAATGAACATTTTTAAGCTTTAAGTACCAAATTCCTCAACTTTATGCTCATTCAAAGGAAAATTAAACACAATTTATCTCCAATTTTATAGAGTAAATGATCCTTATCAGTGGCTTTGGCACCAAGGGCATTTTTTTGCTATATGAATTGTGCCTTTTTTCATGGTTGGCCTATAGTAGCCAAGGCGTAAGGCTTTCGCATAGAGTGTCTATCCTGCAGCATGGTTGCTACATTCTCTTTTAGGATAGCCCAAGCTTGTTCTTATTAGAGGCATCGAAGGAGGGCATGCTATAGCTTCTCTTGAACAGGACATCTTTCAGCAAGGTATAGTTAGTAGCTTGATACATGAGTTTTTTGGTTACTTTTATATTGTTGATTGACTTCTTGTACACAAGTACTTCTTCATAGGATCCATCCAGCAAGGTAGTGAGGAATTTTCTTCGACGGTGAGAACTTCCTAGTTCTATTTGTTAATGTTGTAGTGTGGTAGGTACTCCACAAATATCCCTTCTTCTTTTGGCTCAAGGTTTGGGGGGCTGACGGCTGCAAACTTAAAGAGTTGATTTGCTTCAGCATTTTCGCTTAGGGTATTTTATGAATATCTTAACTCAAGAAGTTAGCCATCATTGATCGGACAAGCTCCATATACTTTATCATAGTTCCCCTTTGGTTTTCTTTTCTCCTTTGACTTGCTAGACAATTGGTTGGGAGCCAGAGTAGATGGTCAAATTATCAACCCTGACTTCCGTTGCTAGTTTTAATTCAGCTATCAATGTTTCATACTATGCTCTATTATTGCTGCGTTGATACCAAATTTAAGGGCAAAGCATATTCTAACATTATAAGGGCCTTTTAAGATCAGCTTACTCTAGAACCTTCTTGTCATAAGGATCTATTGATATGAAGGATCCATTTTGGCTTTCCTTCTCCTATAGGTTGTCTTTTTTTTTTTTTTTTTTTTTTTGTAGGCTTGTTCATGTGCTTTGAACCATACCCCATATGCACTAAGCTTAATCATGTATTTCATCATTCGTTCCAATGTATTGGGCTTATAAAGGGTAGCACAGAGTGGTTGGTCGGTGAGGACCGTCACTTGATGTGCTTCGAAGTAAGGTCTAAGCCTCTTAGTTGATAAGACTATTGTTAGAGCAAATTTCTCGACTCTAGAGTACCTCTCTTCTGGTCCTTGAAGTATGTGATGATGTAGTAGATCAGTCAATGTTCGTGTCCATCTATCTGGATAAGGATAAAGGAAATGGCTTTACAACTTATAGCCCGGTACAAGAACAACTCTTCCCCTTATATGGGTTTAGCTAAGACGAGTGGAGTTGCAAAGAGTTCCTTTAGGCTGGTGAATGCTTTATCCCATTCTTTGGTTCATTTGAAGTCAAAATCTTGAAGAATTTGATGCATCGATCAGCGCTTTAGAATATGAAGCGGCTAAGGGCTGTGACGTAGCCAGTGAGTCTTTGAACATCTTTTATTGATTTAGGCAGCATCATTTCAAACACAACCGTAATTTTATTGGTTTTTGCCACAATTCCCCAATGTGTGACCATGTATCCTAGGAATTTCCCGAATGAGGCTTCGAATCTACATTTCTAGGGATTTAACCTCATCTAGTAAATTCTCAGCCTGTCAAAGGTTTCTCGAAGATCCTTCAGGCGGTAGTTAAGGCCAATGCTCTTGACCATCATGTTATCTACATTAACTTCCATGTGTCATCTAATTTGTTCCTTTAAAACTATTGTAACCAACCTTTTGTAGGTGGCTCCAACATTTTTCAAGCCAAAGGACATGACCCTATAACATTACCTACCAAAGTCTATAATGAATGATGTGTGCAGTAGTCCTTTGGTTCCATCACTATCTGGATATATCTAGGGAAATCATCCATACATCTCAGTAAGGCATAGTCCACTATTGCATAAACTAATTAGTCTATTCTTGGGAGCGAGAAACGTTCCTTGGGGTCCACTTTGTTGAGGTTAGCTTGGTCCATGTACATCCTCCATTTGCTGCTTGCTTTTTTTACCATAACAAAGATGGCCAATCAAATAGGATATTTTTCCTTCTAGATTAGTTCATCTTTGAGGAGTTTTTCGACCTTTTCGTCTATGGTGACTTGACAAGCAGTGGCAAAGTGTTGCCGTTTTTATTGGACCAATTTGACCTATGGGTCAATGCTAAGCTTTTGGGTGATGAAATTCCACTACCAATAATTCTACGTTGTTCTAAGCCTTATGTTTGTTATCCCCCAACTTCATTAGCAAGGTGACAATCCCTCAAATTTTGAATGGTTGATTGTTGAATTCCAACATTTTGTGCTTATACGGGTTGAGCTTCTTTTAGACATTGTCATTTCGAAGCCTATTGAAGGTATGTTTGAAAATGATATCTACACCATTCCTATGTCGACCAAGACCTTCATCACATCAAAGTCCACTACTCTCGCATTTATGATGAGAACGTCTTGGTAGGGTATCTTAACGTCATCTAAATTGGTATCTATAAACTCAAGAGTCATATCAAGTCTTTCCCTTTTTGCGAGGAGCATGGCTTCCTTCCCTTTATCATTTCTCGAGTATCGGAAGAAGCTTTTCGAGTGTGGCCCTCCTACAATGGTGTTAACTACCCCGCAAGCAATGTCATCAGTCTAATGATTGGGGCAATCATTGTGATATTATTGGCAATCATTCCTTATTTGCTGGTTAGGCCTTTTAGCGATATTGTTTAGGTCAACCAAGTATTTTTGTAGAAAACCCCTTTTAAGGGCCTTTTGTAGGGTCGTCTTCAACTAATAGCAGTAGTTACTGTTGTGTCCTACGTCCTGGTGATAGTCACAATACTTGCTTGTGTCCCTCCTACTTGGTTCACTGCGTATCTTAGCTGGCTTGGGTAAGATTCCAAAATTCCTTATTTCTAGGAGTATATCCTCCAACGGTTTGCTTAGAGGGAGAAAGTTAGACTCGATGTATCTCCATTTTCCTAAAAGCCTTTTCCTCTGGGAGTGCTGCATGTCTTTTTCAACAAATGGTCCTATGATCTTTGAGCAAACCACTAGGCTTCTAGTCTTGCACTTGTCCCTTCTAGGACATGTCTTCTTTCTGAGCGGCAATGAAGTCCTCTTAATGTATATATTTTGTTTCTACAACTCTTCTAAGTTTTTAGGCTTGTTTTTAGCTAGAAAGTGGAAAAAGCTTTCGTTTTTTCAAACTCCGTCGACGGCCATCTATATAGCAAGGCTAAGGTCTAGGTTGTCCACTTTCATGATAGCCCAATTGAATCGAGTAATGTAGTCCCTCAAAGATTCGTCCTTCTTTTGGTTTATTAAGAATAAGCAAGACGTGTCTTTCTTTAGGGGTTAGCTCACTGTAAAGTGAGTTCTAAATGCGGTTGTAAGACCCCCAAAAGTTGTGATGGAACCATTAGCTAGTTGGTGAAACCAACCATTTGTAACTTTCTCTAGTGTCCCTGGGAACACTTTGTAGAAAATGGCATCATTGAATCTAAACACCAACATTTAGTCCTTATATCTTCGAAGCTATTAGTTGGGATTAGTTGTCACTTCATGAGCTTGAATGTAGGTAGCTTGCCACTGCTTGTCGATGATCGATTAAGTTAGGAATTTTTCAATGGTCTTCCAGGCCATCTTAGGCATTGGAGTGCTTTTTTTTTCTTTCCTTGATTTTAGACATCCTCTTGATTTCCTTTCCTAATTCCTCGGAATCATTTCTTTAAATCAATTTTCATGACTCATGGCTCCATTAGTGAAGGAAACTTAGTGTAATTTTTTAATGCAGCTAGCATAATTAAAGGATTTCTCAAGCTATAGGAGGCTTGTAACTGTGATCTCGCCATATAGGCAGGATCACCGGCTGCTTCACCTTGGTGGTATGTTCACCTGGTGTGGTGGGGTTTCATCATTGCATGGTAGTAATTGGAAACTTCGGGCTCCTAGTTTTAATTCCTTAAGGTGTTTTTTGATGTTGGTATTGTGTTTAACAATGTCAATGTTTTGTTCCACCACTCTATGGAGCATATCATCCAGGCGATTGAGGCAACCTTGCTCCAGAGGGGCATCCGAGTTAGAAAGATGTTGGATGTTATCACGCCCCGAAGGATACCCTAAACATGGCAGTCTGTTGTACACAATATTAAAGCTTATGAATGACCACCTCAGTCATGCGAAGGCTTTCATACTATGTACAAGGCATCTAACACATGGAGGAGACACATCGGAGTAATACATTTTATATTGGTACAATTTGAGTAACAATGTAAAGGAAATACAATTCACTATACTTCAATTACAATTCATCAAATGATTTCACTACATAAAACTATTACAAAGCAATTCACAAAACCTAGCTAATATCTTCAAGTATTCTTACTTCCTACCGGAATCCCGAAGTCATATTCGGCTCCAACCATCTTGGTCCCTAGGTAGCATTCTCCCATCAACCTATTTATTCAAACATCTATTGGGGTATAAGCTACACTAGCTTAGTGAGAGTTTCCTTAATTTCGTACCATAACAAGCAAGTTATAAATCATCCATATGCTATGCATGAACAAACACATGAGCAGACAATTATGTATGGTAACTGGAACCCATACACAGAACAGATTTATGCCCTCTGTATCTAGGGTTAAGGTGGTCCACAAGTCATGCAACCATAATCCCGATTTCTTTCTCTTAGTTATACAATATCTAGTGTTTTATGTGGTAGTTTCAAGTGCCTACCCTACTTCCATTAACTTAAGCGATTTCGCATCCTTAATGTTAACACGGGCCTCCAAGCTTCCGCTAATATACCTTTGTCCCACCGAAGGTATACTTACTAATGCAATATGACTCAATACATGATATGCATGTATAGTTTATTCATATAATCGTGGCATGTTAATTATGTAAGTTAAGAGCGATCATAGAGAATTTCAGACAATTCAAGTCTATACTAGCTCATACGATGATTTTACAACAAGTCTTACCTCGATATACTTATCATTCTTCAACCAAGATTAGATCACAACTCATCACAATTTTATCTTTTCCTAATTCTAATGCAACTAGCTACAAGCAAAAGTAAGGTAACAAAATAAGAGGAGAACTCACTTTACCATGGCACGGAAATCCACTTAATTGTAATAGTCTTCGAAAAGGTTTAGTCCATCTCCCAAGTCTCCTAATCAAAAGAAATAACCTTAATGAGTATTTCTATGAAGTTTGAATGAATTTATAAATTCTATTCTATCAAGTTTGTCAAAATTCGTCTAAGAGGAAATTCCAACTTAAAACGGCCATAACTTGGTCATTTTAACTAAGAATTTCGTATATTATATATCGATTTCTACCTATACGATGAGAGCTATCTATTTCTAGAGTTATTTTCAACAAATGAGGTCGTTTGGTCCATGAACAGTAGGATACATAATACTACATGAATTTTTCATTCCACAATTCAACTTCTAACCTCAAAACAAACATCATATTAAAGCTTTGATAGATACTTAGCTATCATTATATCTTGTAAGACTCTATTATATACATATATAACTCAATACCATGCATGATTCATGAGTGTTGGAAATTTCTAATTTCTCATGTACTTAGATAATATCAACAAGAAGTATGTGGCATTACTTTTCTAACTTTGTTTCTACAGTTGCTTCATGTATATATGTAATACGTACAAGCTATTGTCATGAAGGTTATGAGATGATCTATCTATTTGCATATATATAGTACCAAGAATTCTCTTTGAAAAACTTTTATTTTGCAAAACTTTGAAATTTACTAGACTTAAGAAAAATAGTTTTTCTTCTTGTAAAATCATACTTGCTTTCATCAAAACTCAACCTTGATGACCTATATAGCCATCACCGTCATTATTTTAATAAAAACCTTCATTTTGGGATTAGAAAATAAATGTTTTAATAGGTGGCTTTCCTAATTACGAATTTTACAATGCTTTAGAGAATAAAAACATTGTTTAAATCTATTCTTGGAAACCATTCCTTGTTCTAGGATTATATTTTGTTAAACCTCTCTTATTCTTGTCAAAATTGGGTTTTTATTACATGTATCCCCTAGGATTTCTATTTTTTTATAAAAATCATCATTTTGGCTTTTGGAAATAGGTATTTAAATAATGGTTATTTTCAAATCCGAATTTTGAAAAATTCATTTGAGTTTGTTTTCTTTGTAAAACCCATTTAGTCTTTCAAAAACCATTTCCTAATCAAACTTATCCCTTAAGGCTTCCATTTCTTTAATAAAAATCTTGTTTTGAAGTTGAAAAATAGATGTTTACATTTCAAGCTTCTTTTATTACAAATTTAAAACTTATTTTTTAGATTGAAATATAACTTTCGTAAACTTGCCTTTGTTTTTAAAATATTCCTTAGTAGATCTAAACTTTACTCATCAAGATCATTTATTTATGATATTTATTCCCTAAGCCCTTCATTTTAAATGAAAAATACATATTTTGAAGTTGAAAAATAGTTTTTCTAAATATGGTTCCTTTTTTATCCGAATTTTCAAAAATGATTTTTGTTGAAACTAAAATAGATCTTGAGCTTTCTAATACTTTCCTACTACCAGCAAATTATCACAAGTTATTTATGAACATAAAACAAAAGCCTAATACATTTATGAACTCAAAACAACTAGATCTAATTTACTATACTAGCCATTAATGCATAAACACTATGATGGTTATGTGAATGATGAACAAATCATTAGCAATAAAAACATAACTTGAAAATAAAACAAGATAATAGTAAAATAACTCAAATAATAAGATCTATAACATTGTGATGACAAGGATCTCATGTTCAAATATTTCCACATCCCTAGCTTGAAGCTCATGGGGATTTTGTATGGAATCACACATGAATGAACTTGTCCTTACATGTTTTAAGATAATAAAGTATACATCTATTACCTATTGGAAGATTGGAACAAGAAACTTGAAGAAAAATATGTCAATGTGTGTTTGGTTTTAAGAGAGGGAGAGGAGCGAGTTTTGCAAGAAAAATTTTTCTAAAGAGAGAAGGAAGAAGGAAAGAAAGTGAAAGAAGTTGTATAAAGAGGTTTATGTAGACTTGTGGATTAGGGTTTGCTTGAATTTAATAAAATAAAACAAATTGGAGAGAGGGAAAGATGGGGGGGGGGTGTCGATTTCATGGAGAAAGAGAGAGAGTGGAGTTGTGTTGTATAAGTTTTGGAATTAAATAAGTAATTTAAATGATAAAAGTTATATTGGAAAAGTAAATTGTAAGAAAAATGATGTAATTGTAAGAGTAGGATGTAAGGATGTAAGAAATAGGTTATAGGTAGTTGTCCTTGTGAATAGTATAGAAGAATTCAAAAAGTAGAATAGACATTTAAGGTACCGGTAGTAATGAAAATACGATAAAAAGGTTATAACTGTAACTTTTATAACCCGAAAAATTATATAACTGATATTTTTGGGGATCTCATGAAATTACGATTCTAATGGCACTAATATCATATATTTAATATTTCAAGTCCCGAGACACGTTTTTCCACATTTGTATCTAATCAGGTTAGAAATCGATCGAAAATTCGCTAATCTTATCTTTTAAAGCATCTTAATATTATTACAAACCAAACTACACCCTTCACTCATATTTCGACTCCTTGGTTTAGGAATACGGGATTGGCGGATCTAAACTATCAGGGTTTCCTGGGAATTTGTTGACTTAGGTTTTCCGGTTGACTTTTCGGTTTAGGGTTTGAACTTGATATTACCCTAAAAATTAGGGGTTTACATGAATTACTATATTCCACTTAGGGTTCCGGGTGATTTTTCTGTTTAGATTTTTGCCAATTTGGAAACTGAGGGTTTCTGTTTATACAATACATTTACTTTGAGAAATTTATTTTAAATTTTATTTTTGTAAGTATTTAATATCTCTTAACGTTTTCAAAATTCTTATATTGGGTTTTATTTCCCAAGGTTTATCGTTATTTACTTTTTAATAATTTGTTTTTGAGTCATATATTACCCGATTTTACAAGTTAGAGTTAAATATAGAATTTGTCATACGTAGTGGTTTTGGATTTGAAGACTGTTGAGTTCTTATTTTATTTTTAAGGATTTTCATTTTCTCAAGATTAAGAAATTTCTGGATTCGTTTGTGATTTAGGACTAGTCGAAGTTCAATTTTAACTTGGAGTCATTTTTAGAGTTTATCTTCGATGTTTATTTTGAAATTATTTACTGAAATTTTCCAGGGCTTACGGGTGCTGCTTAAGACCCTTCCTATCTATTAGAGGTGTGTGATTCCAACGTGGAGTTCAAGTCATCTTTAGCGCCTTCATCATGGGACGATTTTCTCATTCTAAGACAAGGGGGCATGGCGAACAGGGGAATATCGATTTGCTCCTAAGGGTTTGTTATTATACTTCCTGGTTGTTAGAGAATGGAGTTGCGGAATTCTTCCATTAAGGGAAGAAATTTCCCACATATGGTACCAAATGTCACTTGTTCAAATCTAGTAGGGCTGGGCTTATTCAATGATGGGCTTGAACCACGATTGGTGAGGGACTCTGCAAAACAAGAAAACAGTTAGTGGCATGTCCGACGTAGGTTTGACACAACCACTCCAATGCTTAAGTCAGTAGTTGTCATGGTAAGCTTGCAAATTGGATATGTAAAAATGGTGTAATGCAACATTAACTTGATTTGGAATGGCGCGAAGGTATTCACAAAAGACTAACTCAGCAGTTGAGCAAGTAGTGGGCGAGTAACCTGGCAGTTACATTCATAGTGGGCATAATGGGTGTAGTGGTGATTATGGGGTGTTGTCACAATTGTTTAAGGTGAAGTAAACTCGACTGAGCAAATGCCAAGTAAGGGGTGTGTTAAGGTCGATTGAATATCTTACTTAAGTCTGCTCGAAGGCTAGTACTGTTGGCGATCTAGGGGGTCAAGGCCTGCTTTGTCATCCTTGCCTAAAGATTTAAGGAGTCTAACTCGAGTAAGCCTATACTCAAGAATAAACCGTCAATAGTTATATTGTTCTTGAGACTTTTATGAGACTAAACTCATGTATTAATTGTTTATTAACAAAGAATGCTGGATTGATGCACACAACACATGCATCATAACATGTAAGTCCAATTAATTATTTTTAAAAACTTGTTCTTATATATAAGCAATTAAAACAACAAAAAATTAATCATTGATATATGTATATGTATATGTGTGTCTATATTAGCCCCATAATACATTATTTTTTTCATTTGATTAGTGTAGATGGGTTAATGGGCCAAATTAGCCATTTTGGCCCGTTCAACCTACCGGCCTAAGTAATATGGCCAACAAATTTTGACCCATTTAATAAGTAGGCCATAATTTCTTACCTCGTCTAACCTGAAAAAGCAGATTGGCCTTAGCCTACTCTCACAACTCTAAACTATAATTTACCTTATTTTATAATCTCCTTTTAATAACGAAGTTCTCACCAATTTTTTTATTAAATTTGAGATTTCATATTAACTTCTATTTAACATTAGTTATATTTTATTTGGTTTAGTAACCACTCTAATAATTTTTCTATTTGTGTTTTTATATTAAAATATTTTATAGTATTCCTTTCCTAATAGCCAACTATTAAATTATGAATATATTCTATATTATTGTTAGTACCTATTTTTATCTTATTTAATAACATATCTTTCAATAGTCATTGCTATGTGTGCGTATATTTATTCTTTTATTAAGTGATATTCATTTTCAATGATAGTCCTGACTTAAAGGCCATGATATATTTGTTGTTATTTTTATCTTGTGCAATGTATTATTATTTATCGAGTGAAATGTGGAGTATTCAGCTGCGGTTTGAAAAAATTTTAAGCCAATTTGTTGTAAAATCTATTTAACACTTAAGATAAAATACAAGAAGGGGATAAATTTTGTTTTACAACAATCTTTATCTTTTTAATAATTTAATTTCTATTGCAATTCAATAAACAAGACAATATAACAACAATAATAATATAGTTTGCAATAAGTAAAAATAGAAAGGTTAGAGAATACAAACACTTGATATTTCACCACAAAGAGTCAATCCAATGGAACTACACCCCCCATCCATACAGTCTACATAAATGACTCCTTCTCAATCCAATGGAGCTATACCCTAAGCACACAAACACAAACACTTGATATCTCACAAAAGTTCCGTTTTGACAAAATCCTATCAAACTAGACACAATTCAATACTCTCAAAGAAACATATAAGAGTATCCTAGAGTAGCGGCTTACAAGGATTTGCAAGTCAAGAAACAAGGTGGCACTACTCAACACTTTACCCACCAAATAGAGTACAAGAGAAGATTTTAGCAAGCGAGCAATGCAAAAGGATCAAATGCAACGTAATTGTATCAACTAACACCCTAAAGTCTACCTAAGTCCTATTTATAGCTTCACAACAATATTTGGCCATTAGGCCTTTTTGTATAAAATTCGTGTATGCATTTAATGCTCCAATAGCTAGTATTCTATCAATTAGCATTTGAACACCACATGCAAAAAATAGGCATAGAAGTTATAGAGTTAGGTGTGAACACCACACCCTAGCATCCAAACACTAACCTCTGGCATCCAGACGATAGCAACGTTTTACATGACTAGACTTGTGGTCATGCTAACATTTAGACGTTGTGTCCTAAAGTGTTTGGATGCTAACTGTAGTATAGTTAGGTCTTGCTACTTTACGAATATACTCAAATAAAACACATAAATTGTACAAACACATTCATATTAATATACACACATGTTTACTAATTAGGTGTAACTTTACTCTAATAATCGAGTAATTGTAAAATATATTTCCTTATAAAAATTTGCATTGAGCCCCAATATTTCACCATATGTCAAAATACTATATTTTCAGTTTCACCTAATGATTTGGTTTGATTTTATTTTTTTATCCATTTTTCGTGTAATGTGCACAATTTAAGTAGGCAAAAATTTTATACTTTTAATATATATATATATATATATATATCATTGGATGCTTAGCAAGTATTAAGAAGAAGATTTATTTATTTATTTGTGATTTACAAGTTGATGTTAACCTGTGGATAAAAACCGCTCATTAATGGTACTCATATGATCCTTACCAAAACATATGTATATTCTTCTCCTTAAAATGAGAAACTTAAATATCTTTTCCCTAGTATTAATCCCTGGGTTCAAACTAAAGGGTTACTTCTTTTTTTTTTTTTTTTTTGAACATAAGGGGTTACTTCTAAACGAGATCGTGGAAAAGATGAGAAAAGTGAAAAGGAGATGCCTATCGACCGACGACGGTCAAAGAACCGAGGAGTAAACAACATTTCTTCTGCAGTCACTTCATGCTTTCTTTTAGGTTAAAGCAATGAAAAAGATGATGGTAATCATCAAAATTCTCTCTCGGTCGTCACTCATCAGTGGAATTACTCATTGTGTTTTATTTTAAAAGCGATGGTGTCCCTGTCCCTTCTTTTTAGGATGGTTGGTGGTTGTGATCTGACCTTTGACGTCCCCTTTTCCTTTCCCACTTAGCCTTCTATCTCTTCCTGTTTCGCTTTTTTTACTTTCAAGTTGCATTGGCATCATTGGAGAAAGTTGATGAGTTTTTTTAAACCATTGAGTGCTCTTTGGACTATAGCATTCATTTGGATACCCCCATTTAGACACTTTCATCTATATTTATTCTAGATTTATTGTTATATCTATAGTGTCTTTCATATTTTATGTTGTTATTGTATGTTTAATTATTTAATTATCAAATAAAATTACGATCTTTTGTTTTTTTTAAATAAATAATCATTCCTTCCATAATTCTTTTTTTTTTTAAATAATAATCTTTCCCTCAATAAATTCATGACTTTTTTCTAAACAACAACTATTTCAAATTTTTTTTTCTCTTTTAAATGTTTTATATTGTATAATGTATTATTTTAAAATCTTATTATTCTACGACTTTCTTTCCATGTGTAAATAATTAAATTATAATTTTAATTATTGACAAATGGATTAATTGTATATTTTAATATGAATGTTTTTCTTTTTTTTAGCACACACATTGCAAGTGCATGGATTGCTATTATTTATTTAAAGTCAAACATTTAAAAAGAAATCTGTATATTTTGGTTTTGAAATCCAATATCTTGAATTTTTTTATATTTTATTATAATTTTAGAAAAGAGATGATAATTAGGAAGGTGAGTTAAGAAGGGCTAGTTCAAGTATTTCTAAAAGAAGTGATTTTGGGAAAAGTAAATTATATATAGTATAAGAAAACTTTATTTTATTTTAATTTTTTTCATAAACTACATAGGCTAAAGAACCTTCATAAGAATTTATTAGTTATTTTTATAAAAATTATCATTGCATACACAATACAATTGAAAAATAATACTAGAACACCAACTAAAAAAGGTCCATATTTTCATTCAAAATATCCACAATAACCCTGACAAGGCATTTGTTAAAAAGCTGAATAAAAATAATAATAATATTACTTCTTATGAAATAAGCGATGATGCTATTAGACTATAAGGCTATTAACAATCTATATATTTTATTAGTAGCTATATTTATACATGTGTAAATAATATGACACAATGAACATTTTCTTGTATTTTAGATGCTATGAAAATTCTCTTTCTATAAACTATACTCGAGGCACTTATTAACGGAATCGATAAAATTAATATTGTCACATTTTCTTATCAGATGTCACCAGCGCTAGGGTGCTACGTCGAGCAAAAGACTAAATAAATAAGTCAAATAGGGCATTTTTTAATTTTAAATTACGGATTTTCTTTCTATGATAATGATCTTTTATCAACGAGAGTGAGTACATGTTAAATTTTATGATAGCCTATAAATTCTACATTAATAAATATTGTTTATTAAATTTAACTAGTATAGATTGCACTTGTCAGATAGGTTTAGCATTCATTTTGCGGTTTCTTTATTATATTCTAAAGGCTGTGAAAAAAAAAATTAAATCCTAAATCAAACCGGATCAAACTAAACTTTTCTTTTTTTTTTTTTTTTCAAATGTTTCAGTTTAAAACGGTTTTACATCTTTTTAAATTAAACATATCGTTTTTTCTTTGAGTTATTTTTTTGAAAATTATGCATCTTTCCATGAGAATGAGATTTGATTGATCATACCATGTCTAAATTTTTTTTTTTATATCTACAAATAAGTTAATTTTTAGGTTTTAATCTTGAGTAGTGTAAAAATTCCATTTTTCGTTGTTTTTTACCACAACCTCAAATAAGGCATGGTAGAATTTACTAGAAACTATCATGTCACGTGTGTACCCATTACATGATAGTTGTCTTGTGTATCAAAGTTCACAAGACTCTAATATACGAATATATTTTATACATAGAAATAAGTATAGAATTTCAACATTTCACTTATTGATAGGATCGTAGAGAATCAATATCCCTTACTAAATAGTCATAGATAGCTTATAGTTATATCAACCTAAATGGCAAAGAAAATCTTATTCATGATTCAAAATTGATATCTGCATCTTTGACTTAATCCTTCAAGTGCTTATGATAACTATCCTAGGGTAAGATGACTCATTCACACCAATCTTATCTTGCCGCTCTTATGCAATTTTTACATGCAAAACAGTCTATTGAGGGGTTAAGCAAAACTACAATTCAGTGAGATGGGAGTGCAATTTCCTCATTACTGCCTCAAGCATAAGCAAATTATTAACCATATGCTACACATGAACACCTATATGCAATATAACATCACACGTGGTCTTTTGATAACTAGCGTGAAGTTTAGGATTTAACCCCTACTTGACTTAGGGTTTGGGGAATATTTAGTTCCATCAGCATCTAGGTCATCCAAACTTAAATTCACTTATCACAAGTCCCATGGCGGCCTTAAGGTGCTCAAGCCAAGGGTGGCTTATGATTAGACTCAAGACGATGGTTTGACATGGTTTCATAGTCCGTGACTTCCCTATATCATTTAGTTCGTTATACAAAACCAAAACTTAACTTAATTTTTCCTCATGGAGGGCTTAAGATGATCAATTCGGAGGTAGCTTAACCTAAATAAAGTGGATATATCCATAACTTAAACTTTCTTTTCATTCCATCATCGGATAATGATGACAAGTAAGAATGCAAGGTCTAATAGTCGTTAATAGTTTTAGGATGACCAATCAATATGTATTTCACCCGACAGACAAGATGATAGGGAAAACAATAATCTCACACAAGAACATATACAAACAATTCATTTCCGCTTATTAATGTATTCTTACTAATTAGAACCTTCACTTATACTTCGTGAGCTTAAATGTATATACTTATTATCAACGATCAATCAATTCATCTCTTACTTAGTACTTCTCATTTCTTACTCATGTGGTAAGAATGACTCATATACATTCAAATGTCTCGTACAGCTTATTCCAACATGCATTTGAATCCTTAATGGTAAAAGCAATAATCTCACACAAGAGCTAATTCCAGCAGTTCATTCATCAACATTAGTGTCATGCCACTCATTAGGTCCTTCACATATATTTCATGAACTTAAATCCATATTCTTAGTATTAAAGCTTAGTTTCATGTCTTAAAGCATTTGGTTAGGCTAAAGGTATGAGTTAAGTAAGTTACAAAAGTTGTGGTAAGAATTTGTTAAAAGAGAATAATTTTCAACATACAAAAACAGGTTACACAGCTTGTGTAGAAGACTTCTTGACAGTAGAATCACTTACATGATTTGAAATTACCAAAAAAAAATAGATTTTAGATGTATACAACTAAAGTACACGGATTGTATAGAACCTCATTTATGTATAAGGGTAGTAGAGAATCTTTCGTAACCAAAGTACACAAGTCATATATAAAGGTAGTGTAAAATCTTCCATTTTTACACATACACAACCAAAGTACACGAGTCGTGTACAAGTAGGGGTGTTCATGGTTCAGTTTGGTTCGATTCAGGGGTTGCACTGGACCGAACCAAACCACTTTTAATGGTTCAAGATTTTGAACTAAACCACTTCACAAGCGGTTCGGTTTGGTCCAATTCGAACTGCTTTTAAAAGATAAAGTTTTAATAGATATATTAATAGTCATTTGAGTTTACAAGAAAAAAGAAAGATGTTTAGATTGAGAAACGTTGCACAAGAATTAAAGTCATTTATCATTGTATTAGATCATATATCTAAAAATTTTAAATAAATATATTATCTCGTTTGAAAAATATTTTTTAATACAAATTTAAAATAACATATATTTTTTATAAATCTATAACACTAACTAAAAAAATTATTCTTTTGCATTAATTCAACATTTACTTATAATATTCTTCCTTTATAACATGTTTAAATTTCTATTGTACTAATTAGTTTAATGTTATAAGTTATCTTAGCGTTATTGGTTGTAAATGTTGCAATCTAGTATAAAATCTACTCCTATAAATGTATTCAATGATAAGAATTTTGCATTTTGTTGAGTTTATCTTAGGTCAATTCAAGTCCTAATATGTAATGCTCAAGAGTTACAAATAAATAAAATTATTCTTATTTATTTTTTTTTTTTAATATGAAGCGGTTCAGTTCAAGTTCAAATTATTTGGGCTCTTCCTAAACCGAACCAAAATATAAAAGAACCCATTTGGCAATTCGATTTGGTTTGGTTCGGTTCAATGAACAGCCCTATATACAAGGGTAGTCTAGAATCTTCTGTTTTTACACATACACAACCAAAGTACACGAGTCATGTACAAGGGTTGTGTAAGATGATTTTCACTTTAAACTCGTTGTGGATGCTCCAATTTATACTTCCAAGTCTTGTAACACCTTTATAAGTCTTTTTAACTTAAAAGTTACCACCAATACAACATAAAATAGTAATACAACAGTACTGTAACACATAATCAAGCAATAAATCATTGGAAACCACATTCACCTTCGTTGTAGTATGAATTTAGTTGCTATACTCCTTGAATGGATTTGTTCATTCATTTTTCTTTCCTATAACATATACAAAGAGGTTCCTTTAAGCTCGGTAAGCCCAAATATAAGTTAGAATCAAGGATTAATATGGAAATTTGAGAAGCTTACTATCATTATAGTTTACGGTTTCGCCAACCTCTCCATTACGTCGCCAAAAGGTTAGATAAAACTGTCACACCCCAAATAGAGTCAAGACATGTTCATTTCTTCTACATATAACACTTAAGCATTATATGCTAAGGCTATTCTAAACTTTATGTTTATCATGATCGTTTGCTAACCGATTTGAGATTCTGAAATCATATAATTAGGTTTTGAAAACATTGGATTGAACAGTGGAAAAAAATAACAAAGTATCAAAGGTAGCTAAAAATCAATACAAGATATTTGATAAAAGTTTTTGCAACCATGAGCATAAACCGAGCCCTTATAAGAGAATACAAGTTTGAAAAGATATCTACTACTTTTATTTGAGAAGAACATATAATCCCACGTTTCTAGCCACTCTGCTCGTCAATAAGCTCGTACCGATCCATCCTATACCTGAAAAACGCATAAGAATCAAAGTTAAAATCATCAACACCTGAAAAAGAAGGAATAAGCCGAAGCCCAAGTACAGAACAACACAATCACACACAATATGGCATATGCACCTAAACTACATGCAATGCAACAACAAACAATTTAAGGATATTATTTAAGGTGATTCAAACAATATGGGAGCACTCACACTCCAAGCAACAAGCCTGGGAATCTAAGTGTTCTTGAGTAGCAGTAACTGCTCAAGAGATTGATATAGGTAACCTGAATGCCCATATCACTTATAGGAACATCTAGTAATAGCCTCATATATGGTTCACAGCCGTTACACATATCTACTTATATCAGTCCATACTACAATTCGGCTAAATCGGTCCCATAAATGTGAACCAAATTGTATTACTTCTCTCAAAACCTAAGTAGATATTATCCCAATACCATTTTAACCATTAGTTACTCGCTAAGCCGCTAGAAGTGGCCTAAGTGCCTAACTACCATGCTGGTACTGTCTAGCAAGGTTATCGCTCCTCGAACTAAAGTAAACGATGGAAGCACATTCAACCAATTAATTAGGCCATCTTTAAATATCAATTCATTTTATGATGCCTACCCTAGCAAGCAACATGCAAGTTACTATGTACCTGATATCAAAACATTAGATGGTAAAGGATCACAAGTAAGACAATAGATTGATTGAATATCTATCAAGAAAGATTAATTTGTATAAGTATTGAGTATGCAAATTAAGGATTCAAGTCAGGGTATTGAGCCCATATTATTTAATTTAAGTCCATAAAGTGTAAAGTTAGGTATTGTCTACATTTTAAACTTTATGCCTTAAATGGCTAGGAAAAACAAGTTAGGATTTAGTTTGAGTGTTTTTAGTATAAATAGGCCTAGTTGGCTAGAAATTATGTTATTGAGCCTAGGGTTGTATTTCTAGATCAATTTTATCTAATTAAGCCCATTTGTAGTTATTTAGTCAAATTGGATTCTATTTTAGAATTTAAGCTCATAACCATTAAAGCCTAAAATTATTAATATTAGCCAAGTGGGAGCTAAATTAATTTCTAAGTCAATTTTAGGTTATTTAGGTTAAGTTGGACCTATTCTTACTATCTTGGCCTATTTTAAGTCATTTATGTCAAATTAATCATATTTCTACTAATTATGCATATTTGAATTATTTTAGCCCTTCAAATATAAAATAATTACCATTTCCATATTAGAATCCTTTTTAACCCTAAGTTTATAAAAGCCTATTTATTTACTAAATATCCAATTTAAACTCCTTTATGGCTAGAGTTTATTTGATTTAATTGAGTCATGATTGTCAACTAAGTCAATTTAGCATGTCAAGGTCCACCAAAATTCATTTTATTTTATATAAGCCCATACTATGTCCATTTATTTAATTTTATAAGTAAAAGTTCTATTATTGTAAATCCCTGAATTTTTCGAAACTCTTAGAAAATAATCCGAGAGCTAATACCGAAACCTAAATACTAAAAACCAACCTAAGTTAAAATCGAACTCTAAATAAGAT
Source organism: Combretum micranthum (assembly GCA_024138025.1). Lineage (NCBI taxonomy): Eukaryota > Viridiplantae > Streptophyta > Magnoliopsida > Myrtales > Combretaceae > Combretum > Combretum micranthum. The sequence goes on along the minus strand of JAMXBD010000197.1, from coordinate 1,429,271 downwards.
CAAATACGAAATTTCATAACCCGAAGAAAAAAAGCACCTTCAAAAATAAAACGAAATCTAATAATTGTTCGACCCGAAATCTTTACGCTGAACAATTCATCAATCTGATCCTTAATACGTAAATCGAGACAGTATAGACAAATAATATTAAATGACAAAATTATAAAACCTTAGACCCTTTGATGAATTTTAGAATAAAAAAATTTAAAATTAATACCAAAAGTCAAACCAAGTCATCATATAACATTAAAAGCTCTAGACTCGATTAGACAATCTCAAGCACTATAAAATATTAAATAAATCATAAAAATAAAGTAAACTTAAATTTTGAACCAAAAATATAGTATAACCATAAACCATTAGATTTAATAATCTTACAAGTAAAACTTAAAAGCTTAAAATTAAATCGAAACCCTAAAATCAACTTGGATCAATAACAAGTCTTAGTGGACCTAGATCTAGTAATCCCGCACACGAAACCCTAAAACAGTAAAAACAAGATAACCTTAGATTATGATCCAAAATAATGTCTTACAGCCTAAAAAGATCATATTCACCAGATATTCGCTCGTTTCAAGCCCGAATGGGATCAGTTTCTAAAATCAGGGTCTCAAAGTGCAAAACCGTAAAAATAAACCAACAACATATCTAGAGTCCTCATTAGACGAGGAATAAAAATATATCAGTTATAAGATTTTTGGACTTCTAAAAATATCAGATATAGCCCTTTTACGTGTATTTTCATTACTACCGATAATTTATATCAACTTTTCTTTCTAAATATCCTCTCAAGCTTTCCCTCTTTAAATTTCTATTCCAACTTTCTTTCTTTCTTTCATTCTTTCTTCTACTTATATACCATCTTCCATGTTTAGATAAACTACTAAACACAACTCCTAAACATAAAAAAACTCTTACAAAATCAAAACTCACACAATCTCCTCTCCTCCCTCCCATATATGCCACACACATACACACAAACACCCATTTGTTCTCTCAAATTTTTCTTCCATCATTCATCTTATGTAATACACTTAGAAGCTCTCGTTGGATTATGTCAACCTAACATGAAAAATATGTATGTTATCATTTCCATATAAGATCCCCATGACCATATGCTAGGGAAAGGAAATGTGAAACATAACACATTTATCATGTCATATTCTATTTCATGTTCATGTTTATGCTCATGCATTATTCTTAATGCTAACTTAACTTTTATCTACTAGTATGCATAAGTATGTAAACATATTTAGAGCCTAAAGTTTTCTAATCTAACATTTTATTTATGCTTTTATTTCATTGTTTATTCATTTATTTCATGCAAATAAATAAAACTAGTCAACTTTTAGCCTTAGACTTATACTCCATCAAGTCAAAACAAAGGGGACTCATCCATAATATAAGTTCCGTGGAGCCTTGAAAATTAATCTAAGACTCCCATGATTTTCTTATTTATTTGATTTGCCTTATTTATGAGATTGGCCATATTCAAGTCTCGAGGAGCCTTGCTAAAGTCTAAAAGACTCCCATAACTATTTTCTTGCTTTTCTTATTTTATATATGGGACTTGTCCAGTTCTAAATCTCGGGAAGCCTTGAAATAAATCTAAGATTTCCATAATTTTTTTTTTTTATTTTTCTTTTCTTATTTTCATAAAACTTGTCCATTTCTAAGTTCAGGGAAGTCTTGGTATTAAGATAAGACTTCCATATCTTTATTTTCTCTATATTTGCTTATTTGATTTTCTATTCTTTATTTCTACATGAGCTTAACCCAACAAGTTATATCTTAGTATAATTATTAGATTCATATGCATGCATGGTCATAAAGTGATGTTGTTATCTTAATAAAAATAAATTTAAAATAGAAATATAATTTATTTCTTATTTCATAAAATGAGACTTATCTTTCAATAATTATTTATAACACTTAGGAAAGATTATTATAAAAGTAGCTACTTAGCTAACTTTTCTAAAATCTCATAATAAGTCATCTACGAATGCAAGCATTGAGAATTCCTTATTATGCAAAGATTTTCCAAAAATTTAAATTTTAATATTAATAATTATTTGTTATACAAATATTTTATAAGAATCTTATTTCCAAAACTTAGGAAATCTTTTCATTAATAATTCAAAAATGAAACACCCAAGTACATTTTTCAAACTTCTAAAATGAATTTCTCAAATATAAATGTTGATAATCATTTGTTATGTAAAATTTTCTAAAAATCTTATCTATAATACATGAACAAACCTTCTTACTAAAAATAGGAATTTAGAACAAGACATTTACTTAAGATTTCTCATATGCCAAACCTTAAAATATTTTAAAGATGATACCACTAAATAATTTTTCTTCACAAATACATAAAGAATCATGTTTTGAAAAATAATTAGTTAAAAAAAGTTTAATATGAAGATGAAATATTCATGGGCTCAAATAAACAATTTTCTTTAATTAAATTTCACATTTGCAAAATCTAAAAATTTATAATTTTTTTAAGAACCAAACTTATGAAAAATTTCAAGAGAAAATACACTTAGAGCTTTATGCCACTAATAAGTAAAGTTGTGTCTTGTAAAATAAATTGTTAAATAAAGTTCTTTTCAAATAAAAGACCTTTGAGATTTCAAAATATATATTGAACTATGATTTTTATTATCAAGTCACATGTTTACAAAATAGCAAATTTAATCATAAGTCAAAGAATGACCCGTTTGCAAAATTTTACTTTTAAGACAATATCACTAGAATCGTGCATATAATATGAGTTATTATCAATACTCAATGATTTTCAAAGATAGAAATGTTTATATGTTCGCTATGAAGTGTCTAAGTAGAGTAAAACTTTGGAAAATTGCAATTTAAGGGCTGGAACTTTCGGTCAAATATAAACCAACCCATTTCAAAACCCAAATGGCTTTAAATGTTAGAAAAACCTTAAAATATATAGACCTTTTCGAATAGGTAGAAAACGACTACTAATATATGAAATTCTGAGTTAAAATGAGCAAGTTATGGCCGTTTTAAGTTGAAATTTCTCTTAATCTGAATTTTGACGCGAATAATAAATAGAATTAGAAAGTTTAAGTAGAATCTCTACGAAATACTCATTCCGAGTATTATTTTGTTTAAGTGACAAGGAGTTTAACGTAGCATTTTCGAAGGATTTTGTCAACTAAAAATTGCTCTAATGGACGAGTGAATTTTTTCTCGTGATTTCGTTATCTTACTTATGCTTGTAGATAATTGCACTAGGTTTATAAGTATAAGATAGAATGAACATGTATGGGGTTATGGTTACTTATGTATGTTCTTCTATTAATGTGTGACAAACGATACTAAGCATATCGTAACCAACAAGTGATTGTTTAAGTATATCGCCAATATTACATATTACCTATGTGTGTATGATATTTGTTTGATCACCATTAAGTGTACTTTAATTTTATTCAGCTCCAATATAAACTAAATGGGCACGTATTGTATTTATCGAGTCACATGTCGAAGACTGTTACTCCTACGCGAGGAATCGGAAGGGTTTGAGGCCAAGTTCATTCTTAAGAAACTAAAAAGTACCATCATGCCCATGGTCATGCTCATTCTTAGGGAACTAAGATGTATGGAGATAAATTCCAAGGATGACCCATGTTAATCGATCGCTATGAGCAGAGTGCTTGGGGACTAGCATTGAAGATCATGTAGATCTTCAACTACCACTTCCCTAACCTCGATGGGAGGGCGTAAATCTATTATATATATGGTTTTTGGATACCCATACATAATTGTCTTTATCGTGTAAGCATATGCATGAAAATTAATAAACTTATTTGAAATATGGTCGAATAAAGGGAATATCTCACTAAGCACGTCGTTGAAATAGGTATGCTTGATACTCCATACGAGGATTAGGACATTAAGGAAATCATCGGTGAATTTTTGAGCTTTTTAAGGAAGAAGTGGGAAGATAGGATAAATTTACATTCTTGAAAATTTCCTTTGGAGTAATATATAATGTGTTATTATTTCAGAAATTACTGAGAAATGTATATATAGATTTTGAAGACATTAGCGGGGGTATGCTTCTAAGAATTGTAATTGACCTCATTTATATTTAATAAGAAGTATTTCTCTTGCTTTGTTACTTAATTGTTTTTAATATAAATTGCGCTACTCCAGTGCATTCCCTTTGTTGTGATGTACGCCTTATGCATAACATAGAAACATTTGCATGAAAGGTAGTTATTCCTAGATTTTAATATTATGTACGGTGAAATGTCACATTTAGGATACCCCTTGGGGCATGACAATTATACCTACACTATCATATTTGACCATCGAACTTATTTCTATCAATTTTAATTTGGAAAAAGTCCTAATAATTTAGAAAATACCTAAGTTAACTAATTATACATTAATCAAGCTGGTTTAACCATTAAATCAATTATTTAAGATGAAACATGCAATTTTTCATTGTAAAACAACATTGGAATATTATCAAACGAGTTTAAATAATTTTTTAAAAATAGTAAATAAATTTCAAAAATTTAAAAAATTTCCAGTTTGAAGGTAGACATATTAAAACAAAAAAAAAAAAAAACATAATTTCCCAAAGTTTCATCTAGAAATAAGTTAATTTTATATTTTATATAAATTTAACAACTCATATCACTATATACTATCAACCGCAATTGAAATAATTTTCAAAAAGATTAAATAACTTCCAAAAATTAAAAAAATTCTATTTTTAATATAGATACAATAAAATATAATTCCTACAAGTTTTGATAAAAAAATAAATTCACATGGTATTTTATTTACATTTAAAAACTTTATCTACTACAAACTATCATGCAAAAATAAATTGATTTTTTAAAAATAGTTAATGACCTTGAAAAATCACAAAAATTTTCAAATTATCACTAGATATATGAATATATCATGAATAAAAATTTTGTGAAAAAATAAGTTTGTTTGATATTTTATTTATTTTTCTTATTTATCACACTTATTAGGCTTTTAAAAATAGTAAACCTATAAACCCCGGTATACTCAGTAGTCAAGAAACCCGGGAGTTGGAAACGAAACCCTAATCCGGTCCAGTTTGAGTCTAGTGAGTGAAGCCTAGGAACCCTAAATCCGGCTTTCCTTCGGTTTTATAATAAAATAAATATTATAAAGTAAATGAATTTGAATTATTGTTTAAAAGTACATTTTAAACATTTGAAAGTTTTAAATCCGGGAATTTTTCAATTCCGGACCTTCCCGAGCTCAATTACGGAAAAGCGTGCCTCGGACCACGAATTCAGAAAAATGTTCCGGAATATTCATTAGAACCGTAATTTTATAAGGATTCCAAAAATATCAATTTTATAATTTTTTGAGCTATAAAAATTACAGTTATAGCTTTTCCCGTGTTTTCGGAACAATTGGTAAAGTAGATGTCTTGTCTACTGTTCACAAGTACAACCTACACTACACACTACCCATACCCTATTCTTACATCCTTACAACTACTCATTTCAATTTTCTTTTCCAAGAAATTTTGTCTCTTAATCAATTATCACATTTATTACATTTTAATTAACTAAATTACAAATATTAAAATTTCAAACACACACACCCACACACAAAGGAGTGCCGCGCCCCCCCCCCCCCTGATTTTCCTCTCATTTGATTTATTTTGCAATTTTTATTCATTACTAAACCCTAATGCCTTCATATATAAACATATTTTCCTCTCTCTCTTCATTTCTTCTTGTTTTAATTTTGAAAAAGAGAAAAACTCTCTCCTTCCTCCCCATTAGTGCCTTGAGTTTGCCCCCTCCTCATCCTCACATTTCCAACTTGTTTCTTCTCTTTTCCTCCTTCAAAACTCTATTGGTATGTATATTTAAGCCTTGATCCTTCCTAATCTTGTAATGGCAAGATCATTCTTGTGTGTTTTCTCATTTAAATCCCAATGAGCATAAGCAAGGGACATGAAAACACTACTACAAGAATCTCAAGCCATCACAAGAAGTGGATCTAGTCTTTGAATGAGTTTTGTTTGAAATATCAACTTGGTCATGCATGTAAAGTAGAGATCTCGTACATATATTGCTGTTCATGCCATGAGATCCATGATTCATGCATTATATATAGTAGATCTAAAGTTTAGACATCCACATCTTCATGTACATGCATGATCATAGGTTTATTTTGTTTTATATGCTTTGATGATCATAAAAATGAAGTCTTGTTCATGTATAGAGATGTTAGATAGTAGATCTTCACGTATAGAAGGCAAGAACATTGAAAAAGGAAGGACTTTGTCAAATATGAAATGTTGAAAATTCGGATGAAATGGGAACCCTACTTTAAAGACCACCAAAATCACTTTTGAACTCATATTTCATATGAAAAAGGTAGGGTATGTGTAGTAGATATCTTGAAAGAATGATTTTCATAAGTTTAGATGAGTTTAGGCATGATAGGAATGTAAAACAAGTGGTGGAGTTAGAATGAAAAATATTGGAATGTTGATCAATAGTTAAAATTCGTAACTTAGGTTCATGCCTACAAGAACACTTGGTATTTAAGTCTAAATTGGATGTTTTATAAGTTAAATGAAGTCCTTAGATGATATATATATTGGAGCTTCAATTTTTAATGCATTAGACAAGTTTTCCCTTAAGAAAAATGCAAGAAAATGAAATTTAGAAAATTCGGATTTTTACAAAAAGCTTGTTTAAAGACATGTTTACCAAATGAAAAATGGGAATTTTTATGCATGAATGAAGGCCATGATTAATATAGACTTGGATAACTTATTTTTAGTTAGATAACAAGTGGATTACAAGATTAAAAGTCAAAGAAACCCTAAGGAGTATAAAGTGGAAGAATAGCTTCTTGGAAATAACATTCATGAAATTTTCCAACACTTAGGAGTTCATAAGAGTTTATTATCACAAAATCAACATGACCATGCATATATTGAGTCCATTACATGGCATTCATGTTAGTAATTCATTCCTATATCATTCATGCATGAATCATCAACTAGGAACATTTCTTATCAAAAGCAAAACAAATTTCTGAGATTGGAACATTTGCGGAACAGATCTGATTCCACTGTTCCGTGACCTTACTATTTTCAAAACTTGAAAATAATACTAGAAATAGGTAGATCTTTCGAAGTAGATAGAGATCGATATAAAATTTGCGAAATTCCGAGTTAAAATGACCAAGTTATGGTCGTTTTAAGTCGGAACTTCCGCAAATAGCGAGAAATCCGAATCCATTTAGTTCAGATGTATAGCTTGATTTAGTTACATAATGAGAGTCTCATTAGGATTATTCTTGCTTGGTAGGTGATCCCGAGCAGGACGACACTCTACCTCCCAACTACTACTACTAGGAGGATTGGCGTTCAATGGCCGAGTGAGTTTTACTTCCACTCTCAATTAATGAATGTGATTGTAATGTAGTGGCACTAGCGGTATAGGCAAAGATAAAAAGAAATTGTATATGCATGATGGGGTATATGGGAAATTATATGTTGTCTACTGTTGATATGTGAAATGGAACTTAAGGAATATCGAAACCGGGTGTTAAGCTATTGACTGATTAGCTAGTATCCTATGATGAATGTCTGCGAATACTTTGGTCACCTAAAAGAATTGAGCTAATGTAATTCAACTTCAATTGTAAATTGGATTCATTCATATCACGATGGGGTTGGAGCATTCGCATTGGTTGGTTTTTGTGACCCATAAAACGAATATGTTGGTTAATCGTGATCCGTAAAACGAATTTGTTGGTTAATCGTGATCCATAAAACGAAATATTGTTGTTGACCGTGAGCTTAAACGGCGTCGTACCGCGGATTCATTAATCTGTAAACCTGGGATGGAGGGCGCAAGTCCATCCACATATGATTTCCGGTTGGTCATATGTTTGTTGATCACATTTGTTTGATGCATACACTTGCTTGAATAATCACTTGTTTGAATGAATTGTATTTAATTGTGTTATGGAAGTTATTACTCACTAAGCTAGTTAGCTTACGCCCCCACAGTGTTTATCTATTGCAGCACGAATTTATATGGCTTAGGCCGAGGCAAGCCATAGCACAGGTACCGGAGATAGGAGTTTCCCATAGAAGTTTAATCCATTCTTTTTGTATAGACTTCCGTTGGAAACTAAGGACTCTGGATTACTGTAATGGACTTGTTATTCTTTTGCGGGGGAATGCCCCTTAGATTTTGTAAACTATAATTTATGCGTTTTGATTTATTATCTATGGCTAATGAATGCCACGTTAAACTGTTTAACTCCATTTGTTGAAGTATTCTATTGTCGTAAAGGAACGCTTTATATCTACTTAAGACTCCCGAAGGGCGGGTAGGGAACTCGAGAGTCTTACTTAGCATGTGCGGGCTGTTACGTTTAAGATACCCTACGGGGCGTGACAAAACCAAGATGAAAAACTGCCAAACTTTTTAGTTTACATCCTAAAATAATAAATTACCATTTCCTTAAAATTTCACTAAAAAATTAAATTCGTTTAGTAAATTAATAATATCACTAAGCTTATATTTTTAGATGATTAATTTTTGTCTAGCATAAATAATGGCATATCTATCCAATTTCATCATAAGAAATCATTAGAAAAATGATATAAAACAAATCAAAATAGAACATACGTAATGCTAATCCATTTTAACCATATTTATATCACAAATCCATTAAACCACACATAAACAATGACAATATCAATATATTTTCATTAAACCAATTAACTAATGATACTTCAACTAAATCATATATTTTATATTCTATACTTTAGTAACATAACCTATTATTTACAAACATATTTCACTAAACACATAAATTAGCCAAAACACTTACTTGAGGTAGCAAAAATAAGTATATAATCTTCAATTCCCTACTCTTAGGAATTTAATAAAGCTCCTTTTACCTCTATCCCAAAATTCCTCTTGATGACACCTAATTTCAGAGAGAAAAATAGAGATTAATGGTTATTTTAAATGGTTTAAAGAAGATATAAAATATAGAAGGCTTAATACCTATTAGGGTTTTAAAAAGAGAAGTGAGTTTGTAGTGTTGTAGAGTTTGGTCTGAGAAAAGAATGAAGAAAAATTTCCTACTAGAATAGGAGGTAAAATGGTTGCTATTTTAGGGTATATTAGGAGGATGACCAAATTGATAGTTGATTTAATTTATTTAGTAGGTTGAAATAGAAAATTAATGTGGTTTAATCACTATTTTTATTTGAAATCAATTACGAGCTTGAATTATCTAATTCACCTATTACACTATATAATTTACTTAATTTATTTAGTTAAATTACCTAACTCAAATTTCTAATTTAGGTTCTAATTTAGTTCAAAATTTTCCATATTATTATACTATTTAACTTGCATTTTCTTAATTAACATAGTGGAATTCGGGATATTTAAAAAACCTTATAGAGTCTATCTTGAATTGAAGAGTGCATTACCATAATGACAATGCAACTTGCAGATTTAGAAACGAAGATGCATTTTGTGAGTTATGAATTTGGAAAGTTTTGGAATTTCGTCGATTTTATCGACATTCTCCACAGGCTTTAGAGGTTATAGAGAAATGATAAAGAGAAAGAAAAATGGGAAGGAAAAGGAAAAGAAAGGAAAGGAAGCAGCTATCATCAATTAACGTATACATATGTATGGGTGAGGTGGTTGAGAAAACATATTGGATAATTTTTTAATACGAGTTTGATTCATACATAGTACGATATCTAATTATAGCATACATCCTATAATATTTTTAGGTAAAACCGAAGTGCTTACTAATTTGGATGTCTTGGTCATAATCGGATACATGGAATTTGTAAACCTCCAAAATTTTGGAATTGGTTAAGCCAAAAACCTTAATCTGGAAGTCAACCGAAACTCTAAAGGTCAACAAAACCCTAGTTAGACGTGATAGCTTAAGTCTGACAATCCCGAATAAGCAACTCGGTAAGAGTAAGTAGGAGTTTAGAATATAGAATAGTGCGTAATTACTCAAGGAAGCCTAAAATGATCAGATTAGTAAAACCACGACCTGTTTCGAACTCGATTGGATACAACTCTTGAAAAACGTATCCTGGAGCTCGGAATAGTAAAAATATTCTGAATATACCGTTAGACTCGTAAAAAATATAAGGTTTTCAAAAATATCAGTTTTATAATTTTTTGGCGAGTAAAAATAGTGTCGCAATTATACACGTATTTTCTTACTACCGATACTTTATTAGTCATATCTACTTTACATTACACTATTCATTACTATTCTACACTATTCTTTTATCTCTACTTTTTTCACTCACACTCATACAAACACCATAACCTATAACCTTTACTTTTTACCTTTCCCATAACTTTATTTCACATCTACCTTACTTATTACTTCATTTAATTAACAAAAATAAAAAATAAAAACTCTCTCTCCCCTCTCTACCCCCCCCCCCCCCCCCCCCCCCCCCCCCCCCCCCCCCCCCCCCCCCCCCCCCCCCCCCTCAAATTTGTTTCAATTTTCTTTATTTTAATCACACAAAAATTCACTCCTCATTTCCTATAGATACCCCCCTCCTCTCATTTTTTACAATTTACTACCTACAAATTCTCTACCAAAACTCTCTCAAAATTCTCCTCCCAAAACTCTCTCAAAATAATTCCAAAACAACTTTGTACTTACAACAAACTCATAACCACAAACACTACCAAAGCCTTCTTTAGGTAAACTTTTCCTATTATTTTCTTCTCCTAATGTCATGTAACTTTACATGAATAGTGTGAGTTTCCAAAGACTAAGTGTTGTGGAGCTACACTATGTTCATGTATTATTCTTGTGCATGAAAAATCTATTTATGTTTATGTTATTATTTTGTTTATATTATTGTTATTATATCTAAGTATTATTATCTATATATATATATATATATATACATATTTTTTAGAGCATATAAGCTCACTTGCAATTTATTATTTTTATGCAATGCAATTTATTTATTTATTTCATTGCAATTTATTTATTCCTTGTTATTTTAAGACTAGTCTCTAGTTTAGACTTGTCCTCATCAAGTCAAAACAAATTTTTCCTTCTTTCATTTTATTTTTATTTTAGGACTAGTCTACTTCTTAGTCCGGGAGCCTTGAAGAAGCTAAGACTCCCAATACTTAACTTTATTATTTATGTTATTTTTGTTTGCTATTATTTCTCATAAATCATGTTCATTAAGATTGTTGTCCAAATTTTTCGAGTTCCAAAAATAAATGATAAAAAAGAAAGTTCTATCACTTAGGAATAAGTTTATATGAAATATGAAATCTATGGTTTAACAAAAAATAAAGTCATTCCTTTCCAAGTTACTAAAAGAACCTACTACAATTTTAGAAACTACTTTTGTTATAAAAAGCTTTCTAAATCATTTATTATCCCACTTTGTTTTTCAAGAAAATGATTTTTGATACAAATAATTTCTACGAAACATAACATAAAAAAACCTTAAGAGCAAGAAGTGAGGATTTTCAGTTTAGATCTTTTCAAATAAATAGTCAAAGAAGATTGTGTAGAACATACATAGGACTAACACAAGAATTTAGAAAAGAAGAAAAATAATTTTTCAAAAGTCATCTAGAAAAATAATCAGTCAAAAAATAAAGTAATCTTTGAAAACAAAAGAATCAAAGTATTCATTACAAGACAATTTACAAAAATGAATTTCTTGTAAACTTAGTTTTCTAAACTTTTAATTAATATTGTTTTACTCAAAAACATGAATGGATGACAAACACTTGAGCATGAAGAGCTAAGTAACCAAAAAGAAATTTTTCAACCATATAGATGACTAAGTATTTATGAAACAAATTTTGAATGATTGACCTAAAATTGTTTTCAAGTTAGAAAATTCGTGATGAATTTTATCGCCACTGTTTCGGGCCTAAATGGTTTAGTTTGATAAAAATAGTTTTAGAAATATGCACGATTCAGAGTTAAAATGACTAAGTTATGGCCATTTTAAATTGGAACTCTCCTTTATACGAACTTTGACGTTCTCATGACATTGTTTGTCAAAATTCAAGAAAATCATCAAGAATACTCATCTTGGGTATTTTCTTTGGTTAGGAGTAATTCCGAGGAAGAATCCTACCCGAAGACTATTTCGATAAATGGAGTATGTAAGCGACTCATCCGCTAGAGAATCGTCGTCATGGCATCATGAGTTTATTTCCTTTAAATACTATACTTGTTGTGCTTGTAATTTAGTTGCATTTAGAGTTAGGAAAAGACAAATGGACATGTATGTAAAATAATTCCTTGAAAGAATCCTAAGAATAGCGAAGCTGTAATTGATTTAAATGTTTGTTTTAGTATAACACTTGCTTTGTATAAGATTCTTTGATCGCCTTAAATTTGATAATAATAATGTTATGATATCATAAATAAATAAATTCATGCATACCATGAAGTGAGTCACATTGCATTGGGTTATTATCCTTGGGTGAGAAGGATAGTAAGCTCAGGTCGAAAGCAATACTTGGCGGAGTGTCCGAAAGCGATTACTTGGCGGCGTTAAGGAAATGCTTGGCGGAAGATTTGAAAGCAAGGCTCGATTCAAGTAGACTTCATATGCTTGGCGATATTGGTCGAGAAGATAATCTTTTTAACTAAAACTACTTATTTTGAGGTTATGTATCACCAAACCCCAAATGGAGGCGCAAATCCATTCAACATAGAGTTCCTAGAAAACTATATGCCTTGTTTGCCCGTGTATGTTGCATCTCATTTGTTTGCTTAACCAACTTGTCTGAATTCTTGTTACAAGAAGTTATTTATGGAAATAGTTCTCACTAAGCTTGTTATAGATATCTTTGCAATTCCCTTATTGTGGTTGAGGCCACGAGGACCCTGCAGTCAGATTTTTTTTTTTTTTTTTGGGATAAGGAAATTCTAGATAAAGTTTAGTGTTGGATAAGATGTACAATATTCTTGTAATAGATTTGTGAATGAGGAAATCTCCCTAAGTTTGTAAGATCATTGTTATAAGTAAATGAATATTATGAATCCTCTTTTCTTAACATGTTATTATATCTTCTTGAGCTTCATAATTCCATGTATGGTCCTCTAAATTTGTGAGAGCACGCTTTACACTTAATATCAAAGCTTTTGGGAGTGGCTAAGGTTGTCATACTTAAGCTTTAATATTGAGCGTGGCCAACTGTTACGTTTAAAGTACCCCTTGAGGCGTGATAGAATTTCAAATTGAAGTTCCTAAAATTTTGAACTTATTATATTCTAAAGTTTAATATAAAATTTAAGGTTTGTGGTTCCAAAATTAAGGTTTATGGGTTCAGTTATTAGGGTTTTGAGTATGTTCAAGGTCAAGCACTACTCGAGCTACCAATCAATTATTAAATCTCATATTCCATGTAAGGTAAAATTACGGAGCATCACAATTTTATTGATTAATCCATTTATATTATATAATTACTTATTGATTTATATAATTGATAATGTGTTAATTAGAAGTACAATAAATTGAAATTTATGTCTCATATTGGGTAGCATATTCTAAATTTATCAAATTTGGTATTATATTATAGTTCAAGATAATTCAAGAGAATAAGAATAATATATGATTATACTTTTATCATGGATCAAATACTTCCTTACTATAAGCTTCACATATTCATTTGTGTAAACCATTAATTTTTAATGTTATTGTCTATATTTACATTAGTAATAAGAAATATGTAATTGAAGCATCGCAATAAAATTGGCCAAAAAAAAAGAAGCACCTCGATGAAATATATTTTTATTTTAAGAATAAAAAGATAGTTTCAATCGCAAATTAAGTCATACGAAATTATTTTTTCTCAATTAAATATATATATATATATATATGAAGTCATATGGTTAGGTTCGAATTTAAAAGAAAAATGAGCCATAATACACAATTCAATTTACTATACTTTTTTATCACTCATTTAGGGAAACTATTTTCTAGGTATTGCTTCTTGAAAACATAGGAGATTGATCTTAATACATACCAATTCCTAGATGTCATTTCAACCATAAGATATTAAGAGGAAAAAATCTAAAATGCTATGGAATTATAATATAAAATTATAAGAGCATAGAAATAATAACACTAATAAAAAACTTATAATAATGATAAGTATTTCTTGACAATCTTAATGAGAGCAATGCAAAAATAACAAAGTGCAAAAGTAAACTTTTGAAAATTAGAAGATTTAACCCTAAGAAATTGCCTAACTTAGAAATTTTTTATGGTCAAGGTTGATATATCATAATAATATAGCGCCCTAATCTGAAGGCATTACAATCTGCCAAACGTCTTTACTTAAGATAGATATGCCAAGGCTATTTATCCTCAAATCCTTAAATTATAAACCATATAATCATCAAACTCTCAAAGAAAGGATACTTGTTAAAATATTTCATAATAACAAAACTTCATAATAACTTAGTTGGCATAAACCAAAACCAATATAAATCAAACTTATAACATTATGAAAAGTCTCATGAAACTATACATTTATAAAAGCATACAAAACTTCTTAAGTTCTTCAATTTTGTCTTATTCAAAATCTAGATTATCTAGATATCAGCAGGAAAGTCATGTCCATTATCGTCTTCTCCATAGTCTACATACATGTCATAGCCTAATAAATAAAAATTACTAGTTCTTCATCTATTTCTCAAAAATAAAAAGGAATGAGCACAAATGCCCAATACGTCATACCACAAACACATGCACATGAACAATCATAATACAATTTCACATATAACTTAATATCTAATACAACAAACACTGGTTATTATCTTTGATAAGCCAGCAAATAATACAATTTAGAGTTGTTGGTCATTAACCCAAACCCAAAGTAACTCATGCCTCCATAAAAAACAACCATATGGAAAATAGGTAATATATACATATATTGGTGTTGGGAATATCCTACACACCTAAAGTATCGTAATCGTACTACTCCTAAACCACTAGAATCATCTCTATGCATAAGTCTACTCAGAACAACCTCATACATAGATCATTAGGGCACCGTCCTAGTAGCAATAGTCCTCGCAATCTACTAGACCCAGCCATAGACAAGCATCAAATAAAATTTAAAGCCAAACAGTAATTACTCAGTTTACAATTTCTAATCCTACAAACATAAGTAACAACTAAAGTAAGGTTGTACTTGAAATAGTTTTAGAAATAGAATCCTAATGTCACCAACAACACATGATCACATAATTAAAACTAGTTCAGAACATATTTCCATAAGTTCACCCTAATCCTATCTTCATCTAAAACCCTAAAAAAATAACAAATCTTAAATCCATACACACCTTCATCACTTATTTGTAAAATCAAAAATCTCCAAATCTCACAAACTAGGGTTTCCTCCAAATTTTCTCCTAAATTTGATTTCCTTCAAAATCCACTAAGAAATTTCAAAAAAAGATTACTTTTATTTTATCATAAGGATAGAAAAGATCCACACTTACCTAGTGCTTTGAATCTCGATTCTCTTTAATTGTAGAACACCAAAACTCAAAGACTCCTTTTGAAGATCCAAAAGAAAACTTTAAGAAGAGATCAATTTCTTGAAATCTTTAAAGAATTGAAGAAGATCAACTCACCTTGATCTTGATTCATGATTTTTTTTATGCTAAGATCATCTATAGAAAGGTTTTTGAGAGATTTTCAAGTTTAGGAATGATTATGGAGAAGAAGGATGCCTAGGTTATAAAGAAAATTCGGAAAAACCATTTAATTTTTGAATAGGAAAGACTGGCGGCTTAGGAAAGAAGGCTGACAGCCTAGAACTCTCGGACTTGGTTTTTTGCCAAGTAGGCTGGCTATACAATGACGATGAACAGAAGCAAGGCCGGTGGCCTTTGGCTGGCATATTTCCTGTGCCACTTCATCTTCCATCATGTGCCTGTCATTTGACAAAACATATAATTATACTTTATGTTTGACCATAAAACCTTCTTATTTTTAATCAAATGACATTTTTATCCTTCATTATAAAATATTTAATTTTATATCACAAATAAAATATGTGTGTGTATTTTAAATAAATAGGTATTTATCTAAAAAAAAATCCTAAATTTACGGCTATGAATAAATATAAACAGGATTAAAAAAAAACAAAGAAGACCTAATAAAGAGAAGTGAGGTTAGATACACGTTGTATAGGGTAGTCAACCGGACACATATTTTCTTATTATCACTTTGGCTCAATATTGGTGAAAGATCTTTATTAAATGGATTTAAATTTGCCAAACTCAAACAGATTAATTAGCTTAATTAAAATTAGGAGACATCCATAAAAAAGAAATAAGATAAAATAAACTATAGGTTGAATTATATGATTTATTGTTGCTGATAGCAACAAGATGAAGAATTAAGTAAAGATTATTTAGGAAAATTAAAGATGAATGCTATACTGCTGTTGGTTAGTTGAGAATGGACTAGTAATTAATAAACATTGGACTATTTAAGTTTGGATGAACTGCTTTTTTTTTTATCAATAAAAACGCCGATATTATGAATACTCAATCCATGCTCAATAGAGATTACAGCCAAAACTAGTCTCAAAGAACTTTAAATTTAAATGAAGTAGCGATTTGTAGAGAGAATGGAGTTAACCCACCAATCATTCGAACATATCCTCTTTCTAAATTAAGAAGCTACCCACTCTGCTACATGGTCATTAGACTAATGAAAGATAGCCATTGACAATAGGATGGTGACCTAGACATCTTTGAATGATATGATTATATCATTTATAATTGTCATTACAGTGATTAAACAGGGAATAATGGCTAATATAGGTCATATAGACGAAATTACAGCAAGGAAAATGGTTGAACGGGACATACATTGTAAATGAACATTCTTCTTGATGGCATAATTTAAATGAACTCTCTATATGAAATGATTAAAGTTTCAACGTCAGATTAGACTCATTTCTTGTATATTATGTTTCACAGATGACCGGTTTGCCAGTGCTATCATATCATATATCACAAGTGATCGATTGTAGTTTTACCACATTTGAAAAAGTGGGATATTAGTTATTTCGAACCTTTGTTGTCAAAGTTGTGGGGTTTGACATATATATGTAAATATATATTGCACTCTTCCTTAACCCATTTGGGAAAACTAAAAATGTAGAAAAACTGAAACTAGACTTCCATATTTCTATTCAGATATACTTAGGGGTATGAAGAATGACACTAGACATCGTCACGGTCCAGTTCGGGTTTGGAACCGGACCCGAACCGCCGGTTCCAGGTTCCAAAGTGGTGGAACCGGAACCGGACCCATGGGAGCCGTCCAGTTCCCGGTTCTTAGGAACCGCCGGTTCTCACTTCGGTTCCGGTTCTATAGGAACCAGGAACCATGAAAAAAAATAAAAAATCAATTGAATAATTTACTTAATTTAACTAAGAAAATATATAATAAATTTTTAACTTGAAATAACATTGAGCCTAACAATAATTGTTCATGGTATTAGTTAAAAGAAATTTTATAATTATGTATTTATTTATATATAATCACTTGCACTTTTTTTAGTTGTTATATTAGCAATGTGACACTATAAAATATTCAAAGATATAAATAATTCTCAATAACAAAAAATGAATCACACATTGTTAAGAAAGAAAGTCTACTTTGATTAGAAGTCTACATAAATTTAACAATATATGATTTCAAATGTAATTATTACTTATGTTATTAATAATAACACAATAAATATTGTGAATAGGAAATAAATTTTTTATTATTTATGCAAAAATAGTTTTAAATATTTATTTTATAATTACAATTTTTTTATAATTTTCTTTCTTTTTTTTCTTACTTTTTTATAATTTCTATGGTGTAGAACCGCCGGTTCTGCCGGTTCTTGAATCGACGGTTCCAAAACCGCCGGGTCATACGGTTTTTAGGGATGGAACCGTAAGGACCCGTCAAACCGACGGGTCCTTTAACGGTTCAAACCCGCCATTGCCGGGCCGGTTCCCGGTTCAGGAACCACCGTGACGGTAAGGTCGGTTCCCGGTTCGGAACCGACCCATGATGATGTCTAAATGACACTACCACGTCCGATATGAATGCATTTTGTTGGGATGAGACATGAAAACACCCACTCATTGATCTCGACAGGTGGTCTCGACAGGTGGAGTGTATTGTGTGTGTGTGGTGTGTGTGTGTGTATAAAATAAGTATGTATAAAACAAATGTGTGCAGGCCCTAAGGCGAATTTGACTATTACAATTTGGAGGTAGTTGATGATTGGAAATTTTTTTTTTTTTTTGGGGCTCGATGATTGGAGTTGGATGTGCTACGTTATCAATATCATAAGACCGGAAAGAAAAATCAGAGGTATTAAACTAGATGGTGCCAGTTCAATAGAATCTTTCCAATAAGTGATTTATGCATGTTGAATCTTTAAAATAATACAAATAATAATTATCACTTCAAAACACGTGTCAAATATTCATTCGTTGGAACAATACCAATACAGTATGATGGGACCACAAATGTATTTCCTTCATAATTCTTATTATTCAAGTCATGATATTTCATTTTCTGGTTTAAATTCTTTTAATTCGATTTATATCAAACCCTAACTTATCTGATATAAATCATCGATTGAGAATTAAACGAAATTTCCTTTTATACAATTTTGTAGTCACCACCTTAATAAATTTGAGAAAAATTATAAGTTGGAATTAATGGGTTGGTTAATCGTAACTTAACATCTAGTTTGCAAATAAAAATTGATTTAAAAATCAACTTTAAAATAAACCAAATTTTTCCCCTCTTAAACCAAACAGTTTCACCTTAAAGTCTTTAATTAAATTTCGTTCCTTTAATGTCCTAAAATTTATTAAAGTTTGACATTATTACAAAGTAGTTCTATTTACAAATAAAAGCTTATTGGTACAATTATCATTTATTAATATTTACATAATAATAGTATCTACAAATAAATAAGGATCAAAATGATATTTAATAAATCGGGAAAAATATTTTTTTTTTATTTTTTAAATCATCGTGTAGGTGCCTACGTACCCCTTATTTGGGATAAGACGTCATGTAATTCATTTATGAAAACTTTAGTGTGTTAGTTAATTTTAATTTTAGAATTCTCTCTCTTCAAGTTCATTAATTTTTAATTTTGATAAAATTAGCTTTTTTAGGGACGTCAATCCTAAAACTATCAATTTGAGTGTTGTTTTAAACAAAGCTTTTTTCCTTTTTCTAAGTGAGAAAACACTTTATTACCAATATATATGAATATAGCATAATTTATAACATAATCAATGTATCAAACATTCAAAGACATCATATATCATACGTCATATTATTTCAAATATTATCACACCCCATACTATATATGTAAGGACCTAGCTTACCTAATCTCATTTGTTAGGCATGTCAAATCCCCCAACCACATATAATACTTAAGTATTATAAAACACTTAAGTATTATACATGAGGTTATCCGAAAAAGATGATATTTACAACGACTGTTTCTTTAAGCCTGTTTTAAACACATAAAACTTCAACATAAAACTACTCAATACATAAGTAGATCAACTTTACAAAAGTTAAAATAACTTAGGTTTCAAACGGAGGACACTTCCAAGAGATTACAAAACTTGTTCAACATAAAAACATGAGAGAAAAACTTAACATCTTATATTACAAATAAAGGCCTTAATCAATAAGCCTATAACAAAAATTACATTTCCTTCGCATTATCTTCTAGAAAACTTTAATAAAACATTTTGTTTGCGACCGGGGTCCCTAGTCGTTCGACTCATCCATGAAGGCTTCTCAATCAGTCCTATATCCCAAATCATCATAATATTCATTATCATCATCGTAAACCCCTGAAATTTTCATAATTCTTATAAATAATCCTACAAGTCTAATACCAAAACCAAAACCCTAAAAATCGAACTAAGTTAAAACCTGATTCTAAATAAAGTCAAATACGAGAATTCTTAATCTTGAGAAAAAGAGAACCCTAAAAAAAATATAAATTACAACTAACGGTTGAATCAACATGCGTACACAAAATCAAATCATCTATCCGATTCCTAACATATAAATCAAGATGATATATCCAAATAACGCTCGATAACGAAATACTAAGATCTTAAATCCTTCGGTGGATTTTAGAATCAAAAATCTCAATTTTCACCAAAAGTCAAATTAAGTCAACCCATAACCTTAGACTCGGTTAAACGATCCCGAGAATTGAAAAATATTAAATAATCACAAATAAAATGAGATAAACTATAGATGTCGAACTAAAAATATAATAAAGACAAAACCCCAAAAATTTATGATCTTACAAATAACTCAACAAAACTGGAAGTCAAACCGGAACCCTAAAAGTCAACAAAACTTACAACAAACCTTAGTGTTTAAGATCCGGTAATTCTGCGCTCTTAAACCCTAAACAACGAATTAAAAATAATTGTTGATCATAGTTCGTAATAATATAGGGAAGCTTAAAAATATCATATTCGTGAATTTTTAGTGACCTTCAGATCCTAACGGGATCAGTTTTCAAAAACCTTGCCCTGGTACATCGAACGGCAAAAATATTTCGTTAATACCAATAGACTCGTAAAAATATAAGGTTTTCAAAATATCAGTTATAGAATTTTTTAGTAGTTAAAAATTACAGATATCGTATTTATATGTGTATTTTTATTACTATTAGTATTTTATTTGTCTAGTCTACTATTCATTACTATTCTTCTATCTCTACTTTTTCTACTACCTATTCTTACACCTACATACCTATTTCTTACCATTTTCTTTTCCCATAAAAATTCTACACCACATATACTAAACTTCTCTTACACTTTTCTTCTAAAATTAATTTTTAATCAATTTTCTCTCTCCTTCTTTCCCATTGCTGTCCACCTCCTCTCTCTCTTCACTCTCAATTATTTTCTTTTTCAATTATATTAATTATATCTAATTTTCACTCTAAAATTGTAACACCCTAAAATAAGGCATTACAACCCCCACGTATCCTCTCTTATATAGGATACGCAAAGGTCTATTATCCACAATAATAGAATCATCACCTGTAAAACTCATAGGATATCTCATAGAATACAAAACCTGTTAAAACTAAAACCATACTTCATAAAACATAAACTCCTTGTTCAAGCATAAAATCCAAGTTGACATCATAGTCAACAAATTCAACAGAAACTAAATGTTATTTACATTAAAAATCTTTTCATGTAAAACTAACAAAAGCATCCAACACGATTCTAAATGATCAATCATGTCTTCTCTTAGAAATTTATATAAAGCCAACTCTCGGCTGGGTAGTCAGGTTCACTATCGCCATCCCTGCTATCAAAGAATAATCATATCCGGAAAGATCATACACTATATCTTCTTCACCTGTACCTGAAATTAAAAGAATGAGCGGCGACGCCCAGTACGATAGCTCCAATCCAAAATCAAATGCA
Organism: Combretum micranthum; assembly: GCA_024138025.1. Taxonomy (NCBI): domain Eukaryota; kingdom Viridiplantae; phylum Streptophyta; class Magnoliopsida; order Myrtales; family Combretaceae; genus Combretum; species Combretum micranthum. The sequence goes on along the minus strand of JAMXBD010000197.1, from coordinate 1,407,683 downwards.
TATGCACATACAATAGACAGGTAATTCATGCAACTTAAACTAATGCAAACAGTCATATTAATCTTTCTTAAGCCAACAAAACAACATAGTTCAGTATTAGGTATACTCTAACCCTGAACTCGGAGTTACTCAGACCCTATTAAAAATCATACAACTCTTTTAAAATAATAATCATATACATATATGGATGAGTGGGTACTCCCCAAACACCCCCAATCCAGAATACCTAATTCTACTGGAATCATATCAAGGCACAAGTCCACTAGGGATAACCTCACACCAAGATCATCAGGGTGCCTCACTAGCATCACTATCTGCCAGGTCTTTACTGGTCAAAGCCAAGCACAACCAAACATACAATTATTAAACCAAATAATGATTAAGTTTATTAAGAAATTCTATTCCTACAAGCATTCAATCAATACTAAACTTACAGGCAAAAACAGAAAGCAAGGATTGGCCGTACCTTTCTCAATTTTAGGAACTCTAGTATAAATCTCCTAAAAATCCTTTATCGACAACATTCAACCACAACCAAATCTCCCGAATCTCCATAATACTTTAATCAATATTAACAATGCAACAACAAACCCAAATCTCCAAATTCCTGTCAACAACAACATATATATATAAAAATAAGAACACGATATAAACAATTCCTTATGTACTAAACTCCCAAAATCCTAACCTGACAGAAAATCACCAAGTTGTACCATCTAACCCGATTAATCTTCCTCAATAATATAGAATTCGATAATCCTTCAAAACCCTAATATTATACGACAACAAGAACACATAATGATCATCTAATCACACATTATTCAACTCCATCAAAGAAAAGTTGAAACTTACTGATTTAGATCACTAAAATCCAACTCACATCCACAAATTCAGATCCCAACCAAATCTCTAAGGTTTCTTTCATGCAAACAAATCACAAAATCCTTAGAATTTGCATGAAATTCGTACAAATCTAATATAAGAACATTATACTTACTTGTTTTAATCACAACACTCACTTTGATTCCAATAGAGACAGATCAAATCCAAGATCTAAATCTTTCCCATGTTTTTCCTTCAAGAACTCAACAAAACCCTAAGTAAACTCATACAAATTCGTATTTAATCCATGAGAGAAGGTTAAAATCACTTACTTTGGATAAAAAATACCCTCTTGATGATTCTCCAAGTCTAGTTCTCCAAGAACATTCCAAAACTCTCTTATACGAAGGAGAAAATGATAAAAGAAAAATCTGTCGAAACTGTTTTTCGTGTCTCGTATTTATATAAATTTGGTCATACGCCGGCACTATGCCGACGGCGTAAGTTTAAATCTTGCCGACATACACCCTATGTTGGAAAAATTTACACGAACGCTGGCGGCGTTCATCAAGGCTTTAAATTTCCAAAACTTCGATCCTACTACATGCGTCGGCAAATCCATGCCCTATGCCGGCAGTATTCCCAACTGACATTGCGAGAAACCCTAGTGTACACCGGAGGCTTTCCACCCAGCATTAGAAAAACGCTACTATTCCCTTCCTATGCTGTTTCTACACCAGTGGCGTAAATTCTCCAGGAGGCAGCGTATAATCTGTCAAAAATTGCAGAAATCCGAACTTCAACATTTGTTCCACAACCAAACTTAAACCTTTACAATTTACTTGTTTTGACCTTAAACTCATCCTATATCATCTCATGATTCATAATTTATTATATTTTTATCTTTATTTCTGTATATTACAAAAATTCTATAAATACCCCCTTTTCTCCTTCATTCTTTCACACAACTCATTCTACTACCAAAACTCTCTCAAATTCACTACACAAATACTCTCCACAAAATTTTTCTCTACCAAAACTCTCTTAAACCAATTCTTCACAAATATCCTTCTTTATATACAAACTATCTACCACATATCACTACCCACATAATACTCCATTCATCTACCATCTCATACCACATAAACACTTTAGGTAAACTTCTTCCAACCATTTATTTACCCATGTCATGTAACTTAACATGACTACGGTGTTGTTTTGAAACTCATATTGAGTAGTAAAAGCAACAACATGTTCATGTTTTGTTCTTGTATATGAAATTCAACTTTTATTATGTTGTTATTATGTTCATATATATGTTGATTTTATTGTTGTTATTATACTTAATTTCTTATTCATATCTAACTAAATATATTTATGTATTTATATATAATCTTTAGAGCATATAAGCTCACTTGTTATTTATTTAATTTCATGCTTTGCAATTTATTTAATTCATGCTCTTTTAAGACTAGTCTTTCTAGTTTTAGATTTGTCCATATCAAGTCAAAACAACATTTTCTTTATTTTCTTTATTCTTTTTTGAACTAGTCTATTCTTAGTCCAAGATACCTTGATGAAGCTAAGGTTCCCAATACTTGATATTTTTATTATCTTGCTTATTATTATTTGTTTCTAGTATTTTTCTCATATTCTTATCATTTTACATGCTCATGATACATGCATATACATAATGATATTGTCTCAACTAAATTTAAAAGTAGAATTTTACTTTATTAAAGGAACTTGAAACTAAATTCTCTATTATATGGCTTGTCATTAAATAATGGAGTTATTATCAACAACATAGAAATGGAGTAATATAAGTTTTCTCAAAGTTTTTTTAAATAACAAAGAGCTTTACCAAGGAAATATAAGAAATAAACACTTTTCTTTTATAATACGGTAACTTAAGTTTAGTAAAATAATTTGTTAAAGTTTTCACAAAAAGCTTAAGATTGAACTATTTTTAACTCCATATCAAAACTAAAAAGCAAATTAGTTTTCAAAGTTAAGATAAAATCAAACCCATAAAATTATAAACCCATTTAGGAAAATAATGAATTTCAACTTTCTAAAGAAGAACTTATTTTCAAAGAATGTAAATATGATAAGATCAAAAATAAAGGATTTTATCAATAAAGGGATTCTTTTCAAATAAAATTTGTAGAGGAAATAAAAGATCAAGTTTTAGAAAACAAGAACTTATATTTTGAGCAAGAAATATAAAAAGGAAAAGACTCATTTTCTAAAATCATTCTAAATACAAATTTATAAATAGGTCATCAACAACTTAATAAACTTTTATAACTTTGATATTTTATCACTAGAAGTAAAAAAATTATAAAGGACCAAAATTAAAGGAAAATTTACTTGTTTTGTAAAAGGGAATGAGAAAAATAAAATAAGAATATACTCATTTATAATAACCTAGGAAAATACAAAGTTTCTTCAAAATACTTGAAAAGAAATTTATCAAAATTAAGTTTTAACACTTCAAAATGAATTATTTTATGAAATAAATTGTTGAAACTACCTTTAGAATTTTCCATATAAAGTGAGCTTATCTATACACTCAAGGAATTTATCAATCATATATATATATATATATATTTTTATTTACTAAAGAAATTTTGAATGAAGTTGAGTTGAAAAATTGTTTCGCAAAACCTAAAAATATTCGTTTTGAATATGTACCCTATGGTTTTGATACCCAAACAATCTTATATGACAAAAATAACCTTAGAAATGGATAGATCTTTTCGAATAGGTAGAAAATGGTATATTATATGTGAAATTCCGAGTTAAAATGAGCAAGTTATGGCCATTTTAAATTATAATTTCATTCTATATGATTTTGATGAACATAGTGAAATAGAATTAGAAAGTTTAAGTGGAATTTCTACGAAATACTCATCCCGGGTATTTCTTTTGTCTAGGTGACGAAGGATACGAGATTACCCTTTTTGAGGATTGCTACGACTAAGAAGATTGCGAAATGGACGAGTGAGTTATTCCTTTAATTTCCTTACCTTGCTTGTGCTTGTAACGTAGTAGCATTAGCATACTAAGAAAAGATAAAAATAGATATGTGTAGAGAATTCGGGAATATGTATATATGTGATTCTATGCTTATGTGTGAAATGAGAATTAAGAATATCACAACTTCAAATTGCTTGTTTAAGTGTTTTGTTTACTTACTTATATGATTGCTTATTGCTTGTCAAATTGATTGATCACCCCCTAATAAACCTTAATAAGGTTTGGCTTAAAAAAAATAAAATGCTCATGCATAGCATCTATCGAGTCACATTTCTTTCGGAAGGCTACTACTCCTACGTGTAGAGTTGGATTGACTGTTATCGTGGTGGGACACGGGCCATGTTCCTTCCTAGAGAATCCAAATCGCCCGAGGAATGCGACTCTAGGTTTGGAGCCGAGCTAACCGAATGCTTTGGGTGGGGACTAGTAGTAGAAGGTCGTGGATCTTCATCACCAATTCCTTAACCTTCGATACGGATGGATAAATCCGTTCTATATATGGTTTCGGATAACTATATATATTTGTGTAATCACGTGATCGTTGCATTGTATGCATAGAAATATGTGTGAAAATTTAAATGAACTTGTTTAAAACCATGGTGCGAATGATAGGGAATACCTCACTAAGCTAGTTGTAAGCTTATATCCCTGTAGATTTTGTTGAAACAGGTATACCCGTGACTTAAATCGAAGATCATGATGTTAAGAAGTCATGGAAGGATGTTAAACTTTTATGAAGGCAATGAGAATATAAGATGAAGTTACTTTGTAAGGTTTCTTATATGTAATGTATGCTATGTTAGTGTTTTGGAAATTCGAAGAAGTGTATTTATTTTTACTTGAAGAAAATAAAGGGATATGTCCCTAAGAATTGTAATTTACCATGTTTATATTTTATGATAAGTATTCTCTTTACCTTATTACTTAATTATTATCAATGTAAATTACGCTACTCCGATGTGTTCCCTTGGTTATGATGTACGCCTTGTACATGATGTGGAAGCCTTTGTGTGACTGAGGTAGTCATTCTTAGGCTTTAGTATTATGTACGGCGGACTACCACATTTATGGTACCCCTCAAAGCGGACAATCATCACTTGCAAAGCAGCAACATGGGTCAAAAGTCTAATACACGGTAACACAACCAACTGCAAAGTGACAAGCACATGTAGACTAAATGCAATGCAACAACCAATAATTTAATTATCTTTAATTAAGTAAGCAAAATAACATTGGAGCATTCAAACTTCGATTGCAACCTTAGGAATCCGGAGGTCCTAAGTAACAATAGTTGTTTAGAAGGTTGATATAGGCATCCTAAATACCTATATCCCCTATATCTAACTGAAAAAGAATAGTAATCTCATCTAAGGTTAACAGTCATTACTCAACTTTACTTAACTTAATTCGTAATATCATCTAGTTCAATTGGTCCCATAAACATGAACTAAATCATATTATTTTCTCTTAAGAATAAAAAAATGTTATCCTAATACTACCCACCCTATTGATTCCTTGCCAAGCCACTTAAGAAGCATCATTACATCATGGTGTACCATTGCATCATGGTAAATGTCATTGCAACATGACAAATGTGGCATCAGCGCTTAACTGCTATGTTAACCTCGATAATAGGGTCACCGCTTCCCGAACCAGATTCAATGGCACACGCATAACCAACTTCACACATAATTACACCATCTTTGACTTAAATCAATTTGAGTATGCCTAACCTAATAGCCATCAAATGAGCTACTGTGTACTTAAACCAAACTTTACACTAAGCAAATGATCAACGAATGAATTCAACTGAACAGGAGAATCTATAAGATAAAGAAGTCCAATTCAAATTATATTTAGCCTTGTTTATAAATAAATACCACATTCATCAATAGTTATAACATTTGAATATAATTTCACATTAATGCATAACTTAACAATTACACATATTTATACAATATATATATATATCTTCATTTTAATTTCTGAAATTAAATTATGTATATAATTTTTTTTATTTTTTATTTTTGAAGGTATACGACTAGGTGCACGACCGTGTACATGCCCGTGTTCCTTTTATAAGAAGAAACATGGTGGAAAGCAAACCCAACATTTTCATTTCAAATTTCAAATCAGAAAGGAGCATAGCTCAATCCAAGAGATCGTGTTTTGCTCATGTTTCACCATTAATACAAAATACGATGAAATAAAATAACCCATGTTTTGAAAATGCATCCAACACTTGAGAAATCAAAGGAAAGCATGGTACATTGGATCTCGCTGTGTTCTAGTCGTGTTTCATTTTAATCAAATACATTTTGCAAACAGTGAGAAGCATGTAGCATTGCACGGCTTTCACCCGTACTATCACATTTACTCCATCAACCCAAAAAATAGCAAGAAGCATGGTTGAATCCACACACTACCGTGTTCTCCTCTTGTTTTTCTGCAAAACTTGATTTTTCAAAAACAGATAGATACATGACTTAAACACAATCCAATGTTTCCCTCGTGCTTCCCATTAAAAAATAAGGCATGAAAATTTGAACCTTAAACACCAAGTTTTCACTTCCATTAACTTAAATACACTCAACACGCACTTATTAACCCCAAACATGCATAAACTCCATATTCTCTTCATCAACAACTTTCCCAAAGTTCATGTTCAACATTAACCATCACATGCTTCATCAATTCAGTCACTAACTCCAAAACAACCAAAACTGCTTCCAAAATACTCATCCTCTATACTTCAATAATCCATCAAGCCCTATATACCAACTTGGATCACTAGTACTATACATATTACTGATATGAGAACTATCAAAACAGAGTTTTCATGTTCAAGAAGAAAACAAAACACATAAAAAGGTCATATAAACATATAAAACTTACCTTAAGAAGCTTTAACTTGATTATAAGGTCTTGTTATGAACTTTGAATGAATTGTAAGTAGAAAAATTGAAAAAAAGTGAGATTTGCTTTTGGAGTTGAATAAGTGGATTTAGGGAGGTTTGTTTTGGATTTGTGTTTTTAGTAAAGTGAAGTTGGTATTATCCTTACTTGGTTTAACTTTGGTAGCTGTAGATTAGAGGAAAAAAAAATAAAGGTTTTGGGTTGGGCTTTAACTTATTTTTAAGCTTAAATTTGGCTCAAAATGTTTGCTTGGGTTATACAAAATCATAGGCTCCTTTTACATAGAAGTAAGCAATACAAGACCAAAGTTAAAATATTCTACACACTCAATTCATTAGCTAATAACATTCACCATCATTCCATATTCTAATAGATCAACATATATATAATAAATATAATTTAAGCGACTTAAACATACATAACACATTCACACACTAATCATGCAATATACTACTAATGCTAAATCACACTAAGACATCAAATTTTATTCAACTAAATATTTAATAAAATTTCATAATTTGATTAAATCAACATATATACGTTAGATTTAATTATGTATGAGAGTTAGGCTATTTCATTATTCCCTCCTTTAAGAAGTTTCGTCCTTGAAACTTGTCTTACCTTTTTGACCAAATAACTCCAGATGCTTTTGTCTCATATCATTTTGAACTTCCCAAGTCCCTTCTCATTCCATTTGTCCACCCTGCTAAACTTTCACAAAAGGAATTATCTCAAGACTTTATCTACTCTATCCAGAATCTTGACTGACTTTTCCATTGTGATCAAATTTGGTTGAATCTCTGGCTAGTGTGTACTAATGATAGCATCTAAGTCTGCTACACATTTTCTCAATTGAGACACATGGAAGACATTGTTTGCGTCTGATAAGCTTGAAGGCAATGCTAATATGTATGCTAATGGCCCAATCTTTTCTAAAATCTCATATGGACCAATGTATCTTGGATTCAATTTTCCATTAACCCCAAATCTGATCACAACTCACAAAGACTTTCATTTAAAACACCAAAATTAGGTGTTTCAAGAGGAGGCTGACACTTAGAATTGCACTAGCAACAACGATAGTTCTTGGTTATTAATAAGCTACCAAATCGAAGCTTACAGCTTTCCTAAGGTTCCTCTAGTGACATATTCCTCTAATATTTCTTGTAAAAACACGATTTCGAAGGAAAATACTTCGAAACCTTAACTTAGACTTAAAGAACAATTTTAAGCATGAGTGAATTTTGAATGGACTTGGTGCTTCAGCTAGTCTTAAGAAGTTTTATTTATAGTAGTAGAAGCTTGTTTTAAGTTTAGAAAATGATAATTCGTGAGAAATCAAATCTTGGTATATTAGGGTTTATATCTATACGAATTTAGGATTTGCATGAAAATTAAGTATTAATTTCCAATTAAATGTGATATTTACAATCTTAAGAAGGATTGGAAGTTTCAATGATCCTTCAAGTCGCTCAAAAAAATATAAATTCATATCAAATATTTGATATTTTTTGAATGTAAAAAATTGATCTTTCCCAATTTTCACACTCCGGTTTGATCCAAAAAAAAACCTTAAGATATCTTGTAAATTTGGTGTTTTTCTAAGGCCTTCAAAATAGAATTCTAGATAATTCTTTAGACCCAACTATATTAAAGTGTAGTAAATATAGGTTTAACATATATACTTCTATATATATATATATATATGCAAAAGTGGGGTATCTATAGCTACCCCTATTTTGTGGCATTGTTTGTTAAAATTTTACCACAAAGACAAAAAGAGAGATCCCATTTTTGCTTTTCAAAGGTTTAGAGGCAAACTTGGAGCTGAGGAAATGCTCCAATAACAAAAATTCATTAAGGATTATGATTGTGCACTTTTGTACTAACGACTCACTACAAACTTGGTGATTTTTTAATAAACCAATCTATGAACTTGAAGGCGCTCCTTTGAGCTAGCAAACCTTGACGCAAAATATTTGAATTTAAATAAGATAGCGCTTCTCTCAAGCAAGTGTTTTAAAAAGATAGATTGGATAGCATTCCTATGAGTAAGCATTCCTAAAACTAAGACAATGCTCCTTTAAGCAAATGATCTTAAGGTATAGATTAGATGGCACTCCTATGAGCAAGTGAATCTAATGGATAGGATAAATGATTCTCCTACAAGCAAGCAACCACAGATTGGATAACGCTCCTAAGACCAAGCGATCCTAATAAATAAGTTAAATGGCGCTCCTATGAACGAGTGATACAAAAATTAGAATAATGCTCCTTCGAGCAAATGAAAGTTAAAGGTTAGGTAGCACTCCTACAAACAGACGATCCTAAAATTGGGATAATACTCCTACCAAACGATCCTGAAAGGTTGGATGGCACTCATGTAACCAAACAATCCTAAAACTAGAATAATGCCTCTTTAAGCAACCAATCCTAAGGGATAGGTTGGCTAACACTCATACAAGTAAGCAATCTAATAGCTAGGAAGATGATCCTTTGAGTAAACTATCCTAATACTAGTTAGATGGCGCACCTACGAGCAAGTAACCCGAAAATTGGGATAGTACTTCTTAGAGGAAACGATCTTAATACTAGGTTGAATGGTACTCCTGTAGCTTGCAACCCGAAAACTAAGATAATGCTCCTCTAAGCAAATAATCATAATATTTGGTTTGATGGAGCTCCTACAAGCAAGCGATCTGAAAATTAGGATAGTGCTTCTTTGAGTAAATAATCCTAATACTAGGTTATATGGCACTCCTACGAGCAAGTAACCTAAAAGGTAAGACATTGCTTCTTAGAGAAAACGATCTTAATACCATGTTGGATTACTTATAAATCAAAGTATATGGGTTGTGTATGTTTTTGAAATAGAGGCTCTAATTCCTTTAAAAAAATGAATTGTTGATTGCTATTGAATTGATACGTCTAGGGCAAACACACATTAATTAATATTTTTTCCTTAATTAATGATCTTAACCTTCAAATTACCCCATTGTAGGGTTCTTCATTGTGATATGGTTCTGATAGGGTTTATTTTTAAAATAATTATTAGGTTCAAATGGTTGACAAAGGGAAGTGTGTTTGGATATTGAAATGAATGTCTAATATTATTTGACCCCGTGTGTCAAATTCAAGGAGGACCTCCTTTAAAGAATGAGTCATTTCCTCCCTTTAGTGTCACATTGTGTTTAAAGTTAGTGTTTAGGATTTGTTTTATCTCTGACCATTCTATCATTTTCAAAACAATGAGATATCTTTGCTAGTTTTTCAATCTTCCACTTTTTATTTTGCCTCAATCTAATTAGTGTATTAAATGTCTCATTTATATTAGGCTCATAATTAAGAAATTAAGCCCAAAAAATGTCCCTAATTAATGATTAATTAAATATCTAAAGATCCTTATTATTCACATTGTTTTGATAGTATTTTATATAGATTTTATTTGAATTATTAAGCAAAAGGATACTCATGTGGTTAAAATGTTAATTTCAAGGTTAAAGGAAGAATTTGAGCTTAATGAAGAAAATTGGATGAGTTAAGCAAGATTTTGATGAAGAAATAGGAGTTTAGAAGATTTACAACATAATGACTTTTCTAAACAAGCTGTGTATAATACTAGTGTTGGAGTCAAAAAGTACCAGCAAACATTTTTAAAGTATACAAACAAGCTACACAAGTTGTGCAGAATACTTATGCAGGAGTTGAAAAGTGACCAGAATCGTTTTTGAAAGTACACGACCAGAGTACACAAGCTATATTCGTGGTTATGTAGCCTCGGATTTCAACATTTTCACTAGTTTTAAGTGTACACAAGCTCGAACACTGGCCACGCATGATGCTCGTGTAGGACCAATTTTCCCTTTTTTCATAAATAACAACCTTAACTCATCTTTTTGATATCATATCATATATTCCATATTCTATTAGAAACCCTAGAGAGAAACTTGAGAGCGTCAAAAGGAGAAGTGTCAGGGCTTCATTGAAGATCATAAAACAATAACAGGTTTTATTGTTTGTATCATTTTTACATTCTATTATTCTAGAATTCATCTTCTGATTGTAAAATCTATGGAGGAGTAGATTTATTTACCCTAGGTCTTATGAAATCTAGATCTATGTGTTGAACTTTGGTTGGTTAATAAAAGTTTATACCTTTGAATCTATTCATGCATTTTAATTGTCTTGTGATTGATTTGTGGCCAAAATTGACTACATGTCTGATTTCTTTTAGATAGAAAGAGATTTCATCTAATAGAATAGATCTATATGAATAGAGAAGTTTGAATATGGATCTAAACATAGAATGCATGAACCTTTTGCATAAAGATTGAATCTTTTTACGTAAAGATCGAATCTTTCTAAGGAATCTTAAATAATAATGCAATTCTATATGTAATTAACGATGAAAGACATTTCCATTAATCATGTAGGGTTAAAATTTAATTATCTTGAAAGAGAAGTTGATGAATTTAGGAATTCCTACAATTTAAGATATAAATAATTCATTAATCAATCCTTTGTTATAAGAAATTAGGGTTTATGATGGATCAATAGAAGAGATATTGTTTTGTGATTGTATTGTATTAAGAAGGCACATAATTAACTATTAGGGTTATTAATTAGATAATTAGCACTCATAATATTATTTTAATTATTAAGGTTAAATAGTAGAAAATGGTAATACTAGTACTTGATGTCCAAATCCTAAAGGATGACACCTATAGTAATTCTATTTTGCAATCGATAGGTACACCACCTTAGAGCTTGCCATAGGATTTCTATTGGGTTTATAAATTTTATAATTTGATAGGACTGATACGCTCTTATCAAGTGTCACTTTACTTTCAAGTGTTTGAGGTTAGTGTTTAAGATTTGTTTTATCTTTTACCATTCTATCCTTTTCAAAATGACAAGAAATCTTTCCTAGTTTTTTCAATCTTCCACGTTTTTTATTTTGCCTCAAGCTAATTAGTTTATTAAATGCCCCATTTATATTGGACTCATAATCAAGAAATTAGGCTCAACATACAAATGAGAAATGACAATGTTGCTAACTTGTAGGGACTTATTTACATAGATGACTAAAGGAATACAAGAAAGAACTACTCCATAGGATGAAGACAAAAAAAAAAAAAAATCCTTATTATTCCTAGACTACAAAAAAAAAATTGCAAGCTTATTATACCTTTTTTTTTAAACAACCTAAGAATATTTACTAGTTTGCTATATATATATATATGTATATATATTTCCTTTTACATACAACCTATACTATTAGGGTGACTTATCCACAAGCATGTCCACTATAAGGAAACAATGACCTTTTTTTTTTTTTTAATTCATATGATTGAAAACTAAGGATATTGATTAGCCATAATTGATTTATAGGGGCTAACTATTTCCAGGCTAAGAGAGCAACTATTTATAGATTTATTTACCAAGGAAATGTTAAAGGTTATTTATGGTTTTTCCTTTTTCTTTTTTCTTTTTTTCCTTTAGCAAGCTAGAAAGTATTTACAAATTTGTTACATTGCTTATTATTTCATTTTATTTTATTTTTGTTCAACAGAGTCTACTAAATCATGTACAAAAGTCCATTGGGGTTTGTTATTATGTTATTTTTTTTGGCATTTTTTGTTTTATACCCCTCATTTTTTTCACAAAATAAGCAAAAAAGTAATATGACACATATGAATTTATCTACAAACATGTGAGTTGTTATTTACAAGGTGAAGCATATCTCTAATATTACAAGAAGGTAAATGATAAATGATTTTGGTATACATATCCTATACATTTTTTAAAAATTTTATAATCAAGACAATTAATGATACAATGAATTGTTTACTTATTTATTTATTTCTAATACAATGAGTGTATACTAATTTACAGTGGCAGAAAGAATTACGAATAAAAGTTGTATGACTATTTACAAAATTGGATAAATTATTTTATAAAGATTGTAATATTGAAGGGAATCATTATTTAATTACAAGATAATGACTTATATAAAATTTTATACAGGACCTACTTATGCGGGGTTTATGAATTATTTGCAAATTTGACATATGTTAACTAGCATATTTCATATTTTACAAATATATCAAGCATTATAGCATGCAAATGAAATCACACAAATGTAGATATAGGTGTTAACAACTAACTAATAGTGAGGCAATTTAAAATTCTCATTTGAGTTGTGGCTTTATTAGTGTAAAAGAAAAAATGATGGATATATTTACAAGGAAGCATTTCAAAAGAGATTTATATGCATGAATAAAACTGTAACTCTTTTTAAGATATGTCACACTATTATTTATTTCCCAACCCATAATCATGATGCAATAGGGTAGGTCCTAAAGGTCTATTGATTAACAAACCAAGGGTTACGTTAAATGCAGTGGGAGTTTAATTCTTACTTCAAGCGGTGGATTACCACAATACCTGGAGCCTACTAGGGTTCTTCGTCTTAAGGTTCTAAGATGGCTTTGTTATGACTGCATCTAAGACACATTTTTTAAAATATTATTCCCACCCTCAAGAAACTTTTTAAGTGCCCCTAAGGGCTTTTAAATTAATATATATTTTTTTTTTACACCACTTTAAAGGAAATTCCAATACAACTATTAACAAGAAAAAAAGTATTACAAAAAAAATGTATATATTCAAAAAATGAACATTAAATGAACAATTTTTAGTTAAAGAGTTCATTAAGTGGCTAACCCTCTTATGAATTGGCAAAAGTTATCAAGTTGTCGAGCTTGGATCTTTCATTTTCTAGTTTGATTTCTTTTAATTCGATGAATATCAAATCCTAGTCCATTTGATATAAACCTTCAATTATGAATTAAGAAAATTACTTCTATAAAATTTTTGGAGTCACCACCCAACTAGGATAAAAAAAAAAATTATAAGTTAAGATTAATGAGTTGATTGATCATAACTTAATCGATAGTTTATGAGTAAAAATTGATTTAAAAAACAACTTTAAATAAACCAGAGTTTTCATGGATTCGATGGGCTACCCTATTAAAACCAAATGATTATCACCTTAGACTCTTTAATTAAAATTCATTCCTTAATTTCCCACAAATTATTCATGTTTGACATATTTACAAATTAGTTATATTCACAAATAAAAGCTTATCAAATGGTACAATTGTCACTTACTAATATTTACAGAATAATAGGATCTACAAATAAATAAAATCAAATTGATATTAAGTAATAGGAAAATAATTCTTTTTTTTTATGTCATCCTAGAGGTGTCTATGTACCCACTATTCAGGATCAAACATCAGGTATAAATGTCACATTATTCTTTTATGAAAACTTTAGTGTGTTAGGTAATTTTAATTTTATAATTCTTTCACTTTAAGTTTATTAATTTTAAATTTTGAAAAAATTAGCTATTTTAGGGACATTAATTCTAAAAGCTATCAATTTAAGTTTTGTTTTTAAACAAAGCATTTTTTCCAAGTGAGAAGACACTGTGTTACCTATATATATAAATGCAGCATAATAGCATAACCAGTATATCAAACATTCAAAGACATCATAGATCATATGTCATATTATTTCAAATATTATCACACCACATACCATATATCACAAAAATAATATTATTACCTATCACTAGATTATCTAATTTACTATAATTAGTTCATTATTATTGTAATTAGTATTTTTTAATCACATATTATTAACATGAAAATTTAACAATTATCAAAGACAGTTATAATTTGACACTTTTTAGGCAATTACATGAGACACATGGTTAACACATAGATATTATATTTTATTATTTATTTTACTATTATTATTTTTTATTCTTTTTTACTGTTATTACTATTATTATGTTATTATATTAAAAAAATAATGAAAAGGAAATTCAACTTACCCGGATAAACGCGGGTAAGGTTGGAGCTCCGCTCGGGTTGCACAAAACCTGATTGAATGGCGAGAAGTAAAGCTAATAGTCCAACAGTCTTCGAGGTAGCAGAAATGTCGGGCAGCCTAGTCTCAGCCTCACAAAGACTCCGATGCAGTCAATTTTGTCCCAAAACACCAAGATTGGAGTATTTCTACAGGGGACTCATGCTTGGAAGTGCAGCAATGACGGCGGCAATGGGGCCAATTCTAGAGATGCAATCAAACAGATCATTACGAGGTTCCTAACTCATCCAATCTATTGAACTCTATAAGGTTTTAGAGTCAGATTGGATGTGTAGTTAAAATCCTATAAAATTTTAAGATCAGGTTCAAATATTATAAAATAGCCAACAGAGATCATTTGGCACTAAAATTAAAAAAAAAAATCATAGGATCAGGTTTTGGGGTAGGTTATTTTATTCTTATATTAATAAATTTATCATTTTTCAAATTTATAAGTTTGTACACATATGATCCAAAGTAATATCTACCAATATTCAATCAATTATAGTATTATAGTGTGAATAATTTATCAACATCCACCTTTGAATATTTTTGTGTTTTAAGTTTGTAATACTGCAGTTCCAAGCATATCTAAAATAATCTATTTGAATTTTGAGACAAGATTGGAAAACAAGGGATAAACATAATGATAAGCATAATATGAGCAAAAATGTTTCACGTGGATATGGCAAAACATATTAACTAAAATAATAAATTTACTGTAATCTAATACTTGTTATAAATTAATATATAATCATCATATATTATAAATTGATTTAACATCATATGAATACTACATTTAATTCTGAGAGAGCCACATGTCATTATTTAATATCCTCAATATACATTTAATATCTCCAACTCACATTAAAGATTTTTTATCAATATTAAAATTTCAAAATAAACTCTAGCCATTTCATAATAGAAAAATCGAACTTAGTCCATTTCAAAGAATCAAAATACTATAGCTTCATATCTAAAAAACTCAATATATATCATCTATCTTAAGGTAAAACAACTTGATCAGAACTCCACTGAATAGTCAGGTCCACTATCGTTATTTCCGTAATATACAAAAACATCATACCCAGATAAATCAAACACTATAGGCTCCTCACCTATTCCTAAAAAGATTAAAAATGGATGAGTCGGAGGCCAGTGCACCAAAACGACAACTACATGCACATGAACAAATAACTCACATATTCACATGTAACAATTATAACTCACATACCCAGATAAATCAAACACTATAGGCTCCTCACCTATTCCTAAAAAGATTAAAAATGGATGAGTCGGAGGCCAGTGCGCCAAAACGACAACTACATGCACATGAACAAATAACTTACATATTCACATGTAACAATTATCCAAGCAACCAACACAATTTAGAACTATTTGCAACTAATCTTAAACCTGGAGTAACTCATGACTCCACTACAAATGCATAATATTATATATATATATACATATATTTGGCATTAGGTAATCCCCAATACCTAAAACTACAACCATTTTAACCTAGTCTATCGGAATCCTTTCCAAATGTGACTCCACTCGGAATAAGTCACACAATGATCATTAGGGTGCTACCCTAGCATCACCGGTACTCCCGATCCACTAGCTTAGCCAAATACAAGCAGCAAAACATGAATTAAAGTCCTATGTCCATTTCCTTTACTAACACCTAACACGCATAAACAACAACCAAGGTAGTGACATACATGGATTAGCTTCTGAAATCGTTAACTCAAATGTACTTGAACCACCTGAGCATGATTCATGACAATGCCAATTCATTACATGATAAAGAAAGAAATACACTCCTAAGGTTATCTAGTTTTCCTAAGTTCTTAAGAACTACTACTATTCTAGGCCTAAGACATATTTCTACCTAGATTTATGTGTGCTTAATGTTAAACTAAAAGTTTAGCTGTTTGGGAAAGTTAAATCAAGGATAAAAAAAAATTATCATCCTCCTATTGATCACGCCTGTAGTGGAGGACGTGATAGGCTCGAGAGGAAGAAAACGTAACAAAACACCCTGGTCACACCTATTATGGGGGGACCAAGACTCGCAACATCCAAGGAGATCACAGTCTCTATCATGGCCATGACCCTTGTTCATACCTTACTTCGCCTCAAAACATGAAAAACTTCAAAACATTCATTTTCTTTATTCTAAAACCAAACAAAACTCCAAAAAAAAACCTTATCAATGTTTAAGCATTGTTTTCTTTGATTCTTAAACATATATAAGACTCCAATATCAAAATTTATGACTTAAAATATCTTTTCTAATTAATATACTTGCAATAATTTGATGTTTCCTCCTTTGCAAATCTAGAACAAAAGATCACAACTTCCTCCTAAACATAATCACCTTTACATAAGAAGCATTACTTAGGAAATAAATCCTCTTTGAAACATCAAAAGACCACGAAAAGAATAGCTTACCTTAACCTCCTAATCTTTGTTTGTTTTCTTTAATGGGAATTCTTTCGAGAAGGTAAACTTGGGTTTAGGACTTAAAGAAGCTACTGTAGAAAAGAAAAGACTTAGGTATAGGTGGAAGGGTTTTATTTTTATAGATATTTAATTATGATGGACAAAATTACTCTTATTTTAATTTGGTGAAATTACACTCCTTACCCCCTCTTTATAATTTATTTTATTTTATCTTAGATAAAAGATATCAGTAGACAAAACTTATAGGTAAACAATTAAAGGTGTATGTGTGTGTGTGTGTGTATAGAGAGAGAGAGAAAGAGAGAAGTATTACTAATGTAGAGGTATAAATGTAATATCATTTAAGATTATATATTGATATAATAAATTCATATTACATTTTACACCTGCTTCTCTTGAATTTATTATTAAAATTTAAAAATAGGTTGGAAAAAATATGATTATAGAGTCGAATTATGGGTTCCAAAACAAACTTACCCTATGGGTAGGTTTGGATATAATATGAAAACTCTATATAGTTATAGGTTCAAGTTTAGTAAACTATATAGGGTAATAGGTCAGGTTTTAGGTTCATATGATTCATCCAAAACTTGACCCGGTTCCATCTTTTAGTGGTTTTAGGCTACTTTTAAGCTAGTAAATCAAAGCTTACAGCTTCCCTAAGGTTCCTCTAGTGACAAATTCCTCTAATATTACTTGCAATAACATAATTTCGAAGGAAAACACTTCAAAACCCTAAGTTAGATGCAAAGAAAAATTTTAAGTGTGAGTGAATTTCCAATGGAATTGGTGCTTCAACAAGTCTTAGGGAGTCCTATTTATAATAATATATGCTTGTTTTAAGTTTGGAAAATGGTAATTCGTGGGAAATCAATCTTTGTATTTTTAGGTTTATATCTACACAAATTTGGGTTTTGCATGAAAATTGGGTGTTAATTTCCAATTATTAGATATTATGTTTGCAATCTTAAGAAGATGGAAGCTTCTATGATCCTTCAAGTTGCCTAAAAAATATAAATTTGTATCAAATCTTTGATTTTTTGGAATGTAAGTAATTGATCTTCCCCAATTCTCATATTTAGTATGATCTAGAAAAACCTTAATGGTACGTTTGGCATACTGGAATTGGCTGAAATAGAATCACAATTCCAATTTTATCCCTTTCTTAATGTTTGAAAGCATTTTTAGAAGCTGGAATTGCGATTTGCTAGAATTAATGATTCCAAGGATAGGAGGAATTCAATTATGCCTTCTGCAAAATCATGATTCCATTCCATCTATATTTTCACATTTCAGTTTGATCTAGAAAAACTTAGTGGTACATTTGGCACACAAGAATTGCTAAAATGGAATCACAATTCCAGCTTTCATTCCATTTCTTAATGTTTAGAAGAGTTTTTAGAAGTTGGAGTTGCGATTTCTTGGATTTAATGATTCAAAGGAAAGGAGAAATTCGATTATGCCTTCTGCGGAATTACGATTCCCATTCCATCTATATATACAGTTATTGTTGTAATTACATTTTTATCCTACACATTTATTATATAGATTTAATATGAATGGTATTTTTAATAAATCTTATTAAATAATAATTTTATTTCGTGAATGTATGCAAACATAGGAATGAGTTTGTCATTTCTTTATTCAATCTATTCCATTCCTACAACATAAGGTCTTTTGCAAATTTGATAATTTTCTAAGGCATTTAAAATAAAATTCTAAATAATTTCCTAGATGCAACTATATTAAAATGTAATAAATGCAGATTTAGCATATATACATTTCTCTCTCTATATATATATGTATAGGTTTTATTTAGATAAAAATTAAGTGTCTACAAATATTATTATCAAGACGCGATAATCATTCTTTTAATGTTTAAATAATTGCATAGACCCGTTGATTAGTATGTCTCTCATTATTTTGCGTCTCAGATCAATTAAAGGCTTCTATTTTTGTCTTATTCCGTTTTTTAAATAGCCAAAAAAAATAATAATAATAATGATTGGCGGCGATTTGGCGATACTTTGTAGGGAATAGGCAAATCACACATAAGTTGGATTTTCTGGTAATTTCCTCGCAAATTCCCTACCAGATGTTGGTCGACATCATTCTGTTTAATGTCGTCTAATCTTAGCACCCATGCTTGCTTTCTTTATTGACCATATCGTTATACGTGGAACAGCCTTAGTGCTTTTTCTCTTACCGATTTTTCGGCTTAATGGTATTAGTAGGTTGTACAGATGAAGAAGTAGTTTTAAGGAGTAATAAAATTTTAACACGTAAAATTACAAATATGATTTTTTTAAAAAAAAAATGATTGATATTATTGATATGCCTAAATATTATTAATATTTACTTGCCCACTAATCTTCAATATACATGACGATTTGATACATCAGAAAACACGATGGATTAGCATGTTTTTATTTATTTATTTTTATTATTTAGTTTTTGAAAAAAAAATTGAAAAGGAGCGTAAGTGTTGTGCAGACACACATCATAAGTCACAACCATATTTTAAAAAGCGAAATTGTAATTTATTTTTTTATGTATTACTAATGTAATTTAACGAGAATTAAGCGCAACACTCTATTTTACAACATGATGCGTCGTCTTGATACTCTCTGTCGACCTTGTGCTAACCCTACTAAACCCATGGATAAATAAAAGAAAAAAAATTGATCTCTCCTCATAATAAAAATGTTTGTTATTTATATTTACGAAACTTCTGGATGATTTGCTAGATTTTAGATTTCTGAATTCTATTACGAATTTTAGATTTTCCATATTCAATTCAGAGCTTGATTATAATTATTTGTTAATGAAATGGAATTTACTACTGAATTAGATTTTTACATACACAAATTCTTGAATATCAAAGAAAAGTTGAATTGAATGATGCAAAATAAAATCAAAATATTGTCTAATTATGGATATAAAGGATAAATTATGTACTTGATTTTCCTTGTGCTATAGTCAAACACTCGACTCTTGCATTGCGCTATGGAACTGCTTTTTTTTTTTTTTTTTTTTTTTGACAGAGAAATATTCTCATGAAGAAATAGGCAATTCATTTGACACAAAACATCAGATAAATATATTCTGTTAATAGATCCTATGCCAACTTATGTTTTTTTTTTAAAAAAACAAAAAATTGTATTCATTTAATAGATTAAAATAAGTACAAATCAATAAAGAAAATGAAAAATAAGCGATGAAGGTAATAAATTTTAACAAATAAAATCACATCTCTTATATCAAAATAATAGTTTTACCATGAGAATAAAGATCTGATACTTTGATCGGAGAAAATACCCATATACGGGTAGAATACTAAAATAAAAAAAAAAATAAAGATACAAAGATCCAAATTAAGAAAAGTTTGATGAAAAAAACAACTTCTTTTCATTTCGAAACTCTTTTTGTTCAAGACCTTGAAGTGTTGATATCAAAATATTAAATCCTTTGACACCTTTGTTAGCAATAGCTTTAAAATTTTCTAAAAATTAGCTTGTAATCTTGGAGTGCTTAAAAGGTTATGATTGTTAGGTTTTTAATAGTTTCGAAAGAGAAAAGGAGAAAAGAAAAGAAGCGAAAAGATGATAATAACCACCTCCCTCTAGGATTTTTTTCTAATTAGGGTTTAGAGGAGGCTTTTTTACGACCATGAGACTGAATAAGTTATGTTGTATTTAAAGGTTTTTTCAAGCTGCGTTTCCAACAGTTAATTACCTGAACAAACTGGCACTGTATCCTTCGTTTCGGCATATCAGAATTGTTTCGAAGGTAACGGCTTAACCATGAATTTTATTGCGTCAAATCATTCACTCAATTATTTGATGCTTTCTCATGCGTTTCGTCTCTTTCAGATTTAATAAGGTATTGCATCAAGCATTCTTTTCTTTTTTTTTTTTCTTTTTTCTTTTTTTTTTCCTCCTTTTCTTTTTATTTTTTTGCCCTTTCACAAAATGATTATAAAGAAATTCTAGGTTACGAATACATACGCTGCTCAGAAGTTAGACTTCTAATATATATACACACTATAAGTCCTCTATGCAATGTATTCTTTCATATTTGAAAATTAGAAGAACTTGTAGGAGTATATCCATGAGATGCTGCTTGACCATTTATCATAACCCCGCAATAGTTCAAATCATTAGATAAATTAACTTTATAAAGTATGATTAAATTGTATGAACATCTGTATTTATTAGGTATCCAAGCCTAAAAGGATAGCCTAACCCAAAAGAATAGTCCAACTCCCAAAAGACTAACTTCTCAGGTGCGATAAACCTTCAAACTAAAGTGTCATTCTCCAATTGTTTGAGAAACTGATGTGATCGTAACATTACTCACTTCTTCAGAAGTTGACGCCCTTGACGATCCATTCTAGACAGCTTTCACTCTAACCTTCTTTGTTAGATAGCCCTTTTATAGGTTGCCCCTTCCACTGGTACAAGCACTCTCAACAAGAGCACCAAATGTTAGGTACCAAGCCCAAAGGGAGAGCCAATCCAAAAAAATAGTTTATTAGGTATAAGAACCCCTCAAACTTAAGTACCATTCCCCAATTACTTGAGAAACCGATGTGACATTGTAATACTCTTATTCTCTTTATGTATAGATGCATACTCATTACTTATGTGGTATCAATAAATAAAAATGTAAAATACATTATTTCTTCTTCTCAATGATAAAAGGAAATCTTACTCATTAAACAAAAGAGGGTGGCTACTCGCTAGATAACCTCCAAGCAGGGCTCTATGCATCAAGTAAAGTTAGGTTTTGTAAATTATGAAAAAACAAGAGGATTTTAAAATTTCTACAAAACCTTTAAAAGAATTCATGTGACATGTCAAAAATGATATAAAATTTTATAAATATATAAAAAGAGTACCTTTCTCTCATAACATAAACACAGCCTCTTTCTAGAGGTGTTGTCTAAGCCATATTTGAAACTCATAGAACCTTATGCAAATTCGTATTCACCACAAGAACTACAAGTATAGTACCGTTAGTATTATCCACACAAATAATAATAAAAACAAATTCTAATTCATTAATTGCTAAATAACTTTGGATTCGAATCTCCGCAAATATCTCTATTCATAAATCTATGTAAATATTTCTATTCTTACTTTTAAACTAGAAACCATATAATTTTATATGAATACATATATGCGATTCAATGTGCTCTATTTTGGATTGTTTGGCCAATAGCCAAATTCTCTATATAATTCCTCACATGGTTGGCAGTCAAATTTTACTTTCCTTTATCTTATTCTTAAATACATTCTATCATTAATGGCAACTTATAATCGATTTATATTGCTTTTGATTTAAAATAATAATTTCATTATTTTAGATAAATAATCAAATTTAATTTTAAAAATAGACCCTCTAGGATTCCATACATGAAAGTAGTCCAAGTAATCATATAGTAACAATTATTAGTCATCTAATGCCATTCCTTGATTATGAGCTATAAACCATAAAAATAGATAATTACATAATTAAATTTTTTCATCAAAATATTCTCATTTGGATCTAATGTGATAAATGTTTGACCAGTTTACATGGTTCCCAAAATAATTTAAACTAAAAAAAACTTGGTTTATTTCTACCCAAGTCACAAACCTAAGAGGTTGTACCATGAACTCTTACTTTAACTTTCATTCTAGAAAGGCCATCTTAACATCCAGTTTCTAAATCTCATAATCCTTGTAAGCTGCTATCATAAGAAAAATCCAAATTAACTTAAGCATTGCTATTGGCAAAGAAGTTTCATTATAGTTCATTCTATATGTTGTGTGAAACCTTTTGTTGCTAGCCTAGATTTATAGGTACTACATTTCCATTCTTATCATTCATTCTTTTTAAAGACTCATTTACACCCTCTATCCTTTAACCCAACTGATGCATCCACCAAATCCCATACTTAGTTGGTGCAGATGAAGTCCATTTTAGAATTCATGGCACAACCATTTCTCAGTGTTAGGGCAAAATTGCTTCATTTTATGTCAATAGTTCATCATTCAACAAGTAATACATCATATATTTGTGTTATAGAAAACTTATTTTTTCTAGTTGTTGGTACACTCTTGCCAACCTGCATGATTCTCATGTTTTAGAAGCAATTTTTAGTTGCGGCATTACAAGCACTTGTGGTGTTTGTTCCACATCTAATTGCATGTGTTCCAACATATTTGTTAAATCATGTATTTCTTCAAGATCTATTTTACCCTCATTACTTTCTTTGATAAGGGTTAATACAATATATATTTATGGGTGTAGATAAATAAGAATCTTTTATTTACTTATGACAAAAATAAATTCAAAGAATTTTCCGAAAGGCAAACTAGTAAGTTAAAACAATTTTACTTTATTTTATTATGTATTTTAACAAACCAAAACTCCATAACGTTTATTTGGCCAAAAGTATGAAAAATACTATAATCTAATTGTGTTTTTCTAACGAGATTGGTACTATTATTATCTAATAGTGCAAATTTATAAGGTAAATTACATCAAAAGATTACAACATTTAGAAGTAAGTTAATTTGGAATCATAATGTTTTGAGTGGCTATAAAAAGATTACAATATTTAGATGAGTGGGTTAATTGAGGTCACTATTGGCACATA
Organism: Combretum micranthum; assembly: GCA_024138025.1. Classification (NCBI taxonomy): domain Eukaryota; kingdom Viridiplantae; phylum Streptophyta; class Magnoliopsida; order Myrtales; family Combretaceae; genus Combretum; species Combretum micranthum. The sequence goes on along the minus strand of JAMXBD010000197.1, from coordinate 1,383,850 downwards.
TCATAGCATGTCAGATCTTTTAAGTTTTAATTTTAAATATTTTTCTTATTGACATGTGGCAATGGTGACTTTTTTTTTAGCTGATGTGTCAATGGTGACCTTAATTAACCTACTTCTTTAAATGTTATGACATTTTTTAATCATTTGAAATGTTATAACCTCAAATAAACTTTTCCTCCAACGTTATGTCCTCTAAGTATAATTTACCCCAAATTTATATCTTGTTATATTTAGTTTCTTCATATATTAATTATTATATTTAGTATAATCATCAGATTGAGTTGGTATAACTTCTCCAAAAGTATCCTAGTTCGTTAAGACTCTCTTTCTCTCTTTATTTTTTTTTCCCTCTTTTTTTGCAATATGAAATTTGGATGAGATAATGATGAGTAGTATAGACTAGAGGATGATAAAAAGATATGTATACAAGTAACTTTCTAAAGCTATTGAAATATGAGTATTTAAACAAAGGAGGACGAATAGAAAGGGAAATTCTACGATTTTGTCATTGATTTTAACGAGATTGGTCTCATTACTGTCCAATGACTCATACCAAATTCAACCATGATCGAAATATTAAAATACTTAATATTTTAATTATTATATTTATTTTAACGAAAAGATGATTGACTAAACAGTTCCATTGATGAGACCATAAAAGCTTCCAAAGAGAAAGGACTATTTGTACTCTTTTACTCTATTCTTTTTTTTCGCCTTTTAATTCTATTATTTATTTTTCTTTAAAGTTTTAGTAAAGTTGCTGAAAGAAGGCGAGGGAATCCATGTCTTCCAAGGACATAGTGACAAAGTGAGCCTCAGAGAAGCAACCTTTTGCTTTATGATCCTGAGTAGGAGATTTCAAAGGTTAGCTTAGAAAATTGCGTAAGAAATAGCCTTTGGCCCCCTTCTCTCACCTGCTTCTCATCATAAATCTTGATCTTGAGGTAACAAGATTTGCAAGAATCCTCGACTAAAAATAAATTTTTAAACATATATTTGTTCTCAAAATAATAACATTTACGTAGCAGACATTTTATATTTTACATGGAAGGAAAATATATGCAAATATTGGAAATAGATGAATAATCAAGATAAGGATCTTGTTTTTTTTTTTTTTTTTTCTCTTTGTTTTGTTACCTATTACTATATATTATAGCTATTAGGTAAAGGAAAAATTAAACTTTGATACTCGTACCATCTGATTGCGAGATCTTAGCAAGATAAGGCGACTTGTCGAATGTGTTCTTGCATGGAAAGAAATAATGTTGCGAATTGAAATAAATTGACCAAGATTTGTTATTCCTAGCATGACAAATGTATTAAAACTAGCTTAATTTTCTCCTGTTCCTCTGTGGTGTGTATATTACAATTTAGGGGCGCGTGTGTTTGGTAGGGGTCGCATGTTAAACTAAACCCCACATACTCCTTCTTTCTCTCTCAAACCTACACATAGAAAAGAACAAGAACAACTTGGTCTCCCATTTTCATGCCAATTCACAAGGGTTTTGTGGGGCTCTTTTAAACCCCTATGTGATCATTACTCTCTCTCTTTCTCTCTCTGAGTGTGTATATATAGACACACACCCAACTCCCTCCACATAACCCTTTCACCTCTCTCTCTCTCTCTCTCTCTCCCCCTCCCCTTTGTCTCGTGGAAAATTCTAGTTTTTGTTCTTTTCCACATACTACTAGCATTATGCATATTGAGGTTTTTCCATTTCCACCCTATCCTCATCTTCCTTCCACATCTCCTTCAATCTTCCCTTTTTTTATTTTTTTCTTTTTCCGCTGTGCCTAGGGACCACTAGCTCTAGGGGGAGATGGGGAAATTGTCACTTCAAGATAAATTATTCATCTCTCTCTCTCTTCTCTCTCCATATATATATATATATATATATATATATCTTATTACATGACAATATACTTGAATGGTGGAGCTTTCTTGAAAGAAAATCGACGGATGAAATTGAAAAACGTTTTTTTCTTTCTATTCTTTTCTTCTTTTTTTCTTCATTTGAACGGAGCGGGGCGGCTGGAGGAAACAACGCCAGTGCTTCCAATGTCAAAATCATGAATATTGAAAGCATGCGGTTTTATATATATTTACATATATATACATGTATTTTATATATATATATGCCTGGCTCCCTGTATGCCATTTGTTGAGCTCATCGGATAATCGATGGCCTCTGTGGATGGCGTATGAGGAGCCATGCATATTGCGTACGTATCTTTTATTTAAATACATATGTAAACTTTATTATATATTATATATATATTAATATTATTCGACAGTATAAGTTAACACTGCATCAATTTAAATTAATTTTCTTCTTTTTTTCCTTTCTTATTGTAGCTATTGTAAATTGAGACAGTTGTTCAATATAAAATTGGTGAAGTAGAAATTTATTAAATTTAAAATAAAATTGTTACTATAAATGGATAATTGAAGAAACTCTATTTTTCCTGTAGTGTTTTAATCTCTCCCTCTTTTTATAATAGTTTAGTACGCATATTAACTAACGCAGGTTGATTTTATATATGAGGAGCAAAGCTTATGGATTCCAGATGAGGTAATACATTGTCTTTTTGATATTTCTGCTTTTTAAAACATTAATTATTCATTTTAATATTTCCTTGTAGTTCCTATCAACATCTAAAGACAAGGGAGGGTGAGAAACAAATAATTAAGTAGGTCCAAGCTACCAGTTTCACAGGTTTGTTTTAATGGTCGTTGTGATCAATTGTGTATTGGTAGTCACGATATAATCTCGTTAAGTTTGGAATTAATTGAATATGTTCTGAATTTTTTTCTTTTTCTCTGGTCAATTATTTTTTTATATTAATAGCTCTAAGGCCGAACAAAAAGTGCTTACCAGCATATTTTCCAGTTGGAAATTGAACAAATATTAAACGATTTACTATATGCTTTTTGAGTAATCAAATTTAGCTTAATAAATTTATAATATAATATATAGTAAATTGTATTTGGATTTCCTTAACATTTACTTTCTGTTATATCAGTCAATAAAACTACAATATTAAAGAAATTTTATAATATCATAGGCTATATATGGAAATTGTGTGTGTGTGTGTATATCTGAATATATATATTATATATATATATATATATAAAATACCTCATTTTTCTTATTTACTACAGTATATTTTTTTTCGTTTGTTTATCTCTAACATTTAAAAAAGGGGAGGAAAAAAAAAAAAGAAGGAAGGAAGGAAGGTAAAGAAGCATTTCAAGCTATGAAACTGTAATTTATTTTATTGGAAGGGACTGGATTGTTATCGTGATGTTATATTTTAAATTACTAATTCCTAGAAAACAAGTATGAATTCTTGGGACTTGACAAAGCTAAATTCCCTTTGCTTTTTCTGTCGATTATAACGTTTTTTTCCTGACAACATAGAAGTTACAAATTGCGTTACACTGGATCTTGCTCGTCAATCTCCCCTCAAAAGAATAGTTTCATTTCACGCTTGTCTCATGGTACTCATGGTACTCATGATAGACGGACCCTTCATTTAAAATTGTTTCTCCCCATTTTGTTGTCCCTATATTGCCAACCAAATAGAGTTAAAGCATAAAATTTTTTATGGGTAAATCCACCAATCACTTATATACTTTTATATAACATATTGTTATTTTTTTATAATATTACGAATAATATCTAAAGTTTTGCAAAAATATGTAATTCAGTATCTAAATTTAAATTGAATAATTTAGTATCTAAATGTCTTGACAAATATACTATCATTGTGTAAGAAATGTTCTTTTAGGTATTAAATTGATTAATTTTTTAAGTATCTAATCACATATTTTATTAAAATTTAGGCATTTGTAAAATATCATTTTAGTAATTAGGCATTTGGTCCAATTTAATACCATGGGCCGGTCTTGTGGGCTAATGACAAAAATTAAAAGACTAAGTTCAATAAGGGATGTCGAAAGATTTGAATTGATAGGCTCCGAACACAGATCGTTAGAATAGACTGGTTCATTTCTCTCTCAGCCTAATTTAGCTTTTTCATGCATAAAAAGTAGACTCCAAAAATATCTTTCTTAGTTAATTTAAGTTTTATTTACTAAAATAAGTTTTAAGTCCTTTATATTAAAAAAAAGACTATTTTAAATAAATAATGTGCTTCTTTTTATATTATAAAAGCCCTTAGGCTCTTTCCAAACTCATTTGCAGGCCCAGCCCATCATCAAGAAAAAAATGTTTCAATCTCAGCTGTTGGATCTTTAAGAATAATCCAAAGACTATCATCAAATTTCAACATCTATAAATAGGAGGCTGCTCTTCTCATTCAAAAGAGAATTTGGCATATGGTTAAATTTAGGAGCAATGCGGAAACTTTGCTAAAACATCTTCAAAAAAGATCAAAGCACCTAGTCTAAGAAAAACAAGTCAAGAACGATCAAATCTAACTGATTTGATCTTCTATCACATTCATGCACTTAAGAAATCGAGTTTGCCTGTTTCTCTTTCCACGCCTTTCTTTACGATATCTTACACATGTTATCAAGTCAAAACTTTTCTCGAACCGATGCCACGCTTACCTTACGTGATTGACCAAATGTGGAAACCCTACCATACAATATTAATCTTTTATTTCTTTTTCCTATGAAACACATTTAAGGGATCCATTAAAAAGGGGTTTTCTCATTTTCTTATATTATATTATTATTTTTCTTGGTATGACCCACTGGTACATCTAGGCTCACTATTATAAAAAAGAGAAATGGCAGAATCCATGGGAATTAAAATAATCCATTCTGTTATATATTTATAAGTATAAGTTTTACTGCCCAAAATCATAGAGCAGTAACTACACCAAGGGGGCAGGATCCCAACCGTTTAAATTTAATTTATATCCAAATTAGAAAACCTACAGAGCAACTTTCCTTTTTTAATTATTTTAATACACCCGCCGGCCCTAACAAAACCTGTCAATATTGAATCCGTACAAGTAATTTCATTTATTATTTGGTATAGTCAATTCTATTCTTAGGTGCACACGTTATGTATTTAGTAAGTCCAGTATGGAGATGCCTCTTTTCTCTTGTCTTTGAGTGTTTGGCTTGTTTGTGTTTCCTCTTGTCCACATTTTATATATTATCATTTGCCACATTTAGTTTTGTTTTGTTGGGGTGGGTAAAAACACCGGCTAAATCGAGAAACCGAACCAAAACCATACAATCAATTCAAAAAATATGGTTAACCAATCCATTGATTTCGGTTTCGGTTTCGATTTCGGTTTCAGTTTGTAACATAAAAACCAATGGTTAATGATTAACCAATATCTATAAATATATAATATTATATATAATTAATTTTTTTTAAATATAAAGCTAAAGAGTTGAAGCCCTAGTGTAATATTATTAAGCATTGTCATGATCTAAAGTACTTCCACTACTTGTATTTTACGATATTATGTTCTATCTATATGAACAAAGTTTTTAGTTATTATCTATTTTCTTTTGAAAATTGTTGGTGTTGTGATGGAAAAGAAGTAATAAGAAATATGAGCATTTGATTTTTCTGGGGATGGAATCGAGAGGGTTTAAAACAATAGATATGATTATTATTTTCAGGTTGCTATTTGTATTGTTCTTCTTTTGTACATAAACTGACGTGATTTTATCCATTACAATTAAGATGAGGTTTTAATAGCATGTAACTTTAAGAAACAAAATAGTTTAATTTTTTTATGGACCAACTGAAAATATGGTTAACCACAACTTTTAGTTAATCATTATGCTAAATAGTTAAAAACCGAAAATATTAACCTAGAAAAATAGTTAACCATTAAAGTGGTTAACCGTTAATAATAGGACGATTTAGGTTTGGTATTTTAAAAAACCGATTATAATAGTTATTCAAAAAATGGGATCATGGACTGGTAACCGATCCATGCTCACTCCATTATTTTGTAACTATTGTCCTATTTTTTATTTCTTCTCTCACTATTATCCTAATTTGAGTGGTAAATAATTAATGCTAAGTTTGGTACTGAATATGGATCAGAATGGAATCATTGAATCATAATTCTAGATTTCATTCTCATTTCTATTTTTGGATGCATTCATAAAATCTAAAATCGCGGTTTTTAGTAATCAACAATTTTTATTTTAATGAGGAATTGAATTTGGCTCTTTAAAAGGTAAAATGGTAATTCCATTCCAACTCATTAATTATTACTATTACAATTACCTTTTATCCTTTTACACAAAATATTATTTACATTTATTAGGAGGATGTTTTTGACATATATCATATTAATTCCATTTCATTATATGATGCATCTAAATAAAGGAATTGATTATTATTTCGCTACTCATTTCATTCAATTCCATATATTTTAATCTATTCTATTTCGAATGATTACTATGTAGTACACATGAATAATATTGTTTATGTGTTGTTTATAGGTTATTTAAAAAAAAAAGTGAAAGATTATAGGATCTCTGTTTCTTATACCATATGCATTCATCTTGCGATTTTTTAGGCTCTAACAATGTCTTCTATTTGTAAGAAAACATGGATGGAGAAAGTGTTAAAAATAAAATTTTAAAATAAATAAAAAATATATATATATATATATAAGAAAAGAAACAAATCTTTCTCCAATTAATCTTTTCTCTATTGCCAACTTCAATTATTATATTCTCATGCAACATTGTAAGCGAAATAACAATCGCCCTAGATTAATGGTAACATATGAAAAATTTTCGCAATTGACAATTTATGACAATAATTTCTTTTAATAAGTTCTTAGAGCAGGAATTCTTTTGTAGAATACTTTTAAAATTTATAATATAAAAGTTCATTACAACACCAATGGCCTTAGCCTTGTAGTATAATGATACCTCTGTAGACTGTCAAGTAAGAGATTAGATTCGAATCTCCTCCTAATTTGAACTTTTTTTTTTTTTTACGATCATATAATCTCAATAATAATTCATAAATCGTCACTATTTACGGTGTGAATCAATTTTTTTTTTTTAAATCATAGTGCAAGTTTAGATGATTAACGTGAAGCTCTGGTAAGAGATAGCAAAACTTTTATATTGTCAAATTTAATTTTCTTTCGTCTCTAGTAAGGAAATAAATTTTAATTTCTAACAACAGAAAATTAAGTGGAGTAAATTTTCGTCAAAGTCTCCACAGTTGAGTAACGTGAATACGGTCTCCAACGGGATATATTTGGGTTCAATTTTTCAACTCTTGAAATAGTTGTAGTAAAAAGAAATCCATAAATTTCTTTTTTTTTTTTTTTTTTTTTTTTTGGGTGGGTGGGGGATGTTCTTTTAACCATTGGTTCCAAGAGCTGATTGGTAACTTGATGAGACATAAGATGCTTAATCCATTTAGATGGTATACGTTGTTGCGGCTACCAATATACCTTGCATAGCTTGTTTGTCCTTGAGGCTGCCCATCTTTTCTTCTTGTCAGTAGGAAAAATTTGAATATATATATATATATATATGTCTCGATCTATGTAATTGTAAAGTAAGAACACTACTATAAAAATTAAAATCCATATAAATCAATTTTCACATGAAATCACACCCGCACAGTTGGACAAATGAAGTAATAACTAGTAAGTGAACTTTATGTTCTGTATATGATCAACTGGGTCCGGTATATAATGTAGGTGAACACAATTTAATGAGTTTAAGTAAAGGAAACGTAATCGTAGCTTACATGATTGAGCATTATTTTATAGTAGCCAGACTTATTGGATTCTCCAAATGCCTGAACGGTACGAGGTCATCATCATCATAGCTTCTAGCTTTGTTGAGTATCTCAGGCACTTTCCTGTTTCTCTCTCTCTCTCTCTCACACACACAGAGTCTAGTCAAAATTGGTCAAAAAGCATTGTCGATCCGGCGAAAGATTGGACTCATGTATCATGTATTATGAAAGTGGATATTTGTTCCCAAGTTCCTTAAAAGGGGCATTATGAAAATATTAAAGAAATTATGATGTTTTTAAGTTTATTTACCTATAGTATGTGATTTTACAAAATGTCGTAAAATCATAGTATATTATGAAAAATTGTGCAGAATTCATGTTAGGTACCACATTTAAGTGAACTTACGAAGAACATGAGCGAAATCCATTTTTAGAGAAAAATCTTAAATGGTATTATACATCACGTAAATATATACGTGGTGTAACTTTCAATAACTTTTTAATATATGGACGATATAATGGATAGTTATTAAAATAATCGCCGCTCATGAACCACCGTATTGGAATATTATTAACGATTACACACCATGTATACATTATGCGTAGCGTGTAATACATACTAAATCTTTTCACTAATTTTATAGGCTTTATAAATTTTGCTGTAGTAACAAAGATTGTGAGCTGTTACCAAATTGTTATGGGAGCTAAAATTGAATAATTAAACTAATAAATATTGAGATCGTTTACGACATATATGGTTGTAAGGGTTTCATTTCCATTATGAAATTGATAACAGTTGTAGCTCACCACTAGGTCTCTAATGCTCAATCTTAATTTGTTGACAAGTTAAACACTTAGATACAAAATTCGCAATGTTTCTTTTCATACCTTCCCACCAATATTGTTTCTTTAGATCCTTATACATTTTAGTACTGCTCCAATGTATAGAATAAGCTGACATGTGTGCTTCCTTCATTACTTCTTTCCCTAGATCATTTACCTTGGGCACCCATAACTAGTTTTTATATCTAATGTAACCAAATCATCCTTGTAATTCCTTTCTTTTTCCATTTTTTACAGCACTTACTAGCTTTTCACCTTCTAAATCTTCTTCCTAGCCTTGCTTGATCTATTCAAGAATAGAAGGTTATAGACTTAAACTTGCAAGCATCACTTCTACCTTCTTTGAAGTTATTAAATAACTTCATATCAAGCAAGGCCAGAAAGAAGATTAGAAGCTCAAAAGCTAGAAAGACTGTGAAAAATGGAAAAGAAAGGAATTGCGAATGGATGATTATGGCTATATTAGATATAGAAACCTGTTATGGGTGCCTAAGGTAAATGATCTAAGGAGAGAAGTAATGAAGGAAGCACACATGTCAGCTTATTCTATATATCCGAGTAGTACTAAAATGTATAAGGATCTAAAGAAACACTATTGGTGGGAAGAGATGAAAAGAGACATTGTGGATTTTGTATATAAGTGTTTAAATTGTCAACAAATTAAGATTGAGCATCAGAGACCCGGTGGTGAGCCACAACCATTATCAATTCCATAATGAAAATGAGATGATATCACAATGGATTTCGTGACCGCTTTACCAAAGACTTTAGTTAAGAATGAATTAGTTTGGATGATCGTAGACAGATTAACCAAGTCGGCATATTTTATCCTATTAAGAGTTGGTTGTTCTTTAGAAAAGATGGCAAAGATCTACATTATAGAAATAGTGAGACTTCATGGAATACCGGTGACTATTACATCAAATAGAGATACGAGATTTGTAAGCCAATTTCGGAATAGTCTACATGAAGCACTTGGCACTCGACTTTAGTTCAGCACTACTTTTCATCCATAAATCGATGGATAGTTGAAAGGACTATTCAGATTTTAGAAGATATGCTCAGGGCATGTGCTTTAGATTTCATAAATCGTTGGGATGATTATTTACTATTGATTGAGTTTGATTATTGCAACAGTTATCAAGCAACGATTCAAATGGCTCCTTATGAAGCTCTATGTGGAAAGAAGTGTAGATCGCCTCTTCATTGGAATGAGGTAGGTGAGCGAGTTATTCTTGATTCGGAATTAGCACAACAAGCAATAGACAAGATATAAATGGTTAAATAGAGAATGAAAACGACGCAAGATAGATATAAAAGTTATGCAAACATAAAACCCTTGGAATTTAATGTTGGTGATCACGTATTTCTCAAAATATCTCCAACAAAAGAAGTGATTCGGTTCGAGGCTAAAGGGAAATTGAATCCAACATACATTAATCTATATGAGATTTTAGAACAGATTAGGCCACTGGCTTACAAATTAGCATTAACTCCAAATCTATTAGGTGTACACAATGTCTTTCATGTATCTGACTTGAGAAAATGTGTATCAGTTTCAGATGCCATCATCAGTACACACCAACCAGAGATTCAGCCAAATTTGATCACAATAGAACAGCCCGTCAAGATCCTGGATAGGATAGATAAAGTTTTGAGATGGAAAACAATTCCTTTTATCAAAGTTCAGTGGAGTGGACAAACAAAAAGAGAAGTGACTTGAGAAGTTGAAAGTGATATGAAACAGAAGTATCCTAAGTTGTTTGAATAGTAAGGTAAGATAAGTTTTGAGGATGAAACTTCTTCAATGAGAGAATAATGAAATAGCCTAACTTTCATACATAATTAGATTTAATATATATATATGTTGATTTATTTAAATTATTAAATTTTGTTAAATGTTTAGTTGGATAGAATATCATGTGTTAGTGTGATTTAATAATTGTATTGCTTGTTTATTTTATGCATGCAAAGTTTAAGTTTTTCTATAACACACTAAACCCAATTCCAAATCAAATCCAAACATAGCAATTTTTTCTAGCCCAAAACCAAGCCTAAGCCATTAACAAAACTAGCCTAAAGCCTCTCTTTTCTCCTCTCTAAAAATCTGCTACCAAGTCAACCAAGGCAAAGGATAATTACAAATTCATTTGTCTCATTTTTTACAAGCCAAAATAGACCCATATCGTTGCCTCCAACAACACCAACAAACCCCAACGTTTTCTTCCTAAATTTTTCCCTAAACAATTCGCCTTAAGTTTATATCAAGAATTCACCATCAAGTTAAAGAAGTTGAGGTAAGGTTCATGTGCTTTTCATTTCATTTGTTTGTTTAATTCTTCCATGAATGTGAATTTTTATGTTATAATAATTTCTTGATGATTTGTATGTGATGCTAGTAATCTAAGTAGGATTATGGTTGTTTAAGTTCTTGAAGTTATGATGATAGGGAGGTGAATATAGCTGTAGTTGTTATGAATGAATGAGTTAATTGTTGATGTACTTAGGGCTGTAAATGTTGTTGTTGATGGAGAAATAGATGGGATGTGATAGGAATCGACGTTAATAACCCGAGCTAGAGCTAAAGGGTTGATGAACCTAGCTCGAAGGATCTTGATAGATAACCCGAGTGAAGATGAAGTAGGCTTACTTAGTAGGCATGATATACACTTTGGCATAAAATCAGAGTTTACTTGTTTAATTGCGCAAAACTTGTCAATAGAGGAGATCATGCCTAAGGATACAGCCATGACGTCACCCGTAAGAAATATAACGGCCATAATGTAAATCCCCGAATTTTTTGGATCCAAATTAAGGCTTAAACCCTAATCGAAAGTCAATTGAATTTCCAGAGTCAACAAAACTCTAGTTTATCGTAACCGCTTAAGTCCGACATTGCCGTTTTCTCAAGCCCTAGAAAACGAAGTTAGAAAAGTTAGCTATAATTGTTTGTAATAGCTATAGGTTATATAAAAATATCAGATTGGAGGAATTCGAGTGTCCTTTGAACCCGATCGAATATAGTTCTTGAAAAAACGTGTCCGAGACTTCGGAATAGGAAAATTATTCCGAATATACTGTTAGACTCGTAAAAATATAAGATTTCCAAAAATATCAATTTCATAATTTTTCGGTAGCTAAAAATATTAGATATCGCTTTTATACATATATTTTCTTACTACCGGCATTAAATTGTCATGTCTACTTTTTATATTACACTATTTTCTACTATTCTACATTATTCACCTATCTCTACTTTTTCTTACAACCTACTCTTACAAACCATACACCTATTTCTTACACACTTTCATTTCCAATACAATTTCACATCTTTCATTTCTTACTTTTAATTAACAAAATAACAAAAATTAAAATTTTTCTCTCCCCCATGCATGGATTTGCACCGGCCCCTCCCAATTTCCCTCAAATTGTTTTGTTTCTCATTTATTTATTTCAAGTTGTTTTTAAGACTAGTCATTCTAGTTTAGACTTGTCCTCATCAAGTCAAAACTTTTTCTTTTCTTTTCGGGACTATTCTTCTCTTAGTCCCGGGGTACCTTGATGAAGCTAAGGTCCCAATACTTGATTTACTTTCTTATTTACTTAATCTTTCAAGTTATTATGTCCCTTTATATTTCTATAGTTCATGATTCATATTCATGCATGAACATAATGTTTTTATCTCAACAAAAATAAATGAGGAAGTGTTTTCTTAAACTAAAGGTTCTTTTTAAATAAATATGGAAAATGGATTTCTTAAAAACTCATGAACATGCTTGGAAATGATTTTTCTTAAATAAACAAAAGGTTTTATGAAAACTTATCTTCCATCAAGAATAAGAAATTCTTTTGGAATCATTACAAGAAACAAAAATATCATTTATTACTTTTAAAAAGTTGTTGAATCTAAGTTTAGAAAATAAAACCACTCCTTAGGAGTTTAAAAGCAATTACAAGAGATTAAAGAAAAAGGAATATCCATAACTCAAGATCTTTTCAAAAGAAAATGAATATTCCAACGAAATCTCAAGTTCAAAGTCTTCTAAAAACTTTACTTTTTCATAAATTGAGACAACTCATTTACTTCATACATTGGTTATGAGTCATTACATATATGTATATACCTTTCAAAAAGTTTACAAAATACTTGAAATATTCATCTTTTCAAACGAGCTTTGTTTACAAGAAGGAAAAAGTTTTTGCAAATTCGTGGCAAATCTGGTCGCTGTCTTTTCTGAACCCAAACGATGTAGTTTTATGAAAATAAGCTTAGAAATGCGTAGATCTTTTCGAGTAGGTAGAAAACTGTATATTATACGCGAAATTCCTAGTTAAAATGAGCAAGTTATGGCCATTTTAAGTTGGAATTTCCCCTTATATATTTTACCGTTTTAAGAAAAGTTTAGAATCTTCAAGAATAGAAGTTTTATGAAAGGCTCATTTTGGGTATTTCATCTTGTTTAGGTGACGAGGGACCCGAGATCATCTATCTGGAGGACTATTTTGATTAGATCTACCAATATGGAGTGAGTTATTCCTCTCATCAAGTTACATTTCCTTGTTTTGTGCTTGTAAATAGAAGCACTAGAAATTAAGAGAAAGATAAAATGAACAATTGTCATATGACTTGTGATTATGATTGCTTGAATATAAACTAAGAATATCGGAATTTGGTTTGATAAATAATTTGTGATTCTTGTATTGATATGATGAGAATTGTATTAATCACCTCTAACTTGAACTAAATATTTTTGGTTAAATTTATATTGGAATTAATTCATGCATATCATATACATGGGACACATTTGTTTCACTATTTTTCTTCGTGTGGGAAAACGAGGAAATGGTAGTGGTGGCTGGTAGGAGTCGGAAAGTCTACATGGTGGCTAGTAGGAGCCGGAAAGTCTACAGGGCAAGTAGAAGCGGTAAATCTGCAGATATTGATGGTCGTATGGGCTTGTAACCTCCCAACCCTTGTCATGGACGACGTTAAATCCATACTACACTTGATTTCCGGTTAATCATGTGTATCTTGCTTGTTCATATGATTTGTGCATCTTCATATGTTTTGATTAAATACTTGTTTGAATTATGGAAATGTCTTATAGATGGAATTATCTTACTAAGCTAGTCATGCTTACATCCTTATAGTTTTCTATTGCAGTATGATTATCTATGGTTGGCCCCAAGAAGCCCCGTATGCCAGGTACGAGTGTAAGCTACTAGGAGTTTTTGGAAGAAGTTTATGTATTTTTAGTTTTGAATATAGACTTCTAGGAAAAATCTCTATAATAGGCTTATGTGGTAGTTATGTTTATTTTGATATTAGTATAGTTGTACAAAGACTTTAAGGCGAGGGAATGCCCCTAAGATGATGTACTAAATTGTTATTAAATGAAGATCTTATGTTTATCTATCTAAGTTCATGCTTGCTTTTGCTATCTATTTAAACGTAATACCCCTATGAGTCTCCTACTATTTTGGAAGCATGCCTTGCATATGATATCGAAGCTCTTACGTGACTAAGGATTGTCATTCATTAGCTTTAATATTATATGCGGCGGACTGCCACGTTTAGGGTACCCTCTGGGGCGTGACAGTTTAAGTTAATATCAGAGCACAAGTTTTAGACATAAGATAGTAGAAATAGACCTTAAGATAGATAGTAACAAGATAGAAACATAGCTTAAGATCTGATCCCCTTTTGTTTTACTTGATAGTTGACTTTCCCTGAGGTCAAAGAAAAATCCAAACAATTCCTTAAAGACCATGAGAGACCTTCGTGAACTTCCGTCTTAGACTAAGGGTCCTGTGTGAGGAGTTTGCATTAGTCGGAAGGCCCAGGATTGCCCGCGAAATGTTCAAGTTATGGAAGAAAGGATTGAGACATTCTCTGTGGAAGAACTTGCCCAATGAGCGGAGATTCGACGCTGTAAGCAATCAGAGATGAAGTGACGTAGAGGTTATTTATGTGGTCGAAAGAATGATGGTTTTTATGTACCGGGAGACCATGCTGCAACAGATGACCTTCATCTTGAAAGCAGAAGATGGGCGATAAGAACCAGACTTCCGGACTTGGAATAAGCTAACCTCTATACATCTACACACATGATGAGTTAGCGAATCATACGGACTGACTGAAGGCAGATGCTGAAGAGCGATTTTATTGGTATGCCGCTTACCGACGAATTGTCCCAACACCATCAGAGTACAATACTCAGCCCAACTCCATCGGAATGCAGCTAGACGTTATCCCAGATGAGGACTTTATCATGGAGGAGGCCCAAGCAAACGAAGGAAATGGAGAGACTAATGGTTACACAGAAGGAAATCCGAATGAAGACACGGAGCCTGAGGAAACCCAGTCTGCATCTCTCTGGGAAGACAGCCCTTTGATCCCTAGTCAGGCACCTCCCCGAAGGTTGAGCCAAGATGTACCTATGGAGACCGTTGCAAGGAATAACCCAGTAATGATCTCTGATTCTAAAGAGGATGGGAGAAGAGATAACGCTTTCGATCCAAATAGATTCTTGAGAAGCAGATCTCAAACCCCCGCAATAGCAGTGGCACCAGAGGAAGAAGGACCGGAGGAAACAAATGGCACAACCCATGGAGAAAGGATTTCCGTGCATGACGAAGTTTGGCCCTCTCAGGCGGAGATCACCTCACGGTACCGAGGAAAGAGAATGACTGTGAGTCAATACCTACGACAATTCGTCAAACGACACAAAGGTTCCACCAGTAGGAGTATGAACCCAGCACCGTCCCCGTAAAAAGAAGAAGTTTAAAGCAAAGAAGGAAGGGAGCATAACCCGATGAGTCCAACATAGCCTTTTCCTAGGCTTATCTTTGTTTTAATGCATTAATGTTTTGCTTTTCTATGTTTTATTTGAACAATTATCTTTTTTATGGGAATGGTTTCCACCTTCTTAAGGTTATGTAAGGATTATTAATTTCCTCTTTTACTTTGAATGCAAGTATTTTATTTGATGATTCCTGGATTTGAATGCCTTAAATATTTTCTACGCAATTTCCGATATTTCCGATCTCTTTAAAGTCTAAAACTAGAGTAATTAACAGACGTGGTAGGAGAGGTAGAAGACGCGAACGTCGCGCTTCTAATAATATACTAGCAGAACCAGAGAATCCCTCAGCAAGACAACAAGCCCCAAATCCCCCACCGAATCAATAAGGAGATGTGTGGGCAGCCATCAACCAACTAACAGGGCTAGTCAATAATTTCATGCAGCATGCACAAAATATGCCACCGCCTGCTGCAAATGCACCAGAAGCAACCGTTGAGGCACCAGAAGCTGAGTCTCATACCGTCCCTTTGCCAGCACCACCGCTGCCTCGACCTCATAGAAGTTCTTTGCCAGACTTCATAAAAAGAAACAGATATTTCGATCGAAATTTCGGAAAGCCAGACGAAACTGAAGACTGTCTAGCACAAATCGAAAGGTCGTTTGCCGCCTACGAAGTCCCCCACCATCTGCGCTTGGATTATGGCACGTACATGTTAAGATTCAATGCTAGGATATGGTGGGAGTCAAAAAGCAGGGAGTTGCTACCATCCATAACCTGGGCAGCCTTCCGAAGGGAGTTTCTGGACAACTATTTCCCTAGGAGCTTAAGGGTACAGTATAGTGGAGACTTCCTCCACATATCCCAGAAGGAAGGACAATAGAGCAGTAGGAGACGGAGTTTAGTCGTCTACTTCAATACGCGCCTGAATCTTTCAAGCATAGTGAGGAACTGAAGAGGCAAGTATTTCTGAGTGGCTTGGATGAAGATTTAAGAATGCGTTTGGAGGAGTTGAATCTAAGGACTCTTCGTGAACTGGTTGAAAGAGCTTGTATCATAGAAGAAGCCAAGAAAAGAAAAAGCAAGGCACCAGAGAAGCGAACCTTTGTGTTAGAAAGAGGGCACAAGATAGCTATAACCCCAGCTTCCAAAGCAAAAAGTTTAAACCCTTCCACAGTTTCAGAGGAAGTGTTAGTGGCAACAAGGAGACACTTGAGATCAAAGTGACATGCTAAATGTAAGAAGGAGCACTATCCAAAGAGGTGCCCCCTTCTCCAACACAAATGTTATTTTTGTGGAGACCCAAGCCACAAGATCGGTAATTGTCTTAAGAAAGCTTCCACCATTTGCTTCGTGTGCAAGCAAATTGGGCACTTCACCAATGAATGCCCATAAAGGAAGAATGCACCAGCAAGACCGTTTGGTTCTACGAGAGGAGTAGCACCGGCAAAGAATGGAAATGGAGGGAGCAACTCGAACCGATCTGGAGCAGCTGTCCACGGAATGAGGATATACAACCTGGAAGGACAGTGGGTATGCGAGGAGTCCGATGACAAAGGAGCAGAGCTAGCAGCCGTAGATGGAGAGTATGGCTTAGATTTTGGATTAGTGACAGGTCAAGATCAAAACCTTTTTCTTTGATGCAAGTTATTAAGTTTCCTACGTTCAATTCCTATGCTACAAAAGTTTTATACCCACGATTAGCTTAAGTATACCAGTCTCGTAATTAGTATAAAATTCAAGTGTAGGACACATACGTGTTGTTAGTCAACCCGTGTATGCTTTATTCAATACGGGAGTTACCCATTCTTTTATCACCGTTAGCCTGGCTAAGCAAATTGGGTTACCCGTAGATACTATTGCTACCAGTTTTCTAGTTAAGACCCCCACCGGAAGCATAGTAATGACAAAGGAAATGTTTAAAGGTTGTCCAATGGAGATACAAGGAAGTCACTCTAAGTGTAACCTAATAATCTTGGAGATGAGCAAATACGAAGTAATCTTGGGTATGAGTTGGTTGACATCTGTTAAAGCCTTAGTGGATTGTAAACAAAAGGAAGTGAAGTTTAAGGACCAAAATGAAAGTGAAGTAGTATTCAGAGGTGAATCCACAGTGAAGTTAAACTCGTTCGAGTTAATGGACGATGATGAGATCAACCTAAGCAACTTAGATGAAGAAGAAGATGAAAAGCCTGAACTTGGATCCATAGCCGCGGTTAATGAGTTCCCAGATGTATTTCCAGATGGATTGCCTAGATTGCCACCAAAGAGAGAGATCGATTTCGAAATCGACCTATTGGTTAATACAAAGCCAATATCAAAGGCACCCTATCGAATGGCACCAGGGGAGCTCAAGGAGTTAAAAATTCAGTTACAAGACTTGTTAGATCAAGGTTTTATCCAACCAAGTGTATCACCTTGGGGAGCACCAGTGTTGTTCGTAAAGAAGAAGGATGGTTCCATGCACTTATGCATCAACTATCGGGAGCTCAACAAAGTCACCATCAAGAACAAGTATCCACTCCCAAGGATAGATGACCTTTTCGATCAACTTCAAGGAGCTAGCATCTTTTCAAAGATTGATCTACAATCAGGATACCACCAGTTGAGGATTAAACCTGAGGATGTACCGAAGACAGCTTTCAGAACACGCTATGGACATTACAAGTTTCTAGTAATGCCTTTTGGATTAACCAACGCACCAGCAGCTTTCATGGATCTCATGAATCGAGTATATAAGCCCCTGTTGGATAAATGCGTGATAGTCTTCATTGGCGATATTCTGATCTACTCCAGGATGCGAGAGCAACATGAGGAACACTTAAGGATGGCATTACAAACCTTGCATGAGCATAAGTTGTATGCCAAGCTATCTAAGTGTGACTTTTGGTTGGATCGGATATCTTTCCTAACACACGTGATATCTGGAGAAGGAATATCGGTGGACCCTGAGAAGATCAAAGCAGTGATGGATTGGAAGCAACCTAAAACTGTGACTGAGGTGAGGAGTTTTCTCAGTTTAGCTGGATATTATAGGAAGTTTGTTAAGAATTTTTCAACCATCACCAAACCCCTCATACAGTCAATCGAAAAGGAGGAGAAGTTCATCTAGACAGACAAGAGGGAGCAAAGTTTCCAGGAACTAAAGAAAAGACTGGTTTCTGCCCCAATTCTAATCCTACCGGACCCTGAGAAGTCCTATACAGTGCACAGTATGCTTCTAGGAATGGATGGTTGATGCAAGATGGAAAGTGATCGCTTATGCATCTCGACAACTCAGACCCCATGAGCAGAATTATCCTACCCACAATCTGGAGTTAGCTGCTGTTGTCTTCGCACTTAAGTTATGGAGACATTACCTATATAGGCAAAGGTGCGAAATCTACACAGACAATAAGAGCCTTAAGTACTTATTCACACAAAAGGAGTTGAATATGCGACAACGGAGATGGTTAGAGCTCATCAAGGATTATGACCTTGGAATAAACTACTGTTCAGGGAGAGTAAACGCAGTTGCAGATGCCCTAAGCAGAAAGAATTATGGGGAAGTAACCTCTTTGCTCACTGACAAGAACGAGTTGATAAAGGAATTTGAAAGAATGAGCATTGAATTCATAGGGCAAAGTGTGGAAGTGGAGATTGCCAACCTTGTCATGGAACCCACCTTAGTAGAGAGAATCAAGGAGGTCCAGCGATATGACGAGGCGATTCTGAAGATTAAGAAAGAGGTACAGGAAGGAAGGAAGGTACACCGATTTTGCCATAGATGAGGATGAAGTAGTGAGAATGAAAGGAAGATTATGTGTTCCGGATGATGAGGACATAAGAAAGGAAATCATGGAAGAAGCACATCACTTCGGATACACCATGCATCCAAGAGGAACAAAGATTTACCAAGATCTGAAGAGCTACTATTGGTGGAACGGCATGAAGAGAGACGTAGCAAACTTTGTGTTGAAATGTCCCACATGCCAACAAGTAAAAGTGGAGCACCAAAGGCCTAGTGGACTTCTGAAACCCTGCCAATACCCGAATGGAAATGGGACCAAATCACAATGGATTTTGTGTGTGGATTACCAAAGACGTCGGCTGGATATGATGCAATTTGGGTCATAGTGGATCGATTGACGAAGACGGCACACTTCCTTCCAATGAACATGACGTACTCTATGGACAAGTTGGCAAGAATGTACATAAGAGAAATAGTACGCTTGCATGGAGTACCCGCTGGAATAGTCTCCGACCGAGACCCAAGGTTTGTATCCAAATTTTGGATAAGTTTGCAGAAATGTATGGGAACTAAGCTACATTTCAGTACGGCCTATCACCCTCAGACAGATGGTCAATCGGAGAGGACAATACAAACGTTAGAGGATATGCTACGAGCCTGCGTAATAGAGTTTAAAGGTAGTTGAGACGTACACCTACCTTTGGTAGAGTTTGCCGATAATAATAGCTACCATTCCATGATCCAGATGCCACCCTATGAAGCGTTGTATGGAAGAAGATGTCGATCACCTTTCTTTTGGGAAGATGTAGAAAAGTTGAGCATCAGACCTGACTTGGTACAAGATGCAGCCATAAGGTGAGGATCATCCAACAAAAGATGAAGGAGGCACAAGATAGGCAAAAGAGTTGGGCGGATATGAAAAGACGTACACTTGAGTTTGAAGTTGGAGACCATATGTACTTGAAAGTAAACCCCATCAAGAGTATTCGCCGAGTTCAAGCGCAAGGAAAGTTGAGCCCACGATATGGGACCTTTTGAAGTGCTTGAAAGAGTAGGAGATCTTGCTTACCGTCTGGCACTCCCTCCTAGCCTATCTGGAATTCACAACGTATTCCACGTGTCTGTTCTACGGAAACATGTGTCAGACCCTACCAGGATTGCAAAGTTAGAACCAGTCCAACTGAAAGAAAATCTCACATACGAGGAACACCCAGTTCAAATCTTAGATCACAAGGTACAGAAGCTTCGGAACAAGGAGATCAAGTATGTGAAAGTTCTATGAAGAAACCACTCACATGAGGAAGCAACTTAGGAGGCAGAAAGCGACGTAGGCCAGAAGTACCTGAGTTTGTTCAAGGAATCAGGTATGAATTTCAAGTTTTGAGGACAAAACTTTCTTTAAGGGGGGTAGGTTGTAAATCTCCAATTTTTCGGATCCAAATTAAGGCTTAAACCCTAATCGGAATTCAACCGGATTTCCAGAGTCAACAAAACCCTAGTTTACCGTAACCGCTTAAGTCTGGCATTGCCGTTTTCTCAAGCCCTAGAAAATGAAGTTAGAAAAGTTAGCTATAATAGTTCGTAATAGCTATAGGTTATATAAAAATATCATATTGGAGGAATTCGAGTGTCCTTTGAACCCGATCAGACATAGTTCTTAAAAAACGTGTCCGAGACTCCAGAATAGGAAAATTATTCCGAATATACCGTTAGACTCGTAAAAATATAAGATTTTCAAAAATATTAATTTCGTAATTTTTCGGTAGATAAAAATATCATATATCGCTTTTATTCGCATATTTTCTTACTACCGGCATTAAATTGTCATGTCTACTTTTACATTACACTATTTTCTACTATTCTACACCATTCACCTATCTCTACTTTTTCTTACAACCTACTCTTACAAACCATACACCTATTTCTTACATATTTTCATTTCCAATACAATTTCACATATTTCATTTATTACTTTTAATTAACAAAATAACAAAAATTAAAATTTTTCTCTTCCACATGAATGGATTTGCGCCTGCCCCTCCCAATTTCCCTCAAATTGTTTTGTTTTCATTTATTTAATTAACACAAATTATCTCCCACATTTTCCTATAAATACCCCCTCATATCTTCACTTCCTTCACACCACTTCTTCACTAAAGTTACTCTCTCAAAATCTCTCAAGAATTCTCTCCAAGAAGTCTCTTACAAGAAGTTCCTCTTTTCTTCTTTCTTTTAGGTAATATGCCTTCAAGAAATTCTTATGTTCATTTACTTAGTATGAATTTAGTGTGTGTTTTCTAAAACCATGAAGGTTAAGAAAGCAACAATAGGTTCATACTTTGTTTTTGTTCATAATCACAATTCCTTTATGTTCCTTTATGTTTCCTTTATATTCATAACGATCTAAATATCTATATAGCTATATATATTATTTAGAGCATATAAGCTCATTGTCTTGCAATTTATTTATTTTTCATGCAATTTATTTATTTCAAGTTGTTTTTAAGACTAGTCATTCTAGTCTAAGACTTGTCCTCATCAAGTCAAAACTTTTTCTTTTCTTTTCGGGACTAGTCTTCTCTTAGTCCCGGGGTACCTTGATGAAGCTAAGGTCCCAATACTTAATTTACTTTCTTATTTACTTAATCTTTCAAGTTATTATGTCCCTTTATATTTCTATAGTTTATGATTCATATTCATGCATGAACATAATGTTTTTGTCTCAACAAAAATAAATGAGGAAGTGTTTTCTTAAACTAAAGGTTCTTTTTAAATAAATATGGAAAATGGATTTCTTAAAAACTCATGAACATGCTTGGAAATGATTTTTCTTAAATAAACAAAAGGTTTTATGAAAACTTATCTTCCATCAAGAATTAGAAATTCTTTTGGAATCATTACAAGAAACAAAATATCATTTATTACTTTTAAAAAGTTGTTGGAATCTAAGTTTAGAAAATAAAACCACTCCTTAGGAGTTTAAAAGCAATTACAAGAGATTAAGTTTAGAAAAAGGAATATCCATAACTCAAGATCTTTTCAAAAGAAAAATGAATATTCCAACGAAATCTCAAGTTCAAAGTCTTCTAAAAACTTTACTTTTTCATAAATCGAGACAACTCCATTTACTTCATATATTGGTTATGAGTCATTACATATATGTATATACCTTTCAAAAAGTTTACAAAATACTTGAAATATTTATCTTTTCAAATGAGCTTTGTTTATAAGAAGGGAAACAAGTTTTTACTAATTCGTGGTAAATCTGGTCGCTGTTTTTTCTGAACCCAAACGACGTAGTTTTATGAAAATAAGCTTAGAAATGCGTAGATCTTTTCGAGTAGGTAGAAAACTGTATATTATACGCGAAATTCCTAGTTAAAATGAGCAAGTTATGGCCATTTTAAGTTGGAATTTCCCCTTATATGATTTTACCGTGATTTTAAGAAAAGTTTAGAATCTTCAAGAATAGAAGTTTTATGAAAGACTCATTTTGGGTATTTCATCTTGTTTAGGTGACGAGGGACCCGAGATCGTCTATCCGGAGGACTATTTTGATTAGATCTACCGATATGGAGTAAGTTATTCCTCTCATCAAGTTACATTTTCTTGTTTTGTGCTTGTCAATAGAAGTACTAGAAATTAAGAGAAAGATAAAATGAACAATTGTCATATGACTTGTGATTATGATTTCTTGAATATAAACTAAGAATATCGGAATTTGGTTTGATAAATAATTTGTTATTCTTGTATTGATATGATGAGAATTGTGTTGATCACCTCTAACTTGAACTAAATATTTTTGGTTAAATTTATATTGGAATTAATTCATGCATATCATATACATGGGACACATTTGTTTCACTACTTTTCTTCGTGTGGGAAAACGAGGAAATGGTAGTGGTGGCTGGTAGGAGTCGGAAAGTCTACATGGTGGCTAGTAGAAGCCGGAACGTCTACAGGGCAAGCAGGAGCCGGTATATCTATAAATATTGATGGTCGTATGGGCCTGTAACCTCCCAACCCTTGTCATGGAGGGCATTAAATCCATGCTACACTTGATTTCCGGTTAATCATGTGTATCTTGCTTGTTCATATGATTTGTGCATCTTCATATGTTTTGATTAAATACTTGTTTAAATTATGGAAATGTCTTATAGATGGAATTATCTCACTAAGCTAGTCATGCTTACATCCTTATAGTTTTCTATTACAGTATGATTATCTATGGTTGGCCCCAAGAAGAACCGTATGCCAGGTGCGAGTGTAAGCTACTAGGAGTTTTTGGAAGAAGTTTATGTATTTTTAGTTTTGAACATAGACTTCTAGGAAAAATCTCTATAGTAGGCTTATGTGGTAGTTATGTTTATTTTGATATTAGTATAGTTATACAAAGACTTTAAGGCGGGGGAATGCTCCTAAGATGATATACTAAATTGTTATTAAATAAAGATCTTATGTTTATCTATCAAAGTTCATGCTTGCTTTTGCAATCTATTTAAACGTAATACCCCTATGAGTCTCCTACTATCTTGGAAGCATGCCTTGCATATGATATCGAAGCTCCTGCGTGACTAAGGATTATCATTCATTAGCTTTAATATTATATGCAGCGGACTGCCACGTTTAGGATACCCTCTGGGGCGTGACACATAATATAGCCAGTAGTTGATTCTGAGTATGGACATGTTGTTCCACTGGAGAATACGTTCATTATCACGATCATAACCCGACCCGTAATGGAGAACACAACCGTATTAAGGATAGCAAGCTCATTATCATCGTATGATTTCGATCAACCGAGAAGATAACAAGCTAGGTTCTACCATCGCGAAGATCGTGATGGAACAATCACACTAGTAGCAGAAAAGAGTGGAGCAATGCAATCTGATCCGAGAAGATCATGGCCCATGCAATGGCACTTTTGACTTTAATCTTACCATTGGTAATCTTGAATTATTCTTATGACGAACTTTCTCTTGAATAAGAATTCATTGAGTATTTCTTTTCAAGAATTTATTTGTTGTTTCTTGTCTTCGTGAGTCATATCAATAGATTAGGACAACTAGTTCGGTTTATCTTTGGCGCATCATGTCCAAAGATTAATCGTCCATATTTTTTATTTTTGTTGTTTCATTCAATCATTCCAAAAATTACTATTAAACCTATTTGCAATTGGAGGCACTAGATCCACCATTAAATAGGATATACCGATCAGTATCATCTTGGTATCAAAGCTTAGAGTTGCAGGTTGCAACTTGGGTATCCAGTATTAGGGATTTTACTTACATAGTTGATTTCCTAGAAAATGTCTAGGAAGGCTGAAACTAAGAGTGGAGATGGCAATACTTCAAAAGGGGAGGAACCTATGAATATGGGGAACATTATGGATTTCATGAGGGAGATGATGCAGGGCATGATGCATCAACAAGAGGAAAGCTTAAGAAGAATGAAACAAATAGTTAGAGGCTCCCCTCCTGCCCATGAGACACATGAACCAAGACAAGTTGAGGAAATGGAGGAAAATCTTAGGATGCAATTTCCTCGCGATGGAGTAGTAAATGCTCGTGGAAGAGGAAGGGGACATGTAGGACATTCAATGAGAGGATGTAGGATTAGAGAATATGATGATAATGTTGATGAATTTCGTAAAGGACGTAGACCTAGAGGATTACACGGTATAGAGACCGTAAAATTAAAAGTTCCATCTTTCAATGGTATCGGGGGAGTGGATAAGTACTATGACTGGCAGGAAAAAATTAAGAAACTATTTGAATAGCATTTGTGATGATATGCAGCGAGTTAAATTAGTTGCAATTGAATTCAAAGGGTACTCTTCCCATTAGTGGAATAACATGTTAGCTAATCGAAGGAGAAATGGAGAACGAGATGTGAATACTTGGATTGAGATGAAAGGTTTTTTATAGTAGAGATTTGTGCCGGGTTACTATAATCAAGAACTGTTAATGCGGTTGCATACTCTACGACAAGGTAGTAAAAGTGTAGCTGAGTATATCCAAGAGTTTGAAATCTTAACTATTCGTAGCCAAATCAAGGAGACTTTGGAACAATTGATTGCTCGATTCATTACTAGTTTAAAGTTTGAGATTGCGGATGTTTTAGAGCTCCAATGGATCGACATTTTGGAAGATACTATGATGTTGGAGGAAAAGGTAGAACGACTACGTAAGACTCACAAATCCTCTAGTAATTTTTCTAAATATGAAAGTGGTAAGAAGTCTTATTGGCATGATAATCAAAAGAAGAGTAGTAGTAGCTACAAACATGAGTAAAAGCATGATTCGCTGCCGAAAAAATCTATTGAAGACAAGGGAAAAATCGGTTTCTAAACCAAGTGATGATGGTAGTTCTGGGAAAAAAAAAAAAAGGAAATATCAAGTGTTTCAAATGTTTAGGGTTTGGACACATGACTGCTCAATGTCCAAACCGATGGGTTGTTTACATCCGTAAGGAAGTGTTGAGAGTGGTGAAGAAGAGGAAAGGATTAGTTGTTCTAAATCGGACGAAGAAGGTGAGGAGTTGATAGCTGAAACATTAGTTGGGGTAGCCATACCATTGAATGGAGTAGTGAAGAGGAATTTAAGTATCACTTCAGTTGTTGACCAAGAACAACGAGAGAACATTTTTCATATTAAGTTCATGGTAAATGGAGCTATATGCGTGGCTATAATTGATTCAAGGATTTGTACTAATGTGGTGGCATTGGCATTTGTGGAAAAACTCAAACTTCCTACTAATCCTCATCCCGAACCATATCAACTACATTGGCTTAACGATAAAGGCTCGGTTCATGTCACCAAACAGGTATCGTTTCCAATCTCTTTGCCAAACCACTAAGATGACAAAGTTCTTTGTGATGCAGTGCCAATGAGTGTATCTCATATCTTGTTGTGTCGCCCTTAGCTGTTTGACCGCAACTTGAATCACAATGGAAAGGATAACACTTACTCTATCCTAGTCAATGGCAAATGGATTAAATTATGTCCTATGAGTCCTAAAGCAATAAGGTAAACCCATAGGGAATTGAATCCCAACAAGAAAGAATCATTGCTGATGATACAAGAATAGGTTAAGAGAGAGTTGACCAAAGGGTAATCCATGTACATATTATATGTAAAACAAGCTTTAGAGATAGAAGGAGAGTCTTCTCTTTCAAACAAGGCTAGAGAGCTATTGAATCAATTTGTTGATTTTTATTTTCTGGAAGAACTTCCTAAAGGATTACCACCTTTGAGGGGTATTGAGCATCAAATTGATTTGGTGTCTGGGCTCCTTTACCCAATAGGCTAGGTTATCGGATGAATCTCGAAGAGGCTAAAGTGTTAAAGAAACAAGTAGATGAATTGTTAGAGAAGGGGTTTGTTGAGAAAGCATGAGTCCTTGCTTAGTACCGGCTTTATTAGTACCTAAGAAGGATGAGAGTTGGAGAATGTGTGTGGACAAGCAAGCAATTAATAGTATTATAGTGAAATACTGATATCCTATTTCACAACTTGATGACATGCTCGACGAGTTGCATGGAGCTCAACTACTTTCTAAGATTAACTTGAGGAGTGGATATCACCAGATAAGGATGAAGGATGGAGATGAATGGAAGACGACTTTCAAAACCAAGCACGAATTATATGAATGGATGGTGATGCCATTTGGCTTATCCAATGCGCCTAGTACCTTCATGCAGCTGATGAATTATGTATTGAGAGGATTTTTGAAAAAATTTATGGTGGTTTATTTTGATGATATTTTAGTTTATAGTTCAAACTTGGAAAATCATCTTATGCATTTGACTTCTGTTTTATGGTGCTGAGAAAAGAGAAATTATTTGCTAATTTAAAGAAGTGTATCTTCTATAGAAGTGAAGTAGTATTTTTTAGGTTTGTTATGTCTAAAGAAAGACTTTGTGTTGATGATGAGAAGATCAAGGCTATCATTAAATGGCCTATCCCTATTAGTTTAACTAAGGTATGAAGCTTCATGGTCTTGCTTCTTTTTACGGAAGGTTGAAGCTTCATGGTCTTGCTTCTTTTTACGGAAGGTTGATCTAGAATTTTAGTACCATTGCTACTCCATTGATAGAGTTAACAAAAAAGGGAGTCTCTTTTCATTGGAATCAAGTCGTCGGTCAAAGCTTTGAGCTGATTAAGAAGAAACTTACTTCAACACCATTGTTAGTACTTCCTGATTATGGCAAAGTATTTGAACTGGAATACGATGCCTCCAATGCAGGAGTTAGAACAGTTCTTATGCAAGAAAGATAGCCAACTGCTTACTTCAGAGAGAAACTACATGGAGCTACTTTAAATTATCTCATCTATGACAAGGAATTATATTCCTTGATACGAGCTCTTATGGTATGGCAACACTATTTATTACCCAAGGAGTTCATCATATTTTTTGGTCATGAATCCTTAAATATTTGAGAAATGAAAACAAATTATCAAAGAGGCGTGAAGGATGGGTTGAATTTATAGAGACATTTGCATAAACTATCAAGTACAAGAAAGGCAATACCAATGTGGTAGCAGATGCATTGTCGAGGAGACATATATTGTTGAATTCTTTATAAGCCAAGTTGATGGGTTTTGATCAGATTATAGGTCAATACCCCAAAGATGAGATGTTCTCACCAATCATATCATCTTGTAAGGATGGAAGGGTTGTCGAAGGATATCGTATAGTGAATGGATATCTATTCCACTAGGGAAAATTATGTATCCCACAAGGTTCAATACAGGAATCGCTTATTAGGGAAGCCTATGGGGCTGGACTTTCAGGACATTTTGGAAATCATCGCACTCTTGGGGCCTTAAATGAACATTATATTGGCCTAGTATGGCTAGAGATGTGCACCGAGTAATTGAGGGGTATTCTATATGCACGAAGTCAAAGAGCTATTGAGAACCACAAGGGTTATATACGCCATTACCTACTCCTATAAAACTGTGGGTTGATGTGAGTATGGACTTTGTTTTGAGACTTCCTAAGACCTAAAGGGGATATGATTCAATCATGGTAGTGGTTGATCAATTTAGCAAGATAGCCCATTTAATTCCTTGTCACAAGGTTGATGATGCGGTTTATATTTCCGGTTTGTTTTTACAAGAGGTGGTCAAACTTCATGGCATTCCACAATCGATTGTTTCTAATCGAAATGTGAAATTTTTGAGCTATTTTTGGTAGACATTGTAGAGAAGGCTGGGGAAAAAATTGTTGTTTAGCACTACTTGCCATCCTCAAACTGATGGTCAAAGCGAAGCTGTGAATAGAACCTTAGGTTCTTTGTTGCGAGCTACCATTGAGAGGAATCTAAAGGATTGGGACTACTATTTGCCCATCATGGAATTTGCTTATAACCGTTCAATTCATGGTGTCACCTAGAAATCACATTTGAAGTTGTTTATGGGTTTAACCCTAATTATCCACTAGATTTACTTCCTAAAGCTCTTACCACCAAAGCTAACCAAAGTGGATTAGATTTAGCTCGTCACATTCAACAACATCATCAAAAGGTATATGATTGTTTGCAAAAACAGGGTGTGAAAGGTGAAAGAAAGGAAGGATAAGGGTAAGCAGAAAGTTAAGTTTTCACTCGAGACTTAGTTTGGGTTCATATTGCAAAAAATCGGTTTCTAAGGTGAAGAACACAAAAATTGGCACCCAGAGCTGACATTCAAAGTAGTTGAGAAAATTAACGATAATGCCTACAAGATTGAATTACTAGAAGATTTTGGGGGAACTTCAGCTACATTCAATGTGGTGGACTTGACACATCACTCTCTAGACGAGTTCAATCCAGATTTGAAGGCAAATCTTCATGAGCTACGAGGAGATGATAGGAATCATGGGCCAATAATTCAAGCTAGAGCTAAAGGGTTGATGAACCTAGCTCAAAGGATCTTAATAGATAACCAAGTGAAGATAAAGTGGGCTTACTTAGTGGGCATGATATACATCTTGGAATAAAATCAAAGTTTACTTGTTTAATTGCCCAAAACTTATCAACAGAGGAGATCACACCCAAGGATATGGTTGTGATGTTGTCCGTAAGAAATATAACGGCCATAATACAGCCAGTAGTTGATTCTACGCATGAACATGTTATTCCAATAGAAAATACGTTTGCTATCACAGCCATAACCATCCCGTAATGGAGAACATGACCAAATTAAGGATAGCGAGTTCATCATTATCATTCTATTTCGATCAGCCGAGAAGATAACGAGCTAGGTTCCACCCGTGGCAAAGATAGTGATTGAACAATCACGCACATAATAGAAAGGAGTGAAGCAATGCAATCTGATCCGAGAAGACATGGCCCATGTAATGGCCGTGACAGACAAGGGGATATCCTTCCTGTCAAGCATAGTTTAGACACACATTCCTATTTGAATTCTTTCGTTTAGTTCTTTTTACATTTTTGCCCTTGCTCGACTTATGGGTATATATGGGGGATTTTAGAAGTTGTATTGGGCACTTTTGACTTGAATCTTACTATTGGTAATCTTGAATTGTCTTTGTGACAAACTTTCTCTTGAATAAGAATTCATTGAGTATTTTTTTTCAATAATTTCTTTGTTGTTTCTTGTCTTCGTGAGTCATATCGATAGACTAGGAAACTAGTTTAGTTTATCTTTAGTGCGTCATATCCAAAGATTAATCATTCATATCTTTGATTTTTGTTGTTTCATTCAATCATTCTAGAAAATTACTATCAAACCCACTTCATAGTTGGAAGAACTAGATCTGCCGTTAAATCGAATATACCGATCTATATCAGAATGTGTTAATATGAATGTGAAGTAAGTGGGTATAATGATCTTAAAGTGTATATGAAAGTTTAAATGAAGTAAGATGGAATTTTCAAAAGTTAGAAATAGGGGACATGTGTTCATGTACTAAGACAAAAATCACGAACGTGACAACTGGTTTTGAACCATTGATTTAGACAGCTTTCCATGAATCATGGTTGTGACCAAGGTCTTGGTAGCCTTGGATTTGTGAAAATTGGCTTATTATGGGTGTGATTGATTTCAAACATGTATGGTTTTACAAAATTTTAAGAATCACGATCATGACGTAGCCCTTACTAGTCTCGACTCTTTTCAAAAATTTTATAAATCTAAATGTCACGGGCATAATGTACTCCTTGGTAGGCTCGAGTTGTAAGATGTTAGAACAATCACAGGAGTAATTTAACTCGTGATTATGTGTGGTGGCCACCCTCGCTTTGATTACGGACATGACCGTGACCTGTTGTTGCCCTATTCTCTTAAAAAAATAAATAATAATAAAATATTTGTAATGATTAAATAATGATTTTTTCAAGGATTAAAGATAATAGAGTGATGTATGAATATAAGAATGAATATGTGCTAAGTTATGCTTTGAATGAGTTTTGTTTAACATATCAAATTTGAGCAAGTGTTAGACTTTGTTTTTTGGATTAATGTAAAGGTCTTCATGATCTAATTTCCTCTATCAGATTCCCCTACATAGTTGGATCTATTTACTGGTTCTTTTGCCAAGAAAATCTTAGGTACACAATAACATGGGTGTCGTTTGCTTATGATAGGCATATCCTAAATTGATCATAATTAAAGAAGGCTTAAAAAAAAAATTTAATTGGTTATGCTTTCATCATTAAATTTTGTCCGAGAAGCGGCAACCATTTCTTGAATGGAACATGGTAGTTAGGTGCCTAGTGTCGCAGGACGGGAGTTTCACCCCTCAAATAGTTTCCATGTGGCACTCTACCATCCCTCATATCATTGTTTGTTGCTAATCTAGATAGCGAGCCAGCCTTATCTTCCCTGACTTCCCAGATCTGTTCCCAGCCCCACATTCTCATAAGGAGTGCCCTCTTGGCATTGCCATTATCTCCCATATGTTTGGGAGATTCAACTATATCAACTAGTTTTGACCTACCTTGGCCTCATCAAGAGAGCAACATCAACTCCCAACTAGTTTGTCCATGAAAGGCTAGACCCGCCTTCAAATGTAACCCACATCTTGAACAAACCCTCTATTGATGCCACTCATATCTCAATATATCCAAATTAAACACCCCTGTAAAGTTCTCAACTCTCGAACCATGACACCTAAGCTACCCCTGTCATAGTGCTATGACAATTTATAAGTGTCTCAGTGGGTAGTCAATTAGATTAATGGTATCGGCAAAACGCTTACTTATTCTTAAGAGAAAATAATATGATTTAGTTCATTTTTATGGGATCGGTTAAACTAAGTAATATTATGGATTAAGTTAAATAAAGATTAGAAATGGCTGTAATCCCTAAATGAAGCTAGTATCCTTTTTGTTTATATCATATAGGAGGTATAGGTAAGAGGGTTGCCTATTTCAACCCCCTAAGCGTCATGTCGTTACTCAAGAACTCCAGCTTCCCAGTGGCTTGTTCCAAAGTTTGAATACTCCTATGTTGCTTGACAAACTTAATTATGAGATAAATGGAAGGTTGTTGCATTGTATACTGCGTACTTGTTTTTTCTTTTTTTTTTTTTTACTTGTCTATTAGGCTTTTGCCTCATGATCTTCTAGTTCAGGTGATGATAAAGATAAGTGTTATACTTAGTTAGGTTATGGAATCGATTTTGAGAACTTTTTGGATGAGTGGGAGGATTAGGAACTCCCAACTTTTGGAGGAATCTTTTGCAATAAAATAGGGAAAATATTCTATGGATAATGTAATAATTGTTGAAGATTTTATCAAACTTATATGTATTTTATTATAGGCTTATCTTTGAGCCTATGTTTTGAAATTCTTATGTTTTTGTATATATATGTATTAATCATTATGGCTTATTGATGAAAGGATAAAGAAGTTTGTAATATTATGTATGAAGTTTCTCTTTATGAGATGTTTTCAAATGGTTCTCACCATAGGCTTAGACAAGCAATTATACAAACTTTTTCTTTACAGATAACTTTATATGTAATACTGTTGGTTACATGTGACCGGGGACTGGATATGCCTATTTTTAAATACGCCACTGAATCCAAGTCCTTACAATAAGATTCCTAATCTCCTCTGTCTAATTGTGAGACATTATCTTTTATACGCTTTCCACTCGGTTCCAATCCCATTCCCATCCTTTAATAACATGTAACGAAAATTGTTAAGTTGTAAGCTACATCCAGCTAAGTGCAAAATTTCATTGTATAACACTTTTCAAGCTAGTTAATTAATCAATCAAATCTTATGTATGAACAAACATATGAATGCAAACAAATCTATATATTTTTCCAAAATAAACTACATATAGTTGCTCCCTTCGTGATTAAGGCTTGGAAATATATCCCTTACATGCTTCAAGTATCAATTCCTCAGGTCCCTAACACAAAACTAACCAATTAATGTGCATACACATATAAGAAAATCATTTGTTTTGGGGGGGGGGGGGGGGCTGGGTGTTTGGGGAGGTTGGGCTTGAGAACTAACTCAAACAGAACATAAGGCAAGGCTTGCGCGAATAGCTTTTATTTTGGTTAATGTCACAAATGATATCTGAATTTTGAAATTGATCAATTTAGTTCCTAAAAGAACTTTGTGCACGTTAACAATATCCCCATTAAGTTGTTTCAAGTATTAAATTAATCAATTTCAAAGTTCAAGTATCTAATTACATATTTTAGCAAAGTTTAGATATTATTTGTGATGTTTTTCCCTTTTCATTTTAGAAATATATATATATATATATATTCTTTTGTTATCTAGTAAATTGGTGATATTCATTTCCCAAGGATGATAGTGAGTTTAACTCACCCCTAAGCAATGACATGTCAACAATGGTCTAAGATAAGGATTGCATTTCCTCATACAAAGTAGTTTCCAAAAGTTAGAGTTGGGCCCAAAGATATGACTTCATTTGGTTTACCTAGTCTACCATGTGATGCTGACAGCCTTCAGTATGTGATTTGTGAAATCCATGATCCAATTTATTAAAATTAAGGCCAATAATGATTAAGATTCATTTAAGGTTATCATTCAAATTTCAGACACTCGCAATTGCTAAATATTCTCCAGATGCAACATACTATTTAGTTATAATATAATTACGTAAGTTATTTTAAACACCATACAGCATCTATCCACAAGTGGAAAGCCTAAACCCCATGTAACCTGGTTAATTGTACCATAGTTAGTAAAAGTGTAAGTATATACAAGCACAAAGCAAATGTATACTCACATTACCGTAAGTGCTATTGGTGAAAATAATCACTCGAATAATTAGAATAGAGTTCTGTATCACTTATATAAAACAAGAATGACATTTCTATAAGATCAAGGTCGATTACATTAATTACTAAACTATGTTCTAAGTTCTTTTTTTTTTTCCAAAGAACTAAATTTTAATTGCAAATTTACAATCTCCCAGGTTTTAATATTGTTTCATGTTTTTGCAACGTCGACAACCCATTTCTCCCTTAAATATATAAAAATAGAAAAATAAAAATTTTCAAAAAGTAAGGAAGTATAGTAAAAACTACAAATCATTAAAAGTACAAAAAAAAATTAGCTAAACTAAAATTTAACAAAAAGAAAATAAAAGTTAGAAAATTTAAAAAATTTAAGTTTTAGGAAAATAGGAAACCCCCTTCTTTTAGTAAATAGGTCAATGTAAAAGTTATAAAGAAAGAGAAATTTTAGAAAATGAAAAATATTTAAAAGAAATGTAAATAAGATAATTAAATTTTTAAAGAATAATAATAATAATAATAGTCTTTTTCTAGGTACATATTTATGATGTAATGGACCACACATAAAAATCTTTTTGGACCACGGGCCATGTTCTTTTTAGCCCATTTACTTTTAAACCAAATCAGACCTAGGCATTTAACAATAAGTTCATCTTAAATGCACTCACTTTCACTTAACCGGAGTCCACTCGGTTGGGACTCAAGCAAACAATTAGAAGGTCAGTGGATCGACCCCTCGCATTAAGGGCATTCAAAAAAACGATAAAACTAAAAAACCAAATCGAAACTAGACAATCAATTCTAAAAATATAGTTAACTGATCCGTTGGTTTCAATTTGAGGTCATAGTTTTTATTTTGTCCTATCTTTCAAGCGTACCATAACTATTTGTCTTCGGAAAATGAAAACGATTGTTAGAATCACTATGAAAAAAAAAAGAAAAAGAAAAAGAAAAAGAGAAAGAAGAAGAAGAAGGAGTGGGAAAGAAATAAGACAATAGCCAAAGAAATAAATTGAAGAGTATATGACAAAAAAAAAAAATAAAAAACAATAAGAAGGAATATAAGGTCGGATAACTAATCTAGGCACAATAGCTCCAGTAGATGACTAAGCCCTTGAGTAGTCGCACTACAAACCAACCACCACAGCAAATGCTGGTTCCATAGACCCAAGCCGTATCCTAAAGCTTAACAATTGGTGCAGACAACTTGTGCATAAGAATGTTGAAAATGTACACTCTAATGGCCTCCCGCTAGCAAGAATCAAAGAGTTGGAAAGGTTAAAGACACTGCACTTAGAAGAAGAAGCTTCTAGTGTGTAGTGGAATGCATCCCCAACTCATCCGTTGTCCAGACTCGACCAAGTGTTACTTAGAAGAGGCCACCAGCGTACCATTGTATCACCGCGAGCTAGCACCTTCAACAAAAGACCATCTCATAGCTCAAGACTGAACCTAAATGGGTATTAGAGATCCATTATCTCTACGAGCCTAAAGAGAGCTACTTATAGCACCCCCTTGTCCCCCCTTGAACCTCTTCAAAGCATCGAGAGAGCAATCGAGGACATCAGAACAAAGAACGTGCAGATCCTAGTTCAACTCAAGCTTATGGGGACCACGCACTGACACCCCTTGCTAAGGAAATCCAATCGAGCTCAAAAAAAGAACACGCCCCTAAAGAAACCAGAGATATGATGAGGAGGTTATCTACCATTAAAGAAGGCTATGAGAATGGATCTACTATGAAAATAATCCTAGGCAAGACACCCTTCGTTACAGAGATTTAATCCAAAGTGCTTCCCATTGGAGCTTGGCTCTTGAGCTTAGAATCTTATGATAGAACCACCGACTTAGAAGATCACATTTTTCAGTTCCAATCCACCATGGCGATACACAACTTCTTAAATGCTATTTAATGTGAGACTTTCCCTACCACCTTTCGAGGAGCAGCTTGAGTTTGTTTCAATAAGCTTGAACCAAACACGGTTAGTTCATTCAACTAACTTAGCAACCTCTTCATGGCTCACTTCAAAGCCAGCAAGCCATTGGAGAAGAACGCCTCATACCTACACACCATCTGCCAAGGACAAGGTAAGATGCTAAGGGATTACTTAGCCAAGTTCAATTAAGAATACCCAGAGATGCCAAATATGAATCAGGGTGTAGCCCTTCAAGACATCAAACAGGGAGCCCTTACCGATGGCCTATTCTTCGACTCGATTTTAAAATGCCAGCTTACCATACTGGAGCAAATAAGGTAGAAAGCATAGAAATATATTCACTAAGAAGACACTAGAAATGCCAAGAAGATACCGAGGTGAAAATCAAGCCTGTTCGAGCTAAACCCAATCATCATTGAAACAAGGGGTGCTAAAAAGATCATCACGGCTTCAATAACCGAGCTGATACATAACCAAGTCACAAAGACAGTGGGAAGAGAAAACTCTTCCTGATGTATGATGAGTTTACCCCTCTGAAGCTACTTGTGCATGACGTGTTCCTTGAAGTAAGAAACCAGGGCCTCCTACCAGTGTCTCCCCCTATGAGACCTAACTTAAAGCAAAAGGAATCAAGAGAATATTGTAAGTATCATTATGATCATAGGCATGATATAAAAAATTGTTGGCAGCATAAGAGTGCCCATCGAAGACACCATATGATGTGGTTAGCTAAAGTAGTACATTGACTATAATGTTGCAAATCCTAAGCCACCTACTCAAAAGTGGAGAATTGATAAGAAAGAAAAAGATGTCGAGACTTGCACTCAGAACAACCCCGATCGAACACGGCCCACCAGGGAATGTCATAGGAAGATCAACACCATCATAAGGGGACCACTGACATCGGTGCTAGCTGGGCTTTCGATGTTCCTAAATGGGTTAAGGCAAGTGATGAACCTAAAGCCTAAGAGAGCCAAGGTCGACACTACCATCTCCTTTGGTGATGCAAATCTCATGGGGATTCAAACACCGCACCAGGACACCTTAGTTATCTCGACTAGCATAGCGGGTTGGAATGTTAAAAAGGGTATTCATCAATACTAGAAGCAGTATGGATATCCTCTTTAACCAAGCCTACGAATAGATGAAGCATGAATTACAGCCCAAGCTAAGGTCATATGACAATAAGCTATATAGGTTCAACAACTAATCAGTTCAACCTTAGGGAATCATTATGCTACGCTTGAAATTGGTGATGGGAAGTGTTCTGCTTTCCTTGTAATTGACTGTTGATCCCCCTACAACACTATCCTAAGGAGGGTCATACAGTCAATGTTCTACATAATCATCTTCCAAACTCACCTTAAGGCTAAATTTCACACCTCGATAGGGATAGGAATATGTCAAGGACACCAAGAGTAGTCTAGCAAGCTGTACCTCAAAGGGGAGATCGTATGTATATCATAGAGCTGGAAAGTCAGCATGATTGTCGCAGCGAACTTGGTGAGGCTACAAAAGAGGTTGTCTTAGATGACAACCCCAAAAACACCGCAAAGATTGGGATGTCAATATCCCCCAACTAAAGGAAGAAATTGGTCACATTCTTGCGAACAAACAAAGATGTATTTGCATAGTCCCCTTCTGACATGCCAAGCATTAGCTCAGACGTAATCACCCACCAGTTAATCACAAACAAAACCTAAGGATTGGTGCGCTAGAAGATTAAGCACTTTGCCCTTAAAAAGATAGGTCGCCATCGAAGAAGAAGTTTAGAAGCTATTACAGGCTGGATTCATTAAGGATGAAAAGCTACTTGACCTAGTTAACCAATGTGGTAATGGTAAAAAAACCTAATGGAAAATGTTGGATGTGTATAAACTACACCGACTTTAATAAAAGATGCCTAAAGGATTGCTTCTTGATTCCTCGAATAGACTAACTCGTTGACAGCACCTCAAGTCACGAGCTGCTGAGCTTCATGGATGGTTTCTTAGGCAACAACCAATTAAGATGAATAAGATTGATGAAGTGCACACTTCTTTTGTCACCCCATTTGGCATATATTGTTACAAGGTTATGCCATTGATGCTAAAAAACACTAGAGCCACCTTCTAGAGGCTGGCTGATGTGTGTATGATCACCAAGTATAAAATTTATAATCCAATTAATTCAAATCCACACAAGGCAGTGCACCTATCTTGTAGTATATAAATTAACTCGGATGTCGTCCTAAAGATCTATGGGCAATTACTAGTAATACCCTTTCACTACTATCTAGTCTAAATTATCAAAAGATTGTATTAACCCTAATGACTAATTATACTAATAATTGACAAACCCTAATTATAGAATATGAGAGCTTTCCTTATTTTAATTCAATTCACAACAATGCCCCTAGTTTTGATCCACCCTAACCCTTAATACTTATGATAAGATTAATGATGAAAATCAAATCTTGAACTGCAGGGTTTCTAAATTTAAACCAATTACTCTCTTCAAGTCAATTGATTCCTAATTTTACATGAGAAAATGGGAATCTCTTCCATCACTCACGCCAATGTAAAATTGCATAAAACTCACAAACCTAATAAAGATTAATCTTTATAGCAGAAATTCGAAGTCTCCCTATGTCTAGGTGAAACATGCAAATTTATCATTCATGTAAGATCTATCCTATTAGTTGAAATCTCTTTCTAACTAATAAGAATCAAACAAGCAATAATCCTGGCCAGAAAATTATTACAAGACAATTAAATCACATGAATGAATTCAAGATTAAAACTTTTCATCAATTGATAACAATTCAGAACATGAGTTAGGGTTTCACAAAACGTAGGGCATACAAATCTACTCTTCCATATGATAAACTATAAGAACATAGATCTAGAAGAGTTTAAATGAATCATAATAACAAAAACCCTTTTGAAACAATTGTTGTGATTCCGGATGGTTGTGCCGTCAATTCTCCTTGAAAAGCTCTCCAAAGACGAACTTAGGGTTAGAAAATGATCTGACACTCTCCTCCTCTCAAACAATGAAAGGAGGCTGTATTTATACAAAATTGCACTTACACGGGTACCCTACACGACTCGTGTAGCTCGGGGCGTGTACAACATAATTCCAGCGCATTTTCCTTTATTATCATGTGTACACTACTCATCCTACACTACCCGTGTAGCCTGGGTCGTGTACATTGAAAAAGCTGATTTTTCTTCAAGTTTATCCTCCAAATTCTACATAGTAGTGTATAATTACTAGTGTATGACCAGTAACTTCATCTAGGCTCCATAATCCTTCAATAACTTGGTTTCTTTCATGATGAATCTCTTAAAAAGCTTCATTATTCCATAATCATCCCTGAAACAAGTAATTAACCCAATAAAAGTTCTTTCCTTTAATGATTTACTTAAATAGCATATAAAATATATTCAATAATGCACAAATAATGAGGGTTTTAAGACACTTATCACTGGCCATCGAAATATTCAAGCCCCAGATCAGCCAGAACATGAAAGTCTATGTTGATGACATGATCATGAAAAGTAACCAAATAGGAGATCACCTTTATGGCCTCCAGGAAATCTTTGATCGACTTTTTTTTTTTACAACATGAAGCCCACTCCCCATAAAAGTGCCTTCGATGCCACTTCTGGAAAATTCCTAGGCTACTTGTATCACGAAGAGGCATCAAAGCCAACCTTGACAAGATTGGGGTAATCATGGAAATGAAACCCCCCTCTTTAGTCAAAGAAGTACAACATCTCACTGGCAGAGTAACCGCATTAAGCAGGTTCCTCCTTAGAAGTGCTAACGGATCCTAAAAATTATTTAAGATCCTTAAAAATCTTAACAAGTTTGAGTGAACAAAAAAGACCTAGGCATCTTTTGATGACCTCAAGCATTTCCTGATAGAACCACTGGTATTGTCAACCCTTGTTCTAGGGAAAGTCCTATACCTATATCTCGCGGTGAGTTAGCTCTATAATTAGTCCTAACTCGAGCAAAAGGAAGACAACACCGACCTATATACTACGTCAGTTATGTCTTCCAAGGAGCGGAGCAAAGATACATCAAACTAGAAAAGTTTGCTCTAGTAGTTGTGTTGTCAGCTCGCCGCTTAAGCCCATATTTCCAGGCATATCGGATCATTGTCCTCACTAACATACCACTAAAGACGATCCTCCAAATACCCGACATGTCTAGAAGAATGATGAATTATGCCATAAAGCTTAGTGTGTATAGAGTACAATATGAACCCTAAGACACCATCAAAGCATAGGTGCTAGTAGAATTTTCCCCGAGTACTTAGGTACGCTCGAGCTCGAAGATCAGTAGAAAGCTGCATGCACTCTCTACGTAGATGGATCCTCCACACAGGGGAGGAGTGGGGCCGGTCTAGTTTTGGAAGGACCTCACAGAGTCAAAATCTGCTATGCCCTAAAATTTCGATTCCCATGAGCAATAATGAAGAGAATACAAGGCCCCAGTAACTAGGCTAAAGCTCGCAATAAGCATTGGCGCAAACCCAGGAGACCTCAAAATTTTTTTTAGATTCCCAAGTTATGGTACAATAGGTCAAGGAAACATATGAAGTAAAGAATGAAGAAATGGTTGAATATTTAAAGGCAGTTCAATCTCTCACTAAAGAACTACCCTCTTGAGACATCATCAAAATACCTAGGGTTGATAATTCAGAGGCCGATAAGCTTTTTAAGCTCGCTTCTTTGATAGTCCTTGACTTAAGCAAAATCGAAGGAAACTTTTTCATGGAGTTTCTCCCATGAAAAATCCACAGTGATTCATATACCCATGAGGTATTCGAGTTACAGTAGATAACCCCACCACAGAGCTAGATGACACCAATAGAGAGATATTTGAAGCATGGTACCTTGCCCTCAGACAGAGCAGAGGCAAGGGAATTGATGTTCATGCAGCCAACTGTACCCTGATTAATAGAGCCTTGTACACAAAAGGCTTTAGCTTCCCCCTATTGGTATGTATGGTTTAATTGTTTGTTGATGAAATGAATTTTAATTCATACTGATCATTGACAAGTTTTTCAAATTTATAAATGTTTTCTAAATCAGATTCAATAACTACGATCTCACAGGGTAAGTGCACTCATCAAATGTACCATAGATGATGATTTAGGTCGGTCCTAAGAAAATGATTGGCAGTTAGTATACTCTCAATCTCATTAATTGTCTAGCCAAAGAAAGATTTGGAAAAACATAAAGAAAAAAAGAAACTATGCTAAGTTAGAAATATTCGCAAACATTTAATGGGTAAAATGAGAAATAATCCTATAACTTCTATGAAATAGCAGCTCGGGATTGCTTGACCAATTCCTTATCAGAATAATTTGTTAAGAACAACAAACTTCTTAAAAGCTGTTTGAATTGTGTGTTTATACCGCTGGATTCTCTAATTTAAACAAAAGCTTCTCTCGAAGTCAATAGTTCTTGATCTAGCTAAAACCAATAATTTGAAGTTTCAATTAGACCCGTATAAAGAATAGGAATCCATTATTTCGAAAAGACAACTCAAAGAATTTTTAAAACAAATGACAGAAAGTCTTCATCAATTCCTCAACAAGATGTAGTGAGGATAGACTCCATTAGCAACCACAGATCTATTCAATTGAATGATCTCTCAATCTCTTCAATTGAAATCAACCGTGGATCTAAAAGAGTGCACCACTCCTTTAAAAACTATAAGTTAAGCTCAAGTTACTAATTACAAACACCCAATCAAACTTACTTGAAAGCACATGTGAAATCACATTGAATCAGAAATTGGATTGGTAATCCTAAGCTGTAGGAGTTTATTTATCCATGGATTTATCAAAATAAGCACATATTAGAAGAAATAAAACAAATTCAAAAGATTAATCAATTAATTGCTCAAAAATTTATAGAAATTACAAACATCGAGTTAAATTGATTTTAACCAAAAAACAGAAGAAATTCTCAAGTAAAAAGAAATGGAAATTCTTTTACCCAAGAATCCTTTAAAAATCTACTTTACGTTAATACTCGTTTACACTATTGGTACATGCTTTACAATGCACGCTTGTACGTTTATTTATGGACAACTAGGCATAGAAAGCATGGCCTGCTTTATTGATACATGGTAGATTTGGCAGATTTAGCAGATTCTTTCTAACAGAATTTGATAACTTTCCACGCGTGCATATGATCTGTGAAAACACTCGTCAAGGGTTGCATGTGATTTGTTGGCCGAGGCTCGTATTAAGCAATATCAAGCTCGACTTTAGGAAATTCCTAAATAAACTATGCGTTTTTATCCATTGCTCTATCGATAATAAAATTGAGAGAGTCGAGCATCGTATTGCTGAGGCTCAAGGCAATCCTGATAAAGAATTGGTCTGAAAAAGCTTTTGTCAAGGGTCGAGATTTGAGGCTCGATAATGTATTCTAAAATGATGCTCGATCGCTTGGACTAAAGTCGAGGGTCATGTCGACGACCTACAGTTGAGGTTCGATGGACCAATTTTTGTTGTCTTTTTTCTCTGTTTGTGCTCGCCTATGACTTTATAGGGCTCTACTTCTTCAATTTTGACTTTACTTGTTGATTTTGCTCAAAATATGAATTAAAACACTTGAAAACTCCTCATTGGATTCTAAGAGCTTTAAAACAATATTATTTATTAAAAACATTAATTTTGCTAGGGTTTTATCTATAGTTCTTAGCAAATTGAGCTCAAAATCCTATGAAAAATATAAAGTAAAAATGACTTATCAAATTCCTCCACACTTAAGCCTTTACTTGTCCTCAAGCAAATAAAACAATTACAAGGCTTATTTAAGAAAACAAATCATGAATGGTTCATTTGACCAAAATATTTCAAGTGCAAATCATCTCAGCATTCTGAAAATTTTAATTTATCTTTATTGACTGAAATAAATGTACTTTTGTAAAAAATCAATTGGCTTATGTATGTAAATTAGCTTTTACCCTCATTATTTAATAAAGAATTTTTAAGCAAAATTTTTTTAGAAGATCAGTCAGAGTAAGAAGAAACTCAATCATCTTTTATCCCCTTATATAAAAAAGTATGTAATCTATTAATCATTTCTCTAAGCAACGTAATCTAAAGTGAATGCATGTACATCATATCATCTCCTGAA
Organism: Combretum micranthum; assembly: GCA_024138025.1. Classification (NCBI taxonomy): domain Eukaryota; kingdom Viridiplantae; phylum Streptophyta; class Magnoliopsida; order Myrtales; family Combretaceae; genus Combretum; species Combretum micranthum. The sequence continues at coordinate 1,341,434 of JAMXBD010000197.1, read as the reverse complement.
TCTTTTTCCTTGTTTGTACTTTTTATTCCTTAATTTTATTAATTATTTAAAGCTTCAGAGGGACAAGGTGTTACCTGCATCTTTTCTTTACCTCTGGATGGGTTGTTGCCCGCATCATTTCGCTTTTTCTTTTTAGCTTTTGAAATTTAAAGAGAGGACAAAAAGTTCCTCTTCTAAGGCAACAACCCAAGCTCATTCCAATCTTAAGCATAGGTTTTATAGTTAATTTTTTTTTTGTTTTTAGTTATAATACACAAGGAAAAATTATCAAGTCATGATTATCATTTGAACATTCACCATAAATTAAAACGGCTCTCAAAATGATTAATTTGGAAAACATATCAATCATTCAAGCTTTTATAAGACAATTTGAGTAGCCTTATAAAGGACCTTACGCTAATTCCAGCTCTAAAATTCTAAATTAAGTAATAAGTAAAACTACTTCACATGAATACTATCAATTGATTTAAACAAGGTCAAAATTGTTCAGTTTCAAGTAGGGGTGTTTACGAATCGATTAACCGGCCCGTGGCCCTATTTTTAAACCCAACCGTAATGTTCGATTTTTTAATATCTCAATCCTTAACCGGTCCATTATAAATAGCTAGCCGGCTTAACAGCTAACCGTTTTATTCGGTTATAGGTTTTTAACCATTTAATGTAAGGGTTTCAACAAATCAAATTGATAATTTCAACAAACCTTATTTTTTATCATTTACCATGGAGTTTTTCTTTAAATTATTATATATATTACAAGAGCTAAAAAAAAGGAAATTAAATTAAGAAAGAGGGGAAAAACAAACCTTTGATATATCATCATCAATAAAATCAAACCAAATCAATTACTACATTAACTCTCATCAAACATAGGACAATAGTATTTTAATCAAAATTCAAGGAATATGAACATAGGTAAATTATATGTATATGTAAATTGTATATCTAATATATTTATAAATATTGAAACGATTAACCGTTAACCATCGGTTTTTTATGGTTACAAACCGAAACCGAAAACCCCAAAATATAAAAATCATAATCCTAAACCGAAACCAACGGACCAGTTAACCATATTTTTCGGATTTGTTTTACAGTTTCGGTTCGGTTTCATCGGTTTTTTTGCACACTCCTAGTTTCAAGACAATTTCATAATTCATTTAGCTAAGTGATTTTTCGAACAAAATTTTGTCAAATTTTAACCATTTCATTAAGTTCTTATGAATTTGCGTGGGAAACTTGATCTATATTAGTACATACTCTATTCATGCAATTTATTTGACCCATTCATCTTGCTTAACCCTCCCCCACACTTAAGTCAAACATTATCATCAATGTTTATCATCTATATAAACAGTTTAGGGGATTCAATTCTATCAAAACAATTTTTAAAGCACAAATTAAAAAGAATTGAGAAGTGAAGAAAACTTCTCTCTATGTAAGCTTGCGGGTCAAACCTATCTTGTCGAGACCTGTTTTAGTCTATTGACACCAAGAACTTAGCAAAACATATGTTATTATCGAGGCTCAATCAGAGCCTCAATAGAGTTACGGACAAAAAGCAATTCATAAAAAATTAAACATAAAGAATGAAAAAGAATCTACATTTTAATGAATGAATAATGAATACAAAACTATACATGTATTACAAAAACATTGAAATAACAAAGAATGAAGAAGAAACAAAAACAATAGTTTCTAATAGTCCATTCCCAACCAATATCTAAAGCTTCTACTAAATTCATTCCCTCTTCCTCTTCTTGGCCCAGGAAGGTCTTCATAGAGGTCTCTACTCCTTCCTCCTCTTCCTTGTCTTCTATCCCTACTATAACTTCTGCCTCTACCTCTATTAACAATCCTTCATTTGCCTCTTTCATTAGCCCTACCTCCACCTCTTCTAGCTTGACTTCTAGGGGCTTTACGGGGAGGATCTGGTGGAGGACTAATTTCTTTATTTTTTTTAGGCTGCCCTTTCTAATTGAGCCAATCTCCTCTGCTTGGCTTCTTCTTCTCTTCTCCTTTCCTGTTCATCTTCATTATACAGGAGGTTGTCATCATATAGATCTTCATCATCTTCAGCCATTTCCTCTATTCCTTGAAGTGCTTCAATTATTTCTAGCCGATATGATTCATTTATTGGTTGTGGTTGAGTTTGAATTCGGGCTTCTACTCTTTTCTTCTTTTCAGCCTCTATGGCTTTTGTTAATCTCCTAACTTCAACTCCAGTGATATAAGCCTTCATCTGATAAATTCTTTTTGTTTTTTCCTCTGATTTTTAATGGGATCGATTAATTCTCATTTCAATTTCTTCCCTCTTTTTTCTTTTTCTCTATGTTCTTGTAGCTTCCAACAATTGATTTATTGTAAGGAAATCCTCCTTGTCTTGTTAGGGAGCATCGAGAAGGAGCTGTTGCTATTGTTGTGGAGCATCATGAGTCACAGAGGTTTCTGTTTGGGTATTCCCCTCTTCATGATTTGTGGCTGCTTCTTCTTGGAGGCATGGAGGATAGAAAGTTTCAAGTCTATCCCATGTTGGAGTGTGTTCCTCAAGGATTCCATTGGACCATCTTTCAGCTTTAATTGCCTTCAAGCTACTTTTTCTCTGTATTCTTTTTGCCACTGCTCTAATGCATGCATTCTATCTTGGCGTGCTTTACCCATCTCTTCCTCTCTTCTCTTTGCAGCGGCCATTCTTTTTACTATTTCCAAAATTGCGCACCTAGGAGGTGCTTGTTGAAGAGGTATAGCATCTGAAACACCTAGAGCATCTATAAAAACTGGCTCTATGTTTGTTTCTCGTGGGGTACTACTTCCTTTATTATTTTTGCCCTTATTATGGGAGCTTCATTAGACTCCTCATCAATAGGCCTATCCTTTACTACCATCCTCTCTTCTAACCTAGCCTCTTGTACAACCTTTTGTACCAGATCACATAACAAATTAAGATGGTACTCTCTGTCAGAGTCTTCTGCTGAAGGAACAGTTATAACATCTACTAAAACTAGCTCCACTACTGAACCTTCATCCAATTCCCCGACAATGATGCTAGAAAACTTAGTATGTGTGATTTAGTTGTTTGTAATGAAATGAATTTTAATTCACACTGATTATTGACCAAGTTTTTCAAGTTTATAAATGTTTTCTAAATCAAATTCAATAACTACGATCTCATAGGGTAAGTACACTCATCAAATGTAGCATAGATGATGATTTAGGTCGGTCCTAATGAAATGATTGGCAGTTAGTATATTCTCAATCTCATCAATTGTCTAGCCAAAGAAAGATTTAGAAAAACATAAAGAAAAAAAGCAACCATGCTAAGTTAGAAATATTCACAAACGTTTAATGGGTAAAATGAGAAATAATCCTATAACTTCTATGAAATAGCAGCTTGGGGTTACTTGACCAATTCCTTATTAGAATGATTTGTTAAGAACAACAAGCTTCTTAAAAGCTATTTGAATTGTGTGTTTATACCACCAGATTCTCTAATTAAAACTAAAGCTTCTCTCGAAGTCAATAGTTCTTGATCTAGCTAAAACCAATAATCTGAAGTTTCAATTAAACCCGTATAAAGAATAGGAATCCATTGTTTCGAAAAGACAACTCAATGAATTTTTAAAACAAGTGACAGAAAGTTTTTCACTCATTCCTTGACAAGAGGTAGTGAGGATCGACTCCATTAGCAACGACAGATCTATTCAATTAAAATTAATCGTAGATCTAAAAGAGTTCACCACTCCTTAAAAAACTATAAGTTAAGCTCAAGTTACCAATTACAAACACCCAATCAAATGTATTTGAAAGCATATTTGAAATCATACTGAATCATGAATTGGATTCATAATCCTAAGCTATAGGAGTTTATTTCTCCATGGGTTTATCAAAATAAGCAAAGATTAGAAGAAATAAAACAAATTCAAAAGATTAATCAATTAATTGCTCAGAAATTCTTAGAAATTACAAACATTGAGTTAAATTGATTTTACCTAGAAAATAGAAGAAATTCTCAAGTAAAAAGAATTGGAAATTCTTTTACCCAAGAATCCTTCAAAAATCTACTCTACATTAATACTGATTTACACTGTTGGTATAGGCTTTATAACGCACATTTTTATGTTTATTTATAGACTACTAGGCATAGAAAGCAGGGCCTACTTTATTGACACGTGGCAGATTTGACATATTCTTTTCGATAGAGTTTGATAACTTTCTATCCGCGCATATGATCTATGAAAGCACTTATCAAGAGTCGCATGTGATTCGTTTGTTGAGGCTCATATTAAGCAAAATCAGGCTCGACTTCAGGAAATTCCTAAGTAAACTATCGCTTTTGTCCATTGCTCTGTTGAAGGTAAAATTGAGAGAGTTGAGGGTCATATTGTTGTGGCTCAAGGCAATCCTAATAAAAAATTGATCTAAAAAAGCTTTTGTCGAACGTCTAGATTTGAGGCTCGACAATGTATTTTCTTCTAGAATGATGCTCGATCACTTCGACTGCAGTTGAGGGCTCGCAATTGAGGCTAGATAGAATAAAGTTTTGCCGCCATCTTTCTCTATTTGGCCTCGGCTATGACTTTACAGGGCTCGACTTCTGCAATTTTGACTTTACTTGTTGTTTTTGCTCAAAATCTGAATAAAAACACTTGATTACTCCTCATTGGATTCTAAGAGCTTTATAACAACATTAGTTTTTAAAAACATTATTTTTTGCAGGGTTTTATCAAAAGTTCTTAGCAAATTGAGCTCAAAATCCTGTGAAAAATATAGAGTAAAGATGACTTATCACCTACGCCACTACTTGCACCCATAGCAAAGACAACAAGTCTTGCAAAATCTCTACACTAGAGAATGCAGCAACCATGTCAAAACCCAATCATTGCACACTCAAGTTTTGCAAGATGGCTACTTCTAGCCTATCATGAAAATTGACGCCAAGGAATTTGTGCTACGATGTGAACGATGTTCAGAAAATTATCCCCATTGATCACACCCCGAGTACGACCCTGTTATGCCTCACCAGTTCGTGGTCGTTTGCCAAGCAGAGACTTGACATTCTTGGTCCATTCCTGTTAGTGATTGTGCCCTAGGCCAATTATTAAGTATTGTCATTTCATGTATTTTAATTTAGAGGCATTTTTATTATAAAGTTTGGACGTTTACTTTATGATGAATTAATTCCATTATGAGTTTCATTTGATAATCATGAGATGTTTATATGTATAGAGATACAGATAAAATTCATAAGTATATATATTGAAGATATATATATAAATATATATATATTGGATTGACCCGCTATGAGATCACTACATGGACCAGAGTCATAAATGTCTCTCATGATAACAATGTCAATGCATCCCTAGATCTGAAATCACCATAGATTCCAACATGAGTAACAATATGTTTCGACTGAATCAAACGTTGTTCTTAGCCGAATAATCATAAAGGTTTTGATTGGACATAATGTGAATCATGTAGAGGAGGTTGAGTGATTAAGATAGGATTTGTCCCTCTCTTTATGAGAAAGATATCCTTGGGCCACTCGATAAGCGAGACTAACAAATGCATGGCCATGCTCAAATAAATTGATAGTGTCATCAATTTCATTTGTGTTATCAACTCACTAAGAGATCGAGAAACAACAAGATTGAATGATATAAGGGTGACTTTGTCTATGTCTTATTTTCAATCTAGATATCATGAGACAAAAGGATAATGACATATGTTGTAGAACAGGTAAAATCGGATCACCGATCTTCATTTGATTTGGGTAAACATAATGTCTTGCTAGAGACCACTTATGTTTTGTTTACTGAAAAATAGTTTTTAGGTTAACTGCCAATATCAAATGAATCTACAGGGTCACACACAAAAGCATAAGAAAAAAAAAGGGGATCACGGATTTTTTTTAAGGTCCAGTGGGAAGAATAAAATAATTAAATTATTATTATGAATAATAGTTTAATTATTTTAAGAGTGTTGTTGTCATGTCTATTCCTAATGAGATTAGGTGTATTTAATGTTCGTTGAAAAAAAACTGATATATTATAAATAGGACCAATAGCCTCTATTAGGTTACGACTCTTTACTGTCATATTAGACTGCAGAGAAACTTTGTAACCTTAATAGAGAGGAAAAGTACGATAGAAAAAACACTCGTTTCTTCCTAATCAATCTAGAAGAGTTTTAAATTGCGCTAGCATGTAAAGATGATTCCTTTTTCGTGCGCTTATTCGTGTGGACTACGTAGAGGGTGCAACAAAATCGTGGTGCCTTGTAGAGCCGAAGTGGAAGTAATTGATTCTAAGTTTCTAGATACGAAACTGCAAGGTAAATTTTTGGATTTATTCTACTTGATATATGATTTAATCAAAGCACATGGATTCCTGCTTTAGCGTTTTTTTTTTTTTTTTTTCTACTGCAAAGATTTTATGAAAATCCATATGAAAACCCTACAATTCCCTCCCTCAACAAGACATAGAAAGTTAATTATAGTCATTTGTGACTATTTTACGAAGTGGATAGAAGTAAAAGTTGTAGCAAAAGTCACGAACGAGATTGTTCATCGCTTCCTCTGCAACAACATCTTGGTGAGGTTTAGGGTCCCCTACTCCATTCTAATGGACAATGGAAGACATTTCAACTTGAAAGCAATCAAGAATTTTTGTGCGAAGTACAAAAATGCAACACACTACACCTCAATCACATACCCTCGAGCAAATGGTCAAGTTGAGGCAATCAACAATATCTTTATGTAGAGCCTGAAAGCAAGGGTAGATCGGCTCAGTGGCAAGTGGGCTGACGAGCTTCCTCATATCCTATGGGGATATCATACTACCAAACAAATCTTAACAAAAGAGACCCCTTTTCGAATAGCCTTCAGATCTAAAGTCATTTTGCCCATCAAACTTGAGCTATCTAACATTCAGGTCCAATCTTATGATGAATTGATCAATGAGGGAAGACTCAAAGCTAAGCGAGATTCCATAAAAGAAACTTAAGACACAGTGAGCAAGAGAATGGCAACTTACCAACAAAGGGCATCTAGGTACTACGACAAAAAGATCAAGCATAAGGTTTTCCTCTCCAGATACCTCATCTGCAAAAAGCTGGAGCCAATGGGAGCCAAAGAGGCCCGTGGCAAGCTCGCTCCAAACTGGGAAGACCCCATCAAAATCAAAAAGGCCTTGGGGAATAGAGCATATAAGCTTGAGACATTGGAGGGTGAGCTTACCCTCTAAACTTGGAAAGTTAACAACTTAAGGAAGTTCTTCAAATAAAGAAGGCTATTATATATATATATATATATATATATATATATCAAGGAAGAAAGAGGGTCAAGCAGGGGTTTTGAGAGTTTAAAGAACTCTACTCTCTTATGTTAAAAGAGCTCAGGTAACTTCCTCTTAAGGATAACTCCCTTCAAGAGCTCGGGTAACTCCCTCTTAAGAGTAACTCCCCTCAAGAGATCGAGTATCTCCCTTCTAGATCTCGAGTAACTCCCTCTCAAGGGTAATTCTTTTACCTTCAAGATGTAAACCCCGAGAACTTTTCATACCAGTAAAAATAGATAGGAATATAAATATAGAAAATAGATGGTTACTATTGAACTCAACAAAGACTCTAGAATAAAGCTACGAGTAGTAATGAGCCTATATATAGTTTAAAACCCTAAAACAAAGATTCCTAGATAGTATTAAATACTACTAATAAGATTTCATAGTGGGTATCAGAAACTCAAGATATAAGATTGACTTGGTTAAGATATTAAGTGCGATAGAGAGTAAATAACCAATTACGATTATAATTAGAAAACAATAACCTAAAGATAAACTGTTAGGGTTATAAATACACAATAAAAACATAAACAGGTCAATAACTAATAATCTAAACTCTAAATAAATATTTGGATCACACCATTATTTTAATTAGGGCATTTTTAAGCTATTAGAGCCTAAAATAAAAATTGGCCTATTAAGCTTATGAAACCCTAATCGTGGGAGTTAAAAACTTTGAAAATGATTAATTGCGTAAACTTTAAACTAAAAGTTAAACTTAATAAGAATCTATAAAATTTGTAAAACCTTATATAAATTCTTGGAGACAAAAACTCTCAAATAATTGACATGTTTATACCCGTTTAGCTTAATTAACTACCCTAAAACTTAGATAATTATTAACTAAACATTTTTATAATATTTTTCCTTTCAAATCTAGTCAATATTTGGTGCAAATTGCATACCCAAATAGTTAGGATGTCCTCAAAAAATTGCAAGCCGATTCCTTCCTTCCATTTGCGTAAAACAATACTTTAAAAGTCAATAATTTCAACACTTAAACCAACCAAAACAACCTGACTTAGCATCTCATTAATTGCAGCACACAAACACACAACAAATTCACATAAATTCAAGAGAAATATGGACAATTCTTGCCATGGATTGCTACATTTTCGTCCTCTAAAATATACATATATAAACACTTCTTAATGAGCTTAAAAACAAAACTTTAATACACATAAAACATACACTCAGTAGTAGAACAAAAACAAACAAAACCTAGACCTTCCACAATGATAGATTCAAGAAATAAAAGCAACAAACTCAAACACAAACACAAACACAACCTCCATTAAAACAGCCATAAGCTTGGAAAAAGGAGGAATAAGGTAAGTTGATTCATTTATAGTTAGTTTGTTGTTAAAACATTATTCTAAACCATGTTTTGATGGTCTTAGGATCGAAACCAGCATAAGAACAAGTTCTAAAACATACATATTAAGCTCCAACAAGGTAAGTTCTTAAAAACCCTAGTTGCACCATTTGAATTCATAAAACAAGAATAATGGACATATCGGAGTGTTATGAGATGATATATGTGTATATATAACATGTATAAACACTTACAAATGCTTTAGAAACAATTTGGACATGGAAAAACATCAAAATCAAATCAAACGACACGAAGAAGATGATGAATAATGCATTTCCAGATGAACACAGGAAGCACACGGGCGTGGACCTCCCCCATGTACCTCTCGGTATGGAATTCATTTTCTTATGAATTCCAGAAAAAACATGGCTAGTACACGGTCGTATAGCAAGTCGTGTTCCTCTCGTCTCTTAATAAAATATGTTAATCCTGCTAGTTATGTGCCCTAGGCCATATGGATTCTTTATCATTTGTATGCTTGTTATCAAGTCATTTTAATTATCAAAGTTATTTTTGGCCTATTTACTTTGGTAATGTTATTCCTTGAATATTTAGTTATGCCTTATGTCATTAAAGTATGTGACTTTAATAGTAGAACCATAAGCTGAATTATAACTTTATTCTAAATTATCCCTAGTCACTCATTATGTGGAATGACAATGAATTAAGACTAGTATGATTGCTGTATGATGATCAAGTTTTACTGATCATGGATATGGGATATTAATTCAACACATAGATACAAACAGGAGTGTATTGTATTGGACTGACCAATTATAAGAATACTGTATGGATCAATGCAATAAGTATTCTTTTTACAATGTTGTTTGAGTCCTTTGACCTAATGGCACCATGGATTCCTATATAACAGTTTTCATGTTTTGATTCATCTCTTCATCATCTTTAATCGGATGATTGCAAGAATAAACTTGGGCATGCAATATGTTATATAGAGGAATGTGAGTGTTAGTGAAGGGATTTGTTCATCTCATTAATTTGAGAGAGATATCTATCGAGCCTCTTGATGAGTAAGACTGAGAAATGCATGGCCATGCTCGAATGAATTGATAAAGAGTTATCAATATCATTTGTTTAAGTCAGTCAAACTCTATATTCAAGAAATAAGTAATTAGACAATATAAGAGTGTTTTGATCCACACCTTATGTTTGATTATAAGATATCGTGTAACAAAAGGACTGAATGACTAACTGTTAGTAGGTAAAGTCGGATCATCGATCTTCACTAAAATTGGGTAGACATAATGTCTTGCTAGAGACCAATTATGTCTTGTAGTCCTAAAAAATGTTTAAGAGCTACTACCAATTTTATGTGAACCTACAGGGTCACACATAAAGAATGAATAAGATGGATCTTCGATAATCGTATTGGGAATTGATTAATTATTTATTTGTCGATTTTAATTAGATTAAAATTAACAAATAAATAAATTAAGATAATAAGGATATATATGTCTTTCTACATAAACCCTAATTTGTTCAGGGTAATTTGAAAAGACAAACCCCTTATATATATCAGGGTAATATGAAGGGACATAACCCTTCTATATATATTCTCTTTCTAGGTTAATTTTTGATCATCTGACGCTGGCCGTCATTTTAGAAAAGAAAATTCGTAACCTAGAAAGAAAGAGAGAGGGATTCCCAAAGATCGAAATTTTTCGACGTGCTAGCACACACGAAGATCCAATTCATTCGCGTGGATACCGGTAGAGGAAGTTGGTATAATCTGCATCTCCTTGATCCCATCATCAAAATAAAAAGGTACACGATTCTCTTTTATTTCTGATTTAATTGAAATGCTTGGATCCGATTGGGAATTTAAAAAAAAAAAAAAACGATTTTCCGCTGCACGATTCAGATTTGGGTCGTAAGTTCCCAACAAATCCGAATATTATTATTATTATTATTATTATTATTATTATTATTATTAATCAGATTATTATTAATGTTGTTATTATTATTATTATCCTTATTATTAATGTTATTATTATCATTACTAATGTTAGTTGTAGTAATATTATTAATGATACTATTATTACAATAGTAATAATTATTATTGTTATTATTATTATTACTAATGATTATTATTATCATTATAATCCACAATATTATTATGAGTATTATCATTATTGTCTTTAAGATTACTACTATTTTAATAAAGTTATTATGAAAAATAATATTAGTATTACTAGCATATCACTTCATAATTATCATTATTATTATTGCTAATATTATTATCATTATTGTTAATATTAGTATACTTTATAAATGAAAATAAAGTATAATAATTGTAAAATACTTATTTTATACATAAGAATGAAAATTTAAATAAGCTAAATTTTTTAATAATGTGATACCTATACATAACAAGAAAATTATATGAAACAAACCAAGAGAAACATGATGACACTAAGTAATAGTCAATAAATACGAGTTACTATAATGGTTCAAATAAGAATGATATAAAAATAGCAATAATAATAATTATAAAAATATAAGCCTTCTATATACCAATTTTTCGAATATCTAATAGAAATATATAAATATCTAACAAGATCAAGAAAAGCAAAATGAAAATAAATATTAAATAATAATTAATTATCATAGGATCATTAAAGGACCAATATAGTAATAGAAAGAAAACCTAATATCGATATAGGACACTTAAACACTCATAGGAGTTTAGTTTTATAATTTATGTTTTATTGATGAATATTTTATTCATCTCAATAGGTGATATTGAAACTATAGAAGATTTTCCAGCTGACTATTATGACTAGCTAGTATAAGCAGGCGAGTAACTCAGTCTTATTACGTTGTGTGTTCTTGTAGCTTAGCTAATCTATAATGAAAGATAATAATCGGAATATGTTGTATGAGTTTATGGGAATTGTTTGTTGTATGAATTGTTGATTGCTAAGTTACTCTAATAATAATAATAACAGAATTCTGTATGATTGTATTGCTTAAATAGTATGCTGCTTGTCTGTGAGATGATTGATCACCTTAAACCTGATTAAAAACTACTGGTATCATAAATAAAAGGAACATGCATTGCATGATTTACATAAGTAGCATTTGAGTAAGTGGTAGCCTACTACGTGTTAGTGTTTTGGATCTCTGGTAATGCTTGGTTTATCTAGGCAAGAAAGCTATTTGTTATTCATAAGATTACCTTTATTCTATTGATGCTATAAGAACTAAATGGTAAATAAAGGATGTCGCTTATGGTATTACTTAAAATGACTAACACTTAGTGGAGTTTCTAAAGTTAAAATAGGAAATGAGTGTTAAAGACATGATAAAATTAAGGTGATAATTAAAGTGAGTATTGTTGTTTTCCTGTATGCTTAGTCTCTCCTGGGTAGGTAAACCATAGTATTGTGTTCCTTCAACCCCGATGAGAGGGCCTAACTCTTCATCCTGCTTTAGGTTTCGGGTTATCCAGGCTTGTATTTGTGCATATGCTTGAATGATGCATTTCATATGATTGTTAATAACTTGTTTGATATGTGGTAAGTTCTAGTTATTCACTAAGCCTGTGGTTTCGCTCATACTCCAACAGTCCTTTCAGGTTTACACTTAGGCCATGGTTGGTCACTTCCAAGAGTTTATCTCCGGTAAGAACTTCAAGACTAAAAGTTCATGGGAGATTATGGGATAAGTTATTTATTTTTATTTTTAATCTTAGCTAGTTAGTATTTAAATTATTAGTTATGTCTTTAGAGACTTTTAGAAAGACATTATGGTTTGTAATATTATATTCAAGTACTGAGATGATAGTTATTTACTAATTTATGACTTATATTTGGTATTTCTTATCAAAGCAACTAAAAGATCATATTGTTTGAAAATATGTCACTCTCTCAAGGTAATCTAGTGATAGTATTCAAGTGTAGCTAGTTTACTACTGTTAGGGTACCCTTGGGGCGTAACACAAGAGTTCATACAACTCCCCTCGAAAATATGAAGACAAACTCGTAGTGATAAATTGAAATATAAAAAAGAGAAGAGAAGCTAAAAAAGGAGGGAAATGTAAACTCCATTAAGCAAAAACAATTACAATAGTTTTGACTAACATCTCGGCTAGGTTGGTTTTAACTAGCATTCTAGCCAAAGAAATACAAAGCAAAGTTTTTGCAAGTATAAAAAAATCTCCAAAGATGATCAAGCTTCAAACTAGGAACTCCAAGAGGGATTTGAACCACAAATTAAAAGTACTCTATTCCCTCTACAATCTCATCAATAGTAGCACTTCCAACTCTAAAATGTGGGTTTAGGATGAACACAGCCTCAACCTGGTAACTTCGAGTATGAATCTATTAGAACTCCAGCTTCTCCCTGATAGTCAAAGTCAATAAGTTGACTAAGAGCAACGAGGTGTGTAGATAGCACCATGACTTGGAATAGATAGGATGGCAATGTACCATTCGAACAGGAACCCCAGCTGAAGAAGCAACTAATGGATGATCTCTAACAAGAAGTATCCAAACTTGACGCCACTAGATGTGCGACCTCTAAGAATTTAGCCTTTTTCTACTCCACTAACCAGGAAAATGGCCAAAGGAATGGAGCTTAGAAGTGGAAGAAAGAGTCGAGGGCACTCCCGATGACAACCTCGGCCCTGAATAAGCCATCAGGAGGCCAAGCTATAGAAGGGGGACAAGTGTTAATAGCCCCTAGACATATCACTGTAGTCACCATGGCCTTGCTAACATAGACAACAACCAGATGACATCAACCTAAGGACCCTAGAAGAGAAACACAACCCTAATCCAAATTGAAGAGTAGACAATGGGGGTAAGAACTTAGACAACATGCTCAACCCATTAACTAACCTTGATGATGGGCCCATGTAAACAAGAACTGTAGAGCCGTCGAATCCATTAAACAAGGATAGTAGAGCAACAAGCTCCTGGCTATAGCCCTTAAGGGCCCGACCTCTCCAACCAAAGACGGCCGACTAAGAGCAATGACATAATTCAATGAATTATGAACTATATGAGAATACAACAGATGTTTTCACGCGAGGAAAAGTGTGGAACAATGGCTAGAATTGAAATGTGACAAAGCATCTTAACAAAGGAAACTATTTATAAGTGAAAACGAACTATGCCATAATTGGCATTTAATGTGATCAAATCTCGCAAATCTTGAGTACGACTCACCTTAACCTTCTGATCAGATGTTGAGAACAAATGAACTTTGCAAAAGAAAATCCCCATGCATGCATAGATCTACCCGCAACTCGAAATCATCACCTGCCCCTAAACCGTTGAGAGCCTACCACTACCAAAAGTACCAGCCCAACGTCATCACTAAAACACCACTCGTAAAGGATAAGACAAGCATAAAGCAAACTCGACATAAAAAACTAGATTAACCCGAAGAGCATCACTAAGCTAGAACCACTTGGCAGAATTTCAAAGAATAAAAGTAATATGCTACATACAGGAAGATGGACCACAAAAAAGGAAAACTTTGCTTGTGTTACAAAACGAATTGGAAAAGAGAAACCAATATACTCACAAGACAACAATAAGCAAGTCCATCAAACAAAAGTTTTACATTCAAAGTCACTAAAGAGCAAAAATAGCTACGACAAACAAGCTTTCAAACTAGCTCATGTTACACCTAAAAAAAAAAAAAAAAGAAGAGGAGGCTTAGTCAGTTCAGTAGTCGGTGAAATTTTCCTCACTCATCATGGGCCAGGGAACAGTAGGAGCATCACCAGCTACCTCTACTTTGCATCCAACCGAAGCACCACCAACGACCTCAACTTGACACTCAATACCAAACTAGTTTGCTTGTGTGGCCTCAAAAACCATGACTTTTGGAGATTGTTGATCAGCCCCTTGGGCCACATTTAAGGCATCTCGTTCCTCGATGACAGCACCTATTTGCCCATCGCTATCCCCAACCTCAGTAATACTCCCCTCCTGATTGTCTCCATCCTCTTCCTCCTCACCTTCTTCCCCAACTGTATCAGTAGCCTCATACAAGCGAATAACCAAAAATCTAATATCGAGGTTAAGATACCACTTGAGCAAATCGTCGTGGACAACTCTAGCATTCGCCCTCGTAATCCTCTGTTGCAGCTCTTTCCACTTCGGACTCTTGAAGAGTTCCAACAACACACAATTCTTGGTCACCTTTAGAATGACTTGGCCACTCACCAACTTAGCTTATTTAGCCTACAAAAAAAAAAAGAGAGAGAGAAGTAAAATATGAGTAGAAGTAGTTAGAGGAAGAGAAGGAATAAAACCTTAAAGGAAACCAACTAACCTTAAGGGTACATTGCTCTAACTCCAATGCCTCGTTACTCTCCTTCAATGCATTAAAGCCATAAGTGACCTCTTTAACTTGATGAGACAAAGCATCTCGATCCTACATGGTACCTCTCCATTTCCCCATAAGATCATTGACGTTGTTCTGCAACTGGTCTTATACCAATTTAGCTTTGGCGACCTTACGTCGGCAATGTAGGGACATTGAATCTACGTCACTCATCAACTCTTCCCTCTCCTTCACTAGTATGTGGCCTTGCTTTGAAACTAAACTCTTTCCTTTCGTTCCATAAAAACCTCCCTCTTCAACTCGACAATCTGGGCCTTTGCCCTCTCCATCTACTCCTCACCATGTAAAGAACAGAGTTAGCAAAAAAAAAAAAAAAAAAGGAGAGGCAAATCACAAAAAAAAAAAAACTATACAGAAAACGATCAAGATGTAGCTCCCCAATTCAACCTTACATATCTAGCCACTTTAGAAAGTGCGACCATAGCCTACAAAAAAAGGGGTGAAGATAATTAAAAAAAAAAAGGTAAGTTGAGGAATAAAGGAAAAGAAAATGAAAGAAAAGTCACCTCGTACAACTTCTAAGCCAAAAAACCCATCACATGTTCCCTAGGTCTAAGCTCGCTTAATAGCGTCCTCACCCTACCCTTATCCTCAATTGTAGCAAGATCTACGAACATCCCCCAGTCGATAGTTACGTCACTCCACTTAAGAGCCCTACCCCTCATGATATTAATAAGTGACCCATGATTGGCCCTAATGGGCTAACCTCCAGTATTAACTAACCTTACTAGGTCATTCGTACTCCCAACAGCCTCAAACCTAGGAGAACCCTACCCGATAGGAGAAACAACAAGGGGAGAACATTGAGGTAGACCCTACACCTCAGGCAACCATGGCGTAGAGGAGTGTGGATAGCTTGCAAACTTAAATCAATGACAGGAGCCTCCCTGAGGGCTCTGTGAGGACACGGCCTGCACCTCCTCGATAACAGGGGCACACTGACCCTGTTCCTTACCACCGATGGATCCCTTCTTCGAGTGCACCCTTTCTCTTTGTTACAGTGTTCTTCCTTTTATTGGTTGGAGGTCCTAGAAGAAGATTTGTTATATCGATCATTCCCATTGGCACATCTGTAAAAGCACAACAAAAAAACAACATTAATAATAGAAATTCAAAAACCCACCAAGTCAAGTTCACCTTCTAGAGAAAAGATACAAAAAAAGAACTACTAGCTAACGCCTTTCCCTTGGAGAGCTTGAAGTGGCAGCCTTCAATGGGGGGAGAAGAGGGAGAGAGAGGCCATATCCATAAAAACAACCTGCACCTTCAAAAAGCAAGTTCTTTTTGCTCCCATTGAATGGTAGCCCCTTAAAAGAATTCTTCACCACCAACTCAACATCAGAGGGCCTCCCACCATGCTCCTCTATAAGCCTATCTATAGGCCCCTAGCATTATACAGCCTCAACTTTTAGCACTTGTGACCTTAGTAGGCTTACACCAATCCACCTAAAAATCAATCAGAGCACCCTCCTTCACTTTGACTATCCATAACTCCTCATTGTAATTTCATCTGTTCGTGTTAGTGAGCCTGATAGGCATAATTTATCATCATTTTAAATAGCAAATTGAGTCTAATTTATGGTTTATTGATGGGATTCTTAATAGATTAGGTACTTAATTAGTATATATATCTATTTCAGGTCAAATTTGAGCACATTGGCAATATAAGGAAGAAATTTGAGGAGAATCTAATCAAATTCAAGCAAAGAAGCAAGAGGCATAAAGAGAGTCCAGCTTGTACGCCCGTGCATTGATCAAAATGGAAGAAAAAATGGAAACAGTAGCTAGTACGGGGTCTTGTATGCCCGTACATGAAGCAATAGGGGACAAAAATGCAAGCAAAATCTAACTTGTACGCCCGTTATACAAGCTCTTTGCCCACTTAATGAGGTACTACCATCTAAATTCAAACCTCTTGTACCAGTAGTACCTCAGAAACAAGGTGGGAGTGGACTGCACACAAATGCCCAAGCAGATTACCTCAAAAGCCACCAAAACACACCATGCATTGAGCAAAAACTAAGCTGGTCATAAACTATGATACTTGAAAAACTCCTTCTAAAATGGGGAGAAGGGCATCTTCATACCAAACTCAAATGCTTTCTTATAGAGGGCAAACCTTCGCTCCCTAAAGAGGCAAACTTGGTCGAAAATCAAAGGCGCCATGACTTCCCACTCTCCTAGAACCCACTGCATCTCCACTTAGAATACCCCAGAGATCCTCCGATGTGATTTTACTCCTAATCCCATCCAAACCGAAACCACCTATTGCCTGAGTATGTAAGGGGACGACGACCTTTTTCTCTAAGCCATTTAAAGGGTATTTATCTACCGAAAAAGGTAGACTTTCTCCATGAGCTCATTATATGACCTCAAATCCACGATGGCTCGCTCTTCAACCGGCATCAGACTAATTTCTCTACCTCCCTCTTTGTGGCTATTCACGAAATTAGAACCACACTTGCTAACCTATCTTCCCCGACTGAACTTGGATATGAAGAACCTGTGCTTGCATCTTCCTTACCTCTTCCTACCCGATCCACAACCTTTTGAAGTCTGCCTTCAGAATCATGAGAAAAGGACCGGGTGTCAGAGTTACATGAGTTTGACATCTTCCCTTAGCCAATCAAATAATAAAACGCACCAAAGAATTCTCTTTCACAAATGACGGAGTTTTCCTTTCAAAGATAAACTCCCTCGAGAAGAACATACATATATATATATATATATATATAAGAAGAGTGAGGAGAGGAAACAAAGAGACTATTTACTTCTTGACACTTAAAACAATGTAGCTTAGATCTCTCGAGCCCACCAATGCCACAAAGGTATCTAAAATTGTCATCATAACCGATACAACCCTAATCGTGTCTCTTAGGAATCCTTCAAAGCTTCCTTGATAGGTTCTGTGCAATCAAGATTTACAATGACACCAGCTCTCAAAGGATGCAGCTTAGATGAAAGAGCTCCAACCTTTGAAGCCCATCTCATGACTCTCATCGTCTCGCATAATGAGAGTAAGGAGACAAATATTGACAATAAAATATAAGCCTTAGCCCACTCAACACACCTCGACCATATATAGGCTCAGACACTCAGCAAGCTACTAGCCTTGTCGGCCTAAAATGGATCCATGTCTAAGAACACCTCTGCCCCAAGAAATCCAAGAAGCGACCTATGCCAGTCTATAAGGAGATCGATGGTTGACCTTCATGCGAGCTCGACCATAAAGGTCTTTCTCTAGTCTCACCTACGAGGTAACTCTACGAATCCAAGTCCGAGTCCATCCGAAGCCGACCTCGACCTAGTCACCCAAACTCGAAAGTCACAAAATACCCATGTCCCACCTTAGGACCGGGAAGGACAACACTAGCTCAACCACACTCCATACGGTTACTGTAAGCCCCGGAAAATTCCAGTAAATAATTCCAAGATGAACTTCGAAAATAAACCCTAACAATCACTCCAAATTAAAACCGAACTTTAAACGAGTCCTGAAATATAAACGAAAGTAAGAATTCATTAGTCTTGACAAAATAAAAAAAAACAAGGACTACAAAAGTCCTTAAGTCCAAAAACCATTACGTAAGATAAACTGCTTTAATCTATAATTCATAAAAATCGGGATAAAAATAAAACACAGTGATAATTTGCTAAAAAGCAAGTTAATCCATAACATGACAATTTGAAGGATCAGGAGATCACCAAAGGCCAATTCCATAACTAGGCTTTGGCACGATTAAGAAAACTTTATCTGCCAATAATAAAATATAGACTTTGGAAATCCCCCAAACGACCAGACTAACAATCCTAAGAGACGGAAATCACAATAAAGCCTTAACGATCAAATCAAACTCCCAAGAATCACAAAACGAATTAGAAATTGAAATCTCATAATCTTAAGAAGGAAGAATTCAAGAAACAAAATAACAAATTAAATAATCCTTAAGTTAACCAATTGTTCATAACACCTTAAATCGAAGCAAAATAAATTCGAAAACAAAACACTATGAAGATCCTTTTTCAAAGCAAATTATAAGAATCAAGATTTCCCCAAAATCATTCCAAAAATCGATACTTGACTCAAACTCAAGAAAATCATATCGGGTAACCATTACCGATATAACTCCGGATATAATAATTCAATTCAGGATTTCTGAAAAGCAGTAAGAGATATTAAGTACTTATAAAAATAAATTTAAAATAAATTTCTCAACTACATATGTTATATAAACGTAAATATCAGTTTCCAAATTGGCAAAGGTCTAAATCGGAAAATCACCCGGAAACCCTAACCGGAATACAATAGCTTAAGTCCGGCAATCTAGCGCCCTTAACCCTAGGGGCCGAAGTGTAGTTTAAATAAGTAGAATAGCTCGTAGTAATATAAGTTTGTTCACAAATATCAGATTGGTAAATTTTTGATCTATTTTGAACCCGTTCGGATACAGACTTCGAAAAGCGTATCCCAGGGCTCGAGATATCAAAAATATACCATTAGTACCGTTAGACTCGTAATTCCACGAGATTTCTAAATATATCAGTTACATAATTTTTCGGGTTATAAAAGTTACAGTTATAACCTTTTTATCGTATTTTCATTTTTACCGGTAATTGATTAGTCTTTTGCACTATTCATTTTATTTCATTACACAATTTTATTATTATTATTATTTTTATTTTTATACCCCGGGTTTCCTAGTAATCAAGTAAACTTCGAAAACCAGAAAATGAAACCCTAAATCAGTTTAGCTCAAGCTTTGTGAAAAAGACTTAGAAACCCAAATTCCGGCTTTTCCACGGTTTCCAAATAAGAAACTTTTATAAGAAAATTAATTGAATATAGTTCTTGATTATATTTCAAACCAAGAAAATATCAGATTTTTGGAAATTTTCAATTCCGGGTCATCCCGAGACCCATTATAGAAAAACGTGCCACGGAACTAGGATTTCAAAACTTTCCTTATGAATACTCATTTGAATCGAAATAAAATGAGGATTTCAAAAATATATTTTTCAAAATTTTCCGGCTTATGAAAAATACAGTTATAGCCTTTTTATTCGTATTCCATTACTACCGAAAATTAAATTGTCTTGTCAACTATTCACTACTATTCAAAAAGTGACACCTATACCACCTATATTACCTATTAGCACACTCTACACTTTCAACTCTTACCATCACTCAAATCACCCTCTTTTCTCTACACATGTTGTCCCTTATCTTTTCTTACTTTTTATGACAATTACATATCAAGTTAAATCAATCAAAATAAAGCAAAATTTTCAAACTTCTTCTTCCCCTACAAGCTACAAGACCGACGTGACATGGCCCCCCTCCCCATGTCCATTTTTCAAATTTTTTTTTATTTTAAACTAACTTCATTTAACATAATTCCAACTTATATATATACTACTTTTTCTCTCTCTCTCTTCATTCATTCATTCTCAACTTTGGAAAGTGAAAAACTCTCAAAAAGCTCTCTTTTCTCTCCCCATTTCCCCCCTTTGGCCGAAACTTCCCTAAGCCCCCCACAACACACACAACTTCCATTCTTCTTTTCATCTTCCATTTACCTTCAAGTAAGTAGATTTTTGCTTCTTTCCACTCATAGATCTTGTTATGGCTAAGTTATTCTTGGATATTTCCAACTAAATGTCCCCATGATCTCTTGATAGGGACAAGGAAATATCAAACAAGAATATCAAACCATCACTAGTAGATCTTGTATTTTAAGGAGCTTTCAAGGCATAAGCTTTATGAGTTTTCATCAAAAAGTGTTTTGAACAAAAGATCTTTTATAAAAATGTAGTTTTTATGTTTTCAAAACTTATTTAAGCATTTGAAATAATAGATCTATCATTTTGCTACTCATAATCATGTAGGCATTTAAGATCTCATCATTATCTTGTGTTTATGTGCCTTAATAGTCTTTAATGCTTTTGTCTTTAGTAAATAACCTTCCTAGTATATAGATCCATGGTTAGATAAGTTAATAAAGTCAAAAAGGAAAACACTTTTCAAGATATGAACTTGTGTAAATTCGGATGACTTTGTAAACCTAGGACAAAAACACTTTTATCAACTTCTAAACATATATTTTACAAGAGAAATGGAGCCTATAGGTAATAGATAATGTTTAGCAATATTTTTCATGGATCTAAATGTGTTTTACTAAGGAAAATAGTTGAAAACAAGAGATGAAGTCTAAAAGAAATTTAGAGTTAAAAGTCTTAACAACCAAATTCGTAATAATGGATAGATGGCTAGAAAACACTATTTTTCCAACTTCAAAAATGATATTTTCTTAAATAAATGGAGTCCTTAGGATATAGGTATAATAAACACTTAAAGTTTTAAGTATAGAATACATTTTTCCTAAAGAAATCAACTTGAAAATGGACTTTACTAAATTCGGATTTTTGGAAACCCATAGTAAAAGACCCACTTAAAAGTTTATAAATGAAGATTTATTTAAGAAATAAAGGCCTTAGGATATAACTAATATGAGGGTCAAATTCTTTAAGCAAAATAGAGTTTTCCTAAAAGAAAATCCTTGTAATATGTAGGTGTGACTAAGTGTAGTAAACTCACTTGTTAAACATTAATATGAAATGGTTTTCTAAGAAAAGTTATGTAAATTCTTTAAACCTAAAGAGCTATAAGAACTTAGGCTCATTAGAGTTCATATCATGACATTCATGATAGGGAAAATCATTACCATTGCATTTAGTTTCATTTTACACTTAGGAATCTCAAGTGCATTCATGAAAACGCATTTTCGGAACCTATGTCACCGCTGTACAGATCTGATCCCTCATTTCCGAGGCTTAGATATTTTCAAAACTTGATTTAAACTTCGTATTTAGAAAGCTCTTCCGAAGTAGATAGAAATCGATATAAAATTTGCGAGATTCCGAGTTAAAATGACCAAGTTATGGCCGTTTTAAGCTGGAATTCCCGCTTAGGACGCGAATTACGAATTTGATAAGTTCGTATGAAGTTGTTGGATTAGTTTGAGTTGAAATACTGATTAGAGTATTTCTTCCTTTTTAGGTTATCCCGAGTTCGACGATTCCCTACCACCGGATTATTATTACTAGAAGACCGGTGATCCAATGGCCGAGTGAGTTTTCTCCTTGTTTTGTTACCTTGATTGTGCTTGTAATTAGTCGCATTAGAATTTTAGGAACAAGATAAAAATCGATGTGAATGGGGATGGGATATATGATGAGACTGTGATGAATGTATGCCAAGGAATACTAAAGCATATCGAAACCACGATTTGATTGGATAACTGCACGGTTCATATTATTTATGTGTATGATATTGCCTGGTCACTCTAAAGAATGTATAAATATTTTGACCTAAGCAAAAAGTAGATTGATCATGCATCGCATCAGACATATTGCATTTGGTAGCGTGCTACTCCTATGCAGGTCGATCGGTATGGTCCGAGGACTCGTTTAAGTACGGAGACCCGGTGCCAGAGCTCATTCTCGGGTACTAAGGCGCATGTGGATGCATCCTTGGATGAGCCTAGCCGAGTCGAGTGCTAAGAGCCAGGGCTTGGGGACTAACAGCGGTCGTATAGACTCAATACCATTCCTAACCCAAGATACGGAGGGCGTAAATCCGTTCTGTGTGTGGGTTCCGGTTACCCATGCATAATTGCTTGCTCACGTGCTTGTTCATGCATAGCATATGATTGATTAATAACTTGTTTGTTATGGTACGGAATTAAGGGAATTCTCACTAAGCTAGTGTAGCTTATACCCCAATAGTTGTTTAAATGAGCAGGTTATACCAAGAAATGCTAAGTGGGGACCAAGATGGTTAAAGTCGAGAATGACTTCGGGATTTCGGCAAGATAGATGAATGCTTGAAGTTTTGGCTAAGCTTTACGATTCGCCTTGTAATAGTTTTATGTAGTGAAGTCTTGGGATGAATGTAATTAAAGTTTGATGAACTGTATTTTGAAGTATAGTGTTTTGTATTTGGAGTATAGTGGATTGCATTTCCTTTACATTGTTACTCAATTGTATCAACATAAAACGTATCATTCCGATGTGTCACCTCTATGTGTTAGACGCCTTGTACATAGTATGGAAGCCTTCGCGTGACTGAGGTGGTCATTCTTAGGCTTTAATATTGTGTACGGCGGACTGCCACGTTTAGGGTACCCTTCGGGGCGTGACAGTTACCACTCCTCAGCTCAGGCATTCCCTTCACCTTTAGTGCCAGATCAGCTACCAAATGGAGACTTTCCGTAATAAAAAAGATATGGTAGACCCTATTCTGGTTTGACCTAAAAACTATACATAGTCCTTTCCTTCGGGGGAAAGGGAGAGTCGACTTTCCTTTCCATAAGTAAATGCAAGCTCATCTTCAAAGGTCTTTCTCTGGACTCACTTGCGAGGTAACTCTACGAGTCCGAGTCTATCCAAAGTCAACCTCGACCTAGTCACCCAGACTTAAAAGTCACAAAATACCCATGTCCCACCTTAGGATTGAGGAGAACATCACCAGCTTGGCTACACTCCATGCGGTTACCTCTTCCCAGCTCAGGTACTGCCTTACGTTGGGTGCTAGGTCAGCTACCAAGTGGAGATTTGCCCTAACAAAAAAAGATATGGTGGACCCTATTTTAGTATGACCTAAAAACTATAAATAGCCCTTTCCCCCAGGGGAAAAGAAGAGCCATCTTCCCTTTACATAAGTAAAGACTCTTGAGAGAAAAGAAGATTTATGGACTAACTTTAGCATCAGAATGGTTGCACTGGGCAATCCCCCAGTGCACCTTTGACTGTTTTTCTATGCTTGCAGGAGCCTAATTCTACCAATGAAATCAGCTCATGCAACACCAACCAAATGAGATGTAGATCTAAGTTAATTTTTTATGTAATCAAGGATTTATTACTTGCTAGATTTATTGAAATATTTTGCAAATTCTTCTTTCCTTCTTTATAAGAGGATCGAATTACTAAGATGCATAATTGATAATATGCAAAAAAAAAAAAGGTATAATAATAAATGAAGAAGGGAAATTTTACAAAATTATCCTTGGTCCGTACCATAGGGGCATTGCCCCTTTACCCTACACTACCCCAGCATACCTCAACATAACTTCTTATATCTCATTAAAAAAAGAAAGAAAAAGAAAGAAAGCTTACTCAAGGGGATATTCTATGTATGGAGAAAAAAAAGAGATACTCTATGGTCCAGTCAATTTTTAATGGGATTGATTCCGTCTACTATTTAATGGTTCACACTATACCTAACCATGATGGAACCATTAAAATAGTTGATATTGTAATTACTATGTTTATTTTAATAGTTAGATAGTTAACCAGACAGTCTCCTTGATGAGACTGTAGAAGCTTCCTCACTCAAGTGCAGCGACCCTCTTTGAATCCTAGCATTAATATTGTTATCTTTTTAGTGTAATATTATTATCTTTTCATTTTCCTTATATCTCATAATAAAAGAAAAAAAAAAGAAAGAATTATGTTGTGTTTGCCAACATGGAGAGTAGCAGAAGTGGATGAAATAAAATAGAAATGAAGAGAAGCATTTCCACTATGTATGTTTGGTGAGAGTAGAAAGCAGCAAAAGTGAATAAAAAAGAAGACAAACATTTCCATTCTTACCTCACAAAATTTTCCGCCCACAATTAGAGAGAAAGTGAAGGAAACATTTCCACCTTTTTTGTAACACCTTGGCATTTTACCCATCTAGACATTGTCCGCTTTATCTATACGTCGTACAGTTTTGTCTTTTTGTAACCGGCACTTTCCAGGAGGTCACCTATCCCAGGATTGCTCTACCTAGAGCATACTTAACTTTGAAGTTCTAGCAAACTCCAAGCCATTACGCTAAAATAAACATCTACGATCTGTGTTCCATCATCTATATTTGAGGGGTATTACATGCTCTTCTATTTATAGAATTGACATCCTCGTCAATTTCATTACTCAGGTTAAGAACCACACCAAGCAGAGAAGACAATCCTTCACTTTCAGCTAGTGAACTGCTCTGATACCACCTGTAATACCTCAAAACTCTACCCACTGAAATATTATCCGTTTTGGCCACATGTCATACAATTTTGTCCTTTCGATGCTAGCACATTTCAGGAGATCACCCATCTCATGATTACCTAAAACATGCTTAACTTTAGAGTTCTAACAAACTCTAAGCCATTACATAAAAAATAACTCTATGATTAGAGTTGTACCATTTATATTAAAAGAGTATTGCATTTTTCTTTCTACAAATTTCGAGTTCCCTTAAGTTGCCAAACACAGCATTCATCATCAACCTTAGGTCAGGTAGCCCATGGAAGGGAAACGAAAGCTTAGATCCACCGACCCTCTTTGAATCAAAGCGTTAACAAGACAAAATAGTCCGAATCCAGATTCTTTTGCTTACAGAATCTTATCAAAGCACTTAATTTTTGAATTAAAGTGGAATAAAATGTAATAAAACTTTATAGATGGGCGCTCCGAGTCTTCCACTTCCTCATGTGTTGCAACTATAAATCCTTATAAATAAGTGATTCCTGAACTCGTTTGAGGATTTTTGTGGGATAGAATTTCACCAAGATATGCTAGAAACGAAGCTTTCTCTATGACACCAAAACCTACTCCTTTTGTCACTAAATTTCAGTCTTACACCACCGCCTTTTAACCCGTAAGGCCACCGTAGCTAGCTTCTCAGCCACCTACAGAGTCCAAAGCCTCCACCTTTCACCATCTAGGACTCTCGAACACCTCCCATTTCAACACCATCAGCCGCCACCTTCAACCAGAACCCACCTACTCTACCATCCCACATCACATGACCAATACCAGACGAGAGAGAATGCACCAAGTTTGAGAAATCCGATCACTTTATGATCTGTACTTCTGAACGTCCTAGAAGTGTTCTGGTGGCCTCGACCAACGTTCATAAGGCTGAAGGCATGCGGGATGATTTTCACTATGTTGTCTATAGTTTCATTTATTTATTGATTGGCTTTTTTTAATACCCTTGTAAAGCTTTGTAAACCATACGTATACCATACTAAAATAGCACAAATAAAAAAGTAATAAATAATATAGATATAACTATATGTTATATAGTATCTTCCCATGTATCTAAGGGTACTATACAATACATATAGATCTTTTAATTTTATCATATATATAATATGAAATGTGTAAACACGTATGCAATATATATATATATATATTTATATTATGAATATTATATTTAATTATTATAGCATGTTGTAGTATGTGAATATAAGTTATAGCAGGTCATTTCGGTAATTAAGTTTGGAGCTTAATTTAATACCAAAAACTAGTCTTTTAGGCTAGTGGCAAAGTCTACAAATAGGTTCAATAAGAGATATCATAAGAAGATTTGGCTGGGCTGGCTTAGAACAATGATCGCTAAACTGACTTACTCCACTCTCGGCCTTATTTAGTTTCCTTGTGTGTAAAAAAATAAATTCTACAAATATCTTCCTAAGCTAATTGGGGTTTTATTTAATTAAAATAGAACTTATATAAACTAAAATAAGTTTTAAGTTATTTTATATTAAAATGGGCTGCTTTTACATTGTAAGACCCTCAAACCCTTTTCAAGCCCGATTCCAAACCCAGTCCACTACTAAAAAAACAAAGGAGGCTCAAATAAATCTACATATATGGAAAACATAAAATTGATTTTATTTTTTAATCGATTGCATGTGTAACAAGAATATGTTCCTTCTAGTATTTATTTATATTAAGTATGAAAAATGTAAAAAAAAAAAAAAAATCTAACCTCATTATAGGCTGTATGTCTTGTTTATGTAAATACAATTTTTGTATAGAAAAAATCGAAATTATTACTTGTTTAGGAATCTATTTAAAATTAATTACTTAAATAAAATTAATTATTAAAATACATTACTCAAATCGCCTGTATAAAAAAATTAATACCGTTAGCATGTCGCGATAGCCGTTTGCATCTCTTTTCCGAACAGAAACAAGCTTTTTAAAATGAAAAAGTAATGGGGGGACCCACAGCAATCATATCAGCTCAACAAAGTTAAAAATGGTATACTGCCTTGACCGGTTGACCCCTGCATGAGGATGAAAATGGAAAAAAAGAAAAGAAAAGAAAAGAAAAAGGTCACATATGGCACATTGTCCGAAGATGGAGGAAAATAAAAAAGGTAACAGAGGTCCTATAACATTAACATCATAGCAGTCCTTTATGAAATTTAGTTTTTGATTAACATTGCAGTACTTAATGAAGTTTAGTTTTAGAGCGCACGTATCGCGACATAAAACCGTGATATACATATCACATCTATAAAACACGATTTAGCAGCGATATTTAAATATTATATTATATTTTATTTTTATGATTTATATATAAATTTATATATTCTGACTTATAAATGCGATGTTACAATAGTATATTGATAATTATTTCCATCCTACTTATATATTGATAATTTTTTTATATATAAAAACGGTAGACATGTGATCTACTCAGAAAAAACCAAACAAAAATTTTTGTTCTATCATTAATATCTTATTCTAACAGAAAAGTATTAATTTGTTATTTATTTATTTTTCTTCTTTTTCTATTAAATTCTTTATGAACGTTATATGTTATATTAATGATGTGGGATATAATCACAAACATCGATGAATAAAATATAAAGTGAATATGTATTTTAATAAATTATTAGGGTTCGAGTGTACATGTTAAAATTATAGTTATTATGGCAAGTTTATAAATAATAATGTATTTTACGCTGGTAAATATAATTTATGTCAAACAAAAAAAAATTAATATTTTGCATAGTTTCTATGTACGCATGTTTATAATAATAATAGATTTATATTATATGTACCATATGTATATAGTTCGTTATATTGGTTGATGTTCTTATGTCGCTTGCATCAATAAGACTGCATTATGGGTTATCCACCCTTTTTTACTCGTTATTGATAAAGATAAAAAATATAAATTGCCAAATATTTTACTTTTCCATATATGGATATATTCCTGAATAGCTCTTTTTTTTTTTCAAATAAAGTATCATGCAGTTTATTTCCTAAATTATCAAAAGAGAATAAATGGGGTTTCCTAAACTTAGAAACTGTTTAAATGTTCTAAAAAACCTAGAATAAGAAAATTAGACTCTTTTGGACCATTTAGAGAAAAATCAAATCAAATCAATGAACATCTTTAACTTGGCAGCTTTTTTGTAAAATTAAAATCAACAACACATTAAAACTTTTATAAAATTAAGACGAATTATGGGACCTGATTCTGGCTAGCGAATACTAGCACCTACGAGATTGTTATAATAATAAAAAAAACATTTAGGTATTTAAAAAAATTAAAAATCCTTTAGCTGTTTAAAATAATAGCTTTTAAGGCTTTTTCTCATGAAAATCATATAAAAAGCTTCTTTTTTTTTTATTCTCCTATATAAGAAACATAAAAAATTTATCCTTTTAGGACTTTTTTGCATAGAAATTAACAAGAAAAAAGAATAAAAATTTTCTTAAACCTTCTTCATAAAGAAAAAATCAAAATTCAAAAATATAAAAACTGTCACTAAAAAAATTTCCTTTTATTAGTTTATCAATTTTTGGCTAATAGTATTCAAATTTTCCAAAGCCCATAAAAGCCTAGACAACTCGTTAGAGTTTTAAAATAGTAGTCTCCGAATTTATTAATCTTTGGTTTTTCACAAAGATCAATGATTGAACCAAAAATTGGACCACCTTTTGATTCTCGATTTTTAGTTCGTCCTTTTGTATTTTCAACTTCTACTAGAGGCAACTCCAAATGAAATAATTTTCAAAACTAGACATTTACAAAAAATCCTATTGATTCCTAACCAAATGTTCTATGCCAAACATGTTGGGTTTAGTATAGTTCGGCACTTTTAGGAGGATAGGAGAAATTCAGGCTCGACACTACTAAAATTGCATATAAGACATGCAACATCCATAGAAAAGGTTACTTCACATCTTATACATTTAATTTTTACATCAATATTTTGGTAATTATTTTTATGTAATTGGTATTAGTATAAACAATTTTATAACAAACTGGTAAACTGGCAATTTTCTCCATCAATTCCTAACCTAAGTTGTTCATGTTGAACCATGGGAGGTTACAATCTTGTTTTGATGCAAAAATGCATTGCTTAAATATTCAATCACTTAGTTAAGTTGCATTTAATAAGTAAAACATGTTTGTGGTATTTGTGAACGATGTGTGCATACATATGTTTGTGTTTTGTTACTTTTTGTGCAATGCACACAAAGGATGTGCAATGGCTCGCCAGTAGATTTTGGACTAGCTCACCGATGCAAGAAGGAAGCATATATTGAAAAAGCAATTAGTGGAGATCGCAGGAAAGACCATGGGTGTAACTTTCACTAGCCGGCCAGTGGGTTTTAGATTGGCTTGCCGATACGCTAAAACTAGCCATTATAGACTTTTTCATTCAACTATTGGTCAAGAATTTTACAGGTAATGGCTAACTTGTTGGTGTGCTAATAAATAAAAGTGTTTATAGCGTTTTTAGGTAAGATAGTGGAGTTTTATTTGTAGAGATTATGTTAAAATACTCTCTCAATTTGTATTTATATTAGTTGAGTAAAAATATGAATAGTGTCATAATGAGATTTGTGAGCAAATATTAAAAGGCATTATTCTCATGTTTGTTTATATTTTATTTGAGTGTTTTATAAAGTCCTCATGTGTTTGTGGCATAAGTGAAATCCTCATGTATTGAGGCAATTAAATGAAGTCCTTTTTGTGAGGCATTGTTTGAATTGAATGAATGGTTTGAAGTCCTCCTTAAGTGAGGCAATTATGGACCCTCGAAACTGGGGGACGAGCTGAACTTCACATTAAATTCTGATGTGATTTTCTCCCTCCCTTATCTCTTTATTATTATTGTTATAATTGCATGAATTGGGCATATATTGCAAAAGAGATAATGGCCGGTTAAGTGAAATTAAAATCTATTTAGAATCTCGCCTTGTAACATGCAAGTAATAACCTAATTGATTTTTTCTATTTTGCAATTCATTACACACACACATTACATTATTTCCGCCAATGTTTAACTTTAAATCCTCAACTAACAACATAACCCATCTTATATCCACCTGTCCTTCAAGAATTCATTCATATTACAACCTGAACATCAATTTCATAAAGAAAACTAAAATTTCTAACATCTAGTTATAGAAAATCCTAAGCCTTCACCACATATATCAAATTTTAGCAAAATGACTTCAATTAGCATCAAATCCTAACACTACTAGCTAATTTAGTAATTTACCTCACTTGATTTTATACCACCCATGGTTGTTAAAATCACAAGCCAACTCACACATTTCTATGATTTTATGATTCTACAAGTCTCTTTCGAGTTAAAATGAATACAAAATCATTAAGGTATAGATTCATGGTAAAATTGCGAGTTTAGTTGTTTGATTCTATCGATTCTACATAATTTTAAACAATTCTATTTGATTACTTGATTTCGGTGTAATGAGTTATCAAAATGAAGGAAACACAACTTTGCCTTTATAATTTAAAACAAGTCCATCAAATTAATATCGAAATTACACCATATATGCTTCTTTAGCTTAAATAGTTTGTATTACTAACTATACCATCAAAGATCTCTCATCTGCTTATTAATATATAGTTGAGAAATAAGATATCTTTAATTGATTGAATATATATTAGGTGATATTTATTCAAGAGTAAGGGTGAGGAAACATATAAAAATGTTACTATGGAGGAAGTTAATCCACTTATTGATATAGAGAGTTGTAACACAAAGATCAAGATGATTTGATATTTATGACATTAATAGTATTGAACATGAAACATGAATAAATATTTCAAATGATGATGGTGATGGTATCGGAAAAAATGGTAATTAATGATTTTTTTATGTTTTATAATAATGATTTATGTTGTAACTTTATTTATATTGAAGATAATGTGTGTATTCTTATTTTATGGAGGTAATAACAATTTACACTTAACTATATATATTATAACTTATATTAAGACTAAAAGTTATATTGAATTTCTTTATTTTCATATTGTATTTCAAGTCTCTTATGAAAAAATAAGCATACATATTGTATTTGAACACTAGCATGTACATGTTATAGAAACTTACATCCATACGTTTTGATTCTACTAACCCTCTAGCGAGTCTAGGTAGTATCATGTGTTTGATAGCCTTGACATCACCTTTTCTTGTTTCAGTTTCAACTCCAATGAGGACCTCCAAAATTGTCAATAACTTGAAATTTAGCTACCCAAAGCATATACTCATACATTCATATCAACTTTAATGCTTAAAAATTCATAAATCTCATAATATCATACTTTAAATCCACACTGTCACCTCATAATGAATTTGGTTGGTCTTGAAAGTCTTCCTCCTCCTTTAATACTCCTTCATTTGCACCATTTTTCAATGAAAAATATATAGTCTAGAAACTAATTAGAGCTCATTTTAAATTACTTTCGCTTCATTAACACCAATAGTGTTAGGTTTAGCTTTTACACGTACTTACTATAGAGCTTTAGAGAGGGTTGTAGGAACTGTTTTATGAGGTCATGATGAAAAATAAGTAAGGAGGAAGATAGCGGAAAGACATATCTCAAAGACTCCTTTTTAAGCACATTTACCAACTTAACTAGTTTTTGCATCTTGTTGATTTTTCTCGTAAACTTTTCATCCAAAAATTATTTTTTAAAACTCTAATTTACCTTATTTTGATATTATTGAATTGTTATTAAATTTAAAAACAAAAAGCTGGTTTCTCGATTGGAGCAAGATCGAACTTTTTGAAAAATTAGATCGTTTAAACTCTAATGTGATTTTCAATTGACTTAAATTTACTTCTAATTAATTTAATTACTTATGATTGGTATCCGAATCATTTCACTAGCATTGTCTCTATATCAATATGAAATTGTATCAGTTTTAAACCACATCGGCACTTTGGAAAAATTTTCTTACAAGCTGCTTGTAATTGTGTCTTAAACCCATTTTCTAGCAAGAAGTCCAATTGTTTGATCCTATTAACCTATCAATAAATGTGCAAAACTACACATTTATCTCTATTAAAATGACTAAATTACATGCATAAAATGTGTGCTTTCATTGGAATATTAATTAGAAAATGACAAATCTTGATCAAATGCATAAAAATTGAGAAAAAAGAAGCATTAAAATGCAATTGAATTTGATTGAAGGTCATTATTGTATTTTGAGTTACTTTGAGTTGTGGAAAAGAAAATTATGAAAGTCTATGATTGAGTCAATTAAAAAAATCCATTCTAACAGTAAAAGGGAAATAGCAAATCCACTCTATTAGGTCAGAGAGAGAGAGAGAAGCACAATTAAAAAAAATCCCTTGAATTGGCATCAGTGCAACTAATCTAGGTGCAAATGATATCAATCGATAGTTGGTTTTGAACTAAGATGATTTGAGCTTTTTTAAAGTATATGATTGCAACAACTAAGCATACAACAAGCAATGCAAGAAGCACCTTTACCAACCAAATAGCAGATTGACTAAATTTCAAGCTTTATCCGAGCACCAAAGCTTGCACCGACCTACTTTGATGGTAAAGTAGTGTCAATCCAAGCCCTAAACATCAAGAGTCAAGTTATTTGGATCCAAAATCAATTTGCTACCCTTTATTGAAAAATGGTCGACCCTAACTCAAGCGGTGGCATATTAAATTAATAATGCCAATAGAATTGTCTTTTTATAGAAAAATGAGAACACCAAGTCGGAAAAGAAGTATTCTGGAAGTTGAGCTCATTAATAGCATCACATGATCTGAGCTGACTGAAATCTCATAACCAATTTAACCCAACTGTTAATTACACCGAGTTGCAATTAAGTGCAACAGTTGATTTGATTTCGACTTCCATATGAAGCATATGTTATGAATCAGAGTTATCAAAATAATATTTGGCAACTAGAATAGACTAAAGAAATTCTTTATTGAATGGAAGATTATTACCACTTCTCTAAATACAATAAGAGATCAATAACACTCTTTCTTAAAATAAGAAAATATATACAAAAGAAACTCTAGTAGAAATTATTTGCTTTCTTTTTATTTGGTTTTTATTATGAGAAATGGGATGATCTAACTCATGTAAAATGGTAGATACTTATAGTTGACAATATTAATTTCTAGCTTCTAATATAATATCAAAATTTTACGATATTGCTTCTCTTTCTAAAACATTTATGGTGGCAAATATTTTGGAAGCCTACACCATCAATCTATTTCCTCTTGTTTGATTTATTCTATGGCACAAAAGTGGCTTTACTACTTTTACAGTGTCCCACTTAAAGTCACTTTTGGTGAGCTTTCAAAATCTTTCTAATCTTGCCAATTCCATGTTGCCAATATTTCTGATAGGCCACATGAGCATTGACACCATAAAAACTTGTCAGTGTCAATTGCCTTTGTCATTGCATCTGTTAGGTTTTCTTTGGTGTGGATTTTCTGCATATCCACACTCCCTTCTTCTGTTACTTCTCGAACAAAGTGATATTGAACACCTATGTGCTTTGTCCTAAAATGAAATGTGGGATTCCTTGCAATGTGCAAGGCACTCTGACTGTCACAATATACTAAAATCTTCCGTTGTTTGTGCCCAAGTTCCTCCATTAGCCTTTGAATCAAAATTGCTTCCTTGAATGCTTGTGTAGCTACCATGTATTCAGCTTCTGTAGTAGATAGAGCTACAACAGCTTGTAACTTAGATAACAAGCTTACCGCTCCTTCTACAATTGTGAACACATAGCCTATAGTAGATTTTCTTTTATCAAGATCACCTGCAAAATCTGAATCAACATATCCTCTAACAACAAGTTCTGATCCTCTAAAACATAGTGTAACACTTGAGGTTCCTTTGATATATCTTAGGATCCTCTTAACAGTATTCAAATGCTTTTTACCAGGATTTGCCATAAAGCAACTGACCATTCCAACTGCTTCAGCAATGTCCGGCCTCGTACAAATCATTGCATACATAAGACTTCCTACTACCGATGCATAAGATATTCGAGACATTTCCACCATCTCTGCTTCATTGCTAGGACACATACTCGAGGATAATTTATAGTAGATAGGAAATGGGTGAGAGATTAGCTTACAGTCTTACATGTTGAAGCGTCGTAAAACTTTTAGAAGATAATTCTTTTGAGAAAGCCAAATTTTCCTATCTTTTATGTCTTGCTGAATTTGCTTCCCTAAAGTCTTTTTTGCCTGTCCCAAGTCCTTTATATCAAACTACCTAGCCAATTGTGCCTTCAATTTTGGCACTCCATCTTTGTTGAGGCCTACAACCAACATGTCATTCACATACAAAAGTAAAATAATGAAGTCTTTATCTCCAAACTTCTTGTAGTACGTGCAATGATCTAAACTTAATCTATTGTATCTAAGGCTTATAATGAAGGAATCAAATCTCTTGTACCAACACCTTGATGCCTATTTCAAACCATATAGAGATTTAGTTAACTTAAAAACTAAGTTTTCTTTTCCTTGCTCTTCAAAGCCTTCTAGTTAGAGCATATATATTTCCTCTTCAAGTTCTTCATGAAGAAAAGCGGTCCTTACATCTAATTATTCAAAATATAAATCTAATACAGCACACGTAGCTAGAACAACCATGATAGTGGTAAGTCTAACAACTAGAGAAAATATTTCATTAGAGTTGATACCTTCTTTCTGAGCATACCCTTTAACCACTAGTCTTATACAATACCATTCCACTTGGTCATTGCTATCTTGTTTAATCTTATAAACTCATTTGTTGCCAATGGCTTTTCGACCTTTAAGAAAAGCAACAAGCTCCCATGTTTTGTTTCTATGTAAGGCTTCTATTTCTTCTTGCATTGCTGTCATCCATAGAGAAGCATTTGAACTACTCAAAGCTTCTTGATATGTTGATGGTTCTCTTTCCTCCATTAGAAGACAATAAGCATTGTGAATTACCATAACATAGTCTGAGTGCCATGATGGTTTCCTTATATGATGTGTTCTTCGTCGAACTTCAACATCATTGACCTCATTTGGTTCTTATTCTTTATGCCTTGGTTCTGCTTCAGGATAATCATTTTCTCATAATTTCTCATTTATTTGAACTGTAGTAGTCTCTTTTGTACTCCTATAATTTCTTGGCTCACTTTACAATTTATTTTCTAAAAATATCACATCCCTACTGATAATTACTTCACAAGAATGGGATCACACAGGTGATACCCTTTAACATTATCAACATAGCTTAAGAGTATACATTTCTTAGATTTTTTATCTAGCTTTGTTCTTTCTTAGGAGTTGTACATCACGTACATAGGACATCCAAACACATGTAACGAAGAATAATCAATTGCAGTTGATGGTGATTGATTTATCATGTAACAAGCGGTTTTTACTTCTTCTACCCAAAAAGACTTAGCCAAATCTACTATTCTCAATATAGCTCTTGTCCTTTCTAGAAGAGTTCTATTCATTCGTTTTGCTACACCATTTTACTGAGGTGTATGAGCAACTGTAAATTGCCTCTTAATACCCTCTTTCTTGCAAAATGCCAAAAAATCACCATTTATATATTGTCCCCCATTATCTGTCCTTAAGCACTTAATTCTCTTCCCAATTTCATGCTCAACACATGATTTAAACTCCTTGAATACTGGAAACACATATAGCTGTTTCTCGATTAAGTACGCCCACAATCTCTTGGAATAATCATTAATAAAATATGCAAAATATTTTGCTCTTCCAAAGGATATGTCTGGTGACTCCCACACATCAAAATGAATCAAGTCTAGTATGTGCTTACTTCTAGCAGTAAAACTACCAAACTTTAACCTATGTTGTTTGCTCATCACACAGTACTCATATAAAAGATAAGTTTACTGCTTTGAGCCCGGGTAAGAGATTACACTCTGCAAGAATTTTTAAGTCTCGTTCCGACATATGGCCTAGTTTTTGATGCCACAACACTGTTGTTTCTTCTTGACTAGCTAATGCAACCGATGCATCCACTTGCCGTAACGTATCTCCTAGAAGCACATATAGATTAGTTGTAACCTTCTCTACTTTCATCACTACAAGAGTTTCTTTTTCCACTTTTAACATCCCTCTTTCGGTATGGATCTTATACCCGAGGTCATCTAATTGATCCACAGACAATAAATTCTTCTTTAAATCCTTCACATGCCATACCCTTTGGATTGTGTGAATGGTGTCGTCATACATTTTTAATTCAACAGTACCAACTCCAACAATTTCTAAGGCATAATTGTTCCCTGTAAACACAAATCCTTCAAAGATAGGCTCATAAATGCCAAACCAGTCTCAATGAGGAGTCAAGTGCCAAGTTGCATCACACTCCATTATCCATAAGTCAGTAAGGTGTTTTCTACCTACAAAATCAATTGTTGCTTCGTTGTATAGAATTTCTCCATCATCTAAGGTACTCACTACACTACGCATCTATGAGAGTTTGTTGCAATTACAACCCTAAAACGGGCCTAGAAGGATAACCTGAAGTTATCATATCACATGTACACTCGTAATATGAAAACCATCTTGCAAGTCAAAGTTTGAAAGGCTCTACCTGAATAATTACTTTATAAACATCTACTATGAAATTACATTTGTGATAAATTAAGGAAACTCGATTTCCTACAGTCTACCAGAACCACAGAGAGTCGGTATCCCCTACCAAATAGTAAAATAAAATAAACTATCTACGTTTTACAAAATTTAAGTTACAAAGCCACAAATCTAATCAATAATCTAGACTTAATTTTACATGAGAGAGAATCAAAACAAACTATACTATCTATCTATTTCTCATTTCAAACTCGTCTTCTATCTTCAGAGTTTCCCTGTCACTCAGACTTATCCTATAGCTGAAGCTTCAACTATTCCTGCACCAAAAATGTAGGGGTGTGAGCTCAATCATAGCTCAATGGATTACAAAACCAAATCACATTATAAACATATATTCAAGCAAGTTCTTATTTAAAAAACATATGCAATGCATACTCATCCATATGATATGCACAGTTTAAATGACTGGAATCCAAACCAATGGAGATTCACGCATCTCTTGGGGGTTAAAGAACTAAATATAGGCCATTTACGCCTAGGAGAACTGTGAACTAAAGAAAGGGGTACATACTCAACCTCGCAACTTCATCTCATGTCTTTCTTAGCACAAAAATCATTTCTTTTATGCCATAGATATAATCATCAATTGCCCATTGGATATAGCCAAAGAGGGAGGATCTCATTTTGAACACTTTTTGTTGAAAAATAACCTTTAACTTCCCCTTAGACTTAGCTAAGGAGGGAGGATTTTCTTTAAAATCCATTTTATGGAAATATAGCCTCTAACTACTCCATAGATAAGACTAAAGAGTGAGGACTTCCTTTTGAATTCATTTTGTGCATAGATCAAAACATTTTCTCTGCCAATAAACCCTTCACTTCCATTAGAACCACAGAACCCCCCTAAGTATTAATTCCTAAAGCAGACTCTAACACGGGCAACGTCCTTCGGTGCCTGCTTAGTAACCGTGAAGCCGACAACCCTACTAATGGCCTCCATATAGACTCACCAGTCCCAATCAAGTACTACTATAGAATTGGAATATTAATACGTGACGTGAACCCTTACCAATGCAAATGTGATGTGATGTAATGCAATGCATGACCGATTCGTTTAAAAGTCAAATAAGGATTATGTCTTATTAGTTAATGTCCATATCATTTTCAGACAATCAACATTATATATATCACAATTAACACCACACAATTGTTTTCACTTATGGTTTAATGAGTTATCAATCAAATGCAATCACCAAGCAGCAAATGGATTCCCGAACCACATGCATAATCATTTCAATTTATATTACTTCTAATGCAACTAGATTACAAGCACAAGCAAAGTGAAGAGATTGTTGTTAGCCATGTGGCCTCCAAGCTAAGTCTTAACTATTCTCTAGGAAGATTAAAGCACCATCCCCATCAATCATCCAATCATCAACAACATTATCATTCGCACCAAATCATCATCATCCTTCATATGAAATCCAAACAAGAATAGAAATTTAGCTAGAGGCTATTGAAGAGAATATAATACAAAAGCAAACATCTATTCAAGAACTTGGATTCATTTTAAGATCTTATTTGATCATACACTAAGTAGGAGCCCTGTCATGGCTGCGAAGTTCGTCCCGCCAAGATACGGACAATTCTTCATTATCTGTCAAAGTATTTATTTTCTCTTTGTTTATAGTCTTTTGTTACAAAAACATCATTAAAACATTCATATACGAAACACTCATTTCTTAACAATTTCATACTTGAAACAACACATCCTCCTTATCACTTAAGGTCTAGTATATTACAATCATATATAAATCATTTACTCAAAGGATTCATGTTAACCTAACTTAATTATCTAACTCATTTTATCTTAGTGAAGTTCATTAGATCAACTAACTTTAGTTATATTACTATTTCATTTCATTTCTAAATATCATGATAAGTTAAGTCCATTAACTAATTCATTTGATATGCATAAACCATATTAAGTCTCATTTAGTTACTAAATTAGATTAATCTAAGTGAGACTTAGATTTGTTAACTAAGTTCATTTTATATCTAAAATTCATATTAACTTAAGTCTATGTTGACTTAATCTTAACCAAGTTGATTAAACTTAATCAATATAATTCATTTTAATTCATTCAAGTTCATTTAGTCAAGTTGAACCTAAAGTTATTAGCTAAGTTCATTTTATATCTAGCTTTTATATTCAATCCAATTCTTTCTTAGATCTATAAATGCACTTAGCTCATGCTTATTATATCAATTAACTAACACAACACATCAACTATCATTTATCTATTCCATTTTAACCCAAAAAGATTCATTTTATACCTAATTATATACACTTAACTAGTAAAAACAAGTTTAATTTTGTTTGGAAAATGTAGCAAATGGAATCAATTAAAATTTAGGCCATCATACTTTTATAATTTGCAAAAATTTAAAATATAAAAGTTGTAGGTCTCTTTTTAAGCTTTCCATAGCATTTTGAATCACCTTATAATCAAAATAGGAAATAGTGTCGTAGCAGGAGAAACATCAGCTACGCCCGTGATTTAAAAAAAAAAAAAAAAAAAACAAGATCAAAGGCTAAAAGGGCAACATCATGCCGTAACTTTTGAAAGTGTTCCGACCAGAGGCTTGTAAGGGCCATGTCACGCCCATGACCCTTGCAACTTCTCCTGCTACACACTTCTTTGTTTCTTTTATATAATTTTATCAAATTATACACATCCTACTTCACACCAAACATCATAAAAACATCATGCAAGCTATATTTACAACTTTCAACACTTCTATATTTAATCCCCTTCATCAAAATATCTTCAAACTTCATCATCATTTCCCAACTTTACATATATATATGTATATATATTCTACTTAGGTTTTTTAACTTTCATGCTCATATCTTCTTCATTCATAAGTTTTATCACAAACCCATCTCATTTTTAACATCAATCTATCATGAACAACATATATAACAATTTTAACAAAGAAAAACAACATACTTGGTTTAGAAAAGCTTCAACATCTAAAACTCTAACATTACTACTTTTCCTTAATCTTTGAAATCATTTCTTGCATGATGTCTAACTTCCATCTTGATTTTCATATTTTATTTCTCTTTTGATGTTTTGTAACTTGAGATTTTATGGTGGATTTGGAAGAAAAATAAGAGAGGAAAAGGAGCAAGAGATGGAGTCGTATAAAAGAAGAAAATAGGAAAGAAGAAGAATAAAGTGGCAGCCAAAATAAGATAAAAGGGTATAAATAGGATAAAGACAAGGAAATTAAAGTTATTTAGGATTAAGGGTTTTGATTTAAGCTTGTCAAATCATTATCTTAAGTATTAAAAACAATTAGAAGGAAATTTTAGAATATATAGAAGTAAAATCAATAACTTGAGTTGGGAATCTAGTTTAGAAATTTAATTTTGTAAAACTTGATATTTAGTTGAGTTTAGGCTTAGAAATTAATATTTTTAAATAAGTAGGTAAACTCAAAATTTATGGAAATTGAAGGCATAGAATTAGAATAAAAGAGCTACATCTAATTATCTTAGAAATCTAAGTATTGAGCTTAATAAATTTTAAATCATTTAGATTAAAAGAAAAGAGTATTCAAATTAAAATTGGTTGGTAAAATAGTGAAATTTTCTTTGATGGGAAAAATAATTAAATTAAATAAGTAATTTGAAAGAAATAGAGTTCAAAGTTGATAACTAAAAGGATTTAATAAGTTTGGTTCATGAAATGGATAATTGAAGTAGAAAAAATATTGAAAATGAATATTTGAAATCTCAATTTCAACTACTCTATTTACTATTGATTATATCAATCTATCCATTTATAATCTATACTACAAACTACTTATTTTATTTAAACTATCTAAACTCAATCATTAAATTACACTCTAATCAACTTTAAGGTTAATTATCCATTGGTAGTTGACATTATACTAGCTTGAGTTTTCATAATTCAAAAGTTCTCAATCATTTTAAGATTTTATTCTTTTACTCAAACTTTCATTGTTTTATTATAATTAATTTAGATTAAAATTTGCTATTGTTTTCACTTCCATTGAAATTTTGAATTATTTAATAATCTATTATTTATTGGGCTAATATATCACACTTTTGTATTCGTTACTCAATCTGTTTGATATTTCTTGTTGTTTTATTCTTTCTCATTATAATAATTTGGGGTTTCTTACAATATTTTTATTTTTATAAAACATCTCAAGATTCAAGTTATGTAAATTTATTACTATTCTTTTATAATTATTTATTTACTAATAATTCATTTATTTAATTACCCAAAATGTTTTATTTTGTAACTTTGGTTATTATTATCACTTACTTGAATCTCATTTTCATTTATTTATGTACATATATTTTTAATTCCATCTTTGTTATTTTTTTTTTAGAATTTTATCTTAAAACATAATAATTAAAAAAATAAATGATCACTAAATTGTTTAAATTTCAATATTTTTTTATCATAAGAAATTAGGAATATCTTGCATTACTTTTCTTAAAACTTTTTCAATATGTTTATATTAATTCCTTAATGAATATTTTTAAACTGTAGAATTTGAGTTATTATAGTTGCCTCAGAAGTCTTGTCTATATTCTTCTTATTATACCAACAATCTTTCTTCAAGTGCCCTTTCATACCACAATGGTAGCATTTGAAATTCTTCCTTCTTTGAGATTTTGATCTACCACGATTTTGACTCCCACTTGAGCCACGCTTTGTTGATCTTCCTTTCGTCATTGTTAAAGCCTTTATTTGCTTTGAACTGTTCGCTCTATGTTCCTTGCTCTTGCACCTAAATTCCTTTTTAAGAAGAGATCTAGCAACATCATCAAATGATAAAGCATCAATAGTATTATTATTTGTTATATTGATGATGAATTGATCATACGAGTCTGGTAAGCTTTAAAGTAGGAGTCATGCGTGCTCATTTTCTTCCATTTTAAGATCTACTGCTGTGAGCTCAGAAAATAACATATTTAGATTGTTGATGTGATCCGTCATTGATGTTGCTTCACTCATTCGAAGAGTATAGAGTCTCCTCTTTAAGAATATTCTATTGTGAAGTGATTTGAACTGGTACAATTTACTTCATGCATCCTAGTCTACTTTGCAGTCTTCTACTCTATAACATAGACAAAGCTGAATCTGCCATTGCTAGATGCAAATTAGCAACAGCATTGTCATCAATCTCCCTCCATTTATCATCAGTTATATTGGTGGGTCTCCCTTCAATTGCGGCTAAACAATTATCCTTCCTCAAAATTGCCTTTATCTTCAATTTCCATAAGAAGAAATTATTTCCATTGAACTTCTCAATCTTAAATTTTGATGCCATTTAAAAAAAAAAAAAAACTAAATCCACTTGCACAATTTCCACCGTGAATAATAATTGTGGCATGAATGATAACCAATAATCCGTGGCTCTGATACTACTATTATGAACCATAGTTATTAAAATAATATTTGGCGACTAAAATAGATTAGAGAAATTCTACACTAAGTGGAAGATTATTACAACTTCTCTAAATACAAGAAGGACCAATAACAATCTTTCTTGAAATAAGAAAATACATACAAAAGAAACTATTTTCTTTCTTTTTATTTGGTTTTTATTATGAAAAATGGGATGATCTAACTCATGTAAAATGGTAGATACTTATAGTTGACAGCATTATTTTCTAGCCTCTAATATGATACCAAAATTGTCGGATATTTCTTCTCTTTCTCAAACATTAATGGTGGCAAATATTTTGTAAGCCTACACCATCAATCTATTTCCTCTTGTTTGGTTTATGCTATGCCACAAAAGTGGTTGTACTACTTTGACAACATACAGCAAAACTCATGGGCATATGAGTAGACAAAAGTTGAATTATCATGTTATAAAATTTATTTGACAATAACGTAAAAATGAAATGTAATTGTGTTTTGTTTTGTGCAAATCTGAACTGCACATTGCAGTTGGATAGATACCGAGCTCCTTGACAAATCTAAGCTAAGTTCCTTATGGCAAAGACCACTGACACCCATTTTTTATACCCTTAAAAATAGAAACATAAAAAATAAAATTAATATTGCAAAATTAAAAGTCAAAAAAAAAATTAGGATATAAGAAACCACAAAAAGGAAAATAATATTTTAGTTTATTTTTTAAATTACAAAATTGCAACTAGAATGAAAATAATCCTAATTTTAAGTAAGTTGACCTCATTAAGAGACGATGTCAATTTAGCCAGAGTGACCTCGTCTCTTGAAGAGACGAAATCAGTGTACATAACTATTCTCAAGAGATGAGGTCATCTAAGTGAAAGTACCTCATCTCTTCAAGAGACAAGGTTGATAAGGATACAAACCCTTCTTCTTCTTCCTCTCGCCATTGTCCACCATTGTTGAAAAGAAAAATCCCCAAATCTCTCTCAAACCCTAACCGTAACTCCTCAATTGCAGTGCCTTTGAAGCTTCAAATTGGCACATGATCTTGGGAAATTTCGATTAGCAGGTGTCTTAGAGTCGTTAATTAGAGCAAAAATTTCAACCCCAAAGACGCTTCAAACTCTTAGGTATGCCTTATTTTGATTGGAAATGTTTATGGGTCAGTTATAAGTAGAATTGATTCATCTAATTATCCTAAATGTAATGTCAGTTGCTTGTACAGCTCTAGTTTATTTTTATTTGGTGATATTATAACAAAGTAAAATATGGAAATTAATTAAAATAAAAAAAAAACAATTTGCTTGCACCAAGTTATGTGACGCTACTTAAGGTAATTAAATTTTAATTATTAACTTTATTGCATTCTTTGAATTAGATTTCTTGATAGTAGACCAATAGATAAACAATTTTTTAAAATTTTACAATTTGTTCCATTTCAATGGTAGGATAATAAAGATAGAAAGTTCCCACAATGGAACTATAGAAATTTTCGTATTTTTAGTAGTTGTAAAGATATATTGGAGATAGATGCTAAGGCAGAACATTTCTTTATATAAAATACATGTCTTACATACATCAACCACCTCTGTTCATTATGGCAAAAAAAAAAAAAAAAAAAAAACCCACCTTTGTTTATTTTCATCCATAATCAAAGGAAATTGAAAAAGAAACAATGTCTCGAAATCCATGGTTGGCTTCTTGTACTTAAGATTTTAATCATCTCATCAATGAAATATTTTAATAAGAATAAGATGAATGAACTAGCAACAATAAACATGTTTGATAATATAGAAGTGCAATTCATAAGTTATGATTATATTTTATGCATTCAACATGTTTTATGAGCTAGCAAGATAGGTGAGGAAATGGATAAGGCTAAGTTCATATTATATGCTCATAGCAACATTGTGGAAGGGAACGAAGGTTCTGATTATGATAGGCGGCCAGTTGCTATGGTCAGTGTTTGTAGGAACTCAACTTATGAGCAAATACTAAACACCATTTGTAATAGACTCAAGGTGAATAGGGCTATACATCGGGTTGAGTTGTATCATAGGGTAGCTATTAGAAATAGGACGCTACATCATGATATAATTTTAGAGACGATGATGATGTTGCACAAGAGATGTTAGTGTACACAGAAGGGTCAGTGGTTGTATATGTTCACATATTTGAAAAAGAATTGCAACAGCACCTGAGCATGCCATGGACATTGATGGAAATTGGTAGCTAAGGGTTAGGAGATTCGAACTCCACTCTAAATCAAACAATAGTAGGCCTATAGGTTCATATGAGTAAATTTGAAATGGGTACACCTTACTAGAGTTGTAGTCATGATATTGATGCGATACAAGACTCGTCAGTAAGTGAATCAAGTAACAACTATAATGATGATAGAAATGATTCTATGCCAGGATTGTTCCAGTAGGTTATTGCTACAAATATACAAAGCTCTTCAAGAATGAGGTACCTCTATAGTAAGACCTTGTCTTTTGAACAGATGAGATAGTTTTGGAGCGAGACCTTGTCTTTGAAGAGATGAGGTACTTCCACAGTATGACTCTTCTTTTCAAGAGATGAGGTAGC
Source organism: Combretum micranthum (assembly GCA_024138025.1). Taxonomy (NCBI): domain Eukaryota; kingdom Viridiplantae; phylum Streptophyta; class Magnoliopsida; order Myrtales; family Combretaceae; genus Combretum; species Combretum micranthum. The sequence goes on along the minus strand of JAMXBD010000197.1, from coordinate 1,296,581 downwards.
TCCGCAAATTGATCTCCTCTCTTGAAGAGACGAGATCAATTTACCTAAAATTGAGATTATTTTTCATCCATTGGTAATTTTATAAATTTTTCACAAAGAAAAAATATTTTTTTTCCTTTTCCCATAGGAAACCGACCTCCTTAGATAAATAGTTATAGCTAGTATTCATAAATAAAAAATATAAAAAATAATTAAAAAGAAAAATAGAAAAGGAAAAAAACCAAGTAATAATAATACACATACATAAAATAAGTTCTTTTTAGGTTTGATGTTCATTTTATAAGGCATTAGGCTACTTTGATAAATTAATTTGGACCTTAGGCTAACATTCATCAAAGCAATTTTATCTTAAAACTATATTAGGCCTAAGTTCTCTCTCTTTCCACCAACTAAAACCAGCACCATCACTCCACACTTGTTAAAAACCAACCCCTACAAAGCCACCTACTAAAACCCAAACCACTATTTCGAAAAAATTTTAATGAATGGATTTCCATTAAGTATATTAGTCAATAAAGTAATAAAGAGATGAATATGGTTTTTTTCCCCCAAGATGATTAATTTAAATACTAGATCGATAATAATTCCACTATTATCCTAGCTATCAATACTTAAATAAATCTACACTAAAACTAATTAAACAAAAAGCAAAGAAAGAATTTCAAATTCAATTAGATAAGACATGAGAAAACTAAATCCACCATAATTACATATCATATTGTCTATAAAATATATTTATGTTTAGCTAATAGGATAATCTTATGAATTTGCTAAAGTCATTATATCCCTTCTAAGTCTTAAAGGTCTATTTAACAAACCTTATCAATTTCTCAAATCAAATTAACATCAATTAAAATTATAATTATCAATCTTTTGATTTATAATTGCTTAGTGTCTTGATTAATTTTTTCTTTTTAAATTTGCTCTAGCTAAAAATTAACAATAGCATTGCATTGAGTTCCATATGCTAATTCAATTTAATGAAAAATAGCGAATCTTTCAATTTTACTAATTTGATTAAACATAAATTATAATAAATCCTAAATTCCCTTTCAATTTATTAAGACATTGATAAGTCCATTTTACTCTATTCTATTCATAGAAATTTAGGCTTAATCTAATGCATTTTTAGATAAATTCCTATGAATCTGGAGCTTTTATCATTTAAATGTTGTTTCTCAACTCTTGGAATCAAAAGAAGCAAAAACAAAATGATTTGAATCAAATTGGAGCAAAATAACATTAATCGTGCAAAACAGACTGATCAAGCCCTGCAAAAGTGTATCGAGGCCAAAACAGCAAGGCAAAATTAGGCAAAGTAGTCTATTGCACCCTACACCAAGCCATCGACATGGCCCTCGACAACTATTTTGAGGTGATCGAGCCTTGAACTTTATGAAAGAGCTTCTTTCATGCCATAATGTCAAACCCTGAATCTACCCGTAACTAAAGTTGGACAAAAATCATAGCTTGGATCGAGTGCTAAGTGCTAACTTTGAGCCATTGACGATCTCATTTTACCCCATAGTTAAATCTGGACAAAGACTCAAGCCCATTTTTAGGTGAATGCTACAGCTTAGGTTGAGCCTTAACATTCAAGCAACACTTGAGCACGTAACCTTACATCTTACCTCACAAAAAGTGACCTTATGAGTTGGCATTTATGACGTGTGCATGAAATAAAGAGCAAATTTTGTTATAAAGAATCTGCTATGCCAGCAAATAAAATCGTCATGATTTCTGTGGTTATAGCTTATAAATAAACATGCACAGACATGTGGTTAATAACATGTAGCATGTGTAACAAATTCTAATGTAGTATAGAGAGAGAATTCTTCAGCAAAAGAACTATTTCTTCTTGCCGAGAAATCTCAAGTTTTCTAAGTAAAATCATTTTAACCCATTGTTTATATTTTTACAATACTCTAAACTTAATTTGTAATATTCTTTGTTAATTCCATTTTATTTCTTCAGAATTCATACTTAATGTCTGCATCCATGGAGAAATAATCTTTTAAAGCTTAGGGTTTGTGAATCTAAATTCTCATTCATGTGATTTCAAATGCACTTTCAAGTAAACATTGATGGGTATTTGTAATAAGTATTTTGAATTTATTTTTGTGGGTTTAAATATGTGGTGCACTTTTTAGATTCATGCATGATTTCAAATAAATAGATTGAGAGACCATTATTTTGAATAGATCGGGGCTATTGAATTACATTGGTCATAATCGCCTAAAGAGAGGGATTTTGAAACTTTCTGTCACTTGTTTTTGAAATTCATTAGGTTGGTTTTGAAACAAAGAATTCTTAAGCTTTATACGGATCTAGACTACTAATAACTTTTGAAGAGATTCCGATGGTCTGGTCTAGATCTAGAGTTATTAACCTTCAGAGAGGCTTTAACTTATGCTGGTGAATCCAACAGAACCAATACACTAGCAAACAACTCTCTCTCTGGGTTTATCAAGAAATCACATGATAAAGGATTGTGAAGCAAATCCCTAAGCTCTCATCTTATATTTTCACAAACTCATCTTTAATTTTGCCTTGAGGACATTTGTATATTTTCATTAACCATAGTATAGTTTTTGTTTTCATTATGATCTTCTAAGTTTTCTTTGGCTAGATAATAGATGAAACGTGAGTAAAGTAGATGCCAACAATCCCTTAGAATACAACCTAATACTTTCTATGCTACTTCGATATGTACACTTGTTTGATGTTCATAATTGCTTCTGCAATTGAACAGAACCTATTAGTTTTATAAATTTTTAAAAAATTTAACTTGGAAATCTTTAGAAATGGTTTTAAATCTGAAGAAAAACCAACTAAGTTTTTCTAGCACCATTGCCAGGGAATCGATGATGGATTCATGAAAATGAAGCTCAACAGGGCACTACTTAAAAGCTTTGACTCTTTTATTCTAGCACTTTTGTATATAATTTTTTTGTTTAGTTTGGTTGTACTTGTTTCTCTGTGAGTAGGCTTTTGTTTTTGTTTTTGTTTAATTAGCTAGAATGGAACAAGAAGTCCACTAGATAACTCAGCAAATCGGGAAGATTTTAGGAGAACAGCATACAAGAGGGGGATCTCTTTCATATTACTAACCTTCCTGCTACAACCCCCTAGAGATGATTGTTAGAACTTTTTGGCGACTCACCCAAAGCATATGGAGCCAACAACAGTAATGGAGTCCATACCATCCATATCAAAGTGTGCAGCAAAGATAATTCCGCTATGCTACTTATCAATAGAACACCTGCATGGAGGAGTGACTCATGTCCTTCATCAAAAACTCTTAACACCACTATCAATAAACCAACTAGTGATGTAGAGTCATGATAACTCACTTAAGAACTTAGAGATACAAATGAACAATGTTGTGGATATGCTTAGAGAAAGAATTCAAGAGGGTGCATGTTATTACCTAGAGGAGTGGGAGAAAATTGCAGAAAAAGAGAATGAAGAAAAAAATGAAAGAGAGCAAGAACAAAAGAAAAAAGAAAGAGTGAAAATTGAATGAAAAAAGAAAATTATGAGAAAGAGAACAAGTTTGAAAATCAAGAGGAAAGTGAAAAAGAAAATGAGAGTAAAAAGAAAAATTTTGAAGAGAAAAATCAAGTGAAGAGCAAAAGGAAGTTGAGAAAAAGAAAGAGAATGAAATAACTAGGGAGAAGAAAGAAGAAGAAAGGAGAGAGGCACCATATGTCAAACCCTATAAACCACCATTGCCTTATCCAGCTAGGGCCAGAAGAAGAAGAGATGAGGAGCAGTTCAATAAATTTCTTCAAATTTTCAAGGAGTTATACATCAAGTTACCCTTAGGATGCTCTTTCTTATATGCCAAAATATGCAAAATTCTTAAAGGAGCTGCACTTAAACAAAGGAAAGTTGGAAGAGATCCATGGTTACCTCGGAAAAGAATTCAACTGTTCTCCTCAATCAACTCCCTAGAACGAGGAGGAATCCAGGTAGTTTCACTATCCTATCTGATAGGAAACTTACCTGTTGAAAAAGCTTTAACAGATTTGGCAGCTAACATAACTCGATGCCATGTTTAGAGGCTGGATTAGGTGAACCGAAGGCTACTAGAATGAGTTTACAGTGGATGACAAATCCATGAGATATCCTAGAGCAATTATTAAAGATGTGTTGCTAAAAGTGAAGGATTTCATATTCCCTGCTGATTTTGTCATTTTACATACAGATGAGAATGTAGAGGTTCCTCTTATTTTAGGGAGACCTTTCTTAGCAATTGCAAGGGCGATTATAGATGAGAAATATAGGAAACTAGCATTAAGAGTAGAGAGATGATGAAATGATCGTTAAGCTGTCTTAGAGTGCTAAACAAGGAAAAATAATGATGATGATGATGATTGTTATGCTATATAATCTATAGATTCGGAAGTAATTCGAATGATGAAAAGCATTGCCTATGAAGATACTCTGAAGTATGTCTAAGAAGAGGAAGTATTAAGAAATCAAAATTAACACAAGAGTCAGAATGATTATGTATATAAAAGCAAATGAAGAGACTGTTAAGAATAAGAAATAGGAGGAGATGAATAGAAATGATGTGGAGAGATTGAAGCCTTCCATTAAAGAGCCACCTGAATTATAATTGAAGGAATTACCAAAGCATTTGGAATATTCCTTCCTTGAAGAAGTTTGTAAGCTTCTTGTTATCATATCTGCAAAGTTGGATGATGAAAAAAATGAAAGTTGTTGAAAATCCTAAAGAAGCATAAGAAAGCAATAGCTTAGAAAGTTGTGATATCAAGGGCATAAGCCCCTCGTATTGCATGCATAAAATCTTGATGAAAGATGATTTCAAACCAATCTTGCAACCACAAAGATGACTAAACCTAATATAAAGGAAGTAGTGAAATTATTGGATGCTGGAATTATCTACCAATTTCTAACAATGGTTGGGTCAGCCTAACTCAGGTGGTACCGAAGAAGGGTGAATGATCGTTGTCCCTTAAAAGGAATAAGCTGATACCAATGCATACCATTACTGGTTGGCAAGTTTTGGATTGATTTCCGAAAACTTAACAACACCACCAAGAAGATCATTTTTCATTGCCTTTCATTGATCAAATGCTTGAAAGATTGTCCTATCATGATTATTATTGCTTCCTTGATGGGATGTCTGGCTATTTTCAGATTACCATAGCTTATAAAGACCAAGAAAAGATAACTTTCTTATGCCCTTATGGAACATTTGCCTAAAGGAGAATGCTCTTTGGTCTTTGTATGCCTCAACAAGTTTTTAAAGGTGCATGATGGCCATCTTTGATGATTATAATGAGGATATTATGGAGGTATTCATGGATGATTTCTCTGTTTTTGGGGACTCATGTGAGAAATGTCTCCAGATTTTGGGCATGCTTCTTTAGAAATGTGAAGATACAAGTCTGGTTTTAAGCTAGGAAAAGCATTAGTTCATGGTCCAGGAAGGAATAGTTCTTGGTCATAAGATCTCTAAGAAAGGGATAAAGGTGGATGTAAATTGATGTCATTACTAAACTCTCTCCAGCAACAACAGTTAAAGCAATTAGGAGTTTTCTTAGCCATCTTAGGTTCTATAGAAGATTTATGAAGGATTTTTCAAAGATAGCTTGGCCATTAACTAAACTCCTGGAGAAGGACACCCGTTTGATTTTGATAAAAGAGTGACTAGATGCTTTCAACATGTTAAAGGCCAAGCCCATAAAAGCTCCAATCATGCTTTCTTCTGATTGAAATTTACCATTTGAGCTTATGTGTGATGCTAGCAATTCTACTGTAGGAGTAATTTTAGGTTAAAGAAGAAATCTCCACTTCCAATCTATTCATTATGCCAACAAGACTCTAAAATCACACAAGAAAATTACACTACAACTAAAAAAAGAGTTATTAGCTATTGTCTTTGCTTTCGAAAAATTCAGATCGTATCTAATCCTTTTCTAAAGTCATTGTTTATACTGATCATTATGCTCTGAAGTATTTGTTTGCAAAAACTTATGCTGAACCACGTTTGATCCAATGGATTTTATCGCTTTAAGAATTTGACTTAGAAATTAAGGATAAGAAAGGCTGTGAAAATTTAGCTGTTGATCACTTGTCTATACTTAATAGCCCATGTTTGGATGAAATGAAAGAAGAGATTGATGATGCTTCCCTAATGAAAAGTTATGTTTTATCTGCACTATAGATGATGAAATCGAGCTTTGGTTTATAGCTAATTATTTGGTCGATAAAGAACTTCCCACTGAACTCGATTATAATCAAAAGAAAAAATTCTTTCAAATTTTAAACATTACTTTTGGGAAGATCCATTTCTTTTTCGGATCTTCTCTGACTAAATAATTAGAACATGTGTTTCACATGAAGAAGGTCGAAAGATTCTATATCAATGTCATAATGGACTAATAGGGGGTTATTATAGTGCAAATAGAATATCACATAAAGTTTTGGAAGCAGGGTTCTATTAGACTTCAATTTTCAAAGATGCTAAATTAATGGTTTCAAAGTGTGACAGTTGCCAAAGGATTGGAAATATTTCAAAAAGGGATGAAATGCCCCAAAAAATTATTTTAGAATGCAAAATTTTGATGTTTGGGTCATTGACTTTATGGGACCAGTTCCCATTTCTTTTGGTGACAAGTACATTTTGGTGGCAATCGACTATGTGACAAAATGGATGGAAGCTCAAGTTCGCTTACCAATGATGCTACAATTGTCATAAAATTTCAAAAAAGTTGTTTTCAAGATTCAGATGCCCACAAGATTTAATCAGTGATAGGGGTACCCACTTTTGCAATGCATGAATTGAAAAAGTTTTAAAAAGATATGGAGTGCATCATAGGGTATTTACCCTTTATCATCCACAAACAAACAGGTAGACTGAAGTCTCTAATAGAGAACTCAAACGAATCTTTGAAAAAACAGTTACATCTAATAGAAAAGATTAGGGAAAAAGGCTAGATGATGCACTGTAGGCCCATGGAACAACTTTCAAAACACCTTTGAGAACAACTCCTTATAGATTAGTATATGGGAGAGCATGTTACTTACCAGTAGAGATAGAGCATCGGGTATATTGGGCTATCAAACTTTATATCACGATATTGTAGCTACTGGCAAAATAGGCTTTCTCAGCTAAATGAACTGGATGAACAACACTTGGAAGCCTATGAGAACAATAGATTATACAAAGAAAAGGTTAAGAAGTGGCATGATGCAAAAAACAAGCTCCCACATGAATTTTAGGAAGGAGATTTAGTATTATTATTTAATAAAATTTTCCTAAGAAAATTAAAATCCAGATGGTCGAGACCTCTTAAGATCAAAAAGGTATTTCCCTACGATGTTGTGGAAGTTGAAAATTCTGACTATGAAATTTTTAAGGTCAGTAGCCAAAGGCTCAAATTATATCAAGGATCGTCACAGAATTTCAGAAAGATGGAGGAGTTGCATCTAGTGCAGACTCATTGAGCTTTAAAAGAAAGTTTTGTCGAGCTATAGACATTGTAACACCCTAACTTGTTGGCAATTACAACCCGCCACATGTCCTCTCTTTATAGGACACGCAAAGGCTATAACAATCTAATCCATAATATAAAGACATATAATATAATCTCCATAAACTCTCTTAGAGGGTACATCAGAAGGTTCAAAATCTGTATGATATATAAATAAAAAAAAAATCCTTCAAAAGATCTTGTTTAATATAACAAAGTTGGCATAAACCTAGGCCAACCAAATTCAAGATAATTCTAACTTCACTTATTACATAATAATCCTTCAAATCCTTAAAAGATATTCAAAAACATAAAAATCCAAAGTCTTTCAGAAAATATAAAATCTTTAACGTTATTCCAAATTCTACAAAAGATCTAAAAATTCTTTTCTCTAAATCCTGTATCTGAATCTATTCCTTAGCATGGTAGTCTGGACCACTATCGCCATCGCCTTGATCTATGTACATATTATATCTAGATATATCATATACCATGCCATGTTCACCTGTATCTAAAAATGATACGAATGAGCGGAGCGCCTAGTACGTCAATCCACAAAACAAATGCATATGCACACACAACATATATATAATATATATATATATCAAATGCAACTTAATCTAATGCAAACAATCAAGTTATTATCTTTGTTAAGTCAGCAAAATAACACAGTTCAGAACAATTGTACATTAGTCCTAAACCTAAAGTAACTCAGACCCCATGAGAAATCAACCAACTCTTTGAAAATAGATAATTATATACATATATTGGTGAATGGGTACTCCCCAAACACCCGCGGCCATACTGTCAAATCACCTAAATCTACTAGAATCATCTCTAAGTGTAACTTCACTGGGGACAATGCCATACAAAGATCATCAGGGTGTCACACTAGTATCACTGTCTGCCAGGTCTTTACTGATCATAGCCACATATACCTAGCAACTAAATTGATTAGCCAAATAAATTTAGATTCATTATTCATATGTTCCTACAACAAAGCATACAGAAAACTAATCCTGCAAACACATACAGCAAACAAGGAAAGGTCGTACCTTTTCAATTTCAGGAACAAACCTCCAAAACTACAACTTCCCTTAACAACAACCCACAATCTCCAAATCTCCTTTTAAGGAAACTCCAAAATAGCACCTTCTTCCTCGATCAATTTCCTCAAAATTCCAATAAAACAGATCTTACTCCAAAAACCCGTGATCAAATCCTTAAACCCTTTGCTAATCACCAAAAGATCAGATTCTGTACAGAACTAGGATATGCTCCAACAAAAGCTTCTGATCCAAAATCTTTGATCTCCTCTAACTCCAATGGACATTAGAAGACTTGTAGAGAGAATTTTCAAGGTTTATGAATGATTTTGGAGAAGGAGGAATCCTAGTTTATATAGAAGACAATGAATAATTGTTTAATAATGCCTCTTCATCTTTAGTAACGTAGCTTCATCTTTAGTAATGACGTCTCTTCATCTTTAGTAGCACTCTTTATCGTTAATGATATCTCTTCATCTTTAATAAACTATCTTCATCTTTAATAATGATGTCTCTTCATCTTTAATAACGTATCTTTATCTTTAATGACGTCTCTTTATTTTTAATGATGTCTCTTCATCCTTAATAACGTCTCTTCATCTTTAATAAAGTTTCTTCATCTTTAATGACGTCTCTTTATTTTTAATGATGTCTCTTCATCTTCATTTATGCATTTGATAACCGAAAAAATAAAAACCGACAAAAATTAATTAAGCATTAGGGTTTACCATAAAAACCTCTTATTTTATATCAAATGATATCTTTGCCCTTCAATAGAAAATATTTATTTATATATTAGAGACACTAAACAAATGCTTAATGGGAGCCAACCCATTTCTAACTCGTTTTCTCTAACCTATTCTTTCTTGAATAAATAAGTTTTAGGACAAGTGCAAATTCTTTAATCTTAGAGTGATGATCCTGATAGAATGGCATCAATGTTCGAGACAGTGATTAAGAAAGCAAAAAGAAGTTGTGAACAGAATCAAGAAAGTAATCAAGCATAAGGCCAAAAATCTAATCCTCGAGCTTTAAATAAAGAAGTTTTCTCAAAACTTATGATCTTTAAATCTTGCTCTGAAATTATGTTGTTGGTTATCCCCTATTTGTTTGTTCATGTTTTTGAAAAATTGAGGATAATGTTTAAATTAAGTGTGGGGAAAGAGATTTAGCAAGATTTGGGTTGAGTACGAAACTGAAGTTCTAATTCAAGAATAAAGTAACTACGCTTTAATTGATTAATTTTTCTCACAAACTATAGGAAATTAATGAAATAGTTAAAATTTGACCAAAATTTTTCAAAAATTTGAAACAAAATCACCAATCAACTCAACAAAGCAATCAATAAAAATCATCATAAGATTGAGTTAACTTTACTTTGTGTGAATCACTTTACAAATATCCATGTAGAGTAGTTTTACTTGTTATTTCATCTAGAAATTTAGAGTTGGAATCAGATTAAGGTCCGCAGTAAGGTTACTTAATTAATTTGTAAAAGCTTAAATGATCTGTATGCTTTTTCAAATTAGTCATTTTGAGAGCTTTGTAATCTCTTATGAAGGTTCTAATGATGATCATAACTTGATGATTTTTTTTTTTTTTGTGCTCTATTAAAAACAAAAAAATTAAAAAGAAAACATGATTGAAATGTGTAAGGGTTGGTTCCTCAAAAGAGCAATTTCTTAACCCCTCTTTCAATTTTAAATAAGCCATGAGAAAAAAAAATGCAAAAAGAAGCAGGCCAAAACTCATCTAGAGGAAAAGTAAAGAAGAAGGCAAAAACCTTCCCTTCTGCAGCTTTGAAGTACATAAATAATCAATAAGAATGAAATAAAAAGCACAAATAAGGAAGAAGATTCAGGGGATGAACTGATGTATATGCATTCACCTTTGATTATGATGCTTAGAGAGATGATTAAGGAATTACATACTTATATGTATAAGGAGATGAAGTTGATTGAGTTCCTCTCACTTTGTTTGATTTTTTAAATAATTTTAGAATTCTTAATAAATAATAAGGGTAAAGGTTGATCTACTTGGATCACTTTTGTGATTTTTAGCAAAAGTAACTTTAGCACAGTTAATGGGACATGATTGAATGCTTAAAGTGCTAAGGTGATTTGAGCTTAATTGATTTGTTCAAATTTCCATTTATGATTTATCTTCTTATTTGAAAAGCCTTATTTAGTTTTGAAATGATGTTTGCTTGAGGACAAGTAAAGGCTTAAGTGTGGGGGAACTTAATAAATCTATTCTACTCTATTCTATTCATAGGAATTTGGGCTTAATCTGATGCCTTTCAAGGCAAATTCCTATGAATTTGGTGTTTTTTATCATTTAAATGTTGTTTTTCAACTCTTAGAATCAAAAGAAGCAAAAACAAAGTGATTTAAACCAAATTTGACAAAAAAACATTAACTGTGCAAAGCAAAACTAATCGAGCCCTGCCAAAGTGCCTATCGAGGCCAAAACAACAAGGAAAAATAAGGCAAAATAGTCTGTCGTACCCTACATCGAGCCCTCAACATGACCCTTAATGTCTGTTTTAAGGTGATCGAGCCCTGAAATTTATGAAAGAGCTTCTGTTGCGCCATAATGTCGAGCCTTGAATCTACCCCGCAACTAAAGCTGGACAAAAATCATACTTTTGTGAAGAAACGCACAGCTTGGATTAAGTGCTAACTTCGAGCCCTTAGCAATCTCAATTTACCCCATGGTTGAATCTAGACAAAAACTCGAGTCCATTTTTAGGAGAATGCCATAGCTTATGTCAAGCCTTGACTTTTAAGCAACATTCAAGCACTTGACCTTACCCCACAAAAATTGACCCTATTAGCTAGTATTTATGATGTGCGCATGAAATAAAGAACGAATTCTATTATAAAGAATCTGTCATGTCAACAAATAAAATCATCATGATTTCTATGTATCTAGGCTATGAATAAACTTGCACAAGCATGCGATTAATAACATGGAGCCTATGTAACAAATTCTTAATGTAGTATAGAAAGATAATTCTTGACCAAAAAAACTGTTTCTTCTTGCTAAGAAATCTCAAGTTTTCTAGATAAAATCATTTTAATCCATTGTTTGTATTTTAACAAGACTCTAAACTTAATCCAAGCTGTGCATTTACTTAAAAGCGCATTTGAAATCATTTTTACAAGACTCTAAAAAAATGCACCACACATTTTCCAAATCCTGATTAATATGATTTCAAATGCGCTTTTAAGTAAACATTGACTAGGTATTTATAATTAGTAGTTTGAATTTATTTTTGTTTGTCTAAATGTGTGGTGCATTTTTTAGCTTCATGTCTGATTTCAAATGAATAGATTAAGAGATCCTTCTTTTGAATAGATCTAAGCTACTAATGGAGTTGCTCATAATTGCCTTGAGAGAGAGATGGCAAAACTTTGTGTCACTTGTTTTTAAAATTCATTAGGTTGGTTTTGAAACAAAGGTTCTTAAGCTTTATATGGATCTAGACAGCTAATAACTTATGAAGAGATTCTAGTAGTCTGGTCTAAATCTAAAGTTACTGACCTTGAGAGAGTTTTTAACTTACCCTAGTGAATCCGACAGTGCAAATATACTAGGAAACAACTCTCTCTTTGAGTTTGTCAAGAAATCACGTGATAAGAAATTGGTTAAGCAAATCTCTAGGCTCTCATATTGCATTTTTACAAACTAATCTTTAATTTTGCCTTGAGAATATTTGTACATTTTAATTAACTATAGTATAGCTTCTGTTTATATTATGATCTTCTAAATTTTCTTTAACTAGATAATAGATGATATGTGAGTAAGGTAGATACCAACAATTCCCTAGAATATGATCTAATATTTTCTATGCAATTTTGGTAGATGTACTTGCTTGATGTTCGTAGTTGCTTCCGAAGTTGAATAGAACCTATTAGTTTTATAAATTTTCGAAAACTTCAACTTCACGTTCTTTAAAAATGGTTTTAAATCCAAAGAACAATCAACCAGACATCCTACAAGATTAAGTTTTGAACCCAAAAACACAAAATCATAGTATCAAGTTTTAGACAAAAATAATTCAATCATCTAAACATATTATGATAATGAAACAATAACAGATAAGTAATTAGGTTTCATCAATTTTCTCACATAAAAATTGAGATAAGGAAATTAATATTACTATTATTTACAAAATTATGAAAATACTATTAAGAGAAAAATAATATCACAATTAAGCATATTGACTTGTCTCTTGAAGAGACGAGATGGTAAGTGAATGACATCATATCTTCAAGAGACGAGTTTAGTATTGTCAAAATCAACCTCGTCTTTTGAAGAGACGACATCACTACAACTACAGCAACATTATTTCTTCAAGAGACGAGATTGATTCTGTTGTTGTCTTTTCTAGAGATAAGTTTAACTTATCTATTTTTTGGATTATTTTTTGCCTAATAGGATTTGTGTAATTTTTTTAGAAATGCTATTAGTTTTTTCCTTATCCCTAAAAAAAAGCAGATGATCAAAATAAAAAGACACAGACACATATAAAAATAATTTATAAAGTAATATATTGATATCAAGAATATCAAAAGAACAATTGTTTTTACAGTGTGGTAAAAAAAATCATCCAAGAATAAATAGAAAATTGAAAGGAAATTCTTAATGTAAATTATATCTCTCGTCGAAGTTGTGGAGCTTTTTCCCATGTGTCTCTTCTTTATGTACTTTGTTTGATGAATGATCGTCAATCGTCAAGGACATTCATGATCTCCATTTTCTTTTTCTTCTTTCATGGAGTCTTCTCGATCACTTTTCATTTGTCGAAGTTCAAACTTGTTAGTGTGGGAACCATCTGTTTCCGATAAGCGAGGCTGCGTAGATATCTATTACAAAAATTCCTTTCTATTTGTTTTCTCCAAAATATTTTATTGGCTAAAACTCGTAATCCAAACAATTCCAGTGGCTGGCACATGACTCGAGCTGCTTGGGTTGTAGTTGCGGCTCAATGTGATGAAGTGAAGCCATAGATGGACTTCACTGTGTGGAAATGGCTTTCAAGCAATGACACATGGAATTGGCTGCACATGAACTTATAATTTCCATTCAAAAGTTTCCTTGCGTAATTCCAAGAGAGTTTCGATAATTATATATTTAAATGTGGTTTTGAAATGTTACGTGTGCATATTTTATAAATTTGTACAATTCACTCATTAAAAATAAAAATATACACCGAATTGTAATAAGAATTTAGATAAAATTATTTAAATAATTATAATTTATCAATCACCACCACTTGTCTATACTCACACATTGAGAAAAGGAATAAAATATTATTATTTTTAAAAATAATTACGAAAATACCATTGAAATCAAAATAATCCAGTTTTAGATAAGTTGGTCTCGTCTCTTGAAGAGATGAGGTTTTAACTCTTGGAGGACGTCGTCTCTAGAAGAGACGAGGCTAGAGAAACCTACTCCCCACCCCCACCCCTGCTAGCCTCCCATTCCCTTTGTTTGTTTCTCTAAAAATTACTCATTTTTACATTGTTAATAAAATCTATCAAAATTATATGTAAATAACTTATATATCATTCGTTAACTATCGTCAACCATGGCTAAAGAACTTCCAGACTACATAACCCAATCCATCTAAAACACAGCTCCAAACCCAATGCAAGCAAACACAAACATAATAATAAATGAACAGCTGATTGTTTCTTTGAATACATCAAATGTATAGAGAAAAATGATGTTAAAGAATCATAAAAGCTAAAAATCTGTAGAATGATCTATAAAAGGAAAAATCTACTAATATCTACTATTGTTGTTGCTATCTAGCCCACCTCCCTCATCCTCGTCTCGCAAATGTTCGGGGAAATAGTGTACGCAGATGGGGGTACTATGTAGAAGGATCAATCTGTGTAAATATGCCCTCATCGTCTCCACTATGGGGGCTGTACCGACCAAATGGGACAAGGTCTGGCTCTATCTGCGTGAATCCCTCCCCCATATCATGTGATGATGACATACGCCTCTTCTGTGGAGCTAGGAGGGTATGAAACTCACTGTATGACGGGTCTGGCATAGGAGTGTCTCCCATATAAGTGTAGGATGTAGATGATGGACCAGGCTCGTCATGAAGGAACTAGGAAGGACCTGGCTGATCAAATCCTGGCACATCAGATGGCTCAGGCTTGTCTCGGATCTCCAACTGTCGGGCCCTACCTCGCTCCTGACTCCATCCTCGCCCACGCCTCTCTCTGTGTGGATGTAATATCTGTGCTGGTTGAGGCTGTGGGTAATCCTATTCTGGTGCTGGTGATAGCGGTGGATCATTCAAATTGAGTCCCATGAACTCATCCACTATACGAATAATATCTAGTGCAGTGGTAGGAGTGTTCTCTGAAGGCATGTGGGGGACTCTATGAATAAAATTTGCCTACAAGCAAGAACAAACATGTATATAAGTGAATGAAAAAACACACAGCACATTCCATATATAGCTTATGTAGTCAGTAAGCTTACCATGAAGTGATCACATAATACCAGTCAAAGTAATCATCAAATGTACCAGTGGACATATTTGGCAGCTGTATAATGGATGATGCCTACCATCCTACTCAGCTACCTACCTGGCAAACTCCGACACCCAATTCCACTCCGATCGCCCTCGCATGTCAATCTCATGGATGGATCTCATGTCGGCAGGTGGAGCTGGGATCCACTGGAAGCCACCAAACTATCTAAGCACTCTGTTTGGGTAGTAGTGCTCAACAATATGGAAGCACACCAACGGGACCCGTGCATGCCAAATGTCACTGCCCACCCGGCAGTATGGAGGATAGAGTCTATGATATCAATGTAAGGCTCCCAGATGACCTATTCAACATAGAAAGTACCATATAAAGTAATGGAAGAAACTAAATGGTTGAAGTTAAAGGAAGTAAGACATTGAAAATCGTACCTGGCCTTGGGTCTATCGATCTAAACATCCCCGATACTCAATCAGTAAGTACATCGCGGAACAAGTAACATCAAAAGTCGCACCCCAATGGCTGGTGAATGGGCGTCCCGCTGTAATTGCCGTAATCTCTCGATGCACCATCGTAATGTGAGGGAAGTGCTCCTAGGCCCATATTTACAGGACAACTAAAGGTCCTACAATGTCCCCGGTGTCAATGTGGGAAGCCAAACATAGCTATCTGTACAGCCATGCCAAACAAGTTGCTTACTATGCGTACTGGTCGACCCTCTCGAAGTCCTGAAGTAGCTGCAAGTACATAAGATGAACATAGTTAGACGACTTGTCCACAACAATGAACCCCCCCAGCAGCATCAAGATGTACGCCCTGGCATGGCATCTAATAGTCACCTCATCAGCAAAATTGGAGAGCACTCTAAAGTGGAAATCCAACCAAGACATTTTCAGAAAACCACCATCCAAATGAGTTCCAGACACTGGTCTGAGTCCTAACAAATCATGGCACAATCCAGACCAATCCATCCGAGCAATGCCCGTAACTGCTTGTCCATCGATAGGAAGGCCAGTGTGGACAGCTACATCCTCCAACATGACAGTCTACTCTCCTGTAGTCATGTGGAAGGTGTAGGTCTCTGGGCACCACCTCTCTACTAAAACTGTAATGAGGTGCCAATCTAGCTAGATGAAAGGAATCTATGCTGCCCCAATGAAACCCGATTGCATCAGGAATGGCAGCAGTCAATCGTCCAGATGTGCAGGTATGCCATCCTCCCGCCTCAGTCTTGCCTCCCTACGGCGGCAATGTAAAACAACGTGCTCTTGCAGGAAAGTGATCAAACTTATAAGTAACAATCTTGTTATGTGGAAAGCAATTGGTTGAGGACAAAAGCTTAACTACCCCTCCCAGGCCAGCCTCGATTTATGAACCAGCTGCCCCGAAAGTAAAGAGTCATCGCTAGGTCCTAGATCCATCTGTAATAGAGAAAGTAATGAACACTATTAGTGGAGAAAGTAATGACCTTAAAAAAACCATAAAGTATGCTAGATAAGTACAGTCAAACAAAGCATAAAACGATTTACCACTACGACTTGACTAACCCGGTACTATTCTACTAGCCGATCCTCTATTTGGACAACTGCGAATGTTATGCCCTTGCTGCCTACACGACTCACATGAGTAACCTCGTGGAACTTCTCGAATATCCATCTCGTTCTGGTAGCGCTTTTCCCTAGGCCTGCCCCTTCTCCTAATAAGACTTGGGATGGGGTGCCACTTTGCAATGTCCAAAGGAGTCCAATTAGCCTTATCGGCTGCAGGTATGAAGGAACGGCCATACACCCTAAGCTGGTTCTCCCACCTGTACCAATG
Organism: Combretum micranthum; assembly: GCA_024138025.1. NCBI lineage: Eukaryota > Viridiplantae > Streptophyta > Magnoliopsida > Myrtales > Combretaceae > Combretum > Combretum micranthum. Next base: position 1,279,688 of record JAMXBD010000197.1, on the reverse strand, counting down.
TCCCATTTGGGCAACACAATCCATGTGTAATGTTCCCATTACTGCCATTGCATGGGAGCATAGAATTATGTATGTCTACCACTTGTTACAGGTACATCCGTCTGCTCTCAACTCAACTTTTTGTATGTGGTCCCCCTTCTGACCATACATCATTAGGCATGAAGTAGTTACAACTTCAAATATCCGTTCCTAATAGTCGAAACAGGTTACTCGATGGGCACTTAAGATGTTGTTCCATCTCTCAAACTTGTTTGCAGCATATTCTATGAGTAAGTTACTCATATTCACTGCCTCGCTTGCATCCTGCCTTTGCTTATTAAATATTAAGTTGCAATTGTAGAATGTTTTTTTCATTAACGCTGCCATAGGTAAGCACCGAGCATTTCTAATAACTGAATTGTAACTTTTAGCTATGTTAGATGTACCTATCCAAAACCTTACGCCTCCATGGTATGATAAAGTCCACATACAGGGAGGTAACTCGCAAAAATATGGCGATGTGCAAGGACTGTTTTGTAGTGCTACATTGAAGTAACCATGGAACTTTCTTCTCTAGGTTTGGTATGTGGCTCTCTTAACTATTTCCTTACATTCCTTACTTTTGGCTTTCGAATTAAAGTTGCTAGCAACGTACAAGATACACTACCCTCAAGGCCATCCTCTAAGCCACACAGTATTCTCACCTTCAACCGCACTCTTAATGCTAACATGTCAATCCGATATCAAATGGATGTTGGATTGGTCCTTGATAACATGTTTCAACACTTTTGCAAGGAACCAACCCCATGTGTCCGCACTCTCTGCATCGACTAGAGCATACGCCAGTGGAACTATATGATTTGCCTCATCAATTGCTACTGCAATAAGCAGTTTCTGTTTGTGCTTGTCGTACAAGAATGTGCCATCAACTGTGACCACATGTCTACAAAGAATTAATAGATACAACTTAGTTCATGGATATTAATGTTGTAAGTAAAATAAATCATGTGTGGAAAACATACCTACAGTATTGGAATGCTTCAATGCAAGGACCAAATGCTCAAAACAGTTTGTTTAGCAATACGTGGCCGGTGGTATCTGAATCAATATTTCTCCACTCAACTTTTGTTCTTAGATTAGCCTCCATTATTGCATTAAGCACATGCAGGAGCTCTACATATGAATCTTCCCAACTTCCATAGATCTGCTAAATAGCTTTTCTCTTCGCCTCACGAACTCTCTTAATATGAACATTGTATCTAAACTCCTTTAAAATAGTCAATTGAAGGTCATTTGCCCTCACATCTAGCGAATTACAAATCTTTAATATGATGCACCTAGATATGCTTGTGGAGTCCAACTGAGAGTGATTATGTCCGGTTATTTCATCAAAGCAGGTGTGGGGTCCTTCATATTTAGTAATGTGAAACCACCCACCATGCTTCTTGTAACTGCCTCTAAGTCTCCACTTACAACCTCTGTTATGAGTATCAGTACATTTAACTGCCAATGATCTTGGGTCCGAGTCGACCACCTTGAAATTGTAATGGTTCGATATGTACCACATTTTAATTACCTATATTAGATAATCTTTAGTCTCAAGCCGCATCCTAACCTTGAATTCATCGCTAAAGCTCCAATTTCAGCATACGCAGCATAACCACTACCAACTTCAGCAGTGAAAAGGGGCATTGGCATCGAGCTCCCTACTGCATCAATGTCGGTGGGAGCAACAAAGCAGCACCAGTCATTTATCCTTTGTTATACTTTTGGAAAAGTATCTTATTGGGGGAAAGCTTAGACATTATCATTTCTACCATCAACGTAGTCAACACTTGATTCACTTGCTGTGAGTCCAGAATGGCGTCTGTATCATCATCGCTTGTCAAATCCTGTGCACAGATTTGAAAGTTACCCATATGCAACTATTTGGTGCCTATTGTCTGAATTGGAGTAGAGTTAGAATCTGCCAAGCCTTGGCTCCCAATATTTGTAGGAATGTCCATTTGCCCTACAGGTGCCTATGACACCTCATTTTCAAATATCTGCACATGAACAGCCACTGACCCTTCAGTATACACCAACATCTCTTGTGTAGCATCATCATCGGTCACTAGAATAATATCATAATGTAGCGTCCTATCTCCAATAGCTACCCTATGATATAGCTCCCTATTTACCTTGAGTCTATTGCAAATGATGTCTAGTATTTGCTCATATGTTGAGTTCCTACTAACACTGACCACAGCAATTGGTCGCTTATCATAACCAAAACCATTCTCATAAAATATAGTTCGAATGCATGAAAGTTGCATCGTCAATTATCAATTGCACTCCCATAATATTTAACATAACTCCTAATACTACTATATCGACCTTCTTCTTATAGGAGTATGTTTAACACTACATATTAGATGGACCTATTTTATTGATTTACCCCATATCCACTTATTTATCATATTTCAATTTAACAAATAATCTAATTAAGCTATATTGGGATTAAATTATTTAAATCTACAATTAATTAAGTCTAAATCATGATCGGTCCAAAATAATTGATTTCGTTGCATAATGTACTCAATATCAGTTCACCACATGTATAAAAAACAAGACCAGATCGCTATTTTATTTTATTTTATTTTTGGGCTACTCAAGCCAAGCAAGCAACTAATCATCTTATACACTTAAACAATAATGCAATAACTAATCTAATATAAAAACCACATAATGTACTTAACAATTTCAATAAAAAAATACCTACGATGCCCAATATACAACAATACAATATTAAAAACGAAAAAAATTAAGGAATAACGCAATACCTATGTACTTCGGTGCAGAGTAATGTCAGTGTGCTCGCACGAATCGCTTCTCTTCTCCACCAAATTAACACTTCCACAACGCCTAATGATCCAAATAATCCAATATACGAAGTCAATTGTGTGAAAATCAGCTTGGAATTGGTGGAATGAGGTTAGGGTTTCAAATTTTCGATGTGGGACTTTTACTTGCATCCAAACAGACTGAGGAAGAAGAAGTTAAAACCTCGTCTCTTCAAGAGACGAGGTCAACTTGCCTAAAACTGACATTATTTTTATCCCAGTGGCATTTTCGTAATTATTTTTAGAAATAATAATATTTTATTCCTCTCCCCCTCACACACTTATCAAAACTCCAACCCAGATGACCGTCAAAAACCACCTATAAGGAAAATTTCATGGTCTTGTTGCAATTATAATGGGACCAATCCCATCAATAATGAAACCGATCTTATCACATTAATAAACAATTAAAGTCTTTTCTAATTATGATTGAACTCCTTAAATTTTTTTACACTAATCTTCTCTATACCGAGAAAAGTACCCAGACTCACTCATTAAACCCAACCACCAACGCCAATCCTAGCCAACATACTAACCCCACTTTAAACCACCACCAACTACCATCCACAAACATTGAAACACAAACGCAACCTCCAACCGCCAAAACCACCGAAAAATACTACCCCATGCAGCCACACTAGCCAAGTTCAAGCTCACAAAACCCTAAGCTTATTGCAACATAACACCCAAAAATGCCACTAACTAAAATCATCTGCGGACCCACACCAACCGAGCACAAATTGAAACCAAACTCCAGCCACATGAACGTAAATGCAACCGCTCCCAAATACCACCCAACCTAACCACCATCAACAACTACCTAAACCCAAGATGTAAACACATATCGAATCTCGGCAAAAGTCAAAACCCATAACCATGTCGACCACCTCAGAGACCATTCTCAAATCTCAAACCAAACTCATCGAATACTAACCCTTAAACTCTTCTTGATTGAAAAAGAGAGAGAGAGAGAGAGAGAGAGAGAGAAGCTCCTATTCCTTTTCGACCCAACCCATATCTTCTTGCTGATCCAGCTTAAATTCAGGTTGATTCAAATTTAGTCTAGGTTTGGACCTTGTTCCCGAGACTCGTTTATTTCTTTTATTTAGTTCTCTTTGCTTTTTCTTTTTTTTTTTTTTTGTTTTATAATTTGATAGTCGAAATGACATAGGAAGCTTTCAATGTTAAGAATTAAGTTCATTTAAATATCAGTATTTGCAGAGATTAAAAAATGGATGAATGTTTGAGTGAATGAGTTAAACAAGGCATAAAATCAACATTTAATAACTCATTTATATTTCAGTTAGGTGGCGTAAATAATTAGGAATTTTATATCTTCTTCTTTGAACAACAACTTGTTTCAAAAAAAAATAAAATAAAAAAATAAACGAATAAAAGACGCAATGAGAGTGAAAAGACAGATTAAACAGAGAAGGACATGAACTAAAAGTAAAAAGCTTCTTATGGAAGTTATTACTTGAAGGGTGTTGCAAGATGCATCTTCTGGCAATGAGGCTCGTTGATCAACTCCCACGAAAAGACGGTCATATCCCGATATTCAAGCCAGTTGTGGTGTTTTTACTCGTAAGTACAGTCTGTAGGGGAGATATTTCATTTTCTTTTTTTTTTTTTTCCCCCATTGAATAGCATATACTCCAGCAAACCAGTACGAAAAAGCAGAATAATATGTACAATATTGAAAAGGACGAAGATAAAAATTTCTAATTATTTATGCCACCTAACTAAAAAAATAGACAGATTTGTTAAGCATTAGTTATAATGCCTTATATGGCTCACTCACTTAAATTTTTTTTTTTTTTAAAAAAAAATTCTACAAACTTTAATGCCTTAAACAGACTTAACCCCAAACATTAATGCATTCCCTATAATTTCTTAATTGATATGTCATTAGTTTTATTCATTTATTTTGTTTTGATGTGTACTATATAACATATCACATATGTACATATTATTAAAAAGCTATAGTGCAAAAATATGTACATATAGAGTAAAGTATATTAAAAAGTATCAATATTTTTGGTTAATTTATTTAAGGTATCAACATTTAGAGTAGTTAAAAAGAGAATTAATGTTTTGATATTAAATTAATTTTTTAGGCTGATATTAAATTCATTCAATATATCGATATTTCAAAAAGAAATCACATCTTACAAAATCAGTCAAATAAGATATTTAATTGACATGAAGAAAAATTAAAGAAAATTAATTGAAACTAATCCAAATGTCTATATATTGAATGAACTTTTCCAAAAACCTCATTTGATTCATTGTATGAAACATTAATTCTCTTTTTAACCACTTTAAACATTAATAATTTAAATAAATTATCTCAAATTTTGATACATTTTGATATAATTTACGATATACATATAAAGTATATTATTACATGGTATCATACGATACACAATTTGATGTGGACCGTATGATATATGTATTATTAAAAAAAAAAGTAAACATATAATATATCACATTTATACTTGAATGAATTATATGTTTAATTGGCATGTTGCGTTTTCGTATTATAGTATCTTTATATCATGCCTATAATGTTAGGATCGGAATACTTTTTATGCTTGCTATGTTATAATCGTCGTTTGAAATGCATGTTTATACAAAAATCTGTTAGATTTGTTAGATTTATTATATCTTGTGGATAAAAATTTTAGAATATAAATTGTATATAAAATTAATTAGAAATTTTAGGATAAGAATCTTGTATATAACACGTTGAAATGGCATAAATTTCAATATGGTTCTGATGTAATGTGATTTTGTGATGACATGTGTATTCTCAGGTATAATTGATATAATATATTATGTACACTAGTATTAAACAACATTTAGGATTAGATTAAAAAGGTAAAATCTCCATGCGAGCTTATAAATTATATTGAGATTGGTTTAATTAGTAATTCTTAGCAAACTTGTGCTATATAATATCAAATGAGGATTAAGAATCATCAATAGAAATTATATACATGTTTAGTAAACTTAAAAATATCGATAGCTAACTTGTATATAGAATTTTTAATATAGACATTTTTAGGTCCCCTCTATATATCAGCTTTCATCAATAAAATATGAAAACTAAAAAATGAAAAAAATTAAACATCTTTCGGTTTGAGTCTAAAGTAGGACCCAATTGGACCAACCATGGTGAGTCTAGTCATGGACTCGCCCTAAGAGAGCGAGTTTGACTTGCCAAGTGGACTCGCCATGTCTGCGGATCCAAGCAAGTCCACTAGTTGGCTCTTGGACTCAGCAGGTCCTTAAGGATTCCTTACAAAAAAAAATACAAAAATAAATAAACAAATTAGAAAAAATTAATATATTCATTAAAAGGGGATGAGTTGGAACGGTTCCAACCCATCTTGGGGAGATGTTTAGGAAAAATATCATAAAAAGAACAAAATCTTTTATCTTTTTTTTTTTTCCAATATATGAAATATATGCTAATAAATAAATGAGGGTTTTCTAATTCAAAAGAAATTTAGGTGTTTTCAAAACCATGGAACAAAATTTATATCTTTTTAGGACTTTTCAAAAAGACAAACATAAAACATAAAATCGGATAATTACTTAACCATCACATTTTTTTCAAAATTAAAATTAACCAACAAACTAAAGGATTTTATAAAATCAAAATGAACTAAGGGAACCTAATTCTGGTTAGCGAATACATATGTACCTACAAGGCGGTCGCAAAAATGAAAAAAATATTCCCTTTTAGGAATAAAAAAAATTCTTTATAGTACTTTCTTCATAAAAGTATACAACATTTTCCTTATTTGTTCATTTCACAAAAAATAATAAAGTATATGTTTCGTTAGATTTTTTCATAAAAGAAAAAAACTAAAAAAATTTAAAAACTGAAACTAAAAGGTATGTTCCTTTATCAATTTATCAATTTTGGCCCATATTATCCAAAATTTCCAAAGCTCATATAAACCTAGATAACTCCTTAGAGGTTTATAATAGCATCCTCCAGACTCAGCAATTTTTTTGTTTTTCTATAGGCCAATGGCCAAACAAAAAATCAAAGCATCATTTGATTTCAATTCACCTTTTATTTTCCAACTTTAGTTGGTGGCAACTTGAAATACCCTAAATCTTAACATAAGTAAGAAATATAATGTAGATAGTTTAAATGGATCAAATAAGTAAATAATAGAAAATAAATAAATAATTTGATGTAAATAAGTTAGTAAATAGATTTGAATTGAAATTGAGATTCGAAATATTTTACAAGATCATCTAGTTTTCTTAATAATTATTCTTGGTAAATCAAACTATCTAATTTTAACCCAATTCTTTATTCTAAACTTCTTTTATTCCAAAATTAAATTCCTAAATCTCAAAACAAATATTTTTAAACGTTTTGAAAATTCCTATACTCTTAAACTTTATTTATCTTTCATTTTGTAAAATTTATTAATTTTTTAAATCAATTACTTGCTTAAAAATTTCAGTTTCAGACCTAAACCCAATTTAAATATCAGTTTCTTGTAAACTAAACTTCTAAAGTATGTTTCCAAATCAAGTTAGTAATTGTTATAATATATATTCTTAAATTATTTTCAAATTATTTTTTATACTAAAGATAATTATTAGAAAGGTTTAAACTTAATACTCCTATTTTAAAATATTCTAAATTTTTAGCCTTATCTTTTCCTTTTTTTCTTTTTTTTCTTTTTCCACCTCCTTTTTCCTTCCTTTCCTTTTCATTCTTTTCGTTTTCTCTATCCCTCTCTTTTCTTTTCTTCTCTTCCTTCTCTTTTCTCTCTTCTAACTCCCAAAAATCATCTCTAAATCTCAAATTCAAAAGACAAAAAGAGAAATCAAGGTTAGAAATAGAGATAGGAGAAGAAATCAAGTCGAAGATGAGATAGAAGAAGATAAACCAAGCTAGAGCAAGAAGAAGAAGACGATTAAGTTGTTTGAGTTGCCTAAAAGCTAAGTATATTCGTTTTATATTGTTTTGATTCTTGTTTTTGTTTATATATGATGAATTGATGTTAGTTATAAGTAGAGTTTATGATAAAATGATAGATGAATGAGTTGATGAAGTTATAAAATGTTTAAATTTGGATGTGAAGTTTAAGAGCTATAGGATGATGGGGATGTGGAATTTATGTATATTTGATGTTTTTACGGGTACATGTTGAGTTGTATGATGCTTATATGGAGTTTTAGTTGAAGTAGAATGTGTAAAATTTGATAAAAATGAAGTTTGAAAATAGGGAAAGTCCATAACCCACGTAATCTGTCAATCACATCGTAACTATGCCTTTACAGGGCTCGGGTTGGATGATTTTTGGAAGTCACTGGCATGATTCCGCACTTATTGGCCTCTAACCTGATGTTTTTAAAAACCATGGGTGTGACAAGCCCTTAGTAGCCTCTGATCTTGGTATTTTGAAAAATCACGGTCATGACTCTGCCTTGCTAGCTGTAGTTACCGTATTTTGATCATAACTTTTTCATACGAACTAAGCTTAAAAGAGATCTACAACTTTCATGTTTTAAGTTTTTGCAAATTTAAAAATTATCAAGGCTGCAATTTTATTTCTTTCCAACTACTATGTTTTCCAAACGAAGTTAAAAAACTTAGGTTTGCTTGTTAAATGTGCGTATTCAAGTATAAAATGAACTTAGCTAATAAATCTAGGTACAAGTTGACTAAATGAACTTAAATGAATTAGATTTATTAAGTTTAATCAACTTTTCTAAGATTAAGTTAATATAGACTTAAGTTAATATGAACCATGGATATAAAATGAACTAAGCTAATCACTCTTAGTCCAACTTTACTAAATAGATTTTAGTAAGCTAAAATGGATTAGATAAGTTTAATTATCTTAGCTTAGTAATTGGATTAAATGATTTATTCTAATCAATTTAGCTAAGATTTAGTTAGAATGAGTTAATAGTTAATAATTAGTTTAAATTAATGAGATAGGATAACCTTAGATTAGCATGGTGAACATGTTGTTTCAAATGTATGTTTGATTTGAATATGGATGTTTTTGAATATGAATGGCATGATGATGTTTTTATAATAACAGACCATAATCAAAGTGAAAAGAAATACTTTGACAGATAAAGGAGAATTGTCTGTATTTTGGCGGGGAGATCTTTGCAACCATAGTAGGGTTCTTATTTAGTGTCTAATCAAATAGGGCCTTAATAAAATGAGTTTGATATAAATAGATAATTAGTGTAGTTTCTTATATAAGTTTAATTTTTGAATTTATAGATATATGAATACCTGATCTATCTTCTGATTTGGCTTCTAAATTACCTTTTATGAACCTGTTTGGCAAAAAAAAAAAAAAAAAAACCTTTGGATTACAAATATAAGGTATGCGGTAACTTGCATGGTAGTTATTAGGATGGGCATCCTAAAACGAATTAAAACTTAAACTCGGCTTAATAACTGATGAATGTTGGTTGTGCGTGTGCTATTGAATCTGGTCAGAGAAGTGGCAACCTTGTCTGGATGGACACAGTAGTTTAGGTGCTTAGGCCACCCATCATAATGTAATGACTTCCAATAGATGGCTCGACGGGTAGCCGATGAGGCAAACGGTATCGGTGTAACGTCTACTTAGGCTCGGGAAGAGGTAATATGATATGGTTCACATTTTATGGGAACAATTGAATTGGATGATGTCATCTACTACTAGGATAAGTAGAGAGTGTGTAACAGCTATGAGCCTATATGGGGCTTTTTTGTTTCTTGGTTGGATATCAGAGATATAAATATATGGGTTACTTATATCAACCCTTTGAGTAGTTGCGGTTACTCAAGACCCCTATATTCCTACCCTGGGGTAGTCACCTGTGGGGGCTATTGGTGAACTCCCCCACTGCTGCATTAGTGGGCCAAGGATGTTAAATCGTTTCTTGGATTGTTTCAGAGTCCGAGTACTCTAGTGTTGATTTATTTACTTTATAGAAAAGATGATAACTTATTGGTTGATGCATTGCACTTAGTTGAGCTCATGTGTCACTTCGTGTATGCTTGTGTTATTGTGTATTGAGATTCCGCTAATTATTGTTGTTGTTGTTCCTTTCTTGGGTATTTTGATGATGATTGGATGATGATGAGGTTGAGTTAATGAAGATGTTGTTGTTGATGTTGATTATGGTGTTGTTGATGGATGATGATGCTTAGCTCAGGTTTTAGATGATATTGGCTAAGTGAAGTGAGTTTAGGACCGTGGATGTATTTTATTTTATTTTGTTTTGTTAAAGAGCTAGATTTATATTTTAAGTTTGTAATATTCTTTTAAGGGCTTAGTTGAGAAGCCCATATGTTTGTAATATCTTCAAAAGCTTTGTTTTTGGGAAAAATGATCTACTCTTGAAAGTAGATTATAATCATGTTTTTGTAAAGTCTATTTTGAAAATTTAAATCCATTTGTTTTAAGAATCTAACTGAACGATTTTCTAATTTAAAAATTGGTTAGCAAATGTTCGAAATAAACATATCATTCTAGGAAACCTGAGCGTGTAATACATAAAGTATTATACGTGACGGTAATGCCTCGATTAAATTTTTGGGGCGTTACACAACTCCAATCAAAAATCATTTTCAAAACTAAGCATTTTGCAAAAACCCTTTTGATTTTTAGTTAAGTGTTCCATATCAAATTGACTACATTTAATACGATTCAAAATCTTTAGGAGGAAGGGATAGAGACAAACAAAGTGGAGCAAAACACTGAGTGACCTAGATGAAGTGCCAACTGGAAGTCCCTAAATTAAGTCCACTAGCTTTTGAATTCTGAGCTAAAGTGGAACTGAGATGTTATAGATCTAGGCTCCATCAAGTTGATTATAGTAACGTTACTCAAGCCTCTATTTTGAGCTTCACCCCAACAAAAAATTAAGCATGCAAAGCTCCTTAAAGGACCAACCAGAACTGAAAGTGGGACTGACCTGACCATGGCCAAGCACTTGACAAAGCTCATCCAAACACTATATTAAGTTGCAAGAAAATATGTTAAACTGACCTAAACTTCATGTAATGAAATGAAAATTTTTAGTATGAGCTAAATTGTCTTAGTTGGATTGTGTAATGGGTTAGTGGATTTCAGAGGTAGTTGAGTTGTTTTTAAAATAGATTATGTTTGACTAGAATTTTGATTATTCCTATTTCAATGTTTATGAGATAAATTTTTATATAAATCGCTCATGAATCATGGTTCGAGATACTCAAGAAGGATCCATGAACTTATTCTAATAGGAAATAAGATTACAAAATCAATATAGACATGTGCAATTTTGTTTCGACATTAGTTTTCATACTAGTTCTTAAGTGGCCTCTTTTAAAGCATTATATGGTTATGAGTAACCATACGCCGTTGATTATGTTCAAAATCTTTGTAAAGTGAAAGTAGTGGATCAAGAATCGAAGAGTAAAGATAAGATCATATGTGTGTCAAAGCTAGATTTGTTACAAACTTAGTAATAACTGAAGCAATCATTTGATAAAAGGCGGATAGATGCAAAGTTATATGTAGTATGTTGAATTTCATCATTACCATCAAACTATGTTGGTGAAGAAGCTCTTATCTCCTTAGGTCCTTTTAAACTTCTTTAAGAGGGTAATTGGCTGTACACAAGTTGAAATTGCATGATGGTTTTAGAATTTATCTAGTATCACACATTTCAGTTTTGAGAAAAGTTAAAGGAGACTATTGGGTATGGTGCCTCTACAGGTTGAATCATATGAAAATTGTTTTATATTAAATCCATCACATGTACTTAGTTGTAGAGCGTTAAAGGCCACATAATCTTATAAGTAATGTAAACCCCGAGAGTTTTCATACTAGTATAAATAGATAAAAATACAAAAATAAAAATAGATGATCAATGTAGAATTTAACAAAGACCCTAGAATAAGACCACAAGTAGTTATGAATCTATATATATCTTCAAACCATAAAACAAGGGCCTCTACATAATAATAGACACCAAATACAAGATTTCATAGCTGGTATCGAAAACTCAAAATATAGAAATAATTAAAATACTATTTCATATATATTAGAAAGTAAATAAACAATAAAGCTTATAGTTAGAAAACAATAGTTTAAGGATGAAACGTTAGGGTTATAGATACATGATAAGAACAAAAACAGATTCATAACTAATAATTTATACTCCAAATAAATATTTGGATTACATTATTGCTTTAGTTAGAGAATTTTAAAGCTTTTCGATACTGAAACGAAAATTGGCCTATTAAGCTTAGAAAACCCTAGTCGCATGAGATAAAATCCTACAAATAATTAATTGTGCAAACTTTAAACTCAAGTTTGAATTCAAAGAAAGTCTAGAAAGTTTGTAGAAGCATAAAATAAATTTTTTGAGATGGAACTCCTAAACAACTGACATTTTTATACGTGTTTAGCCTACTAAATATCCTAAAACTAAGATAATTAATTAATTAATATTATATTATATTATATTAATTTTTGTACAATTTTCGGTAGAGAATAAGGTGGTTTGCGGCTAGGATTTCCTTGAGTTTTTCACAGCCAAAAACCATCAATAACTTGCCTAAATTTGCACTAAAGGATTCAAAATTGACTAAGCTTAGCCAATCAAATCACTCCAAATGAGATACCCTAATAAATGCAGCCAAAATCATGCTTGCAAAATGGAATTCGATAGAGAATTCTTCCCCTATTTGATAGAAAATGTTGTTGCCTTTGTGTGTGTGTGTACACATATATAACACTTAATGAACAACAAATAAAACTTTTAATCTATACCGAAACAACAACAAAACCATACCAAACAACAGCTAAATTCATCCTCCATTGCACCACAAAATACACATAAACATAACTTTATAAACAAACTTCATTAAGATACACAACAAGCTTAGGGAATCAACAAGAGAGGCAAATAAAAATTCGTTCTAAGTTAACTTAAGTATTAAACATTGTCTTAAATAATGTTTCTATTAACCTGAGTTCGTGTCAAGCTTGGGCAAGGAGTATAGCATCATCTCATAAGCTCAAATAAGGTAATATCCAACCTTAAACTCTAGCTATACATTAAGATATATGTAGAAGTTAGGAAATCACAAGTTATGATGATTATAAAATGATATATCTCAAATAGTAGCTAGGGATTATAGAAAAACACTTAAGAGTAGCTTAAACATAGGTATAATACATATATAATGCAAGAAAAATAAGATATGAACCAAAGGAAAACGAAGAAGATGTTGAACAGTGCCTATTCCGACCATATGCCAGCAGTGTAAGTGCCCAAAGCCAGCAAAATACATGGATAGGCTGCTGATGTTTGAGATGATGTGCACTGGAACAGAAGCTACGTAAATTTTTTTACGTAAAATCAACTTATGCCGGCGACATATATCTTCTACACCAGCAGCATACATTGCAACACTGGTGGCATTAAGCCAACATACACTGAATGAAAAATTATGTAAAATTTTACATGAACACCGAGATCCTGGAATTCAACGTCGGTAGCATTAGATGCTGGTATACATGCAAATTTTCTCTGCACAAAGTCTGTTCGTCCATAATACATGTGTATATATGTATGTATATATATATATTATATATATAAAGAAAGAGGACATGAGATAAAATAAATAAATAAATAAATACAAATATTTTAAGATTAGTAAGTTTAAATATTTGTTAAGTATTAGACTTTAATAACCATTTACAAATAAAATACACTTTAGATAAATTAAACAAAATAATTATATTACAATAATTGTCTGATAACTATCTTATATAGGTATGTATATAAGAGTAGAAAATCTAAATAGGTTAAATTTACGAATAATATGACTTCTAAAAATAACAGAATAATAATATGAAGTAAGATCAAAAGAAACATGATGAAACTGAATGATAGAAAATAAACATTACTTACCATAAAGTGGTCGAAGTAACGAAAAATATGAAAATAATAACGATCATAATAATAAAATATTGAATTATTAAATACAAACTCTATAACTACCTAATGAAAATAAAATATTTCAATATTAAGATAAGCAAAATGAAAATAAAGATTAAATAATGAAAATCTGTTAACATACAATCCTTACCCTAAATGACCAATACAGGTAATATAAATTAAGTTAAACACCAATAAAGGACGCTTAGGCACTTATAGGAGTTTAGTTATATAATATAAGTTTATTAATGAATATTTATATTCAACTCAATCGGTGATCTTGATATTGTTGAGGACTTTCCAGTTGACTATTACGATTACACAAAATGAGCAGGTGAGTAACTCAGATCTATTACATTATTTGTGTTTGTAACTTGTTGTATATGTAATGCAAAGATAATAATATGTTGTTGTGGAAAGTTATTGAGTGTGTGTACTGAGATGTTTGTTTAGTTGACAAACCAAGACAATAAAAGTGATTATATGGATTGTCTGATGATTTGAAAAAAGCATGTTATATGTTGTGTATGTAATGTATGATCACCATAAGCTTGACTAAAAATTATTAGCTTTATAATAAAAACAATCGTGCATTACACAAACTTCACCATTGTAATATTCTAAAAGGGTGACAACTTGCAACGTATTAGTATTTTGGTTCTCTATTAATGCTTCGTTTTTCTAAAATGTTAGTTCTTCTAATATTTTTTTTTTGTTTGTTTGTTCCACAGGAACTAATGGCAACGAAGGACGCCGCTTGTGGTATCGCTTTAAAATTACTAATACTTATGGAGTTTTAAAGGATTGATGAGGAAATGGTCATATAAAATACCTTTAAATTAAAGTGATAATCCTAAAACGAGAAATCGTTGATTTTCCTGTGTACTTAGTCTCTCCTAGGTAGGTGAGTCATTAAGTAAATATTCTTCAACCTTAAAAAAAGGGCGTAAATCTTTTTTCTGTTTGGATTCTAGATCATCTAAGTTTGGATCTGTGCATGATTGATTGAATTGCGTTGCATATGATTTGTTAATACATTTGTTTGATATATAGTATGTCTAGTTATTCACTGAGCCTGTGTTTCGCTTACACTCCTAATGACCTTTCAAGCTGACCCTACTACCTGGCTTGTTACTTCTAGGAGTATGACTCCAGTAAGAATAGAAACTAAGAGATTATGGGATATTCGAGATAAGTTATTTACTTTTATTTCCTAGTTGTTATTTAGTTAGTATTGAAATATCAATTTATGTATTTTGGATCTTAATAGAATATGAAGTTGGTCTGTAATATTATATTACTCCAGACTTGTAATGGTAGTTATTTTACTAATTTATTGCTTACATGTATTTGTTATTTCTTATCGACGAAACTAAACGATCTTATTGTTTGAAAATATGTCATTCTTTGGTGGTAAACTGGTAATAGTATATATGTATGGTATGTATACTACCATTAGGGGTACCTTCAGGGCGTGATAAGTACCGATTCAATGAAAATCCATACTAGTAGAGGATGTTACTTAGGTGGATTATAATAGAGATTATCCACAATTTGACCTTAAAAGAAGAGATCAAGGTTTTAAGGCGGTTGGAAATTGTTATATTTGAAAGAGATTACTAATAAAAGATGGAAATTCTGTAAAGAAAGGTGGAAATCAAGACATTTGGAGGACTTTTCGTAATGACAGTTAGTATTACCTATAGTTTGTATTAGATGTGGTTGCATATAACAAAATAATAGTCTTGCTAGTAACTTGCAAGTACTTTCCAAAGATTGTATAAAAATTCAAATAATTAACTCAATTAAGTATATAAAGAATGGTGCATCATGGGGGAGTCATCTTCTTACCCAAAAAAATAACCCTTGTATTTTAGGAGTTTCGGGTACTTAAAAGTTCATATTTGTACTTTCACTTCATTACCTTGCAAACATGTAAGACCATATAGTTTGATAGACATAGAGATTTAACCAAAGTTAAAGAAAATACTATCAATCAATATATATGAAGAGTGTTGAACATTTTTCATACATTTTCTTTCCAAAAAATCATACTATTTGTGGGTGATATTAAAACCTAAGTTCTAAGATAACAAAGAGACAAGCATAAGATGGTAGAGAGTCAAAAGTGAACATACCTTTTGCCATGTGTTTGAAAGTGAACTTGTTTCTTTGTAATTTGATTAGTTAGCATTTGGTGAAACACTGTTACTTAAAGTTTGGACAAGGGTCTTTGGCAAATTAAGTCAGGCCTTTTACTAATAAGCTAAACATATATAGTGATAACTATATATGTAATTTTTTTTATCATAGTTTAAATTAAAATTCATGTATTAGCTATATTAAAATAGGTAAGATACTCAATGTCTTATGTGTCTTGAGAAATATCATCTTACCCAATAATATAGAACCCATAATATATATGTTTTAAGATTAAAATAGGTACTATGGCATGTATGAATTCCTGCTCTATATCCTATCATGTGGCTACAGATTTCGAAATTTGAGGCATAAACCTCTCTTATGACATCTTACAGTCATTGGACTAAATCATATAAAGTTTGACAGATTTCAGGATCTTAGTTGACAATACTGATGTTGTAAGTAACACTTCATGCAATCTCAACGTCCAAAGTTTAGGTTTGAATCCCATATCGTGTAAGCATATTTTTTAGAAAAATTGCAAATAACTCCAATAAACTTTAATCTAGGTGTATGGTACTTCCTAACTTTCAGATGGTGCTCTGCCCTCTCACCCCCACCTTAAAAACAAAAAACATTCAATGTTGCAAACATTCTCTCGAACCTTGATAATGATAATATAAAAGACATTTTGTATTTTAGTTTGAAAAAAAAAAAAAAAACTAAAATCATAGTTTTATTTTTTTTTTCCAATTACATTCAAATCAAAATTTAGGGGTGATAAAATATATATTGATAAGTTGAAAAGTGTTATTGCACCAAAGTCAAAGGTCAACTTTTATGGTTCATTTACCAATTTATTGAAATTTAAGCGGTTGATTTATAATATTTGAAAGTTTAAATGTGTTTTCGCTAAGGTTAAAAATTAAGAGGCTTATGTGTAATTTTTTTAATTTTTAATTTTTAATTTATTATCAATAAGCTTTAAAAATAAAATTTAATAAACGTGATGCACCATTTGTCCAGATGATTGATGAGCAATCGCCCATGCGTAATTTTTTATAAAATCGCCAACATAAGCAGATTTTATCTGTATTTCAATATTTGTACCCCCTCTCGCCCATGAATTTTTTACGGTAAGGTTTTTCTTCTCTTTCGTTATTAATTTTCATCTCCCAGTTATTGCTCTATTTTCTGTTTTGTTTTT
Organism: Combretum micranthum; assembly: GCA_024138025.1. Taxonomy (NCBI): domain Eukaryota; kingdom Viridiplantae; phylum Streptophyta; class Magnoliopsida; order Myrtales; family Combretaceae; genus Combretum; species Combretum micranthum. Next base: position 1,262,498 of record JAMXBD010000197.1, on the reverse strand, counting down.
GGTAGATGTCAACTTAGTGTTCTCTTGCACACCGATAATTTGTTTGACCACTCAATAATCATTTATCAACTTTGTTCACTCTGCTACGTTTTTTTAACTATTGATTTTAAAAACTTTGTTACTTACTCTAGGGAATAATGATGTAATTAATAGTAAGAATATGAATTGATAAGCTTATCCTATTTGAGAAGTATTTTCTATTTACGAATTTTGGAAGTGTGGTATTTAAACTTTTTCTCAATAAACTGACATAAATTCTTAAATATAAGATTTTGCTTTGGCCAACGTAAACGTATTAAGAGTTTGTTTGGATCGAATGATTTTCAATGGTATCTTATCTCTATATGAACTGCATTATATATTATTTAAATATTTATAAGTAACAATTTATTTTTTATCTATATCTGTTTTAATAAATAAATATCTATTAAAAATGATAAAGATAAGATGCCAAAATAATCAAAATGACGAACCAAATTGACCAAATCTGAATATATGCTACATAAAATCATACAATAATGTCTTTCACATAATGAACAACCCGTCTTTAACTAATTAATTGATGAAGAAAGTTGTACATAAGTTTGAATTTAGATATTGTCATGGTTCCGGAAACGAACCGGATACTCTAGATGATAAAAATGTATTAAATTATTTAACCAAAAGTTTTAAAATTTTATTTAGAATGCACATTTATATGTATACAAACATATTCAATATCAATCATAGTTAATATTATGAGATCGAAAAATACTCTAAAGGATAAAAAAATTACAATACAAAAAATAGTTTTATATTATTAAAAAAATTGATTTTGCTTTGAGGAGAAGTTTATTTAAACTAATTATATATGATTTTAAACTATGTTTATTTATATTGTTGATAATAATATATTAAATATTGTGAATAAGTAATAAATTTTACTATTTATATAAAATAATCTAAATATTAATAATTATATATTTAATATTATTTTTCTTTTTTTTTTTTTTTTCTTTTTAATGAAACTAGGTGGAACCGGCGTTCTACCAGTTTTAAGCCAAACAATCACCTAGAAATTGTGAAATTGGCGATTCCATAGCCGATTCTGGAACAACCGATAACAATTCCGATTCGATTCCCAATTCAAAATCGAAGCATGCCTATGTCTATTTGAATCTATCAACAATGCTTCGGTTATTTTTTCGAACCAATACTAAATGTAGGCTTATAGTTAAGCTATAAGTAATTATATAAAACAATTATATGATATGCACGATTTTTTTTTTTTTCATTTTTTATGAAAACCTAAGCTTTACTTACAGCAATTTTTTTTTTTAATGAGCCAACAAAACTAAAAAATTTTCAAGAGAAAATTTGAAATAAGATCCTGCAAGTTGCAGCAGTAATCAAAAATGAAAATTTGTCAAGAATAAATATATAATTTTATGTATTAATTTAAATTTCAATTAAATTATACCATGTGTTTTAATTTTTGTTGGCAACAATAAGTGTATAATTTTATTTATTAATTTTACTTTTTTATTGATATTAATCATTTTTTCCATGAGCGTTGATAATTTAACTTCAATTAATATTTTTGCTCTACGTGACATAAATTTTTGGATATGTTCCAATGAAGCGTCTTTTAGCTTTTCTATGTAGACTCAAACTTTTTTTTAATAAATTATTTATTAAAAATAGATATAAATAAAAAAATTAATAATTTTTATGAAAAAATTAAATAAATTAAATATAAATAAAATATAATAAATATAAATCAAATATATTATTTCGAAACAAATATAAATTCAGATGAAAAACTGGCTTTCTAACCCGCTAATAAATGTTAAAGACGATGCATGTTATCTATTATTTGTGGTCAAAAAATAAAATAGATGCAGATCCATAATCATTTGAAACTGGAACGAGTGGCAAAGAAGTGGGCAAATGGGAGAGTGAGAGATTCGTTGAAATGACACTGACGTATAATTATGGAGAAATTTCTTCTTCTTTTTTTTAAGTTTTATAAAAATTATGTATAAATATCAATAAAAAAAATTTCATTGTAAACAATTTAAAAACACTAGATATTATTTTCACACATTTTAAAGCGCATATATACTACCCACTGTTCTGCTGTACACGTGAACCCATGAAGCCCATTAAATCATTTTTAAGAAGAAAAAGGATCAAGACGTAAAGAGGCGGCTAATTTGGTCAAAAAAAAGTAACGAGGCGGCTAAGATCCTGTGGTGTGGGTGGTTGGTTAGTTCTAACAAGAACATAACTTACATAAATACATGTCATACTATTGCAATGCCAGTGGCCTAAAAAAAAAAAACCCACTGCAATGCCTGGTATTACTATCACATACCCAATTCATCATAAAAATTAATTTAATCATGAATATATTTAAATCTGATTAGGATTTATTTGTTTCATTGCTTTTTTATTATTTTTTGCTTCATCTATTATTATTTTCAAATAAACTATTTGTAAAAAACCGATACCAATAAAAAAAATATTTCTTACTCATAAACTGATCAAATAGACTAGATATTGATGTGGAAAGATTATAAATCTGTATTTTTCATTTTAAATGACCTCTTCCAGTGGAAAGATGCTTTGGAAGGAATCACTGTGAAAGAAGCACAGTTAATGTTAATTGCAACAATGGGAACCTTTCGCTCTATTTTTTTCTAAGCCACTGATTTGGGTCTATGTGCATCCTTATAAAGGACCCTGCTTTTTTTTTTTCTTCCCAATTTGTAAGTTACTAGTAATGCATCATTGAAACATACTACTAAAATCTTTCGTCCACCAAGGCTAACCAGAAAAAAAAAAATGCACAAATAAGTAAGATAACATATAATAGAGAACTAGCAGCAATTAAGCGGGCAATAAATATACCACGTTTATCCTCAAACAATGCACTTAAATGCCGTAAAAACCAACACATAGATATAGTCCGTCATTTTGGATACATACTTTGTTTTGGACAAGAAAAACAGATGTGTAAGTGCTATTCCTGGGGTTCCAATTTTTCTATAAATGAAGCTTTACCTAAGGTTTCCATTTTGTGTCAAAGCCGCCATGATTGACTATGAAAGTGATCACATTGTTGTGGGACAAATAACAAACCGTTAAATGTACTTTTTGGATTCATCATGGTATCATGAAAAGGTTTAAATAAAGGTGTTAGGTATTATTATTAGGTAAATTGCGATTGTCATTATGTTTTTTTTAACTTGAAAATTTGTGCGTTATCTATAAGCAACATTCCAGACTAATTAACCACATATAAGTATGACGAATGTTAAAATAATGTCAAATGTCAAGATAATTAAGTTCCCCCTTTTAATGAAAAAGCCTTGTCTTGCTTCCTATTCATTTTTGGGTCGGGACCCGAGGGCCTTTTTCTCAAAAAAGTACTAAATATTATTAAAAAATACAACTAACCGAAAATCCGTAGCCTAGGTGACTCACAATCTCGCTCTCGCCCAAATGAAATGGGGTGAATCAAATCAAGAAGCTTCTTGATTGATTCAGGGGAGCAGGCTCCTGTGTGGACAACCCCATCACTATCAAAACCATGAAGCTAAATATCTTGGTAGAAGACTTGATATGGCAGGAGCGGAAGCAGTAATGGTAGTAAGCCCAAAGAAGGTGAATGAAAAAATGAAGGGTTAATGTCCTCAACATACTGGCTGAGTTTCTTGAGTGCCACTCTTTGAAACTAGTATGTTTAAAAATCCCACGTCTTAACCTCTTATCCTTTAGCCTTATATATAATGTAAAATCAAACTAAACCATGATCGAACAAGAAGAGACTATGAAAGATTTGTGGGCTTGGATTACAAGCATATATGGGTAGTTTGGAGGTAGACTTCGGGCTTGATGAATGTAAGCTTTTTTTTTTTTTTTTTTTTTTTAAATAATAAAATAATATTGACGAATTTCATATTTGTGATGGAGGTGGAGGTGTACTTTTAATTCAGTTGTTGGTTCATAAACAGGATAAAAAAGGAACAAATCTGTGGCTGTCCATGTCGTCATGCTTGCATCTGGTCCCATTTGTTTCAAACTTCCTCTTTGCCTCTTCGCCACTCCACCGTTTTCTCTCTCCAACTCCTCTCTCCTTCCTCTCTCTCTCTCTCTGAAACACACACACACACAAATGAACATTACATTGCATAAATTTACATTAGCATGAATAAACATATAACTACCCCCCCAAAAAAAAAGCATGAATAAACATATACGAATACATACATACATAGAATAAGGCATTTAGCTATGCTCTGAGGTAATACATCTCTCGTTCCTTCCTTATGTTTCTTTTTTTCCCATTTCATGTGTTTGATTTTGTTATCTCGGAATTCAAGTTTCAAACTTTGTTTCCATTACCATTTGTTTGGATTTATTTTTTATGCATGTTTGTATGGGTGGTGTTAAGCTGGCTGTTCTTTGGATGCAGATTGTTGGCGGGAGAGAAATTGTGACTTTGAATAGATTTTGAGTTGATTCACTTTGGATCTTATACAATTTGATTGTTACGTCAAATTTCGTATCTTTTTAATTTTTATTGATTCAGCATGGTTCTATCAAGGTAGACAAGAATAAAAGCGGAAAATTAGAGAAATTATTCACTTGTTCTATAGAGCTGGGCAATTTTATCATGTGGAAAGCTATCTATTTTTTTTATTGATTCCGATCCATAAGAGGCAACGAGTTTGCTAGTAGGCTGTTAACATTAGCCATTGAGGTGGATTACAGTAGGTTGTGATTGGATAGGAGCACCGGAATGGCAGAAAATGAAATTGAAAATGGCGGTGGGAGTGATCCATAAAATGGACTGGTCAAGGAATCTATGCTGCACAGACTGCTCTAGATATTAATCAATTGAGAAATCAAATGGATGCAGTTGCAGTCCTTCTTTTGCCATCTTGATAGCCTTTTTAGGTTGCATTACTTCCGGTCCCGTGAACCTGCATGAGTTCTGGCAGTAATTGTGAAGCTAGGATATAGCCTACGTTAATTGTGATTGTGATTAGTATGCCAATCCAATGAATCTTAATCTTGTGAAAATAATCAATACAGAACATTGTTGAAAGCTTTTGTGTTAATATGCTTCTAATGTACTTACTAGGTTTAGTTTTGACACTATGTAAGACATGTTAAGTTGAGAAAGCAAGTGGGTGTTTTTTCAGTTTCTACCTTGGTAAACCATATACTCATTGAGGTTTTAAATTTTTTTTTTTTTTTAATATAAAAGTTTTCACTACAGGCAGTGGATAACTAATCGATATTTTCTTTAAATCTTTGCATTTCCTCAGGTTTCTCCATTGACTAAGTACTAGAGGTTTCTCCAGCCATCTTGTGTCCTCTTGATAAAACATGAAGCTCAGCACATGCTCATCATCTTCTAATATTAAATTTTCTTCCCCTGATGGTTTGCACCATTTGAATGCTATCCAGAGACCATCTATAAAGAGTATCAATTGCATGTGGAAGAGCTCTCATAAGGGTAAAAGATTGGTTGTATGTAGTCATTTGATGCCAGGACATTTGGATGGATCCTTCGTGGGAAAGAAAAAACTGGAGGAGCCTCGTAAAAAGCTGGAGTGTGTAAGGACGTTATTGATTGACAATTATGATAGTTACACATACAATATTTACCAAGAATTATCCATTATCAATGGAAGTAAGTCTTTTACGCTTTTTGAATAGTATTGTGCTTTTTAGTGGTACACCAGCCTCTTTGGCATGAACATGGAAAAATGCTATGATTTCTGCTGCATAGTAATGCCTTCGCTTTTCAATATGATGGCAGTACCTCCAACTGTAATAAAGAACGATAGTTGGACATGGGATGAAATCATCTATTACTTGTATGAAGAAAGGCATTTGACAATGTAGTCATATCTCCTGGACCTGGTTCTCCTTCTTGCCCTGCAGATATAGGTATGTTGGAAATGAGTCTTTTACATTACATTTGATTTTACCTTACGCTAAACCCATTCCTATGAGATTTGGTTTCTACAAGTGGAAAATTTATCAAAATTTACTCCCATAAGATGTTGAATATAATTTATCAGCAATCGATGAACTAGACATCGTCATTTTTAATGCTTTTATTGTCACAACTAAGTCAATGTTATGATATCCATTAATAGATGAAAAATTGTATGCACTTGATGTTTTTGCATAGCGTGGGGAAATCTGGGGTATAGAAATAAGCAAAGTTAGAATTATGAAAGAATCACCAACATTATATTTTATTGTCCTTAGTGAATTTGCCACATGAGATGGAATGACTTTGCCCTTTTGCATGGATTACTAGCTTTGACATGAACAAAAGGTTGACACACATCAATTATGTGATATCTATGAGAAAGTCAGATTAATGGCATACATATAGAATGGCAGCATGACTGTAAAACATAAACATGAATATTAACAGACTCTCCAGGTGTTGAGATCTTGAGCATAACTCTTGCCATTTTCTATTCATTCATTATATAACAAGGGAGTCAGTGAAGTGGGAACGGCACTCCTATTCTTTGACTTAAGAAAAGAGATAATTTTCTTTCATTGCTCCTTTCGCCCTTCTTTATCATTTCTTTAGAAGGTATGCTGTCAGATTTTCATCATTGATTATGCTGGTACTTCTTTGGTAATATATTGGATAATCTTACAGGAATCTGTCTTGAGCTCTTGCACGAGTGTGGAGATATCCCAATTTTAGGTGTTTGCCTTGGGCATCAGGTATGTCCTATTTGGCATCTAGTTTTCGTTACCATTCTATTCGTCATGAGCACATATTCTATTTTAAGAGTTGGTAAGCATTATCTATAGCTTCTTTATTTTCTTGAGAGCTAGAGTTGCATGAGTTGTCTCATTATAGTTATTCCTAATACTTCCTATGCAATCTGTAGTATGCAGATCATGATCTTTAGGTTTTTGGTAGAAAATCGTTTACTTGTGACTTGTGGAGGATCAATATGATTTTCTTTTAATCAAATTTGAGTAAATCTGTAACCTGAAGAAACTGAAAAAGGATAAGCTTGCTGTAAGCTGTCCTTTTGCATAAACCTGATAGAAGAGTTCCAGTGCATAAAATTGATTATGTCTTAGCAAACTCAGCAAAATGTTTATCTGTTTTGTTATATTTTATAAGTGCTTTGTTTATTTATGATACTCGAAAACATCTCTGTTTAAATTCCTTGCTCGCCTTGGATCAATGTGGCTCTACTGTCATCTGTAACGGATATTCTATCCTATCACACATGCTTCTATTGTGCATGCATGTGTTGAACTTCAAACTGCCAAGATAATAAGGCTTCTTTTGAGGAATTGCATGTTTTTGAGGTGCAAAGATTGCATGGAGCTGCTTCCTTGATGATCTACTGCCAATTGTTTTAAGTTATATCCAGCCCTTATGCAGTTAGTATTATATGACAGCTTGACCGCTGAAAATTTTAAATTCACATCTTCTCTGCAATGGATTTTCTGAGGCAAAGTAGCATCCACTGCATTCTGGTACTAATTTCAGAAGATTTTCTTAATAGGATCTTATTGTATAAGCAGAGAATACTTCCTGGCCATTCACTTTACTATAAATAATAATTCCGTTACGTTTTATTTCTTATGAAGAGCTATTATGATATTCAGTTGAGTGTAATAGTCATTTCATAAGAAATCCCTATTAAAAAAATATTGAATAATCATTCATTTTCAAACTTATGAATAACAATTCAATGTTAGAATTGTTTTTTTTTCTCTAATTTACTCTCATTTAAATGAAAACTGACAAATGAATATCTCATTACAACTTTACTCCATTTTTCAGTAATAGTAATTTCATTATAGCATTATTTATTCAGCTGTGCTTTATGTTGATTTATCCTTCTTATGCTCCAAAGAATTGTGACAAGCTACTGCATTTTTTTATGGTCAGAATACACTGAAGGGAACAGGACATTTGTGTACATTGAGTTTTAGTATGACTGGCATACACTAAATGTATTATCTGCTATACCATTAATATTTTTCTCTTGTGGTTGGTAATATGAAATGGTTTATTGTATTCTAGGCTTTAGGATATGTGCATGGTGCTCAAGTTGTCCATGCTCCTGAACCAGTCCACGGCCGCCTCAGGTACTTATTGAGATGAGTGCAAAGTGCATTTTACAATTTGACTTATGTTTTTCAGTCTGTGTTGGAAAAGTGATTTCAGATTTATATGCTATATGCATCCTTGCCAAGACATTGAATAATGGATTTTTCTTTATTTTTAATATTGAATGCTGGGACATCATTCTGTGCTCTGACTTTGTATACACACTTACAGTGAGATTGAGCATGATGGAAACCGGCTGTTTAGCAAAATTCCATCTGGTGGAGACTCAGGATTTAAGGTTTGTTCATCCATAGTAGTCAATTGTTAAACATTTTGGTGAATTTGACTTAAGCTGTAATCTTGCTTAATAAAACATTTTAATTATATGGGATAAATCTGGGGATTATAAAGTTTGGGATGATTGAAAACCTGTTTGAAGCCCAAGAAAAAGAGCTCAATGCAGATAAAACATGCTAGCATAATTTGGTCAGAATGGATATATGTTCCTATCATAGGAAACAGCTCTAGGAATGCTGGATTAATATTGCGTGACATGGTATGGTTTCTTTTCTCAATATAACATGTTTGCCTGGCCAAAATAAAGATGTGGCATGTTTTTCATCTCTACCGTTACTTATATTAAGATGATTTCTTCCTCTCCTCTGTTTCTTTATAATGCAACTGATATTTGGTTTTCATTATCAATTATATGAAGCATCATGATCTTTTTTTTTTACAGGTTGTTCGGTATCATTCTCTCATCATAGATGCAGAAACGCTTCCAGAAGATCTTATACCTATAGCATGGACCTCTTCTGGTGGTGCTGTTTCTTTTTCTGAGACTCAGAGTACTGATGTTGTTTTAGATGCCTATGGTCACTTGAGGCAACAAGTATGTGGAGATTCATTGTCAAAAGTAATTACTGGAAAATCTCAGCCTCTAAGACATTCTGCGAATATGCAAAGCAAAAAAGTTCTAATGGCAATTAAGCATTCAAATCGGCCTCACTATGGGTTGCAGGTGAATTTCAGGTCATTATTAATTATCAGTGGTTCACCCTTCATGTCTCCTCTCACTTTTAAGATGTCCTATTGCTCTTGCAGTTTCATCCAGAAAGTGTTGCAACGTGCTATGGGAGGCAGATTTTCAAGAATTTTAGGAAAATCACTGAGGATTATTGGTTAAATTCAAGATCATCTATATTCAGAGGGAAAAGTGCTCAGTCTATTGGTAATGACTATGCTTTTATAATTGTGCTTCTACTGTATGAACCATGCATGTCTTTCCTCGGCCCTTGTAGGTTTGGTATAATTTCATGCACTAGACTCAAAAAGTCCTATCAGGGCTTAGACTCAAAAAGTCCTATCAGGGCTTTTTACTGGATATGCATATATAGTGACAACCTAATTGCACAATGTGTAGTTACCTAAAGCTTGATAGCTGCTTATCTATCTCTTAAGCAGTAAACTTTTTTTAGTACGCCTGCAGGTGTCCCATGCTGATCGTCTCCTTAGGCAAGTTTGTTTAAGAAATGATTCATATGGTGATCTTGGTATAACCAGTGGCCAGTTATATCAAGAGGCTTCTCATAGCAGGCTGCTTGCATATGAAATGAATGGCAGAGTAACCTAAACTTGTCCAGTAGAGAAACTGATTCACATGCAAGAACTGCTGTAAAATTTCTCAAGTTGACATGGAGAAAATGTGAGAACATAGCTACTAAACTTGGTGGGGCCGAAAATATATTTTGCAAACTTTATGGCAATGACAAGGCTGACAACACCTTCTGGTTGGACAGTGCCTCAACGGAAAAGGTCAGTTTTCGTAATTTCTTTTTATTTTATGCCAAATAGGAGGGTCTTCTTGTTTCCTTTTTATTTATGGAAGACTGCATGACTATCAGTTACTATAATTTTTTGCAAGCTCTTTTAACATTGACACAATACTTGGGGAGGTAGTCAGGATTTTCTTCTGTTTATTCAGGACACTGCCACTACTTACCATTCTCCTTTTCTTTCTTGTTCATCTAAGGGTATATTCATGATTTGGAATGATTGAAAGCTAAATGGGGGGATGTAGTCAGAGCATTTTCCTCTGTTTATTCAGGGCACTGCCACTACCTACTATTCTCCTTTTCTTTCTTGTTCATCTAAGGGTATATTTATGATTTGTAATGATTGAACAAGCTAACGGGGGGTGTTAGTCCTCTGTTTATTCAGGACACTGCCACTACCTACCATTTTCCTTTTCTTTCTTGTTCATCTAAGGGTATATTCATGATTTAGAATGATTGAACAAGCAAAACGAGGGGAGGTATGCAGAGCTTTTTTCTCTGTTTATTCAGGACACTGCCACTACCTACCATTATCCTTTTCTTTCTTGTTCATCTAAGGATATATTCATGATTTGGAATGATTGAACAAGCTAAACGGGGGGTAGGTAGTCAGAGCATTTTCCTTTTATTCAGGACACTGCCACTACCTACCATTTTCCTTTTCTTTCTTGTTCATCTAAGGGTATATTCATGATTTGGAATGATTGAACAAGCTAAACAGGGGGAATGTAAACACATAGACACAGGGGAAGGGTGAAAATTAGAAACGAATCACTTTTACATAAGTTTATTGATGCTACATACTGATATTTTCTGATGGTCCTGCCTTTCATATGCTCTCTCATTGAGGAGTTGTCAGTTACTACTAACAAGTAATCTCTTGATTTCTATTTCCTCCACTTATCAAAATGGTTTGTACTCATGTTATCTGCAACAAACCATTAGTACAGGGAAAAAACTGGTTATATGGTGTATGAAACATAACAGAACACTATGTAATACAATGTTATTGATGATGTAAAGAACTCTTTTCACATCTGTATTTTGTAAATATTTTTAGGTTAAGTAAATAACTATGTTTTCTTCCCCTTCTATTTTGGATATTCAGGGGAGAGCTCGGTTTTCTTTCATGGGTGGTAGAGGTGGACCTCTTTGGAAGCAGTTGACATTTAGACTCACAGAGAACGGGTAGGATTTAATGTGTCTGCATTCGTACAAACATTTAATATATTAATCTCTAACATCAGTATCAGTGTCCTGTTATATCTTGTTTTTATTCAATACTGTGTACTTTTGGAACCAATAATTTTATCCAATAAATTAAGTTGTCTTATGGATATTGATTTCATAAGCAGTGACGATGGTTATGGAGGTGGAGGCTATTTATCAGTAGAAGATGCTCAAGGTTCCATCACTACTGCATTCTTGGAAGAAGGTTTTCTTGATTATCTAAACACGGTATGATATCAATGACTTCAGTTGAATCTTGTACTAATCGGTATTAGCAAGTATCGTACATAGCTTTATATGGTGTTTTCCAAGTGCTATGGTGATTGTTACCTTATTTTTGTTTAATTGTTGATTAGTAAAGCAGGTTGCCATAGTGTGATTTCATATTCCTGAAATCAATTTATACAACTTCTATGTGTTGTTACTTGTTTTGAACATCTTGTGATTTGATTTTCACCCTCATTACGTGACTTTGATGACATCTCTATATAGCTCACAAATCAAATCCGACAAGGCCCTGTTTCTTGATCAGCATCTGCTATATTTGGAGTCTTGGAGCTATGTTTGTCACAAATAAACAATCTATTAAATTACTGTATTATGGAGCTTCAAATTTCTCTTACATTCAGACTTACTCATATAGCTTTAGGTTATATGGCCTCGCTACATAAGATTTTGATGATGCTTCTGTTTCTCATACTGTTCTCATGGCTTATTCTGTGTGCAACTGAAAATTCCAGATTTCTGTATGTTGTTCTTGGTCGCTTGTTTGAAGTTTCTTTGTTTGAATCTATTATTGTGAGTGTATTGTCCACAATTGGTTCCGACTACTAAACATAGTTTTTGCCCCTGTATATTGCAGGAGCTTCAATCATATCATTGCGAGGAAAAAGATTATGATGAATTGCCATTCAGTTTTTATGGTGGATTTGTGGGTTACATTGGGTGAGGTTTTTATACATGTTAAGCCACATACTATAAAATGAATCTTAAACCTATTTGTTATCTGCTGCTTCCTCTACTCTTCTTCTTCAATCACGCAAATAATCTATTGATTAATCTTTATGATATTATAACAATAAAGATTTGTTTCCTCTCCTCTTACCCTTCCAATTTCGTCCCTCTTTCTCTCTCCTCTCCAGCTGTCCGCACATTTCCTTTGCCACCAATGAGGGGTAGCTCTGCTCAATGTTGTCCTTAGGGTCAGCTCCACAGTGGGGGACCCTCTGCCTCTTGAAGTGATGTTGGTTCCTCAACCCTTTTCTCCTTCTGGCCAAAGGATAGTCGAACTGGCTGCCTCTGGGTCCAATTAACCTTTTGTTTTTTCCAAATTGGGCCTAGGTCCTCCTGTGTGCTTTGGTTCTTTTGGTAATTCTTATATGGAGGAATTCAACAAAGTTCTTGATATAGTTGAAGCTGGCAAACCTCCTCCCAAGCAAAAGTGCTTTGCTGAATTGTGGTTAAAACCCCGCTTTGAATAGAGCAAGTCTAGAAGCTTTCTTACTTTCCTTTGGTTGCTAGGGCTCCAACAGCTAAAGTTAAGCCTCGTCTAGCTATAGCAAAAAAAGGAGCTATATATTAGGAGTTGATCCTTGTAGGGTATTTCCTTTGTCGAAAGATCGTTTTTTCCTTTGTTCAATCCATTGCTCTCAGAGTTTAGAAGGACTATGGCATTCTTAATATCTTGGGAAGTAAGGAGGGTTTTTTCTATTTTCGCTTTGTCCCCTCTTTCACATCTGGACTGCATCCTTGCTAAACCATGGTACTTTACCCAAAAACTTGGTCTTATAGAAATGGAGAAGAGGAGTGTCCTTCAATAAGTCACAACCATCTGTTTTGCTAGCTTGAGTTTTGTTATCTGAGATACCTTGTTAATATCTTGATACTGAAGGTATCAGTTATTTAGCGAGTGGGGTGGGAATCCCATTGCAAGCCGACTTTTTAACCGCATCCAGAGAGAGGACTAATCAAACTAGAGTACTCATTGAGATTGATGTCAAAGAAGAACCATTTCACCGAGTTGAAGTTATTAGAGAAGATTGTGACTCAACTATTGTTTCTATTGAATACCAGTGGTTACCTACTTATACTAAATGCAAAGTTTTTGGACACTTTTGCTTCTCTAGGCTAGCTTCTCAAGATGAGGAAAGGCCTGTTTCTCCTCGAGATTATAGAAAAGGGAAGAAGCAAGCTCATCCTATTGAGATCCCCAGCCAAGGGGATCTACCTTCCAATCTTAAGTGTGACAATTTATAGGTGGTAAGTGAAGAATAGGCCTTATCTCTTATCAAATTTGCCAACACAAAATTTCTAGGAAGCTTGGATAGGCTTGAATGTTCCTATCCATTTTCAAAGCACTAAGTCTATATCTTCTCATGTGTTTGAGACTCTAGAGTTTAAACAATATTGAGGATAATGGGCAAGAGTTGGGGACCCTTGGTATTCAAGATGGCTTTGCTTCTACTCCTACCACGACTCTGGTAGAAGTGGATAAGGGTAGCAGAATTCACCCTAGAGATTTCTTCCCTAGTACCTCCTCAAGCAATGGGAAGAGCTCTTCTTTTAGAAGTATTAAGAGCTCTTTAGGAAAAAATGGAAAAAAAAAAAAAAAATCTTCAAACGATGAAGGCGCTCCTACACATAGCACTACAACTACCTTTTTTTTTTTGGTGAATCATCATGAATTTTGCTACCTAGAATATCTGAGGAATTAGTGATCCTATCAAAGCAGTAGATGTAAGGAAGATTTGTTATGAAAATGTATTTCTTTGCTAGGGTTGTGTGAAACTAGAGTAAACCACTCAAAAAGGCTACTCATCAAACAAACTATCAGTCATAGATGTAACTTTGCAATTAATAGCCTTGCTAGGAAATGTATTTGGTTGTGTTGGGATTCCTATGTTGGGACGTAGTTGTTCTGATGGAGCATCCTCAATTCTACCACTTCTCTTGCACGAACTTGACGTATAATATCTCTTTCTTGACTACTTTTGTGTATGCCTCTAACTTTGTTTCAAACAAAAGGGAACTTTAGGAACAACTCTTGGGTCCTTCTTTGATTTTAGTAAATTCTCCTTGGACTGTTCTGGATAGTGCTGAATTGGATGACCTTCGTGTTAGTGACAGCCTCTACTCTTGGTCCAGCAAGCAACTGGAAAACCCTATTCAAAAAATTAGATTGAGCCTTATTTAACCAGGAATGGCCCATTAAGTCTTCAGATTCTAGAGCAAATTTTCTCTCACCTATTCTTTCATACCATTTGCTGTGTATTGTCTATGGTGATTTTGCCCCCTGCAAGGTGTTAGTCCCTTTTTTAGTTTTTTGACTTTTGGATGGAGGATCCTAGTTTTATGAAGTTAGTCCCCTAAATCTAGATGGCCAAGGGTATGGGATCAAAGCTTTATCAAGCTGTACAAAAACCGAAGCTCCTCAAGGCTAAGCTAAATAAGTTGAATAATAGATAGTTCTCTAACATCTCAAATGGTATCATCCAAGCTAGAGATTCATTGGCAACCATCTAATCATCAATTGGGCATGGAGATGTATCAGTTTTGCAAGATGAGCATGAGACTTTTCAAAAGTTTTATTTGCTAAGAAATGTAGAGCAATGCTTCTTCAAACAAAAATCTAGAATCGATTGGCTCGAACTTGGATATAAGAATACGTCCTTCTTCCATAGAGCTATGGTTCAGCACCATAACCGAAGCTCAATTAAATCTTTAAAGCGAGAGGATGGCTCTATGACCATGAGTTGCCAAGAAAGCAAAGCTGAAATTATTGCTTACTTATCAAAGCTGTTTGGTCAATAAGAATCTGGCCTTAATCTTTCCAATGTTGAAATTTTAATTTCTTGGAAGTTGAAGAGCTCCTGAATCAACTTCCTAGAGATCTCGTTTTCTGATGAAGAACTTAAAAACGTTATCTTCAGCCAGCCTAACGGTAAAGCTCTAAGCCTGGATGGATATAATGCTAAATTTTTCAAAGTTGCATGGCCAATTATTGGACAAGAGATCATTGCTGCCATCAAAGAATTTTTTTCAATTAGATCATTTTCTAAAACGGTTAAATAGCACAGTTATTACTTTCGTTCTCAAAGTTCCAAATGCTACCAAGCTCTTTGACTTCAAGCCTAACTTTTGTCATAATGTGCTATAGAAAGGCCATTTTAAAAAGTCCTTTTTCTTGGCTCAAAGAGACCTTAGGCTCTCTTGTAGAGAAAGAGCAGTTGAGCTCCTCACTTGAAAGGAAAATCTCTGATAATATTTTCATTGCTCAAGAGTTAGTCCATGGCTACCATCTAATAAGTGTTCTGATGCGAACGCATCAAGGGCAAATTGATTCAGTTTTAGGAAATGATTGAGCATCAGGTTACTTTGGTCAAACTTGATTTAAAAATGGTGTAACAAAGTTCAAACGGAAGAAGATGTGAGTTTGAGAGATCTGGTGATGATGATCGAACGATGACGATGAAGTAAAGATCACTTTGTCGCAACTATACACTGGCAAGGTACGTCGCCGGCCTTCATAGGTACGCTGCCGACGTTGGTTGAGAAAGCCGCTAGCTTTCCGTCGGCTTTGAAGATGAACAGAAGAAACGCCGCCAGTTTTTCATTATAAGCTGCTAGCTTATATTACATGGATTTTTTTTTTCTTAGGGAAATTTATTGTAATTAATAGGATTTTTATTCTTTTGACTTTTCTTGTTTAGTTGCTTAGGTTTTAGGCTAATTAAAGCCTATATATATATATATATATATATCCATCAATATGTAATCCATAAGATACAGGTTTTATGTTATTTCCTTGGAGAGAAAGACTCCTCCAAAGTTGAGTTCTTGTTGATAAGAACTTGTAATTGCATGTATTGCAATTGTTCATGAATATTGAGAGATTGTGATTTCCTTTATTCATTCTCGTTGATTGAAATATTTAGATTCTTTTAACGTCGTGTGAGATTTGTAGAACGTGGGTTATATCATTCTGTGATTCAAACACAAAACTAGTTTGATTTTGTGATTCGTGGCATCTATCGAATTGCGATTTCATCCATATCCTTTAGATTTTCAAATTTTATACATTTAGAAAAACCTAAAAAGACCAGCAACCCTAATTTTTGAAGGAAAGAAGTTCTGACCCCTTATTGCGATTTCATCTATATCCTTTAGATTTTCAAAGTTTATATATTTAGAAAAACCTAAAAAGATCAGGAACCTTAATTCTTGAAGGAAAGAAGTTCTAACCCCCTCAGATTCACATCAGGTTCTCTAAGATTTGGTAACAAAGTTGATATCCCTAAGGCTTATGATACTTTGAGTTGGAAGCTTATTGAGAAAGTACTCGAATGCAAACTTGTTAGTACAGTGCTTCTTTACGTCAAAATTTTCTTTCAACTTGAATGGTGAACTCGTGGGTTATATCTCAACCCATAAAGGACTACGCTAAGGTGATCCTTTTACCTTATCTCTTTGTACTTGCAATGGAATTTTTATCTTGCATGTTTTGGAGTAAGGCTCAATGCCTATCCTTATCCTTTTCCTTTCATTAGAGATGCAAAGAAGAGAAAATCACTCACCTTTGTTTTGCGGATGACCTTATGGTTTTCTCCAAGAAAGAAACCTTCCTTCTATTTCATTTGTTCATGAGAATTTGATGGAGTTCTGGCTTCTTTTGGACTTAAGGCAAATCTGGAAAAAAGTAAAGTTTTCTTCTCAAATGTTAACATGCCAATCAAGGAGGTGGCTCCTACAATTCTTAGCTTTCAAGAAGTACTCTCCCTCTACGCTACTTGGGTTTCCCTCTCATTTCATTTAAATTATGGAGGGAAAATTGTGATATGTTAATGTAAAATCATTACTCATCTAGAAGCTTGGACAAGTAAGTTTCTTTCTTATGTTGGGAGACTTCAACTTTTGAAGTTAGTTATTTTTTCAATGCAAGTATATTGGGCATCTAATTTTCAACTCCCCAAGAAAGTTGTGATATGGATTGAACAATTAATGAGAAATTTTCTTTTGAGTGGAAGCCTGAACGTTGCTTCAAAAGTGAAAGGGAGATGGAAAAAAGTGTGTTCCCTTTTGAGTAAAGGTGGTTTCGGATCCCTAAGCTTGAAATTTGGAGTAAGGGAGCACATTTGAAGTATATGTGACATCTCTATAGTGGAGGTGTAAGGGGTATTTGAGTGGATAGGATCCATACTATCTTTTTGAAAGGTGAGAGCTTCTGGTTAGTCATATGACCCTACCTTTACTCTTGGACTTAGGGTAAAATTTTGAATTTGAGAAGCCTGGCTTGATAATTTTTTGAATGGAAAGCTGGAAACAAACTATCCATATCTTTTTGTCAGATTATTGTCTCCTGTAAGGATCCTTCGATAATATCTTCAATGCTAGGGAGATATCATCATCTGGTCTTCTCCTAAATGCTAGGCTTTGTTGTTTGGTTGATAATCGTTCTTGGGAAATTTTGGAATCCTTTCTATAAGAATTTGAGTATATCTACAAATTTGCAGCCTAATTCCTCTAAGTAAGATGAACTAATATAGCGGCCTTCTTCCAGCGGTAGATTCTCTCTCAAGAGTGCTTATCAAGCTCTTAACCCTCTCGGCTCCTTGGTGCACTGGTTTAAAATAGTGTGGAAGAAGGGTATTATTTCAAAGCATAGCTTTATTCTTTGGCTAGCTATTAAAAAGAAGTTGTATACGCTTGAAAAGTTATCTACATGTGGAATTACATCTACCACATCTTGCTATTTTTGTAATTCAAGCATGGAGTCTCATGAGCACTTATTCTTTATATGTCCACTCTCTTGCTTAATTGGTTACTGATTATTGACTCCTTACATTGTCCTTTTACTTTCTTAACCTGGCGAGGAGTTTTGGATGGTCTCTCTTAATCTCCAACTTCTCAGCTCACTGATAGATGAAAATTTGGTTTTATTGCAACTGTCTATTGTATACGGAGGTTAAGAAATTCCATTCAATTGGGATAACACATTCCAAATGTTTCTACTCTATTAGGCTTATTTTGAATTATACTTTTTTTATTGAGTAGGGTTTGACTCTGTTCACCTTGTTTGATGTAGCAGCTTAGGTGGTTTCTTCCAGTTTTGGGCTTGTAATATTGGGCCCTTGCCCTATATTGCACATGCGGTTGTATATTTTCCTTTGGTTTAATGGATATTTTGACTTAACCAACAAAAAAAAAAAAAAAAAAAGATTTGTTTGATTATTACTGTTTTGTGCCTCTCTTTGTCCTATAAATTTATTATTTTCCTTGCTAATGATTCCAAATCATGCTTTATTTATGTGAAAGAGTGCATACGTTTTCACATCTACATTGGAAGTGATTCGTCTGAACTCTTCTTGAGTAGTCGCCTAACCCAAAGGCCTCAGTATTGCAATCGAGTAAGAGTTAATTTAGGGCACCTGCTTGCCTTCATGTGGGATTCCATGATTACTAATTACATAAACGATGCATCTTATAGTCTTATGTGCTGTACTTCTTACATATTCAACACAAGAATCTGATAAATGTAGAAAATAATCATAAGGCACCTCAAAAATGTAGAAGTGATTAAGTAATGGGCACATTTGGATACTCGTTTAATGATGCAGAATGATTTTAACAGATGTCAGATTAATGCCACTCTACATACCCTTGGGCCTATAATGTCATTTGAGGAATTTTGGTTACAATATAATTATATAATTATTTTGTAAATAAGGATGCAAATCCAATGATCCTCTGGAATGCATTTAAATTTTATGCAATGTTTACTAATTGCTTGAGATATCGTTGATGTTGTGTTGCTATTTATTTCAGGTACAACCTAAAAGCGGAATGTGAAGTGACAACTAATTATCACAAGTCAAAGACTCCAGATGCCTGTTTTTTCTTCGCTGATAACTTTGTTGCCATTGACCATCTCAATAATGATGTTTATTTATTGTCAGTCCATGATGGAAACACTAGGGAAACATCATGGATGGATGACATAGAGAAGAAACTTCTTTCATTGGAAGCCTCATTACTAGTAAATTCAAAAGACCAAATTAAAATGCCACATGTAATGTCGCCTGGTGAAGCAGGTTTTCTCTCTGAGAAGTCCAAAGAGGAGTACATGAAAGATGTTGCGAAGTGTCTGAAGTATATTAAAAATGGAGAAAGCTATGAGTTGTGCCTCACAACTCAAATGAGAAAGGAGATTGGAGATATCGATTATTTGGGACTTTATCAGAATCTTAGGCAGAGAAATCCAGCACCCTACGCTGCTTGGCTTAACTTTTCAAAGGAAAACTTATGCATTTGCTGCTCTTCACCTGAGAGGTTTCTGCGGTTGGATAGACATGGTGTCTTGGAGGCAAAGCCTATCAAGGGTACTATAGCTCGAGGGTCAACTAAAGAGTTGGATCTTCAGAATAAACTGCAGCTGCAATACAGGTGATATGATAAACTGTTATTTATTCATTTTCTTTTCCTGCATACAGTAATGTCCATCGAGGCTGCAAAATAAAGGTTTAACGTATTCATGGTGCAAAGTTGGTTTCTGTACTCTTTACCAGTTTCTACAATACCTAATATTGGGGCATTACATTTTAAATTAACAAATAGATATTGAAGACTTTTTCCTCCTCTTACATGTGCAGTGAAAAAGATCAGGCTGAAAATTTAATGATAGTTGATCTGCTCCGCAATGACCTTGGTCGTGTCTGTGATCCTGGTTCGGTCCACGTACCCCATCTTATGGATATCGAGTCATATGCGACGGTCCATACCATGGTCAGTACAGTCCGTGGAAAGAAGCAGTCTGGTATAAGTGCAGTGGACTGTGTCCAAGCTGCATTTCCAGGTGGTTCAATGACAGGAGCTCCCAAGTTGAGATCAATGGAACTACTTGATTCTCTGGAAAGCTGTTCCCGAGATATCTATTCAGGCTCTATAGGGTTTTTCTCGATTAACCAGACTTTCGATCTTAATATTGTCATAAGAACGGTTGTAATTCACGAGGGTGAAGCTTCAATAGGTGCTGGTGGAGCCATTGTTGCTCTTTCAAAACCGGAAGATGAGTATGATGAGATGATCCTTAAGACACGTGCTCCGGTTAATGCTCTCATGGAGTATGAAAATTCTTTATAGTCTTAATTACCTGTTTCTAATAGCATTTAATTTTTCTCCCTTTTACTGTAATCGAAAGCTTGTTTTGCTCAAGTGTGAACAATCAAGGTTTTAATACCCATTTATCACAAGTTAGCTTTTGCATTTTTGTAAGGACAGCAGGCTGAAGAACCAAAACATGATAGACTCTCATGCGGGTTGTATTAGAAGGATTATTAAGATTAATTGAGACAATAAAAACGGGCTAATTTCTT
Source organism: Combretum micranthum (assembly GCA_024138025.1). NCBI lineage: Eukaryota > Viridiplantae > Streptophyta > Magnoliopsida > Myrtales > Combretaceae > Combretum > Combretum micranthum. The sequence continues at coordinate 1,241,961 of JAMXBD010000197.1, read as the reverse complement.
TTACGGTACTTGAACTTCTTTAATTTAATAGAATTATACCTAAATGAAATTTTATTGCAAAAGAATATCTATATTTTTTAAATCTTTCACTCATGGTATTTTAAATGAATTTTTCTATTTTTTCGTTTTAACTACTGACGTGATATGTTAAATTAATTAAAGTATTTTTTTATTCCATATTGGCAATTTTTTTTTTATTTTTTTACATTTTTTTCTTCTCTCCTTGCCCTCTCTCTCTTTCCTCATCTCATCTTATTCTAACCCTATCCTAGTAATGTGTGTATATATATATATATATTATATGAGAAAAGGAATAAAATATTATTATATTATTATTATTACTACTACTACGAAGATAAAATAATCCTAGTTTTAAGCAAGTTGACTTCGTTTCTTTAAGAGACGAGGTCATTAGTGATGACCTCTTTCTTAAGAGATAAGATCTGCGACGATATATCCCTATCCATCTTCTTCCTCAGTCTAGTTGGAAGAAAAAAACTACCCCTAAAATGCAAATTGAAAACCCTAATCCTCATTCCACAAATTTGAAATCGATTTCACGCAACTTACTTCGTATATTGGATTATTTGGATCACCAAGCGTTGTGGAAGTGTTAATTTGGTGGAGAAGACAAGCGATTCGTGCGAGAAGATCTACATTATTCCGCGTCGAAGTCGAGTTGGTATTGCGTTTTTCTCTTTTTTTTTTTTTTTTGTTTTTGATGTTGTATTGTTGTATATTAGGTTCGTGGGTTTTTTTTTTTATTGAAATTGTTAAGTACATGTGGTTTTTATATTTGATAAGTTATTGCATTATTGTATAACTGTATAAGATATTAGTTGCCTGCTTGGCTTGAGTGGCCCAAAAAAAAAAAAAAACATAGTGAATGGTCTTGTTTTTTATACATGTGCCAAACGATATTGAGTAAATTTTGGGCCGAAATTGATTAGTTTGAATCAAGCATGATTTAAACTTTATAAACTGTAGGTTTAAATAATTTAATCCCAATATAGTTGAATTATATTATTTGTTAAATTAAAATAGGATAAATAAGCGCATATGGACTAAATTAATAAAATAGGTCCATGTAACACGTAGTGTTAAATATACTTTTGTAAGAACAAGATTGATATAGTAGTATTAGGAGTTATGTTAAATATTATGGGAGTGCAATTGATAAGTGATGATGCAACTTTCATGCATTCGAACTATATTTTATGAGATGGCAGGGTCGGTCAAGAAATGGATAAGACAAGTTTATATTGTATGCTCATGGGAATATTGTACGAGGTATGATGATTTTGGTTATGATAAGTGGCCAGTTGCTGTGGTCAATGTTAGTAGGAACTCAATATATAAGTAAATACTGGACATCATTTGCAATATACTCAAGGTAAATAGGTGTACACATCAGGTGAAGATATATTATAGGGTAGCTATTGGAGATAGGACGTTGTGTTATGGTATTATTCCAGTGACTGATGATGATGAAGCAATGTTAGTGTACACTGATGGGTCAGTGGCTGTTTATGTTAAGATATTTGAAAATGAGTTGTCACAAGCACCTGTAGGAGAAATGGGCATTCATGGAAATATTGGGAGACAAGGCTTAGCAAACTCTAACTCTACTCCAGTTCAGACAATAGGCAACGAACAGCTGCATATGGGTAACTCTTAAATATGTGCATCGGAATTGACAGGCGATCATGATATGGATGCCATTCTGACTCCACAGTAAGTGAATCGAGTGATGACTACGACAATGGTAGAAATGATAATGTCGAAGCTTTCCCCCAACAAGATACTTTTCCAGAAATACAACCAAGAAGAAATGACTGGCGCTGCTTTGTTGCTCCTACCGACGTTAATACAGTAGGAAGCTCGATGCCAATGCTCTTTTTCATTGCTGAAGTTTGTAATGGTTATGCTGCGTACGATGATGAGCAGGAAATGAGTGCTGGGAATTGGAGCTTCGGCGATGAATTCAAGGTTGGAATGCAGTTTGAGATAAAAATCATATAATATGGGCAATTAAACTGTGGCACATATCGAACCATTACAATTTCAAGGTGGTGGACTCCAACCCAAGATCATAGGCAGTTAAATATACTAATACTCATAACAGAGGTTGTAAGTGGAGACTCAGAGGCAGTTACAAGAAACATGGTGCATGATTTCACATCACTAAATATGAAGGATCCCACACCTGCTTGGATGAAATAACTGGACAGGATCTCTCTTAGCTACACTCCACCAGCATGTCCAGGTGCATCATATTGGAGATCCATAATTCTCCATATAGGAGGGCGAAGGACCTCCCATTGACCATTTCAAAGGAGTTTGTGTACAATGTTCATATTAAGAAAATTCGTAAGGCGAAAAGGAAAGCTATTGAGCAAGTCTACGGAAGTTAAGAAAATTCATATGTGGAGTCCTGCATGTACTTAATGTAATAACAGATATTAATCCAGGAACAAAAGTTGAGTGGAGAACTGTTAATTTAGATATCGCCAGACACGTATTCATAGACAAGATTAATATCCATGAACTAAGTTACATCTATTAATTCTTTGAAGACCTCTAATCACAGTTGATGACACCTTCTTATGCGGTAAGTACAAGCATAAACTGGTCCATCATCTACATCCTACACTTATCTGAGAGACACTCCTATGCCAGACCCGTCATATAGTGAGTTTCATACCCCCTTAGCTTCACAGAAGAGGCATCCGTCACCATCACATGATATGCGAGAGGGACTAACGCAAGTAGAGCTAGACCCTGTCTCATTTGGTCAATATAGTCCTGGTGGTGGAGATGATGAGGGCATGCTTATGCAGATTGATTCTTTTACACAGTACCCCCATCAGCATACACCATTCCTCCGGACATTTGTGAGACGGGGACAAGGGAAGCAGGGTAGACAGCAGCACCAGCAGTAAATATTAATAGATTTTTCCTTTCTAGATTATTGTCTATAGATTCTTAGCTTTTATGATGCTTGTTATATATAGATTCTTAGCTCTTATGATTCTTGTACATCATTTTTTTCTATACATTTGATATATTCAAAGAAACAATTGGCTATTCATTTATTATTATGTTTATGTTTGCCTGGATTAGGTTTGGAGCTGTACTTTGATGGATTGGGTTATGTAATCTGGAAGTTGTTTAGCCATGATTAATGATAGTTAACGAATGATTTATATAGTTATTACATATGATTTTGACAAGTTTCATTAACAATGTAAAAAGGACTAATTTTTTTAGAAACAAATGAGAGAGGGTGTAAGTTGCATTTACCTCGTCTATTCAAGAGACGAGGTTGACACTAATCTCATCTCTTGAAGAGACGAGGATAATGTTGTGCACTAACCTAGTCTCTTCAAGAGACGAGGAGCACCTGATCTCGTCTCTTCAAAATACGAGGAGCACATTACCTCGTCTCTTCAAAAGATGAGTAGTTCCATGTCATTGATCTCGTCTCTTCAAGAGGCAAGGTTAACTTGCCTAAAACTAAGATTATTTTGATTCCAATGGTATTTTCGTAATTATTTTTTAAAATAATAATATTTTATTCCTTTCCCATATATATATGATGTTTCTCATAATCCTTTCCTCCGGCCTCTCTTTCTAAGTCCAGGCTCCTCTCTTTCTTCCTCCTCCCCCATTCAAGAGACGAGGTTAGTGCACAATACTATCCTCGTCTCATCAAGATACGAGGAGCACCTGACCTCGTCTCTTTAAAATACGAGATAGTTCCATGTCATTGATCTCGTCTCTACAGGAGATGATGTCAACTTGCCTAAAACTGATATTATTTTTATTCCAGTGGTATTTTCGTAATTATTTTTTAAAATAATAATATTTTATTCATTTCCATATATATGATGTCCCTCACAATCCTCTCTTCTGGCCTCTCTCTCTGTGTCCAGGCTCCTCTCTTCCTTCCTCCTCCTCTACTCCTTCCCAAGGCTCCCTCTTCTTTCTCTCTCCTTCTCCTTCCCTCCTCTTTTTCTCTCCAAATTCCACTCTCCCCCTCCCTTCTTACCAAAATCATTGTCGATCTCCCGCCCATCTTTTTTTCTCTCAAAACTCCGTTGCCCCCCTTACCTTCTTACCAAAATCATTGTCATCTCCCTGCCCACCATCGCTGCTCCCTTGTCTCTCTCTCTCGTCTTTCTTTCCTTCAAAGCCCACCTCTTTCTCTCTCCTTCTCCTTCCCTCCTCTTTCTCTCTTTAAACTCCATTCTCCGTCCATTCCTACCTAAATCACTACCGATCTCCCCGCCTACCGTTGCCTCTCCCTCTATGCCTCCGGTGGTGTCTTCTTCATCACTCCAAAGAACATGGACTATTATTAAAGTCTAGCCCAATATGTTAAGGACTACTAAAACTGGAGCTTGATTTTCTTCTATGGGTTTTTCTCTTTCTTAGGTCATTAAAGATAATATCTGGAAGTTTTCCTAATGAAGATAGAATATGAAATTTTGCCTTCCTCGAGGTCGTGGAAACCGGAGCAGGATTTTCCTATAAGGTTTCCACTCCTTTTGTCTCAAAGAAAGTAAAATCTAGAATCTTTTCATCAAGAGTGGAGCCTAATTTTCCTTAATGGTTTCTTCTACTTTTGGTATTTGGATGTTAGCAAGTTTAAATAAAAAACATGATTTCACCTCCCTAAACTCCAAGAGCTCTCTGTTTAAACTAAAGAAAAACCTTATTGATTGGTCATTTTCATTGTAAATCCGTTACTTCCAAATTTGATTAAAAAAGAGCTTAAGCTTTTAAATATGATGATTATGGTGCTTTATTTTTTAATTGAAGAAAAAGAATAAAACATGGAAGAAGAAGCAGGAAAAAGACGAAAAGGGAAGGAGTGGGCGGGGGGAGCAAGAGAGAGAGGAAAGTAAAGAAAAAATAATAAAATGCCAAGTAAGATAGAGAAAATAATATTTTAATTGGATTTGCTTGTTTCATCAGCAATTGAACAAAAAAAAAGATGAAATTAGTTCAGAAGTATCATCAGTGAAAAATTTGAAGAGTTTAGGTTTTTTTTTTTTTGTATAAAATTTTGTTTACGCATAATTTGTTAAATAAAAAAATTTCACATACCATAAGAGAAATTAATCCTAACGAAATTGCATTGAAAAACTTTTGATTGGAATTAGGCTGCCATATAGTTGTTGCTAGTTTGCTATTGGACTTGAGTTGCGAGTACATCCCTGCAAGTATATTTAAATATTTTAACGTGGAACTTTTTCATAATTATGGAATTTTTTTTTTTTTTTTTTTTTGTAATTACGGGAGTTCGTTCTACCAAATTACACGTAGGACTTGAGATGAAAAAGGTTTAGAAAGCGATAAAGAAGTCGTCTCTTCAAGTTAATGGGTAACTTTTACTTTTTAAAATTTTCTATGTATAACATAGACAAGGAAGTCTCCCGAGTCAAGGACAAGGTGTTAAGATGAAATTTCACAACTCAAGGCCATTTTCACATTTTGCTCCGTTCGTTTTAATGAAATTCGGTACCATTTATTTTAATGAAAATATTTTTTAAAAAATAAATTTTATTTTTTCAAATTATTTAAAGAAAAATGGAATAATTATTGGAAAAAAATTTTCTTTATTTTTGAAAATATAGACCCATTATAACTTTTTTTAAAAAACAACTTATGGATAGTAAAAGCATAAATCATTTTTTCATTGTTTTACTAACTCTATCTACCAATATTTTCTATCTAAAGATATTTATATTAATTTTTTAATATTTTCCTTTAGGTATATTTGTTCCTCATTATAAAATATGTATTTTATTTTAAATTTCTTACACTTAAATTATATGAATTACCTTGAATTTATAAAACAGAAGATTTTTTTTTCATAAAATTAGTTAAGCATATAAAAATATACTATTTTTGAGAAAATTCATTTTAGGAAAAAATGTTTTCCTAAAATGATTTTCCTAAAACTAACGGCTTATTAGGTCTAAAAATCCCCGAGAAACCTAGAATGGCAGAATGCCTGTATTTTGAGTCAACGCATCCCTGGAGCCTTGGTAGGTGGAGGTAGGTGGAAGGATTAACGTTGCGACTTTGCATAAGATTTAGACTTCTGTCCGAGCAATGGGACAACCAACTCTGGAAACATGTTATAGATCCACGAACTTTGCGTATGTTTTGGTCCTGGTCAAAGAGCACATATATATATATATATATATATATATATACACACTCACTCATCATAAAGGAAAACTCGAATGTGGTATTTTAAGTAAAAGCTAGAGATAATACCATTAAACTATAAGACAATTGGTAATATTCATATAATTTAATAGATATGTTGTCAAATATATATATATATATTGATAAATCTAATATTCTAAATTGGATTGAATATCTCTAATGTCTTATAAAAATACTAACGGATATACACTTGTTATACAAGTACTTAAAGATGGTAATTAATTACATAAAATAAATCACTTTTTTATTATTAAGAAAATGTTAAATTCAATATCTTAACTGTACGCAATTATTCTTTTTAATATAAAAAGCTATTAAAGGGTCAAAATTTCGTTCTAATTAATTCTTTCATAGGTTTCTACAATACTCACACTAAGTTTGTTATGTTCTTTTGGTGAACATGAACATGTGAACAAACAGCATACACCACGAGTGGTAATTGAATTTACTATTTTAAAAAAAAAAAAAAAAAAGGTCATATAATATGTACAATTGAAAAAAAAAAAGATTATAAAATTTAGATTAATTGCTTTCACATGGATTGAAGATCAAATTTTGAACTCCATAGTGCTTCCAACCCACAAAAGTTACCAATAAAAATTGCATCTTTTTTCCCCCTTCATGATCATTGTCTCGATAAACACATTCATTTTGCAATTTTTTTCCCACACTCAACTTCCATCATAATGTTGGAAACCCACTTGCTGATGGCAAAATATAAGTTACAGTGTACATGGCCCACTATTGTCATGATTGGGCCCAGCCCAATAAGTCACGTGCCGCACCTACTCAAAAAAGACCCACACCAGGGGAGACCTTTGTCAACTAGGTGTGGAATCCCTAGATGTCACTCGCATAGACCTAGAAGGCTACATGAAAGACCACCCCATGAGCTCGATGGGAATCCTCTCCATGAGCGCGACCTCGAAGATAACCCTTAGGACCATTGATGAGCAGCCATGGGTTAGACTCGTCAAGAACGACTTCTGCTAGCTCGCTCAGGCCTCCAAGCCACAAAATACATGTATCCCACCTCAAAACCAGAGGAAACATAAACCAACCTAGCCACACTCTCTACAACAGCCACTCTTTACTCAAGTGCCCCCATCATCACGTGTATCAAGTCAGCTACTAGGAAGAGATTTGCTTTAACCAAAGAGATTTGGTGGAACCATCCTAGTATGACCCTAAACTCTATAAATACCTCTTTTCTCTTCAAGAAAGAGGAAAGTTCCATCACTTTCCTACCTAAGTAGTTGTTCTTTAGAAAAAGGAGGACTCATGAACTAACTTAAGCATGCCACATCGGACAGCCCCCCTCCCCCACCCACCCCTCGGCACACCTCTGACATCTTTTGTTGTGTTTGTAGGGGCTTATCTCTATAGGTGAAATCAGCTTGTGCAATACATGGTGCTGTCTGTGGGAAGCTCTTGTTTTCTATTTCCTTTCTCTTTCCTCCATCATCTTCTTCACTAAAACCCCTAAAAAACCCATGGCAATGCTACAAAGGACACCTTTGTTTCCTGCGATGCCAAGGCCACAGCGGAATAAGAATCAACTCGATTCTACTCCCATGCAGCCTATAGTTGCTCCAACAAATGACAAAGCTTGAGCTGCTGCCTTCTGAACTAACCGCAGCTACGAACACTAGTTCCTTAGACTCAAGGTGTATCTGGGAGTTATAGATTTGTACAAGAAACTTGTGCACACAAATATGGAAAATGTGCATTCTAACACCTCCTTTAAGCTAGAATCACAAAGTTAGAAGGGATAAGGAACCTACATCTGGAAGAACAAGCTTCTAGTATGCAATAGAATGCTTCTTGACCCCTTTGACGTCAAAGCTTGAGCAAGAACCACTCGAAAGGAACTGTAGGCATACATGATATCAACGTGGGCTGACATCTCTAATGGAGAATGACCCACGGCTTAAGGTCACTCCCGAATGCATATCGATAACGCACTGCCTCCAAGAGCCTAGTAGAGCCACTCACTGCATCTTACAAGGGCACATAATATCATAGCATTGGATTCGAACTTCTTCGCGACACCAGGTGAACATCGACGATGCCTATAAGCAGGTAATGTAGGTGTTGGCTTAGCTTGAGCTCACGAGGATGACATACCCATTTCCTTGCCACATATACCTAGCTAGGTTCCGAAAAAGAATGTTCCTTAGAAGAAATCAAGAATATGATGAGGAGGTTGTCAACCATTAAAGAAAGCTTTAGGAACAAACCCACTATCAAGCCAATCCTAATGAAGATACCATTTGTAACTAAGGTCTAATATGAGGTACTCCCAATTGGAGTTCGATTACCTACCTTAAAATCCTACGATGGAACAACCAATCCTGAAGATTACATCGCCTAGTTCTAGTCCACCATGGCAATACATAATTCCTTGGATGCAATATGGTGCAAGACCTTCCCCAACACATTTTAGGGTACAACATGAGTTTGGTTCAATAAGCTCGAACTAAATACAATCAACTTATTTGACTTACTTAGCGACCTCTTCGTGGCTCACTTCATGGTGAGCAAACTGCTAGAGAAGAATGCTTTGTGTCTCTACTCCATACAACAAAGGTAAGGGAAGCCCCATAAAGGATTACTTAGCAAAGTTTAACAAAGTATGCCTTGAGGTCCCAAACCTTAACCAGGGGTGGCCCTTGAAGCGATCAAGCAAAGATTCCTCGCCAATAGCTCGTTCTTTGACTCCATCTCGAAATACTAGCTCACCATGCTTGAATAAGTAAGAGAAAAGGCATAAAAATATATCTACAAGAGGATACAGAAATGTCAAGAGCGAGACCAATGTCAGGGTTGAGCCTCCTTGAGATGAAACAAATCAGTCTTGAGATAAGACTAGTAAAAAAGATCGTCTTTACTTTAAAACTGCGTTGATGAGCACCCAGGTCATAGAGATAATGACAAGTGGAAGCTCTTCTCGATGTACGAGTTTACCCTTTAAAACTACCCGTGCATGACGTGCTCCTCGAAATAAGGAACCAGATGAGGCCTAACTCAAAGCAAAAGGAGTCGAAGAAATATTTTAAATATCACCACAATCATAAGCATAATATGAAAAATTGTTGGTAGCTTAGGATGATATAAAGGACGCCGTACAGTATAGTTGGCTAAAGTAATACATTGATCATGATGTTAAATCCAAACCACCTACCTAGAAACAAGTTTGATGAACAGGAGAAGGCGACAAATACTTGGGATAGCTTGGATTAGCCTCTACTCAATCGAGAATGCCACAACGAAATTAAGACTATCATAGATGGACTCCTGACCTCTACTAGAGCAAGGCATTCTAGGCCCAAGCAGATCTTGGTAGGCGATGAGCCTAGAACCCAACCGTCTCCTTCACAATGAGCATTTTGAAGGAGTTCAAACCCTTCACCAAGATGCTCTAGTTATCTCTACTTGCATATCGAGCTGGAAAGTTAAAAGGGTACTGATTGATACAAGTACAATGCTGACATCCTCTTCAATCAGGCTTGCAAACAAATGAAACAATAGTTAAGGTAAAAATTGCAACCCTATGATCACAAGCTGTATGGTTTTGATAACCAACTAGTTCTACCTCGAGGATCATCACCCTACCCCTTGAGCTTGGTGAGGGATGTGTTATGCTACACATCAAATAGATTTCCTTGTGGTTAACTACTGGTCCCCATACAACACCATATTGAGGGGAGCCACGCAATCAATATTTGGCCTCAAAGCCAAGTTCCACACCTTAGTAGGGATAAGGGTATGCTAAGGAGACCAAGAATACTCTAGAAAACTGTACCTCAAGGCATTAAAGGGAGATAGCATGCACATGATAGATACTGAGTTGGAGAACGAGTTCGAGTACCAAGGTGAGTTCGTCGAGCTTATTATAGACAATAATCCATAGTCCACCATGAAAGTGGGGGTGTTGATCCCTCTATATAAAGGAGAGTTTAATTGTGTTCTTAGGCAAATAAAGACGTCTTTGCATGGTCGTCTTCCAACATGACAGGCATTAGCCTGAACGTGGTCACACATCAACTGAACATTAGCAAATCCTAGAGGCCGATCCACTAGAAAATCAGGCACTTTACCCAAAAAGATAGGCTGCCATCGAAGAAGAAGTCCAAAAGCTTCTTTAAGCTGGATTCATCAGAAAAGAAAAATGTCTAACCTAGTTAGCCAATGTAGTCTTAGTCAAGAAACCTAATGAGAAATGGTAGATGTGTGTGGATTATATCGACCTAAATAAGGCATGTCCAAATGATTATTTCTTGGTACCTTGAATCAACAGCTCATTGATGGCACCTCAGGGTGCGAGCTATTGAGTTTTATGGATGCCTTCTTGGCCTACAATCAGATTAAAATAACGAGACCAATGGGGTTCACGCATCTTTTGTTACATCTTTCAACATTTATTGCTACAACGTAATGCCGTTTCAACTGCAGAATGCTGGAGCTACCTTCCAAAGACTGGTCACCAAAGTTTTCAAAACCTAAGTTAGTAAAAACATTGAAGTTTATATGGACGACATGATCGTAAAAAGTAAACGAGCTAAGGACCACCTGCACGATCTCTAAGAAACTTTTGATCGTCTCCACTTCTATAATTTAAAACTCAACCCGTAGAAAAGCACCTTTAGCACCTCATCAAGAAAGTTCCTGGGTTATGTCGTATCCCAAAGAGGAATTAAAGCTAACCTTGACAAGATTAAAGAGCTCTTAGAAATGAGACTGCCCTCCTCGATCAAGGAAGTGCAACAACTCATTGGAAGAATAACTGCTTTAAGTAGGTTCCTTCCCAAGAGTGCCGATAGATGTTCAAAATTCTTCAAGATCCTCAAAAAACCTGACAAGTTCAAATGGATAGGAAAATCACAAGAGGCCTTCGATGAACTTAAACGTTTACTACCAGAACCACCGGTGTTGTCAACACTGGTCCTAAGCGAGGCTTTATACCATACCTTGTGATGAGTGATCAAGTTCTCTCATCGGTCCTGACTTGAGGAAATGGAAGATAACATTGGCCCATATATTACATTAGCTACGTCCATGTCCACTAAGGGTAAGAACAAAGACACAAAAAAATTGAAGAAGTTTGCACTAGTAATGGTGGTGTTAATATGTCGCTAACACCCATACTTCCAAGTGCACCAAATCATCGTCCTCACTGATGTACCAATAAGAATGGTCCTTTAAAAACCTAACATTTCGGGGAGAATGATGAAATACACCCTCGAACTCAGCGCATGTGGGGTATAGTATCAACTTCGGGATGCAATCAAGGTATAGGTCCTAGCAGATGTTGTCGTCGAGTACATAGAGGCACTCGAACCGATCATCACAAAAGTTGCATGGACCCTCTACATAGATGAATCCTCACACATGGAAGGGAGTAGAGTGGTCTAGTTTTGGAGGGAACCTATGGGTTCAAAATATGCTATGCTCTTAAATTTGGTTTCCCTACAAGCAATATGAAGTAGTATAAAAAGCCTTGTTAGCCGAGTTTAAGCTCGCTGCAATGTCGGTGTAGACACGGGGAGCTTAAAATTTTCTTAGACTCCCAGCTCATACTACAACAAGTTAAAGTGCCCATGAATCGAAGAGTGAAGAAATATTCAAATATTTGGAGGTAGTCCGATCTCTCACGAGAAAATTACCCTCTTGGGACATCATTGAGATACCCAGAACCGACAATTTGGAGGTTGACAAACTTTCCAAATTCGCCTCTATGGTTGTACTTGACTTGAGAAAAATGGAAGGGAAAATCTATGTGGAATTCCTCCCTGAGAAATCCATTATAAGCAAAACCCATGAGTTCTTGCTCTACAGTAGGTTACCCCTTCGTCAATCTAGATGACACTAATAGAAGGGTACTTAAAGGATAGTGCTTTGCCAATAGACAAAATTGAAGCAAAGAAGTTGATGTATAAAACAACTAACTACATTTTGATTAATAGAGTCCTATACAAAAGAGGCTTCAGCTTCCCTCTACTTTGTTGCTTACATCAGGACAACAAGTCTTGGAAAATGTCCACGCCAGTGAATGCAGCAACCATGTCAAAGCATTAGTTGCTACACACCCGAGTTGCCCGAGTTGGCAAATTCTGACCAACAATGAAAACCAGAATCAAGGAGTTTGTGCAACGATATGAACAATGTCAAAAGATTGCCCCTATTGACCATAACTCGAGTGCGAATCTACTTCACATCATTAGCCCGTAGTCGTTTGCCATGTAGAGACTGGATATCATTGGTCCTTCCCCCCTCCCCCCCCCCCCCCCCCCCCGGCCAACTAGGTAATGGAAGTTCATCATAGTCGGATGTGATTTTTCCACAAAATGGGTAAAGGCCAAAGTAGTAGCGAAGGTCACAGATAAGAATGTCTAGCATTTCCTCTATATGAGCATCATAATCAGATTCAGAGTCCCACACTTTGTCATGATGGATAATAGAAGACAGTTCAACTCCAAAACAATCAAAGACTTTTGTGCTAAGTACAACACCATGGCACACTACACTTCGTTTGCCACCCTTGAGTTAATGTCTAAGTCAAGACAATCTACAAAACCATCATGCAAAGCTTAAAAGCGAGGATTGACCGTGTAAGTAGCAAATGGGTAGACAAACTCCTTAGCATCTTATGGAGTTATCGCATAAATAGAAGAACCCTAACTGAAGAAACCCCCTTTTGACTAGCCTTTGGCTTTGAGGCTGTTAGTCCTATCGAGCTCGTGCTCCCCAACATTCGAGTTTGATCCTATAATGAACTCATCAACGAGGTAGGCCTAAGGGCTGAGCTAGATGCCGTAAAAGAAATATGAGAGATAGTAAACAAAAGGGTTGTAGCCTATCAGCAAAGAGACGCTAAGTACTACAACAAAAAAGTCAAACATAAGATTTTTCTCCCTGTTGACTTTGTCTACAGAAAGGTAAAAGCTATGGGAGCCAAAGAGGCTTGTGGAAAGCTCAACCCAAATTGGGAGACCCTATTAGAATCAAAGAAGCCCTAGGGAATAGCGAATATAAGCTGGAAACACTCCAAGGCAAACTCATTCCTGGGACTTAGAATTCTAACAACCTAAGGAAGTTCTTCGAATAGATACTGATTAACTTTACCACATGCATGTAAAGTTCTAAATATGACTTTGTAAAGTCATGAAAAAATTGTAAATAAAACAAAGTTCTGCACTAACATGGTTTCTCTAAATCTTCTTTTATTCAAAACATAAAACAAGTTTGACAAGTGTCTTATGAGTTTAATAAACTCCACCCTTGTGTACTGAATGAGCTCGGGTAACTCTCATTAGGGTAACGCCCCTCATAACTTGAGTAACTCCTTCCTAAGGGTAACTCCCCTTGTAGGTTCGGGTAATTCCTTCCTAACGGTATCTCCCCTTGTAAGCTCATGTAACTCCTTCTTAAGAGTAACTCCCATTATCACTCCAACCTAACCCGACTTGTCCACAGTTTAACGCTCATTCATTGAATCGACTCGATATGACAAGCAAAGTTAGCTAACCAGTACAAAGTATATTCAAGGCAAGATTAAGAGATAAGCTAATGTCATTCAATAACAAGCCAATTACAATAGTTTTGATTAGCTTCTCAGCCAGGGTAGTTTTGATTGATATCCCGACCAAGAAATACAAAGTGAGATTTTTACAAGTATGGAAATCTCCAAAGACACTTCAAGTTTTGGGCTAAAAAAGGATTAAACCTCACATTGGAAGAATTGAATTCCTGACTTGTCAGCTCCAACTCAAAAACATGAATTCGAACTAAACACGACCCCACCACCCCCACCAAGCATAAGCCTTTCAGATCTTTGAGTTGCACCATCGATCATAGTCAAGTACTAGAAGTTGACTAAGGGTGGCAAGGAATCTTAGCTCGAGATGCATATGGTCCGTTAACCTAGTCCTTTCCTAATCAGCTTGCCTTAGTAGAGGAGGGAGACCACTTCTTCCATGATGAATTGCCTCCAAATAATCCATCAAGAGACCGGGCTCAAAGAGGAGAACAAGTTCCTACATACCTTATGAACGCAACTCGTCGTGAAAATGGCAAGAAGAAAGGAGCTAGAAAGTAGGAAAAAGAATCGGATGCCCTCTCCATGACATCTAAACCCTGAATAGTACAACTAAAGAGCCAAATCATCGATGGAGGATTAACCCTTGCTCGTTAGGAACACGTTACTGTAGTTACCACAGCCATTTGACCTTAACCTGGAAACCATAGAAGAGAAACACAACCTCAAATCAAGCGGCTGAGGCAGAAATGGGAATTTAACCCTGAGCAACACGCCCAACCCATTAGTCGACCTTAGTAATGGACCCATGTAAATAAGGACCGCAAGGCTTCCGACCCCATTAAACAGAGATAGTAAAGCACTAGGATCTTCTTCTTACTAGTCGAGGTCCTTAAGGACTCGACCTACCTAGCTAAAGAAGTTCAACTAAGGGCAACTGCATAATTTTACTCAGAAATAAAGAAAGAAGAAAGAAGTTTCACATAAGAAGGAATATAAAATGAAAAGACTATGGATGAGATGTGAAGAAACACTTTGCCTGTAGGAGCTATTTATAGGTAGGGTGAATCACACCAGAATCGACATTTAATGCCATTAAATCTTGAGAATTTCGAGTGCAATTCACCCCAGTCATGTGATCAAACTTAGGAAACATGCAAATATTGAAAAAAGTCTCCTAGCATGTGCAGCTTTACCAATAAACCAACATCATCACCTACGGCTAGCCTGTTGTTGACTTGCCATTGGCTAATCATAATATCGACAAGTCTGAATTGACTTACGCAACCAAAATACTTTAAATAAAGACAAATTGACGAAAAGGTTGTCGATATCAAAGATTGAGCTCGTTGGGCCTCGCCAAGATCCTTTGTAGGGACATCAAAACTATAAGTACTTAGTGAGATTTCAAACAATACTAAAGAGTGTTAACTCGTGCATTAGTTGACAAAAGAGAACCCATAAACCAAAGAGAAAATGACAAAAAAAAAATCATTCAAGGAAAATTTTACAAGCAAAGCCACTGAAAGGCTAACAAACACGTAAAATGAGTTGATGACCAAGCTTGCCTTAAAAAAAACAGAGAAAGATACGGCAAAAAAAAAAAAAAATACAGCTAATCAGCTCTACAATAAGCAAAAATCTCTTCACTTGTCACAAGTCAAGGGGTTGTTGCAGTACCCTCGACTTGACCTTCTGAAGGAGCACTACCAATGATTCCATCTTGATCCCCTACTTGGGGTTCAGCTGCAGGCGTAACCTCTAGAAGCATACGTTCAGGAGCCTGCTGATCGGGCACTTGGGATACAATTTGAGAAATGCCCTTGCCATGTTCGACCATCTGTACCCCACTAAGGGTAAGCCCCTTGATCACTCTATTTCTATAAGTACTTTTTAGAACTCTTTTAATCTCTTTTTAAATTCTTTTAAACAAGTAGATATTAATTGATCAGTATACCGGGTGCATGTGCAGTATAAAATTTCGATGAATACTGAGTTCTGTCCACTAGGAGTGAGAACTAGCTATCAACTATATTAGTCCTACTTGTAGTTAGGTAAATCAAAAAGAAAATATTTTTGGATATTTAGATATAAAACTAATCTATAAAGAAATAATAATTTCCAACCCCTATAATTGATTTAGGTTAAGAGCCAACAGATCTGAAAATCAATCAAATGTATGTTATGACTAGAAATATACTTGCAAATCCAAATTGTTAATAGGTTTAGTTTTTTCAATCAATTCAGCACCAGATAACAACTCCTTTTTCCAAAGAAAAATTAACCAATCAATGTTCCCTATTCCTAGGAAAGTGATTAATTGACTAATTTTTTTAATTTACCAAACCCTAATCGAATTCAAATCCATATGTCTATGTAATTTCTAATCCAAATTAGCTAATCACATAACCAGTTAGAAATGAATTTTCTAATTACAATCCTAATCTAACATGAATTCCAAATTCAATCCAAAATACATGATCTATGAAATAATATCTACAACATGAACACAAGCAAGGAATCAATCAATAATAGATAAAAATCAATCAAACGATTCAGATCAACAACTTAAAACCCTAGTTAAGATCAGAAGAAATAAGCTTTCAACACCATCCAAAATATGAATATAAGAAAAAAGAACAAAATCACCTTGTCAATGAAATCCTATTCTTGAATTAAATTTCAAATGATGTCTTCCACTTGATCTTGGTGTGGAATCCTTAATCAAATTAAAAAGAAAAAGCTTCTTACTAGTCTATGCCCTAATCTAAATCTAGGAGCAATGAAAAAAGAGGCTAATTTTGTGCTTAGAGTTTCTAACACTTTTTTTTTTTTTTTTTTACAACAAGATACAACAAGAGATGCTTAAATATGAAAAGTTGCAGAAGACATAGGCCGGCTTCGTACACTGGCGGCTTACATTGAAAATTGGCCGGTGGTGCTCTGAAAAATAAACTTCCAAGAGCAGTTTTAATTGTACGTTGAGTTCAACGCTGGTGGTATTGGAGTTTCAGTAGCCGGCCTTCATTGAAATTATTGTTTTTCGAATGAAAATCATTGGTGTGTTGAAGCAGCGTTGAGGCAATTTTGCATTTACACCGGCATGAAGATCGACAGTATAGGAGCTCCAATAGCCGGTGTTTGAGTTTTTGATTCTGTACATATGCAAGGCTGGCATAAAGTCGGTGGCATAGATCCACAGATGGTCGGCATACAGGTCTGATAATGAAATTTGATGTTGCTCTATGACAAAAGGCCGGTTGTGTTTGCTTCTAATTTGGCCAGCATTAGATTTGCTTGATTTAGCCTAGCAAATTGGTTTGAAAGCTGGCTGCGTTGCATTTGAAATTCAATGTAAGCTGGTGGCTTACATCCTATTTTGGCCGACTTACATAGATTTCTTCTCCAAATTTACATAATTCTTCTCTAATTTGCTTGTGTTTGTTATATAAGTCATCAATGACCTGAAATAACACAATAAAACACACTTAAGTACCATTTTTCTTGTGATTTCTATACAATCTATAATAGTTAAACATGATTTTTTCAATGAAATTTGAGTAATATATGACTTTATTACCCTCAACTTGATTCGTAACGGTAGTACCCTCCTTGACCTTAGATACGTTTCTACTCCTACCTTTGTCCTCTCCATCCTCTTCATCCTCATCATCCCTCAGAAAGATCTCCCCTAAGAAGACATCCAAGAAGCCAAGGTCTAACTCGGGTTACCACTCTAAGACTTCATCGCTAACGACCTAAGTACTCTCCCTTACGATTGTCCATAGAAGCTTTTTTTACCTCTAGCTCACAAAGATCTCCTCCTGAACCCACCTCTTGGCTGCATCTAGAATAACTTGGCCACCCTCAAAATTGGCCACTCGAGCATGCAAAAAAATAAGGGGTCATTAGTCACATGACTATAAAGAAGAAAAAGGAGACCAAAGAGGAGAGCAAGTGGGACCAGAATTTTTGCTCTTAGCTCATTCAAGCCAACCATGAGTTCCTTCACGCGAAAGGACAATGCATCCTTTTCTTGCCTTATGCCCTTCCACTTCTTCTCTAGGTCACTAATTATGCTCTTTAGAGAGGACTGCGCTCGCAACGTCTCACCAACCTCGTGTTGAGCACGGATGGCTATTGACTCGGCTTGCTGAACTAATTGCTGCCTCTCATTCATTAGCTCAGTAATGCTGCTCTACAACCCAACCATCTCCTACCTCTCCTCAGAAGCCTCTTTCTCTAGCTCGATAATGCAAACCTTCAATCGTTCCAGCTCCTCATCACCCTAACAAAGAAATGTTAAGTCAATGATGGCTATAGAATAAGGAAACCTCTACGCTTAACAAAAAACGGAAGATCAACTCATAGTACCTCAGTTCGACCGCTCATACCTTGTAACTCCGGAAAGCACAACCATAGCCTATGAAAATCCATAACATACATGTAAAAAAAAAAAAGAAAAGAAAAACAACACACAAAGGAGAAAAGAGCAAAAGTGGGAGAATACCTCATACAACTTACAAGCTAAAAATTCCAAAACTTGATCCCTTGATCTTCGCTTACTTAACACCGTCCTCCCTCCATTCCTATCCTTTACTATGGCAAAGCCTTAAGCATACCCTAGTCGATAGCAACCTCGCACTTAAGCAACTTGCCTCTAACAACATCGATCGAGACCCTAGTGTTAATCCTGGTAGACTGACCTCTAACAACAATCGACCTAACTAGGTCGCTGGTGCTCCCAGCAGCCTTGACCTTAAGAGACCTCCTCCTAACGGGAGAAATAGGAATAGGATCAACAAGGTTAGCTTTCCACATTAGATGACTGACAATGTTGTGGAATGTGACTAACCTGTAAACTAGGATCACTAGGATGAGCCCCCTCACTGCCTTGCTTGTGCCCTTAAGGACTTAGCGATGACACAACTTGGATCTCCTCAACAATAGGTGTATTAATACACGTTTTATTATTAGGAAACACCTCAAAAACCAAACTGTGATCATTCATGGATTTCTCATATATGCATGAGTATGTAGTCCCTATATCTATCAAAGTATATGCATGATGTTTTGCAATTAATAAAGATCTGCCAATGTATCAACAAAAGGAGTCTCCTTACACTGTTGCAGTACAAACACTCTTACTGTTGTTTTGCCTTTCTTCGGTTAGAAACATCATTCTTAATTTAGCTGTACAATCCGCTATGTGGTGTCCTATTTGTTTACAATAGGTATATAAGGTAGGTTGTAATATGACATTCTTAGATTCAGAAGCTCTATGCCTTTCTTCACCACATGCAAAACACGCTTTTGGGTTCCATTTACACTATGTTAACTTATGAGATCCAAAACTTCTAATGCATCTTTTTTCAGGAGTGATAGAAGGAGTGGAGGCTTTGGTCAACAACCCTAGACTTGTCTTCTTGCCCAAGAATGGCTTTTTCCCTTTGCTTGCAATATCATATCTTCTATAGAGAATAGATGACGTTGATATTTTACCAAGAAATGAGGCTTGCTTTTCTTTCTATGTCTTATTTTCATTCAAAATTTGCTCCACCAGCTTTGCCTTGGTAACCGCATCAACTAATGTTGCAAGTTAGAACATGTTGACTTTACCTTTGATCTCTATATTTAAACCATTCTGGAACTTTTGAACTTTCATTCTTTCATCATGATAGCCTTCCCTAACAAATCTCAGTAGTCTATAAAACTTGAAGTGATATTCATCAACGGTTTTGCTTCCTTGTTGTAAGCTCAACCAATCAAAAATCATTTGTTCTCGAATTGTAGCTAGAAAATATATAGGAAGAAAGCTTCCTTGAAGTGAGTTTAAGTAATAGGCCTCATTAAATTCTCACTTTCCAGTCTCCACCAATTGTATGCATCTCTTTTTAAAATATAAACTGTTAGATCAACTTTTCTATCTTCAGGTACCTCACATGCTACAAAAGCCTTTTCCAATTCTTCTATCTAACTTTTAGCAGTTGTTGGATCCGAGACAATCTCATCAAAATTAGGTACCAACTTAACAAAATCATGTAGCTTTACTTGAGCGTTTCGTTCACCTGCATATACATTATCTCCTTGCTTGGTAGCCTGAAGTGCATATTATTGCTATTGTTGATATATCATGTTTTGATATTGTTGCATTATTTCAAACATATCCTTGAACATAGTGCACACGGAATTAGGATCTCTTATAGGCACTTGTGGCATCTGAGGAAATGGTGGCATCTGTAGTAGTTATGGAATTTAAGTTGTGGATGCTGAAGATGGAGAAGGAGTGGAAATAAAAGCTAAAATAGTTGACGATGCAGAAGCGGGTATAGTTGATTGAGGACTTAGAGGCGGCATACCCTCCCGTTCTATCTGTTGTTGACCTTGCTTTCTTGACTTGTCCATCTTTATAGATATACATACCATACATTCACAATATAGATAACAGTTAAACATTATTCCAATGAGATCCAATTAAAATTTATTTTAATATTAGTAAAAGCAAATAATAAACAAAACACATTATTTAAGTGAGACCCTAAACTTTTCCATGCTAAGCTCACTGCATCTAAGGTTAGGTCATAATTTATTCTACTACATTAAACAAACAATCACATAAACTTAGCTCTAATACCATTCTATAAAGACTTGACCTACCAAATATCTATTTTAACCATGCCAAGTCTCCTAGACATGTAAAATACTTAAGTATTATACGTAACACAGTCCATAAAGAAGTGTTTAAGCTAATTGTTTGTTTAACCTGTTAAGATATAAAACTTTGTAAAAACAACTCATTAAGAGTAAATAACTTTCTATAAACAAATATAACAGTACCATCAGTTTGGTATCTTAAGAGTTACAAAACATACTTTTTACATACATAATAGAAAAACCTAGGTACTTTGTATTACAAAACTTAGGTTTATGAGTAAGCCCTTAATCTATACTATTACATTTCGAAAATAACTTCTTGTAAAAGTTTCTTTTTCTAAGAAAACCGCATATGTTGGTTCATAAATCTTAGTCGCCCCATTCCTTAAGGAATTTTCAAAATCAGTACCATATCCTAAAGAATCATATAACTTGTCTTATTGACACTTGTGAAGGAAAAAGTGAGCCATTGGACAAATACACAGCAACACAAGTAAAAAAGATATATATTCCTAGACTAATGCAATGCAAAAAGCAATAAATTATTTATCTTTATTTAAGTAAAACAAATCAACATTGGAGTATTCAAACTCCGATTACAATCCTTAGGGAACCTGGGGATCTTGAGTAATAGCAGCTACTCGAGGAGATGATATAAGCAGCTTGAATATTTATAACTCCTACATAACTTTACAAAGATAATAATCTCATCTAGGATTCATGGTCGTTACTCATCTTTACTTAACTTAATCTATAATATCACTTAGTTTAATCGTGCCCACAAACATGAACTAAATCATATTATTTCCTCTTAAGAATAAACAAATGTTATACCAATAGCATTCTTCCTTTCGATTATCTACTAAGCCACTTATAAATTATCATTGCATCATGATAGGAGTGGTATAAGTGCCTAAACTATCATGCTTGACTCCAAGCGCGGTTGTCGCTCTTCGGATCGAATTAAATGACACGAGCACAATCAATTCAATCATTATTAAGCCAATCTTTGACTATAGTTAGTTTAATAATGTCTATCCTGTCATCTAACAAATAAGTTACTGCATACTTGGATAAATAGAATTATCGGACAAAATACCAGTGTTCAAACACAACTGGGTATGGGAATCTATCAAGGAAAATCATTTCATAGAAAACAACATTAATCCATATTTGAACACTAAGTCATCAAACCTTCATTAAACTAAAATAAAATTTAAACCATCACATAACTTCATATTCATACACACATATATATATATATATATGTATGACATTACACATTCATTCATCTATTATTATTCATTTATTATTTTATTTTTATTTTTATATGAACAGTACTAGAGGATCTATCACGCCCATGACAAGGACCGTAATCATCATCACGGGCACCATCATGGCTGTGATCATGGGCCGTGATATAAATCACTAGCCTTGTCATGCCCGTTATAAGAGATCATGTCCTTTATCGCGGCCGTGATATGTAGGCCATATTAAGATTACGCCCGTAAAATGTTTACAAAAAGCTTCTGAAGAGATCACGCCTTATATCATAGCCATGATGTAGGCTGTATCGTTTTTAAAAGAATGAACCGAGGGTATCACGCCTCATGTAACAGCCATAATCTTGACCATATTAAGTTTTAAAAACACAGAGGAGATCATGGACAAGGTTATAGCCATGATTGATAGGGAAATTTGGATTCGAGGAGATAACGGCCTTGAACATGCTCGTGATGAATAGGGTATTGACCCTATGATATTTGTTTAAAAAATTTCAAAGTCTTACATCACTTAAGTTGTTACTAAAATCTTAGTTTTAGTAAAAACTTATTAAGACCTATTTATAAACATAATATCAAACATTATCAAGTTAATTTACATACATATATCCACTACACATACATATACATTATAATATCCATATAGATTATAATATCATAACTTAAAAATACAAGTCTATTATACATGCTTTTTAGAGCTTTATTAGCAACCTAGCTACTAAAGCTCTACCTACCTATCACTAGCAACATTAATAAACACATCATGTCACCATAAGCTTCATATATCATTTCATCAAACACCTAGAGTACTCTTGTATATTTGCATATCAATCCTAACATACATGTTAGCATATCATAAATTTGTCTAAAACACCAAAATTCTACTTCTACTTAACATCAACATAAGCTAGAACTCATATTTAAACAAGGTATGGAAGAAATCAATTTTACTTACTTGTTTAACTACTAATATCACCCAAAGTTTCTCTTTCCTCTTTCTTGGCATGATTCTTGCTTCTAGTTATTTCTTAACTTGATTTTTTACTTAGGATCTTGTATGTTAAGGTTTAAAAGATATCTTAAGATTTAAAATTTGAATTTGAAAGGGTTGGTGCAAACGTTGGTTGTGTTGGGTTTGTTTTGGATTTGATATTTTGCAAAAAGTGGCTTTTGAATTATCCTAAAATCTACCCTCTTTTTGATTTGTAACACATTTGGAAGAGTTTAGAAGAAGGCTTGGACATAGGCTTATATTGCATATGGGCTTGGCTTTGTTTTTTTTTTTTTTTTTTTTTTTTTTTTTTTTTTTTTTTAATTTTGGGCTTGGGTTTTTGACAAAATTTTGCAGCAAAAGGAGTCTTGTAACTTCGAAAAAGCAACACATCATATTATAACATAATTCAATTCAACACACAATTGAATTTTAATACATTTCAATACTAATAATTTATCATACCAATAATTAAAATTCCTATAACTTAGATTATAACAATTTATTCATAAAATCAACAAACAAAACATATATGTTAAGTAATTTAGTATATTTAGTATTTAATTAGGTTATTTCAATGATGATAATGGTTAAGCATGGTATTTCAATATTAAGAATTATATTAACTAAAAAATTATTTCAATGATGATAATGGTTAAGCATGGTATTTCAATATTAAGAATTGTATTAACTAAAAAATTTCTTAAAAAATTTGTGATATTTGATTTTGTCTTTGGAAAATATTATTTTTGTAATTTTCTATGTGATACCCTAACTTATGAATGTTGTATGTAATTTATATTGATATAATTAAAGTATGAGAAAAATTTTAGTGCCTTTAGTCTTTATATTCTTATTTTTCTTGACCCATATGACCCCTAACATCTTTTTTAAAATAATAATCACTTTCCTTATTTTTTTCCCTCTCCTAAAAGCTTGCATTACAATTTAAAGAAAGAAAAATAAAGAAATCATGTTATATATAAAATATTTTATGGAACCAAAATCTAGATAAAGCTTTTTTGAGATAAAAAATTTTTATATTTTATTATAAAATTATCAAGATTTTTTTGATGAATCTTTATGATTTGGTGTTGTTGAATTTGCACATGTAATACAAATTATTCTGCATCAAATAGCTAAAAAAAAGAGAGAATAAATAGAAAGTTATTATTAATTTTTTTTCAAATAAATTAAATAAAGTATTCATATGTTTTCAATAAGTAATAAATATATTAAGATATAATTTAACTTAAATTCAAATAAATTAATATATTAAGATCCTTGATTTTACCTTTTAGGAAAATCCCTAAAGATAAAAAAAAAGAAAGGAAAATTAAATTTTCGAAGAAAAGGAAAATTGGAAAACACACTATCTGTTAGGTTATCTTAAAATAGGTTTTAATGATAGCAAAACTGTAAAAAGATTACTAACAAGTTTATTAAGTGTGTAGTTTTAAGTTAGAGAGAAAGAAGAAAAATGAATAGTATTAGGTATTCAGAAGTTATCACAGAAGGTTGACAGCATTTGACAGCAAAAAATGAACAGTATTAGGAGTCTTTGAAATATATACAGAAGATCATCCAAAGGATACTTTAGAAGGTTGTATCAGTGAAAATAAAAAACAATGATTATTATCTGATATACAGAAGACCATCTAGAAGATAGTCCAGAGGGTATATATTAGAAAGATGAAGATGGAAGTTTCAATAAGTTATCTAGAGGAATATCTAGAGGATTGTCCAGAGGGTCACCTACAATTTTTGACAGCAACCTGTTTCAACGTGACTTTACTGTTCATCTTCCTAAACTCGACCAAATTTATTCCAGTTCAGTACGTTTTAGTACATTGAAGGCTTAGCTTCAAGTAAATGAGTTTATTTGGGTAATATACTCATTTGTTCCACCTAAGTTAGTTAATATTCAAGGGGATTTAAAGATTATCTGAAGTTTCTCCTCTACAAACGGAAGAAAAATCTTCAAGAACAATTTCAAATTATGTTTAAACAGATTTTACATGATTTTTTCTCTTCAAGACAAGCAGATTATGCATATCTACATCTATTAAGACAAGAATAAGTATATTCTTACCTATTTTTGTAGGATTCATTTGTGAGTTCAAAAAGGAAACGTTATCTAATTTTGATTTAGATAAAGAAGAAGAAGATCAGATTATGATGAATTAGTTTTGGAGTTTCAAATTTCAAATCAAGTGCCACAATATTTGGAAGCTTATTTACAAGAAACGAATTTGGAAGTTTATCCACAAGATATGAGTTAAACATTTCTTCTTATCTTCTATCAAGTTGAATATCAGTAGAATTTGTTTTGAAAGAAGGATAAATTTGACGAGATATCATGCAAAAATTATATGGGAAGGTTTATCCATAATAGTTTTATGAAGGTTGAAACTTGAATTTGAAAATTATGAATTCTTTTCTACAAGTAATAATATATATGACAGAAAACAAAGAAGAACAAAAACAACAACAAAGAAAAAAAAATACAGAACATGAATTTGCTCTCTCTTTCTCAATTGATATTAAGACCATAAGATTGCTACAAAAAGAACAACTCTTGCTTGCTGGTACGAAAAAAGAAGAAGCAATCACTGCTACTTATAATGTCTCATGAACTTATTTTTGCAATTTTATATTTTTTATTGCAACCTTGCTTTTGTTATTTCCTTGTTAACAGAAGGAATGTGTTGTTGCCTTATAGATTGTTTGATTACAGGATTAGACTCTGTAGATCGGTTGTAGCTAGATGATAGCTTTGAGAATCGAGCAGAGAGAATTGTACAATCTTGTAATTTGAGTTTATTGGATATAGTGGAACAAATCCATAGGTTAACAGGGTCCCCGGCTCGGAGCTGGAAGAGTGAACTGATGCATAAGGCGGATCCACTATAAATTGCTACCTAATTCTCTAATCCCTATCTTTTTAATTTTCGCAATTTAATTGTTATATTTCTTTAATTTTTTATATTGTTCTCACAATTTAAAATCGAAGGGAAAATTTTTTAAAGGGCAAAAAATTCCGATTTTTATTAATAATCAATTTAACCCCTCTTCTTGATTATTAAAGTGGGACAAACTCTATCAATTTTAGAAATTACTTACTAAGACAATTTAAATCTTACATCTTGAAAGAAAAAAAATTTCTTAAAATCTCAACATTTTGTTTTGGCAAAAAACTAAAAAGAAAGAAAAAGAAAATCCTAGTATTAACATGCTCCACCTATGCATCAATGGCGGCTATTGGAGGTAACGCCACAAAAATTTGAACCCTTTGAGGATTGAACTTGTAACCTTTTACACTCCCATCCAAGCCTTAACTAACTAAGTTGGAATTGCCTCATGGTTGTTGTAGTACACTAAAATTTACTTAAGCACATTTTTCCAAGCCCATTGTAAATCAAAACTCAAATGGGCTGAATCGAAATGGGTCTGGTCCTTTTTCAAATCACCAAAACGGCTCAACTCATTATGAAACAATTGTTATGCCAAAAAAAGCCCAATGTCTTATAATACTAACACTAAACCTATATAAAAGCTAAGTTATAAACATTTAATACATAAATCATATAATATACTCATTTTATTTTATTATTATATATATATTTTAAAATATATTTATTATTATAATTTCTATCTAAACCTATTTACTTAAGAGAGGGGGTTTCCTATTATTATTATTATTATTTAATTTTTTTTCTATTTTTTTAATTTTCTAACCTTTCTAATTTTTAAATTCTTAATTACTTTTTGTATTTTCACAATTTTTAATTTTTTCTATTTTTCAATATTTTTTTTTTCCATTTTCTATATATTTTTAAGGGGGCACAAATAGAGTGTCAACATGTATATATAAATGTTGTTATATTATAGGTATAGTTTATTTAATTATATAAAATAATATTAAAAGCCCATGATGTACGCATTAATTGATTTAAGATACACATATAAATAAATCAATAAGTTTAATAAAAAGATTATCACAACTAACATGATAATTATATACACATAAATGTTGGGATAAGGAGAAAAAATGCAAAATATAAATCATTCCACAAAAAAAACCAAAAATATTTAGTTGAAATCATGACTTAAATCATATAGTAATATAATAAGAACGAATTATGTAAATGACTTCAAATCTTGGGCTTGTGATCTTCCTAAAAATTTGCTGGTTTTCATATACCATAGGAATATGGATCAGCATACACAGTAATGCCACTGGTTTTTGTAGACCATAGGATTATGGATCGATATACATAGTAGTGCTGCAACATTGTTCATGTGGTCATGTTTTTATCATTGTGAATAATTTAAATTCTAATATGAACCATGGTTGTTGTAGGTGCTAAATCACTAGTAGAGTTGGGTATTGAAGCACCATGGACCAATAAACACAAAAGCATGATTAGTGGTGCGTTGGGAAGTGGTCCAGCATGGCCACTTTGATGCTTAAGTTAGCTACAGATTCTATAAGAAGGAATTCTATATTAAGAATATAAGATTTGTACAATTGGTTATTCTGTTTAGCTTCATGTCTTTGGTGCGAGGGTCTAATTATAGATGATGACCATAACAGAATGGGGGACCCATAGAATATTTTGTCCTATGTGGAAGATCCCTAAATCTGTTAGTTGGCTTAGACTTGAGGAAAGTCATGATGTTGAGCATGAAGAGTAGCCAAACGGGTGTTTGTTCCCTTGAGGAGATGAGAGCATTGAATAGGTCACCATGAGCCACTAAATTGTAGGTCACAACCATTAAGACCACATCACCATGGGCTTCCATTCATAGAGTTGCAACTAGGGTTGAATGAGACCTTGGTTCTCGTGGGGGCCGAGATCCTTAAGTGGAGTAAGTAGGAGTACAATGTCAGGATCCTCAAGTGGTTGAAGTCTCCACGGGAGAAGCGAAAGTCAAGGCCCCCAATAGGCCCTCGACTTTCTAGCTTGGACTGCTTGGATTGCTTTTAATAGGCTTGCTAGTTTGTTAGGCTAGTGTTGAGGCCCAATAGGATATAGCCAAATATTTACTATCAACAATGGTAAAAAGTGAATAAAGCATTTATTAATTATTGACAAAAACTATAATGATGGTGATTATTCTCCTAGACATTTATTGGACTAGAGTGACAATAGAGACTTTAATTATGGTAATTGGCCTTTAAACATTTATTTAAAGAATCACAAGTGCCATGTACCTGCATACTTCTCACACCATCACTATATCACTAGTAGTTACCAACCTATAAAAGGGCATGTGTGTGCCAATGTGCTTTGTTTATCTTTTGTTACTTTATTCAAAGATGTTCCCTTTCATACTCTTAGTAAACATTAATTTTATTATAAAAATTTCAATTCATTTTCTTTGTTGTTTAACTCATGGTCCTCTTGTCAATTGGTTTTGTTGATTATGCTAATGTTTTTATAGGTTTGTTGAACAAAATAATATGCTTTTTTCATATAAGTTATAATGTATCTCTCTTTACTACTATTTCTTATAAATGTCCTCTTTTTTTGTTGTTTTTGTAACATGGGTTGTGATAGATTTTTTTGAAATAAAAAGGCACAAGGTGGTGATAGAGATGGATAGTTCAAACGTAAAGATACAAGAGAATTTAGGTTGTGAAAGGTTAGGATTTGAACTTTAGTTATTGCCCAAAGTAGGCTTTTGACCATTTCACAATAATAAAGAAAATATCATTGAGTGATTCATTTTCGATTTCATGTTCACACCTGAAATCGTGACTTCAAGTGATGATTTTTGTATTTTTGTTATAAAATTTTGATTTATGATTTTTTTTTTTGGCACTTTTTTCCTTATCCCCATAAATGTTATAATAATATGTAAATAATATTATTAAACTATACAAAATTATAAAATAATATTGAAGTTCTATTGATCTAATGGATGATTTTGTAACTAATGGTGCATCATTCAAAATGTGATTCAAACTTTTTAAATTATAAAAGTCAAAGTTTATGAATATGAAAAGTTGAGATAATTTATTGTTTATTGTTATACTTAAAAAATAAACGTAGCACACATAGCATTTTTTATGTATGTTGCATGTATTAATTGTAATATAGCAAAGTATTATACTATTATGATCAGAGAAAGGAAGACAAAGATGCAAGCTAGTCACTAGCAAGGCAATGTCACTAGTTAGGACGTAGTTACAGCTAGCAATAGCAAATACATTTGTAACATCTCACAAACACTTATATGTGTACTTGCTAACAGTTGGCATTAGTTGTACAAACTCAGGATACATATAAATACAAGGAATAACAGAAAGATGGATAGCCTCATTTTACCTAGGAAAGCAGTATCAAGTTTTTAGGAGCCTCTAGATGCTCGGAATTCCAGAATCTCAGTTTCCTTTTGTTCCTGTCAATCAAGAAACTAAAACACAAATAAACCTTAGAATTAGTTGTAATAAAGTGGCGCAATTGAAATCAATAATTCACTAAATAATTATAAAGAACATACATAAATAACATTCAGAAGAATTTAGAAATAAACTTGTAAAGATCACCTTTATGCTAGGAGTTTTGAAGATTCATTCAAACCCTAGTTTTTAGGAAGAAATGCAACAAAAAGAAAGGGGAAAGTAAAGAAGGAACACACCTTATTTGATTGGTTTTTATTCTTCTGTACAAAAAAGGGACTATTTTATTTACAGGCAATTAAGGATCTAGAAAGAATGGCCATGCCTTTAATACAAGGCTTAACTTTTGGTGCTTTCATTGAGCTTCCTACCTACTTCGATGGCAGAAAACACTTGAGGCTTTGCTTGATTACGAGAGGAGTTGCAATCTCATGATGGTAAGATTTCTGATTTGGAATAAAAAACAAATAGATTACTTTTTGATATGTCCTAAGTACTACAATTTGTTAAGATGCAAATAGAGAATTAGACTTAAGACATCATCATTCTCATGGTAGTTCATCATATTCTTCACTTGTATATGGTAGTCATGAGGATCTCCATGTTCATATATCAGGGATATTCAATTGGAGTTAACTAAATATTCTGGTTTTAATTTTCATCTTGGATTTTATAAGCAAATCAACTTTTTGTTCTATCATGCTTCGAATAATGAGCGATTGATGATGACTTCTTTTGCCATGGAGGATGAAGCTTTGGATTGATATCAATTTCTTTTTTGTAAGGAACTTTTATCCACTTGGCCTATTTTTCTTAATGCTTTGGAAACCAGATTTGGGTCTTTTGAGAATGATATGAAGGATGATAGATTTTCTATAGTCAATGTCACTCAGTAATAAAATGAGGCTAATGATACTAAAGTAGGATCTCAACATGGCTTGGCTATAGTGAAACATGATATTTCAACACAAGTTACTTTGATGAAGAAGAAGAATCTACTTTAGCAGTAGATAAATTGATATATGAAGAGCAAATTACAATTTGCCCTATTTTTCTTGGAGGGGCTATTTTAACCAAGGAGGACCCACTATTAGAGGACAATGTACGTGCAAGCAACACAAAGTTGTTTTGGAAAAGATGTTACCATCTATTTTAGAAGGGAATGCTCCAGTGGGCTGTAAAATCATGGAATTACATATACATAGTGATGTTCAATATCATCTTGCAGAATTTACAATTCTGGTGCCCCAAAAATTGTCTAATATGCAAAGATATCAAAATTAAGTACTCATTTCTGATTTTGATATAATAGCTCAGGAGGACTCTTGTCATAAATTTTGCAAACTCATTATTACTACCATCAATTTTGCTTTTCAACATGAATTGGGAAGCTATCCTTTCTTAGGTTTTGTCCTCTCATCATTGTCGATATTAAGACAACATGTTTGGGATGGGACTTGGATATTCAGTCCATTAATCATTTTTAGGCATCAAACCAACAAACAGCATAGCTTTTGGAACTATTGATAAGGATAAGCTGCCTATTTCTCAAGTGCTAGTTCAATGGCAAAACAGAATGACTAAAGTCACTCTATGGCTGTGTAAAGCTTCAATCCTATAGGGAAAGTTCTACTACCAAAAGGTTCATAAATAAGCTTTCACGGCTTTCTTTTGGACCCTGTAAGGCTAAAGGAGATGGTTTTCAAATGATACCATTACCACTAGATTCATATAGGAATTTTCCTATTGTTCAACATCTAGCTATCTTTGACTCAAGGAAATTCAACCTACATGACCTTTTTTTTTTCCAAGCTATGGTAAATGGGAGCCTCTTCCTATTGTAGATTCCTCTTGGGTACACTTAGCGAATCAAAGGAAACCATCTAGTTCATCACCTTGAGGACAGGTGGTTTTTTCAAGGAACGGGAAACATGTTATGATAAGAGAAACGAAGACAAAGATCTAAGCTAGTCACTAGTAAGGCTATGTCACTAATTAGGATGTAGTTACAGCTAGCATTAGCAAATACACTCATAATATCTCACTAACACTACAATCCATTCACTTAACATGAATGGCTATTCATTCTTTCCTCGCTCACGTAAAGCTGATATTATGGTGTTCACTTGAAAGCAATGACAATTCATGCCTCGACCCCATGAATTACTATTCATAGTTTATTTTTCACCCTTATTATAAATTACTCATGTCTGAAAATAATACCTATATAATTGTCCTCTATCTATAATATATACATGGGGCATTATAGATATTTGATCTTTTAGTCTAAGAATTATTGTTTTATTAACAAGTAAGCATTGCAATAGCTATTATAACTCTATTACATTCCCTTTGAATTGGAATTCTTTCCCTTCTTATTCATTCAGCAAAGTGAAACAGCTGTTTATATGTGTACTTAGCAACAAATGGCATTAGTTGTGTAAACTCAAAACACATATAAATACAAGGAATATAGAAAGATATATAACCATGTTTTTACCTAGAAAAGCAGTCGAAAGTCTTTAAAAGCCTCCGGATGCTTGAAATTTTAGAATCTCAATTCCTTTATTCCTTTGTTTCTATCAATCAAGAAACTCAAACGCAGATAAGCCCTAGAACTAATTGTAATCAAGTGGTGCAATTGAAATCATATTTCGTGAACAATTATAAAGAACCATACATAAACTCTTGAGAACATGCAAAAGAGAATTTAGAAATAAACTTGTAATATCAAATTTATGCTAGGAGTTTTTGAAGATTCATTCAAACCGTAGTTTTTGGGAAGAAAAGCAACAAAAAGAAAGGGGAAAGAAGAGAAGAACACACCTTATTTGGTTGGCTTTTATTCTTCTATACGAAGAGGGACTATTTTATTTATGAGCAATTAAGGATATTTAGAAAGAGTCGGCCAGCCTTTAATACAAGGCTTAACATACACTTTACTACATCGCATTTAAAATTTACGACATACATTAAAATTGAATTTCATTTGTAATAATGTGAATGCTTGTGAATAAAGAATATGCATTTGATACATGTGATATACATGACACTGCCATAACATTTACGAAATTATTTTTATACAATTAATATATTAGTAATTTTTTAAGGTAAATGTCAAATTTGTTATGTGATCTTTGACAAAAATTTGATTAGGTATACCATTAAGCTTTTTGTAAACTACAACCACCATCTCATTATAACACCTTCATTTCTATCATCCTATGTGAACCATCATGTAATTAACAATTGACACATATTAGGAGTAGAGAGAGAGAAAGAAATAAACTGATGAAGATGATGACCAGGGGTTTAGTTTCGAACATTTCACCTTCACACCAAACATTTGTGCCAACCACCATATCAACAACTTAGATTTCTTTACTTGAACCATGAACATCAATGGAAACAATGATGGTGATGATTGGTGTAAAGAGAGAGAGAGAGATGAAGCCTTTCTTGATTTTGAGTTTATGATACGGTTCAAGAGGTTAGTGAGTTAGTGTTGAGAGGAGTGTTTTGGATGAGCTTGTTGAATGGCTATGGACGCGATTTTGATGAGTTGACTCAACGAATGGAGCTATTGGAGTTACTAAGTTTTGTCAACACAAAGATGGGTTTTAGGTTAGGCAAAAAAAATGTGGGCTTGTGTTAGATGGTGTGTGGAATTGATAGCTTGTAATGTTTGGTTTTAGGTGCAGGTGGTCTAGTGGGATCAACATGATGGTCTTGCCACCAATTGATTCTTGGTAAAATTGACCAGAGATGGGTATGTGTTGGAGATTGTGATTCGCATCATTGGTGAGTCTTGACTTGCAAGTGGGTTCGTGAGATGGTTCAAGTTTGTGTTGATTTGGTATGTCAATTTAGAGAAAGAATGAGTTAGAAGGAGAAAGCTTGGAGTCTTCCCCCATGGACTTTTGAGAAAGACCAATGAAGAGGATGGTTCAAAAAGTTGTTCTTTTTTTATTTCTTCAACAAATGGACACGCGTCACTCAACAACTGGTGGAATGATCCACAAAGATGGTAGAATTGAAAATGTTATGTAAGGTAGTATTTGTGGGCACGAAAAGTTAATAGGTATAAATTAAACTCATGTATCTAATTGAATTTTTGCTAAAGTTCAAGTAACATATTTAACATTTTCTACTTTTTTTTAAATAATGATAAACATGAGTTTCACCCCTAAATGTTAGTGCTAATGTGTATTAATTATGTAAAAGTTGCAATCACTTTAAACATATATAATAATAATAATAGATAGGTCTCTTATGAGATAAGTTTCATTTATGGTACCTGTTTTTTTTTTTATGTAACAAAAATATACCAAAAAAAAATTTGTACCGAAAAAAATACCTAAATTTTTAAAAAATTAACTAAAAATACCTTGAACTGATTATCCTTTTTTCGTTCGTTGGCCTAATGTGACAATTAAAAATGATTAAAAATAATTTTTGTCCATGGGTAATTTTTTTATATTTTTTAATTTCCCTCTTCTCTCTCTCTCCCCCTCCACCAACTACCCCAACCTCCCCCCCTCTGCTCCTCTTTCTTTTTCTTCTTGAAGAACTGACGAAGTTCTAGTAATACCTCAAAAATGTTACTAAAATTTTAACATACAAAATCTATGTTCAATTTTATGTTTAACTTTCCTATGAATTTTTTCACATACACCCACTTCAAAAATTCTTCATATGAATTTTTTTTTCACCATATGACATTTATCAAACCAAAAAGAAAAAAAAATGAAACTTTCCTATAGATTTCCTTTTTTTTTTCAACTTGGGGTTAGGGTTAGAAGAAGAAGAAGAAGAAAAAGAGAGAGAGGAGGAGAGAGAGAGAGAAAGAGAAGGAAAGTTAAATAATTTTTTTTTTAATTATGTTCTGTTAATTTTTTTTTTCGTTTGAAGAAGAAGAATAAGAGAAAAAAAAGAGAGAAGGGAAAGTTGAAAAAGAATAACTTTTTTTTAAAAATATTTTATGCAATTCTTTTTTATTTAAAGAACAAGAGGAAGAAGAAAAGAGGAAGTGAAACTTAAAAAAAAAAAATTTTAATGTGTTCTACATATTTTTTTTTATTTGAAGGAAGCGGGAGGAGAGAGAGAGGAGAGGAAAGTAAAAAAAAAAAAAAAGAAATAGAAAACCAATGTGGACAAGAAAAAATAATATCTTATTTGAGGTCTACTTATCAGCAAGGAAATAGAAAAATGGACGGTTTCCATCTAGATACACTTTAAGTGAAACTTTCAAAAAGTTTAGGTATTTTAGTGAAATTTTTAAAAAAGTTCAGGTATTTTCTATTGGATTTTCTACGGTCCCGTCACTGTTTTCGATAGGACCGATCCCGTCAGAGGATTACCGGTTGTAGCCGGTCATGTAAAATAGAATGCGGGGAGGAAATGCAAATAGGCAGTCCATCGTTGCGGAAAAAGGCGGAGAAAGCAAAAGCCAAAGGTGTTTGCAGATCCTGTACACAAAGCATGAAATGGCTATGTCTTCGTAGAATGAGAGGAGAAAAATTAATTAATTAATAAAGGTTTCGTTTTGCGTTGTAAATTTGAATAAAAAAGTTGAAAATTATTATATAAAATATTTGAAGAAAAAATATCATATATTTTGTATTTATGAAGGCTTTAGGAAAAAAAAAGTTGTTAAAATATCTAATTAAAATATTCAATTTTAAATCAAATTATATAATTATTTAAAACTAGTGAAAAAATAAAATCAATTAGAATATGTCCATCAACTGCAATATTATCATCATATATCAATAAAATAAAGATGAATGTGACACAATGTTGTAGAGTTTTGTTTTTCTAACTAATTAAGTTACTAATATCATTGAAGTGTATAATCATCATCAAAGGTTAATAAAACAAAGTTGTAGAAAAACCATGATATTTAATATTTTATGAAGAGTTTTGGAAATGATAATCATTAACATGTCTAACAAAATATTCAATTTAAAATTAAATTATATAATTATTTAAATCTTATACAAAAATCAAATTAATTCATGGGTCTTTCAAATACAATATTGTCATTAAATATCAATAAAACAAAAAAAAGCCAAAAAAGTTTAATGCGTTTATTTTAAGTTATTAAGTGTACAATTAGAATCAAAAGGTTTAAAAAAATTTATGAATTAGACACTGTAACGACCTATATTGAATAATATTTTTTCTAACATACATTTAATTACATGTTTAATAGTTTACCCCCAAAAAATAATAAACTATATAAATTATCAACATTGAATTAAATTGCAGGATTTTGTAACACTCGTAAAGGAATAAATAATTAGCATATTCAACTAGAGTGTAGATTATTATCACAGGTGAACAAGATAAATATGAATAGGCACTTTAGCTTAATTGACTAGCTCATTAAAGTGCATTTTTGTCAAGACGCGTAAATTTTTAGAAAATCTTCATTTACTTACATAATTAAGTAAACGAATTATGTATTTGAGTGTCTAAACAACCAATTAATTTAGGTTATGGTGAAAATTGTGAGTTATTGTAAAACGAGCTTCACGGCAAGGGTATTACCCTGCTTTGTGAAATTATCCTTGCAATAAGGAATTTTACACAATTATGGTTATAATGGTGCAAATTTAGTTAGAGGAGCTTGTAACAATCAATTTAACCATGTCATGGTGAAATGAGCCTTACAACAAAGAATCAAGTCCGTTTATGGTGTTAGCAGTCTTATATGGTCAAATGAGTCTTAGAATGAGTCACTGAGATATGTTATAATGAATATGATACATGTATGGTGAATGAGAAATATGGTAAGGATTCAATTCTATTATAGTGAAAATAACTATGTGTAGAATGAGCTTTTAAGGAGGACTTGAGCCGTGTAAAAGGTAAAATGACATTACGATAAGAAATCGAGACCTATACGGAGAAAATATAGGTTGTGTTGTAGATGTGCCTTAATAAGTAATTGATTCATTATGAATGACATAACAATATGGAGTTTCACACTATTGTGGTAAGACTTGTTTTGGTGATATTAGCATTAGATAAAGGATTTGAGCCTTATAATAATGGAAATGACTTATGTGGTCAAATAATCACAAAATAATCAAGACACATCGAGGTGAAATTAGATCTTATTGGTGAAGTAAGCTTTGTGCATAGAAATGAAGCCCTATAATAATGAAAAAAATAATATGGCAAAGAGAGGAGTAATATTATGGTGAATATAGTTTATATAGAAATGTGTCATGTAACATTAGATCGAGCCCTTAATGTGGAAAAAATAGGTTTGTATGGCAAAATAGCCATTATACCAATGAATTGGGGTTTGTCATGTGTAATGAGCCCTATAATAAAGCATATATCAAAATGATGAAAATGTAGTATGATTGGCTATATGACTTACACTTGAGGAATTTTGTCGTATTATGATGGTTATATGAGATTTTACGACGATAAATCAAACCCTTGTTTTGAAATTAGCCATAGAATGATAAGGAATTTCCTTATAATCTAGTAAGATGGACCCTAGAACAAAGAACTTACCTCTGGTGTATCAAAATAGCCCTTAGAAGGAGAAATTCCCTTCCTACTATGGTAAAATACTCCTGGAACGAGGAATCCCCTTATATTATGGTAAATGGATCTTAGGATAAGAATTCCCTGCTAATGTGGAAAAATGACCTCTCGAATAGGATTTTCCCTCCAACTGTAGTAAAATGGCCTCTAGAATGAGGAATTCCATCCATATGGTAAAATGTCCCACTATACAAATATTTCCCTCTTAGTGTGGTAAAATGACTCCCAAATGAGGAATTTTCCTCTAGTGTGCAAAATAGCTCATGGAAAGAGGAATCTCCCCTTACTATGGTAAAATGTCCCTTGGAACGAGTAAATCCACCTTAGTGCTATAAAATGGCCATTGGTACGAAGGAATCCCTCAGAGTATGGTAATATGGCCCATATAAAGAGAATTTCCCTCCAATTGTGGTAAATGGATCTTGAAACAATGAATTTCCTCCAAATGTGGTAAAATAGCCCTTGGAGCGATGAATTCCCTTCTAGTGTGGTAAAATGACCTTAATAATGAGGAATTTCCCCTTTATATGGTAAAATGGCTCCTGGAATGAGGAATTTCCTCCTAATGTGGTAAATTAGCCCTTAGAATGAGGAATTCCCTCTCAGTGAGGTAAAATGGCTCCTACAATGAAGAATTTCCTCTTAGTATGGTAGAATGACCCTTTAAACGAGCAATTCCCCCTAGTTTGGTAAAATGGACTCAAGAATGAGAAATTCTACCCTGGTGTAGTAAATGACCCTTGCAATGAGGAATTCTCTACTAGTATGGTAAAATAGTCATTGGAACAATGAATTCCCCTTAGTGAGGTAAAACGGCCTCTAGAACGATGAATTCCCCCCTAGTATGGTAAAATGACCCATAGAGTGAGGAATTTCCCTTTAGTATAGTAATATGGCTCATAAAACGAGGAATCTTCTCCTAGTGTTGTAAAATGGCCTTTAGAACAAGGAATTCCTACCTAATAAGGTAAATTGGCCCTTGAAACGCTAAAATGAAGCATTACCCCCTTAATGTGGTAAAAATGACCATAAAATGAGGAATTTCCCTCTAGTGTGGAAAAATGGTTCCTAGAACGAGGAATTCCCCCCTACTATAGTAAAATGACCCATAGAATGAGGAATTTCCTCCTAATGTAGTAAAATGGCCTTCGTAATAAGGAATTCCCCTCAGTGTGGTAAAATAACCTATAGAATGAGGAATTTCCCCATAGTATAGCAAAATGGCATCCAGAATGAGGAATTCCCCCCTACTACAGTAAAATGACCAATAGAATGAGGAATTTCCTCCTAGTGTAGTAAAATGGCCTTCGTAATGAGAAACTCCCCTCAGTGTGGTAAAATGACCCATAGAATGAGGAATTTCCTCCTAGTGTATTAGCATAGCCTCCGGGACGAGGAATTCTTCCCTAATATTGTAAAATGGCCCATAGAATGAGGAACTTCCCCCTAGTATTGTAACATGGCCTCTGGGACGAGGAGTTCTTCCCTAGTATAGTAAAATGGCCCATAGAATGAGGAATTCCCTCCTAGTATGGTAAAATGGCTCCTAAAAACGATTTTCCTCATAGTATGACAAAATGGCCTTTGAAGCGAGGAATTCCACCTAGTGTGGTAAAATGGCCCTTGGAACACTGAAATGAGGAATTATCCCCCAATGTGGTAAATGGCCTATAAAGGGAAGAATTTCCCCATAGTGCAGTAAAATGAATCATAAAATGAAGAATTTCCCCATAGTACAGTAAAATAGCCCCTGTAAAATGAATCATAAAATGAAGAATTTCCCCATAGTACAGTAAAATAGCCCCTGAAACTAGAAATTTACCCTAGTGTAATAAAATGACCTTTGGAACGAGGCAATTCCTTTTTAGCACGGTAAAACGACCATACAATGAGAATTTCCCCCTAGTATAGCAAAATGGCATCCAAAACGAGGAATTCCTCCTCCCTACTATAGTAAAATGACCTATAGAAGAGGAATTTCCCTATAGTGTAGTAAAATGACCCATAGGAACTATATATTTTGCTATAGCATGTAAAAGAAAAACATTTTAATCTATCACTATAACATATAACAAATATCCTATACAACATATAAAATTTAGAAATTTTCATATAATGCTTAAATTAAGCTTATACATATTTGATACTACTACAACAATTGAAAAATAATATATAAAACATATAAATATATATGCATTGATTTTTTTTTATCTCATATAATGAAATATATATAGACAAATACAATTTATCATATACAGGATATAAATATATATTACTTACAAATTATATGTATCAAAATTTTACATATTAGTATAACATGTAAATAATTCATCTTACATAACATATTGGAACATATAAAAATTAATTTTTATATAATGATTTAAATTAAGAAAATACAATTAATACATTACTATAACATTTAAATATACACATACATAATAAAATATAACATATAAGATATATATACATATGATTTGTTTTTTATCTTATCTAATGAAATGTATGATATACAAACACAATTTTATCTACATCATATAAAATATATATTACTTACAAATTACATGTATCAAAATTTTACATATTAGCGGACTATAACATATTGGAACATATGTTATACTAACATATGTATATGATACGATAAAATTATATGCATCTTACATAACATATTGGAACATATAAAAATTAACTTTTATAATACTTGGATGTATAAAAACATGAATACATACTATGCATCTTATATAACATAACAGACCATGTATAAATTTTTTATAATGCTACAACATATAAGTTAAGTGCATATTGATATCGGAAATAACATAAGTAATTATATGTTACATGACATAAAAAATTGCATTCCTTATATAACATGTAAGATATATATAAACACATGGAATGTTTTTTTGCGTTTTTAAATAAAATATCATATTCACACAAACAAATATATTATATAAATATATAAAGTATTTACAAATATATATAAGGATATATATTTTACATATTACATATTACCTATAACATATAAATTATATATATCCTACAGTATGGGAAAATTCATCGTTTTAAGAGCCATTTTACCACACTTGAGGAAAATTCCTCGTTTTAGGTGTGATTTTACCACACTAGGGCCAAATTTCTATTTTTGTAAGGTTATTTTACCACTATAGGGGAAAATCCTCGTTCCATGGGTCATTTTACCACACCAAGGGGGAATTCCTCGTTCTAAGGTTTATTCTACCACAGTCGGGGGAAATTCCTCAATTTGAGGCTCATTTTACCATACTAGGGGAAAATTCCTCATTTTAGGGTCATTTTACCACACGGAGGAATTCCCGAAGGATATTTTACAACACTATGGGAAAATTCCTCGTTCTATGAGCCATTTTAGCACATTAAGAGGAATTCCTCGTTCTGTTGGCCTTCTTACTACATAGAGGGAAATTCCTCATTCTAAGGGTCATTTTATCATACTAGGGGGGAATTCCTCATTTCAAGACATTCTACCACATTAGAGGCAATTCCTCATTCTGGAGGTCACTTTACCACACCAGGGGAAAATTCCTCGTTATGTGGGCTATTTTACCATACTAGAGGGAAATTCCTCAATCCGAGGGCCATTTTACCACATTAGAAAGAAATTCCTCATTTTATGGGTTATTTTACCACACCAGGGGAATTTCTCGTTCTAGCGGCTATGTTATCGCACTGAGGAGAAATTCATCGCTCAAAGGGTCATTTTACCACACTAAAGGGATCCATCACTCTAAAGGTCATTTTACCACTAGGGGGAATTCATATATAAACATATGAATTGTTATTTTTGCTCATAAATAAAATATGCATTACATACAACAAATATACCATATATAACATATACAAATATGTATTTAAAAAAAATTATTTATATATATATACACAATACAAATTTCATTCATGAAAGATATATATATATATCGTATATATGTTTTATAAAATATATATACAGAGTTTTTACATTACTATAACATATAAAAAATACATATATTGTACAACATTAAAGAAAAATAAAAAAAATCATTTATCACCCTAACATACATATTACAAATTTATGAATAAGAATCCATATAAAAAATCTATATATTAATATTACATTCTAAACATATATCCTATGTGGCAATGAAGTACAACGTGTTATAATATAAATCTTTACATATTCAAATTACATTCAAGATTATCTTTAAGATTTGTTAATCTTGTCTAGCTTATCTGTTTCTCCAAAACTAAATCACATAAAATCATAACTCCCTAATCCAAGATTTTGAGTAGGGTTTGTTAATATAGACTTATCTATTTCTTGAAGGCCATTCAAAACTAAAGAAAACTCTAATTTTCTTCAAGTACAGCAATCCCTCGGTAAGTTTGATATGCATGCCCATTTTTGCATCATTCTAGACAAAATCACCAACCAATCTCATCTTTATTAATCAACATACTTTTAAAGTAAAGAGTGTGGAGAATTTATAAGTTCTTTTTAATTGCAAGAATGTTGGATCGTTATAAGGTCAATGAAATTTTGTTGCTCTATCTTACTCAATCCTAACACCTAAATAATGATCTTATAGGAACATATAATATTTGAA
The DNA here is from genome assembly GCA_024138025.1 of Combretum micranthum. Taxonomy (NCBI): domain Eukaryota; kingdom Viridiplantae; phylum Streptophyta; class Magnoliopsida; order Myrtales; family Combretaceae; genus Combretum; species Combretum micranthum. The sequence goes on along the minus strand of JAMXBD010000197.1, from coordinate 1,200,662 downwards.
TTTTATATAATACCTGGATGTGTAAAACATGAATACATACTATGTATCTTATATAACATAATAGAGCATGTATAAATTTTTCATGTTCATATCATAACATAATACTATAATTATATATTACTTAACATTAAAATTTCATTTCTCATATAACATGTAAGATATATATATATATATATATAATCATATGTATTTTTTTGGTTTTTAAAATAAAATATCAAATAAACACAGACAAATATATTGCATATAACATATAGAGTATTTATGAAATATATAATATATATATATATACTATACAAATTTCATTCATTAAATATTTTACATATTACTATAACATATAATTTATATATCCTACATAACTCATATAAACAAACACAAGTTTATATAATACCTTAACATATAAACATATGATTTGTTATTTTATGCTGATAAATAAAATATGCAATACACACAAACAAATATACCACATATAACATATACAAATATGTATTTAAAAAATATATACATATACAATACAAATTTTCATGAAAGATATATATATCATATATATGTTTTATAAAAATTATATGTATATAGAGTTTTTACATTACTATAATGTATAAAAAATACATATATTGTACAACATGAAATAAAATCAAGAAATTTCATTTATCACCTTAACATACATATTTCAAATTTATGAATAAGACCCCATCTAAAAAATCTATATATTAATATTACATTCTAAATATATATCCTATGTGGCAATAAAGTACGATGTGCTGTATAATATAAATCTTGTCTAGCTTATCTGTTTCTCCAAGACTAAATTACATAAAATCATAATTCCCTAATCCAACATTTCCAGTAAGATTTGTTAATATCGACTTATCTATTTGTTCAAGGCCATTCAAAACCAAAGAAAAGCTCTAATTTTCTTCAAGTACAGCAATCCCCTAGTAAGTTTGATATGCATGCTTATATTTGCATCATTGAAGATAAAAACACTAACCAATCTCATCTTTATTAATCAACAGACTTTTAAAGTAAAGAGTGTGGATAATTTATCAGTTCTTTTTAATTGCAAGACTGTTGGATCATTATAAGGTTAGTAAAATTTTGTTGCTTTATCTCACTCAATCCTAACACTTGAATAATTATCTTATTAAACACATTTGTGTGTGTTGATGTACATAGATTGCTATGCGATAACATGCACCTTAATTGTATTTTTAAAATTTTATATTTAGATGGATGGGGAACGTCACGACAACAACATGGTCAACTTGAGTGATTTAAACAACTTCGAGGGATTGCATTCTATTCAGTCTTTGATTAACAAGAAATTTTTATCAGATAGTGACGCTGAGACATTCTATAAGGAGTATGCTACAATGTTTGGTTTTAGTTTCGTAGGAACGACATTAGACGTGACAAAAAAAAAAAATTGTCATGCGATCTTGGGTTGCCACAAGGAAGGTTATCGAAGAGAAAAACATGTTAAAAGGGATTATCGCATTAGAGAACCTAGGTCAATCACAAGAACGGGTTGTTTAGCATGTTTTAGAATAAATCTTGCTAAAAAAGACAATTGCTGGCAAGTCACAAAAGTAGTTGCTAACACAATCACCAACTTGTTGAAGAGAAGCATGCGTGTTTTCTACATACTAACAGAGAAGTGACAGACGTTGATGATGTTCAAATTAAATCAATGCTATCATGTGCATTTAGACCTTGCCAATAATGGAACATCTAGTTCAACAAGCGGGCGGTTTTGAAAAGTGGGATTCACTAAGAAAGATTTATACACCTATATAGAAAAACAAAAGCAAATTGACATTGCAAACGGCGATGCAAATGCTGATTGGGTATCTTTCTGCTATTAAGGATTCAGACCCGGCTTCATTTATGATTACGATTTGAAAGAAGGAAGGCTCAGTCGATTGTTCTGGTGTGATTCAAGAAGCCAAATTTATTTTGCTTGTTTTGGTGATGTAATTGCCTTTGACTCTACTTACAAATCAAATGCATACTTGATGCCACTAATGGTAAAAGTAGTGAACAACCATCATAAGACATGCGTATTTGTATGTGCTGTTATTGATGATGAAACGGTTCAAAGCTACACTTGGCTGTTACAAGTCTTCATGTGTGCCATGCAAAATAAAGAGCCTACATCTATTGTAACAGATGGAGACAAGTCAATGCATATCGCAATTAACACAGTTTTTCCAAATGCCCGACATCGGCTATGTTCATGGCATCTTGAAAGAAATGCAGCAGCACATGTCCATGATAAGGACTTGTTGAAAGAATTCAAAAGATGTGTGTTTGACATTGAGGCAATTCATGATTTTGAGGATACATGGGGTGAAATAGTTGATCGCTTCAACCTTATCAATAACCAGTGTGCAAACGACTTTTGGGTCGAGCTTCGTAGCACACAACGATGCGAAGGAATGAATGCCTACATAAAAGGTTCTTCAGCTATAGATCGACAATACAAACTATATGAGTTACTCCAACACTTCGAACGTGCAATGTCAAGCTTCAGACATGCAGAATTATTGGCAGATTATGATAGTTTGCACACTAGTCCAGTTCTTCAAAGCATGCTACGAAGCTTTGAGCAGCACACCGTATGCATTTAAACGAAGGAGTCATTCAAACGAGTAAGAACTCAAATTGTGGAAGAGGCTGTATTGATCGTAACAGATGCTTAATCTCAATCCGACATTACAAATTACACCGTATGTCCATATGATTCACTTGCAAAGTTGATGACCGTTTCCTTCAATCAATTACATGTTCTTGCTTGTACTTTGAGACCGTAGGGTTCCCCTGTTCTCATGCATTTCATGTGGCAAAGGTGGAAGTCATGTCAACAATCCCTCAAAATGAGATATCTCCTAGATGGACTAAGCAAGCAAAGATCTTATACGACTAGGGTGAAATGTTGAGTAATGCTAGAGTGCAACAAATACATGAGAAAGTTCGGTATGGTGCACTTGTTTCAGCGAGTCGAATCATGTGCGAATGGGGTTGTAAATCAAAGCAAACGTACGATGAACTCATGGAGGACATTGCAAACTTAACAGTAAAGATTAGGAAAAATATCCTACAAGAAGATGTACCTTCTATTTGCACCGACGAGCATGGAAGTCATGTGGCTGACCCATTAGTTGTGCGACATAAAGGTAAAAGTAGCCACGACAATAAGAAATCAAGAAGACCTTAACATTGTAGTAGATGTAATAAAGAAGGTCATAATCGGGTTAGATGTCCAAAAAGTCTTCCGACCATTGATGAAAATAAAGCCGACTATAGCATGCCAAGTGAAGACTTCAGGATGAACCAAACTGGTGCAGAAGGTGATCCTCCAAAATTTGGTGAAGATTTGCAAAACAATGAACAATCTAGTTCAGTTTATGCCCAAAATATATCCTTATATGAATCTCAGGTTATCATCATAATTCTTCATGTTTGGGCAATATTTATAAATTCATTATTTAAACTGTATAATTCATCTTATTGACATTGCTATTTAACGGTACGTGCAGGATGACACCATGTCGTATTCCTAAAAGATGTGCAACTTGTAGTAGAGGTACCTTCCATATGGTGCGAATAATTGGTTTGATCAAGATTGAATTAATTTGTTACAATTGTTTACAGTGCATTGGTGAACATCTTACAATTTATTTTTTTTTCTTTTTTCATCTTACTGGATAGCAATTATAATCATTCTTATGAATGTGTTTGGTTGGTTTGCTCAATAATAGTTTTAGAGAACAATTAATGTGCCACATTACCAAAATGGAGTTGATGTATAGACGTATGGCCATCTTCTTGTTACACCATCTCTTATTTGAACTCTATTAAATAGTGTCATCTAATGTTTGAATTATATCCAAATTTTTATTCTCTGTTATGTAATTTTCTCTATAGAAAATATGTGTGTTTGGCGTGGGCGGGAATCTATGTACGAGAAACAACGATTGATGCATTTTCTACATATAAAGTGAAATTATAATTGGTTCAGCCTAATATTATACAACGAAAGCTGTTGCCTATAGATTCGTGAGGAGCATTCAAAATTTCACCAAGAAACAACCATCTGTATCAACATGAAATTGAGAATAGAGCATGTGTTTTGGCTTACAATATAATAATAAAGCACAGGTGATCTTTGCATCCTTGTAGAAGTTAGATATCTCACTTTAGAGAACTTTTTACATGTGTCCTTTTTCAACCAAAAAGTAGTATTGAAGCACGACATTGAAACCTGTAAAGCTAAGTTGATAATCTTAACAATGCTGCCAAAACTTTGATACATGAGCAAAAAAAGTCAGGATCTAGCTTGAAGCTTAAACAAATGAATTACAAGGATTGGGATGGGTAAAACTTTCCCTATATCCCCAAAACAGAAAAGAAAATAAATAAAGAGTGAAAACTTGAGTGAAAAAAGCTCCAAAAAAATCCCTTTTCCTAACTATAATCTACTTGGTCACACTTCATGTACATTGGTATAACGCATCGTACGCATCGACTATATAACCTTTTTCTTTCATCTTTCTCCTTTGTTGATCTAGCATGGCCTAAATCTCCGAGTTTCTCACATGTGAAGTATCCTTTTCTCGGAAGACATGAATTGCATTATTTACATTGATCCAATTGTATATAGCAAAGTTGACATATCATATAAGTTATGGGTTGTTTCCTCCCACCTGCAAAGTTGACATATCATATAAGCTAAATGAAACTTGATGTGGCAAGTATATAGCAAGAAAAAAGAAATGCATTTGCATGAACTTAATCTTGCACAGAGAAATGGGGGCAATTGGTGTTGAATTGATGAAGTAATAGCACGAGATTTGAAGCAAACATATGAGAAGCCTCAAAATTTTGATAAGGTAGTTATATTCACCAACAGTGGATTCTATTGCAGGTTTTCAACAAAAAAACTTTCTGATATTATATTGTTTACATAATGATATGGATCATCTGGCAGACGTATTGCACTTTCTCCTTAGTAATATGATGATTTTTAGTGAACAGAGCGAATTTACAAGGACTGAGCTTTTACCTTCCAGCAGCAGCATATATATTTGAAAGCACCACATGATTTCCAGTGTCTGGATCAAGTTCAAATAATTTCTCAGCTCCAATTTGAAAAAAAAAAATGCATTCATTGAACATTTGGACAGATTTCAACCTAAGAATATTCAAATCTGCATTTTTACTCATTTTAACACATTCTCAAGTTCAAACATACTAATTGTGTGTGATTTTGAGTCATTTTAGTTGAGATAAATGTGTAAATTTAAAAATTTATCAATGCTGATCACAAGGTTCTAGCTTAATGGGCTTACTCAAGAAATAATTAAATAACTAAACATTATGCTACTTTTTTTTGTACATCGATGTACTTCAACCAGCAAACCTTTAATGATTAAAATTATAATTTAGGAATGTATCCCCGCCCTACTTTCATAAAACCTAAACATCTTTAAATCTGCAGCTTACTGCTTCAGAATGTTACATTCCAGCAGGAGAGACCAAATCATTTCCCGTAAGTATCTTATGCACTATGAAGTGTACGTACTCCCCATCCAAAAGACAACTACAAAATTTGACCTATAACTTTTGCAAGTGATCAAAATCTAGTACTGTAAAATCCTAAGAAATAGGATATAGTAATAAAATAATCATTCAACTAGTGAATGCAACAATATCCCTTGTGGTAAACAGTAGAAACCAAGCATCAAGCATGATTTACTAAGAAATGACAAAAAAAAAAAATCAATATTAGAAATATACCATTTGTCAAACAGATTGGAAATGGATTATGTACCTTCTTTTCAACTTTTCATGCACAGCTCTCAAGGCACTCACGGTAACCAATAATGTTGCCCACCAAGAGACATAATCCCTTTGAGGACACATCATCGTTCCTAGTGCTGTTTCCTCCAACATTTTTTTTTTAAATTCTTCCCAAATTCTTTCCCTTCTTCTCTTCATAGTGGATTGCTGCCATATATTTCACAATGTCTCTATTCGTGTTCCCCTCAAATGTAACAAGATCATATAAGTTTCTGTACCGATCCATATCTTCAGCAACCTAGTTTAGCAAACACATAATTGTATGTTTAGATGAAAAGGCTTCTACATGGTTTCTTAATTTATAAATTAAATACACATTACCATTCCTTCAATCTTGTCATCTTCGCCTTTCGCGTGCATGAACTTGATCACATATATCCCACAATTGTCACTATGCAATACACGTTAGTAAGGAAAGTCGAACAACGTACTACTTTGAAAAAAAAAAATAAATGTCTCCCATAAGTTAAAAATCACATATATCTACCGTATAGTTATCTTAACGTTGAAAAGCATATTGACAATGATAAATAACCTATCGTTTCGTGCTAATTGATCAGGCACATTATGCCCTGGAGATATGCTCCAAGATGCCATTGGAGTGCGAAATGGCTTCACATCGGGCTCTTTGAAACTTTCATCTTTGAACATTTGATCACTGAATTCCAACTACAAAAACAAACATGAATATATGAATCTTTTTTGTAATAAAATACATTACAAACTCCGACATGAAAATGCCTTACCACTTGCTTAATGGAATTGTAGACTATTGCCGAGCCCTTTGTATTTATTGTATCATAAAATAAAACTCTTTCACGCTTTACATGTATTACCAGCAAGAACCAATGCATATTTGATGGATTCATTGGTATAAGTATCTGTAGAGACATGGCGCATTTAGATTTTCATTTACTTAATAATTGGAAAAGACAAATAGAGCTTAATATTACCTTTTCATAGGTTCTTAATGAACCCATATATTTATCTTCACCTCTATACAGTTTTAAATAGTTTGACACCTCAGCACCTTTTGAAAAATTACAGCCTAGAAAATTGGAATGAGCATTTACTTAACATTGTATGGTTATAACATAATGAATATATATATATATATATATCCATATGCATAAAATGTGGTAAAATAGTTTCTTACTGAGAAGAATGTTGGTAGGAACCATGCCCTCCATGCAGGGTTTTTGCTTGTTTCATCCTACTTAACATTTCATCATTCAGATTGATAACCTGCATCCATAATTTAAACATATAATTGGAAAAAGAAAACTCATAATTTTCATATTTAAATTAAGAATAAGATTTTAAAATAATCTAAGATATTAGGGATCACCTCACTTGACACCCATTCATGGGCTTCATACACCAAAGGTCCATTCTATAGGCAGAACACAACTGAAATTGGACTATAAAGGACTGTTTCATAATTTCAAATTATTAGCTAGAGAAATTGTAATATGAGATTAACATAACACAAATTGAAAGAACTTACTTATCTTTCTCTTCGAAATCAAAGATGTAATCTAGCACTTGTAGTTGATGGATGTTGAGTTTGGTAAGGACATCTACCTTACGACCATTCATGGTTGCTTTGATAAACTGTATAAAATTTAAAACAATTATTTTGACTATAAATAAGTACAAATACATAATGTTAAAAAAAATAAACTTCTACAAGTAATTACCGGAGGGATGATATTCCTGTTGCTGTTCTAAAGTCCTTTTGTTTTTTTTCCTTCAACTGTATATTTTTCTTCTGCTTGTTAATAGGATGTGGCGTCATCGTAGAAAGCGAAGATTTTCTAGAAGCTCTGTTCTTTATGTCAATCTTTTCTCCATATCTTTTCCAAATGATTGAACACATGGAGACTTTCTACTACTATTGGTCTTCGTTGCCACCTTATTTTCAACATGTGCTGTGGATGATATCTCCATGACATTATTTTGTTGGCCGTCCACTATATTTCCATTGAGACCCTTCAAACATTTAATAAGTTAATAAGATTATAATAACTAAGAAAAAAATTACAAAAAAACTATAAATTACCTCAACTCTATTAGGATGATTGCTCCTTGTGCATGATGAATAGCTTCCTAGCTACAACATAAAAAAGTATTCCATTTATAAAAATAGACAAACTCATTTTAAAACTATAAGTGATAATAAACATTACCTTTACATCTTTTGTTTCGGGGTCAACGACATCTGCATCAATGTTTCCTACGTTTATCCCCTTAGAAGCACCATTACTCCCGCATTTGTGAGGTGTAGATTCCACTGGATCTATTAAGTGTTGCATGTCAATGTGGGGTAGATTGAAATCGTCATATTCCACACTATCGGCTCATCTATGAGTGATAGCGCTTAAAATCCAAGTTTATATTACTTGATGCCTTGTCTGCTCCCAATGCGGTGTGCATGGTATCCAAAACGCTAATTTTTTCTCAATAGAAGGCGTACGGTATGAATCTGATGCCTTCTCACCATGCTCAACCCTATCTTGTCTTGCTGATTGTCCCCTCTCCCCTTTGTTATAAGATCTACTTTATCCTCACATCCTTTGCCTATTGTATCAACTCCAACAAACTGTTTTGTTTTCTTCGGCTATATTCCTATCTTGCACCATCTCCACCTTATCCCCATCTACACCTCCCCTACTAGATTTGCTAACAATGTAATTGCATCTATTAAGGACTCCATCTCCTTTTGTATAGTGGAAAAAGTCGCTCGCAGACTATCTATATCCTGACGTAATCGTCGTTGCTCTTTCTCCACTACTAAGAGACGTGATGCAGACCCCTACAAAAAAACATTTCACAATAAACTTATAATGAGTATATAAAATAAAAAAAAACTATGATATCAAATATTCTGGATAATATACTTTGAGACATGTTGCACATCTTGAAGCATGAGCAGGCTCATTGTTGATTGAAATTGAGGACTTCCTTAAAACAACCCATAATAAAAGAGCAAAATTAAATAATGCACTATAAAAATTCAAATACAGCAATGAATTTAAAACATATATCAGTGACCTTCTCAATGGGCATCTTGTTAAAGCGACTGATGACTTTCTTTATTTGATTGTCCTTCCAAGTCTTCACACGAGGAGTGAGACGACTTGATAGTTCAACGATATAGCCCAATGCTAAATTATCAATAAAAAATAGCTGCATAACACATTGTAACAAAATTTAAATAAATTTGAAAGAATGTGTATATTCAACTTAACAAAAAATACATAGTTGAAATATGAAAATTTACCAATAACATGAGGGCACAACCAGATAGATACTTTTTTCCACCAGTCTTGTAATTTCTCACCCCCGTACATAGCCTTTCCAGTAGAAATTTCCCCCAATTAACGTTGTTAAAGTTTTCGATATTAGCTACTACAGACCAATGATCCCTAGGTACATTGTATCCAGAATGGGGTGCTATGAATCGCCCAAGAAACCACAAAATTAACATGTACCTAAAAGTCTTATCTAAAGGGGTTGCATCATCTTTAATTTTCTCCTCAATATCATTAATAGATAAATCACCTATTGTGGACTTAATTGATGTGATCTTATCATCCAAAGTATCTGTACAAGGAACAAGTCCATCAGACCTTACACCCAATATATTTTCCACATCTTTTTCAGACAAAACAATACTACTGTGGTTTATATGTAATTCACAAGTTTCGACGTCAAATCTTTCAATGATCCATGGTATAATTTCTCTATTCATTTTCCCACATTGCATATGTAACATGCCACCAAACCCCAACTCAATTACTATTTCTTTCTTTTGTGCATTCAACTTTTCTAACACTTCTGTAACTCGATTAGGGTTGCATCGAGTTTGCAATTGCATTAAATTCAAAATGATAAAAAAATTGATTAGATAGCTAATAAAGATACTAGTACCCATTATGGTACACAAAATAAATAACCAATATCTTCATTTGAAAATTACTGAATAAGTATGTATTTATAAATATTACTTTACAAAGGTAGCATGCAATTACCTTATCCTCTTCAATATTTAATGAGTCCTTTTTCCTAACATATCCAGATGCGCTCGCCTCAGCCTTTGCTATTTCATTGAATTTTTCTTTCTCCTCATTAGAAAGAGATTTCCACTTCTTAGTTATTTCTGTATGTACCTAAAAAATAATGTTTCAATGAATCAATATAACATTATAGGCCAACAAAATACATAGAACATCACACATTTTCTAATTATGTGCACATTAAGTAAATATGCATACCGCATTAGCACTTCCCACTCTTGCCTTCGTTTTGTCCATTTTACTCTTCTTCACTCGCTCTTCTTTACTGAAAAATGTACAATTCCATTATCCATCAATAATTTGTATTGCATGCCACATATTCACAAAATTATGTACTACAAAACTTACTAGAATAGCATATAACCAATCGGTGGTCGCTTCCTTCTATTCATTTTCAATTGTATGTAATACCTGCATGATCAACAACTAGACATAACCTACAAAATAATTGATTGTTGTGTATCTATTGTACACGAGAGATTACGGTGTATAAAAGTCAAGGAAAATGACTAATGTAGCACTATTCTAATTTGTTTGATCTATTTACGAGTAAAAATATCTATTTTTCATCTATATCTCTTTCTTAACAGATATCTATTTGAAAACAATAAAAATAAGATGTTAAAATTGCTAGAAAAAGATGAAACAAACAAATTGAGTTAGACTATGATTAAGTTGGCCAACTGAAATCAAACTCTTAAATAGTTACATGAGACCAACAATATTGAGGAATAGAAAAGTAACATTCATGATGTTAACTCATAATGAAGTAAATTACTCATAAACCTTGCAAGTATCAAAGCATTCTATTTCATTGATTAATGGATATAAAATGTCACGATGTATATATCGTGAAAAGTCTGTGAACTTGGTGCGATCATGTGCTTACAGCAAAGAACCTCAAAGACTCGCAAATACTGCAAGGTCATATGACAGCTTCAAAATTTGTAGATTTAAAATCCCACATAATGTCCCTCGATTTCAGATCGAGGTGCTATTAGATGACACAAGCTGAAAAATCGCTAACCTAATACTCAAATTCTAAAATCACAGCTCCTGGAGTTTATTGCTGGTACCAGCAAAGGTAGGATTAAGTACTCATAAGTTCATGTTATGAAATCCAAATGATAATTACCAGCTACTGTGAACATACAAATTTAGAAACACAGATAATGCAATCAGATAGCATGTAGCAAGATTTATGTAGCTTCACCTTCACCATCACTAATAGCTGACACCATTGATAGCTCCGATGACAACAACCAACCACTATTTTCTGCTTTAAGTAACTCTTGTAATAGTTAACAGTATAACAAACTAGACTGAGACATTCTTACAAGGAATGAACAAATTGTATGCAATAATAACATGAAAAAGGATTGGAAGCAGATGAGCACAACTCTAGATTATTAATAATCGAAAAAACTCGATACAAGGTTGGTTAACTAGGCAAACAATTCAAGAAAAAAGCTTGCTGATTACATACATGGATTCATCATCATAATTGAATACTAACACCAAAATAAATATTCATGTTCCACTATTAGGAGAATATAGTGTAATGGCAAAGTTAGCTTGAAAAAAAGCTTCCACTTGCATAGGTGCCTGGATTCCAGATAGGACATAACCATATGAGTGAACCTCTGCCTTAACTTGAATTTCCTATTCTAGTTGAGAAGATGGTTCCTCAGGTTTTGTTTTGGGCATCAATGTCATGCCCCGAAGGGTACCCCAAACGTGGCAGTCCGCCGTACACAATATTAAAGCCTAAGAATGACCACCTCAGTCATGCGAAGGCTTTCATACTATGTACAAGGCGTCTAACACATAAAGGAGACACATCGGAATGATACGTTTTATGTTCATACAATTGAGTAACAATGTAAAGGAAATACAATCCACTATACTCCAAATACAAAACCCTATACTTCAAAATACAATTCATCAAACTTCAACTACATTCATCTCAAGACTTCACAACATAAAGCTATTACAAAGCAAAACGTAAAGCTTAGCCAAAAACTTCAAGCATTCTTATATCTTGCCGGAATCCCGAAGTCATTCTCGGCTTCAACCATCTCGGTCCCCATTAGCATTCTTGGAATAACCTGCTCATATAAACAACTATTGGGGTATAAGCTACACTAGCTTAGTGAGAATTCCCTTAATTCCGTACCATAACAAGCAAGTATTAATCAATCATATGCTATGCATGAACAAACACGTGAGCAAGCAATTATGCATGGGTATCCGGAACCCATACACATAACGGATTTACGCCCTCCGTATCTTGGTTAGGATGGTATTGAAGTCTACACGACTGCTGCTAGTCCCCAAGCCCTCGGCTCATAGCGCTCGCCTCGGCTAGGCTCACACATGGAATGCATCCCCGATGCGCCTTAGTTTCCTATGAATGAGCTCTGATCCCGGGTCTCATTATCCAAACGAGTCCTCGGACCATACCGATCGACCTGCGTAGGAGTAGCACGCTACCAAATGCAATATGTCCAATGCGATGCATGATCAATTTACTTTTTGCTTAGGTCAAAAAATTATACATTCTTTAGAGTACCAGCCAATATCATACACATAACAAAATAATATAAACGGTGCAGTTATCCAATCAAATCGTGGTTTCGATATGCTTTAGTATTTTTGGCATACATTCATCACAGCCTCATCATATATCCCATCCCCATTCGTATCGGTTTTTTATCTGTTCCTATAATCTAATGCAACTAACTACAAGCACAATCAAGGTAACAAAACAAGGAGAAACTCACTACGGCCATTGGATCACCGGTCTTCTAGTAATAATAATCCGGAGGCAAAGAGTCAACGTCCTCGGGTTCACCTATTCATAAAAGAAATACCCTAATAAGTATTCTACCATCTTAGGATACTAAATCTCTAAGAAAACCTAGTGGAATCGAAATTCGCGTCATTTTCGAAGTCCCATTTAAAATGGCCATAACTTGGTCGTTTTAAGTCGGAATTTCGCAAATTTTATATCGATTTCTATCTACTTCGGAAAGAGCTTTCTAAATATGAAGTTTAAATCAAGTTTCGAAAACATCTAAGCCTCGGAAATGAGGGATCGGATCTGTACAGCGGTTATATTGATTCCGAAAATGCGGTTTTCATGAATGCACTTGAGATTCCTAAGTGAAAAATAAACTAAATGCCATGGCAATGATTTTCCCTATCATAAATGTTATGATATGAACTCTAATGAGCCTAAGTTCTTATAAACTTTTTAGACTTAAAGAATTTAAATAAACTTTTTGCTAGAAAATCATTTCATGCTATTGTTTAACAAGTAAGTTTACGACACTTGGTCACACTTACTTATTATAAGGATTTTCTTTAAGAAAACTCCACTTTGTTTAAAGAAATTTTGACCCTTATATTAACTATATCCTAATGCCTTTATTTCTTTAATAAAATCTTCATTTGTAAACTTTTAAGTGGGTCTTACACTAGGGTAGTTCCAAAAATCCGAATTTAGAAAACTTCATTTTCAATTGATTCTTTTAAGAAAATGCATTTTATACTAGAACTTTAAGTATTTGTTTTACCTATACCCCAAGGACTTCATTTATTTAAGAAAATACCATTTTGAAGTTGGAAAGCTAGTGTTTTCTACCATCTATCCATTATTACGAATTTAGCTTTCAAGACTTTTCAACTCAAAACTTCTATTAGACTTCATCTCTTGTTTTAAATATCTTTAGTAAAAACTCATTTAAACTCATGAAAAACATCATCAAACATTATCTATCACCTATAGGCTTCATTTTTCTTGTAAAACACATGTTTAGAAGTTGATAAAAGGGTTTTTAAACTAGGTTTCTCAAGTCATCCGAATTTACACAAGTCCATTTCTTGAAAAGTGTTTTCCTTTTTGACTTTATTAACTCATCTATCCATAGATCTATGTATTAGAAAGGTTATTTACCAAGGAAAAAACATTAAAGACCATTAATGCACATAAACTTAAAAAAAGATGAGATCTTAAATGCCTACATGAATATAGTAAAATGATAGATCTACTATATCAAGTGCTTAAATAGGTTTTGAAAACATAAAAACTATATTTTTATAAAAGATTTTTGTTCAAAACACCTTTTTGATGAAAAATCATAAAGCTTATGGCATGAAAGCTCCTTTAAATGCTAGATCCACTTGGTGATGGTTTGGTATTCTTGTTTTGATATTTCCTTGTTCCCTAGCAAGAGCTCATGGGGACATTTAGTTGGAAATATCCAAGAATAACCTAGCCATTACAATGATCTAAGGATATATGAAGCAAGATTCATTTACTTGAGACAAATGAAGGAAAAATAAAAGTGTGTGTGTGCGTGTGTAAGAGCCTTAGAAGCTCACGCATGAAGGTGGTGAGGGAGAGAAAAAGAGAGTGTTTTACCTTTTAAAGTTTGAAAATGAAAGAATGAAGTGAGAGAAAGAAAAAGTAGCTTATATATTAAATGAATTAGGTTAAATGAGACTAAAATAATTTTTTAAAAAATTGCAAAATGGAGCTTGTTGGAGGGGTTTTCACGCCGGCCAATGCATGAGGGGAGGAGGTGATTTGATTTTGATTTAACTTGTTTTGATGGAATTGAGTACAATTTGTCATAATTGAATAATATTTAAGAGACAAAAGTCTTTGAAAAGGAAGTGATGAGTGATGGTAAGTGTTGCAAGTGTAGGGTGTACAAATAGGTAGTCATAGGTTGTACTTGTGAATAGTAATGAATAGTAATCAAGACAACTTTAATTACCGTAGTAAGAAAAATACGAATAAGAAGGTTATAACTGTATTTTTCGTAAGCCGGAAAATTATGAAATTTATATTTTTGAAATCCTTATTTTATTCGATTCAAATGAGTATTCATAAGTAAATTTTGAAATTCTAGTTTCGAGGCACGCTTTTTATAATAGGTCTCGGGATGACCAGGAATTGAAATTTCTTAAATATGATCTTTTCTTGTTTCAAATATAATCAAGAACTATATCTAAAATTATTTTGCTTATAAAGTTTCTTATTTGGAAACCGAGAAAAAGCCGAATTAGGGTTCCTAGTTCTCACTCTAGTCTTAACCTATTCCGGTTTAGGTTTTGGTTTCCGATTCTTGAGTTATCTTGGTTACTTGAAAACCGGGGTTTACAACACTTTAAAACAATATTCCATATTAAATTATTTTAT
Organism: Combretum micranthum; assembly: GCA_024138025.1. Classification (NCBI taxonomy): domain Eukaryota; kingdom Viridiplantae; phylum Streptophyta; class Magnoliopsida; order Myrtales; family Combretaceae; genus Combretum; species Combretum micranthum. Next base: position 1,185,515 of record JAMXBD010000197.1, on the reverse strand, counting down.
AAAATTTCTTTTGATATGAAACCGACAAAAGTCGGATATAGGGTTTCAAGTCTTTCTCACAAGCTTGAACTAAACCGGTTTAGGGTTTCATCTTCCGGTTTTCGAAGTTTACTTGATTGCTAGGAAACCCGGGATATACATTATAAAAATAATAAAATTGTGTAATGAAATAAAATGAATAGTGCAAAAGACTAATCAATTACCGGTAAAAATAAAAATATGATAAAAAAAATTATAACTGTAACTTTAATAACCCGAAAAATTATATAACTGATATATTTAGAAATCTTGTGAAATTACGAGTCTAACGGTACTAATGGTATATTTTTTTATCTCGAGCCCCGGGACATGCTTTTCGAGTCTGTATCCGAACGGTTCGAAATAGTCAAAAATTTACCAATCTGATATTTTTTTTTAAATAAACTTATATTCTACGAGCTATTCTACATATTTAAACTACCTCTCGGCCTCTAGAGTTAAGGGTGTTAATTGCCGGACTTAAGCTATTGTATTCCACTTAGGGTTTCTAGGTGATTTTTCCGGTTTAGATCCTTGCCAAAATGGAAACTATATTTTATGTTTATACAACATATTTAATTTGAGAAATCTATTTTACTTTTCATTTTTGTAAGTATAAACACCCAATTTTTACTCAATTTAAGGCTTAAATTTATGATAAAAATTAGTATTATGTCGCTCATAAAAAAAGTAAAAAATTCAAAAAATTCAAAAAAAAAAGCAAAAATAGCACAAAAAATAAAAAACAGCAAAAATAAGATAAGATATATAAGTAGTAAGAAAAATAAAAAAAATGAGAGTAGTAAAGAAAAGTAAATTTAAAAAAAAATTATTATTCTTTTAAAAAAAAATTATTCGAGCTTGATATAACACATATTTTTGTTAAAAATTGTTTTTAAAGTTAATTAAACAATTTTTCAAAATTATTTTGTTTACTTAAATGCAGTTTTTAAGAGCCTTAAATATTTTTTATGTCGAAGCTAACCCAGGCATAGGCCAACAACTTGTATGGATAAGTCATTGGCATGCATAAATGAAACCTGGGTTCGATTCCATGAGGATGCAAATTATCCTTTTTTTTCTCCTTATTTTTTTTTTCCACATTCTCTCATTGGCTGGATGAGGTAAGCACACGTGTCAGCAAGTGGGTAGGTGAGTGGTAGGTGAGTGGTAGATGAGCGGTAGGTGAACGGGTTGAGCATCTATAAAACCCGGCACGTAACAAGAATAAGAATATAGAAAAAACACAAAACAGAGAGAGAGAAAAAAAAAAAAAAGAAGAGAATGGAGAATCACAAAAAAAAAAATAACATAGAGAGAAAATTCCATACAAATATCGCAACAAAAATCACTCAAAAAAGCTGGAATCAAACAGGTTCCTGGGGGAAGAAAGCAAATTGATTGTTGGTCTCAGTCTATCTGCGCAGTCAACGGTCAACAGTCAACGGTTAAGTCAACGTCAGCAGATCAGACGGCCCAGATTGAAAGTCAACAGATCAGACGGCTCTGATCAAGTAATCAGATCGTGCGTTCCATATCTGACCCGAACAATCCAACGGCCTAGGTGAGTGTTTATTATATATTTAATTACAGAAAATAGGAAAAAAAATAGAAAAAATGCAATAAAAATCATAAAAAAATTCAGAAAATCCAGAAAAATAGAATAATTATTTTTTGTGTAAATTTCTATGTTTTAGCAATTTGTGATATTTTTGAATATTTTGTGGATATGTATATGTACATAGTTTGTTTTAGAAATGTATATTTGATGCATGAGATATAATTTTAATGTGTTGTATTTGTAATATATACTTTGATGTGATGAATTTTGAATATGTTTTAGATATATGTGATATTAATTGAATTTTGAAAATAATAAAAGTGATAAAAATGAAAAAAATGAGTTTTCTAAAACAAAATTGTTTTTTTTTTTTAAAAATACTTTGGTTTTAAAAAAAAAAAAAGAGCAAATGAATATAAATGAAAAGGAAAAGATTTTTGTGGATTGAAAGAATTTTTTTTTTCATGAAATTGAATGAAAATTTTCAATCTAAATTATTTTTATATATCATTAAATTAGCTATGAAAATAATAATCAAAGTTTTTCAATCAAATTATTTTCATATAGCATTAAATTAGCTATAGAAATAAACAAAGTTTTTCATCCGAATTATTTTCATAAATTTGCTATGAGAATAATCATTAAAGTTTCAATCAAATTATTTTCATAAATTTGCTATGGAAATAATAAAGTTTTCAATCAAATTATTTTCATAAATTTGCTATGGAAATAATAAAGTTTTCAATCAAATTATTTTCATAAATTTGCTATGAAAATAATCAAAGTTTTCATCAAATTATTTTCATAAATTTGCTATGAAAATAATCCAAGTTTTCATCAAATTATTTTCATAAATTTGCTATGAAATAATTAAGTTTTCATCAAATTATTTCATAAATTTGATTTGAAAATAATCAAGTTTCATCAATTATTTTCATTATTAGCTATGAAAATAGTCATTCAAAAGTTTTCAATCAAAATATTTTCATATAGTATTAAATTAGCTATGAAAATATTCAATATTTAATCAAAATGATTTTTCATGTACATTAAATTAGCCATGAATTATCATAAAATGATTTTGGACTTAGAAAAATTACATTTTCATGAACTGAAAATCAATTAATTAGATCATAGAATTATTAAAAAATGGTTTCATAAAAATTCAAAATTTAATGAATTTAAAGTGAAAAGAGTTCAAAAATTAAAATTGATCAACAAATTAAGGTTCTTTTCAAAAGAACTACGTTTTATCTGATCTCGATTAGCGAGTACGTAGGCACCTAGGGGCGACAATAAAAATGGAAAAAATGTTTTTGTTTTTAATATTGTGAATAATTATTTTGTAAATATGAGTTTTTTTTGAAAAAAAAAAGGAAATATTTTTGTTGATATTCATGTTCTAAAAAAATGAAGAAAAATACATAAAAAATAAAAATGAATGATTTGACTTGTAAATATTTGTGTTATAATGTGTCACTTGAATTTTTTAGCATGAAAAGGATAAATTATAAATTTGAAATTCCAAAAATGGTAACCAATTTGGTTTTAATAGGTTAGCCCCCGAATCCATGATATCTGGTTTTAAAAGTTCGATTTTTTCAAATCAAATTTTCGCAAACTAGTAGCTAAGTTAGGATCAACCGACCCATTGATCCTAGCTTTTATTTTTCCCGATTTATATCGGGTGGCAACTCTAAATCATTTTCAAAAAATTAAAATTTCTCTTAACCCCTAGTCGAGGATTCATGTTAAATGGGTTCGGGTTTAATGTGAATCGGGTTAGGAGAAATGAAACCAGATAAATGGAAAAATCCAGGCTCGATAGCTTGGCACTCTACTGGGGACCGCTTAAATTTTAAAAAAAAAAAAGAAGAGGGCTAGCCATTTAAGGATTTTAAATTTTAAATTTATCCTTTAAATTGCTCGATTTTTTGTATAATCATTATATGAATGTATATAATTCTTTGTACATTATTTGAATAATTGTTTTGTGAATACATGTATACTAATCTTGCAGGTACATAAAAAAAAAAGGGGCAATAGTTTTACTTATTTATTTATTTATCTGCATTTGCATTTTGGCATGAATGTGTGCTAGATACGGTCGGAACTAGGCCGTCTTAAGAGCCTAAGCGAGGAGGACGAAGTAAGGTCTGGGGGCTGTGGCTTTCCACCCTCTAGATCAAGAAATGTCCTCCCACTCCGGTTTAGTATCACTAAGCCGGAGGAACCTTAGAACCTACCAAATCATGCATTCATCAACATGGGATTTGACCAAAGTTTTTAAAGAAAAATGGACTTGTATTAGTTTTTTTTTTAAAAAAAAAGTTTCAAAAAGAAATTTTGAAATAAAAAAAAATAATAAAACAAAAGTTTTTAACCAATTCCAACAAAGTTTTTCACAAAATTTTTTTAAAAAATGTGGAGTTATATTCTTTTAGTATTAGTTGGCCTTATAAGATTAGTATATAGATAGTTAAATAAATAAAAAATGATTTGATGAAGGTTTTTGAAACCATTGTTTTTAAAGACAACTCCGGTAAATATTTTTCAAAATTATATTGGTCTTTATCCCATTTGCATTTGTGCTAGCATATTTGCATCCTTGCATTTGTATATATTTTCTTTAAAAAATGTGTATAGTAGACTTGTATATATCCATAGAATATATATTATCCATCTATAGTTAGGTTCTTTCCAACCAAAGTTAGACTTGTATATATCCGTAGAATATGTATTGTCCACCTATAGTTGTAGGTTCTTTCCAACCAAAGTTACTTTTGTCATAGGTATTCCACTCCATTATCCTCAAGTCTATTATTCTTGTAAAATATCAGCTCCCATTCGAAGTTTTTTTTTTTTTTTAAAAAAGAGTCATTTTTTTACTACTATTCAAGAAAAATAGTTTTTGCTTTAAAAAGAAAATAAAAAAAACACTGAATAATTTTTCCACTTTAGGTTTTAAATAATCATTTTTTAAATTTTTTGTGAATATCCATTATTCTTTCAACGATTAATTTTTGAAGATATTTTTGATAAGTTTAAAAAAATAAAGAGAAAAAAAAAGTTGTAAATAAAAATTTTTCAAACTTTCTTTTAAAAAAAAACAAAAAAAAAAAAACAAAAAGAAGAGATAATTTGCTAGCAAGAACATATTAAGATTTTGAAATTGCTTTTGATCAGGTTCAGCTAATCCCTTACATATTAAGATGGCTAACAACAACAACACTCCCAATCAGACCACTGAACAGAGACTCAATGCTATAACAAACCCTACTTAGAGTTGCTGAACAAATGCAGACTCTGACACAAAATTTCACTCAGCTTAAGACCCTTACAATATCTGAAGGATCCTCAGGGGCACAAAAAGGGAAAGGAATTGAGGGGCAGTTCATCGATCAAGATGACACACAAAATGAGTTTAATGCAGCTGAGCTAAAAAAAAGAACTAGAAGCTCAAGCTAGAGAGATAGAGAAAAAATTGTTTGAAAAGATGAAGACATTTGACGATTTTGATCAAATTGCGATCCTAAGTTTACCACAGTTTAAGGAAGGTGCCTTTCTTGAAAAATTGAAGGCACCTGAGTTTGAAAAATATAATGGAACCGGTTGTCCCAATATGCATACAAGACTGTACATACGACATATGGGGCAGTACGCCAAATTTGACAAGCTGATGGTACAGACTTTCCAAGATAGCCTTACTGGCCCAGCCTTAGCTTGGTATGCCCAATTGGATCACCAAGAAGTTGATACTTGGGATAAATTAGCTAGAGCATTTTTCAACCAATGTAAGTTCAACATCGAAATGGCACCCTTAGTTTGGGACCTGAACAATATGAAAAAGAAGAAAGAAGAAACATTCAGGGAATATGCCCAACGATGGAGAGCTTTAGCTGCAAGAATCACCACTCTGATGCCTGAAAAGGATTTGGCATCACTTTCATCAATAGCCTGGATGAACCTTTCTTTTCACATCTTGTGGGACATGTATCAGCAAGTTCTCAGAAGCAGTAATGGTAGGATGCAGAGTTGAAAATGCCTCATTTCTGGTAAACTGCAAAGCAATAAAAAACCTAAAGTAGAAGGGGACACAACCAATGTAGTGAGTACAACAATCCTACATAGAAATCTAGGAGGAAATTCACTCAAATCCCAGTCCCTCTATCTCAAATTTACCAGAAGCTAAAAGAGGATCACTTATTATACCCTAGTGAGCCAGTACCGGGGTATAAACCACGAAAGTATGACCCTAATGCATATTGCGAGTACCATATGGGTCAACAAGGGCATGCTACTAATGATTGTTGGGAATTGAAGAATAAAATTCAGGATTTGAATGATTCATAAACGATCCAATTGCAATTTGTTGATGAGCTAGCGGCTAATGATGAAGAACCCACAATCAACATGCTCCATGCAAAAGAAGTCAGCAACACCTCAAATCAAAGAAGTGATTCACAAGAGAAAGATAAAAAAGAGCATGAAAATCTAGAGCAAAGACTTGCGGCAATGACAGAAAGGATTGAAACCCTAGAGCAGGTTATGAAGCACATGCTAGATAAACTCCAACATTTAGGTCTTAATGCTAACAAAGTGCCATCTTGTGAGACTCAAGAAGGATCATCAAGCTACAGGCCAAAGAATATGAGGCAAGAAAAGAAGCCTTTGAATTCAAAAGCATGGGGCCAAAATAAACCAGGTCGTTTGACACAGCAAAGGCGTCTCACACAATTTGAGATTCCAATGATTCAAGTTCTTAACCAGTTGAGAGAACAGAATATGAAAACATTTGAAATCCCAAAAGAAGGGTACAAGCCGAGGAAATATGATCCTAATGCCCAATGCGAGTACCACATGGGTCAAACAGGCCATTCTATAGAGAATTGTTGGAGATTAAAGCACAAAGTCCAAGATTTGATCGATGCTAAGCTTATCCAACCTGAGCTCCTCGAATCTATGAAGCCAGTTGATGATAATGATTCTATCCCAACTCCGACAGGGTTTCCAAGCATCACTTCATCAGGAATTGAGAGTTTGTTGTTGCCATCTGATAAGATAGCCTATCATATGCAACAGTTGAATTTGCCGGTCAATGTTAGTAAGGGCAAACAGTTTAAGAAAGACGATTGACAATGATGCCTATCGTTGTAATAAAAATGATAATAAAATCTTCTATTTTTAGTGACATTTGGGGCAATTTGAATGGATGTTTGGATATTTTATTACTTTAAATTTTTTTTTTTTTGATAAAAAGAGGTAACCCAAGTACCAAACACTAACCAGTAAACACTTGAGAGTTGAGCGATATTGAGGAAATTTATAAACCTCATTCCTTAAAAAGAAGTCTGTTTTGCACTTGATACATAGGTTAAGATGATACCGAGCATTCATTTCAGTAACTTAAATATATTTATCCCTTGCTAACCCCGTTGGGCCAGTTTTTTGTAAAGAAGCAATTCTTAAAAATAAACCCTATCAAGAACTACCCCACATTGGGGTACCCCACAATGGGGCAATTTAGAGGTTAGGGTCATCATTGAGGAGAAAAAGGAATAACTTATATGCACTTGACCTAGTCGCATCAATTCAAGAGTAGTCAATTGAGACAAATAAATCATTTCCTATGAAAAGAAAAAGAGTCTCCATCTCAAACCATACACAACACATACACTTTGAACTATAAATCATAAAGAAGAAAAGAACAAATCACCTTGAATTCATCTCCCAAAAGGGAAATGAAAAGAAAAGAAAAAAAAAAACAAGAAAAAGATCAAGAAAAAGATATTAAAAAAAATAATAAAAGAAAAAAAAAAAGCAAACAAGGTGATAAAAAATCAATGATTTGCAACACACAAACACATAGCTCAAAATATTCAAAATCCAGACTCCACCCACAAATTCCACCCTTTAAAAACTTTTTTGAGCATTGAAGTAGATTTATTAATACCCTTGAAACTAGGAACAAGTGCATTATCAAGTTTTCCTTAAAGGTTCTTGACTTGTAAACCCGGGATGTGATGGAAAATTTTTCAGAAAAAAAAGACCTTTATGAAAATATCCTTCTTTGATTAAAGTCAACAACCAAAAGCCTAAATTATGACCCAAGAAAAGTCCTGGTAGATTAACCAAAATGTATCATTTGCAAAACGGACTGTAATTTTTGGAATTCGAGTCATGTGTGAAAATAAGCCAAAGAGTGTGGAAGGAATTCCTCTTTAACTCAGTGCTTCAAGCATAAGATAACCAATCCAAGATCATAGAAATGACAAGAAAAATGAGAATCGTTTGCCCCAAAGGCAAGAAGTCAAATTGAAGATTGCTACCCCTTAATCAAAAGGGAGGAGAAAAGAATGCTGCCAAGGATTGACCTTTAAAATGAATAGATAAAGGAGAAGCTGTTGCTCATTAGCAATTTTGAAATCAGTAAATTTCTTTGCTTGTTAGCAAAATTGAAAAAACAATGAGGAAAGAAGTGAAAAGAGAAGATTTTCTCAAAAGTTTTTCCAAAAAGAAAAAGAACAAGAAAGAATAAAAGGAATCCTTAAATCTTTTCAAGAAAAGAGAAATAATTCTGAAAAAAAAAAAAAGAGAAAAGAAGAGAGTTTTAAACTCAAAAGTTTTTGTTAAAAAAAAAAAAGAAGAAGAAAATAAAGAAATAATTTTGAAAAAGGCATTTGGCCTTAAACAAAAATGGAAGAAGAAGAAGTCTTAACTCAAAAAAGTTTCCAAATTAGCCCAATTTTCAAACTATAAGATTTCAAAATTCAGTTTCCAGGAAGTTTTTTAAGTCGTCCAATATGTAGGGTGACCTACTCAAAAGGAACGTCATCCTACTGTTTTAAGAATTAGGATCACTTGCTCAAAAGAGCGTCATCCTACCGTTTTAAGAATTAGGGTCACCTGCTCAAAGGAGCGTCATCCTACCGTTTTAAGAATTAGGATCACTTGCTCGAAGGAACGTCATCCTATCGTTTTAAGAATTAGGATCACTTGCTCAAAGGAGCGTCATCCTACCCTTTAAAGTATTAGGGTCACTTGCTCAAAGGAGCGTCATCCTACTGTTTTAAGAATTAGGATCACTTGCTCAAAAGAGCGTCATCCTACCGTTTTAAGAATTAAGGTCATCTGCTCAAAGGAGCGTCATCCTACCATTTTAAGAATTAGGATCACCTGCTCAAAGGAGCATCATCCTATCGTTTTAAGAATTAAGATCACTTGCTCAAAGGAGCGTCATCCTACCCTTTAAAGTATTAGGGTCACAGTGCTCAAAGGAGCGTCATCCTATCGTTTTAAGTACCAGGATCACCTGCTCAAAAGAGCGTCATCCTGCCTTTTAAGGTCATCAGTCAGGCCAAGTAGCACCAATCCAAACCAAGAATCAGCTCAAGAAGCAACAGGTCAAGCCAAATGCCAGCCTAAGAAGCGCCTACCCAAGTTGAAGTATCACTTTCTCCAATCAAGTTTTCCCGAAAGGGACAATCAGCCCTTCGCCTTCTCAAGCCGAGTCTTTCCTAGAGGACCAAAAGCTTCCAAATACCAGATAAATGCTCAAAGAGCAAAAATTGGCTATCTTTTGTCTTTGTGGCAAAGTTTTGCTCAAACTTCACCACAAAGAGGGGCAGCTATAGACACCTAATTTTTGCTCAATTTAAGGTTCAAATTTATGATAAAAATTAGTATTATGTCAAGGTCACAAAAAAAAGTAAAAAATAAAAAAATAAAAAAATAGCACAAAAAATCAAAAACAGCAAAAATAAGATAACATATAGAAGTAGTAAGAAAAATAAAAAAAAATGAGAGTAGTAAAGAAAAGTAAATTTAAAAAAAAAATTATTATACTTTTAAAAAAAAATTTATTCGAGCTTGATATAATACATATTTTTGTTATAAATTGTTTTTAAAGTTAATTAAACAATTTTTCAAAATTATTTTGTTTAATTAAATGCAGTTTTTAAGAGCCTTAAATATTTTTTATGTCGAAGCTAACCCAGGCATAGGCCAACAACCTGTATGGATAAGTCATTGGCATGCATAAATGAAACCTGGGTTCGATTCCATGAGGATGCAAATTATCCTTTTTTTTCTCCTTATTTTTTTTTCCACATGCTCTCATTGGCTGGATGAGGTAAGCACAAGTGTCAGCAAGTGGGTAGGTGAGCGTGGGTAGGTGCGGTAGGTGAGTGGTAATGAGCGGTAGGTGAGTAGTAGATGAGCGGTAGTGGACGGGTTGAGCATCTATAAATACCCGGCACGTAACAAGAATAAGAATATAGAAGAAAAACACAAAAATAGAGAGAGAAAAAAAAAAAAAAAAAGAAGTGGAGAATCACAAAAAAAGAAAAAAGATAACATAGAGAGAAAAATTCCATACAAATATCGCAACAAAAATCACTCAAAAAAGCTGGAATCAAATAGGTTCCTAGGGGAAGAAAGCAAATTGATCGTTGGTCTCAATCTACCCGCGCAGTCAATGGTCAACAGTCAACGGTCAAGTCAACGGTCAGTAGTTAGACGGCCCAGATTGAAAGTCAACAGATCAGACGGCTCTGATCAAGTAATCAAATCGTGCGTTCCAGATCTGATCCGAACAATCCAACGGCCCAAGTGAGTTTGGATTATTTTATTATGTATTTATTATATATTTAATTACGGAAAATAGGAAAAAAAATAGAAAAAAAGCAATAAAAATTCATAAAAAATTCAGAAAATTTCAGAAAAATCCAGAAAAATTAGAATAATTATTTTTTGTGTAAATTTATATGTTTTAGCAATTTGTGATATTTTTGAATATTTTGTGAATATGTATATGTACATAGTTTGTTTTAGAAATGTATATTTGATGCATGAGATATAATTTTAATGTGTTGTATTCGTAATATAACTTTGATGTGATGAATTTTGAATATGTTTTAGATATATGTGATATTAATTGAATTTTGAAAATAATAAAAATGATAAAAAATGAAAAAATGAGTTTTCTAAAACAAAATTGTTTTTGTTTTTAAAAAATACTTTGGTTTTAAAAAAAATGAGCAAATGAATGAAATAAATGAAAAGGAAAAGATTTTTGTGGACTGAAAGAATTTTTTTTTCAGGAAATTGAATGAAATTTTTTAATCTAAATTATTTTCATATAGCATTAAATTAGCTATGAAAATAATAATCAAAGTTTTTCAATCAAATTATTTTCATATAGCATTAAATTAGCTATGGAAATAAACAAAATTTTTCATCTAAATTATTTTCATAAATTTGCTATTGGAACAATCATTAAAGTTTCAATCAAATTATTTTCGTAAATTTGCTATGGAAATAATAAAGTTTTCAATCAAATTATTTTCATAAATTTGCTATCAAAATAATCAAAGTTTTCATCAAATTATTTTCATAAATTTGCTATAAAAATAATCCAAGTTTTCATCAAATTATTTTCATAAATTTGCCATGAAAATAATTAAGTTTTCATCAAATTATTTTCATAAATTTGCTATGAAAATAATCAAATTTTTCATCAAATTATTTTCATAAATTAGCTATGAAAATAGTCATCCAAAAGTTTTCAATCAAATATTTTCATATAGCGTTAAATTAGCTATGAAAATATTCAATCAAGTTTAATCAAAATTGATTTTTCATGTAGCATTAAATTAGCCATGAATTATCATAAAATGATTTTGGACTTAGAAAAATTGCATTTTCATGAAATGAAAATCAATTAATTAGATCATAGAATTATTAAAAAATGGTTTCATAAAAATTCAAAATTTAATGAATTTAAAGTGAAAAGAGTTCAAAAATTAAAATTGATCAACAAATTAAGGTTCTTTTCAAAAGAACTACGTTTTGTCTGATCTCGATTAGCGAGTACGTAGGCACCGGGGTGACAATAAAAATGGAAAAAATGTTTTTGTTTTTAATATTGTGAATAATTATTTTGTAAATATGAGTTTTTTTGAAAAAAAAAAGGAAATATATTTGTTGATATTCATGTTCTAAAAAAAATGAATAAAAATAAAAATGAAGAAAAGTACATAAAAAATAAAAATGAATTATTTGACTTGTAAATATTTGTGTTATAATGTTTCACTTGAATTTTTGAGCATGAAAATGATAAATTATAAATTTGAAATTACAAAAGTGGTAACCAATTTGGTTTTAATAGGTTAGCCCCGAATCCATGATATCTGGTTTTAAAAGTTCGATTTTTTCAAATCAAATTTTCGCAGACTAGTAGCTAAGTTAGGATCAACCGACCTATTAATCTTAGCTTTTATTTTTTCCCGATTTATATCGGGTGGCGACTCTAAATCATTTTCAAAAAATTAAAATTTCTCTTAACCCTAGTCGAGAATTCATGTTAAATGGGTTCGGGTTTAATGTGAATCAGGTTAGGAGAAATGAACCAGATAAATGGAAAAATCCAGACTCGACAGTAAGTATTTAATATCTTTTAATGTTTTCGGAATTCTTGAATTGGGTTTCATTCCCAAAGTTAATTGTTATTTACTATTTAATAATTTATTTTTGAGTTCTATATTACCCGATTTTATAAGTCGGAGTTACGTATAGAATTTGTCGTACGTAGTGGTTTTGGAATTGGAGTTTGTTGAGTTCTTTTTTCGTTTTAAGGATTTTCATTTTCTCAAGATTATGAATTTCTGGATTCGTTCATGATTTAGGACTTGTCGAAATTCGATTTTAATTTGGAGTGATTTTTAGGGTTTATTTTCGAAATTCATCTTGGAATTATTTACTGAAATTTTCTGGGGCTTACAATCAAACTCAAGTTGGAATGTGAAAATGAAGAGATTTGTTGGATGGTTGGAGATGGTGATGTGTTTTGGCGTTTATAAATGATTGATGTTATGGTTCTTCTGATTCACAAAATTAGCTTTTTATAGTTGGGATTACCATTGTCCATAAGAGATTTGGTGGGTTGGGTCTGAAAAATGGATATGAAAACTAGTTTTTTCCTGAAGCTGCTAATATGTCCTCATAGTGGCTAACGCTGAAAATAATAAAACATATCAAAGCATCAGTTTTTGATGGAGAAGGTTGATAAATCTAATAATTGGACTTCTTACACTCTTGAAAAAGGTTTAGGATGCAAGTGTGCTTGTAAAATGGATTAGGACTCATATGACAGAACATAAAATGGTTTAATACATGTGAACTTCCTTTAAAATATCACTTGAATTTTGGTATACTTGCGAATTACTATTTGAGCTTTTGATTGTTGACAATACTGCCTTAACCAACCAACCCACCCACCCAAGACCCCTGTATAACTCTAACAAGTCATCAACTATACATTGCAGCAACAACATCATCAACAACAACAAAGATACATTCTAAATGATTTCAACATTCCTCTGCTTGATTTATTTCCAACCACATCTGTCTCACCAAGCAGCACACGGATAGCATGATCAAGGAATATCCCGCGCCCAAATCTAGCAATGGGATGGATATCCATGGCAAATACTTCAGAAACCCTGTTCTGCATCATTAAAGCAACTATCTGCCTCCTTTGTGACCATAACTTATGTGCAAACAACCAACGGACATAACAATAACCCTAATTCACCCAACATAACAACCCAAACTATTGACAATAAAAATAAAAAAAAATATACAAATGATAAATAAAAAAGATTCTCATAAACCCTAATACATGCAACAACTGACGGTTACAAAATTAACTTACGGTTACAAAAGTGGATACACTACAAAACGAAAATACCTTACTAGGTGTGGTGCGCAGTGATTTACTATGTGGCTTCGAAGCAGACGTGGGTTGCAATGGTCACTAGAATGTGTTAGTGGCTCGACATTGATGGATTATTTCAAATGCCCATGATCAATTTCAAATTCGTGTTACATAGTTCAACTCAGTAAATGGGTCTTGATGCTCGATCGAGCAATGAACGATGAAGGATGATATAAGATTCCTAGTTTTTGATTTGTGAGGGAGAGAGATGGCATAGAGTCTCGAAGTTTTCAGAACAGAGAGAGGGTGAATGAGAGAGTGAGAATAACAAGGAGTGGTTGAATGAGGGTGGGAAGAAGACGAGAAGAAAAATGGGGCGAGAGAGGAAGAGAGAGACTGAGAGAGTGCAAAACAAAGAGGAAACGAAATAAAGAGAGAAAAGAGGAGGCCGGTAGCAGGTGAGAGTTTTTAAAAAAATCTACGGCTGATATTAATTATAATAATACGTACGGTGGATAATGAAACGGGACCGGTCCCGTTAAAAATAGTAATGGGACCGTAGAAGTCCCCATTATGTAAACCTATGGAACAAAAAGCATCATCAGACATTACTTAAAATAAACAAATCGTTTGAATCATTTTAATTTCCTTTTGTCTCCATTCCCTCTACAATGACTAATTAATAGGGGAGCTTTATCTTTTACCATATTTTTGCCAAATCCTGCTGTGCAATATTCTTATTTTGTGAAAAATTGAAATTTTCATCTAATTAGTAATTTATATAGGCTATATTATGCAACAAATATCATACCTCAAATAAGATTTCAAGCATCAATAATTCCTTTATTATAAAACTTACGCATTTTACACAAAACCTATCCTTAACTAAGTAGATTTCTAACTAAATTTAGATTCAGAAGTTTTAATTAGGTTTATTAATTATTTGAATTGCAACGAAAAATGAAGATAAAATAGTCTCTCAACAATACATGAAAAAAATGACCTGACAAAATAAAAGTATCCTTCAATAGGTTAGAAGATATGTATGTTTGAGTAAAGGTATCTATTTCAAATAAATCATCTCATATAAGATTTCGGATTTCGATTTACTCATCCACCAACACTTTATTAATTAATTAGTCAAGTCAAGCCATACATTCAATGTATTCATACACAATTGAATCATTTAATCTAATAAAAAACATGAATTCAATACTCAAACATTCGTCATACATATATGTAATCATCATCATCAATCGTACTCAAACTTTTCATTAATGAAGTTAGATTTCACTTACCTAAAATGTAGCAAAACAAGTTGAATATAATCTACTACTATTTCTACTCTTGCATGCAAGTTATAGAAGCTTCAACCAACTTCACCTCTCCAACCCTCTCTTGTTCTTCAATCATTTCCTAAAGATTATCATTAAGTTTGTAAGAAGATTAAGGATTAGAGAAAAGGAAATTAAATTTTGGTTAGGTAATAGTTTACCCAGTAGAGAAGGGATATTTTGTATAAAGATATTGAAAGAAAGAGTGTCTTATAAGACAAGTTTGAGAGAGAGGATTTTAATTGTATTAATTTTCTTGTTGGTAAGCATGAGCGAGTGAAGAAACAAAACTAACCTTGGACAGTGTGTTTAAGAGAGTTTGCATATGTAGAAAATATGGTTATAGAGAATAAACGGCATATGTACCTTTGGTTATTACACATATTACATGTATTATTAGTTATTTAATTTAATTCTAATTTATTTGACCGAACTTATAATCCATTTAATTTTATGTAATAATTGTTATTATCACCTTAAAAATTTAGTTACTTATAATTAAGTAATTTGATATTTATTAATTAAATTATTTCTTGTTAATGAAATCTTATATTTATAACTAAATAACTTGTCATTTAACATAAACTACTCATCTAAAATTAATGGTTCAAATTTACTTGTATTTTCATATCAATATTGTTATCTTGATTAAACCTTGGAGAAAACTAGAAATATTTCAATGATGGAAAATTAGTTCTGTTTCGTTTAAGGAAGGTGAAGGATACGAAATTGGTTTGTTTTTTCATGCTTTGATTGTCCAGTTCTATGGGAACATATGTGTTTTGACGTTTTATGAACCATAGGATATGTAAAACGCATCAATAATTACGAGTATATACAACCTAAACTATTTTACTGCTTTACTTCAGCTTGATATTTATTGAACTTGATTAAATAATAATCAAGTTGAATTCGGGTTTGAACTAGCTGACTAACTTATTAAGTTGATCTCAAGTTTTATAATATTTAGTTGGATTAATCCAAGTGGCCCACAATAATTTTTTGTTTGGGTTTATATTATTTTAAACTTAATAAAAAATTACACTTTTAATGAATCAAGTTTAAATAACGTGATTGGGTTAAATTCAAATTTGTTTAGTGCAATACCATGTCAATTAAGTTGAAGCTCGACCTCGCATTTTACCATCTCAATTAAGTTGTTTATAGTTTTCCTACACTTTTATGCTAAAAGTCATCTTTGAAAACATATAAAAGAACATACATATATATTTCTATTGCTTCTTCATGCGTTCTTATTTTTTATTTCAATTGATTTCATGATGTAATGGAAGTTCTATGGTTGCATATTGTATAGAATAATCTCATAAATGAAAAACAAGTGTTTGTCAGTTTCTACTTTAACGATTTATAAATTATGAGCCTTGGCATCTGAACAACGGTAAAAAAATAGAGATCATGTGCTTAGAGTCGGTTGGCCGGTTTGGTTTTGGAATTAGGGTGTATTTTTCACTGGTTCGCTTCTTGAATAATTTTGGATATAATTCTATTTAGATTAACTTATCAATATAGCAAATTTTTTTTTTGACAGTTTTACATCTAGGTTATCCATCAAATTTCAATTATTTGAAATTTTGTAATATTAGGTCATGTCATGCATATGATATTTGATATACTAATTTAAAGCCCCACCGCATAGGTGGTTTTAGATTTTGTGTAGTAAGAAGTAAGAACCAGATCAATAAGCATGCGATTGAGCATATATAGGAAAGATTTATTTTAGGCTCTATAAAAGGTTGAATGCATAAATTTTTAGACTTATTTTAACGAGAAAGGAAAATTGGTGAAAAGAATAAGATCATTTTAAAATAGATAAGGTATATTAAGAATATTTTATTATCTTATTATTAATTTTGTTGGGATCGATTTATCAATAATTTAACGATTTAGATTTATATCCATTATATTACAATAGTTAATATTCTTGTTACTATATATTTTGCGAATAGCTAGATGGTTGATTGATGGACGTAGAAGTTTCCTAGATTATAAAAAGCTTATTTTAAAAGATGTAATTGCTAATTAAGTATTGAATAAAATTTAAAAGAATTTCATTGTAATTTATCTTTAACTAAGTATGCTTGTGTGGATCATTTAAGGTTACGTGGATTATATGGACCACCCATTAAATATAAGGAATTTTCTAATTAATTTCATTAAAAATGGGTCATTTGTCTTATAGTTTTGGAAAAAAAATCAACTAAAAATTATTCTTTTAGTCAATTTTAAACACAGTCTTGAAAAAGTATAGAGGAGATATTATTTTAAAAATAATCAACCAAAAACTACTAAATTGGTCAATTTTATGACTATTTTAAAAATGTTTAAATTGATAAACTATACATATAAGATAGATTAAAAAGTATAATGACGATTAAGTGGCTCCTTAAGTTAGTAGATTATAGTCCGCCACAATCCATCAATTAGATTTCGCTCGCCTATTCTAAATAGGTAGAATATAAATCATCACAACTCTTCTTTTTTTTATTTTATTTTTCATTTTTTTCTTTTTCTTTAATATAGAAATGGGCACACTATAAGCTTTAATGCATTTGCAAAGCTCTTCTTAAAGTGCCATAAAGTGGCCTCTTTGGTACCATGATCACTATTTTGATGTGAGAAAAGAGTGATTGGGTACAATAATACTCCATCTCAATGTATAAGCAATAGAATTTAATTATATATTACGTGATATTGAAAATGACAATTATAAAACACAAATAAAAAAATATATAAAACATAAAAAAGAAATTAAAACACCAATTGATTATAAATACCATTTCTTGTAATTCTAATATCACTTTAAAGATTATCAAAGTTTCATATTTAAGCACAGAAATCATAAAAAGCTGAATTCTAATAAGCTAAATGTTAACATCAACATATTCAAAGCAAATCTAACATGCGAAACTAATAACAATTAATTCCCACACATTCTCTGCTCTTCACCAGGTCGATAACTAATTCTCACACGTTCCCTGATCCTCCTTCCGCAGATTGATTGCGAGCAGCTTCTTCACCCCTAATACGTCGTTTTTCTGCATCATATTCATCTTCAAGTTTTTGAAATGCTTTTTGTTTAAGTTGGAACCAAGTTCCATAGACATGAATGACCGCCACAATCCCATATGTGATGCTTCCAATAAGCAACTAATGATGAGGCAAAGCAGCACACAAACCAACAACAAAACTCAAAATGTATGAGTTTACGCCAAGGTTTATACGGTTAGGAAACGTACAAATATAAAAATAACAAGCTGCCAATGATAAACAAAATATAACATAATGGAGCACCATTTCGAAATGAAAAAGAAGTGATGCACCAAAGGTAATTCCATACATGACAAGCTCAACAACCTTAGCTATCTTCTCGGTTAAACAAGCAAAAACTTGCGGATGTCGCATAACACAAGCAAGAATTATAATGATACCGGTCATCCCTAAAGAAATACTGACTACATAGCCTATCCCTCTGTTTCAAATCGTTGTCACGACCAGTGAGACCGTTGAGAAAACGTACCATACGCATATTCTTTTCCTCTTGATAGTCTCGAGGAACATTTGGTATAAACCAACCAAAACAATTCGCATGGTTCTGTGGAGAAGCCATATGCGAGATGAGAGTGAGTGGAGAGGTTTTGGAAGAGAAAGAAGAGAGAGAGAGAGGCAGATTTTTTTTTTTTTTTTTTTTTTTTTTTTGTGAGAGAGAGAGAGATATGAAATGAAGAGGTTCCTCCTGAGAAGGAGCCAGTGAAGGGAGGGAGGATGCAAGTGGGTCTAACTTAGACTATAAATTGATCAATTATATCAGTTTAGATTAATCAATTGATCAATCTAAACTATTTAGACTATAAATTGATCAATTGACCAATATAGACTATAAATTCATCAATTTATATCAATTTAGACTATAAATTCATCAATTTATATCAATTTATATCAATTTAGACTATAAATTGATAAATTTATAGTCTAAATTGATATAAATTGATCAATTTATAGTCTAAATTGGTCAATTGATCAATTTATAGTCTAAATTGATATAAATTGATCAATTTATAGTCTAAATTGGTCAATTGATCAATTTATAGTCTAAATTGATATAAATTGATCGATTGATCAATTTATAGTCTAAGTTAGACCCACTTGCATCCTCCCTCCCTTCACTGGCTCCTTCTCAGGAGGAACCTCTTCATTTCATATCTCTCTCTCTCTCACAAAAAAAAAAAAAAAAAAAATCTGCCTCTTTCTCTCTCTTCTTTCTCTTCCAAAACCTCTCCACTCACTCTCACTCTCATATGGCTTCTCCACGAACCATGTGAATTGTTTTGGTTGGTTTATACCAAATGTTCCTCGAGACTATCAAGAGGAAAAGAATAGGATGCGTATGGTACGTTTTCTCAACGGTCTCACTGGTACTGTATGTGCAATTGCTGCTACCGCTATGGCTGGTCGTGACCACGATTTGAAGAGAGGGATAGGCTATGTAGTCAGTATTTCTTTAGGGATGACCGGTATCGTTATAATTCTTGCTTGTGTTATGCGACATCCGCAAGTTTTTGCTTGTTTAACCGAGAAGATAGCTAAGGTTGTGGTTGAGCTTGTCATGTATGGAATTACCTTTGGTGCATCACTTCTTTTTCATTTCGAAATGGTGCTCCATTATGTTATATTTTGTTTATCACTGGAAGCTTGTTATTTTTATATTTGTACGTTTCCTAACCGTATAAACCTTGGCGTAAACTCATACATTTTGAGTTTCGTTGTTGGTTTGTGTGCTGCTTTGCCTCATCATTAGTTGCTTATTGGAAGCATCACATATGGGATTGTGGCGGTTATTCATGTCTATGGAACTTGGTTCCAACTTAAACAAAAAGCATTTCAAAACTTGAAGATGAATATGATGCAGAAAAACGACGTATTAGGGGTGAAGAAGCTGCTCGCAATCAATCTGCGGAAGGAGATCAGGGAACGTGTGAGAATTAGTTATCGGCCTGGTGGAAGAGCAGAGAATGTGTGGGAATTAATTGTTATTAGTTTCGCATGTTAGATTTGCTTTGAATATGTTGATGTTAACATTTAGCTTATTTAGAATTCCAGCTTTTTATGATTTCTGTGCTTAAATATGAAACTTTGATAATCGTTAAAGTGATATTGGAATTACAAGAAATGGTATTTATAATCAATTGGTGTTTTAATTTCTTTTTTTATGTTTTTATATATTTTTTATTTGTGTTTTATAATTTCATTTTTCAATATCACGTAATATATAATTAAATTCTATTGCTTATACATTGAGATGGAGTATTATTGTACCCAATCACTCTTTTCTCACATCAAAATAGTGATCATGGTAAAAGAGGCCACTTTATGGCACTTTAAGAAGAGCTTTGCAAATGCATTAAAGCTTATAGTGTGCCCATTTCTATATTAAAGAAAAAGAAAGAAAAAATGAAAATAAAAAAAAAAGAAAGAGTTATGATTGATTTTATTTCTACCCATTTAGAATAGGCGAGCGAAATCTAATTGATGGATTGTGCGGGACTATAATCTACTAACTTAAGGAGCCACTTAATGTCATTATACTTTTTAATCTATCTTATATGTATAGTTTATCAATTTAAACATTTTTAAAATAGTCGTAAAATTGACCAATTTAGTAGTTTTTGGTTGATTATTTTTAAAATAATATCGTCCTCTATACTTTTTCAAGACTGTGTTAAAATTGACTAAAAGAATAATTTTTCAGTTGATTTTTTTCCAAAAATATAAGACAAATGACCCATTTTAATGAAATTAATTAGAAAATTCCTTATATTTAATGGGTGGTCCATATAATCCACGTAACCTTAAATGATCCACACAAGCATACTTAGTTAAAGATAAATTACAATGAAATTCTTTATATTTTATTCAATACTTAATTAGCAATTACATCTTTTAAAATAAGCTTTTTATAATCTAGGAGAACTTCTACGTCCATCAATCAACCATCTAGCTATTCGCTAAAATATATAGTAACAAGAATATTAACTATTGTAATATAATGGATATAAATCTAAATCGTTAAATTATTGATAAATCGATCCCAACAAAATTAATAATAAGATAATAAAATATTTCTTAATATACCTTATCTATTTAAAATGCTCTTATTATCTTTCACCAATTTTCCTTTCTCGTTAAAATAAGTCCTAAAAATTTATGCATTCAACCTTTTATAGACCTTAAAATAAAATCTTTCCATATATATGCTCAATCGCATGCTTATTGATCTGGTTCTTACTTCTTACTACACAAAATCTAAAACCACCTATGCGGTGGGGCTTTAAATTAGTATATCAAATATCCATATGCATGACATGACCTAATATTACAAAATTTCAAATAATTGAAATTTGATGGATAACCCAGATGTAAAACTGTCAAAAAATAGAAATTTGCTATATTGATAAGTTAATCTAAAATAGAATTTATATCCAAAATTATTCAAGAAGCGAACCAAGTGAAAAATACACCCTAATTCCAAAACCAAACCGGCCAACCGACTCTAAGCACATGATCTCTATTTTTTTACCCATTGTTCAGATGCCAAGGCTCAGAATTTATAAATCGTTAAAGTAGAAACTGACAAACACCTGTTTTTTCATTTATGAGATATTCTATACAATATGCAACCATAGAACTTCCATTACATCATGAAATCAACTGAAATAAAAAATAAGAACGCATGAAGAAGCAATTAGAAATATATATGTATGTTCTTTTATATGTTTTCAAAGATGACTTTTAGCATAAAAGTGTAGGAAAGACTATAAACAACTTAATTGAGATGGTAAAATGCTGAGGTCGAGCTTCAACTTAATTGACATGGTATTGCACTAAACAAATTTGAATTTAACCCAATCACGTTTATTTAAACTTGATTCATTAAAAGTGTAATTTTTTATTTAAGTTAAAATAATATTAATACCCAAACAAGTAAAATTATTTGCGGGCCACTTGGATTAATCCAACTAAATATTATAAAACTTGAGATCAACTTAATAAGTTAGTCAGCTAGTTCAAACCCGAATTCAACTTGATTATTATTTAATCAAATTCAAACAAATATCAAGCTGAAGTAAAGCAGTACGGAAATAGTTTAGGTTGTATATACTCGTAATTATTGATGCGTTTTACATATCCTATTGGTTCATAAAACGTCAAAACACATATGTTCCCATAGAACTGGACAATCAAAGCATGAAAAAACAAACCAATTTCGTATCCTTCACCTTCCTTAAACGAAACAGAACTAATTTTCCATCATTGAAATATTTCTAGTTTTCTCCAAGGTTTAATCAAGATAACAATATTGATATGAAAATACAAGTAAATTTGAACCATTAATTTTAGATGAGTAGTTTATGTTAAATGACAAGTTATTTAGTTATAAATATAAGATTTCATTAACAAGAAATAATTTAATTAATAAATATCAAATTACTTAATTATAAGTAACTAAATTTTTAAGGTGATAATAACAATTATTACATAAAATTAAATGGATTATAAGTTCAGTCAAATAAATTGAATTAAATTAAATAACTAATAATACATGTAATATGTGTAATAACCAAAGGTACATATGCCGTTTATTCTCTATAATCATATTTTCTACATATGCAAACTCTCTTAAACACACTGTCCAAGGTTAGTTTTGTTTCTTCACTCGCTCATGCTTACCAACAAGAAAATTAATACAATTAAAATCCTCTCTCTCAAACTTGTCTTATAAGACACTCTTTCTTTCAATATTTTTATACAAAATATCCCTTCTCTACTGGGTAAACTATTACCTAACCAAAATTTAATTTCCTTTTCTCTAATCCTTAATCTTCTTACAAACTTAATGATAATCTTTAGGAAATGATTGAAGAACAAGAGAGGGTTGGAGAGGTGAAGTTGGTTGAAGCTTCTATAACTTGCATGTAAGAGTAGAAGTAGTAGTAGATTATATTCAACTTGTTTTGCTACATTTTAGGTAAGTGAAATCTAACTTCATTAATGAAAAGTTTGAGTACGATTGATGATGATGATTACATATATGTATGACGAATGTTTGAGTATTGAATTCATGTTTTTTATTAGATTAAATGATTCAATTGTGTATGAATACATGAATATATGTTTGAATCTATGTTTTTATGTGAAAGCTAATATTAATGTGTTTTCATGATTGAAGAACAAAAAACAAAATGGTTAAGTGTTGGTAGTAGTTTAAGAGGGTGAACTAGCGACTTTTTTTTTTTAATCTCCTATCATGGTGCAAGTGTGTCTATTAGAATGCTTGAGATGTCTACTACACATTTGTTAATCGAAATGGAACAAAATCGAACCAAACTACCCTAAATTTTGATAAAAACTGGTCGAGTGTCAAGTTGAATCCCTTGTTTTGACCAAACTTGATATTTTCAGTTTTAAAACCATATTAAACCATTCTAATTAGGTTGAATTAGTCTAGAAACATGTAAAAGAATAAAAGATAAAGTTTAAACCAAAATTTGTGTTGAAAATCGGTTTAGAAGTAAGTGAACTGGTGAGATCTTTTGGGGTAATGCGTTGAACCAAAATTGTAATGAATTGTAAACAAATGAAATTTGAATTTATTTTAAATATAAATTTAGATAACACATTTATATTATCAAAATGTGAATTTTAAGTTGAACAATTAAATAATATAATACGATGAATGAATTTACAACTAATAGGTACAAATATTAATCTAAATGTCAACTTTGACTTAATAAACTTAGGTTTAATAACATATCTTTGGTAAATTTGGTTTAATTATAATATAAATGGATTAATTAAACCTGAAGAGAGGAGACTCTAATCTGGTACCTTTCACTTGAGAGACTAAGAGAGATGTCACTAGACTATAAGGTCATTGGCGTATATTAATACGTTAAACATCAAAATTTGTCTCTTTTAACTTAGTATAAATTTTGGATTAACACACTAAAGGAAGTAAGTTAAAATCTAAATGAAAAGCATGTTATATGTATGGCTTGACTTGACTAATTAATTAATAAAGTGTTGGTGGATGAGTAAATCGAAATCCGAAATCTTATATGAGATGATTTATTTGAAATAGATACCTTTACTCAAACATACATATCTTCTAACCTATTGAAGGATACTTTTATTTTGTCAGGTCATTTTTTTCATGTATTGTTGAGAGACTATTTTATCTTTATTTTTCGTTGCAATTCAAATAATTAATAAACCTAATTAAAAATTTCTGAATCTAAATTTAGTTAGAAATCTACTTAGTTAAGGATAGGTTTTGTGTAAAATGCGTAAGTTTTATAATAAAGGAATTATTGATGCTTGAAATCTTATTTGAGGTATGATATTTGTTGCATAATATAGCCTATATAAATTACTAATTAGATGAAAATTTCAATTTTTCACAAAATAAGAATATTGCACAGCAGGATTTGGCAAAAATATGGTAAAAGATAAAGCTCCCCTATTAATTAGTCATTGTAGAGGGAATGGAGACAAAAGGAAATTAAAATGATTCAAACGGACGATTTGTTTATTTTAAGTAATGTCTGATGATGCTTTTTGTTCCATAGGTTTACATAATGGGGACTTCTACGGTCCCGTTACTATTTTTAACGGGACCGGTCCGTTTCATTATCCACCGTACGTATTATTATAATTAATATCAGCCGTAGATTTTTTAAAAACTCTCACCTGCTACCGGCCTCCTCTTTTCTCTCTTTATTTCGTTTCCTCTTTGTTTTGCACTCTCTCAGTCTCTCTCTCTCTCTCTCTTCCTCTCTCGCCATTTTTCTTCTCGTCTTCTTCCCACCGTCATTCAACCACCTGTTATTCCCACTCTCTCATTCACCCTCTCTCTGTTCTGAAAACTTCGAGACTCCACGCCATCTCTCTCCCTCACAAATCAAAAACAGGAATCTTATATCATCCATCACCGTTCATTGCTCGATCGAGCATCAAGACCAATTTACTGAGTTGAACTATGTAACACGAATTTGAAATCGATCATGGGCATTTGAAATAATCCATCAATGTCGAGCCACTAACACATTCTAGTGACCATTGCAACCCACGTCTGCTTCGAAGCCACATAGTAAACCACTGCGCACCACACCTAGTAAGGTATTTTCGTTTTGTAGTGTATCCACTTTTGTAACCGTAAGTTAATTTTGTAACCGTCAGTTGTTGCATGTATTAGGGTTTATGAGAATCTTCTTTATTTATCATTTGTACATTTTTTTTTTATTTTTATTGTCAATAGTTTGGGTTGTTATGTTGGGTGAATTAGGGTTATTGTTATGTCCGTTGGTTGTTTGCACATAAGTTATGGTCACAAAGGAGGCAGATAGTTGCTTTAATGATACAGAACAGGGTTTCTGAAGTATTTGCCATGGATATCCATCCCATTGCTAGATTTGGGCGGGGATATTTGATCATGCTATCCGTGTGTGCTTGGTGAGACGGCTGTGGTTGGAAATAAATCAAGCAGAGGAATGTTGAAATCATTTAGAATGTATCTTTGTTGTTGTTGATGATGTTGTTGCTGCAATGTATAGTTGATGACTTGTTAGAGTTATACAGGGGTCTTGGGTGGGTGGGTTGGTTGGTTAAGGCAGTATTGTCAACAATCAAAAGCTCAAATAGTAATTCGCAAGTATACCAAAATTCAAGTGATATTTTAAAGGAAGTTCACAGTATTAAACCATTTTATGTTCTGTCATATGAGTCCTAATCCATTTTACAAGCACACTTGCATCCTAAACCTTTTTCAAGAGTGTAAGAAGTCCAATTATTAGCTTTATCAACCTTCTCCATCAAAAACTGATGCCTTGATATGTTTTATTATTTTCAGCGTTAGCCACTATGAGGACATATTAGCAGCTTCAGGAAAAAACTAGTTTTCATATCCATTTTTCAGACCCAACCCACCAAATCTCTTATGGACAATGGTAATCCCAATAAAAAGCTAATTCTGTGAATCAGAAGAACCATAACATCAATCATTTATAAACCCCAAAACACATCACCATCACCAACCATCCAACAAATCTCTTCATTTTCACATTCCAACCTGAGTTTGATGCCCAAAACAAAACCTGAGGAACCATCTTCTCAACTAGAACAGGAAATTCAAGTTAGAGGCAGAGGTTCACTCATATGGTTATGTCCTATCTGGAATCCAGGCACCTATGCAAGTGGAAGCTTTTTTTCAAGCTAAATTTGCCATTACACTATATTCTCCTAATAGTGGAACATGATATTTATTTTGGTGTTAGTATTCAATTATGATGATGAATCCATGTATGTAATCAGCAAGCTTTTTTCTTGAATTGTTTGCCTAGTTAACCAACCCTTGTATCGAGTTTTTTCGATTATTAATAATCTAGAGTTGTGCTCATCTGCTTCCAATCCTTTTTCATGTTATTATTGCATACAATTTGTTCATTCCTTGTAAGAATGTCTCAGTCTAGTTTGTTATACTGTTAACTATTACAAGAGTTACTTAAAGCAGAAAATAGTGGTTGGTTGTTGTCATCGGAGCTATCAATGGTGTCAGCTATTAGTGATGGTGAAGGTGAAGCTACATAAATCTTGCTACATGCTATCGATTGCATTATCTGTGTTTCTAAATTTGTATGTTCACAGTAGCTGGTAATTATCATTTGGATTTCATAACATGAACTTATGAGTACTTAATCCTACCTTTGCTGGTACCAGCAATAAACTCCAGGAGCTGTGATTTTAGAATTTGAGTATTAGGTTAGCGATTTTTCAGCTTGTGTCATCTAATAGCACCTCGATCTGAAATCGAGGGACATTATGTGGGATTTTAAATCTACAAATTTTGAAGCTGTCATATGACCTTGCAGTACTTGCGAGTCTTTGAGGTTCTTTGCTGTAAGCACATGATCGCACCAAGTTCACAGACTTTTCACGATATATACATCGTGACATTTTATATCCATTAATCAATGAAATAGAATTTGATACTTGCAAGGTTTATGAGTAATTTACTTCATTATGAGTTAACATCATGAATGTTACTTTTCTATTCCTCATATTGTTGGTCTCATGTAACTATTTAAGAGTTTGATTTAGTTGGCCAACTTAATCATAGTCTAACTCAATTTGTTTGTTTCATCTTTTTCTAGCAATTTTAACATCTTATTTTTATTGTTTTCAAATAGATATCTGTTAAGAAAGAGATATAGATGAAAAATAGATATTTTTACTCGTAAATAGATCAAACAAATTAGAATAGTGCTACATTAGTCATTTTCCTTGACTTTTATACACCGTAATCTCTCGTGTACAATAGATACACAACAATCAATTTTTTGTAGAGTTATGTCTAGTTGTTGATCATGCAGGTATTACATACAATTGAAAATGAATAGAAGGAAGCGACCACCGATTGGTTATATGCTATTCTAGTAAGTTTTGTAGTACATAATTTTGTGAATATGTGGCGTGCAATACAAATTATTGATGGATAATGGAATTGTACATTTTTCAGTAAAGAAGAGCGAGTGAAGAAGAGTAAAATGGACAAAACGAAGGCAAGAGTGGGAAGTGCTAATGCGTATGTATGCATATTTACTTAATGTGCACATAATTAGAAAATGTGTGATGTTCTATGTATTTTGTTGGCCTATAATGTTATATTGATTCATTGAAACATTATTTTTTAGGTACATACAGAAATAACTAAGAAGTGGAAATCTCTTTCTAATGAGGAGAAAGAAAAATTCAATGAAATAGCAAAGGCTGAGGCGAGCGCATCTGGATATGTTAGGAAAAAGGACTCATTAAATATTGAAGAGGATAAGGTAATTGCATGCTACCTTTGTAAAGTAATATTTATAAATACATACTTGTTCAGTAATTTTCAAATGAAGATATTGGTTATTTATTTTGTGTACTATAATGGGTACTAGTATCTTTATTAGCTATCTAATCAATTTTTTTATCATTTTGAATTTAATGAACATTGCAAACTCGAAACCCTAATCGAGTTACAGAAGTGTTAGAAAAGTTGAATGCACAAAAGAAAGAAATAGTAATTGAGTTGGGGTTTGGTGGCATGTTACATATGCAATGTGGGAAAATGAATAGAGAAATTATATGGCATCATTGAAAGATTTGACGTCGAAACTTGTGAATTACATATAAACCACAGTAGTATTGTTTTGTCTGAAAAAGATGTGGAAAATATATTGGGTGTAAGGTCTGATGGACTTGTTCCTTGTACAGATACTTTGGATGATAAGATCACATCAATTAAGTCCACAATAGGTGATTTATCTATTAATGATATTGAGGAGAAAATTAAAGATGATGCAACCCCTTTAGATAAGACTTTAGGTACATGTTAATTTTGTGGTTTCTTGGGCGATTCATAGCACCCCATTCTGGATACAATGTACCTAGGGATCATTGGTCTGTAGTAGCTAATATCGAAAACTTTAACAACGTTAATTGGGGGAAATTTCTACTGGAAAGGCTATGTATGGGGTGAGAAATTACAAGACTGGTGGAAAAAAGTATCTATCTGGTTGTGCCCTCATGTTATTGGTAAATTTTCATATTTCAACTATGTATTTTTTGTTAAGTTGAATATACACATTCTTTCAAATTTATTTAAATTTTGTTACAATGTGTTATGCAGCTATTTTTTATTGATAATTTAGCATTGGGCTATATCGACGTTGAACTATCAAGTCGTCTCACTCCTCGTGTGAAGACTTGGAAGGACAATCAAATAAAGAAAGTCATCAGTCGCTTAACAAGATGCCCATTGAGAAGGTCACTGATATATGTTTTAAATTCATTGCTGTATTTGAATTTTTATAGTGCATTATTTAATTTTGCTCTTTTATTATGGTTGTTTTAAGGAAGTCCTCAATTTCAATCAACAATGAGCCTGCTCATGCTTCAAGATGTGCAACATGTCTCAAAGTATATTATCCAGAATATTTGATATCATAGTTTTTTTTTTTATATATCATTATAAGTTTATTGTGAAATGTTTTTTTGTAGGGGTCTGCATCACGTCTCTTAGTAGTGGAGAAAGAGCAACGACGATTACGTCAGGATATAGATAGTCTGCGAGCGACTTTTTCCACTATACAAAAGGAGATGGAGTCCTTAATAGATGCAATTACATTGTTAGCAAATCTAGTAGGGGAGGTGTAGATGGGGAAGGTGGAGATGGTGCAAGATAGGAATATCTAGCCGAAGAAAACAAAACAGTTTGTGGCGTTGATACAATAGGCAAAGGATGTGAGATAAAGTAGATCTTATAACAAGGGAGAGGGGACAATCAGGCAAGACAAGAGAGGGTTGAGCATGGTGAGAAGGCATCAGATTCATACCGTATGCCCTTCTATTGAAAAAAATTAGCGTTTTGGATACCATGCACACCGCATTGGAGCAGACAAGGCATCAAGTAATATAAACTTGGATTTAAGCGCTATCAGCTCATAGATGAGCTCGATAGTGTGGAATATGACGATTTCAATCTACCCCCACATTGACATGCAACACTTAATAGATCTAGTGGAATCTACACCTCACAAATGCGGGACGAGTAATGGTGCTTCTAAGGGGATAAACGTAGGAAACATTGATGCAGATGTCGTTGACCCCGAAACAAAAGATGTAAAGGTAATGTTTATTATCACTTATAGTTTTAAAATGAGTTTGTCTATTTTTATAAATGGAATACTTTTTTATGTTGTAGCTAGGAAGCTATTCATCATGCACAAGGAGCAATCATCCTAATAGAGTTGAGGTAATTTATAGTTTTTTTAATTTTTTCTTAGTTATTATAATCTTATTAACCTTATTAAATGTTTGAAGGGTCTCAATGGAAATATAGTGGACGGCCAACAAAATAATGTCATGGAGATATCATCCACAGCACATGTTGAAAATAAGGTGGCAACGAAGACCAATAGTAGTAGAAAGTCTCCATGTGTTCAATCATTTGGAAAAGATTATGGAGAAAAGATTGACATAAAGAACAGAGCTTCTAGAAAATCTTCGCTTTCTACGATGATGCCACATCCTATTAACAAGCAGAAGAAAAATACAGTTGAAGGAAAAAAAACAAAAGGACTTTAGAACAGCAACAAAAATATCATCCCTCCGGTAATTACTTGTAGAAGTTTATTTTTTTTAACATTATGTATTTGTACTTATTTATAGTCAAAATAATTGTTTTAAATTTTATACAGTTTATCAAAGCAACCATGAATGGTCGTAAGGTAGATGTCCTTACCAAACTCAACATCCATCAACTACAAGTGCTAGATTACATCTTTGATTTCGAAGAGAAAGATAAGTAAGTTCTTTCAATTTGTGTTATGTTAATCTCATATTACAATTTCTCTAGCTAATAATTTGAAATTATGAAACAGTCCTATTATAGTCCAATTTCAGTTGCGTTCTGCCTATAGAATGGACCTTTGGTGTATGAAGCCCCATGAATGGGTGTCAAGTGAGGTGATCCCTAATATCTTAGATTATTTTAAAATCTTATTCTTAATTTAAATATGAAAATTATGAGTTTTCTTTTTCCAATTATATGTTTAAATTATGGATGCAGGTTATCAATCAATGATGAAATGTTAAGTAGGATGAAACAAGCAGAAAACCCTGCATGGAGGGCATGGTTCCTACCAACATTCTTCTCAGTAAGAAACTATTTTACCACATTTTATGCATATGGATATATATATATATATATATTCATTATGTTATAACCATACAATGTTAAGTAAATGCTCATTCCAATTTTCTAGGCTGTAATTTTTCAAAAGGGTGCTGAGGTGTCAAACTATTTAAAACTGTATAGAGGTGAAGATAAATATATGGGTTCATTAAGAACCTATGAAAAGGTAATATTAAGCTCTATTTGTCTTTTCCAATTATTAAGTAAATGAAAATCTAAATGCGCCATGTCTCTACAGATACTTATACCAATGAATCCATCAAATATGCATTGGTTCTTGCTGGTAATACATGTAAAGCGTGAAAGAGTTTTATTTTATGATACAATAAATACAAAGGGCTCGGCAATAGTCTACAATTGCATTAAGCAAGTGGTAAGGCATTTTCATGTCGGAGTTTGTAATGTATTTTATTACAAAAAAGATTCATATATTCATGTTTGTTTTTGTAGTTGGAATTCAGTGATCAAATGTTCAAAGATGAAAGTTTCAAAGAGCCCGATGTGAAGCCATTTCGCACTCCAATGGCATCTTGGAGCATATCTCCAGGGCATAATGTGCCTGATCAATTAGCACGGAACGATAGGTTATTTATCATTGTCAATATGCTTTTCAACGTTAAGATAACTATACAGTAGATATATGTGATTTTTAACTTATGGGAGACATTTATTTTTTTTTTTCAAAGTAGTACGTTGTTCGACTTTGCTTACTAACGTGTATTGCATAGTGACAATTGTGGGATATATGTGATCAAGTTCATGCACGCGAAAGGCGAAGATGACAAGATTGAAGGAATGGTAATGTGTACTTAATTTATAAATTAAGAAACCATGTAGAAGCCTTTTCATCTAAACATACAATTATGTGTTTGCTAAACTAGGTTGCTGAAGATATGGATCGGTACAGAAACTTATATGATCTTGTTACATTTGAGGGGAACAAGAATAGAGACATTGTGAAATATATGGCAGCAATCCACTATGAAGAGAAGAAGGGAAAGAGTTTGGGAAGAATTTAAAAAAAATGTTGGAGGAAACAGTACTAGGAACAGCGATGTGTCCTCAAAGGGATTATGTCCCTTGGTAGGCAACATTGTTGGTTGCTGAGTGCCTTGAGAGCTGTGCATGAAAAGTTGAAAAGAAGATACATAATCTATTTCCAATCTGTTTGACAAATGGTATATTTCTGATAGTGATTTCTTTTTTTTTTTTTTTGTCATTTCTTAGTAAATCATGCTTGATGCTTGGTTTCTGCTGTTTACCACAAGGGATATTGTTGCATTCACTAGTTAAATGATTATTTTATTACTGTATCCTATTTCTCAGGATTTTACAGTACTAGATTTTGATCACTTGCAAAAGTTATAGGTCAAATTTTGTAGTTGTCTTTTGGATGGGGAGTACGTACACTTCATAGTGCATAAGATACTTACAGGAAATGATTTGGTCTCTCCTGCTGGAATGTAACATTCTGAAGCAGCTGCAGATTTAAAGATGTTTAGGTTTTATGAAAGTAGGGTGGGATACATTCCTAGATTATAATTTTAATCATTAAAGGTTTGCTGGTTGAAGTACATTGATGTACAAAAAAAAGTAGCATAATATTTAGTTATTTAATTATTTCTTGATAAGCCCATTACTAGAACCGTGATCAGCATTCTTGACAAATTTTTTAAATTTTACACATTTATCTCAACTAAAATGACTCAAAATCACACACAATTAGTATGTTTGAACTTGAGAATGTGTTAAAATGAGTAAAAATATAGATTTGAATATTCTTAGGTTGAAATCTGTCCAAATGTTCAATGAATGCATATTTTTTTTTCAAATTGAGCTGAGAAATTATTTGAACTTGATCCAGAAAACACTAGAAATCATGTGGTGCTTTCAAATATATATGCTGCTGCTGGAAAAGGTAAAAGCTCAGTCCTTGTAAATTCGCTCTGTTCACTAAAAATCATCATATTACTAAAGAGAAAATGTAATAAGTCTGCCAGATGATCCATATCATTATCGTAAACAATATAATATCAGAAATTTTTTTGCTGAAAACCTGCAATAGAAATCCACCGTTGGTGAATATAACTACCTTATCAAAATTTTGAGGCTTCTCATATGTTTGCTTCAAATCTCGTGCTATTACTTCATCAATTCAACACCAATTGCCCCCATTTCTCTGTGCAAGATTAAGTTCATGCAAATACATTTCTTTTCTTGCTATATACTTGCCACATTAAGTTTCATTTAGCTTATATGATATGTCAACTTTGCAGGTGGAAGGAAGCAACCCATAACTTATATGATATGTCAACTTTGCTATATACAGTTGGATCAATGTAAATAATGCAATTCATGTCTTCCAAGCAAAGGATACTTCACATGTGAAAACTTGGAGATTTAGGCCATGCTAGATCAACAAAGGAGAAAGATGGAAGAAAAAGGTTATATAGTCGATGCGTACGATACGTTATACCGATGTACATGAAGTGTGACAAAGTTGATTATAGTTAGGAAAAGGGATTTTTTTGGAGCTTTTTTCACTCAAGTTTTCACTCTTTATTTATTTTCTTTTCTGTTTTGGGGATATAGGGAAAGTTTTACCCATCCTAATCCTTGTAATTCATTTGTTTAAGCTTCAAGCTAGATCCTGACTTGTTTTTTGCTCATGTATCAAAGTTTTGGCAGCATTGTTAAGATTATCAACTTAGCTTTACAGGTTTCAATGCTGTGCTTCAATACTTCTTTTTTGGTTGAAAAAGGACACATGTAAAAAGTTCACTAAAGTGAGATATCTAACTTCTACAATGATGCAAAGATCACCTGTGCTTTATTATTATATTGTAAGCTAAAACACATGCTCTATTAATTTCATGTTGATACAGATGGTTATTTCTTGGTGAAATTTTGAATGCTCCTCACGAATCTATAGGCAACAGCTTTCATTGTATAATATTAGGCTGAACCAATTATAATTTCACTTTATATGTAGAAAATGCATCAATCGTTGTTTCTCGTACATAGCTTCCCGCCCCCGCCAAACACACATATTTTCTATGGAGAAAATTACATAACAGAGAATAAACATTTGGATATAATTCAAATATTAGATGGCACTATTTAATAGAGTTCAAATAAGAGATGGTGTAACAAGAAGATGGCCATATGTCTATACATCAACTCCATTTTGGTAATGTGGCACATTAATTGTTCTCTAAAACTATTATTGAGCAAACCAACCAAACACATTCATAAGAATGATTATAATTGCTATCCAGTAAGATGAAAAAAGAAAAAAAAATAAATTGTAAGATGTTCACCAATGCACAGTAAACAATTGTAACAAATTAATTCAATCTTGATCAAACCAATTATTCGCACCATATGGAAGGTACCTCTACTACAAGTTGCACATCTTTTAGGAATACGACACGGTGTCATCCTGCACGTACCGTTAAATAGCAATGTCAATAAGATGAATTATACAGTTTAAATAATGAATTTATAAATATTGCCCAAACATTAAGAATTATGATGATAACCTGAGATTCATATAAGGATATATTTTGGGCATAAACTGAACTAGATTGTCATTGTTTTGCAAATCTTCACCAAATTTTGGAGGATCACCTTCTGCACTAGTGGTTCATCCTGAAGTCTTCACTTGGCATGCTATTGTCGGCTTTATTTTCATCAATGGTCGGAAGACTTTTTGGACATCTAACCCGATTATGACCTTCTTTATTACATCTACTACAACGCTGAGGTCTTCTTGATTTCTTATTGTCGTGGCTACTTTTACCTTTATGTCGCACAACTAATGGGTCAGCCACATGACTTCCATGCTCATCGGTGCAAATAGAAGGTACATCTTCTTGCAGGATATTTTTCCTAATCTTTACTGTTAAGTTTGCAATGTCCTCAATGAGTTCATCGTACGCTTGCTTTGATTTACAACCCCATTCACACATGATTCGACTCGCTGAAACAAGTGCACCATACCGAACTTTCTCATGTATTTGTTGCACTCCAGCATTACTCAACATTTCACCCTGATCGTATAAGTTCTTTGCTTGCTTAGTCCATCTAAGAGATATATGATTTTGGGGGATTGTTGACATGAGTTCCACCTTTGCCACATGAAATGCATGAGAACAGGGGAACCCTACGGTCTCAAAGTACAAGCAAGAACATGTAATTGATTGAAGGAAACGTCATCAACTTTGCAGGTGAATCATATGGACATACGGTGTAATTTGTAATGTCGGATTGGGATTGAGCATCTGTTACGATCAATACAGCCTCTTCCACAATTTGAGTTCTTACTCGTTTGAATGACTCCTTCGTGTAAATGCGTGTGCGTGCTGCTCAAAGCTTCGTAGCATGCTTTGAAGAACTGGACTAGTGTGCAAACTATCATAATCAGCCATTAACTCTGCATGTCTGAGGCTAGACATTGCACGTTCGAAGTGTTGGAGTAACTCATATAGTTTGTATCGTCGATCTACAGCTGAAGAACCTTTTATGTAGGCATTCATTCCTTCGCATCGTTGTGTGCTACGAAGCCGGCCCAAAAGTGACCACGAAGATATGCATTTGTGCACATGTGTCTCTTTTTATAAATCTCGTTTGCCCACTGGTTATTGATAAGGTTGAAGCGATCAACTATTTCACCCCATGTATCCTCAAAATCATGAATTGCCTCAATGTCAAACATACATCTTTTGAATTCTTTCAACAAGTCCTTATCATGGACATGTGCTGTTGCATTTATTTCAAGATGCCATGAACATAGCCGATGTCGGGCATTTGGAAAAACTGTGTTAATTGCGATATGCATTGACTTGTCTCCATCTGTTACAATAGATGTAGGCTCTTTATTTTGCATGGCACACATGAAGACTTGTAACAGCCAAGTGTAGCTTTGAACCGTTTCATCATCAATAACAGCACATCCAAATACACATGTCTTATGATGGTTGTTCACGCCTACTATTACCACTAGTGGCATCAAGTATGCATTTGATTTGTAAGTAGAGTCAAAGGCAATTACATCACCAAAACAAGCAAAATCAATTTGGCTTCTTTAGTCACACCAGAACAATGACTGAGCCTTCCTTCTTTCAAATCGTAATCATAAATGAAGCGGGGTCTAAATCTTTAATAGCAGAAAGATACCCAATCGCAGCATTTGCATCGCCGTTTGCAATGTCAATTTGCTTTTGTTTTTCTATATAGGTGTATAAATCTTTCTTAGTGAATCCCACTTTCGCAAAACCGCCGCTTGTTGAACTAGATGTTCCATTATCTGGCAAGGTCTAAATGCACATGATAGCATTGATT
This sequence comes from Combretum micranthum, assembly GCA_024138025.1. Taxonomy (NCBI): domain Eukaryota; kingdom Viridiplantae; phylum Streptophyta; class Magnoliopsida; order Myrtales; family Combretaceae; genus Combretum; species Combretum micranthum. The sequence continues at coordinate 1,149,735 of JAMXBD010000197.1, read as the reverse complement.
TAATTTGAACATCATCAATGTCTGTCACTTCTCTGTTAGTATGTAGAAAACACGCATGCTTCTCTTCAACAAGTTGGTGATTGTGTTCAGCAACTACTTTTGTGACTTGCCAGCAATTGTCTTTTTTAGCAAGATTTATTTAAAACATGCTAAACAACCCGTTCTTGTGATTGACCTAGGTTCTCTAATGCGATAATCCCTTTTAACGTGTTTTTCTCTTCGATAACCTTCCTTGTGGCACACCCAAGATCGCATGACAATTTTTTATTTTTGTCACGTCTAATGTCGTTCCTACGAATACTAAAACCAAACATTGTAGCATACTCCTTATAGAATGTCTCAGCGTCACTATCTGATAAAAATTTCTTGTTAATCAAAGACTGAATAGAATGCAATCCCTCGAAGTTGTTTAAATCACTCAAGTTGACCATGTTGTTGTTGTGATGTTCCCCATCCATCTAAATATAAAATTTTAAAAATACAATTAAGGCATGTTATTGCATAGCAATCTATGTACATCAACACACACAAATGTGTTTAATAAGATAATTATTCAAGTGTTAGGATTGAGTGAGATAAAGCAACAAAATTTTACTAACCTTATAATGATCCAACAGTCTTGCAATTAAAAAGAACTGATAAATTATCCTCTCTTTACTTTAAAAGTCTGTTGATTAATAAAGATGAGATTGGTTAGTGTTTTTATCTTCAATGATGCAAATATAAGCATGCATATCAAACTTACCAGGGGATTGCTGTACTTGAAGAAAATTAGAGCTTTTCTTTGGTTTTGAATGGCCTTGAACAAATAGATAAGTCGATATTAACAAATCTTACTGGAAATGTTGGATTAGGAATTATGATTTTATGTGATTTAGTCTTGGAGAAACAGATAAGCTAGACAAGATTTATATTATACAGCACATCGTACTTTATTGCCACATAGGATATATATTTAGAATGTAATATTAATATATAGATTTTTTATATGGGTCTTATTCATAAATTTGTAATATGTATGTTAAGGTGATAAATGAAATTTCTTAATTTTATTTCATGTTGTACAATATATGTATTTTTTATACATTATAGTAATGTAAAAACTCTATATACATATAATTTTTATAAAACATATATATGATATATATATCTTTCATGAATGAAATTTGTATTGTATATATATATATATATATATTTTTTAAATACATATTTGTATATGTTATATGTGGTATATTTGTTTGTGTGTATTGCATATTTTATTTATGAGCATAAAATAACAAATCATATGTTTATATGTTAAGGTATTATATAAACTTGTGTTTGTTTATATGAGTTATGTAGGATATATATATATGTTATAATAATATGTAAAATATTTAATGAATGAAATTTGTATAGTATATATATATATTATATATTTCATAAATACTCTATATGTTATATGCAATATATTTGTCTGTGTTTATTTGATATTTTATTTTAAAAACCAAAAAACATACATATGATTATATATATATATATATATATATCTTACATGTTATATGAGAAATGAAATTTTAATGTTAAGTAATATATAATTACTAGTATTATGTTATGATATGTACTTAATTTGTATGTTGTAACAACATGAAAAATTTATACATGCTCTATTGTGTTATATAAGATACATAGTATGTATTCATGTTTTACACATCCAGTATTATATAAAATTCAAATATTATATGTTCCTATAAGATCATTATTTAAGTGTTAGGATTGAGTAAGATAAAGCAACAAAATTTCATTGACCTTATAACGATCCAACATTCTTGCAATTAAAAAGAACTTATAAATTCTCCACACTCTTTACTTTAAAAGTATGTTGATTAATAAAGATGAGATTGGTTGGTGTTTTTGTCTTGAATGATGCAAAAATGGGCATGCATATCAAACTTACCGGGGGATTGCTGTATTGAAGAAAATTAGAGTTTTCTTAGTTTTGAATGGCCTTCAAGAAATAGATAAGTCCATATTAACAAATCCTATTCGAAATCTTGGATTAGGGAGTTATGATTTTATGTGATTTAGTTTTGGAGAAACAGATAAGCTAGACAAGATTAACAAATCTTAAAGATAATCTTGAATGTAATTTGAATATGTAAAGATTTATATTATACAGCACGTTGTACTTCATTGCCACATAGGATATTTTTAGAATGTAATATTAATATATAGATTTTTCATATGGGTTCTTATTCATAAATTTGTAATATGTATTTTAGGGTGATAAATGATTTTTTTTTATTTTTCTTTAATGTTGTACAATATATGTATTTTTTATATGTTATAGTAATGTAAAAACTCTGTATACATATAATTTTTATAAAACATATATACGCGATATATATCTTTCATGAATGAAATTTGTATTGTATATATATATATATATAATAATTTTTTTAAATACATATTTGTATATGTTATATATGGTATATTTGTTTGTGTGTAATGCATATTTTATTTATGAGTAGAAAATAACAATTCATATGTTTATATATGAATTCCCCCTAGCATGGTAAAATGACCCTTAGAGTGATGGATCCCTTTAGTGTGGTAAAATAATCCTTTGAGCGATGATTCCTCCTCAGTGTAACATAGCCGCTAGAACGAGAAATTCCCCTAGTGTGGTAAAATAACCCATAAAATGAGGAATTTCTTTCTAATGTGGTAAAATGGCCCTCGGATTGAGGAATTTCCCTCTAGTATGGTAAAATAGCCCACATAATGAGGAATTTTCCCTGGTGTGGTAAAATGACCTCCAGAATGAGGAATTGCCCTCTAATGTGGTAGAATGTCTCTTAAAATGAGGAATTCCCCCTAGTATGGTAAAATGACCCTTAGAATGAAGAATTTCCCTCTAGTGTGGTAAGAAGGCCAGCAGAACGAGGAATTCCCTCCTAATGTGCTAAAATGACTCATAGAACGAGGAATTTTCCCATAGTGTGGTAAAATATCTTCGGAATGAGGAATTCCCTAGTGTGGTAAAATGACCCTAAAATGAGGAATTTCCCCCTAGTATGGTAAAATGAGCCTCAAATTGAGGAATTTCCCCCGACTGTGGTAGAATAAACCTTAGAACAAGGAATTCCCTCTTAGTGTGGTAAAATGACCCATGGAACGAGGATTTTCCCCTATAGTGGTAAAATAACCTTACAAAAAAAGAAATTTGGCCCTAGTGTAGTAAAATCACCCCTAAAACGAGGAATTTTCCCCAAGTGTGGTAAAATGCTCTTAGAACGATGAATTTTCCCATACTGTAGGATATATATAATTTATATGTTATAGGTAATATGTAATATGTAATATGTAAAATGTATATCCTATATATATATATATATATTTGTAAATACTTTATATATTATATATAATATATTTGTTTGTGTGTATTGCATATTTTATTTAAAAACGCAAAAAAACATTCCATATGTTTATATATATCTTACATGTTATATAAGGAATGCAATTTTTTATGTCATGTAACATATAATTACTTATGTTATATTCTGATATCAATATGCACTTAGTTTATATGTTGTAGCATTATAAAAAATTTATACATGGTCTGTTATGTTATATAAGATGCATAGTATGTATTCATGTTTTTATACATCCAAGTATTACATAAAAGTTAATTTTTATATGTTCCAATATGTTATGTAAGATGCATATAATTTTATCGTATCATATACATATGTTAGTATAACATATGTTCCAATATGTTATAGTCCGCTAATATGTAAAATTTTGATACATGTAATTTGTAAGTAATATATATTTTATATGATGTAGATAAAATTGTGTTTGTATATCATACATTTCATTAGATAAGATAAAAAACAAATCATATGTATATATATCTTATATGTTATATATTATGTATGTGTATATTTAAAATGTTATAGTAATGTATTAAATATGTATTTTCTTAATTTAAATCATTATATAAAAAATTAATTTTTATATGTTCCAATATGTTATGTAAGATGAATATAATTTACATGTTATACTAATATGTAAAATTTTGATACATATAATTTGTAAGTAATATATATTTTATATCATGTATATGATAAAATTGTATTTGTATATCATATATTTCATTATATAAGATAAAAAAAAAAACAAATCATATGCATATATATCTTATATGTTATATATTATGTATTTCAATTGTTGTAGTAGTGTATCAAATATGTATAAGCTTAATTTAAGCATTATATGAAAATTTCTAAATATTTTATATGTTGTATAGGATATTTGTTATATGTTATAGTGATAGATTAAAATGTTTTTCTTTTACATGTTATAGCAAAATATATAGTTCCTATGGGTCATTTTACTATACTATGGGGAAATTCCTCATTTTACTGGTCATTTTACTATAGTAGGGGAGGAATTCCTCGTTTCAGATGCCATTTTGCTATACTAGGGGGAAATTCCTCATTGTATGCGTCGTTTTACCGTGCTAAAAAGGAATTCCTCGTTCCAGAGGTCATTTTATTACACTAGGGTAAATTTCTAGTTTCAGGGCTATTTTACTGTACTATGGGAAATTCTTCATTTTATGATTCATTTACTGCACTATGGGGAAATTCTTCGCTTTATAGGCCATTTACCACATTGGGGGGTAATTCCTCATTTCAGTGTTCCAAGGGCCATTTTACCACACTAGGTGGGAATTCCTCGCTTCAAAGGCCATTTTGTCATACTATGAGGAAAATCTCGTTTTAGGAGCCATTTTACCATACTAGGAGGGAATTCCTCATTCTATGGGCCATTTTACTATACTAGGGAAGAACTCCTCGTCCTGAAGGCCATGTTACCATACTAGGGGGAAATTCCTCATTCTATGGGCCATTTTATAATATTAGGGAAGAATTCCTCGTCCCGGAGGCTATGTTACCATAATAGGGGAAATTCCTTATTCTATGGGTCATTTACTGTATTAGGGGGAAATTCCTCATTCTATGGGTCATTTTACTATAGTAGGGGGAATTCCTCGTTCTAGAACCATTTTACCACACTAGAGGGAAATTCCTCATTTTATGGGCATTTTTACCACATTAGGGGGTAATGCCTCATTTTAGCGTTTCAAGGGCCAATTTACCATACTAGGTGGGAATTCGTTGTTCTAAAGGCCATTTTACGACACTAGGAGAAAATTCCTCATTTTATGAGCCATTTTACTATACTAAAGGGAAATTCCTCACTCTAGGGGTCATTTTACCATACTAGGGAGGAATTCGTCGTTCTAGAGGCCGTTTTACTTCACTAAGGGGAATTCATTATTCTAGTGACTATTTTACCATACTAGTGGGGAATTCCTCATTGCAAGGGTCATTTACTACACTAAGGTAGAATTTCTCATTCTTGAGTCCATTTTACCAAACTAGGGGGAATTGATCGTTTAAAGGGTCATTCTACCATACTAGGGGGAAATTCTTCATTATAGGAGCCATTTTACTACACTGAGGGAGAATTCCTCATTCTAAGGGCTAATTTACCACATTAGGAGGAAATTCCTCATTCCAGGAGCCATTTTACCATACAAAGGGGAAATTCCTCATTATTAAGATTATTTTACCACACTAGGAGGAAATTCATCGCTCCAAGGGCTAGTTTACCACATTTGGAGGAAATTCATTGTTTCAAGATCCATTTACCACAATTGGAGGGAAATTCTCTTTATATGGGCCATATTACCATACTCTAAGGGATTCCTTCGTACCAATGGCCATTTTATAGCACTAAGGTGGATTTCCTCGTTCCAAGGGACATTTTACCATACTAAGGGGAGATTCTTCTTTCCATGAGCTATTTTACCACACTAGAGGAAAATTCCCCATTCTGGGAGTCATTTTACCACACTAAGAGGGAAATATTTGTTCTAGTGGGACATTTTACCATACAGATGGAATTCCTCATTCTAGAGGCCATTTTACTACAGTTGGAGGAAAATCCTGTTCGAGAGGTCATTTTTCCACATTAGCAGGGAATTCCTTATCCTAAGATCCATTTTACCATAATATAAGGGGATTCCTTATCATTCTATGGCTATTTCAAAATACAAGGGTTTGATTTATCGTCGTAAATCTCATATAACCATCATAATACGACAAAATTCCTCAAATGTAAGTCATATATCACCAATCATACTACATTTTCATCATTTTATGATATATGCTTTATTATAGGGCTCATTACACATGACAAGCCCCAATTCATTGGTATAATGGCTATTTTGCCATACAAAACCTATTTTTTTCCACATTAAAGGCTCGATCTAATGTTACATGACACATTTTCTATATAAACTATATTCACTATAATATTACTCCTCTCTTTGCCATATTATCTTTTTCATTATTATAGGGCTTCATTTCTATGCACAAAGATTACTTCACCACATAAGATCTAATTTCACCTCGATGTGCCTTGATTTTATTTTGTGATGCTTATTTGACCACATAAGTCATTTCCATCATTATAAGGCTCAATTCCTTTATCTAATGCTAATATCACCAAACAAGTCTCACCACAATAGTGTGAAACTCCATATTGTTATGCTCATTCATAACATGAATCAATTACTCATATTAAGGCACATCTACAACACAACCTATATTTTCTCCAGTATAGGTCTCGATTTCTTATCGTAATGCTCATTTTACCTTTACACGACTCAAGTCCTCCTTAAAAGCTCATTCTACCACATAGTTACTATTTTCACTACAATAGAATTGAATCCTTACCATATTTCTCATTCACCATACATGTATCATATTCATTATAACATATCTTAGTGACTCATTCTAAGACTCATTTGACCACATAAGCACTGCTAACACCATAAACGGACTTGATTCTTTGTTGTAAGGCTCATTTCACCACGATATGGTTAAAATTGATTGTTACAAGCTCCTCTAACTAAATTTACACCATTATAACTATAATTGTGAAAAATTCCTTATTGCAGGATTATTTCACAAAGCAGGGTAATACTCCTTGCCGTGAAGCTCGTTTTACAATAACTCACAATTTTTTCTACACTCTAGTTGAATATGCTAATTAATTTATTCCTTTACAAGTGTTACAAAATCGTGTAATTTAACTCAATGTTGATAATTTATATAGTTTATTATTTTTTGGGGGTAAACTATTAAACATGTAATTAAATGTATGTTAGAAAAAATATTATTCAATATAGGTCATTACAGTGTCTAATTCATAATTTTTTTAAACCTTTTGATTCTAATTGTACACTTAATAACTTAAAATAAACGCATTAAACTTTTTTGGCTTGTTTTTTGTTTTATTGATATTTAATGACAATAGTGTATTTGAAAGACCCATGGCAATTAATTTGATTTTTGTACAAGATTTAAATAATTATATAATTTAATTTTAAATTGAATATTTTGCTTAAACATGTTAATGATTTATCATTTCCAAAACTCTTCATAAATATATAATATATCATGGTTTTTCTACAACTTTGTTTTATTAACCTTTGATGATGATTATACACTTCAATGATATTAGTACACTGGATTAGTTAGAAAAAAAAAATATTCTACAACATTGTGTCACATTCATCTTTATTTTATTGATATATGATGATAATATTGCACTTGATGGACATATTCTAATTGATTTTATTTTTTCACAAGTTTTAAATAGTTATATAATTTAATTTAAAATTGAATATTTTAATTAGATATTTTAACAACTTTTTTTTTTCCTAAAGCCTTCATAAATACAAAATATATGATATTTTTTCTTCAAATATTTTATATAATAATTTTCAACTTTTTTATTCAAATTTATAGCGCAAACGAAACCTTTATTAATTAATTAATTTTTCTCCTCTCGTTCTACGAAGCACATAGCCTTTTCATGCTTTGCGTACAGGATCTGCTAACACCTTTGGCTATTTGCTTTTCCCACCTTTTCCGCAACGATGGACTGCCTATTTGCATTTCCTCCCCCGCATTCTATTTTACATGACCGGCTCAACCAGTAATCCTCTGACGAGATCGGTCCCGTCGAAAACAGTGACGGGACCGTAGAAAAATCCATTCTTTCATATGAATCTTTTCTCACTTTTTTACTTTTGATTTAACGGTAGAGATTTGTGTGAGTTTTTTTTTAATAAAAAATTGTGTGTATCGATAGTTTTAATCAAAATTATTGTTATACCATAATTTGTAAATATATGTGTGTGCATTACGATATATTTTCAATGGTAATACATATATTATCGACTAGTGGCCATTGCACATGCATTTTTAATAATATCAATTCATAAGGGAAAAATCTTGAATTTTTATCGTAAAATAGTGAAATTTTTAGTTTGATCTAAATTATTATTATATGATTTTCTAAGTCTATAATGCAAATTTTTGAAAAAAAATAAGGAGTTGTTTAAAAAAGGAGCTATGAACATCACTGGAGAATTTGAAAGAAAAAATAATTTTTTGTTTAGAATTAGTAACAATAATAATTACTTATATAAGGTCAAAACGAAAATAATTACTAATATACAATTTTAAAATTGTCACTCAAAAACGGAATATAGGAAAATATGTATACCGTATATATATAGCATTTATTAAAAGTGATTCAAGCTTTTTACATTTATCGTATTGTGTAGTCTTGCCATACTTATAGCCATAATTTACCTATGCATACAAAGAAAGCCATGCCCACTTTAATTTCTGACAATCTTTTGTCTTGATGTGTCAATCATCACTTCAACTCATGCTAACTTTAATTGCATTTAACAACCTTGTCTTGATATGTCCATCCAAATTTACTTTTTCTGATTTCTTTTAGTGTGAGAACACTACGCTTGATGGGTGCTTTGAATACATGCGATGCTAAATTGTGAAAACCAAATGCGATATCCATTTAAAAAACCATATCTCCCTACAAAATACAATATAACCACAGTGATGATACATCAAATCGTGATTTACTTAAGCAATTTGTGTGTAAATATTAATATTTCATTTTAAAGAAGCAATTTTATAATGGAATTTTGATAATTACAGTAAAAATAAAAATATTAAATTTACATAATTTTCAAAAGAAAAAGAAAACATATATCATTCTTTCCTTATACACTAATTACATTTTAATAAGGCCTACTTAAACATTTTACCAAGTGTTTGCTTACTTTGATAAACATACGAAACATGGATTATAATATTCTTTCATGTGAATCTCTTCTATTACTTTTTTACTTTTGATCTAATAGTGGGGATTTGCATGAATTTTTTTTTGCAATCAAATTTTGTGTGTGTCACTAGTTTGAATTGGGTAGAAGCTAGATATAAAGAAATCGTATATGAACTTTCTGTGATAATGGGTCTGCAAAACAGAAATGAATACTTTGATGCTTAAGTTAGTCATAGTATTGATAGGCTAGAAAAAATAAAATGTGGAAAGAATGGTGTTTACAATATTACCATTCCCTATGCAGGAATAGAGATACTTATGTTACGTTTGGTACACAAGAATTATCCGCAATGGAATGAATTGGAGTCAAAGAAATGGAATGGAATGAAATCAAATCAATAAGGGAATGACAAATCCATTCCTTTGTTCGGATATGTACATGGAATGGAATGGAAAAGAATTAATTTATATTGTAATTTATTAAAAATACCTTTCACAAATAATACTATATTAAATTTATATGGGGTAAATAGGTAATTTAATTAATAACTATAATAGAAGGCGGAAAGGAATCGCGATTCCGCCTTTTGAAAAGTGGAATCGAATTTCACCTTAAAGCTGGAATCATCGATTCTAAGGAATCGCGATTCCGACTTTTTATAACGCTTCTAAACTTAAGAAAAGGAATGAAAGCCGGAATCACGATTCCATTCCAGTTCATTCCTTCATACCAAACATGCCATTATAGTTTGCTATTTCTTGACGGTTGAATGTGTTGTGGAATCATGAGTGTGTAGGCAAGTGGATGGTTTGCAACAGTTATGAAAAATATGGGGTGAAGCCACTAATCCAATTATATATGTGACAAGTCCAACAAAGAAGAAGAAACTAAGAGATGTTGAGTGGCAGCCCAAACAAGCAATAAAGGAGTCGATCGAGTGCCTAGGAGGGGCTGTAAAGCTACTATTAGTGTAGACAAGACTCGATCCCCAGTACTCGACCCAATTGCCTTATGGGCCAGACTCGGCTTAAGTGGCCTATATTTTAGTTTAGACCATCAACAGTATGGTTAATTTACTTCATGTCATAGTCCCATTACAAATTCTATATTATAAAAAAAAATTCCTACAAAATGAAATGTGAGATTAAAATCATAAATGTAAAATCTCAAATAAAATAATTAAATGCGTACTCTGTGAGTCTGCATTGTACTTGGCTTGCAAGAAGTAACACAATAGGACTTGTAAAAGATTATTAAGAATAAAGTCAAATAGCAACTACAAGTAAATAATCTTGATTATCTCAAACACAACTTAGAGAGGTGGAAAACCTAACAAGTGTCAAACCTCATTAATGGAAATCAACAAATATGTTCTTAAATATAAAAGCATTTGATATGAAGAGGATGTTTTTAACAACGCCAAAAACGAAGTAAGGTATCAATAATATTAGTTACCTTTGCCTTTAGATTTGTTACTTAAAGGTTTAGGCAACAAAATTTCCCTTATTGCATTAAGTAATCATTACTTAAAATGAATGGTAACAAGTACTTTGGTTAATACAACATAGCATGAGAGTTGCTTATATAAATTAAAAGTATAAAGTTAATATATAAAAGCAACACCACAATTCAATAAAGGTAACACTATTTTAAAATCGGCAACAATTAATTGCAATAATATCCATTGATCCTAGATTCCTAATTAAGCAACCAAGAAGGGGGGTTTAAATTGATTACTAATTTAAAAATCAAAACTTTTGAGCAAGAACTAAAACCGCATTTGATTACTTAACAAAATTTGCGTGAAAAATCAAATTGCAATTCTATTAATTCAAGTAAATACATATGCATTTAAAAATGAAAAGAGAGGAAGAAGGAAAAGCTAAGACACTGCAATATGTAGTGGTTCGGCCTTATACCTACTTCCACTCTTTTAGCTCCAAGCTAGGAACCTCGCATTTCATATGGATATGTTCCACTAAATCCAGTAAAATCTTTACTACAAATAGTTTGCCAACTTCTTTGATTCAGTTCCCTCTATTCAACCCTCCTAACTTATCATCAAGCTATCACTTACTATAGAGTCTATCCATAATCTTAAACAATAAATACAACTAAAACCGAAGGACACACACTATTGTTCCTTCACTTAACAACAAGAATTAATGAAGAGAGATTACGAGAAAGTTGTTAATGCATGTGAGCAACTCTTGAAAGTTATGAGTATATTGCTTTTTATTCAGTCTTCTATTTTGTGCATGGTCTAAATTTGAACTCCTTTGTATTTATACTTTTGTCTTCGATAGTTAGAAAATGGATAAGACATTGCTGGACTTGAATATATGTGTAGATGTTTCTTCCTAATATTTTGTAGCTATAACTTTCTCTTCTTATCTACTTAGAGCTTCAAAATTCAAACTTAAATACATGAAACATTTAGAGCTTCTGTGTGTCCTTCTATTACTTATCTTCTCTTGAAATATCTCATTTAAATTGATATAAATTGTAGAGAAGATCCTGAATTAATTTAAGAGCAATAGTCCACTCCATGTCATCTTTTGTATCCCTTAAAAATAGGAGCAGTTGAGATTTTATAATTAAAATATCATCTGCATGTTTTCTAGACCATGGTTTAATTTATCTTATTGTTTACCTTTAAGTCTTTATAGGAAAAATTCATAACTTCATATGGTAAATATGAATATTCAAATACAAATTTAAGAAATTTTCAACCCATTCATGTAACTTTAAACTATCTTAATAAACTTGCTAAAGTTTAACTCAAATACCCATGGATATTAATCTTCTTTAGTGAAAATATAAATACATTACCCAAATGTATTCATTCTTTGGAACTGGGCCTTGAAAATATGATTAAACCATGTTTAAAACACATTGTGAACATCCTGCACATTTAAAGAGTTATTAGTAGTTTTTTACACTTTTGTTATCATCAAAGTCTACTTAAAGAGAACTTAACAATATACTACACGATAATTTTTTTTTCATCAATTTTTCAGGTGCATATGCATATGCCACATATAGCCCCATTATAATAAGATTTGGCATTACTATATTGTAGACAAGAATATTTTTATCAATACAAAATTGTTTATAGAAGCTATTTGTTTTCCCTTTTCAACATTACTTTTACATTAATCTTTTGCAATAATTAATTTGCTTATATCACCAACTCTTGTATACATGAAGTAATATAGAGAAAGTTGTGGTTCAAAATATAACCTGACTAATATGAATTATTGACTTTGCACTTAAGTATAAAATAATTGTTAGGATCCGAAGCATGGCTTCAATAGGGAGAAATCCAATGGGCTTTGTGAATGATTACACAAATGGGCTTTTGACACCATCTATAACTTAAAACCTTAAGGCAATGGGTTAATGCATTTTCCTTCTTATAAACTCTTCACACAAGACCCATATTTCCTATGTGGGGTTCTCATAATTGCATTCTAACAATCTCTCTTTCAAGTGTGAATCTCCACAATGGGATAGGCCATATTCCCTCTCAAGAACTTATCAAATTGACTCCACTAAACCCACTTTGTAAGTGGCCTACTCACCATGGGTTTCACAAATGAGTCACACCACAAAACTCTTCTTTCCACATAGTGGGCTAACCATGGGAGTTTCCTAACCAAACCATGCTTTGATACCAATTGTTAGGATCCAGAGTATGCCTTCAATGGGGAGAAATCCAATGAGCTTTGCGATGGATTACACAAATGGGTTTTCGACACCATCTATAACCCAAAACCTTAAGGTAATGGATTAATGAGTCTTTCTTCTTATAAACTCTTCACACAATACTCATATTTCTCATGTGGGATTCTCACACTTGCACCCTAATAATAATTAAATCAAACATAAAAAAAAAAAAAAGAATTTGAAACAATTGTATCCTCATAAAAGTTCCATTAAAATACATTTAACCACAATAGCCTATCACAAAATTCAAATTTAGAAAGAAATGATGAAAAATCATAACTAAGCTGATATTAGATCATCCATCTTTTGCCATGTGTGTACTAGGTTTAATAAGGTTCCTATTTGATTGACGCCACCACTGTCTTCCTTAGCACATGATCCTCCTAATAATGATATTCATTTGCTCATTACTCTCTATAAAGGTAAACATCATGGTGCTTATCCTATTTCCTCATTTGTTCTGTACAATCACTGATCTTCTTCCTCCAGTACTTTTGTTGCTTCTCTTGACACAGTTTCCATTTTTAAATTTATTGTTAATGCCCTCTCCCTTTCTAGTTATCATGTAGTGGTTAAAGAAACAAATGCTCTAGATACCAATGGTACTTGGGATTTAGCATATTTATCTTTAGGTGAAAAGCTATTGGCTACAAATAGGCATTTGCTTTGAAATTCAATTGTGATGGTTCCTTAACACGTCTCAAAGCTTTGTCTTGTGGCTAAATCTTTTCCCAGACTTTTGATGTAGATTATTTTAAGACTGTCTCTCCTATGGCAAATTAACCTTTGTTCACTTATTTATATCTCTAATAATTCATCATAATTGGTTTTCATATCAACTAGATACATAAAAAAAAAAAAAAAAACTCCTTCTTATATGGTGATCTTTGGGAAGAAGTATGCATAGATCAACCTTTTTTGTTGGTTTCTCAAGCAGAGTTAAGAAAGGTCCATCATCTGCAAAAGTCATTGTATGGTTTGAATAGAGCCCCTGAACTTAGTTTAGAAAATCTAGCCAAATAGTGGAGAAATTTGGGATGAAGAAGTGCATGTTTGATCACTCATTATTTTATAGAAAGAAAATGTGTCTAAAAATAGTCATTTAGCACTATGTGGATAGCATTGTGATTATAGGAAGTGATATAGTGGGAATCTCAACTCTTAGGGCCTTTCTCCATAGCAAGTTTCATATTGAGTAATTAAGAATATTGAAGCACCTCCTAAATATCAAAGTATGCATTTGATTTATCAACTGAAACTAGCAAAATTGGGAGTTAAACCAAGTGATGTTCTAATGCTTCCCAAATTTGTAAATTACGGAAGATGAGGACTTATTTAGAGATTCTAAGAAATATAAAAGGCTGATTTCATGACTTCATTACTTTATGGTAACATGTTTGCTTCTATCGTTCACTAGTGGGCAACATTAGCACATAGTCTGTTATTTAAAAAGAGCTCAAGAACAAGGGATGTTGTATAAAATCATGGGCACATCAACATAAAATGTTTTACAAGTGTACATTGAGCGAGTTCCAAAGTTGATTGCAGACCTACTATTGGCTAAGATTTCATCATGGAAGGAATTTGGTTATTTAGAAGAGTAAGAAGTAAATTTTAGTATTATGGTCTAGTAAAGAAGTAAAATATGAAACGGCAGAAAAAAAAAAAAGTAGTATAATATATAGCTATAGAACAAATTAACTGTGAGATAATATGAATATCCTAACTATTAGCTAAAATTGATGTTAACTTGTCAACTCTCACAAAATTATGGTATGACAATCAGGTTACAATTCTTATAGCATATAATCTACTATTTTACGAACAAAGTATATAGAGATTAATTGTCATTCTGTTTGAGAAATACTATAGTAAAAGTTGATCATAACCTGATGTGTTAAAATTTGGATGCAGTTAAGGGACTTATTCACAAAAGCTCTTAATTGAACTTAAGTTAACTATATTTGTAATAAGCTAGGCATGATGAATACTTTAACTTGGAGGAAAGTGTTATGGGATGTGACATTTATGGACTTGATCAACTAGCTTATTACAGCCCCAGACAGTTGTGGGATGTGACAGTTGTGGACTTCTCCAACTCACCAAATTTCTAAAAAAAAAAAAAAAAAAAAATTATTAGCCCTTGAAGGCCTAGTAGAAAGGGAGCTTGTTACGACTAGACTTCGAAGAACCTGATACCTCGGCTATGTGTTGTAAGACTCGACTTACCATTGAACTTGCATCGGAATTTCTCCGTAGGCTTATTAGGTCATTGGGTCTCTTAACTTGGCGTTAACTAAATTCGACCTCGGGCCATCACCTCGGGTCCTCATCTTTAACGATTAACATACACATCCTAGTCACACCTTGTGACCAAAGGGATACCAACTGCTTGGCCCATCACTCTACGAAGTCAAGCCCACTAGCTTAGGTACCTTTTTCATACCTAGTACTGATCCTTGTACTAGCTATCTTGGTATGATCCTGAAACCTTATAAATACCCCATTTTGTCCCTTTGGAAGAGGGGGGAGAGAAAAAAAAAAAAGGAACAATAAGACACATAGTACAGACGAAAAAAAATGATGTCTAACATTCTATTTGTTTAGACACAACACCTACCCATGGACTGACTTAAGCATCGAAACGGCTCCGACGGGCAACCCTTGGCATTCCTCTTATCTCTCTTTGAATGTTTGTATGAGTAATCTTTACCGGCCCAAATTCAGCTCATGCAACATATAGTATTTAGCATGTACATGTACTATGCAATACAACATATATTTGATGGTAAAATTTACATTTTATCTATATTGTAAAAACATGTTTAATATATGTATATATATATATCTAGAAATGTTTAAATAATTGCTTCAAATGATAAGTTTATAATATAGTTTGACATAAGCCATAATATATATATATATATATATATACACACAGGTTGAAATAATATATAAACATGTATTATACTATCATTAGTTTTAATGTCGGCATATTGTATATAGTATAAAGACATGCATAATATTTAAAACAAAAGAAACAATATAAAACAAATTATTTTTATACCATAATTTGTAAATATATATGCACATTATGATATATATATATATATATATTTAATAGTAATACATATATTATCTACTAGTGGCCACCGCAAATGCATTTTTAATAATATCAAGTCATAAGTGAAAAATCTTAAATTTTTATCATGAAATAGTAAAATTTTTAGTTTGACATAAATTATTATGATATGATTTTCGTAGACTATAATGCAAAGTTTTGAAAAAAAAAAATGAGTAGTTGTTTTTAAAAAAGGAGTTATGAATATCATAGGAGGAGCAGGTATTAATTTAAAAGAAAATGTGTTATAAATGTTTGGGGAAGAGTAGTTCATAGAAATATAGTATAATTGTTTTTAAATATTTAAAATGACTGCTAGTTTTTGTTTTTTTAGGAAAAAAGGGGCATGATTAAGATAATAGAGAAAGATATAGGAATACGAGTTAAAATAACTGATATTGGATGGATTAAAAAATAATTTTCTATTTTGGGTGAATTTTAAAATCACAATTTAGAATCGGGATATAAAAAAATTTGTATGCCGTATGTATATCACATTTATTAAATGCAATTCAAGTTTTTTTTTTTTTAAAACATTTATCTTCTTGTGTAGTCTTGATATACTTATAGCCATAGTTTAACTATGCATACAAAAAACCTGTGCCCACTTCAATTTTTAACTATCTTTTTGTCTTGATGTGTCAATCATCACTTTAACCCATGCTAACTTTAATTGTCTCTGACAACCTTGTTTTGATTAGAGCTGGACAAATGGGCTATGGCCCGCGGGCCAGCCCGTTTAACCCACTTTAAAAGCGGGTTAGGGCTGGCTTTTTTTAGCCCGTTTAAAAGTGGGTTAATTTTACCCAACCCACTTAACCCGCGGGCCAAAGTGGGCTAGCCCACGGGTTAAGTGGGTTGACCCACCAACCCACTTTTATAAAAATAAAATAAATAATTATATGGTAAATATGTATTAATGAAGGTTATTCTTGAGATTTTTTATACTTAAAATTAAATTTATGTGTTAATTATAACAAAGAATGACAAATTGATGCACAAGCACCATAAAATTTTATAAAATATATTATTATTGTTTTAAATGAAATATATTATCTAATAAGTTATTTTAGAAAACTTATTTTTATATAAAAAGTAATTAAAATAATAATGAAATTAATCATTAATATATATAACCTTATAAAACTCTCTTTTTTATTATATATATATATATATATATATCTTATTCAATTAGTATAAATAAGTTAAATGGGTCAACTTGGCCCATTTAACTCACAAAATATGTAAGTGGGTTAAAAGGGTCAAAAAGTGGGCTGGCCCGTTTAACCCACGGGCTAAAGTGGGTTGGGTTAGGGTCAGGCAATTTTGGCCCGTGGGTTAAACGGGCCAACAAATTTTGACCCGTTTAACCCACGGGCCAAAGTGGGCCGGGCCGGGTTGGCCCGTTTAACCCACTTGTCCACCTCTAGTTTTGATGTGTACATCTAAATTTACTTCATTTTTAAAAACTCGATTTTATAATGAGATTTTAATAATTAACTTTTCATCCAATTTACATATTGGTAATTTTTTTTTTTTTTTTGTAAGGAATTGTCTAACCTCTACCATAATAAAAAGGAATTAGAAAAGGCAATCATAAATGGTAAGTGGTGATAAATGGTTTGAGACTTAAGAGTGGAGAGAGAAAACAAAAAGAAATGAAGGGAAGAAAAAGTTCTAAATAAATTAATAGACATATTTAGCCTTTATGTTTTATATTTTTTACAAGCATACATCTTAAGTTATCAATTATATATATATATATATATATATATAAGTAAAAAGTTATAATTAAAGCCGAATAAGTAATCCATTACTGTTAAACCAATCCTTGATCATTAATGTCAAAAAATATTAGCCTTATTTTTTTTTAATCTTATAATAATTATAGGTGATGGATATTTCTCTTTACTCCTTACTCTCTCTTTTCCTTTCTCCGGATTCAAAACCGTTCCTACTTTTTATCTTGTTTATAACTATTTCTGTCTTTATTTTTTTACATATTTTTTAATTGTTTTTTTTTTCCAACACATAATGCGAATGTATCATATACCAGTATTAAGAAAAAGAAAATGGGTGAGACAACAAAAGCAATGCTCTTGCTTAGATAATTACATTTCTAAAGGTGCTTTAAATAATAAATATAAAATATATGCCATAATATATACAGATATTATGTCTATATTGTATAAAATCATAATGTACAGTTTTCATGTAAAAAAGATTATGTGAACTTTATATGAAATGTAATACGTGACACATCATATGCTGTATTATATAAAATACAATATAATATATACACGCAATACTTATAATAATCAATAATATAAATGTAATTAAAAAAACAATTCAAATTTTAAAAGTTGAAATGAAATTGCGAATGACCTCTTTTAATTCCAGAATTCCAACTTTCAATTACACTTTAAACACAAAAGTATAATTAAAAAATTAAAATTGCAATTTCTGTACATAAGTAAATTATTTATTTTTTATTTGACGAAGGACGTACTTTTTAATTGAGAAATCACTGGAGATCCCTCTCGTCACTGATTGGCCGACAAGTGAATTACTAAAGCTGTTTTTTTTCCCCCCTCTTTTATTTGTTCTTTGATGAGTAGATTGGGCAACTGAATGGGATAAAACTATGATAAGTTTATGGAGGAATAGGCGATGAATATGGTCTGAAAATATTAAAATACCAATTTCACACGATAAATGTAAGGTTTGTTTTTATGGTTTGTTTTTTATTTATATTTATATTTTTTTTTAAATGATATATATAAATATGTTTGATTTATAATTATATTTTATTTATATTTGATTTATTTAATTTTTTAATAAAAATTATCAATTTTTTTAATAATATCTATTTTTGATAAATAATTTACTAAAGAAAAGTGGCAGGTACGCCTAAGGTACTGTTCTCCTTCTCCCAGATAAAAACCCTAATCCTCAAATCCACTGTCTTTAAACCAGCGATTGAAGTATCAGAGAACAGGACATCATACTCATTGCCAATCATCTAGTACTAGGTACGCGTATTCATATTCTCATCATTCCCATCGTCGATGTTGATGGTAAGCTCTTTATTCGAGTAAACTGAACTACATTCAGTCTTGCGAAAGAGAGTCAGTGTGGTAGGACGGTTTTTCGGTTAAAAAAGGAGGAATATTGGTGGCGTTTCATTCAAGAGATAGCACCTGATTCTGTAGCAATGGAAGTTCTTCAGTAGCTCTAGGGGAAAAGAGGAAAAAAAAAAGAAAAGAAAAATTCCTACAATTGTGCTTGTTACAATATATGGTGTCAACTGTTCGTTGAAAAATTCAGCGATTATAAATAGTCTAATTTCTTGACTTTGTGACTTCAGCAGCCAGCCTCCCCACGACGAATCGACATTGTCTGCTCTTTATCGTCTTGTCCCTCTTTCTTTAAGGTAACAAAACTTTAAACGGTAAATACGTGCGGTGATTTTTGTTGAAAATGGTTGATTGATTTCCTTTAGATTTTAAGCATTGAACAGTGAATTTTAAGCTTAAGTTTGTCCTGTGGTTGCGTCAATCTATTTATTGATATTGGAGCACTCTAGTCGTCGTTTGAACAATCTTGGGGTTTTCGATTTGTCTTTTTTATGCTTAAGAAACATTTTTAAATTTGCCCAAAAGAAATCATTCTAATTACCCAAAAAGCAGCATGGAAAATTAATGTATTATGGCCCTTTTTCTTTCGTGTTAATGCAGTAGGAAGCTGATGGAAGGGTATTGTATACTGTAATGGTTGCTCACCTACAAATTGAAAATGGCGGATCTTTTAAAGGTTCATTATGCCGTACTTTGCTATAAAACAGTGTTTGTGTTCTTACTAAGTACTGTTCTTGCTGAAAGTGACTTAGATAAACTTTTTGCACACCTAATACAGAGGTTTTTTCTTTTTTGACCAGCCTAATATTACAATTTAAATATTCATTCCTATCTTACTTTGACATCCCATATTATTGTTCATTCTTCTAAAAAACCTAACAGACCATGTAAACTCCAGTTGCTAGGATTAAATTCCACCAATAACGCTTATATTTTCAGAGTGATTGAGGGAAGTAAGTTCTATTAAGATAGCATGCCAGAAAGAAGAATGAGATGGGTGGTCCAGGTAGACTGTATGGGAAGTTTTTATATTCCTTGTTAAGGCAGACTAAAAAAATAAATGATTGTCTCCCTTTAGCAATTCCACAAAATCATCAGGATTCTCTTGATGGTGATATCTGGAAACCACACAAATCATTCCAATACATCCTTGGCTGGTGACTCTTCAATAATTTGCACCTGATTGAGAAATCATTTTATGCATGGCTGCCAAATATGTGTGTCCAACACAAGAGGGTCTCTGCCTTTCTGATGTTCTGAGACACACTTGATTCACACAGCACTATCTGGAAAATGTCAGATTTCATATAGATTCAACATAATTGATATCTTTAGGAATCTAGGTCGATATATGCTCCTGCAGCCAAACATCAGATCCAAAGCACCCAACAGTAGTCCAAAATTCAACCGTGGTGAGACTGAGTAGCCATCTCCAATTTCCCATTGGACATAATTTGTAGTTTGTACAGTGATGTTAGAAATAGGAGTCGAACCACGTGAGCCAAGGGCAGTGCATTTTTTACAAAGCAGATGCCACATATTTTTAACCTTTGCACTCTTTTTTCAGCAGCTCAAGCGACGTTACTATGATCTGTATAACATGGATGAATGAGTGCTAAGAGCATAATGGCAGCACTATTATATCCCAAGTATTTCACACTAGTAA
Source organism: Combretum micranthum (assembly GCA_024138025.1). Taxonomy (NCBI): domain Eukaryota; kingdom Viridiplantae; phylum Streptophyta; class Magnoliopsida; order Myrtales; family Combretaceae; genus Combretum; species Combretum micranthum. The sequence continues at coordinate 1,128,862 of JAMXBD010000197.1, read as the reverse complement.
TGCTTTCGGGTACAAGTATCTCCTTAGGTTATCTGTAACTATAAGGGTCCATATCAAACTCATCTGTGTGCCTAATGACAGCACTATAGTATTTCAAGTATCTCACATTTCGTGCTGCTTTCATATGATGGTTAGGATCAGGCTGAGCAGTGATTTGCAATTACATGCTTGTTTGCAGTAATGACTATGTGCTTCAGGATTACATACATTTTTTCTGGTGACCCCTGTTAACGTTCTGAGGTACTGTTTCCTCATTTGTAGGAAATATGCCTTATAGAACTCGGCCCATGACCGCGCTTTTGGTGTTTACGGGACTTAATGTTGTTCTGGTCTCAACTATTACGCCAGTCTATGACTTTGTGTGTTTCCATCCTTACTGGGAAAGAAGGGTATGGTTATTTTAGTCTTTCTCTTTTGCATTGTACTGCATGTTTGCTGATCAACTTTCTTAATTTCACTGTGACAATATCATTTTGAGTGCTTCTCATTCTTACTGCTGTTTGATATGGTGTGTTCTATTATTCTATATATCAATATCTCAGATTCTATTTATTGATTTCAGCAGATGCCTTATTGTTGCTGATATAGTAATATTAACAACTAGCATTATTGATGGTTGATACAGCTTGGTAACCAGATTGGGGAAATAATAGGATGATTTCTACCATTGCCTTCCATCTTTTGTGTTTGTAATAGTTTATATCAATGGCTGTCGGAGTTTGCATGTTCTCACGGATGGCCAATTTTAATCTTATTTGAAAATGTGAACTGTCATGAGTGGGGTCTTTGTTCTATAGTGGATTTTCTTTTATTTCATGGATATAACAAGATTTGTTTAATATCTATAATTAATGAATCTCAATACATCTGCTTGGTATATAATCCTTTAGAATGGTTGCAAAGCATACCTAAACTGGATACTATAGTTAGTTACTGTTTTCTTCTAGCTCTTTTCAAACCAGAGAGAGTGGGGTGTGAGGAAATAGCTATCCTTGTTTATCTGTTTAACATTGGACATTTCAATCTTTTTAATCTACTTTGGTGTACTTCGCATATTGAATAGAGGGAACGACGTCGACTTGAACGTGAAGCTGCTGCCTCATTGAAGGGTCTTGATTCTGCATCTTCATAGAAATATGCAGTCCCATCAGACTTTAAAAAGTATCAACTGCTAAATTGCTGCGATATTAGGAGTTACTATGAGGAAATATGCGGGATTTCTGTTATCTTCATTTTCATTTTCGAGATTTCTCAAGATATTGGCTCTTTCATCCTCTAAATTTTTATGGGTAGGGTTATGTTGAAACAGGAAGTCTCTTCGGTGAGCTTTTCACTTTATCCTGACAAAGTTCAGCACTGTAAAGTACCTATGTAAATACAAATTTAAACAGCTGCAGAGAAATGCTACTTGTAGTTTCATAGCTTAATTTACGTTAGTGAAACGACCCACTAGTACAATTACATTCTATTTTGAAATATAACTTGGATAGTGTCTTCTCTTTTGGCAATTCTTCCAGCTAAACACACGCAAGGGCCCCTGAAAGATTCAACTAAATTGATGGATTAAACATTTCAAGTTAATACGCTATTGACTTGAAGTTTTGATTAACCTTGGTCGGAATTTGCGTAGTTATTCCCATTTTTCTCATAAGCGGTAACAGGAAATGACTAAGCATAGTTGGAATTGATTCATTTAAATTTTGTATGATATTTATATGTTGGGAAAGTCCAATGCTGTGTTGCAATAAAGACTAGATAAATTTTCAAACAGTTATAAGCGCAATCTGACGTATAGAAGTTTGAATTTAATTATGAAACGAAGACATGATTCAAATTAATATAGAATACTGTCTAATAAACAGGAAGACCTGCGTTGTTTTAAAAGTTCTGTAAAACCATATCTCTGTTGGTAAGATCTTGGTGGCTTTGGACTTTGGAGAGAGCACTGATACTGGTCGGGGCCGTTGGGCCTTCTCGGATTCTGCTAATAATCGAAGACTCAGACTCAGACTTGACCACCGTGGTCGAAAACAGAGAAATATTATTTTTATTTCGAAAAATTAAAAAGAAAAAGGAGTATTCGACGAAATTGGATCCAAGGCATATTGGAATACTTCCATACCCGTATCTTCTTATGCAAATCAATCCGAAACTTTCAACCTCTTGCTGTAAAACCTTAGCACCATCTCATTTTAGAGGAGGGCACCTTTGTATCCCATAACACTGGGTTATTAGTGAGTCCATGTTCCCAATGGCTGCATGCGGCGGAAATATCACAGTTTTCCTGTATTGTTTTGGTGGGCAAAAACATAAGTTGTTCTTAACCTATCTATTTATACGATAATATATATATATATATATATATATAAGTCTGCCATGGTCTCCCATTCTAAGCCTTATAAAAGTATACATTTCACGGAAATCCGTGAAGGATGTCGAAATTAGAGGTTGCTTACCCTACTTTTATTCAATATTGTGAGGTCATTGGTGGCAACTGAGTTAAATGATGGAAGACATGGTTATCAGTAGCAACATAATGGTAGCTTTTTGGTAGTCGAATAGCATAGGTGATGACCAATTAAGGTGGTGATAGTATGAAGAATTGTATATGTTAAATTAAGCCGAGGTATTTGATTATAAAGCTTGATTTATGGTTTGGTAGTGTTTAATTTTTATCATAATCACTCTTATGAACAAAAAATATAATTAGAGGTTAAGGAAAAAGAATTATATTTCTATAAAATATTATGAAAATACCAATAGATAAAAAAATAATTTTAAAAATAGGTAAGTTAAACTCATCACTTAAAAAGACAATTTAAATATATATTTTCAAAAGATGATTTTATTTGAACTTGTTTTCTAAAGAAATGATTTAACACATGAATCTATCTCTTATTGCAGTTGTATTAAACTCTTTTTTGGAATTACTTTTTACCTGCAAACATTTTTAGAATTATCCTTGAAAAAATGAGTTTAACTTACATATTTTTAAAATTATTTTCGACCTAGTGTATTTTTTTATGTATAACATTTGAATTTGTTTCTTTTTCATAATTATAATAAACATGATGCAAGAATTGGAATATGAAAATTCACGTACTTTAAAATAAAAAGATTTAAAAATATATTTTATATATTCAAAAAATAATATTTTAGTAAAGGGTAGGGATTAATTGAGAATGTAGACCCATTTGTTTTAAAGACAATCTCTTATCAATTGAAAATGTTTTTCATTAAAAATATTTGCTTAAAAATAGCATGTTTTCATGTGTTTGGTTGTGTTTCCTAAAATATGTTGAAAATGTTGTTTGAAATTAATTTAATGTAAGACATAAGATATTGTGTAAGTAAGGTTTATTTATTATAAAGGATGTTTAAAAAAAGCATAAGTCATATTCCTAAAAAGTATTAAGGCTTTGGCGCAAAGAGGAAAATGTTTTCCACATTTTCAACTAAACAAACAAACGAACATAAGACAAATGATGTTTAAAAATATTTTTCTCAAAACAAATTTGACCTTAATATTAAAAATGAATGTATTTTGATTTTCATTTTCTCATATCTTTTGCTTGATAAATACGTTCACTTAAGTATAAAGAAAATAAAATTTCCAAACAAAGAATAAGATAAAAAATTATATGTATTATTTAAATTTGATTGGTATAAATGTGAGTGTATATGTGTATGACTCTAATCAACCAATCAACATGAAAAACCATAATCTATTTTTGCGACACCTAAGTTCATAAAGGATATTCATTAAATGACTCATGATGTGTATTATTTATCGAATTTTTTTCCTAATGTGTCAGCTGCAAGCTATACCCACAAAATCCAATGAGAAGATAATGCAAATTAAGGAACCTAACAAAATCAAGAAAACAAGCAGCACCGGTTCCAGAGAGGTGCGTAAAGTTTATGTAGATATATTGGATTTACACCTTTGCCCTCTACAACAACAACAACATTGGAAGGAATGAAAATTTTGAAAAGCATTTACATTCCGTTCATAACTATCCATTTTGTTCTTATTGTAAGTATTTTTATTATGTTATTCGGTTAAATAGAGAATGATAATTTATAAAAAATCATTATTATATAAAATAATAAATAGTAATTTTGTCACTTCACATATAAATTGCTATTCAATAATTTATTTTTAATTTTTATTATAAATATCTTGATAATATCGCCTATACAAATATTATCCTCCATAATAAAAACAAAGCGTATTATGAATATTTTATCTTTATTCTAATAATTATTTATTTTGTTCTATTATAGCAAGTGAAACATTATAATAGTCATTATTTTTATAATATTTCCAATGAATTGGAATTTAATTCTACGGTGTTAATTTCTTCTAATATTTTTTAATAATAAAGGAAAAAAAATTCTTTTTCGTTTGTAACAAATAAGATGTACCGTATGAAATTATTAATATTGTCATAAAATTATAAGTACAAAAAAATGAGAAACTAAATAACATTTTTCACTTTTGCTCCCATTTCACTTCAATATCAAGGGGAATCAGTGGGTCATTTAAAAAAAAAAAATTCGTCCCTTTTTCCTTCCTTTTTCAAATAAAAAACATATCTCAAAAATTTCATTCTTTTTCTCTTCTAACATCTAAATCCTCCCCTCGCCCCAAACATCGACCAAAAAAGTTAGGTTTGTCCAGATGAGGAGCGTGTTACTTGGTTTGAATATGTCCCGTCGGGAGGGAGTTAAAGAGGCACATGTTGTGGGACACCGGGCTAAGTATTGAGGGCGTGCGGACGATGATTGTATATGATTGAGCTAATCCATAATTCTTTCTTTTTTTTTTTTGGGGGGAGGGGAGGGATGGTCATGCTCTATGGCTATACCCACGTAATTTTGGAAATACCCTCTGTTAAGAGTGCATCAAATAAGATTATAGTACCGTAACAACTCTATATATGATACTACATTGATAATATTATGTGGCATACCATCAATAGAAGGTGCAGCCAAAACTACTTAATTTTTTATGCTAATGTTATTGATATCTATCGTGAGCTATACACTAATATGATATTTTCAATTGAAAAAGAGTGGCCACTCAATTTTCATCCAAATTCATCAAGCTTGAAAATTTCCTTTTCAATGTATACATTCATAGATCCGATAAAAGTTTAATTTGAAATCAGAGGATGTGAAATGATAATTATCAATAACTTTATAGTTTAGTGGTATCGTCTTTAGCTATGTCGCTTAGTAATATTGCCCTTAGTCTTTCAAATGGGAGTACAAAGTTCAATTCTCTCATTCTTGTTATAATGAAAAAAAAAAACAATAATGAATTTTTGCAACAGGAATAATAGGATTCGAATATTTGAAATTATTGTAAATTTTTTTTGGCCTTTATTGTAAAATTGTTTTGTTGTGGAAGATTCTTGTCTAAGTTGAAGTTGGAGTGGAGAAGGAAATAAAAGACCCCACTTCTGTTTGGTTCACGCTTTGTCTCAACTCAACTCTAACAATGCCTTTTCCTTTTCTCCCGCATGTGCTCTTGTCCCATTTCTCCCCACTTTTCCATTAATTCACAGCCCCATACATGCCCATTGCTTTCTCTCTCTTCCCCTCCCATGTAACGTCATTTTTGTTGGTCCAACAATAGGATTTTCCATATTTAATCATGATATTTTAGTATCGAACAACCCGACAGCAAGTTCTCGAAATCTTATAGAGCTCAGCATTAAGCTTTTAAAAATGTTTTTCCAAATTGATTATTTCATTTTCAACTAATTTTCTTTCTTTAATTTTTTTTTCTCTTTTCAAGTTCTATTATGATTATTTGATTTTTCTAGAAGAATAAATCTAGACAAGGAGTCAAGGACATCTTCTGAATTGCAATGAAAATTCTAGATGTTTTTCAAATTTGCCAAAGGCTCCTGACATCTAAATGTACTGAAATTGAGAAAGAATGCATTTAACAAAAGGGGCAAAAAAAAAGGAAAAAGGAAATGGTTAGAACTTTTTTATTTGTTTAAAAATAGGAAAATCTCCAACACTAGAGTTTTTAGAGAAAGATTTTATTCAAACCCTCATGTCTGCTCCACCGTTATAAATGGGTAGTATAAGTATTGATTTTCCATAGCTCTCCTCCTTGTAGAACTTTATCATGTAAAGTATTGAAAGGAAAGGAACAAAAAAAAAAAAAAAAATCATATATTAGTTTCTCCATGTCTGAATGATTTAAGACCAAAATAAGTTGATATACATTTAGGAAAATATACACACACACATATTTCTTTATTATCGATCAATTTTGGATTAGTCTTTTAAACTTTTAAGATGTACCCTCAATAATTTTTGAAATATGTAAAATCCCATAACTTTTAAATTTTAAGTAACAATTGAAGGTTATTTTGTATAGTTTGGAAAAATATGAAAGATAACATTACCAGTAGTTACGTTAACAATTATCCCAATTATTTAAGCTATACCAACATGTATGGCCTTTTTTTTTTTTTTTTTTTTCCCTCCATTTTCCAATCAAAATATAATCAATTAAGATAAAGAGATAGTAGTTGCAGAGACAATAATCTAAAAATTTTCTTATAATATTTATTCCCACTCCACTTATTATATAGACTTTCAATTTTTATAGCTGTATATGTATACATTTCAAAAGTTTTTCCTAATCATTTTTCTTCCTTTCCAAAGAAATTTTTTCTCTCTTTTTTCCTCGTCCAATCAAAATTTCCCGTTGGTTACGTTTTGCTCTTCCAACTTCCAATCAGAGAGGATGAAAACAAACGTTAGGAATGCAGTGTGTTTTAATTCAAACGAGAAGTGGTACTATGGAAAAAGAGTTTCAAACGGTTCGTTGCCGGACCACATGAAGGATCTATTTGGATGGTTTGTTTTTTATTTGTATTTGTATTTTTTTAAATAATATATTTAAATATCTAATTTATAATTATATTTATTATAATTTGATCTTTTAATAAGAACTATAAACATTTTTTTATCTAAGTATAGGTAATTTTTCAACAAATAAACAGATAAAAAATTTTTGCGATTTATAAAGTTATTCTAATAGTTTTAGTATCTTTTTTTATTATTTTTAGGTAGATTATTAATAAAAAAAATTGATATAGATAAAAAATTTATTTATAAATAAATCTATATATAGGTAAAATATAAATATAAATTAAGTATAGATATAGATATGGGTATAACGATATAAAAAAATAAAAGAAAAGAAAGAAAGGAGTGGCCAGTCCGCCTCCGTTGGATATGTAAGAGGAAACTTGAGTGGGGTCCAGATGGAGTGCCCTAGGTACCAATTTGGAACTCTAGCTGCGCATCGCCATCATCCAACTAATCATACGTCTCGTAGCACTCCTCATTTCCACATCAGCATCCCTGAAAACTACAAACCAGAATATCCACTCCATGTTCAACACAAACTGCTACATCTCCACTGCTGACTATGTTTTTTCCTGTTACTTTCTTTTGGAACAACTCAAGTCCCGTGACAGGACCACCCCATAAAAAGTATTATTAATAATTTTATTGGTAGCAATGATATTATAATCTTGCAAGATCTCTTCGATATCTTAAATAAGAGGTCGAAGTTTGAATCTCTTATTTTTTATTATAATAAAAAAAAAACTTTATTAGGATGAAAAAAGTATGTTAACAGTTTGGATCATGATTATAACAGAATTTTTTTTTTTTTTCATTTACTTTTAAGATACTTTCTCAAAATTAAATACAGTGTGGCCCTTTAGTTGAAGGCTGTTTACATAGGAAATGGACAGGTTTGTTTATACTTTATACTATCCTTTTTCAGAATACTGAAGATTTGGAAAAGGTAATTCATGATGGGCGGTTTGTTAATAGAAGGTTTCTCATGATTAGAAAAATGGAAATGGGAACCCAATTTCAAAGCATTTATTCTTTGCCAAATGTTGTAGCCATCTGGGTTAGTATTTGAGATTCTATTTGTTTCAAAACAAATATTTTTTTATAAAATTAATTTTTTTTATTATGTGAAAAATGACACTTTAAGTGTAGAATATTTTTCCTTTTAAAAGAAAATAACTTTCACTAAAGAGCAAATCATATATTTTTTTAAGAAAAAGGACTTACTCTTTTTAAAACGGAAAGTTATTTTTCGAATTAGCCTTTGCGAGTATTATAACTCTAGAAAAATAATATTTATTTTATTTTTATTGTAATTAACCAATATATTTTATTTTAAACATGAAAATAATTTAATAGAAAAATCAAAATAAAAAAATCATTAAAATTTTATAAATATCAACGGATGGTTTTTAAATGAATGTTGTAAAATAATATATATGCTATATCTGTCACGCTCCAAAGGATATCCTAAACGTGGCAGTTCGCTACATACAATATTAAGACTTAAGAATGATTGCCTTAGTCATGCGAAAGTCTCGATATTATATGTAAGGCATCTAACACGATAATTGGTGACAATGGTGAAATATGTAGTTTAAGTAGTAGTATAAAACAAATAAGAACTAATAAACATATATCCACTGGATTAATCATAATAAGGACTTTACATAAACTTAGGGACATTCCTCCGATAAATTCCTAAGGATCCAAAATACAACTTAATTCTTGAAAACATAAATTTTTATAGCCAAAAGATTTTAAGGGAATTTTTATCTAGAGCTGTTAATCGAATTTCCCCAAAAAAAATTCTCAAAAGCAAGGTCTTACCCGAACAAAAGGTGACCTTAGGTCGAGCAAAAGATGTTCCTATGAAAACAAAAATCTATAGGGGTGTAAGATTTACTAGCTTAGCAAGAATATTTATGGGTTATCATACTCAAATCAAAATATCAAACATGTTATAATTAAATAAGCATATGGTATGCATCAAACACATGAGCAAACAAGACATATAGCTTTCCAGAAACCATATATTGAATGAATTTTACGCCCTTCATTTGGGGTTAGGTATACCGACCAATTATGACTAAAACTTTTGCAAATAGATTTTATATTTCGTACCGGTTACTACTTGCTATAAAAAACATGTAGGTTATACCATCTACTATTCACCATTATGTAAATTATTCTGACTACTACTCGCCACATGCAGATACTACCAATTATACCGACCACTACTATTGTGCACTTATCCCACAAAATGTATAATAGCGAATATAATGGGACTAACTATGTGAAGTGCATGAATAAATTTCATTAAGCTTTGGCATGTAATTATAATGTTTTAAGGGTGATCATACAATTTTAGATACTCCAGCATGATGCTAAAGCATCCATTTGATTATAAGTAATTCAAGACTCAATATGCTTGATAGAAATTCATCCACTATTATAAATCACATGCACTTCCCATTTTATCTTTTCCTATTTCTAGTGCTACTAATCTACAAGCACAATCATGAGTATGAAAAATAGAGGAAGTAAACTCACTCAGCCATTTTACAAAAAGCTCCTAATCGCAGTAATCCTTGGGGTATGGGACTTTTTCTTCCTCATCATCTAAGCAAAAGAAATACTCGAAATGAGTATTTCGTGGGAGTTCTACTTACATTTTCTAATCCTATCTTGAAATTCGCAATAAATTTGGATTTGTGGAAATTTTAACTTAAAATAGTCATAACTTGCTCATTTTAACTTGGAATTTCCCGTATAAGTAGTCGTTTTCTACCTAATTGAAAAGACCTATCCATTTCTAAGGTTATATTTTGTATTAAAAATATTTTGGGTTCAAAAACGAGTCATAATAGCTTCGACACAAAAATTCCAAACTTCGCTTTGTAATTTTCTAAATTCTGTTTCATCCAAAATTTCATAGCAAACACATAGATATTTATATAGTTGAAAAATCCTTTTATATATACTCATGTTATATGCATGATTCTAGTGGTGTTGTCCAAACAACGATTTTTCACAAAATAATTTATCCTATATGTTGGAAAAATCAAAATTTCCTTCAAGTTGTTAGAAAGGAACTAATATTTTGAATTGTTTCAAATAACTATATTTTCCTAACTTCATAAAATAAGATTGCAATTTAAAAACTCATTTCTTTAGGCTGTTGGCAAATTTTTATTTTCTAAGTGGGTTTTTAAACTAGTGAGTTGATTTTGACTTCACTTGAAAATATGTTTGATTCTTAATATCCATCAAGTGTTGGTATAGCCATCAAAATGAGTTTTTAAGAATAATTTACATAGCAAAGAATTATCAACATTAAACTTAACAATACATTATTTTAGCATTTTGAAAAAAACGTGTTTGAACCATCATTATAAGGCTTAGAGAAACTTTGCATACTAACAAGCTATCAAAGTTTATGATGAACCTATTAAGCTTTTGAAAAGAATGTTGGGGAGTCATGATCTTAAGCTTACATGGAAATTTTTCCCCAAGTTCTAAGAATTATTTTTATAAGAAGTTTAGTCCCATTTTTATAAAAGAAAAGAACCCCCTTTTTATTTCTTTGAAAATTTTTATTAGGACAACATCATGAAGATCATGCATGGACATGGTATTCTAGCTATATGAAAAAGATAAGAATAAATAAACATATGAAGAATCAAATAAGCATATGAATATACGAGCAAAAATAAAGAAATCGTAGTTTGTATCAAACCAGAACTTAGAATGGACAAGTTCTATAAGGAGAAAAGAAAAGACAAAGGAAGAAATTGTGGAAGCCTTAGATTTTTATTCAAAGCTTCCCGAGACTTGTAATTTATCCAGTCTCACATAATATAGCAAATAAAAAAAAAAGAAAAGAAGAAAAATTGGAGTCTTAGATCACATGCAAGGCTCCTAGGACTTAGATTATGGTTAAGTCCTAAAACATGTTTTGACTTGATGAGGACAAGTCTAAGACTAGAAGATGACTAGTCTTATTTATTATGAGCAATAAATAAGAGCGAGAATATTAAGAGCATAATAATAAAAACATAAATAAAAAGGTTAGGTTAGTACTCATACGTAATAATATATATAGAAGTTAGATCAAGAACATGAATAAAACAAGAACATAACAATATTTGTAAATAAACTTGGTGTTGAATAAGACATGAATAAGTTGTTATTTTCATGATTTCTTACGTAGCATAATGCTCATGGGGTTTTAGAAACCAACATAACAAAGTGTTCATGTTATGTTAACATGAATAAAAGGGAAGGTTTAGAAATTTTACTTAAAGTGTATGGATGGAAGAACAAGTTAGTGAATTCTTTTCTTAGAAAGGAAAGAAGAGAGTTTAGGGAGGGAATTGAGAAGAGTTTTGTGGAGAGATTTTGAGAGAGTGTTGTTGTGTAAATGAGAGGTGTAAAGAAATGGAGGAAGATGTGGTATTTATAGAAAATTGTGAAGGAAAATTAAATGTAATAAAATTAATTGAAAAAGAAAAAATTAGAGAAGTAGAAAGAGAGGACCGGCGTGATTTGTGAAGGAGAGAGGGAGAGATTTGATTGAATTTGTATTTTTGTAATGAATAATAATTAAAGAGTAAAAGAAGTTATGTATAAAGTTTTATGGAAAAAGAAAACGTAAGAGATATGTGTGTAGGTTGTAAAAAAAAAGTAGAGATAGGTGAATAGTAGAAATAGTACAATGAATAGTAGACTAGACAAATAAAACACCAATAGTAAAAAAATACGCGTAAAAGCACTATATCTGATATTTTTAGATATCGAAAAATTACAAAATTGATTTTTTATGAATCCTTATGAAATTATGAATCTATATTGATTTTCAGAAATTTTTTACTATTTCGAGCGCCTGGACATGTTTTTTTAGAACTGATTCTGTTCGAATCCAAAACGATTGAATTTTTTATGAATATGATCTTTTTTAGGGTATCCTATATTATTTCGAACTATAATTCACTATTAGCTCATTTCTATTATTCTTAGGTTTCGAGAGTAGGATTGATTGAGTTAAATCTACTAATATGTCTTGTTCATTGTTGACTTTTGAAGTTCCAATTTGATTAGGGTTAGAGTTTACTCCAATTTTATCCTAAAATTGAGCAGTTTACAATACCTTTACTTTAAATAAAATTATTTGGCATAATATACTTATATAGTAATTTCCTAATAATAAATTATTTACATATGACAACGTGTTACATGATATTGGTAAGTGAAATACTGAAAAATTTCGATATATATCTGTAAATATAACCAAACACATGAAATCATATTATTTTCAGGAAAACATTTTTACCTAAAATAAATTTTTAAATATAAGACATTTTCCTTAAAACAAACGGAAACTAAGAATTAACCCTTGAATATTGTGCCTTAAGTGCTCTTAAAAGAATTATAGTAACTCTGGTGTATGTTCTTCGTCTTAACACTCAAACTATCAAAGAAGGAGGAGATAAATTTGCCCGCTTATGTGTATATATTATCCTATCCAAGCCTTTTAGTACATATTATACTTATTGATGGTAATCTTGTAGTTTGTAATACAAAGGTAAAGGTATTCGTTTATTATGTTTTTCTAAAGGGTGATTAGGGTATAACTCCAATCAATGTAACCATGAGATGTCAAGCATATGCAAACTCTTACACTATATTTGATACAAGAAAATTAAAAGGAAATGATTAGGAGGGGGAGAAAATGGGGGAGATTAAATTTCATCTTCTTATTTATTTTGAAAGGGAAAGGAAATTGGATATAATATATTTCCTAAATCCTACCATCTTTTTGTTTTGCTTAAGGGGAAAATTTTTACAAATTACTCTTATAACCTTATTTTTTTCTAAATTACTTATTATTTTTAGAGGCATGTAAGTCATTTACCATTGTATCTTTTTTTTTCTTTTATAATAATAAACATTCCATTTATTTTCTTCCTCTTCATTATTTAATTATATGGAATAATTCGAATTCTCCAATAATTCATTTCCTTTATTTTCTTTCCTTTCATAATCTTTCTTTCCTAAATCATTCCATTGTGCTAAATAAAGTGTTAGAGAGGGAGGGAATGAATTCATCAAATAAAGAAACAGAATTCTTTAAGGGAAACAAGCTAATTGCACATTATCTATTATGGAGGCCTGGAAATATACCAAATAATGGTAAATCTTATGGAAGCATGGCAAAATGGGATGTTAAATATATTGATGAGTAGAGAGTAGGTATTAGTACCACATTAGAGAAGAGATCACAACATAGCAGAAAAAATTCGTATAGCATATGGACAATAGATGTACGTGTTTAAATAGGGTGGTCATGTTTATACCACATGCAAATTACACTTCACATGGCTTGAAAAGAGTGACACATAAGGCACGATTGATAGGGAAAATGATAGAGAAAACAAGTGGGTGATGCCAATAGGCTCAAATGCATATGCAACAGATGAAAGATCTAGAAAGTATCAAACCTTACTAATAATGAAGAAGCAACATGTGTTCTTAATTTGAAAAAAGTGTTTAAGCCACTGAAACGGAAATCTGTTAGCACGATGACGTTTTTCCATGATTTCTAATTAATCTAAATGAAATAAGACTAGAGGTATTTATAAAACTTGGCCATCAATGTTGTCCATTGAATCATGTATATAATCAAGTCAAAACAATCCCGTTTCATCAATGAATCTGTTAGGGATAAAAGATTTGACTTAATTGCACACACATGGAAAGTTCATTTAAAGACACACATCCAACAATTTAACATACAAACTCATATGCTGGAACAAGATTATACATCGTCTATTAGTATTAAGTTGAAAACGGTTCATAATAACTTAATGAAGTTGACTAGCTAAAATAGCTTATTTGTAGAGCATATACACACATGAAGTGGTTTCAAGGGGAAACCAAGAAAAAATTACCTATAGCTTGACTTGAGTTAGCTTTTTTGTTCTTTTTCTGTCTCTCTTAGAGTTTACTAGGGCTTGAATGCCAGTAGGTTTTCTTTTTCTTTACTTATTTCATTTATCTCATAAAGACACAAACATTTCAAACCTTGGTTAGTCACTCCGTTGATGATACAACAAAAAATTAGTATTGACAACTAAATCACTTCACATATATCTTAATTCCACTTGTTGATTACAAGAACCCACGATCTTCAACCAAGTAATCGGAACCCTACATTATACTTTGTAGATAATGAAGACAAAGAACTTACGTTTGTGGCTTGTAAAGAATAGCATCTATGAATCTTACATTGTATTAAAGTTCCTTTATTTTCTTGTTATGAGATATTATAGTGGGCTTGAGCCGTGTGATGTAAATGGATGTGGACATTTGGTGATTGGGTTTTAATTCTTTGGATGAGTTGTGAAACCTTTATCTATTGGTGCTTTCGTTGATGTACAATGGCTGACAATAATACCCTTCCACAAAATAGTATAGATATTGAAAAATGATCACAAGAAATGCAAGATTTCAAGAAAGCTACGAACGATAATGTAAGTGCTATTCTTCAACAAATTACATATTATCAAATGCAAACTTGGATTATCTCAATCTAAAGACTATTAAGATGATAGATTTTATCATGTTGAATAGCATGAAAATAGGTTGGATATTGTGGACATAAATGTTGAAGACATTAAAGTGAGTACTGCAAACCAACAATCATTTGAAAATGTTTCCACAACGGTTTTTTTGCCAAGTAAACAATCCTTCATTTTAGAGTCATCTAATGATGTTTTTCCAAATTTATTGTTGCACAAAAAGCACACTTCCATCAATTCTTTTGATAATCTTGAAGCTATAGAACATAAAATGGATCATAGACAACCAAAAGTATTGCAATTTTTCTAGAGAAACAGATTGAGTCATAAGTGAATGTACAAAAGGACTTTTTGACAGATTTTGATTGTTTGGCTCATGGACTTGTTACAAATCATAAACCTATTACTTTCAAATCAAAGAATATGGGTAACCAGTAGTTTTCAAAAGTCTCCAACACATCATTGCCAAGGAAAGGGTATGTTTTCAACCATAAGCTACACACATATACAATACCTAGAGTTCATAAGCAAGTAATGATATTTTGATTAACTGGTTAGATTCCACAACAATAGGATGCTAGAAGGGTTTTATGGCTTAGCAGGTGATAAATGTGTAATGTTACACATTATCTCTCATTAAATGGCACATCTCATGCATGTGTTGATATGTTATCATGATTCTGGCCGTAAAATTTATAAGATGCATGCCCTAGGATCAATTATGCAAAAAATCTAGAAAAAGGTTGTCAAAACAGATGTATGTAGACTTTATTTGATTCAATATGCTCCTTCACTCATTAAGAAAGATTCACATGTAAAGAATCTATGATTTAAGTTGTGAAGTGAATAAATCTAATATCTTCATTATGATTATAATATAAAGTAGCATGTGAATAGAAATTGGAATCTTGGGTTAGAGTGTTATTGCTTTCTCTCTTGTTACATGATAGCAATTACAATTTTGATTTGAATCTAAAGTAGTCCAAAAACTGAAGTACATAAATTGCAGTTGAAGTAAGAAAAGGTTGATCCAACTTAGCAGGTTCATTCAAGCATTTCAAGTTTTCTACCAACATGATTTTATATACGGGTAGCATAACATTCTTTCTATTTCCATACACATCATGCAACATCAAGAACACTTTTAATATTATATTCCAAAGGTTTTCTCTAGGAATTGGATGCAACAACCAAGGGTCAAGAAGAACAAGGGCATGACTTGGAATATAAGGCCACCTAATTTGGCAAGTGGTAGCATCAAAAGACAATGATTTTCAAATTATCATCTTGAGGACAAGGTGTCTTTTGATAGATTGATAGAATATAATTACTTATGTTTTAGGATTGATCATTGCCTATAAATTACTTGAGAGCAAAAGAAAGCGGAAGCATATCTGATTCTATGTGTGATGCGTGTTGAATTCGGGTTGAATTGATCTTCTAATTGATCATACACACTCTTAGGAGCTAAGAATCCTAATTTCTTATAGAAAAATGTCGAAGTGTGTAATTGTAAGTCAGTTAGGGATAGTACCCATTATATATATATAACCCTAATGGGTTATAACCAATTTGACCCATCATTAATAAGTAATAAACCCTGGGAATTCCACACATTTATTATTTAGCCCCCACTTTATATTGGATGACTAGAACTGTTGTACCTTATTAGATCACTTATTATTAGGTCCTTAAAAAATTTAATATCATAATAAATATATGATTATTAATGCGATATATATGCATTCACATATCTAAATTTATATATGAGTGTATCGATATATGACATGAAAGTCTACAATTCCAACAATCTCTCACTTGTGCTACATTGCTATGTATGCATATACCCCATCCTTCAATCACATATGGATTACTATTTACAAGTTGAATGTGTGTGCACAAGGGTACTTAAGTCATCCAAAACTTTTCTTCCACTAGTCTCATCAATATAAGGACCAAAGGAGTAGTTGTTGCTAGTTTTAATGCAACTAAATCCACATTGATCACAAAGGTCATCTTGACTAAATGACATAGATAGTGTGAATGTGTGGCACGGAAGTTACATGCCAGGTAATCTATACATGTCTATTTCTAACTGGTTAAACCTTAACCAAATGAGATAAAAGTTCAGAGCAAACAATGAAGATTGAAAAGAATTGAATATTTTATTAATGTCATCACATCAAGCATAAATAAATATATATAACATGAACTCCCACTAAATTAAATGACATCAAATGTAACAACGCCCATGTTTATGACACTTTCATGCAAGGCTTTAAACATCAATGCCTTAGTGAGTGGGTTCACAATCATGGAGTTTGTTCGTACAAGCTCAATATTAACTAAACCACTTTGAACTCTTTCTCTTTCTCATATAGATTAATGTCTATATGATTAAATCTGGAAGAGCACCTATTGTTATTGAAATACAAGACTGCTGCTCTATTATCATAATACAACTTGAGTGGTCTTTCAATATCATTGACTACTTGTAGTCCTAAAATGAAGTTTCGCAGCCACATAGCATGATTAGATGCCTCATAAAATGTAATAAATTTATCTTCCATAGTGGAAGATGCAATGAGTGTTTACCTCGCACTCTTCTAAGAAAACACGTTTCGACTATAAAAAATATATAACTAGATGTTGATTTATGATTGTCTTGGTATCCAACAAAGTTAGAATTAGAAACCCAATGATCTCAAGTTTATCCAACATTCTATATGTGAGCATATAATCCTTAGTGTTTCGAAAATATCTAAAGACTCTTTTGCTTGTTACCCAATGTTTTTTTCTCCAATTGCTTTGGTATCTACTAAGCATTCCTACGATATATACATGACGTCAAGGCGGTGCAAACCTACGTATACATCAAACTCCCTACTTTTGACATGTAAGGGACATTTTCCATAAACTTCGATTCCACTTCACTTTTCGAACACCATTTCAAATTAAATTTATCTCCTTTAGATGCAAGGTGTCATGGGGCTTACAATTTTGCATACCAAATTGTTGTAATACATTATTGATGTAACCCTTTTGTGATAATCTTAGAATTCCTTGTGAACGATTGCAATGAATTTGTATCCTTAATACAAATGATGCTTCACCAAGATCTTTCATTATGAATTACTTTGAAAAAAATTTCTTGGTTTCTCAAAGTAGTTCCATATCACTACTAACTAGCAAAGGGTCTGTTTGTTTTGGCTTTTTTCTGGCAGATACAAACACATTTTCAAACTTTTTGCTAACAAATTATTTATCAAGAAATAGATATAGATAAAAAAAAGTTGACAGTTCTCATCAAAAGATCAAATAGAACAAATATAGATAAAATTTAGATGCAAATCGGATATATTTACACATATCATTTTAAAAAAGATACAGATACAGATGAAAAACAGACAATCCAAACAGACCCAAAATATGATCCACATATAGGACAAAGAAAATGAACCTACTCCTAGTGAACTTATGGTACACACACTCTTTGACGATGTTCACTTCAAAGCCAAATGAGAGAACAACTTGATGAAACTTTTGGTACCGTTGACGATAAGCTTGCTTAAGCCCATAGATGGATTTCTTAAGTTTACAAATCAATTGGTTAGTTTCATTGGAAGCTAATCTCTTTAGTTGTTTCATATAAATTGTTTTATCAATGTCTCCACTAAGAAAAGTTGTCTTTACATCCATCTAATATAGCTCAAGATCAAAATGTGCCACAAGTGCCATAAAAGTCTTTAAAGAGTCTTTCCATGAAATTGGAGAGCAAGTCTCTTTATAGTTAATGCCTTCCTTTTGAGTAAATCCTTTGGTGACAAGACAAGCTTTAAATCTCTCCACTTTGCCTTATGAGCTCCTTTTGGTCTTAAAAATCCATTTACAACCAATAGGTTTCATACCTTCAAGTAATGGGATAAGATCCCACATGTTGTTATCTCTTATGGATTGCATTTCCTCACCTATGGCATTTATCCACTTGTGAGAGTTAGAACTTTTAATTACTTCATGGAAGGTAAGTGGATCATCTCCTACTAAGTTAGCATTCTCTTCATGTATTTGGAGAAATAAAACATGATCATCTGAAATTGATCTTCTCCTTTCCCTCATGGATCTTCTTAAAGACATTGGTTTTTCTTAAATTTGAGTTTGTTGGGTTTGATTCTCATGTTCCTTGTGAACAATAAATTGGGGAATAATTGGATGAACTTGATCGGTTGGAAGTTCAACATTGTTAATGGGTAGGAAGCTCGACATTGTCATGTATTTGTATTGGATATTATTGAATCACGTTAGCAATGAGAACTTGATCATGATCAACAACATCATAGGAAGAGGAACATTGATCAACTCCTCTTCAAAGATAAAGTCATTACTCTTATCTTCTTCTTCCCCAGTCTCAACATCACCAAAGAACTGAGTATTTCCCATCTTAGAGAATGTTCTTGTTTTAGGATCATAGAATTTAAACCCCCATGATCTTTTAGAGTATCCTACAAAAGTAACTACTAACAGTTCTTGCACCCAGTTTTTTTTTTAATCATTTGGTTTATAAGGCCTTGCCTCAGCCTGACATTCCCAAATGCGTAAATGTGTTAAGACAAGTTTCTTACCTGTTCATAACTCGTAAGGGGTTTTTTTTTGTAGCTTTTGTAAGAAATTTAGTAGGTATGCACATTTTGGTTTTTAACGCATCTCCTCATAGTAAGTTAAGCAAAGTTGTACGGCAACTTCCTACTGTATCCTTAAGAGTTCTATTTTGTCTCTCTGCTACACCATTCATGTTTGGAGAACTCAACATGGTGTATTGAGGGACAATTCCACACTTACTGGGGAATCAAGCAAGTGGACTTGGGCTTTGTTCACTTGATCCATCATACCTACCGTAGTGCTCACTACCACAATCAAATCTAATGACCTTAATAGTTTTACCAGGTTCATTTTCAACTTTGGCCTTAAACAACTTAAAAACATCCAATGCTTGCTCCTTCTCATCGAGTAAGTATATGTAGCCATATCGAGAGTAATCATTTATGAATGTGGTAAAATATTGTTAACCATTCCAATAAGCTGTAGGAAACAACCCATAAATGTTTGTATGTATTTTGTGATATGATTCATCAAGTTTTTCAAGGATCCCTTCTAACACAAGCCTATCAATTCTCTTTTTAGATATATGGCCTAAGCACTTATGGCATAACGAGAAAGAACTCTCATTTGATAATTTTCATTTAGTGCCTTTGATTTTGATATTGTGGGACTCACTGCATGAATATACTATATCAAGTAAATAAATGTTGTCATAATTAGATAACTTACTAGTTCCAATAAGCATAGAATTAAAACACATTTTCTATTTCCAAATGAATAGATAAATCCCTCTTTATCTAACATAGAAATCAAAACTACATTTTATCTAAAAGATGGTACAAAAAATGTGTTTTTCAATTTTAAATAGAAACTAGTATGTAATAACAACAAAAAAATCCCTATGCCTAAAACTTCCACCGAATTTCCAATCCTTATATAGATGTACTTCTCATCATCACTAGGCCTTTGACAGTTCAAGCAACCTTGTATAGATTTACTTATGTGAGTCGTAGCACCAGAATCCAACCACTAAGTATATCTTAGTCTGAAACCAAATTAACCTAAGTACAAACAAGTGCAAAAGATGTACCTTTTTTTACTTGCTGAGCTCAATATTTGGTATAATCTTTCTTCATGTGAGAAGTGCCCCTACAAAAGAAGCATTTCTTTCCCTTATGTCCCTCAAAAATATCTTTATGCTTCTTCTATGGTTCCATCACCACAATCTCTTTGCCTTTTCCTTTCTTACCACATCCAAAAGAGGTTGATGCCAAATGACCACTTCTAATTTGTGTTGTTTCATCCTATCTTCCTCTTGCACCAAGTGAGAGATAAGCTCATTATTGTCCATTTTTCCTTTTGGCAACTGTAACTCATCTTAAACTAATTGTGAAGGCAGAGAAATCAACACTAATTGATTGAGCAAGTCTTTTGAAAGCTTTATTTTTAGTGTCTTCAGCTTTCTTGCAAGTTGAAATATTTCAAGTCTGTGCTCCCTTATGTTCCCATTACCCTTATACCTCATGGAGACAAGTTTCCTTAAAGTTGCACTTGTCTCCACCTTATCGCTTTTGGCAAAGTGCTTCTCAAGGGTGTCAAGAGACCCTTTTGCATTTGCTTCCTTAGACATAGTGTTTAAAAACGTCTCTGGGATAGCATTCTTCATGATCATAAGACTCACATGGCTAAAGCGATCCACCTATAAAAAACCCTTCAATCCTCAAGAGAGGTTTCATTTGCAAGAGGTGTAGGATACTGCTCTTTTAATGCAAGGTTAAGATCCATACATCCCAGGACCATAGTCAACTTATTTTTCTAAGTTTTAAAGTTGTTCCAATTGATCACTAGAATGCTATTAATATTAGCAATAACAGTAGAAGAATTAACAATATTAATTGTATAGAGAACAATATATAAAACACAATCAACTCATATAAACATGTAATTATAACAAAGTAGTAATTAATTATATCAATAACAAAATCTCATCTCAAGGTAACTTGAGTGTCATCGAATCTAGTCTTTGGACAAAGAATCAACTCATAATTGACTTTCTTGGTTTAGTAAGCGAGTTTTGATGATAAGATCCAATCAAGTGCTTAGCCTTCCTACGAGCCAACCTAGCACTCAAAAAGGACACCAAATAATCACCACACACTCATTACCACATGTGCATGTAATTCTTTGCCAAACAATAGTCTTCTTTTAGCCGACATATTGCCTTCATGAAGGAAAACACACACCATCACCTTAATGATTCACAATCGAAAAATTTCTACAACAAAGGTCACTTTGGTGATTATAGTGCTTCAATTAATCAAAGTTAAGAATTAAGTATACTTATTTTAGAGTTATCTATTAATAAATGTTAATAAACAAACATGATATATGCAATACCGGATACATATAAATTAAAACAAATAGACATAATTAATCCACATAAATAAAAACATAACAACCAAAATTATGAATTTATTTTAGGTAATTAGGTCCAAAAACAATAATAATATTAAAATAATAATTATCATTATTTTAATAGATTAGCTTGAAGCAAACATATATGAATTCTACAATGTTTTCAATCATCACTAATGATAACAATTTGATGCCATTTTCTTAATTATTATTATTATTTTAGGCAAAAGGTGTTTGCTTGTTTGGCATTGGAGAATTTATAGTGAAGTCGAAGCATTAATGTGATATATATAGTCATATGGATCCCATGTCCTTATATTCTAAGATACAGTACTATATCATGTTTCATATCCATCTCCATGTGCGGCATATATATATGTATTATATTGTCTCCGTTGCATATAGCCAACTGTAGACATCGGCACGGTTCGGGTCAGTTCCGGACCCGAACCGGAACCGCCGGTTCACGGTTCCACATTTCGTGAACCGGAACCGGAACCGCCAGAGCCGGGCGGTTCACGGTTCCAAGGAACCGCCGGTTCTGGCGGTTCGGTTCCGGTTCCACGTGAACCATTTTTTTTTTTTTTGTGGTGAAAAAAATGGAAAAGAACCAAAACCTTAAACAGAATCATGTAATATTGCGAAATACAGGGCTACGAAATGTGTCGGGAATTATACTCAAATCGACCTCTCTCCTTGCAAGATTGTGCCCCTTCCTTTGCGATTCCATCGGGATGTGTCAGCAGGAAATTAGTGATGTATATGTATATGTAGAGCTGGTTTTACTTCTGGGAGGTAGAAAGATGTTGAACTTAATTTTTTTTATAGCTATATGTTGCTTTTAAGTTTCATAGTGAATTAATACATGTGTAACATAATGCACATGTTTTCTGGAAATTTTTTCCCCTTACGTTGGTAACTAGTCATGGGTTATGTAATATTAGCGGTACCGCCCCCCCCCCCCCCCCCCCCAAAATGTCAAGAAACGGTTCTAGTAACCTGCATTTGTTTTTTTTTTTTTTTATTTATAGATGGCGGTTCCGGACCCATTGGAACCGCCGGTTCCGCCACACGAACCGCTTGGACCCGCCGGTTCCGGCGGGTCCTTAGACGGTTCGGAACCGTCACCGACGGGGCGGTTCCCGGGTCAGGAACCGCCGGTGACGGTTCGGGACGGTTCCCGGTTCGAAACCGCCCCGTGATGATGTCTAGCCAACTAGAATGATATTAAAAACAGCCTCGGTTAAAAATCAAAGGCAATTTCCAAGCACAGTATGGTTCATGGAGGGATTAAAAAATAAATAAAAGACTGCCATTTACAATGGTGCAATATTATAAACATAAAATCATGTGACATTTTTTTTTTTAAATTTCACGAAATTTAGAATTCATGAATCCAATGGAGAAAGACTGATGGCCATATTTAAATCTATACATACATATACCGCTGCTAATCATAAATTTAGGGGAATTTCACGAATAGGAACTTTTATCATGAATTTACGGATAGCAAAATAAAACCCTTGATTCAATGACAAATCAAGGTTTCTTAACGAGATATCACAATTATCATGAAATCAAGCATATATGGGATGAAAAAAAAAATATTAAATCACCATTTGATCATCATTGAACAATTTCCAAGCAATTCCAGCACAAGTTGCTCCGATACCACTGATAGATTGATAGAATTTAATTTCTTATATTTCAAGGCAGATTCTTACCTCTATATTGCACCTTGAATCCGGGTTAAATTGATCTTTTGATTGAGTTTACGTACTCTTGGGAGATGAAAACCCTAATTTCTTATAGAAAGATACCAAATGTATAAGTATACATCAGTGAAGGACTGCACCCATCATATATATATATATATATATATATATATATATAACACCCTAATGGGTTATTACCAATTTGACCAATTATTAATTAGTAATGAACCTCGGATTTTCTACGCATTTTAATTTAGCCCTCATACTTTATATTAGATGACTAGGATTGTTATATACCTTATTAGATCACTTATTATTAGGTCCTTAAAATAATTTAATACATTAATAAATATATGATTATTAACACAATATATGTTCATCTACATATCTAAATGTGTATATGAATGTACACATACATGACATGACAGTCCACAATTCTAACATCTTTTTCCACAGGAAAGCCAACTGTTATGGACAAATGATCTGACTTAAGCATACATACATGGAAACTTCATTTAGAGACATACATCCGACATTTTAACTTAAATACTCATATACTAGAACAAGATTATACACCATCTATTAGTTTTCGGTTAAGAAAAGTTCATAATAACTAAGTAGAGTTGACTAGCTAACAAAAGCTCATCTGTAGAACATATAAACACACGAAGTGGTTTCAACTTGAGTTAGCTTCTCTATTCTTTTTCTATCTTTCTTGGAGCTTTATTGGGGCTCGAATGCTAGTAGGTATTCTTTTTCTTTAATTCTTTCATTTACCTCACAAATACACAAGCATTTGAAACCCTAGTTAGTTATACTATTGATAATACAATAAGAAATTAGTATCAATGGAGAAATCACTTCACATGTATCTGAATTCCACCTGTTGATTGCAAGAATTCATGATCTTCAACTAGGTAACGGAAACCTTAAATTTTACTTTGCAAATAGTGAAAACAAGGACGTTACCTTTATGTCTTATTGAGAACAACATCTATGGGTCTTACATTGTATTAAGATTCTTTTGTTTTCTTATTATAAGATATTATAATGGGCTCGAGCCATATGATGTAAATGGATGTGGAATTTGGTGACTAGATTTTAATTCTTTGGATGAGCTTTGAAACCTTTATCAGAAATTCATAGTGAGTTCCTATATGGACCTTAGCCCATTAAAGGCTATTTTGTAGTGCATTCGCCTTGAGAAAAGTTGGAATCGGGCAGACCAATTTTAACAAGTATGATTGTGAAGCAAATGCACCTAGCGTAAACTACTATAATATAACGAACTCATTAAAGTGTTGATCCCATATAAATTGCAAGTATTAGTATTAACTTTTACCCAATTGTCTAACTGACAGTTTGAATGATCAAGAATTTTTAAAATTTATGTGTAAGTTCAAGAACCCAAATAATTATAAAAAAACTCATGAGGTTAATTATCAAGTTCACCAAGATCATAAGAACAATATCTAAACATTGAATCTTTACTAAGATTACTTACTTGATATAAAAATATCGTCAACTTCCTCATCAAATTTATGAACTATGGGAATTCCTCATTTAGATTAAAATCTCTCTCGAGATTACCAATCCCCAACTCTAGATTGATTAATTGAAATTTCTTCCTCTTTAAAACCCGCATTATCATTTTGTAAATTCTACTAATAGGTTTGACTAAAATAAAAAAATATCATGTTGCCTTAACTTTAAGATTGCATGTTACTGTCCTATCATAAAAATTTATTCAAACATATGATCACTAAATTTATATGCATGAAATCAAACATAAAATTCTATGCTAGCACTAAAGATTCAAAGAAACGATTAAGCACACATGGTCACATAGTTCTCGTAGGTTCGTCAAATCTAGATATTACATATTCACTCCTTTTTAATAATTATCATGAAATCAAAATAAGATATAAAAATATGAAAACTTAATGAATAAATCCCTTGTTGATCTTGAATCTTGCAATCTTGAGTAATAAAGTTATTTATCCTTTGCTCCTACGTTCTCCACTTTCTCTAGGTTGAAAATATTGTCTCCTAAGACTCTCCTTAAGTGTGAATTAAACCAACTTCAAACAAATCTATCCAAAGTTTGACCTTGACGACAAGGTCTTGTTTTGAGGAGGGGAGAAATATGTTATCACCCGCAATAGAAGCAAGCACAAACCATCATGGTTGGACGATTACATAGTATAATGTGAATAGACATATACCAAATCTATATCAAATGTCTTAGATCTAAACATTGTAGACAAAAATTAATTAAAGAATAGTCGTATGATAGTTCTAGCTAAGAGTGGGTGTGATACAGTTCTATTCGATTTGATCCTCAAATTGAACCAAACCAAAAATTATGTTTAAGTTATTTTATTATAAAATTGAACCTAACTATATAGTTCGCTTTTTTAATTTTTTGAACTTAAAAAGAATAGTTCAGTATGGTTTGAACTGTTTGTTATAAAAAAAAAAAAATCTAACAATATTTCTCAAAGCTCAAATGTTGCTATTTGCAATTAGCATAAAAATGGGTTAACGAATGTACTTAATCCTAAATTATTTAAGGTTGAACTTGAACTTCCGTATGAACTAGTGATGGAAATATGTGACATCTACAAATTATTTAATGTAATATAATTGAAATATGTACATCTACTTTTCATTTCGGACAAGAAAACCAAAACTGTAAGAACATTATATGGCAGAATTTGATTTGATACCTAGATGCAACATAAAAAAAAAAAAACCAGAAAAATTGTTAAAAGAAAAAGAAAAACGAAGTTCATTAATTGGTTAATTCTATTGCTTCTGGGTGTAGATGTACTCACTGTGAGTTGCAAATGTTCTTCTCTTGAGGTATTCCTCTTAATATAGTATATATAAAGATATTCTATTGGCAAATACAAGTAGCTATCCACTAATTTAAGTGTGGGTCATTAAGCCAACTATTCAAAAACAACAGCACGATATTTTAAGATAGGAAGCTATCGAGAGAATAGTGATGACTTCCTTTAATTAGATTTTATGTGTAGGATGTAGTAATATCGGGAGCCAAAAGTTGAATTGAGATTAATTTTTAATTATATAACATATACTTATGAAATTATAAAAAAAGAAAAAAAAAGCACTTAAAATTTAGCTTTCTCTCGTAATATTATCCTTCATTAAAGATAATGAGATTAATAAAATTGTAAAAGTGTTGTTCAAACCTCCAATGCCTAAAGTTGCATGCACCTCATCTTGCATGCAACAAAAAGGGCTATGACTCTTCTATGTTGCCTTGGAGTATTTGGCTTACTTGAAATAACCAAAACCAACATCTTCCATTGTTGTATCTGCATAAACATGATATAAACAAGTTTGTATCAAGAGAAAAATACACACAAATACAAGAGGGTGATCAAAGAGGAGATTAAGGTTTTAGAGTGTACTTATTCGAAATAGTAGAGTTGACAGAGATTGAAAAGAGTGAGTAGAGAGTAATAACAACGCTTTTAGACTCTAATATCATGTTTGGTACATAAGAATGATTTGAAATAGAATGAGTTTGGAAATAACAAATCCATTTCTATGTTTGGAAGATTACATGGAATATAATAACTAAAAATTGTAATTGTCGAGAATGTCTTTAGTAGTAAATGCAAAATATGAATACATGATAAGATAAAAAAGTAATTACATTACATATAATTAATAAAGGTGGGATAGAATTGTGATTCCGCCTTCTCAAAGGCGGAATCGAATTCCCCTTCAAAGCTGGACTTGTTGATTCCAATGAATCGCGATTCCAGGTTCTAAAAATAATTCTAAATATTGGGAAAGGGAATAGAAGCCAGAATCATGATTCTATTCTAGTTCATTCTTGCATACTAAATGTGCTAGAAGGATTACATTTGCAGAAGTAATTGGGTTGGAATTTAATTACAAGTCGACAACACATACTTTTTATACTACATCACATGTTGTAATGTTTATCACTAGCACATAGAGCAAATATGTGTCCTTTTCCACTGCCATATGTTAATGCTATTACAATAGGTGATTGATGACATCCTTAGCTTGAATTAAAGTTAAAGCAAATTACATTGGAAGGTTGTTGTATTTTTTTCGTGAGTTGATAAAATCAATATTTTTATGTATTAATTCTGATTGTATTAAACTACGTCAGTATCCTATTTTATTACTGTCTATTTTCCTCTTTCATTTTCTTTTATTGTCTTTTTTGGTTATATTTCCTTTACCTTCAGATGAATAGAAAATTCCATAGTATAGCTTTCACGGTACGAAGCAAGAAATACAATTTGCATATTTTGCTATTTATTTCATCTTTTTATCTGTCAGAAAAAAGGATAGGAGAATGGGATTTCCTATTTTTTTGTAAATTCAATACATACAAAGTTTATTTGAGGTCGTTTGAAGTCATAACTTTTAGAAAAGTGGGTCAATTAAGATCATTATTGACACGTGTCATAACGTAGCGAATTTTTTAAGTTTTAATTAAATTTTTTGCCTATTGATGCGTGTCAATGGTGACTTCAATTGACCCATTTCTCTAAACGTTATCATATTCAATGAACTGCTTTGAACGTTTTGATATCAAATTAATTATTTAACTTACGTCTGACTGTTGTGACCTTTGTAGATTAAAATTGAAACTTTATCTTTATTCAGCACTTCTGAGGACATATATCCTCAATCAACGCTTAGAAAAAAACACAAATCCATTTCATTGAAATAAACCTTTTGTTCTGTGTTTTAAATATCTAAATCCTTAAGTTTTAAAATTTTGATGTATTTTATATTGTTACTTGTATTTGACGACTTACCGGACAAAGGAACTCAAAATTGAAAAGTGGAAAAAATGAATTAAGATGATATGAGTATTTCGTATTATTTCGTCTCAGACCTAAAGTATTATTTTATTTTAGGACTTATATTTTTGTTTTTTCTTTTTTTTTTTTAAATTTTAAGACCTAGTTTTTAACGACACTGGATGGAGAGTTATACAAATCCTACGACTCATTTTAAAAATCTCGAAGTGTCGAAACTAAAGGGGAAAAAAAAGGAAAAAGGGAAAAAGATGCATTATCTCTAAAATGACAAAAAAAAAAAGAAAAAGAAAAAAACATATTTAACTATTCCATGTAAGATAACAAGGATCGTCTTTGAGGTCCCCGAGTATCAAGTCAAATCTCTAGGCGTTTATCCCTTAAGGTAAACTTGGTCTCTATTTATTTATTTTATTGCTTTGCTATAACATTTCCTAGAAATAGAAAAAAAAAAAAGGACCTGCTTTATACATGCAGGAACAAGGTCAAGCGCCATTATTGTACTTATCCTAATATGACCCCCATGACTAGAGTTAAAAATGTCAACTAATTGATGCTAAAATAAAAATGCATATTTAGATGTTGATACATGTTATGAACTTTCAAATACTATAAACAGCACCTCTATATTTTTACAAATTGACAACATAAAAAACATTTAAATTTTATTTTGATAAAAACAAACAATAATCAAAGTTTTAGAAAATATTAAAGTGTCCTTTAATAAGTTTCATGGGCTATTTTTAACATTAAAGTTAAAGTTTATGGGATTTTTCTCAATTTTGGCAGACTATTTGTCAATCTATTAAAATTTTGATTAACCAGTTTATTAAAGTTAAAATGATTTATTTATAATATTTGAAATCTTAAAAGGTATAACACATTAAGATAAAATTTAGAAAAATTTTTTTATTGTCCTATCATTCCTTTTAACAGGATCATTCTGATGAACTATTTAACAACTTATATTTATATCCAACCATTATCATATTATTAAAATAGTTAATTACTATATTATCTTAGGAAAATTTTATAGTTCCTTATTAATTTTGACAAGACCAGTCTCGTCAACTATCAAACGGCTCATATCATATCCTTGATCGAATAACTAAAATAGTTAATATTCTAATTATTATATTTATTTTGATGATTAGATGGTTGACTGGATTGGTCAATGGGACTATAAATAATTATGGGTTTTGGATTGTTAAATTTTTATTGATATCGGATTTGTATCAAATTATTATCTATAATTCATTGGTATTATATCTGTATTGGTTCAATTTGATCAGTTTATAAATAAAACTATCAATTTTTCATCATTATTATAGCAGTATCGGTTTAATATCAGTTAGGCTTAAAAAATGATGCTAAAATAATACCAAATTAGTGTACCCAAATATACCCAACTCAAATTTGATGATGGAATTCTTAACAAAAAAAAAAAAAAAAAAACAAAAAAAAAGGAATTTTGGTCTGTATGATGGAAAGCGAAAATACTAATTGATGAGAATGTTCGTCCGATTCCCATACTACTGTTGCATTACATTTAAAACCCGCCTACACCCCCTCCCTAACCTTCTAAATTTAAACAAATCCTCCATCACGACACAACACAAACACGCAAGCTCTACCTCTCTCCTGTTTCTCTCCCTAGTACACACAGCACCATACAAACACTCTCTCTCTCTCTCTCTCTCTCTCCCCCCAAAACCAGGAACATACTTTACAGATCTCTCTCTTTATCTCCGATGGCTGGGCCTCGCATTGCCAACGGCGAAAGCGAGCCCTCAAAGTTGAGCTCCTCGGCTTCGTTCAAGTCAGCTCGTAAAAAGCTGAGCAACAACGGCTCCTACGCCATCCCAAGAAACGGCTCCGAGGTGGATGATGTCATCACTCTCCTTCACGGCTCTGATCCTGTTCGCGTGGAGCTCACTCGCCTCGAAAACCAACTCCGAGGTATCCACTCGTAAATTCACTGGTTAATGTAGTACAAATTTAACAACACTTTTTAAAAGATTATTTGTTTAGTAAAATAAATAAAATTGGCTTTCAAGTAATACGGAAGAACTAAAATGGAAAGTTGGATTGATTTAGGAATAATTTGAACGAGATAATTTAGCAAACCACGAATAATGGATGCGATTACAGCTAACTCCCGCAGATGAAGCAGTTTGCGTAATGCCTGCCAAGTACCGAAAGAAGTAATCTTTGAGGAAATGCCCCCTTTTTGTGGGAGATGTGTTCTAATTTTTCTTGTTAATTGAATTTATCAGGTGAAGATCTTCCATTTAGGTTGGGTCATTTGCACCATAATTTATGGATTAGTTTGCGGGTCCCCTCTTAGAGGCAAGATTGGTGTTATAATAAATATTTTTAATTTAATTTTGAATCTTAAATAACATCCAGCCCCATCCAAGAATAGAAAGAGGGACAGTTTTAAGTTCCCCACTTTGTGGAAGCTTACGTTGTGAAAGGTTGTCCAAAACATGTTCAAAATGATGCATGTAGTGTCACGAGCAAGGCTATTTTCTGGGGAAATATTCCACTAAAACTTGGAAACTGCCAATTCATTTTGGTATTCTTTTACATTACACATAATCTTTCTCTTAAGGATTGAGAGTTTGGTTATGTCTTGGTCTAGAATGTTGTCGCATTGTATATGGAAAGCCTTAGCATATACTTTATCCATGATTTATTATGAAGGAGAGTTAATGATGGTGATTTGGAAATCTCATGAGAGCTTTATTATTGCATCTTGCAGATAAAGAAAGAGAACTTGGAGATGCACATGCAGAAATAAAGGCTTTAAATTATTCAGAACGTCTCAAGGAGAGAGCAGTTGAAGAGGTACCTTCACTCCCAGCTGGCTTTGGTTTGGATTCTATGTTTATCTGTAGGGCTGGTTTTTTAACTTGGAACTGGAGCATGGCTCTCTGTGTCCTCATAATGCCCCTAGATATGGAGCTTTAGTCTGCTGACAAGCTTCTCATCTCGTTTTAGTAGGCATATCCCTAATCTTTATTGCTATTTATACGCTGACCATGGTTTTCTCCTTATGATATTCAGGAGTTAATTTGTAGATATGACTCTTTGTCTTTTGTATTGTTTGCAATTTGATGAATAACTGAGTCTAAATGTATTTTCATCATTCACAGTTTTTCTGAGTCTGCTGTACCAAGGTAACTTATAATGCCTATTAGTACTGGCTATGGCATCTTAGAATTTACTCATCATTCTTCCTTATCATTGACTTCAGTTGACTGAGGAGCTAAAAAGAGTGGATGGAAAGCTGAAAGCAACTGAATCGCTTCTTGACAGCAAGGTATCTACTCTCTGCAGTCGGTTTTTCCTGTTTGAAGTTATTTGTTTCACCATTTTCAATTATAAACTTGTCAAGTTCTAATTGACAACACTGGTCTATGATGCTAGAACCTTGAGATAAAGAAAATAAATGATGAGAAGAAAGAAGCTCTGGCTGCTCAGTTTGCTGCCGAAGCTACACTCAGAAGGGTTCATGCTGCTCAAAAGGATGATGAGATGCCTCCTATTGAGGCAATAATTACACCATTAGAGGCAGAGCTTAAGCTAGCTAGAATGGAGGTACAAGTCAATCTTGGCCTATATGTCTCAATATTTTTTCTCTTTTCTGCTTTTGATTATATTTTCCCAGTATTTTTTGAAGTATTGGGCAATTCAGTTCCTCGAGAATTGCCTTTCTAGGCGTATGAAGTACAAATATGAGTAATTTTTGTTTCAGATGGATGTGGTGCCTACATGATAATTATCTTATGCTATTGGTTTCTCATTTTCGAGGCTGCAAAATTGCAAGAAGACAATAGAGCACTTGATCGTCTCACAAAATCTAAGGAGGCTGCTCTCCTTGAGGCTGAAAGAACTGTCGAGATTGCTTTGGCAAAAGCATCTCTGGTTGATGATCTGCAGAACAAGAATCAAGAGCTAATGAAGCAAATTGAGATATGCCAGGTTGTTCTTTGTGCAGAATGTTACTTGCATGATTCTGAATATAAACGAACCATTTGGCTGCTTTACATTTTTGATAACTGAAACTCATGCATCTTTGCATCAGGAGGAGAACAAAATTTTGGACAAATTGCATCGGCAAAAGGTCTCTGAGGTTGAAAAGCTGATGCAAACTGTTCGAGAGCTGGAAGAAGCTGTTTTAGCTGGTGGAGCTGCTGCTAATGCTGTCCGTGATTACCAGCGGAGAGTATTAGAGATGAATGTAGCTCTTTTCCCTTTGCTTCTTTTTTTTAATCAATTTAGGACTCTTTTTGGTATAGAGCATTGTGTTGAGCTGCCTCTGATCATCAAGCTTTCAATAGGAGGAGAAAAAGACCTTGGAAAGAGAAGTTGCACGTGCAAAAGTTTCTGCAAATCGAGTTGCTACAGTAGTAGCTAATGAGTGGAAAGATGGCAACGACAAAGTTATGCCTGTGAAGCAATGGCTGGAGGAAAGGAGAATTTTTCAGGCATGTTTTGTTCTATCTGCTTCCTGTTATTCTTCTAGTTAATCTTTCCTTGTCTCAAGCTCTGCAGATGTAAATAATTCTTACGTGGACAAGTCAACTTTGTTACACTGATGAAATTCTAATCATGGTTATTTTTCTCAAGGAGAAACCAAGATATAAACTACAACACAAAATTTTGGGGAATTATCAGAATATTGGCTACTCCTGTTGTGTCACACTTTCTTCCAAGGATAAAGAGCAACCTTATAATCATCATCAAATCATGGACTATTTTCTTAGTTTTTTTATTTGGATTGTCGGATTTTTATCTAGATTGGATTTGTATCAGATTAATATCTGTAATTTATGTGTGTTTACTATCGATTTAGTATTAGTTCGATTTAGTTTGTTTATGAGTAAAATTATTAGTTTTTCATCAGTATCATATCTGTATTGGTTCAATATTAGTGCGGTTTAAAAAAAATACCAAAATGGTACCAAAACTGGGAAACAAATAGGCACTAAACTCCCAAAATTGCATAGCTCTTACCATGGGCTTTCATATTGGAAAAGTTAAAGTAGATGAAGTCTTCCTGGATGCTAACAAAGTTTTGGCCGGTCATGGAACAGTTTGTTTTAGCCTGCAAATAAGAAAATATTATTATTATTTTCAGGTTGTTTTCCCTTTAAATTGTGCAGTTTGCTTAAACTTTCTTCAGTATGCGGATCATTTTCCTTGCTTTAAGTTTGTTGTTAATTGATAGATGCTGAGATTGTCATATGACTGCTTCTTCATTCCCTGTATGTTGTTAAAAGCATAGGCAGCATTGGCCAGAACTTGTGGAGCTATTTCCAATTTTCCATTTCCTTTTCCCGACAGGGTGAAATGCAGCAACTTCGTGACAAACTTGCAGTTGCTGAGCGAACTGCCAAGGCAGAAGCCCAATTAAAAGTAAGTTATCGCCTTTGTAATGATGTGTCTACTTAGTACTTGGTATTAGCTACTAATGTACTTAATTGTCAATGCTGTAGGAAAAATATCAACTTCGCTTCAAAGTCTTGGAGGAAAAGCTTAAATCATCATCTGATGGTAAGACTCGCACCATCTCAGAAGGGAAAATTACAAGGAATGGACCTTCTCGACGTCAGTCTCTGGGTGGATTTGAAAACATTTACAGATTGTCATCCAATGGTTCTTTGTCCAGAAAGGAGATATCTGCACAGAGGGGTGCCAGATCCAACAGTGCTAGCATATTGTTAAAGCATGGGAAAACATCTTTGAGATCATTTGATGGTGGAAATGGTTCCCTGGATAAACTGCCACCTGATTTGACCGAGAAAGACAGCACTCCTGGTAGCACCGGTGATCAGATAGAGTCTACAGCAGTGCTTGGTTCTGTTAAAGAATTTGCTAATGCAATAGCAAACGAGAAACCAAGTACTGAAAATGAAGATTTTGTATCGGGAATGTTGTATGACATGTTGCAAAAGGAGGTCATCAGTCTCAGGAAATCTTGTCAAGAGAAGGACCAGAGCATTAGAGAGAAAAATGATGCAATTGAGGTTAAGCTTCATGACTCCATTCGTGTGTAATTGTCCTTTCTTTGTACTGCTTATTCATTTTACCCCATCTCCTTGTTTAATCAGATGTTGGTCAAGAAAGTTGATGCACTAAATAGAGCAATGGAAGTTGAGGCCAAAAGAATGCGGAGAGAAGTAGCAGCCATGGAAAAGGAGGTTGCTGCTATGCGAATTAGTAAGGATCATGATGGTAGGACACGACGCTCCAGTGCTCCCAGGGGAGCTGTAAGCTGTTCTCAGCCAATTTCAGCAAGGTAAATGTATAGCAAATAGGGTGGCCCTTTCCATTTATGCAGAAATATTATAGTGAATTTTATTGGGGGGAGTTGTATCTGCTGCATTCTAAAAGTCCTCTGCCAGTTTTTCTACCTATAACACCTGAGAAAGTGCTATCCTTTTTGACCTTTTCAAGTACCTGAGAGATAAGCTTATAAAAAAGGTGCCCAGAAAGGCATGATGAAACTGTACATATTACTAATTATTTCTTCCTCCCTTTTTTACAGGAATGGTCGAAAGTTGTAGCTTGTAGGCATTATGACTACCGCCTTCGCTGAGATCGTTTGAGGGGGAACTTCTTATTAAGCAAACATGCACCCACACGGTTTATGGTTATGGTTCTTTCTTTCTTTATTTTTTCCTTCTCCCTTCCTTTTTGAGTTTTAAGTTTCAAAATCAGCTAGCCCAATTGTAAAAAGCTGATTCATACGTGTTTAGGGATTTGAAGTGTTTGTACATGGCCAAGTAAAGTATCTTTTGAAATTAGTGCAAGAAGACAAGAAATCAGACGTGGACTCCAGTTATGCATACAGGGAAAAGCATTAAAAATAATAAAAAATAAAGAAAAAGGAGAGAGAGGGAGAGAGCGATCCTTTTTGGGTGGGCCAAGTGGAGATAAAAAAACGACTAGGCTCAACTCATCTTATAATTGTTGGAAACCTAAAAGGTTATTAGTCGAAAGTATTTCACATATTTGATTCATGACTGAAAAACATGATGAATAAAAAGTAAGATGAAAATTGTCGAGTCATCCTATCTCAATTTATTTTGTTTTATTTTTATAGTTAATGTTAGTTTAAATATGGGTATTTACATTTTATGAGATGCCAAATCACCTATTTTAATTGAGTGGACTTATAGTTTAATTATATTTTCGAATATCAATTGAAGTAGATAGTTGATTGAGCTCAAATCACGTGTTTAGTAGGGTACAAAAGGAGGGGAAAATTGATGAGCTAATGATATAGACTAGAGGATCTTGTGTCTATGGGTTTCATGGTAAATTTAGAGTTGTTAATTTTAAGATTGATTTAATTTAATTTTTAGCAAGATTAATTAATTCATGAAGTATGTTGATTATATGATGTTGTATAAGTAAGATTTCCCAGATATGATCAAGTTGTGATTTTGAGCTTTAGGTTCATGTTGAAATATTTCAGAAAATTAATGAGTTATGACGACCATCAGGTTATTAATTATGTAATCTAAGGAGCTAAGTAGTAGTATTGATGTTTTGGATGTATGATCTGCTTTGAATATATGTCCTGGGATTTAAATATGATGTGAAGATGATCTAAACTGGTTCGTGATGAGTTATGGTACTTTAAGGTATATTTTTTTTGGCCGATATATGAAGATTTAGGTTGAATTGAGGGATGTAGGGTTGGTTCTAGTGTTAGATTCAAGTTTGTGAGGTTTTGGTTAATTTAAGAAGTCTGTAATTTTTAAGAAGTTTTATAGAAAAATTATGAATATGCTTTCTTATGGTTGAATATGTCCTGATAAGCATGCCAAAGTTCATAAGAGATTTAAGGTACTCATACGTAATATTTATGTTTGATCTTGTAAGATGAGTTAATTTTGTAAGTACTTATTATAAGATGGAGTTTGATTATGTTAAATGTGTTCATGAAGCTCCTATGAAGTTTATATGATATTTATCTTGTTCTTCAATAAATTCCATTTTTGATCTTGTAAAGTAGCATTAATTGAAAAACATGTTATAAATTGTTTTCTCTAAAAGTTTTCGATTAGAAATTAGATAAGTTTCTTGATTTGCATTATGTTCCGTTCAATCTTTAAATATTAGTCAATGGTCTTATAACCTATTGGTATTATCCTTGATCTTTTAAATGAAAGCTATTAGGTTGAACCAAAATCTTATTGAAATTGTGTTTGATCTTCGGAAGTGGATAGCTTTTATTGAAATTATTTTTTTTGGAAGAAAATATGAAATATTAATAATTTAATTATTTATTAGATAAGTTAGAAATAAAATAATAAATAATAGATATTTAAGAAAATAAATAGAAGTTGCATGCACCTAGCTTGAACATGAATTATGATAGATTCATCAAACGGGTTTAATTCAAATTATGGATATCTATTTGTGTTTAGGACTCTACAAAAAAACAGATCAAACTGTGAACTGAATCGAATCGAAATTTTGGCTTTTTTTTTGAAACGGTTTGATTCGGGATTCGGTTCGGTAAATAGCAAATGGTTCACAGTTCTGTTCGGAACCATGAATCGAAACGTATGGTTCGAATCGAACCGAAATGTTTTATATATTTAAAAAATTAAATATATTATTTATACTCTTAATTGTTTTATTAATGATACATATTTAAGTCATAAATTTTAAAAACAATTAATTTTTTTAAAAAGTAATTGTTTTTAAAATTTGTGACTTAGATATATGTTATTCGTTAGAATAAAATTAGATTTTTCATAATACGTTTTAATTGTTATGTTGTCTATAAATAAGATAGATTTTAGTTTTTAGCCTCTAGTATTTTAACTCCTGCATATTTCTTTTCCATTTGTCTTACTAATTAATCTACTTCTATTATTTAATTACTTATTAATTTATATAATTGGTAATATGTTAGTTAAAAGTATACAACGAATTTAATTTTATGTCTTATATTGGAATAAAGTTTAGTATACCATTATAGTTCAAGATAATTAAAAAAATGAAACTAGCCACAATTATAATTTTATAATGAATGAAATCCCTTATTTCTTATAAGTTTTGCGTGTTTATTTGGTAAATGATTAATTTAAAATATTGTTATTTATATTTGCATTAATGATAAGAAATATGTAATGGAAGTTTTTCGAAAGAATATATTTTTTTATTTTATAAATAAAAATGGTTAGAACCGCAAATCGAACAATTTTTTTTCGATTCGAAAAAATTATGAACTGAACTGTATGGTTAAATTCGAATTTGAAAGAAAAACCGAACTGTAAAATATGGTGCAGTTCGGTTCAAGGTGCGAATCGAACCGAATGGTACTGTGCACACCCTTAGTGTTTATATATAAATTTCGTTTTAAATTAATATGGGTTGAACTCGCCAATGAATAGGTCTAAGTGAATTTTAGCTAAAATGTCTAAGTGAATTTTAGCTAAAATGAACTTTAAAGGATACTTTCTATTTAGCTAAAATAAACTAAGTGTTTTTCTCAATGAATTTACTTATTTAACTTAAATTTTAAATTGAGCAGATCATTTATGTATTTTTACATTCGATTTGGAGACAATTTAACATATTGGTTCATGGTTGCGAGGACACTAAATATGTTGTATCTAGTTTGTTTGACATAAATAGCTATTTATTCCTTCCTCGTTTGACTTAAAGTTGATATAACAATTTCACTTCAAAGGAATGTGAATTCATAACGAATTGCTATTACTTAAAATGATTAATAGCAATTTATGTTCCTAAGCTATGAATTGCCAGTCTATTTTTTAATTTTGCTATAAATACCCTTGTTTTGACAGCAACGTCTAAACGATCATCCTCTCTTTGTAATAAATATAGGGGGCATTATAGATATTTTACTTTTTACTCTAATAATTACTTGTTTACTTTTTATACCAAGTGGATATTGTAATAGTTATTATAACATTATTACATCA
Organism: Combretum micranthum; assembly: GCA_024138025.1. NCBI lineage: Eukaryota > Viridiplantae > Streptophyta > Magnoliopsida > Myrtales > Combretaceae > Combretum > Combretum micranthum. The sequence continues at coordinate 1,090,841 of JAMXBD010000197.1, read as the reverse complement.
GCAAAGTGAATGGTCCATAGGTGTTGTATGTGCATGTAAAGTATTGAGCTGGACTTAACCAAGACTTGCCTTGCTCAGCGGATGATAACCTTTGACTTAATCTACATCTATGAGCGTACTCTAACACTTAGGCCATGAGGTGACTCGATAGATTGTTCATTAGAAAGATCCGCGACTATTTAGATTGACGAGTAGGGGCAAAATTTATAAAGGAAGTTATATGTAGTTTGGCACTCAAAGAATAAAATGTTAAAGATGGATTTCGTTTATCCTTGGTTAATATGACAGTGATTTCTGTATGAGACTACTAAATTGTTGTTAATTTTGGTTACTTACATTCAGATTTTTAAGATTTAGTTTACTTTTTGCATGGTAAACTAAATATCACCCCAAAAACCCCATCTACAATTTGCTGAAGGACTTGAACTCCTTGTTTCTAGTTATGTTTGAATTAATTCATGGATTATTCTGGATTTGATGATGCGAAAACCGCGATGTTTATTGTCACCAAATAGATAATTCTTAATGAGCTTTAGTTGTTGCATTAGAAAAAGCTATGCATGTGGTGAGATGTAAAGTGGATTTGTTTGGTTGCTATGTATTGGTTTCTTAGCTAACTCCATTGAGATTCAGTATTTTAGAAGATGGCAACTTGTATGATGAGCTTGTCTACAATCTATATATCTAGGATTGGGTTAATAGACGATATGATTTTAATGCTTAGCCGATTCTATTCAACTTATTTAGTTTGTGGATCATTATTATGTTTTAGAGTTGATGAATTACTTTTGGTTATTGGACTTCACTCTTTGAGTTGTATTTTATTGGATTATATGTAAACTTTTGGATTTTGTGTGCTTTATTCCTTTCAAGGATTTTATTATATAATAATTATGGACTATTAATAAGTATGTTTTTATTTATTTTATGTTAATGATTGATTTTTACATATTAAATTTGGATAATGATGAACTAATGTGGTTTAGTGATCAACGTGCTTTATGTAATAGGATACTTGATGGGCTATGAATCCCTTTAGGTTTCAAGGTAGTTGGTGCATCTCAATGTTGTACCTTTTTTGAGATTCCAATGCATGCTAATACTTTACTTCATGGAGGTGTAAAGGTGACAATATTAATGCACACTAGATGAGGTTTCCTTTACTTGCCATGATACCTATATCATTTGTTGAAGTTTAGGTTCATTTACTCATCTCACTTCTTGTTGTTGTTTTTTTTTTTTTTTTTGGCCTTCATCTCGCTTCTTGTTGAAGCTTTTCAATTTGTTATTCCAAGTCTCACGCTCAGTGTTTTGTTAAGTTGCTAATGTGTCATAAAGAGTCCAAGAAGAAACCTTTAGTGCTTGTTAGAGGCCTTGCTTAAGATTACTTCTTTCGTGCCTTCTTGCCTTATGAGATTCCTTGAGATCTTGCCTTCCTTAAAGGGGGATAGTTTGGTATGAATGTCCTCTTGAGAGGACTGATATGACTAGTGAAAAAAAATTAAACTTTTGGGCTATTTAATTGGGCTTGGGTTTAATTATATATGAAGAAATTAAATCTCTTGGTTTGGAGTAAAAATGTGATTTGTCTTTTCATATTTAAGGTTGAGAATATGAAACTTATAGTTGAGAAAACCAAGAAAATGCTAAGTTGTTATGAAGTCAATTAACAAGCTTAAACATAGCTCGGGATATCGAGAATTACTGCTAGGTTGCGAAAAAAAAAAAGATCAACCCATAAACCGAATTTTTAATTATTTTTTGAAACAATTTGGTTTGTGGCTTAATTCAATTTACAATAAATAGTTCCTAACCCCAAATTGTTCGGTATGATTCAAATCAAACCAAACCATTTTTGTATTTAAAAATATAGAAAACGCTTCTTTTGGTATCTAAATTTTTAAAAAGTCTAATTTTATATCTAATTAAACTTTTTGTGCCCGAAATACTACCCACTCAATTGTTGCTTGACATGTGTCAATCCTAGCTTGGTTTTTCCCCACTAACCAATTATGTTACAATCATTAAACAAACCTAATCATAGAGGGTGCTCATTTATCGTTTTGTACTACTTCAAGAAACAATAAAAAGAGTAGAGGTAGTAAAAAGGGACACAAAAAGTATAATTAGCATGAAATTGAACTTTTTAAAAGTTAAGATACTTAATTGTCCACTTCGTCAAAGTTTAGGTACCAAAAGGAGTTTATTTCCTTAAAAATAAAAACTCAAACACATTGTACTTTTATTTAAACAATTAATTAATTTTTCAAATTTTTATTAAGATATGTATCCATCATGAGAATGGAATTATTGTCTATGTCATATTTTAATTACTGTGTTGTGTCCGCAAGTAAGTTAATTTTTAGGTTTCAACTATTAGTGTTTTTGAATTTTTTTTTTGGTCTTACCGATTAGTTTATTTCTATTGCCAAGTTACTTATTGGTTTATGTAATTTATAATGTGTTGATTATAAGTGCAACAAGTTGAAATTTAAGTCTTATATTGATATAGCATATTCTAATTTTTATTGAGTCCAGTATATAATTGTATTTCAAAATTATTCAAAAGAATGAGACTAATATATGATTATACTTCTATGATAAATGAAATCTTTATTCACAATAAGTTTTACCTATTAATTATTTGGGTAAATAATTCATTTTAAATAATATTGTTTACATTTCCATTAGTGTTAAGAAAAATGTAATTAACACCTCTGAGTAGAATGTAGTTTTTTTAGAATAAAAAAATGGTTCAAACTACGAATCAAGCCGTTTGTTTTTTCTTGGAAATTGCAAACCAAACCACTTGGTTAGATTCAAATTTAAAAGAAAAGCTAAATTAGAATATATTGTTCAATTTAATTAAAGGGGTGAACTAGATTGAATTGCAGCATTCCAAACCCTTAACTACTAGTGGTAAGGATTTTGAGTCCTCTACTTTATCCATGTTTTTTTTTATTGTATTCTCATTTTTGGTTTTTGTAGATTTTTTCATTTCTTAGATATGGATGTTAAAGAGTTTGAATAAGTATTGGTTTCTTTATTGTTTTTTTTTGTGTGTGTGTGTGGGTTTGGTGGGGCAGAGGCCGAGGGGGCCCGAACATAATCAAGATATGTCAATTATAAAGTAAGAAATCATAAGTTTAAATTTTACAAAAATGACATAATTTTTTTAATTTTTATTTTTTTCCTATATAAAGCATATACTATTAATAAATTTAAAATGGTAATTTAAACTGGCAAATATCAACTTTTTGGGGTAACTTCATTTGAGCTATTGCTGTTTCAAGTTGTTGAAAAGAGGAATCATCATTTAACAAAGTAAATCAAATGAGATAAAACGTTTTGTAAAGTTCATTCAATGTATCAAAATTTGAATTAGTTTTTAATTAAGTTTCTTTATTTTTTTGTCAATGGTCAATTATCAATACCTTTTTTGACTTACTTTGCAAAATGTTGATTCCTATTTGTGACCTTTTGAAATATTGATACTTTAAATGAATTTATCTCCTAAACATTGATTCTTCTTTTTAACCACTAGTAATATTAATACCTTAAATGAACTTACTCTTAAAATTGATACTTTTCAATATAATTTATCCAAATTTAAAAATATGATTAAGTACTATAATAAGTATAATTAATGTTCAATTAAGTTTTAAGTTTAGACTTAGGCATAAGGTTGATTAAATGGACACCTAGGATAGTGTTACTTGTCAAAATCCTAAATAAACCATACACGGTTTAAGGTAAGACTCTTAAAAACCTAAACCATAAGTTTGTATAGCTTACTCAACTTAAATTTAAGGTTAATTTTATTTAGTAGACGATATAAAAAAATGGAGTTGGAAAAGGCTTGATTCCTAGCTGCTGCCAAGGAAAAGCTGAGTTTCTTAACTACTATATGGTTTGAGCTTGTTTATGGTGAGATAGCTACCTAATGGTTAACTCTGTAATGTTTGGGTAAATTATACCAGAAGGTATTGATATTTAGTGGTAAATTCATTTAAGGGATCAACATTTTGAGTGGCTAAAAAGAGAAATTAATATTTCATAAAGTTCATTTGAAGTTATCGGCGTTTGGATTGGTTTTCAATTAATTTTCCTTAAAGTTCCATTGTTGATACCTTATTTGATTCATTTTATGAAAATGATGATTCCTCTTTTTAACCATTTAAACATTAATATCTTAAACGAATTTACCCTTAAATATTAAATTCCTATTTCTAACCACTCAAAATATTGATGCCTTAGATAAATTTATCCCTAAACATTGATACTTTTTTATGTAAATTACCCCATATTATTTTAAAGGTAGGAACTTGTTGAAATCTCTTCTTGGTATCCTTTTGAAGTGCTGGTCAAGTGCATTAGTAGAGTACAATGCTGAATCTAAAAGTTTACACTAGTTTTGATGAGATAAAACTATAAATATAGTTAAAATTACATTAATCTAAATGGGCATGTTTTTTAGCAAAACAATTGATAATCTAGAACTATTGAGAAAATAAGATTTGTGCTACAAAATGACATAAAGTTGTTTTAAGTATTACAAAGTTTTTGTTCCTAGTGGTCTAAATCAATAGGCAATGATCCAGACTTGTATGTGTATTTTTCTTTGCTTTAAGTGTAGGTAGATACAAAAGGTCTGGACCATTTGAGAAAGGTCTGGACTACTTGATATCATAAGATTGATAAAGTTCCCAGTAGTCTGGACCGTTTCAAAAGGTTTAGACCAACTCAAGGTCATAATACATCCTAGGATTAAAGTCAAATAAATAGTCTTTGACAAGATGTTCGAATAATTTGATCTTAGTATCTTTATCTCTCGTACAAGTTTAGATCATTTGACAATTGTCTGAACCTTTTATGATCAGAATACATGTTTAATATAGGAGAGTCCACAAGGTTCGGACCTGTTGCACTTTTACTAGCCATTGGAGTGATTAAATGGAAGATTGGCCTTAGGCATTTTATGTCCAATGACCACTTTTTTGCAACTCCACATATAAGAGCTTATGGGCAGATTCCAAAAGAATTTTGAGAGCCTTCATTTTCTATCAAACAAATTCATAAGTGTTCCTTCTATTTGTCTCTTTATAAATCATTAGAAGTCCTAATTAGTGATTGAAAGAGTGTAGTGTCTTGTTTATCATTTTGCAATTCTTGTAAAGCGAACTACACTTGTGTTGTAGGTGCTTATTCTACCGATAGAGTTGAGGGCCTGCAAATACAAAAAGTGAGTTAGTGGTATGCCAACGGGTTATTCGACACAACCACTTCAATGTTTAAGTTAGTTGTAGGGTTCTCTTCAAAGAATTCAAAAGGTAGTTATGGAGTGTAAATTTCGAAGTGCCATTCTGCTTTACTTGTTGAAGGGAAGAGCTATCTATAGATGAGGTAATGCCAAAATGGGACCCATAAAATCTTTTCTGTTGGTGTTGGTGACCTCATATTGGTAAGTGACCCCTACCAATTAGAAAGAGCTGGCGGAGCATGGAGTGTAGTTGCGCTGGTGATTGATCTCCCCACCCATCCCCGTTGAGGGACAGGTAGCGTGCTAAGAGCATGTAGCAAGTCAAGAGGACATAACTCATTATGGAGCTCATAGCATGTCTTGGAGAGAGTGTCTGGTAGTGGGGTCTCGTGGATGTTACCATAGTCCTTTGTTCTGCAGTTGCAATGTAACACAATTGTAACCTCCGTTCTCTTTGGGGATTGAAGTCCTAGGAGAGCTCGAGGTCAAGATTGAGGTCCTAGCCAGGTTAGGTTCCTCATGGAGCAGCTGGGCTAATGGGCTTGATAGAGTTCTTCTTAGGCTCTAGGGCTTAGTAGACTTGTGATGGGCCAATTGGGCTACGGTTTACCATTTTCTATTAACAACCTGTATTCGCCAGGTGAAGCACCTTGTTGTAACTCATTTGAGCATTGACTTGTGAGTGATTGATATAGTGGGTGTAGAGTCCTCATTAGAGGCATTAGATGACCGTTGAGACTAGGGGATAGGCCAAACTTTATGTTAAAATCTTTATTTGATCTTCTGAACCCTACTCTTTTATTTTTAGGACTTTGTGTTTTTTTTATAATCATTTAAATCACTTAGTGAATTTCAATTTATCAACATAGTTGCAAATTTGCTTAAAATTACATAAATACAAAAATCAAACCCTCCACCCACCCACCCTCTGGGAAATATTTTCCCTAATGTACTTAGTTAATTTACACACAAGTGGTGTCTTGTTTTAGTAAGCCTAAAAAACTTTTCTAAAGTAATGTTTAAAGTTAGCTATGGCTGAGATTCTTGATGTGTTGTTGAATGGGGATAGATAGGAGGTTGAGGGTGTAGTAGCCAACTCTTTATGGGAAAAGGGTTGACTTGCTTGTTGGTTTAATGTGTGATTGAATGTCTGATGGGATTTGGACGTATTGTGGTGTTTGAGATTGATGGAGATTAGTTTAGAGTATTATTTAGTCATTGAAGTTGAAGAAATTGGTGAATTGGAAGGCTGTAGGTGGTACTTCACTTAGCTTGTGGATGTTGGCTACTTTGTTATGTTATATTTGGTGTTTAAAATACTAATTTATGGTGAATAGTAGTAGTTTTAGAAGTGGTCTACAATGGTTTAAAATTCTTAACGACAACTTGAAGTAGTAAATTTAAATACCCTAAACCTTTACCTAAGTTAAAAATTGAGTTTAGATAGATTAAACAAATCAAATGAATTATAAGATGTAATTAGACAAGTTGACATAATTAGATCAATAATAAATTAAGTTGAAATTTGAGATTTTGAATTCCTAAACCTTAAACATCTTATTAAAATGTTTAATGGATTCCTAAACCTTATACTTTAGTCTAAATTCCAATTCCTTAACCCCCATGAAATTTGAGTTCATTTGCTTGCCTAAAAATATCAGTTCTTAAGCCAAGCTCAAATTGAATATCAATTTGATCTAAATTAAGTTCCTAAATTAAGTTTTTATTTTAAGTACTTAATTTCTAATTTATTGATTCTGAAATTATCCTGTAATCACTTGTAGAACTAAAGATATTGATATGAAAGTTCTAAACCCAATAACCTTACCCTAAAATGTCCTAAATTTTATAATTATCCTCTCATTTTCTCATTCTTATCTTTGTTTTCTCTTTCCCTTTCTTTCTTTCTTTTCTTCCTTGGCTTCTTCCTTCCTTTCTTCTCTTTCACTCCTTTTCTCTCTTTTATCTTTCTAAATCTCAATTTCAAAAGGATTAAAAGAGAAATTAAAGTAAGAAATGAAGATAAGAAGTGGAAATCATGTTAGAAGTAGCTCAATCAACAAAGGAGAAAAAGCGTAGAGAAGATCAAGTGTTGATGTGTTCCTAAAAAGATAAGTTTTGTTGTTTTCTTTACCTTAGTTATTGTTTATGCACGTATATGATAAAGTTGATGCAAGATGCGAGTTAGTTTTGTGATATACCTTATAAAAATGTGATATGTGAATATGTACGTCAATATGTCAAAACATAGGTTAGTATATGTGTATATAGGTTAGATGTTTGACGACTTGATTAAATGATATATGAAGTAGAAACAAGCCTAGAAATGTTGTTTAGACTTGATATGAATTGGGTTACTGCTTAAACAATGTTGGGTGTGAACTATTTTGCGTTTTAGAAGTTGAATTTTGAAGAAAAGAAATAGGGAAGTTCGTGTAAGCTATGACGGAGCAAATCACGGGCATGATTCATGCCTGGGTAAGCTCAGGTTAGACTAATTTGATGAACCACGGGAGTGATTTGCCCCTTATTAGTATCTAGTGTGGGTGTTTTCATGAATCACAGGCATGATTTTTGACCGAATAACTTTGTTTTGAAAACTTTCCATAAATCATGGGTGTGATCTAGCCTTTGCTAGCCTCGAGTTGTTTTTAAACTTCAAAATCTTAAAGTTACGGGCATGGTTTAAATCATATTTGAAAATTTTTACTAATCACAACCGTGATCCATCCCTTAGTAGCTTCAAGTTGGTCAAAAACTTTAAAATCCAAAAATTACTGGTGTGATTCTTGGCTCAATGGCCATGTTTTGAAAGATTTTCAAAAATCATGGGCATGACTTGTGTCTCCCCTATTGCGGCACTGTTTCATATTTTGATCACAAATTTTTCACCTGAATTCCGATTGAGGTTTTAAGTTTTTGCAAATTCTAAAAGTATTAAAGCCTAAATTTTATTTAATTATAGCTGCCAAAACTTGTGTTTGTTAGTTAAACGTGTGTAATTAAGTATAAAATGAATTTAACTTACAAATCTAGGTTCAACTTGACTAAATGGGCTTGAATGAATTAAATTGAATTAGATTGATTAAGCTTAATCAACTTAGCTAAGATTAAGTTAAGACAGACTTAAGTTAATATGAATCTTAGATATAAAATGAACTTAGTTAATCAATCTTAGTTTAACTTAACTAAATAGATTTTATTAAGCTAAAATGGATTGAATTGATTAAGTTTAATTATTTTAGCTTCGTAATTGGATTAAATGATTAATCCTAATCAATTTGGCAAAGATTAAATTAAAATAGGCTTAATAGCTAATGATTTGTTTAGAATGATATGTTAGGATAAACCATAAATAATATGGGGAATATGTTGTTGCAAATACATGATTGCTTGGAAAATGAATGTTTTTGAAGATGAATGATTTGTTGATGCTTTTGTAATAAGAGATTATAAACAAAGAGAAAATAAATAATTTAACAAATGAATGAGGACTATTTGAATTTTGGTGGGGCGATCTTCGTAGCCATAGTAGGGTTCCTATTTAGTATCTAATCAAATAGGCTAATAAAATGAGTTTAATATCAATGGATAATTAATTAAATTGATTAAGTTAGTTTAATTCTTGAACAGATATATAGATATCTGGTTTATCTTCTGAAATGGATTATGAAATACTCTCTGTTTCTATTTGGATTTCAAATATGAAAGTTACGTTGTAACTTTCGTGTTAGATGCTAGGATAGACAATTTAAAATGGATTAAAAGCTTAAAGATGGCCTAAGTGATGAGTATTGTTTTGTGCGTGTGCCATTGAATTTGGTCCAAGGAGCGGCAACCTTATCTTAAGCAGGGTATGGTAGTTTAGGTGCTTAGGCCACCCTCATCATGATGCAATGACATTTATAAGTGACTCAATAGGTAGCTGATGGGACAAACGGCATCGGTGCAACATCTATCTTGATCGACAAAAAGTAATATATTAGTGCTCACATTTATGGGACCCCCTTTTATATTATGGACCGAGATGGGTACAATGTGTGTAATGATTGTGAACCCTAGATGAAGCTATTTTCTCTTTTTCGATTAGATATAGGAGATATGGGTATTCAGGTTGTCTATGTCAATCCCATGAGCAGTTACTGTTACTTAGGACCCTTAGGTTTCTAGGATTGTTACGAAGTGTGAGTGCTCCGGTGTTGATTTGTTTACTTTAAAGGAAAGATAATAACTTATTGCATTTAGATTAAGCATGTGTGACATCTCATGTGTGCTTGTGTTACTGTGTACTAGGCTTCAGCTCATTATTGTTGTTGTTGTCTTCTTTTTTGGTGTCGTCGATGATGATTGAGGGTGATGATGATGTTGACTCGAGATATGAGAGTTTTGGGAGGAGTGATTTGAAGTAGGACCATAGATTTTTTTTTTTGTATGTAAATAACTGGATTTATTCTTTGAGAATCTCTAATATTCTTTTAAGGGGCCGGTGGAGCCCATTGTTTTTGTAGCAAGTCTTTTAAGCTTTTTTTACCATCATGAAAGGTATTGGAGATACTTGATATGGTTTTGTTTGTGAGAAAGATTATCTACTCATGTGAGTAGAAAATGAAATGTTTTTAAAATGTTCAATTTATAAATATTAAATCCAATTGTTTTGAGAATTTAATTAAACGATTTCATAATGTAAAATGTTACTAGCAAATGTTTGCGATAAACATACCGTTTTAAGGAAGCTTGTAACTAATGTTTTAGAGACCTCCTTAATGGTTTATTAAGTGATTGATTGACTAGACAAGTAATGATTAATAACTTATAAGAGATAGAAATAAAATATAGGACTTAAAGTAGAAGGTACTTAGAGGTTTGGGTTCCTTAGAATGTTAAGCAAAGGAATCAATGTGAAGCTGGAGTTTAATTTAAAATGTGATTAATTGAATGTTGGTGGCATGTTGAGTATCATAAAATGATTTTAAATCTTATATTGAATAATGATGAATGATTTTCATGTTTGTTGACTAATGGACTTGAATTTGTATTTGACAATGCTTATAGGAATTAAAATGGATTAGAAAAACTAAATTTTAAAGAATTTCCAAATTTATTAAAATTGAATAACTTGGTTGATTTGTACTATAAATGTTAAAATGGAGTTCCTAATTGTATTCCTATACCCATCATAGCATATGCTACTTTTTAACTTAATGGTTTTTTTTTTTTATTATAATTGAAATGGTTCATATTTACCTTTATGTTTTGATAATAAAGTTTATGAGAAAATTATAATTCCAAGAGCTAGTTAGGTTCATGATTCAATAAACACCAAGTTAGCATCATAACTTTAACTATAGCTAGTAAGTATTTCAATTATAGAGCAAATTGGGATGAAATATGAAATATACAAAAAGTTAGTTTAAGGATTTGGAAATCTACCAAATATGATCCATTATAAAAAGATTCTTGAAAAGCAAGAATCGGACACCCAAACTTCATGGCTACACATAGACTAGTTTGACCTTTAGTCCCTAAGAACTGGTTTAAACCCATGGAATCATACAACCCAACCATAATTACAATATGAATGACTAAGATACATGAATCAATAGAACATCCCCTACTCTATTGAGCTGACTCTAACAAAACTGGTTAGACAAAAAAAGAGAAAAAAAGAAGGATTGATAACCGCATAGGTCATAATATAGATGACCTCTGAATAATAATAGAAATAAAGGATAACCAAATGATTGATAGATGGATAGGTTCACGATTAATATTTTTTTTAATCAATAAACAGATCTAAACACACTTACACATCAAGACACCCAACCACAATATTTCTCCTTTAGGTATGCAAAAGTATGTTGATTTCTAGGATATAAAACTAACTTGACTAATAATTATGTGTTGGTTGCTATTTGGTTACTTGAACTAGCAAGGTAATACCTTTAGATTAGGTACATACATAATTGCAATACTAAAATGACATGATGATTAAGCACTCGAGCCTTCACAAAAGGCATGGTATGGCTTGGAGTGTAGTGTGAAAGGTATGATTGGCTTAAGTTAGGATGAAATTGTGATGGGGTTATTTGAGGGTATGGGACTTTATAGAAAATGTCACATATAGATTGTGTGTACTAATGACTAGAATTGACTATAAACTCTGTACGAGACTACTTCTTCCCTTTTTTATTTTCAATGTGGAATTTAGATGTTCTCATTAATCTTTGATTAGCTAATTGCAAGTTGGATCCCCATGCTTCCTTTTTTTTATTTTTTATTTATTTTCCCTTTGAAGGCATGAGTAATTCTGTGTTGCATGTCTTTAAGATGTTGGAAATATGTTGGTTGTCTGGCTTTGAATTTAAATTACTAAACCTTTCATGTATTACATTAGAGTAGGTGCATGGTGAAGTGTCATGTAATAACTCTCGAGCATGATAATACAAGACAACTTAGACTCTAGATGGTAGAGGGAAACTCTAGTCATGCACATAATTCATTATACACTTAAAGGGTGGTGTTGACAGCTAAATACGAGCCATAGACTACTTGATCCACCATTGTTGCTACCAAGTCACTAAGCACTATAGACCATTGGTCCCAGCCCACCAAAAGAGGCCCAAAGAATGAAATGAAGCACCATGACTTGGCTTAGGGTAAGAACTTTAGATGTTACCTATGCAGGCCTTGTGAACATCCATAAAGGATCTCTCCTCGAACTCAGGAAGGTCATCGGTTGAGCTCAGCCTCAAGATTGCTGCTTGAGCCCATTGATGAGCACCTAAGTAAGGTGAGCTCAAAGTCTTACATCACGTAAGACATTTGTGTCCCACCTCGGGACTAGAGGGACATCATCAGCTTATCTTCACTCTTGCAAGTTGCCGCCCCCAGCTTAAATACCATCGACAATTGGGTTATCGAGCTAGCTACCAAGTCCATACTTATCCATCTCAAGAAGACCTGGTGGTCACCTCTTGGTATGGCTTAAGGCACTATAAATTGTCCTTTCCCTCTTCAGGAAAGGGAAAGAGTTCTTTCTTTCTTTTCCTTTAGGATCCACGTGTTAGGGATTTAGACATCAAAGTAACAGAATTTTTTTTTCTTTTTTCATAATAACCTTAAATCCTCAATCGGATTAAAGCGATTCAACCAATTCAAAACAGGTGGGATTATACTTTTTGAAGCTTTTAAACTTTCAAATCCAAAGGTGCTATAATCGCACAAGCTCCCTCTGCGGTATCCACATGAACGAATTTTCCCAATAGGATTTGATGCATGTGTTAGCACAATGGAATAATTTCGAGTGTCTAAGAATTAACTCATAAGGATCTGTCACAATTTTTCTTTTATTTTTGTTTGCAGACATTCTCTACAAATTTTAATATGATGATAATGCATCGTAAACTCTAAAGGAGACCTATTGTGTTATATATATATATGGTATGATGCTTCGTAAAAATATCTCCCTAGTCTAACTAAGGTTTTTCAATATAAAAGACACATGCCATATGTTTTATAAATAAAAATTTTATTTATTAATTTATAATTATTTATTAAGATTAAGAGATAATTAGATAATTCTTGATAGACTTATTTAAATGAACCATGATTCAATTGATTCGTTTTTTATGTGTGACCTTGTAAGTTCACTTAATATTGGCAGCAAGCTCTAAACATTTTAGGCCTGCAAGACATAATTGGCCTCTAGCAAGATATTATGCCTACCCAAATTAGGTGAAGATTGGTGATCCGACTTTACCTATTAACAGCCAGTTATTTAGTCCCTTTGTCACACGATATCTTATGATCAAACATAAGGTGTAGATCAATATACTGTTTAATCATAATTTGCTTGAATCTAGAGCCTGACTGACTTAAACGAATGACAATGATAACTCTTTATTAGTTCATTCAAGTACGGCCATGCATTTCTCAGTCTTACTCATCAAGAGGATAAAGATATCTCTCTCATATTAATGAGAGAAACAAATTTCTTCACAAACACTCATATTCCTCTACATAACTTATTCCATGTTGAAGTACAATCTTATAATTATCCGATTAAAGATAATGAAGAGCTAAATCAAAACATGGAACGTGCTATGTAGGAATCCATGATGTCATCAGGTCAAAGGACTAAACAACACTACAATGAGACATACTTATGGCATTGATTCATATAGCATTCTCATATTTGTTCATTCCAATACAATGTACTCTTACATGTATTCATACGTTGAATCGTTTTCTTATATCCATGATTAGTATAACATGATCATTATTCAACCAACATGCTAGTCTTAATTCATTATTATTCCATATAATGAATAACTAGCGATAATTTAGAATAATGGTATTTCTCGCCTTATGGTTTTACTATTAAAGTCGCATACTTTAACAGCATAAGGAATAACCAATTATTCAAGGAATAAATTTCATCAAAGTAAGACGACCTATTATAACTTTGATAAACAAAATTGACTTATATTATAAAGATTCAAATGATATAGAATCCTCATGGCCTAGGGCACATCACTAGCACCATGGATCGACATTAGCAACCCCCTGGTGCTCCTCAGAATGCTGTTTTTGTGTTTGCAGGACCTATCTTTACCGGCAAAATTAGCTCGTGCAATACGTGGCACCGTTTGTGGGAAACCTTAGTTACCTAACTTTCCTTTCCCTTCATCATCTTCTCCATTAAAACCTCTTTAAAACCTATAAAACCATTCTAGAAGTTCCTTTGCTTTTTATAATGCCTAAGCCTTAATGGAGTAAGAATCAACTTAGTTCCCATCTTATACCCTCCATTGCTACCGTAATGGATGGCGGAGCTCCTGAGTTACTGCCCTCTGAACTAACCGCCGCAAATGCCGTTTCCTTAAACCTAGAGCATATTTTAGAACTAGAAAATGTGTGCAGGCAACTTGTGCACAAAAATTTGGAAAGTGAATGCTCCAATGCTATCCTACAAGCTAGAATCATGGAGTTAGAAGGATTGAAGAACCTGCCTTTAGAGGAGCAAGCTTCTAGTGTATAGTGGAGCATTTCCCTAATCCAACCACCATCCAGGCCCAAAGAAGGAAAGAGACCACATGCATACCATGGTATTGCCACGGGCTAGCACCTCCACTAAGGAGTGCTCTTACAGTTCGAGACTACTCTCGAATGAATACCGAGGACACAATGTGCCCAAGAGCCTAGTAAAGGCCGCTCACAACATCTTATGAGGACACACAACGTTCCAGCGTGTAGCTCAAGCTACCTCAAGGTACTGAGTAGACGATGAGCAACATGTGAAGCCGGAGTTTGCCTATCTCGGCTCAACTCGAGCTCACAGAGATAGCGCCTACTCTTGTTGCCAAAGACACCCAACCGAGTTTCGATAAGGAACGTACCCTCAAAGAAATCAAGGATATGATGAAAAGATTATCGACCATCAAAGTAAGTTTTAGGAGTGAGCCCATCGCCAAAGAACTCCTAAGAAAGACACCGTTTGTAGTCGTAGTTTGAGCTGAGGTGCTCCCTATTGAAGTTCGGCTACCCACTTTAGAATCCTACGATGGGACAATGGACCTCGAAGGTCATGTCACCCAATTCCAATCTCCCATGGTGACACATAGTTTCTCAGACCAAATATCGTGCAAGACATTTACTTTATAAGGTACAAGTTGGGTTTGGTTTAACAAACTCGAAGATAATATGATATGTTCGTTCACCTAACTCAATAACCTATTTTTGACACACTTCATGGCAAGCAAACTACTTGTAAACCCTTGAAATTTTGTTAAGTATGCTTAAATCTTAGAATTAAAGGTCAATCGGAAACCTTAAAACTCAACAAAAGACTAGAAAAAAATCCTAGAGTTTAGATTCGACAATCCCGTGTTATTAAACCCTAAATAATGAAATTGAATTAATCATGGATAATAGTTTGCAATAATATAAGACAGCTTTAAAATATCAGATTTGCTAATTTTTAGTGTATTTCGGATCCAAATTGGATCAGCTCTCGAAAAGCATATCCCGAGGCTTGGAATGGTAAAAATATTCCAATAACACCGTTAGGTCTAAAGTAATATAGAAAATTCAAAAATATCAGTTTCATAATTTTTTGCTAGCTAAAAATAACATATATCTCATTTATATGCGTATTTTCTTTACTATCGGTATATTATTAGTCTTGTTTACTATTCATTATCTTATCCTACTATTCATTACTATTCATCTATCTCTACTTTATCTTACACCCTACTCTTACTACCTATAGACCGATTTTCTACTTTTTACATTTCCAATACAACTTCACATCTATCATACTTCATATCTTAATTACTTTTTATTTCAAAACAACAAATAAAATCAATTTTCCCCTCTTCTTCCCTCATGGCCGGCGCTTCCCCCTCTCTCTTCGACCCAATTATTTTTCTTGTTCAATTTATTTTATCACATCTAATTTCCCTCCACAAAACTCTATAAATATCCCTTCTCCCTCTATTTCTTTCACACACTCATTTTACATAACAAAACTCTCCTAAAATTTCTCCATAACTTCTCTCTCTACAAATTCCCTCTACTAAAACTTTCTTCTATTCAATCTTTCTCAAAATTCTTCACTACACATAAATCATCTACCATTCATTACTACTCACATAACACCACACTCATCTACCATCTTCATTCTACTAAAAAACACTCTTAGGTAAACTTCTACCATTATTCATTTACCCATATCATGTAACTTAGTATGACCATGGTGTTGTTTCTTGAAACTCACATGAGTTGTAAAAGCAACAACATGTTCATGTTTTATTCTTAGACATGCCAAGAATTCCAATTTGTTATTTTATTATTATAATATCATGTTGTTATTATTGTTATTATTATTGTTATTATGCTCCTAATCTAATTCTATATATATTATTAAGTATATGTACACCTATATATTTTTAGAGCCTAAATGCTCACTAACATCCTTTAACTTGCTCTTATTATTATTGCTTTTTATTTTTTTTCTTTTGAGACCAGTTGATTCTTAGTCCTGGGTTGCCTTGATGAAGCTAAGGCTCCCAATACTTGATCTGTTTATCTTGATGAAGCTAAGGTTCCCAATACTTGATCTTAATATTATGCTCTTATTGATTTATATATATATATATATATATATCTTATCTTATTATGATATATTGTTCCAATTCTTATTGCTACATATTCATATTCATGCTCATGCACGAGCATATTGATATTGTCTCAACGAAAATAAAAAGGAGATTTTCTTAAATAAAGAAGGATGAGAACTCCTTTCAAAAATAAACTTTTGTCACTTAATAAATGATTTTTCCATAAAAACTTGGGAATCTATCTTAAAATTTTTTTTCCAAAATCTAGATAAACTCATCACAAGTTTTTAGTAACAATAGAGCATAAGAATTTCAACAAATGATACATAAAGTAGATATATGAAACATATTCTTTTCAAAACAATAAAATGGAAAATTTTTCTTTTAAAACTTAAGATTTCAAATTTTTGATTAGCAAATGTTTCATTAAACTTCCTTGTGAAAGTTTTACCAATACTCTAAAATATTAAGGATTATACAAGTTTCATAAAATCATTAGAAAGTTTCTTTTATAGAAATAAAATTTTCTTAGAAAATAAAATTAGTAAACAACTTAAGAAATCATTGTTTATTAAAGTAAAATGGACTTTAAGAAAAACTAAGAATATGAAAACTTTGATAAATCTTAACCACTACCAAGGAATACTTAGGAGCTATATTTTCAACTCCTAGAAGTTAAGTTGTAAGAATCTTAAAAAGACTAAAGATTATTTTCGGAAGAAATTTGATTATTTCCAAAGATTAAGAAATGGAATTAAAAGGAGGAAATACTCACTTAAAATGATTTAAGAATTTTTTTTTTCAACAAACTAAGTGATAATTTTCAAAGTTTTGCTTTTCCAACTTTTAGGACACCCTGTTTTACAAAAATCATTGCTGAGACAACTTTACTAAATTCATGCATATGATATGAGTCAATATATATATATATATATATATTCAAAGAATTTTTCCAACTATACTACTATCTACATTTTGGTACAAGTATTTTTGGATAAAGAAAAGTTTGCAAACTTATGTTTTGAAAACTGGAATTTTCGTGATGAATCTGTACCTTATGATTTCAAAACCCAAATGAATTTTTATAAGAAAAATAACCTTAGAAATGGATAGATCTTTTTGAGTAGGTAGATAATGATATATAATATGTGAAATTTCGAGTTAAAATAAGCAAGTTATGACCATTTTAAGTTTAAATTTCCACCTATACGAATTTAACCCCAACTAGAGAATAGAATTAGATCTTTTGACTAGAAATTCCATGGAATTCTCATTTTGGGAATTTCCTTTTTTAGGAAACGAGGAGGAAGCGTGTACAACCCCAAAGACTATTACGATTAAGGGAGTATCATCGAACCATAGCTGAGTGAGTCTACTTCTCTTATTTTCATACTTATGATTGTGCTTATAATGTAGTAGCACTAGACTTAAGAAAAGATAAAATGGAAGATACATGTGATTATAATGTTGATGAAAGAACTTTAAGTATATCAAGCCATTAATTGTTTATAACGAGTTGTATGATTCTACTAGCATGTTGAAGTGTTTGAATATGGATGATCACTTGCAAGAAATTGAAATTAAGATGGGCGGACTTTTAATAAAAAGTTGATACATGCATACCATTCGTTGAGTCACATTACATTTGCAATTATGCAATTGGTGAGACAAGTGTATGATAGTAGTGGTTGGCATAACAGGTAGTATCTGTATGTGGTGAATAAAAGCCAGTAAAATCTATCAATTGATGGTGAGTAGGAGCCAGTAAGAACTACATGTTTTTTATGGTGAATAGTAGCCAGTAAGATCTATAAAAATGGTTTTAAAAAAAATGTTGGCTATAATTGGCTGGAATACCTAACCCTGAATAAAGGTCCTAAATTCATTCAACATATAGTTCTCGAAAAATCATATGTCTTATATGCTCATTTGTTTGTTGCATTCTACTTGCTTGATTAATAAACTTGGTTTTTTGTTTTAAGTATGATCATCAGGTATATTCTCACTAAGCTCGTAAAGCTTACATCCCTATAGATATTTGTATACGCAGGACCATCTGTTCTTATACCTGAGGTCTCACCATATCTGCATAAGTCTTCTTTTTGGGAAGCTTTTGGGGAAAATCTACTCGAGGAATAGAATAGATTTCCTTTAAAATCTTTTGATGAATTCTTTAAGTATTTGTAAAGACTAGTAACCTTTATGTGATTCTGGGAGATTTAGTGGGGGAATGCTCCAATGATTTATGTAATAGACTTTTAATTACTTTTATGAGATAACTTTATTTCTAGATTCTTGTATGATCATTATTCCTTGCTTAGAACACACTTACCAAAAGCTTAGAACACACTTCCCACTCCTATTACGGTGTTGTACGCCTTACATGTAATATCGGGACTTTTGCGTGACTAAGGTAGTCATTCTTAAGTCATATATGTGGTAGACTGCCATGTTTAGGGTAACCTTTGGGGCGTAACACTACCAGAGAAGAACACTTCATACCTTTATATGGTGTGACAAAGGCAAGGCGAGACACAGAGAGACTATATAGTGAGGTTTAACGAAGTGGATCTAGAGTCCTAAATCTCAATCAGGGAGTAGCTCTTGAAGCTATCAAGCAGGGAGTCCTTGTAAATAGTCCATTTTTTGATTTCATCCCATAGAACAAGTGAGGAAGAAAATCGCAAAAATATATCTAGCAAGAGGATATAAGAAATGGCAAGAGAGAAACTAAAACCAGGGCTGAACCTCCTTAGCTTGAGGGCAACTTACTTTAGGATGATGGGTGACACAAGGATTGTCATGAGTTCAACAACCGAGCCAATGTGAACTCAAGGCGTAAAGACAACGACAAGCGGAAACTCTTTTCGGTGTATGATGGGTTTACCCCCTTAAAACTACCTATACATGATGTGTTACACGAGGTAAGGAATCAAGGCCTCCTTCCCCTAGCCCCTCCAATGAAACTTAATTTGAAATGCAGGGGTTATAAAGAATATTGTAAGTATCACTGCGATTGCAAGCATGATACAAAGAATTGCTGGCAACTTAAAAGCGTGATAGAAGATGCCATACGACGTGGTTCTCTTAAGCAGTACATCGATCATGTTTTCAAATCCAAGCCGCCTACCTAAAAACCTAGAATTGATGAGCAAGAGAGAGAGACAAATGCTCAAAAAAGCCCAGATTAGCCGCGCCATCATCAACAATGTCATGGCGAGATCAGTACCATCATCGGTGGATCCTTGACCTTGATGAGAGCTAGGTTACCAACTAGCCTGAGCACATCTCGATAGGTAATGAACCTAGAACCCAAAAATGTTAGGGTTTACACCACCATCTCCTTCACCGATGAAGATTTTGATGGGATCTAAACCCTCCAACAAGATGCCCTGGTTATTTCTACTCACATATTAGGCTAGAAAGTAAAGAGGGTACCGATCGATAGAGGTAGTGGTGTCGATGTACTCTTTAATGAGGCTTATGAGCAGATGAAACATGAGTTCAAGCCAAAGCTGAGGCCATATGGCCATGAGCTATACGGTTTTGATAATCGACCTGATCGATCTCGAGGGATTATCACTTTACCTGTTGAGTTCAGTGAAGGGTCATGCAACGTGGCACACTAGATATAATTCCTTGTGGTTGGGGAACAACCACACAGTCGATATTTAGCATGGTCATTTCCTAACTACACCTAAAAGCCAAGTTCCTTAACTCGATCGGGTTAGGGGTGTAAAGAGGAGATTGAGAGTAGTCTCAGAGATTGTAACTTAGAGCATTAAAAGGAGATCGCGTGCACACCGTAGATACCAAGCCAGAACACAAGCTTGAACATCGAGATACCTTAACCGAGCTCACGAAGGAGGTCGCCTTGGATGATAATCCCGATCATACCAGAAGAATAGGGACTTGCTCTAATATAAAAGAAAGATTGATTGTGTTCTTGCGGGAAAACAAAGATGCCTTCGCATGGTCACTGTCTGACATGATAGGCATTAGCTCAGGCATGATCACCCATTAGCTGAACCTCAACAAAACCTAGAAACAGGTTTGTAATAAAATTAGGCACTTTGCCTTCGAAAGACAAGCCGCTATAGAAGAGGAAGTCCAAAGATTGATCCAAGCTGGGTTCATCAGGGAAGAAAAATACCTGACTTGGTTAGCCAATGCAGTCTTGGTGAAAAAAACCCAATGGAAGATGAAGGATGTGCATAGACTATATCGACCCGAACAAGGCATGCCCAAAGTATTGTTTCCCGCTACCATAGATTAACTAACTCGTTGACAATACCTCGATCCATGAGATGCTAAGTTTCATGGATGCCTTCTTGAGTTATAATCAAATCAAGGTGAATGCAACCAATGAAGTACATACCTCTTTTGTAACCTCCTTTGGCACCTATTGTTACAAAAGGATGTCGTTCGAGTTGAAGAATACTTGCACAACCTTCCATAGGTTAGTGACATAAGGATATAAGCCTCAAATAGACAAAAATATGGAGGTCTACGTTGATAACATGATCATAAAAAGCAAGTGAGTAGAGGACCACCTGTGCTCCAAGAAACTTTGCTTCTATAACCTAAAGCTCAACCCGCGAAAAAGTACCTTTAGGACATCATCGGGAAAGTTACTAGGTTATGTCATATCCTAAAGAGGGATTGAAGCCAACCCCGATAAGATTAGAGTGATCTTAGAAATGAAGCCACCATCATCAATCAAGGAGGTGCAATGACTTGTGGAGAGGATAATAACACTAAGTAGATTCTTCCTTAGGAGTGTCGACAAATGCTCAGAATTCTTCAATATACTCAAGAAACCTGAAAAGTTCGAGTGGATAGGAAGGTCACAACAAGCCTTCAATGAACTCAAGCACTTTCTAGCAGAACCACTCATGTTGTTGACCTTGCTCCCACACAGGTCTTATACCTTTACCTGTAGTGAGTGATCGAGCCTCTCTTTAGTCTTGGCCCAAGCCAAAGGAAAAGAACATTGACCAATCTACTACAGGAGCCAAGTCCTACAAAGACCGAAGCAGAGATATACCAAGTTCAAAAAGTTCGCTTTAGTAGTGGTAATATAGGCACGATATTTTCATGCGCATTAGGTCATTGTCTTTATTGACATGCCAATAAGGATTGTCCTCTAGAAACTCGATGTCTTGGGAAGGTTGATGGAATATGCAATCAAGCGTAGTGACTATGGGATACAATATCAACCTCGAGATGCCATCAATGCACAAATTTTAGCCAACTTCGTAGTCGAATATACTGAGACCCCATAACTCGACGACCAACACAAAATTGCATGGACCCTCCATGTGGATGGATCCTCCACATAGGGGGAGAATGGAGCTATCCTACTCCTAGAAGGACCTCATTGAATCAAGATCTACTACACCCTGAAATTTGGTTTTCCTTTAAGCAACAACAAAGTAGAATATGAAGACCTTTTAGCCGGACTCAAGCTCATAACAAGTATTGGAGATGAAAATGGATACCTCAAAATTTTTTTAGACTCTCAGCTCGTGGTGTAGCAAGTTAAAGGCATCTATGAATCAAAGAACGAGGAAATGGCAGGCTACTTAGAAGCGGTCCAAACCCTCACAAAGGAATTATCCTTGTGGGATATCATCAAAATACCTAGTGTTGATAATTTAGATGTTGATAAGCTCTCTAAGCTAGTCTCTATGATTGTCCCCAAATTAGGAAAAATCGAGGGCAAGATTTTCATCGAGTTCGTCTCAGAAAAATCTATTGCTACCAAAACTCACAAGGTGATAGAGCTACTACAGACAGCTTCACTACCAAGTTGGATGACATCAATAGAGAAGTACCTGAAGGATGGCACTCTTCCTTAGATAAGATAGACGCAAAGAAGTTAATGCATAAAGTAGCTAACTACACTCTAGTTAATAGTGTTATTATCATGCTCTAAAGGGTAGTCTAAACGTAATAGTCTGCTGCAAGCTATATAAGACTTAAGAATTGCTACCACAACCATTCCAAAGTCTCGTAAAGATGCAAGGCGTACCTTTACGACAATAGAATACATGAACCAATGGAGATAAATAGTTTGATTTGACATATTATAAGCATCAGAATATAAACCATGAGTCCACATAATTAATTACAAAAGCTCTAGGGGTATTCTCCTGCAAAATAATATCGAGTTTAATAAAAGTCTTTTATAGTCATCTGATAAATAATAGGGTTTCCTATGGAAGTCTACACAAAATCGAACATAAACTTCTAATGAAAACTCCTACTTCCTATACCTGCTCGGTAGGATGCCTCGGCCTTAACCATATATACGGATACTGCAATAAGAAAAAGCTGTGGGGCCGTAAGCTACACTAGCTTAGTGAGCGAATACTTCCATAAAGATATTTATAGCAATTCAATCAATCAAGTTAATTATTTAATCATATGGAATGCATCAACTATATGAACAACAATCATATTGTCATGCCCCAAAATAGGGCCTAGTAGTATCATCCTATAGTCATCATACCACGTGTGCACCCGTAATATGAGAACCGTCTTGCAAGTCAGATATTACAAGACTCTATCTTATAATTGTTACATGTAATGTAGTCATACCAATATATTATATAAATACTAAGGATTCCAATTTTCCTTAGTTTGCCAGAACCGCAGAGAATCGGTATCCCCTACCAAATAATGAAATTGAGATTAAACCTATAAAGTATAAGATCCTAATCAATTATACAGTTTATCTAATTTATTCTTTGAGACCAATATAATCTATGAAACTATCTTCAGCAAGGTCTTTTGATGTAGCACTCTTCACTCATGCTTAACCCAATCCCAGCTAACGTTATACCTGCACAAAGACTGTTGGGGGGTGAGCAAAACCACACGCTCAGTGAGATGACCTGACCAGACCACCTATCAAACAATGGAAATCAAGTTTACTTAGCAAACATATGTAATGCCACAATCAAGCATATGAACAAATACAAGCTTGGAGAATCCGGAGTCCAAAGCAGGATGGAGATTTACCCCTCTCATCAGGGTCGAAGGAACCAGTAGTACATAGTCTATCCAGAAGAAGCCAAGCATACAGGGGAATCTACGATTTCTCGTATTAGGGTTATCACTTTTAATATGATAGCTTAACAAACCATCCCATGTACATACCTTTAGCAACTCCCGAAGCATTAGTCATCCAAGCAATACCATAAGCGGCGTCCTTCATTTACCACTTAGTTCTTATGGTACCAACAGAACAAAGGTAACCTTGCGTTGATCTAATAGCCTTTAGCCTAGGTCAACCAAGCATTATCAGAGTCCCGAATGGCCAACACGTAATAGACTACTACGCTTTTAAAAATGCAATTTATGTAATATATGCGATGCATGTCCATTTCGTTTTATGGTACCAATAGTTTTTAGTCAGGTTTAAGGCGATCATACAATTACAGACAAACATCAACGTGCTCCACACAATTGTCATCACACAATGAAATTATTAATTATAATAAGGTGTTTTGGCAATCATACATACGCCAAGCAGCATACAATTTACCCAAACCCACATGTAATTCAGTTTGATATGTTATTATTAATGCAACTAACTACAAGCACAAACAATATGATAAGGTCAAAGTCCCTCACCTGTGGTCCTCGCTATATTGCTGTAATAAGCTACTGTTAGTCCAGAATCGATTTATATTCCTATGAAATGAAATAACATATATTTATTATTATACGATTATTCCTGTAAAAGAAGTCTTCCTAAAATTAAGGGTGTTAACTT
Organism: Combretum micranthum; assembly: GCA_024138025.1. Taxonomy (NCBI): domain Eukaryota; kingdom Viridiplantae; phylum Streptophyta; class Magnoliopsida; order Myrtales; family Combretaceae; genus Combretum; species Combretum micranthum. Next base: position 1,066,678 of record JAMXBD010000197.1, on the reverse strand, counting down.
TAATCACATAATTTTAAATTAAACTTAATTATTTCGGTATCTATTAATTTAATTGAATTCCTATGAATATCTAAATATTCTATACTTGATAAAGTTTCTATTACTTCTAAGGACTTTTTAAGGTTCTAACCTTTAAAGTAAGAAATAATTATTTGCTATTTATTTTCATTTTGCTTCTCTTGATCTTTAATTGTTATCTATTTATATACAATTATGCTAGTATATACTTAGTATTCACTAACTCATAATTTATACATATACATATATATATATATATCTTACTATGAAAACATATTCACTAATAAAAGAATTTATTAACTTAATTATAACTATTTTCAAAATTATTTTTCTCTTTTCATAAGTGTTAATAATTATCATCAATAATAGCACAAAATAATTATAATACCAATTACAATAACAATAATGATAACAATAATAATAATACAATTATAATAATAGTAGTAGTAATAATAATAATGATAAATTTCCGAAAATAGATTATATTCCATCACATTAAGAATTATACTAATTGTCTTATATATTTTAATTAATATTATTACTAAAGTAATTTTAGTCTTATATCAATATTTATTATTATTTCAAAAATAATATTTCCGAAATTATAATAATTCTTTTTAATAATATTAAGGATATTAATAATTAGAAATTTATTATGCGGAAATTACTTTAACAAAGTAATTTATATTTCTAAAGAAAATTCTTTTTAGATTAATAATAGATTAAATATTTAAATATCCTATATTTAATAAAGTCAGAAAAATAATTTTATTTTTAAATTTAAATAAATAACTTTCGGATTTAATATTATTATATTATAATATTACCATTACTATTCCAGAAAAATAATTAAATGCAGGAAAAATAATAAACATTCTAAAATTATTTAAATTATTATTTATTATATAATTAATTATATTTAGTTTCGTTTTTCTTTTCTTTGGCCGAGTGGTACAAGGGGTTAAGTACGCCCGTACAACGTGCTGGATAAGGGGTGTACGGGGTTAAGTATGCCCGTACAACGTTGCTGGCTGAGGGTATACGGGTTATGTACGCCCGTACACCGTTGCTGGCTGAGGGTATACGGGTTATGTACGCCCGTACACCGAGCCTGTGCTCATCGGGCAGCACTGTTCATCGTCTTCAACCTTGGTTTTGATCCGATTTTCCATTGTTTTACACACATAAATTCATTCTAATTCATTCCTAAGCATTTATATATGATATTTCTACACATATAATAACTCAAATCATCAAAACTCATCCTTAAATTATAGTTTTCGGATTAAATAAACATAACTCAAGTTTAAGAGTTCTTACCTTCTTGGAGCTATTTTGACAAGATTTGAAGCTTTCTTTGAGTTGTTTTATGATCCTAAGATCATTAGGAGTTAGTTTAAATCGAAGTTTTTAACTAAAAACAAATTAAAGTGTGTTAACTTACCTTTGAACTTGTATCCAAGAGTTCTTCGTATTATTTTTCCTTGGATTCGAACTCTGTTGTTTTGATCGATTTGTCTTCCATTTTCAGTTTGTTTTGGTAGCTATATAAGAGTGGTTTCGTGCTGGGAAGTGTAGGAAATAAAGAGGATTGTTTGTTTCCTCATTATGAGTCATTTAACACAAATATATATAGAAGAATAAGGAGGAGACTTCGGCTGCGTTTCTTCCTTGATTTCCAAATGAATTGTTCTTGTTTGTTGTCCATTCAAGCCTTTGTTTGATTGTCATAAATATGGGGAGTGATTTGTCATGTTTCCATTGGCTTAGGAGAGGATTGGGATGGACTTTCATGCAAATTATTGAGGAAATTCGGCTCACATCCTTCAAGAGAATCACAGCCCTTTAATTCCAAATAAAACGTCTCCAGCAAGTTGATATTATGTATATATATATATATATATATATTAGTTAGTTGATGTTTAGGATATATATAAATAAATAAAAAAAATAAAGATAAGATAATGAATTTATAACCGTATAAGGAGGGAATAAAAATATAAATTTGTGAAAAAAATCAATTTTGTGGGTTTAAGTGATACGTATGTTAAATACTGATTTAGTAATATTTTTAGATGAGAAGTTACATATTCACGTTATTAAATATTCTGAACACTATGGTATACATAGAATTTCTATTAGAGATTTGTATATATGTGTTTGAATTTTTGCTTTTTGTTAGAATCATAGTCGCGTCCAGAGGAGAAGTGCAACTTGGAATTCCATACGTAAATATGTAACAAAGCAAAATAAGGAAAAAAATGAAAGTGAGTTTGGATATATGGAAATATAAAAATAAAAAGAAGATGATAAATTTATAACTAATAAATATGTAAGGAGTGAGAAAAAAATATAAATTTATGAAAAAATTAATTTTACGGGTTTAAGTAATATGTATGTTAAATACTGATTCGGTAATATTTTTAGATGAAAACTTTCATATTCTCCTTATTGAATATTATGAATACTATGGCATATAGAATTTCTATAAAAAATATCTCTATATGTGTTTGAATTTTCGCTTTTTCTTAGATCTTAACCGCGTCCGAGGAGTTCAAATTGCAAATCCAGTACGTAATAAAACAAAACAAAACAAAACAAAGAAGAAGAAGAAAAAAAAATGCAAGTGAGTTAGGATATATGAAAATATATAAATAAAAAGAAGATGATAAATTTATAACCAATAAATATATAAGGAGTGGGGGAAAATATAAATTGGTGAAAAAAATTAATTTTGTGGATTTAAACGACACGTATGATAAATACTAATTTGATAATATTTTTGGATAAAAATTTGTATGTTAACTATATTAAATATTCTAAATATGATAATATACATAGAACCTTTAGTTTAATACTTTTACTTTTCAGTTTTTATACCTGCTATCATAAATTATATTTTATTTGTTTAAAAGTTTTGTTTCGTGGTATTTTGATAAATTGATAATTATATTGCTCTTAATTTGACTTTATTATAAATTTTTAAGATTTGAAATTACATATGAAATCATTTTTATTTATAAATTTATTCTAGACTTTTTATTAGATTAGAAATTTAATTTTAATTTTATATTTGTTACTCAGTTCTTTTTACTAATTATAAATTACTGGATTAGATCAGACTTTTAGTTTTTATAGACTCAGAATTATTTAACTTGAATGTTTTAATATATATATATATATATATATATTTTACATTAAAACTTAAGTTCGTAAATATTAAATAGTTTTCCTTATTCTTTATTATGAACTTTTATAGTCTTAGTAATAAAGATTCTTTATTCTAATTTGTTCATACTTAAAAATTTAAATCGCGAAAAATTTGGAGTGATTTCTAATATTTTTGTTATAGTTCTTTTATGATTCTACATTTTATTTTTATATATTTATTATAACCAGGTTATGTAAAATCAAGGGGATTACACATATGGTCAGCCGGAAATCATATGTGAATGGATTTATGCCCTCCATTCGGAGTTAGCAGATTAACGAATACTGTGGTACTACCATTGAATTAATAAGCCGTTTATAAATCACAAATAACCAACTTATGTTGTTTATGTATTACGATCAACTAACTCATTTATGTCATTTATCGATCACGATCAACCAACTTTTAGCTGTTTACAGATCACGGGTAACCAATATATGCTAATGCTCTATCCCCATCGTGAAGTAATTATGTCCGTATCAATTTATCAATCCGAATAGTTATTAATACCAATTTCTTAAGTGATCAGCAATTTCGCAGACAATCACTCTTATAATACTCTAAACAAGCATAAGTTAATCACCCGATTCCGATATTCTTAATACCATTTCTCCACTCAACAATAAACATACATAATCCCCTATAATTCCCATCATACAATTCCATTTTATCTTTCGCCTTATAGTCTAGTGCAACTAATTACTACAATCACAAGCAAGAAATGAAATTAGGAAGTAATACTCACTCGACCATTGGTCGCCGGTCTCTTAGTAATAGTAATCCAGTGGTAATGAATCATCGGGATCCAAGTCACCTAAACGAAAGAAATACCCAAATGAGTATTTCAACTCATATCTAATCCGTTTTATTTCATAAAAACTATTAAGTTCGTAATTCTCGTTATTAGTGGAAATTCAAACTTAAAATGTCTATAACTTGGTAATTTTAACTCGGAATTTGGCAAATTATATACTGATTCCTATCTAATTCGAAAGATCTATCTAATTCTAATATAATATCTAAATTTTGAAAACTTTTAAGTCTTGAAAAGATTCGAATAGATTTGGTCAGTAACCGAATTCCCATTTTCGAAATTATTTTTGTGAGGAATTATGATATTTCTACTATCCAAGCAAAATATGCATGGAATACAACAAATCACTATCATGAATGGTATGTTATGAGATTCCTATATGCATATTCATGATGATCTTCTATTAGAAAATATTTTTGAAAATTTCTGCGTTACAAGATATCATGAATACTTAACCTAGTAAGTTCAATTTTGTGTTCTTGACCAACCACACTTGTTTTAGAGATTTTTTATTAATAAAATCTATTTATTCTTGTTAAAATTAGGTCTTTACCATATCTATTCCTTAAGGTCTTTATTTTTCAACATAAATCCTCATTTTACACATTGTGAACAAGTGTTTATATATTAGCTATTCCTAAATCCGAATTTTGTAGAAATAGTTTTTGAGAAAAACTCATTTGATACTTTAAAATTTAAGGCTCCATTATTACTATCCCCTAAGGACTTCATTTCTTTAATAAAACTTCCATTTTTAGGTTGAAAAATAGGTGTTTACATATCCTCTTTTCCTAGTTCGAATTTCATGTAACTATCCTAAGATCAAATTTTTCTATCTTATAAATATTTCTTGTTTAACAAATTTCTCTTAGTAGATCTACGATTAACTTACAAAAATCGTTTCCTATTGTTACTTATTTCATAAGCTTTTCATTTTTCACATTAAAATCATGTTTTGGAGTTGCAAAATAGGTTTTCAAAATGCAACTCATTGTCCATCCGAATTTACAAAAGTTTGTTTTTATAAAACCAAATTTGTTCTTGAGCTTTTTGGCTCATCTTCATAAATATCCTAGCTTTTAGGAGTAATAAAACATTCATTTACATAAGAAAAGATATTTATGACCATTCACTCATCCTAAGCATAATAAATGCATGAGATCTACAATATCATGTAAGAGAATAAATGTTTAAAAACTAGATCTAAGTGTAATGGTCATGTTAAATGCATGAAATAAAATATACTACTTATGACAATGATATAGTAGCAAGATTCCTACATGGATTCATCACTATATGAACATATATTATGATTATGAGGGAAACACAAGCTTTAATCACAAGATCCACAACTTGTGATGGCTTAATCTTCATGTTCTAGTGGTTTCATGTCCCTAGCATGAAGCTCATAGGGATTTTTTATAAATCCACACATGAATGATATCGCCATTACATGTCTTTGTGGTAGCATAGTTTAGGTCTATACCTATTTAGGCTTCGAAAACAAGAGGATTTGAAGAAAGAAAAATTGTTGTGTGAGTGTGTAGGGGGACGGGAGGTCATGAAAACAAAGGAAAGAAAAGAGAGAGTTTGTAAAATTTTGTAAATGTAAAAATGAAGAAAGAGAAAGGAAGGCATAAAAGAATATATATAGAAAATTGAATTAGGGTTTGTATGATTAAATAAAAGAATAAAAACAACACAGATTGAGGGGCAATGGAGGGGGGTATGCACCGGCCATAGGGGGAAGGGAAGAGAAAATAAGAGTTTTGCAATTTTTCAAATTAAAATTGTGTAATAAAATGTATTGGAAAAGTAAATGTAAAGAATGTGATGTAATAAGGTAAGGTTTGATTGTAAGGATGTAAGAGTAAGGGTATGGTTTGTGAGTGTGAGTAGGGTATGGGCTTGTACTTGTGAATAGTAATGAATAGTAGATTAGACAATTAAGTTACCCGTTAGTAAAGAAAATACGATATAAAGGCTATAATTGTAATTTTTATAAACCGAAAAATTATGATAAATATATTTTTGAATTCCTTATTAAATTCTGGTCTTAATGAGTATTCCAGAATATTTTTCTAGATTCAAGTCCCAGGGGCCGGTTTTTCGGAACGGATCCTGGTTGGGTTCGAAATAGATAATTTCTCAAAAACTGATCTTTTTATGTTTCGATATATTCTTTAAAACTATAATATATATTAAATTGCTCTCAAAAGATTTATGGTTTTATTCTCAGTGGAGCCGGACTTAGGGTTTCTAGGTTTTTAGGTTTCTTGCTAACCTTAGCTATTCCGGTTTAAGGTTTCGGTTTCCGATTTAGCTTTCGAAGCCAAGCTTGAAAATAAGGAAAACCGGGGCTTAGAGTTATGAATAAAAAATGCTTTAGCTTCCTTCTACTCTACTACTTATGTCTAGAAGAAGGATAATGAGTCCTATACGACCTCCATGCCAGTGAGCGCTGTAACCACATCAATGCATAATCGCTACACACTTAAGTCATGCGGGTTGGCTATTTTTGTCCAACAATGAAGGCTAATGCAAAGGAATTCATCCTGCAATGTGAACGATGTTAGAAGATCACCCCTATTAACCATGCTTTGAGCTCCGACCTACTCTACCTCACTAGCCTATGGCTATTCACTAGGTGGGGACAAGACATAGTCGAATCATATGGCCCCTCGATAAACCAAAGGAAGTTTATCATAGTCAGATGTGATTACTTCACAAAAATGGGTAGAGGCCAAGGCAGTAGCAAAATCATAGACAAGAATTTCCAATACTTCGTCTACACAAGCATTGTAGTTAGATTCAGAGTCCTACACTCTATCATAATGGATAATGGAAGACAATTCAATGCCAAAAGGATCAAAGACTGCTGTGTAAGGTATCACATCGCAACACACGACACCTCGGTTGCGCACCCTCGATCTAACGACCAACTCAAGGCCATCAACAAAACCATAATGCAAAGCTTAAAGGCTTAAGTTGACTGCTAGAATGGCAAGTGGGCCAATGAGCTACCCAACATTCTATGGGGATACCGCACCACTAGACGTACCCCTACGGATGAGACCCCTTTTTACCTCGCCTTTGGATTCGAGGCCGTCCTATCTATTGAACTTGAACTGTAGAATTTTTTCTTATAGTTTTACAATGAGTTGATCAACCAAGTCGACCTCGAGATGTGGTGAGCAAAAGAATCGCTGCCTATTAACAGAGGGTAGCCTGATACTACGTCAAAAAAATTAAGCACAAGGTTTTTCTCCCTGATGACATTTGCAGACAATTAGAAACAATGAGGTTAGAAGAAGCTCGAGGAAAACTTGCCCCGAACTAAGAAGATCCTATTATAGTAAAAGAAACTCTAGGATACAGGGTGTATAAGCTTGAAACCTTGGGTGGCAATCTCATTCCTCGAATTTGGAGCGTCAACAACTTAAGGAAGTTTTTCAAATAGATGTGGATTGTCTTCACGTGTGCTTGTCATGAACATGGCTTTGTAAAGACAAAAGATTATGAATGAAATTAAGTTCCATATTAATGAGCTCCTTACAAATGCCTTTTTAAACAAGTATCCATAATGAAACAAGACCGACAAAGGCCTCAGGAGTCTACTAGCTCCACCCTCTCATGCTGGTAGAGCTCAGATAACTTCCTCTTAAGTATAACTCCCCTCGTAAGCTTAGGTAACTCCCTCTTAAGGGTAACCCTCTCATAAGCTCAGGTATTTCTCTTCCAAGGGTAACTCCCCTCATGAGCTTGAGTAACTCCTTCCTAAGGATAACTCCCCTCGTGAGCTTAGTTAACTTTCTCTTAAGGGTAACCCCCTTGTGACCTTAGGTAACTCCCTCGTGAGCTTGGTAACTCACCCCACCACTAGCTTAGGTAACTACCCCCTTTAGGGGTAACTCCTGTCGTTGCCTTGATTAACTTCATCCTAAGGATGATGCTCCTTAAGAGCTCAGTTATTCCCCTCATAATTTCGACCAAGACTATTTTTAATGTGCTAGATAAGACATCGACTATGCACTATGAACATAAAGAATAAAATGAAAACCAAAAACATTAGATTCATTGATTTCAAGCAAACTATTATAGTAATTTTGACTGGCATCTTGGCCAGGATAGTTTTGAATGGTATTTCAGCTAAAAAACACGAAGTGGAATTTTCACGAGTATGAGAATCAAGCAGACTTCAAACCTTAAGCTGGGAAACTCCAAAAAGGATTTGAACTTCAAATTAGAAGAATTCTCCCACACTCAGCTAACTACAACTCAAAAATGTGGATTCAGGTTGAACACGACACCTCTTCCTTGACCTTTCGAGTTGTCCATCAACCTTCTTGGTTGGCTATGGATGACAATGAATCTCGGCTCAAGAAGAAATCAACACACCCATGAAGAGGAGGGTAAGGTCAAGCCTCTCATGATGAGCCAGTGCATAATAAGCCATTAGGAGACTGTATCACTCCTCAAAGGGTACCTTAAACATGGCAGTTCACCACACACAATATAAAAGCTTAAGAGTGACTACTTTAGTCATGCAAAAGCTTTGATATCAGGTGTACGACATACTTCACTACAATAGAGGACCTTCCTTTGAAATTAATAGTTTAAGGAGATAAAATTGATAGTATCTAAGAGTACAATTCATGACTTCGTAAGTTAAATAAAATAAGAGTCTTAAAAATCAAAGGGGCATACCCCTGTCAAAATCATTACAAAAGTCTCAAAGTCTAACTTCCAAAATAAATTAACTTAGGAGATTTCTATGGAAGTCTATGCCTAACATTACATCATGGACTTCCTCCAAAAGCTTCTTAATCCAAAAGATCTGTACATGGGAGAAATATCCTCTTGGCTTTAGCCAAAGATGGGAAAGCTACAACAAATATCTAAAGGGGTATAAGCTTAACTTGCTTAGTGAAAAATATTCTTAAATTAACGTACCTATACAAGGAAATCAAACATGTTATTTAAATAATCCTATGCAATGCAACAACCAAGTGACCAAGAAATGCATATAATCAACCAAAAATCATATGTTTGAATGGATTTACGCCCTCCATTCAGGGTTAGGTGTTTCAGGCCCATACGACTATAGTTTGCAAATATGTTTTGTAGATTTTTCAGGCTACTATTCGCCACTAAAACTTGTAGATCTTATAGGCTCCTAATAACCACCGCTACTATACTCTTGTCCCACCAAGAATCTCCAAGATTTGCATATTTTCAGTCTCACGAATAAAGCAAAATAAGAAAAACATAGAGTCTTAGATTATATTCAAGGCTCCCGGAACTTTGAAATGGACAAGTCCCATATTTGTTTTGACTTGATGAAAGACAAGTCTAAGATTAGAATTTTAACTAGTCTTATTTATTTGCAAAGAATAAATAATAAGTAATGAAATAGGAGCATTAATACGATGTTAGATTAGTGAGCTTTAGGCTCTAAAATATATATACACAAACTTATAAATACTAACATATAAAAAGTTATGCGAGGATAAAAAATACAACATAAACATAAATTCAACATGGAGTTAAACAAGACATGAACACTATGTTGTTTTTATGATTTCATTCCTTAGCATAAGCTTATAGAGATTTTATTTGAAATCATAATATACAAGTTGTTAATGTTATGTTAACATAACTAAAGAGGGGGCTTTAGCATTTACCTAAGATTGAATGATGGAAGATGGAAGATGGATGAAGAAAATTTGTGAAAATCACAATGAGAGGGGGGTGTGTTGCTCACCGCAAGGAAGGGAAAGGAGGAGGTTTATGGAGGAAATTTTCAAGAGTTTTGTTATGTGTGTTTGAGTGAGTGTGTAAAGAATTAAGGAGAGGGGGTATTTATAGAGTTTTAAGGTGAAAATTAGAGTGATTTAAATTAATTGAAAAAGAAAATAAATAGATAGATAAGAGGGAGAGAGGACGTCAGTTTTAGGCATGAGAGAGGGAAGAGAGAGATTAAAAATTAATTTGTAAAGAAAAGCAAGTAATATGTAAGTTAAGTTATGTATAAAGTAGTATTGAAAAAGAAAATGTAAGAAATATGTATGTAAGATTGTAAGAATAGGTAGTAAGAAAATGTATAGATAGTGGAATAGTAATGAATAGTAGCAAATAGTAATTAAATAGAAAACATTACAATTTAATTACCGGTAGTAAGAAAAATACGTATAAATGAGATATATCTGATGTTTTTAGAAATCGAAAAACTTGTGACTGATATTTTTACGATTTCTTATCATAATACGAGTCTAAATTGATTGTCAAAATATTTTCATTGTTTTGCATGCTGAGATCTTGATTTTAGAATAGATCCTTTTTGCTTTCGAAATGAGCAAATTTTTAGCGAATATGATCTTTTTAGGTTATAAGACATTATTTCGAACTATACCTCAAGTTTATCTCATTTTCACCGTTTTAGGATTTTGTCGAGCTCGGTTTTTTCTCCTCTTCTCCTAAAGGTCTCGATCCATATAAAACCTAACCCATTTGATATGGAACACTCAACAAGGAACCAATAGGGTTTTTGTAAAAAGTCCAGTTTTCGAAAAATGGTTTGATTGGAGTTGCTACCGGCTAAAGCCGAAAAAAGAGTGAACTAGAAACCAAATGGGTGGTTTGGTTTCCAGTTCTGCCACTGGTACGCGTGAAAAACTAAAAATTGATGGATCTAGGAGCTGCTATTTTAAAACCCAGGCCTTGGATGGGCTTTATAAATTTTGAAAATATTAGCAAAAAATGAGGTTAATTTTGGATTTTTTTAATCAAATTTTTAGTTTTTTTTTTTAAAAAGAGATTTGTATATATATTTACAAAAATATTTTTTTTTGTTTTTTTCTTAAAAGTACCTAAAGGTTTTTTATTATTGTAACCGCCCCGCAGGTGCCTACGTATTCGTAAGCCGGAATCAGGTCCCCGTAGTTCATTTTGATTTTTGTAAAATTTTTAATTGGTTTGTCTTTTTTAATTTTGAAAACCCACCAAGCTTAAGTGATTAATCAATGGGTTTTGGTTTTGGAAATTCCTAAAGAAATCTAATTTTGACTTTTTTTGGTTTTTCAAAAATTCCTAAAAGATATTATTTTTTTTAAAACCCCATTTATTTTTGTTTTTTATTTTTAAGAAATCAACTAAGATGATATATATATATATATATATATAACATGCTATAGAAAGATTTTCTAACATTGTATACATGCACATGTAGATAAAAAACCTTTTTGTTGATATTGTAAAATTTCTCATTTTTAGGTTTTTAAAACAAAATTAATATTTATGAAAGACTAAAAAAGACTAATCACATAGAACAGTTTGTGAAATCCTATTGATATTACTTTAACTCAACATTGGCAAGTCACCATTCAATTGTCATATATCAAATATATTATTCATTCATCAAAATGGTGATTTGAAAACTATAATCTAACAAAACCATATATATATATATATTGTTTATTTTCATAATTTGACCTAAAAATTTATTCACTAATCATGCTAAACATTTATATCCTAAATTTGATTTATTTACTAATTTATTCTTTGATCTATCTAAATATTAATATCCTATACTTAACATTAGCAAAAATATAGCAAGCAAACTATGTATAATCACACACACACACACACACACACAAATATATATTTTTCTTCTTCTTTTCTTTTTTTTTCCCTTTTCTCTCTCTTTTTTTTTTGTTTATTTTTCTCTCTTTCTTTTTTTTTAATTTTCAGATTTTCACTATTTTCCTTGTTTTTTTAGGTTTTTTACATTTGCAAATGCCTGTACCATGCATGATATTGTATAAAATAAGCAAATAAATTACCTTGAGTCAAAGATAACTAAACATTATAAACTAAAGCAGAAAAAGATGGAAAAGGATTAAGCTCTATCACATGCACGTATTGAACCTTCCTTGCACGTCGGAACAGATTGGAATGTGGAGTGGGCTACATTGAATCGGGTTAAGTGCATGTGGGTCTTGGTACTTGCAAAACAAAAAGATGAAACAAACTTTCTCTTTGGTTTAATTGAAAAGCTAATGGAGGCCGCTGTTTGGTTGGATTGGTTTCTGGCGCAACTAGTGGTTCTGGTGGTGTGTGGTCCAGGTGAGATAGAAGAGCCTGGTGGTTCTTAGGTTTAGGTTCTGGGTTTGGTCGTGTTTAGATTTGGGTGTTGGTTTCGACTATGGAGGTTTGGGTTGATGGCTGATGATGTTGATGTTTGGGTGTGTGAAGGACTTGGTTACATGTTGGGTGGTGGCGGAAGACACAGATGGGTCTCAAGGTAATGGTTTGTGACTAGAGACTTGCGGTGGTCTCCACGAGTTCGAAGTGGGTCAAGGTGTTGTTGTGAGAGAGATCGTGTTGTATAATATTAGTATTTCAAAAAGAATAAGTCTCACATTCCTTAGACCTTGTTGTTTGTCCTTATTTATTAACTTACTTGTATATGTGGGCTTGTAAACAAATAGTGAAAAGGCATGGGCTCGCGCGCACAAAGCATGAATCGGGCTAGTGTAAATTTGTGGATTTGCGCCCCCACCCACCCCCCTCCCCCCCTACACGTGTAGTTATGAGTCTCGGCTCGGTTCATATGAATATTTTTATTTCTATATATTTATTATTTTAATAAATTTCGGATAATATTTGTTGGATAATATTAATTTTATCAGAAAACAAGCATTTTGCCCACTTCAAATTTTAGTTACCATGATATTCGGATTACAACATCCACTATACCAATATCTCGGCCATTTTCAAAATGATCTTATCTATCCGTTATTAAAAATATCTTTCCTGGATAATATTAACAAAAGATCCGTTTTCTTTTAATTTTTAAATAGCTTATCTCTCTCTCTCTCTCTCTCTCTCGATATTATTATTTTTCTTTGTCTTCTTCCTCGCTGGGTTTTCTTTTCTTCTGTTGTTCCTGCTGCCTAGTTTTGCTAGAGGGCTTGTTGAATCCTGTGGAATACGTCTATATTTGGCGAATTATCCTTAAGGACAATGCCTTGCATGCCTCAAGTATCTTACAAACCCAAACTTTTCCACTCAATTTAAACAACAGATCGTTGGTTGAGAGAGGTCAGTGGTGGTGAGTTCGTGAATGGTGGTCAATTAGGGATGGTGGTTGGACTCGATTGGTGGTGATTTCCACCAGTGGGGCGGAGGAGGTTGAAAGCCAAAGAGAGGAGTCGGGGTGGCAAAGGAGATCTTGTTCTACATTCGGTTCTGTTTTGTTTCGTATTTTGGGAGGTGTTTTCGAAGTGGAGATCTAGGTTTGCGGTCGGTCATGCTTTAAAGGAGATATGAGGAAGGTGGAGGGGCTAAGAGTAGCCAGTAATGGCTATTGAATGTTCGTGGATTTCTGCAATACGGAAGTGTGTAATGAGAATGGAGGAAAAATCCGAATACGGATTTAGCTCGGATGTAAGCTGAATGGCAATTTGCAATACTCAAATTTAAGTATTAGGAGCAAATATTTTTGTATTTCTGTATATTTTTGGGTTGCACTTCGTAATACATATTTATAGATGAGATAGGCTCCCTAAACTATGTAATAACAGAAAAATAGAAAATTGGAATAAAATCAAATCTGTAGCATGTGCAACTATGCTACGTAAGAAACAGTTACAACTAATTCTGTTAAAAGGATGGATGGGCTCTCATTATTGTTGAGTCACAACTGGACCCGACTAGACTGTAATTAATATTGAGCCCATTCTCACTCTCAGCCGAACCCAGCCCATAACACACAGTCGGACCCAGCTCAACTTTGCTTGTACAACTCCGTCCTTCTTCTTCATTCTCCTCTACACAACTATCACTTACTTTACTAACTCTCTGACAACAGCTACTGTTCTTCATTTCCTCCTTGACTTTGTTAAACAAGAACCCTAGAAAGCTGCTACCTTGTTTTTCTCCGATAACAATCCCTTCCCCATTAAAATCCCTTGTCTACAAGGGACACTGAGGAAATCGAAGTTGCAAATCGCTGAAGTACTCCCAAGTAGCTTCGGAAGGTGATAGATTCTTCCATGAGATAAGTAACATTGTCTCTGCCTTGTTGTTTCGTTTCACCATTTTCCTATCCAAAATAGCTAATGGTTCTAACGATGAATCTTCTTTTGTTGTAGGCAAAGGAGAGGCAGTCACTGGGAGAGATCCATGATAGGGTTTCAACTGTGACACATGGAAGGTGTGGTGGATGCTTGCTTTAGGAGGGAGATCTAGTTGGTAAGCTACCTTCCCTTTTCGATCTTTTACCTTATAAGGCCCGTAGTAGTTCTGGCTTAATTTTTGATTCCGTGCATGCTTGAGTGCCATTTGTCTATACGATAATAGCTTGAGTAGAACATAGTCTCCGATGTTAAACTCTCTTTCACTTCTTTGTTTATCACTCATGAGCTTCATCCTTTGTTATGCTCTATTGAGATGAAATTTGAGCGTCTTAAGCATGTCTTCCCTAGTAGTAAGCATACTATCCACCGTAGCATTACGAGCATCTCTAGGAACATAAGGAAGATGTAGAGGGGGAGGGTAGCCATAGAGTATCTGAAAAGGAGTGTATTTGGAGCTGGTGTGGTAATTCGTATTGTACCACCATTCAGCCAAAGGTATAAAATGACTCCATCTGTTAGGAATCTCCCCTGTCATGCATCGAAGATATGTTTCTAGGCACTTATTAACCACTTCCGATTGACCATCGGTTTTGAGGATGGTAGGAAGTGGATAAGTTAAGAGTCACACCTTGCAAACTTAGGAATTCCTTCCAAAAAGAGCTCACAAAAATTGGGTCTCTATCACTGGTGATGGTCTCTGGCATGCCATGCAATTTGTAAACTTGCTTCAAATATAGCTGTGCTACCTGCAGTGCTGTATAGGGGTGAGATAGTGTCAAGAAATGAGCATACTAACTTAATCTGTCTACCAACACCAAAATTACTTCCTTCCCATTCGACCTTGGCAGTCCCTTAATGAAATCCATAGTTATTTCCTGCCAACACTCATTAGGAACTGGTAGGGGTTGCAGTAGTCCTGTATAAGCCACATTCTCAAATTTATACCTTTGACATATTTCACAGCATCTTACATACTGCCTAATTATTCGTTCAAGTTTAAGCCAATAGAAAACTGAGGAAATTCTTTTATAGGTAGCTTATGATCCTGAGTGTCCCCCTAATACTCCCTTATGGTACAACTCTAGCAGTTTCTTCCTTATGTCCTCCGAAGGTCCAACAACTATTCGACCTTTCCTTCTCAATATTTCTTGATCAAAGCTGAAGTTCTTAACTACCTTCCCTTCCTTCAGCTGCTCAATCATCTTGGTATACCCGAATGGCAAATACCACCTTGCTTTGATTTCCTCCATCAACTCTGGAATAGTGGCTTGAATTGAGAGTTGATTTAATTGAGTTCCCCCACATCTGGATAAAGCATCTGCTGCATTGTTAGTCCTTCCACTTTTGAACTCGATTAAATAATCCAAGCCTAATAATTTGGTAATCCATTTTTGTTGATTGGGGGTCACCAACCTTTGCTCCAGCAAATATTTGAGACTCTGATGGTCTGTTCTTATCATGAATTGTCTCCCAAGCAAGTAGTGTCGCCATTTGTCAATGGCATACACCAAGGCCAATAACTCCTTGTCATAGACTGACATAGCTCTATGCTTTGGGGCAAGTGATTTGCTGATATAGGCCACTGGATAGTTATCTTGCATCAATACTGCCCCAATTCCATCACCACTTGCATCAGTTTCACTAGTGAATTTCCTACTATAATCTGGCAAACTTAGTACAGGAGAAGTAGTCATTGCATTTTTCAACTTATCAAATGCTTTTTGGGCAGCTAAATTCTTGCAAAACTGATCTTTGCGAAGCAAATTTGTAAGTGGTTTAGCAATAATTCCGAATCCCTGTATAAACCTCCTATAGTAACCTGCTAACCCCAGGAAACCTCTCAATTGTTTAACATTGGTAGGAGCAGGCCATTTTACAATAGCTTCTATCTTTTTAGGGTCGGTTGCAACGCCTTGATTAGAAATGATATGACCGAGGTAATCGATCTGTCTTACCCCATAGACACATTTGGTCCGTTTAAGATATAACCTCTCTGTCCTCAATATCTCAAAGACTATCCTCAAATGTTCCTTTTGTTGATCCAAGCTTGGGCTGTAAACCAAGATGTCATCAAAGAAAACCAAGACAAATTTTCTCAAATAGGGTCTAAACAGGTTATTCATAAGTCCTGGGAAAGTGGACGGGGCATTAGTCAACCCGAAGGGCATGACTCGAAACTCATAGTGCCCATCATGAGTTCTAAATGCTGTTTTATAAACATCATTAGGATGCATCAAAATCTGATGATACCCTGAACGTAAATCCAATTTACTAAAATAGCTAGACCCATGTAACTCATCGAACAGGTCCTCAATTATAGGAATTGGAAACCTGTCCTTTATAGTTAACTTGTTTAGATCCCTATAGTCTACACACATGCGCCATGTATTGTCTTTTTTTATAACCAACACCACAGGGGAAGCAAAAGGACTATGACTAGGATGTATTATTCCACTCAATAACATCTCCTTAATCATATCCTCAAAAACTGTTTTTTGAATTGAGGAATGGCAATATGGTCTTAGATTGATAGGTGTAGCTCCATCCTGTAAATGGATCCTATGATTACATGACCTATTAGGAGGTAATGCAGTGGGTTCCTCAAATAGGTCAATAAATTCTTCCAAAAGTTTGGTTAAATCAGGATGCGTACTTGACTCAACCAAAGGATCCTTAACAGTTACGGAATTACTAACAACCCAACATTATACCTTGAGTGCAGGACTATGAGTTGATAACATTGATGAAATTATATCATTAGTGACATGAGTAATTACCTCATTATGACCATGAAGTGTACAACTCGATCCCTTCCACTGGAACTCCATCTTCATTAGATTGAAATTCCATTGTACTGTACCCAAGGAGACCAACCAAGGCATTCCCAAAATTAAGTCATATGCTGTTAAGGGAAGTGCGTACACATTCGAGTGGAATTGTACTCCTTCCATCCACCTGCTAAATTGCTTAACCATAGAATAACTGTAAATTTTGACTCCATTAGCCAAATTAACAGTGACTGGTTCAATAGGAGTCTTCTCACAATTCCGATTATTGGCTAACTCCTCATCTATAAAATTAGATGAATTGCCTGTGTCAATTAGTATGCTCAACTTCTTTCTCTTGAAATACCCTTTCATACACATACTGTGTGCTACATTGTTATTGTCTTCTCCCAATGCACAGAGGGTTAAAGAGGCTAGATCTTCTTCCAACTTATCCATCTCCTCTGCTATAGAGTTTTCCTCATCTTCTTCCTTACCCACAACCAATAGATTTAGCCTTTTGTTTTTGCACCTATGTCCTGGACCAAAAGCTTCATCACACCAGAAGCATTGCTTTTTCCGTCTCTTCTCCTCCAATTCTTTAGGGGAGAATCTACGGAAATTCCTGGCAGTGTTGGGGTTATGGTTAGGGATTTGAGGCTGGGGATTAATGGTCTGTGAAATGGGTGTAGTGTTCTGATTAGTGTATGTTGGTGGCGTGTTTGGGACAGTGGTGGAATATTCTGAATAGGTATAGTTAGAGGTAAGTTTCTGGTTTTTTTGGCTGGTCTTGGTGGTAGAGTTTGTAGCATCTTGAAGTTTGGCTAGTGTATAGGCTTGGGACAATGAATTTGGTTGGAACATGCGGATGGGAAATGGGAAACTGTATTTCAGGACGTAATCCACTATGGAAACAGCTGATTAGCTGCGGTTCAGTCAATTGGTTCTGGGCAGATAGATGTAAGAATTGGTCAAGGTACTCTTGTAATGAATCTGTTTGTTGAAGTTCCTTAAGCTCAGCCATGGGATCTTCATAGGCTCGCTCATTAAATCTTGCCTGCAATGCTTTGGTTAATTCCTCCCAAGTGATTGGATTAGTCTCTGTCCTCAACTTCTCATAAGAAACATACCAATCATAAGGTTTTTCATCCAAATGCATGATAGCCGCTTTTGCTTTAAGATGATTTGGTGTCTCATCCAACATAAAAAATTGTTTAGCTTTAACTATCCAACTCTTAATGTTTTCGCCATTAAAGGTGGGGAATTCAATTTTGGTACTCCTCATGGGTAGCTGGTAGCCACTCACAACTACGCTAGTGCCAGGCAACCCACTGCTTGTCACATTTTCTACTGCCTTATTTTCATCAACATTTTTATGTGCACTAGATAATGTTTCCACTACTATAGGTTTACCCTTGAGCTTAGTTTTAAGTTCATCTATTACCTTAGATTGCTGCTCCAACATGGTTTGCTGTTGTTGCAGGGTGTCGGAGAAGAGTTTGATCCAGCCATCCTGCTTTTCGTTCTGCTCCTTCAGCAAGTTCTTCATCAACTCTTCAACCCTCTTAAATTCCCGAGTACCTTCTACCATGATAGCTCCTACAAAAGAGCTCTGATACCACTTGCAATACAGAAGTGTGAAATGAGAATGGAGGAACAATCCAAATATGGATTTAGCTCGGATGCGAGCTAAATGGCAATTTGCAATACTCAGATTCAAGTATTGGGAGCAAATATTTTTGTATTTCTTTATATTTTTGGGTTGCACTTTCTAATACATATTTATAGATGAGATAGGCTCCCTAAATTATGTAATAACAGAAAAACAGAAAATTGGAATAAAATCAAATCTGTAGCATGTGCAACTATGCTATGTAAGAAACAGTTACAACTAATTCTGCTAAAAGGATGGATGGGCTCTCATTATTGTTGAGTCACAACTGGACTCAACTGGACTGTAATTAATATTGAGCCCATTCTCACTCTCAGCTGAACCCAGCCTATAACACACAGTCGGACCCAGCTCAACTTTGCTTGTACAACTCTGTCCTTCTTCTTCATTCTCCTCCACGCAACTATCACTTACTTTACTAACTCTCTGACAGCAGCTACTGTTCTTCATTTCCTCCTTGACTTCGTTAAATAAGAACCCTAGAAAGCTACTGCCTTGTTTTTCTCTAGTAACAATTTTGGTTATGGAAATTCGAAAGCTTCAAAATTCGAAACCATTAATGCCATAGATTAATGAAAATGAATTAGTTCTTAGCAGTCTTCA
Organism: Combretum micranthum; assembly: GCA_024138025.1. NCBI lineage: Eukaryota > Viridiplantae > Streptophyta > Magnoliopsida > Myrtales > Combretaceae > Combretum > Combretum micranthum. The sequence continues at coordinate 1,047,456 of JAMXBD010000197.1, read as the reverse complement.
ATTTGACTTTTGGTTTTATAGGAAACTCAATAGCCATGTTCTAGAGAATTTGGATAAAAAACTAAAACAAAAGCTTGAAAATGAGCTCTTTAACTTAACAATGGTGGCTATGTTGGATGGGGAAGATGACACACTCACGCGTCCAAAAAAAATCTTCCCTTGCACACTCTTGTCGGATCGAACCCTGGGCATTCCCTTCACCTTCCCAAGCTTTAACCAACCGACACATCTTTGGCTTTTGATAAATTGGCCCAATTAAATTGGAATTAAAGCATTCAAAACAGGCCAAATACATTCCAAAATTAAAACAAACCAAAAAGAAAATAGGTCTAGATCCAAACTAATTTATAAAAATAGACCAAAACACTCTAAGACTAATATGAAAATTTCTTCATATTTTTCCTTTTTCCACTTTTTTTTTTCGTTTTAATTCTAGAAGGCTTATTTACTAAAAATATGAGATTTTCTAACTTTTTAATATTTTTAATTTTGCAATTTTTTTATTCTTTTTATTAATTTACAAATATTTTTGTCCTGTAAGTATTTTTGATAATTTTTAGTTTTTATTGTATTTTTTATTTTCTTTGGATTTTTTTTTTATGATTTTTGAATTTTCCATTTTTATTTTAATTTTTAAAAGAAGGGAAAAAATGGGGTATCGACAAGTTTTGAGCATGGTCTTGTCGGATTTAGATACTTTAGAACTTAACATAGGCTTAGGTCGACTTTAAGATTTCGGTTTGACTACTGGTTCTAAGAATTACTCGTAAAGCTATCATAAAATCTAGAAGTTTATAGGCCACGCTCAAAAGGGAGAACATGCCTGTGCATCCCCAACAACCTTTATTAGCCATGAAAATGGCCAAAAGAAAGGAGTTGGGAAGATGGAGAATGAGTCGGACAACCCCTCCACGATGACCTTAATCTCAAGCAATACGCAAAAGCTCAGATTGATGATGGAGGATGAGCCCTTGCTCATTTGGAACACGTTACTATGGTTACTACGACCTCTCCACCAAGTAATAGATCTTGGCGACCTCAACCCTGAGACCGTAGAGGGGAAATAGAGCCATAGATCGATTGACCGAGGTAGAAGTAAAAAATAGGCCTCGAGTAACACACTTAACTCATTAGCTAACCTTAGTGATGGACCCACGTAAACAGGGGCCCCAGAGCTTCTGACCCCTTTAAATAGAGACCATAGAGTACCAAAGACTTCATGTGATTTGTGACCTTCAGAGGCTTGAACTCTCGACCCCAATGACGGTTAATTGGAAGTGAACTCATGATTCACTCCACTCCTAGAAACAAAAAGAGAAACCTCTTCAAAATGCCAAAAATGAAAGGAGATAATTGAATTTGGTTTGTGGAGAAACACTCTACCCACCATCACTATTTATAGGCGGAAGAAAAAACATACCAGAGTTGGCATTGAATGCAGCTGAATCTCGATTATAAACTATGCTGATCATCCGATCGAGCCTTGAAAACACATGAATCTTGAAAATGATAAACTTATGGAAAAGGCATATTTGGTAGCGAGATAAGGTTGTGGCTTGTGATCACCTTACTATTACCTACCACCATATGGTGTACAAGCAAAAGAAGATATAGCACGTTAAATTATTTATTGCAAAGGCAAGTAGTCACAGTTTTGGTACTGGCCTCAAATCCTAGCTGAGCTTGGAATTTAAACTCTTAACAGAACTCTTAGTAAAAATATAAAACATAGTACAAATAAGCTCGAAAAGAGACATAACATCAAAGAAAAAAACTTCATTAAGACTAAATGATGTTAACGACGGCTATTACTTGCAAATACTACTGAGTTTGGTTCCTGTTGGAGTTTGTGATCCGATTTCTGTAACCGACTTCCATAGTTAAATGTCAATAAATGAATATTTGACTACACATTTATTATTCATTCATTATATATTTAACGGTCATAATTCAGGCCTTTATTACTCATTAATTACATATTTAAATGTCATAATTAGGCCATTATGTCGGTTGTCCTTACACACACACACACATATATGTGTGTGTGTGTGTATGTGTTGTTTCTAGGGTTATATACACAACACGTCACATGCACAAAATTTCCATTGAGAGATCTGAAAGTTTAAAGTTGTAATTCTATCAAATCTTTGTACTCCTACTTTGATATAGTGTGATTCCTCTCTCGCCTCTGCCCGTGGTTTTTTCTGAAAGGGTTTCTAAGTAAAATATGTGTGTTCTTTACTTTCTGCTTGCTATTATCATTTTCGATTGTGCGATTTGTTTATAACAAATTGGTATCAGAGCGTAGGTTTTGATAATGGCAACCATGAAGTATGATATTCCTCTTTTGGATCGCAACACTAGATTCTCCCTGTGGCAGGTGAAGATACGAGCAGTTCTAGCATAGATGGATCTTGATGATGCACTTCTGGGGTTTGACAAGATGCCTGCATCTTGGTCACCAGATGAAAAGCAGCAAAAAGATCAAAAAGCCCTTTCACAGATCCATCTCCATCTATCGAATCGGATTCTTCAGGATGTGCTTAAGGAGAAGACCGCGACTGCATTGTGGTTGAAACTAGAACAACTATGCAAGATAAAAACCTTAACCAGTAAGTTGTATTTGAAACAGAGATTGTATTCTTATTGTTTGGAAGAAGGTGCGTCTCTAGATGATCACTTAACAACCTTTAAAGAAATTATTTCTGATTTAGTAACATTGGAAGTCAAGTATGATGAAGAGGATTTAGGTTTAATCCTATTATGTTCTTTGCCTCCATCATATGCGACCTTTAGAGATACCTTTCTATATAGTCATGATGCTTTGTCAATTGATGAAGTTTATGCTGGTTTAAGCTCTTTTGAAAAGATGAAACATCTTGTAATCAAATCTGAGTCTACTTCTGAAAGTTTGGTAGCACGTGGTAGGAGTCAAGACCATAAGTCTGGTGGGAATTCTTGAGGCAAATCTAAATCTTCAAATAAATTTAAAACCTGTAACTATTGCAAGAAGAAAGGCCACATTAAGCATATTGTTATAAACTGTAGAATAAAAATAAGAAGACTAGTGAGAATCAAAAGCAAAATCAATATGATAAAACAATTAAGGCCGATGTTGTTGAAGATCATATTGATGGTGATCTTCTTGTTGCTTCTGATAGTGATTCACAGGCTAATAAAGAGTGGATTTTGGACTCTGGATGTACCTTTCATATGTGTCCCAATCGGGACTGGTTTTCAACATATGAAACGGTTTCTAGTGGTGTTCTTTTGATGGGAAATAACAGTTCTTGTAAAGTTGTCGGTATAAAAAACGATTAAGATCAAGATGTTTGATGGCATGGTTAGAACACTTGGTGATGTAAGACATGTTCCTGATTTGAAGAGAAATTTGATTTCTCTTAGTACCCTTGATCTGAAAGGGTATTGGTATACAGGTGAAGGTAGAGTCTTGAAGATCAGTAAGGGTTCATTGGTGGTGATGAAAGGCCATAGAAAGACTACTAATCTTTATTCATTGCAGGGTTCTGTTGTGACAGGTGATGCAACCAGTGGTTCCTCCTTGTCGGATGAAGATGCCACTAGGCTATGGCAATGCGTCTGGGGCATATGAGTGAAGCTGGTATGGCAAAATTAAGTAAGCGAGGACTTCTGGATGGGCAAGGCATCAACAAATTGAAGTTTTGCGAACACTGCGTATTTGGGAAGCAGAAACGGGTTAGGTTCACCACAGGTACCCATAATACTAAAGGTACTCAGGACTACATTCATTCTGACCTTTGGAGTCCTGCTAAAATACCTTCCAATGGCGGTGCCAGCTATATGATGACCATTATAGATGATTACTCCAAAAAGGTTTGGACATATTTCTTAAAGCAGAAAAGCGATGCCTTATCTACGTTCAAAGTGTGGAAAATGATGATTGAGAAACAGACTGGAAAACAGATGAAGCGTTTACACACTGATGATGGCTTCGAATTTTGCTCCATCAAATTCAATGACTTGTGCAAATTTGAAGGGATTGTTAGACATCTCAAGATTCCTAGTACACCCCAGCAAAATAGGGTTGCAGTACGTATGAACAAGACCATTATGGAGAAGGTGAAATGTATACTCTCCAATTCGAAGTTGCCAAAATCTTTTTGGGCGGAAGTTGCCTCCACAGCTTGTTTGCTGATCAATAGATCTCCGTCGACTTCCATTGAGAAGAAGACTCCACATGAGGTATGGTTTGGATTCCCTGCAGATTATTCTGATTTGAAAATATTTGGATGTCTTGCATATGCTTATGTAAACAATGGCAAACTTGAGCCTATATCCCTAAAGTGTGTGTTTCTTGGTTTCAAGACTGAGGTTAAAGGATATAAATTGTCATGTCCCGAATTGAAGAAATTTGTTATTAGTAGGGACGTTGTATTTGATGAATCTGCTATGTTACATGATTTATGTCCTACTGTTACTTTTGATGAAACCTAGCAGAAACCAAGTATGCAGGTGAAGTTTGATATCAATACAGATTCAACAAAGCCCATCTCTCAATCGACTTCTACATCTCAGCAGCCATAGTATTCAGTTGCCAAGGACAGACTCAGGAGAGAGATAAGGCCTCCACAAAGATATCGGGAAGCAGATCTAGTTGCATATGCGTTGAATGTGGCTGATGATGTCGATTCAAGTTTGGAACCATCTACTTACACAGAAGCGATTAGTTGTGATGATTCTGGTAAATGGATGATAGCCATGCAAGAAGAAATGGAATCCCTACAGAAGAATCGAACATGAGAGTTAGTGAAACTTCCCAAGGGTAAGAAAGCCATTTGCTGCAAGTGGGTTTATAAGAAAAAGGAAGGAGACTCAAGTTGTGAAAACCCAGACACAAAGCAAGGCTTGTAGTGAAATGATACAGTCAAATACCAGGTATTGATTTTACTGATGTGTTTTCTCCTATTGTGAAACACAGCTCGATTCGAGCACTGCTTGGTATTGTGGCTATGGAGGATCTTGAGTTAGAGTAGCTTGATGTGAAGACTGCGTTTTTGCATGGAGAATTTGAAGAAGACATTTACATGCACCAACCGGAAGGTTTTGGGGTCTTAGGGAAAGAAGACCATGTGTGCAGATTAAAGAAATTCCTATATGGGTTGAAGCAATCACCACGACAGTGGTATAAAAGATTTGATTCTTTTATGACTTCTTATGATTTCAGGAGAAGTAATTATGACATCTGTGTATATTTCAAGCGTTGTAAAGATAGGTCGTTTCTATACCTACTTTTATATATGGATGATATGTTGATAGCGGTCAAGGATAGAGGAGAGATTGACAGGGTTAAAGCACAATTGAATAAGGAATTTGAGATGAAGGACTTGGGTACAGCCAAGAAGATTCTTGGTATGGAAATTTCAAGAGACAGAAAATCAAGTGTATTACACCTGAGTCAGAAAGGGTATATTGAGAAGATACTCTCTAGGTTCGATATGAAGAGTGCTAAACCTGTTAGTACCCCTTTAACAGGTCATTTCAGACTGTCGTCTGATCAGTTTCCTAAATCAAAAGATGAAATTGACTATGTGTCAAAGGTCCCTTACTCTAGTGTTGTAGGTTCTCTTATGTATGCAACGATTTGCATGCGTCTAAATTTGGCATATGCCCTTAGTGTTGTTAGCAAGTATATGGCGAGTCCTGGCAAGGAACACCGGAAAGCAGTCTAGTGGATCTTTAGATACTTAAGAGGAACTAATAATTTATGTTTACATTTCGAGAAAACTAGGGATGGAGTCGTCGGATTTGTTGATTCTGATTTTGTCGGGGACTTGGATAAAAGAAGATCTATCACAGGGTATGTTTTCTCTCTCGGTGGCTGTGCGATTAGTTGGAAAGCCACCTTACAAGCTACTGTTACTCTATCCACTACAAAGGCGAAATACATGGCTATTACAGAGGCGATTAAAGAGCTATCTGGTTGAAAGGGTTGTTTTTTGAGCTTAGTAATTTGAAGACGTCTACAGTATTTTGTGATAGTCAAAGAGCGATTTTTCTGACTAAGGATCAGATGTTCCATGAAAGGATTAAGCATATCGATGTCCGTTGTCACTTTGTGCATGATATTATTGCTTGAGGAGATATTGCAGTGAGCAAGGTAAGCACTCATGACAACCCTACAAATATGTTGACTAAGACACTTCCCATTGCAAAGTTTGAGCATTGCTTGAACTTGCTAAGTGTCGATAACTGATTGATTCCTTTGAGGAACTTATGGAAGAGGTGGAGTTGTTTATCAAAGTTTTGGAGTTTATTGTGTTTGTTTCTCCAGAATTCGTGTCAAGGTGGAGATTGTTGGAGTTTGTGACCTGATTTCTGTAACCAACTCCCGTAGTTAAATATTAATGAATGAATATTTGACTACACATTTATTATTCATTCATTTTACATTTAATGATCATAATTCATGCCTTTATTACTCATTAATTACATATTTAAATGTCATAATTAGGCCATTATGTCGGTTGTCCTTACAAACACACACACACACACACACACACACACACATGTGTGTGTGTGTGTGTGTGTGTATTGTTTCTAGGGTTATATACACAATACATCACATACACAAAATTTCCATTGAGAGATATGAAAGCTTAGAGCTGTAATTCTCTCAAACCTTGGTACTCCTACTTTGATATAGTGTGATTCCTCTCGCACCTCGGCCCATGGTTTTTTCTGAAAGGGTTTCCACGTAAAATCTATGTGTTCTTTACTTTTTGCTTGCTATTATCGTTTTTTATTGTGCGATTTGTTTATCACAGTTCCTACATGATCAAACAAAACACAAAGGCAAACTAACGCTAATTAGCAGAATATTGGCCAAAAATCTCCTTGCTGGTGATGGGTTAAGTGACAGTAACAACAACTTCCCCTTGTGGCTCGGTTGAAACACCTCCATCCACGTCGACATCGTTATTCTGAGACTCCAAAGTAACTAGCATTGTCACAACCTCCACCTCAGGAATGTCCTCCCTATCCCCTTGTGTCATGTTATCGGCAGCAAGCTATCCCTGCTCCACAATAGCGTGACTTCCCCTGCCTCTAGTGTGTGCTCCTCCTCCTCCTCGTCTTCATTGTCACCATCCTCTAAAACAACCTCACCTAGACGAGTTGTTAAGAAGTTGAGGGCTAACTTAGGAAATTGCCCGAGAGTCTCATCATGAACAACCTAATCACTTTCCCTAGTGATCATCTGCTGACACTTCATCCACCTCTGACTAATGAAGGGCTCTTGTTGAATATGCTTCCTCGTTGACTCAGGAATAATTTGCCCCTTGTTAAGCTCAATTGTTCTGACCAGAAATAAGGAAACAACAAAAAATAAGTCCACTGGAACACAAATAATGAAAAACAAAAGTAAAAGAGGAAAAAATGACCAACCTTGAAAGTATCATTTTCTCCCTTAATCCTATTACAATTTGTTGTCAACTCCTTCACATGGAATAACAAAGCATCTCGCTTCTCCTCTGAGTCTTTTCACTTCCTCTCCAAATCGCTAACATCACTCTTCATGTTTGATTGTACTCGTAGGGCCTCACCAACCTGCTACTGCACATGGATAGCCACCGTGTCAACATGATGGACGAGCTAGTCCCTCTACTCCATTACCTCACTCTGTAGCCTAACCTTTCTATACCTCTCCTCAGAAGCCTCCTTCTCCAACTCGACAACACGAGCCTTCAGCTGCTCTAGGTCATCAATCGTCCGTGGAGAAAACACCAAGTGAAAGAGTGGCAAGAAAAAAAAAATGACAATCGTACACTAATAGAAATTACAATGCCTCAATTCAACCTTGCGTACATTGTAACCTCAGAAAGCCATAACCCACATGAGCCAAGATCACATAAGAAAGAGAGCGAACAAAAGGTGAAGGGAGAAGGGCAGTGAGAAGATACCTCATATAACTTGCAAGCAAAAATGTCTAACACATGATCCTTAGATTTTTTCTCGCTTAACATAGTCCTCACTCTGCTCCTATCATCTATAGTGGCAAGGTCCTCAAACGTTCCGCAATTGATGGTTACGTCACTTTATTTAACCACCCTGCCTTGCACAATATTGATCTGGGCCCCACCTGGCTAACTTCCGGCATTGACCGATTTAGTAGGATTAATATTGCTTCTAGCAGCCTTAGCTTTAGGAGACCCTAGCTAGTAGGAAGCATAGCAATAGGAGAATGAGGAGGTATGCTTTGCACTTTGGGTGAGCGATGACTTAGTAAAGTACTTTGGCACTAAGGAACCACTTACGGGAGACTCCTTACCGCAACAACTACATCCTAGGAACTCAATGGCAATCTGACTTAAACATCCTACCCAAGAGGAATAGGATAGCCAAGCCCCTCAGCCACAACCGCCCACTTCTTCGTAGTCATCTTCAACTTTGTAGCCTTTTTCCTCTTCTTGCTTGACGAGCTGGGGAGAAGCTCGCCCGTATAAATTGTCAGCATAAGAACATCTACAAGAATATAACAAAAACAACATCAATCAACAAATAATAATAAAAGCCTATTAAGTCGAACTTATCTACCAACAAAAAATAAGAACACTGTAAATTGACACAACCACTCTACAAAAGAGCTCGACTTAAAAGCCTTCACGATGGAGAGGGAGGGGGTGGGGTGGGGGGAGGATAAGGATAAGAGAGAGAGAGAGAGTGAAAGAGAGAGAGAGAGGTGATGTCCACAAATACAGAACTAAGCCTCAGGAAACAGAGATAGCCTCACTCTCAGAAACAGTTACTCCCTTTAAAAAATTTCTCACTACAAGTGAGGCATTATAAGGCTTCCCACCTCACCCTTCCAACGCTTCCTCCAACTCCTTCAACCCCCTGGCATCATATGGCATCAATTTTTTTAGCTTTTCTCATTGGATAGGCTTACACCAACCAACCCAAGAATCGAGCCCCATTGTGCATCCTCTTTTAACCAACTACCCAGAACTTGCTCTTCCAGTAAAACCCATTCAAGCTGGTGAGACCGGTGAGGAGCTAGATACTCTTAGGTTGCTTGGCATGATACCACTACCCGTATTTCAACCTTTTATACATAAAAATTGGTGAAACGAGGCTGGAGTAGGCTACACCATGATGCTAAGATATATGGCCTCACCAATATCAGCTAGGCATTGTGTAATAGTTGAGCCAGACAAAGTTGATGGTATTTGAAGAACTCCTTTTGAAAAGGGGAGAAAGGCATCGTCAGGCTGAACTCAAAAGCCCTCTTATATAAGGCAAACCACCGACCACCAAGGAGACAGACTCGATCCAATCTTAAAGGCATGATGGCCTCCCATTCTTGAGGAGCACTTTGCATCTCCTTTCGGTAGATAGCCCCGAGGGCCTTCTCAAAGTGCTTGCAATGAATCTTGTCAGGACCATCACCTCAAGTTGCTATTGTATATAAAGGGACAACCCCACACAACAAACTCCACCAACCCCCCCCCCCCCCCCCCCAAAAAAAAAAAAAAAAAAAAAAACCTTCAGAAGGATACTTGTGTAGGGTATTGGTAGATCTCATCGACTAGCTATGCATTGCTTAAGATGGCCCGTCTCTATTGACCACACATATACCTCGCTAGATCCCTCTCCACGGCTGCTAACAGAACCCGAACCACCACTCTTTGACCTTTTTCCACCACTCAAGCCCGAATCATGTGAAAAAGATTGGGTATCAGAGTTACCTAAGCTTGACATCCTCCCCATGTGTAGGAAGAAGAAAGCGTCTGAAGAAACTTAGCACCTTTGCTTCATTGCATGAAAATGTTTTGTGAGTAGATGAATCCCATAGAAAGGAAAAATCTCTCTCTCTCTCTCTCTATATATATATATATATATATATATATATGATGAACAAAGGAAGATCAAGAGACTATCGACCGCCTAATACTTAGGAACTGCGTGACCCAAATACCTGGGGCCCATCACAGTAATCATCATAATTGACACGACCCTTGTCATGTCCCTTAGAAATCCCACTAGGCTTCCCCAGCAAGCCTGATGAATGCGAATAAAAAATGATGAACTAGCTTACTAGTCAACGAGCTCAGTAAGTATAGACACCAACAACTGTGGCATTAGGGGATTCGTCTCAGAGAACAATGACATCAGGAAAGCTCTGGTAATGTGACGACCTCCTTTAATACACCTCACAAGTTAAGCTTAGTATGGTCACTCTCCTTACCCTCAGGCAATGCGAGTGAGTGTCACGCCCCAAAAGGTACCCTAAATGTGGCAGTCTGCCACATATAATATCAAGACTTAAGAATGACTACCTTAGTCACGCGAAAGTTTCGATATTATATGTAAGGCATCTAACATAACAGTAGGAGACTCCGATAAGATGTGTGGTTTAAGTAGTAATATAAAGCATAGAAGAACTAATAAACATATATCCACCACATAATAAGGTCTTTACATAAACTTAAGGGCATTCCCCCAATCAAATCTAATGATCTTTATATGCAAGGCATCTAACACAACAGTAGGAGACTCCGGTGAGATATGTGGTTTAAGTAGTAATATAAAGCATACAAGAACTAATAAAAATATATCCACCAGATAATAAGGTCTTTACATAAACTTAGGGGCATTCCCCCGATCAAATCTAATGATCTATAATACAACTTAAGTCTTAGATGCATAAAACTCTATAGCCAAAAGATTTTAAAGGAATTTCTATCTAAAGCCTTTGATCGAATTCCACTAAAAAGCTTTCCAAAAGCGTGGCCTAACCTGGATAAAAGGAGACCTTGGTTAGATTATAAGGTGTTCTTGTGACAACAAAATTTATGGGAGTGTAAGCTTAACTAGCTTAATAAGAATATTCTTGAGTTATCATACTTGAATCAAAATATCAAACAAGTTATAATTAGACAAACATTTGTGATGCATTAAACACGTAAGCAAGCAAGACATATGGTTTTCTAGGAACCATATGTTGAATGAATTACACCCTTCATTTGGGGTTAGGTATGCCAGCCAATGACGACAACACTTTTTAAAATAAAACTTTTATAGATCATACTGGCTACTACTCGCTAACACGTAGATACTACCAGTTATACCAACCAACACTATTATATCATTGTCCCACCAAGTGTATAATAGCGAATGCAATGTGACTCAATACATGATATACATAAATCCATTTATTAAATTCTTTCATGTAATTAAAATAGCTTAGAGGTGATAATAGAATTTATAGACACATCAATATGACAATATATATCAAACTTGTAATTAACAACAATTCATATCTCGATATTCTTAACATAATTTCAACCAGTATTAGAAGGAATATGCACTTTCCATTTTCATCTTGTCCTACTTCTAGTGCTTCTAATATTACAAGCACAAGTATGAGTATGAAAACTTAAGGAAGTAAACTCACTCGGCCATGACGTGGATAAACTCCTAATCAAAGCAAACTTCGGGATACGGGACTTCTCCTTCCTTGTCACTTAGACAAAATAAATACCAAAAATGAGAATTTCTTAGAAATTCTACTTAAATTTTCTAACACTATCTTCTATTTATGGTAAAAATCGAATTTGTGAAAATTCCAACCTAAAATGGCCATAACTTGCTTATTTTAACTCAGAATTTCGCATATTATATGTTGTTTTCTACCAACTTGAAAAGATCTATCCATTTATAAGGTTATTTTTTTCATAAAAAGCCATTTGGGTTCCAAAAAATCAAGGTACAGATTAATTACGAAATTCCCAGCCCTTAAAAATATGATATTCTAGACTTTTCTTTACCTAAAATTCTTAAACAAATATATAGATGTGTACATGATTGGACAAATCCTTTTGATACATAAATATACTCATATTTTATGCATGATTCTATTGGTGTAGTCTCAACAATTATTTTTTTTGTGAAATGACTTGTCTTATGGGTTTGAAAAATTGGACTTTCAAAATTTTATCTTTAAGTGGTTTGAAAGAAATTATAAATTTTTGGGTTTTTATAAATAAGTGTTTTCCTTTTTATATTTTTATTTCATAACTCTTCAAAGATAAATTAATTTCCAAAAATTTTGGTCATTTAAGTTATCTACCAATTTTATTTCTAGTGATTGAAAAATAAGATTTTAAAATTTTTCTTAAGTTGTTGATAGTATCTAATGTTTTGAGTTTTATTAAATGTACGTTCTCTCATTATATTTATGTTCTTCTACTTCTTAGAAAATAAGTTTACCATTTCAAAACTTTACTTTATTAGGTTGTTGGCAAATTTATTTCACTAAGTTGGTTTCCAAAAGAGTAAGTTGACTTTGCCTTGATTTTGAAAAGCTTATTTTATTCTTAATATTTTTCAAGTGGTAGCATAACCCTTTTAAATAAGTTTATAAGAAAAGCTTTTATAACAAAGAATTATCAACATTAGAACTTAGTAAAAATTTTATCTTGACTTTCAAAAGAGAATAATTGTACTAAAAAATAAGTCTTGTAGAAGCTTACCTAATAAGTGATTTTCAAATTCTATGATGAATCTATTGAAGTTTTGTAAAATCTAAAGTTTAAATGAAAATTTTCTTTTAAGTGCTAAAATCATCTCTACGGAGTATTTAGTTTCTATTTATAAAAGAAAAGAGTTCCTTTTATCGTTTGAAGGAATCTTTATTGTGACAACATCATTATGATCATGCATGGATATTATTAAGCAGCTATATGAAGGATGTGAATAATTCATGTAAAGAAACATAGAGATATAAAAAGCAAATAAACATATATATATATATATATATAATGTCAAATATTGAGATTCTTAGCTTCATCAAGACTTTTCAGGACTAAGAATGGACTAGTTCCTCTCCCTCCTCCTCTCTCCCCCATCCCCATCCCCATCCTCTCCCCACCCAAAAAAAAAAAAAAAAGTAAGAAAAGAAAAATCGTAATAATAAGAGCATGTTAGTAAGAAGTTAGTGAGCAATTTAGGCTCTAAGAAATATAGATATAGATATACATAATATATATATATATATATGGAGTTAGATTAGAGCAATAATAATAATAACAATATAATAATATAACAACATTAATAAATTTTGTTCCTGAACAAGAACAAAACATGAACATATTGTTGCTTTCATAACCTTATTGGTTTAGAAAACACACATCATGGTCACATTAAGTTACATGACATGAAGATAAGTATATAAGAACTTTTACCTAAGGTAATATGTGAGTTGGAGAAGAAAATGAAGTAATTGTAGTAGTATGTGGAGGATGATTTTATGAAGAGAAGAGAGAGTTGGGAGAGAGGATTTGAGGAGAAAATTTGATAGGAAAAATGAGATGTGTGAAAGAAATGGAAGGAGAGAGTGTATTTATAGATAAAAATGGAGTCAAATTAGATGTAATAAAATAAATTAAAAAAGAAATAAATTAGAGAGAGGAAGGAGGGGGTAGCGCCGGCCATATAGGGAGAAAGGAGAGAGAGTGAGTGAAAAAAATTGATTTTGATAAAGAAAAATAACAAAGTGCAAGAGAAGTTTAGTAAAAAGTTGTATTAGAAATGAAAAATTGTAAGAATAGGTATATATATTGTAAGAAGTAGGTTGCAAAGAAAAGTAGAGATAGGTGAATAGTAAAAATTGTACAATGAATAGTATACTAGACAATTAAATTACCGTTAGTAAAAAAATATGTGTAAATATATTATATTTGATATTTTTAGTTATCGAAAAATTAAGAAACTGATATTTTTGAAATCCTCATACTATTACAAGTCTTTGGTGTTGTTGGAATATTTTTACTATTCTAAGGCACCAGGACACGTTTTTTTTTTTGGAAACTAATCTGTTTGGGTTCAAAACGAATCGAATTTTGACAATGATCTTTTTGAACTATCTCATATTATTCCAAACTATGATTTACCATAAACTTATTTCTATTATTCTCAGGTTTCGAGTGTGGGATTACCGAAGTTAAAACCACTAGTATGCATTGATCTCTATTGACTTTTGAAGTTCTGGTTTGACCAGAGTTAGGGTTTAGTCTAATTTTACCTTAAAATTGAGGGGTTTACAGTGAGGGGGACAAGGGTTGACAGCCAAATACGAGCCATGGATCGTTCGGACTATTGTCGTCGCGACTAAGTCGCAGGCCCCATAGATTGCATGGTATGGTTTGGTATGGTTTGCTTTTCGAATCAAACTGAATTAAACCATAATAATATGGTTTAGTTTTTTTCTAAAATCCGAATGTAACTATATGGTTTGGCTCACAATTTTTTTTTAAAAAAGCAAAGGTTTGATTTGGTTTACAGTTCAAATCATCATCTTAAGTCAATAAAAAATTGACAAATGCTTTATATTGCCACTCTCTGCCAAATGCTAGTTATTTATCTTTCGTACTTCATACGTGATAGGTGTTGGTTAAAAACATCATTGTAATATATTTTATGATTAACATATTGAATGAACATATAGCAAATAATAAATTTATATCTGTTATTAGATTAAATTTAGATATGTTATGAGATTAAATAACCCAACAATATACAACCATATGAGGCAGGATCTGCAAAACATGAGAAGCAAAAATGGCAGTGTAAACACCAATACGCCAAGTCAAAAGCCTCTTAGTTTGAACCAAAAAAAAAAAAAAAACCACCAATTTTCCCATTGTTTTTATTGGCAGATAATGGGACAAAAGAAGCCACTTTATCATAAAATCATATGTGACTTAAAATTGAGTAGTTTTTGTCGAAAATCATTACTTCAACTCAACATAATGTATACGAAAATAATAAAATAAAATAAAACCCAGCATAATATATTAAGGTTTAATCATGCTGTGAATATCATTTGTTGATATGAAAAATTCATTTTAGGACAAAGAATTATCCTGCTAAATCTTCTACACTGGTTGATTGAATACTTGCACCATATGCTCCCCGATTTCTTCCTATATTTTGGGTATTTCCTCCTTGATGTTGTCGATATTGCTTAGGACATAATCTGCTCCAGGAACCAACACTGAGCTTCCAATCTGCCATTATTTTATGTTTCAAAATGCATCAAACATTTCACAAACCGTTATTAGCACCTTTAAGCATATTTAACTCTTGCTAATCCATTTTCCTTTACCATAGATGAGAGACAAAGACTGAAAAATCCTAAGACATGTACTGAAAAATCTTAAGAAAACATGAGAATCGCAATTTCAAACAAAAGACAAAACATGTTAAGACAAGAAATCAAACCTGCGTAAAAAATTTAAAAGACAATATGTACTTCAATCAAGGATAGTGATATTTGTAGTAGTTGAGTCCTTCAACCTATCAACTTTAACATCTAAAGAGATATGAAAGACAAAACATGTTGTCAGTACATATTGAATAAAAGAGAGTAAAATACTAAAATAAAGTGAACAATAACAATTTTACATGCTAAGATAAGAAATCAAACCTAAGTAAAAAATTTGCAATGTCCAAGATCCCACTCAATGGACATCAATGGAGATTTTTTAAGTCAATCTTGTCCATAGATGAGGGCTTCCACCATGTTTGGAGCCAAAAAACTCCTCAAGACATCAAGAACTCGACTACTAGTGCTAAAAGCACTCTATGAGGCCACTGTTAACAAAGGAATTACAAGAATGTCCTTTGTCACCATAGAGAGAATGGGGTATCTACAAGAGATTTTCTTCCACCAATTTAACACCGCTAAACGTACATCATTATTGTCAAGTTCCTCATACTCTTCTGCTAAATGATTTTCAAATTCATTGTTTTGTACTGTTCCTTCTCCTCCTTGGATTTTGATGTATTTATTTCTCAACTTTTTGCATCTTTGCTCCTCATGTGTCATTTCTTACTTAATTCCTTTATAGACCCCTCAGAAAATTATGGGTGGGCTCTGCTCACCATGCTCAAAGCAAGCCTCATAATATATAAACAAGTTTGAGAGGGCATATTGAATTTTCCCCATCAACTCATCTGCTTTCTCACCACCATAGACCTCTCCACCATATATAATCCACATATATGGATCAAGAACTACGGTAATAAGAGATAAATTAGTTACATTATCTATATTTCCCTAATACTTATCGTGCTTCATTTTCATTTTTTCAGCCATCAGTTTAACAGATGGATCATCACTTTCATATTAATCTTTTATCTCATAACCAACACCCAATATTTCTTCCAAAAATTGATTGCAAGTGGCAAAGAGAGAGCCAGAGATGCTCAATGTAGCATCATAAAATGCCTTTAAAAAAGGTAAGATTCCATGTGCATATGCCTAATCTTCCTTTGTAGGAACTCCCCTCATTCTATCTCTTATAAGTTTTGATCTATATTTGCCATCCTTAATCTCCAACAATTCAAATGCTTTCTGGAATTTCATAGCCAACTACAACATTACATAAGTGGAGTTCCATCTAGTTTCAATATCTAAAGAAAGAAGTGCCTTACTTTTTACATTTTCTTCTATTATTCAACTCTTAAATCTCGCTAATCTTGAGGGGAAAGATTTCACATATCTAATAGTTGCACCAATTCTAAAAATGGAATAATCTAAATCTTTTAACCCCTCCTTCACAATTAAACTTAAAATGTGTACACAACACCACATGTGAAGGTACTCCCCATTCAACATCAGTGTTCCCCAAGATTGCAATCTTTTTTTAAAAAATTGAATGCAAAGATCATTTGAACTTGCATTGTCTATAGTGATTGTGAGAACTTTGTTTATGCCCTAACTTTTCAAACAAGTCCCAACAACATTTCCTATTACCTCTCAAGAATGGCCAGTGATTTAACCAAAATTTAAAATCTTTTTTTTTTTCTATAATTTCTAGTTGTGATCAATATAATGACATGTGAGACGCAAATAACTTAACTTTTGACTGGAAGTCCATGTGTGTCAGTGATCAAACAAACTCTACCATTAAATTGCGAAAGATAATGCTTTAGTTTCCCCTTTTCCTCTTCATATAACCTTAGACAATCACATCTTAAAGTTGTAAAACATGGTAGATTAAACTTAAGTTGTAGAACACCATTATAACTCACAAAAGCTTCATTCCCCATAAACCTAAAAGGTAGCTTAGCAATGATAAACAACCTTGCAAGCTCTCTCCATACTTTCATCAAATTGATCATTATGTTGCAAGGAAAATCTCTTATTTTCAAATATACTTGACAAAGTTTGTTGTTTAACCATGTCCTCTTTTTTAAAAAACTGTTTGCACTTAGTCAAATGAGTGCGTAATGCACTAGTTCCATTCATCCTAGAGTGCTTAAAAGTTTTACTACAATACTTATGTCTTCCCGTCTTATCCCCCTTTTGATTTGTCTCTAAAGTCATATGTAACCCAACTTTAGACCGTTGTCTCTTCTTAGTTTCTATAGAAGGTGAAGGGACTACAATGAATTATCAACAGAAGGCAAAGTATCATTAGGTCCAGTACTATCAATTTGGTTGCCTTGATCCTATTCAACTACTGTAGTATTTTGGTTGGGACCATCCTCATTCATTAGCATTGGCTTACTCATGCTTTGGGCATCAAATGAAGACATTTGAATTCTAGAGGGTAATATAAATAGGGATTAATTTGTTGAAAAGATAATCTAAAAGTACAACAGGGATTCTTGGTTGCATTTAACCATAAAAAGAGAAAATTTAGTAGCCTTACCCATTCGGCCAAAAATCTTCTCTTGATGAAACCTATCAATTGCATTTAATAATCTACAAAGCAAGATACAATTAGCCACAAAAGATTAAATTGGATATTAAATAGTCCACTTGTATAAAGTTTAAGTACCAATTTGACATTTACCATTCTGAAATATCAAAAAAGAGAAACTAATAATATAATTTAAGCAAATTAGAATGCTCTTTATTATGTTGTGTTGAATATCTAATACATAAATACTATTTATTACAATATCAGAACGTAGGGAAATCCAACTCACATCAATTCTTTTAGAATATTGTTGTGTTTATGCCACTTGACCATAAGGGTCTTGGCATATGAAATTGTGAAAACACTCGCATTGCTCATTTGAATTAAAGCATGAATGGCAAAATTTTGCCATACTTTCAAATATGTTGAGGGTTAAGAATTAGCCAAAGTTTCAAACATCAATGTGATAAACTATAAAGTAATGCAATTGTTAGTCCAATTTCCTCTTCTTTATCTTATAATAATTGCCCTTAAACCAGTGCTATGAAAAAGTGTCAACCTGCTTGATTAATGACGATCGTTTTAGGAATGAGAATTAAATGTGAACCCCATGTATGATGTGGAATCATTCTATTTATAGATTGATTTTATTTCACTGGATAAAGGTCTTTACCGCTCTTTAATTTAACACTTATATTTGCCTAACAGTGGATGATATATCCTGAGCTCATCTTCGTTTCTTTTCTGGGAAACATTAAATATCTCGAAATATTTTTGGCCAAATCATTGTTGTACTATGTTTAGATAGAATTGATCTGATACAAAATTCAAAGAACATTAAACAACTCAAATATACAAAGCAATCACAGATAATTACCGTAAGCCATCAGAAGATTAAAATTCTAGGAATACCCAGGAATGAAAAGAACATTTACTACAACCTATATCTCAAAACAACCTTAAATGGCTAAAAAATACAAAGTAATCAAACACAACGGGTAAATAAATACCAAAAACAAGATTAAAACTTAAGTAAGGCTTAGAAAAGAAAACAATAGATAATGGTGAACACAAAAACTTTAAACTTCGAGGGATTTATTGTACCTTAAAAATGAGATTTATTTCACTAGCTATTCTAATTGGGGGTGTTTTGGAAAACTCCTTCACCGAGCCTCGATTAGACCACACGACACACACTCCTTTCAGCAACAACAGCGTCTATCAAATTTGGAATGTCTTTATATATGTTGCAGCAATAAGAATATACGGATTATAAATTTTCTATGTGTACCGAATATATTGTCACCATGTTACAAAATGGCTATCACAAACATGCTCATGCATGAGCATGGCCACAAAAGTAAAACAAAAGACTACAAGACATAGACATTATGGTACAAGAATATTAGGAATTTAATTGGTAAAATCAGTGTTCCCCTTCCAAAACTTCCTTTTATGGCTATGGAATGAGATAGAGCAGAGAAAAGGCATAAGGGGGGTGGGCGGCGGAGAGGGTGGGAATTGGGAAGTGCGTTGGAGCTAAAGGGCATGGTGAAAGAGAGATCGGACTGCCAGAGTCTCGGAGGAGAAAGTGTGTTGTTTGTGAATTATGGTTTTAATTTTTAGGGTTACGAAGGGCTTTAGTTTAGTGAGGATCAAAGATAGATAGAGCAAAGAGGCGCTTTTTATTTTTTGAAACTTATAAATAATATGGTTCGTTTGGAGTTGCGAACTGAAGTGTGAATCGAATAACCATAGCAGTACTGTATCATACAGTAAATTGAACCGTATAAAAAATAACCAAATTTTCGATTCAATTTGATTGGATTTTTTATTTGGTTTATGGTTTGGTCAGTTATTTTACATGGCCCTACTATAGACCATTGGTCCCAACCCACCAAGAGAGGCCTAGAGGATGAAATGGAGGACCATGACCTGGCTTAGGACAAGAACCTTGGATCTTACCATTGCAAGGTCTTGTGAACATCCATAAAGGATCTCCCCTTGAACTTAGCGAAGTCCCTGCTTGAGCTCGATCTCAAGATAGCTGCTGAAGCCAACTGACGACCGCCCAACCAGGGTGAACTCAAGCTCTTGCACTACGCAAGACATCTGAATTCCACCTCAGGACCAGGGGGACATTGTTAGCCCGTCTCCACTCCTTAGAGTCACTGCCCCTAGCTTAGATACCCTCGACACCTAGAGTATTGAGCCAGCTACTAGGTGAAAACTTACCCATAACGAGAAGACCTAGTGGTCCCCTTCCTGGTATTGCTCAAGGCACTATAAATAGTACTTTCCCTCTTTGAGAAAGGGAGATAGTTCTTTTTTTTTTTTTTTACTTTTCTTTCAGGACCTACGGATTGACTTTAGCATCGGAACGGCAGCACCAGGCAACCCTAGGTGCTCCTATGACTACTGTTTCTATGTTTATAAGAGCTATCTCTATTGGCAAAATCAGCTCATGCAATAGGTGGTATTGCCATTTAGCAACAATAATAATAGAAGATCCTATATAATAGTTTTTGTCATCATACTTGAGTAGCGATGGTAGTTGTTGCCTAAGACTGAGAATTGTTATTGAGTAGCGATGGTAGTTGTTGCCCAAGACTGAGAATTGTTATTAATTAGCCGATGGGGTGTTTCTTACTACTAAACCACTTTATATGAGGTGCTAAAGGGGTCTCATATTAGGAATTATCTATTGTTAGAGTCATGAAGAAACATCTTTTGGTGCAACACTTGAGAAGACTAACTGTCTTACTTGGTCAAAATAGGTTTGATGCATTTGGGAGTCATATTCTTACTAGTCTGCAATATATAAACCTCCCTTATCATCATGCACTAAGGAGTTGGTGTTTTTATTATTCGACAACATAGCGTTTTTATTATTTAGCAACATCATTTGGATTACCTCTTATATACTTTGTTTTATTAAGAATCATTTAATTTGAGAAGTTGGTTCATAGCAATTTCAAGGGAACAAGTAGGCTTTGCTATCGTTTCAAAAACATGGTATACATACAAGTGGTAATAATGGAGATTACAAAAAAGAATCTTGGGCTTAAAGATAGAATAAGATAGTAAGCTTGTGCCAGGGCTTAAGGTTGGTCACCAAGACAGCATGCACTGTGTGG
Source organism: Combretum micranthum (assembly GCA_024138025.1). NCBI lineage: Eukaryota > Viridiplantae > Streptophyta > Magnoliopsida > Myrtales > Combretaceae > Combretum > Combretum micranthum. Next base: position 1,026,629 of record JAMXBD010000197.1, on the reverse strand, counting down.
GTTTAAGGCATAAAAGCTCAGATGCCAAGGCATTATGCTTGACTTCAGGTCCTAGGAGTTGTTACGGTATCGTATGGTCTCTAGGAGTGTAAACAAGTATAGTAGGCATTGCTTATGCATAAGTTGTGAAAGTTAAGATGCTAGGACACTATTCCGGTTTAAGTATTCGAGGTTTAAAGACATTGCCTAGACTAAAGACATAAGTGATGCGAGGAGTGTCTTCTAGACTTAAAAAAATGTGTGCGACTAAGAGAGTCATGTTCTTGGTCATAAATAAGTAGACTGATTTTATAATCTTTGTCCCAATTTATCATATTAAATCTTCTTAAGTCTTTCTAACTCCTTGGGCTCTATCACTTGGTCCATAAATAGTCAAGCCCAAATAAAAAATGATTTATAATGAGTTTAGTTTGATATTTTGACATAAAAAATTTAGCTGTAAGGTATGATAATCCGGCATTAGAATTTACAAGTCCTTATTTTTCTTGGGACATTAGATACGACAAAGCCAATCAGAGCTTGAGCTTTGATTATTTCTGGTGCATGAAGAGTTCTGCCGCATCAGGTCACGAACATGATAACACGTCCAAGAAGAAGAGTATGTCGGTAATAAAAAAGGATAAGTATATTACGAGGAGGACGAGCAACCTCACTGTGCTTCCTTTCGAATTTACGCGCAGCCTAGCCATGCCGACCTGCCGCAACTTTATGCAGCTCGTGTGATTCCTTCTCTAGACGGATGGACTTAAAAAATTGACCGTGGGGACATGGGAGGGACAGGGACGATATAATTTTCATTCACCGTGCTAAAAATCGATGTGGGGTTGAGTGACATGACGCACAATTATTACACAATTTCAGCATGTTCCAGGTGCCAACTTAATAGGCGTCGTCTCAAATAATCTCGATTATAATAAAACGACTTGCATTACTGTAACTCTTCTTTTAAGGATATAATCAAGAATTGTACGTGACAATCTTGAACGTATTCATGAATGAACATGATAAGAAGGTCAACAATGAAAAAAACAAAGATGATGATGATGATGATATGGATTATTTTGTTCTCATTTTATTATTCTAAACATGATTGTAATTTGAATGCCGTGATTTGTGGCCTAAAGCGATATTTTGATAACTTAAAGCCAAATTATTCCTTGTGCCACTCCGACCCATCAATCTATTAGACTCGGAGTGTCCGATATATCTAACAACTTTGAAAGTATAATGGATGGCATTAACTATACAACACATGAAAAAAAATTTGCTATCCCAAGCTTACTGTCTTCTTTGTATTCCCGTAAATAAACATCTAATACGTGTTATGTAGTGCTTCCTTTATTTTAATATTTTTTTCAAGTTTATTTGACACGTATCAATATTTATTTGTAAGAACACAAATAAGAACATCAAACCCATGTCCACACCACACCCAAAAAAATTTGTTATTCCAAATTGACTGTCTTTTTTGTATCATCATGAATAAACATCTTATATGAGTCATGAAGTACTTTCTTTATTTTAGAGATATATTTTTTAATTTATTTGACACATGTCAAATATTTATTCGTAGGGACATAAAGAGGATAACATCTTGGGGACGACAAACCTATGTCCATACCACATGGAAAAAAATTTACTATCCCAAGCTTGTTGTCATCTTCATGTCATTATAAATAAATATTTTATACATGTCATGAAGTGCTTCTTTTACTCTAGAGATTTTTTTATTTTTTAAATTTATTTGACACGTTTTAGATATTTATTTGTGAGGACGCAAAGGAAACAACAGACCTATGTCCATACTACATGGAAAAAAAATTGCTATCCCAAGCTTATTGTCCTGTTTCCACGAATAAACATCTGATATGTGTCATGAAGTGCTTCTCTTATTTTAGAATTTATTTTTTATTTTTTAATTTATTTGATAAGTATCCGATATTTATTCGTAGTGACACAAAGGGACAATATCTTGGGAACAGAAAACCCATGTCCATACCACACCGAAAAAAATTAATTGTCCCGAGCTTAATGTCTTTTTTGTGTTTTCTAGAATGAACATGTGATACATGTCATGAAGTGCTTTTTTTTATTTTTTTAATTTTTTTTACATATGTCAGATATTTTTTATTTGTAGGAACACAAATAGGACAACAAACCCATGTCCATACCACACTATATAATACCACGTGAGTTTTATATGAATAACGCATACCATTACAAGCGATATGTGGTAGGTAAACTTAAAACAACAGACTATATATGCCATTAAAGATATGGTGTGATAAATTCGCTTGGAGTCTAAAGGATCATAATTTACTAATAAAAATGGATCATTATTGGTATTGTTATTGATAAAGTTAATAAAGAAAAAAAAATAAAAGGAGTAATAAGAAGAATTAAATATGGTATGGGTTGATTTGGCCTCTCCAGCTTATTGTGGCACCTTGCTTAAGTATATTTGTTCCTAAAATTTTTCATGAGTCCCTAGAGAGTTGTATTATTATTATTATTATTATTATTATTATTATTATTATTATTATGTCAAACAAGTCCTTAGAGTATTGTATTAGTACTTTAAGAAATTCTTTATTTCATCACTAAGGCTCATAAAAAGAGTCTTTTCTCATTTTTTTTTTTATATTATATATGAACCCAGATTAATAATTACTTAAACAAAATGACAATGGAGACGTTGTTTTGCATGTGATGGCAAAGAGGCCCCATTCCCTATATGAGCATCCTCCTATATTTGCTAGAAGAGGTCCTTAAATTAGGTCTTTATACAAAGAGCCCCTAAAAGGGGCGAAGAGAATGGTATTGGAGAAAATTGATGGGCGAAATCTTTATGGAATTTCAGGTTGATTATCAGACAAGAAAATAAGTGGAAAATTAATTTTCTCTAATATTTTCATTAATAAAATAGGAGGCCAGCATCTCCTGTGCACGAGATTTGCTATAAGAAAAAGGAAAAGATGAAAATTATTATTTGCTTGTGCATTAAGACTAATGAGTTGAATGACAAAAACATAATATATTTTAAATTAGACATTCTAAATCTAGACTTAGAAATAAAATCTAAAACGATAGAGTGTGACAATATAGAAAGAAAATAATTTGTCTTGATATTTGTATATCGATGCCATTGTAAATTAGAGATTTAAATTGAATAATCATAATTATGTGCGTGATAAATCGGATCAATTGCTATATTATATGGATTTTAACTATGAGTTATATTAATTGTTAATCAAATGGTGATTATTGCTCCTGGAATTGATGATAAGGATGTGAGAAATCAGCAGAGAATTGATAAGTGAAGAGTGGAGAAATCGACAACATATTTAGAAAAAAAGATTCGAGAAAAACGACGAGATTGAGAAGAAATACAAGAAAAGGAGAAGCCTAATCAACAGTACAATAATGTAAATGCTAAAAGTATGGATGAAGAAAATTCAAACAAAGGAAGTTATATCATTGTATAAGGATGTCGGCTGCGCCAATCTTGGGGCGGGGCTAGTTATCGTATTGTTCATAGAACAATGTATGAATGACTATTTCATCAGCCCAAACTTGTCGCTTTCTTTTGTAATTTACCACGAAAAAAATTTAAAAGTGGACCCGAACGAAGTCCAACACGCCCATGAGAATGCATTGACCCCCATGCAAGGAGCGTCGTGAGGTATGGTCTTTGTGTGCCGAATATAAGGGCTTTTCATGCATGAAATAAGTTTGTTTTTTTCCTGGAGCCACGTGAATAATACCTCATGTTGCTCTAGAATGCTGGTCCAATGGAGCCATATTCACCCTATGTATGTATATAATGTATATGATCTACTTCATATCCGAGTCAGATCAATCAATCAATCATATAAAGACCATAATGTCCAGACAAATACCTTTTTTTTTTTTCTTTTTTATGGATACATAGAATTCGTAACATTCTTGTTAAGTGGCGCTCAACTTTACACGAGACGAAGGTGGAACGCGTGGATGATGTACAAGTTCATAATTTTATTGAAAAATATATGATGTATGCTTTTTACGTGTTTTACTTTTTTTCTTTCAGTTAATTAATTATATTACTTGAGTTCTAATACCTTTTCAATGGCCAAAAAAAAGAAAAAGAAAAGAGAGAGTTCTAATACCTTTTCATATCGTATATTTATGATATTATGCTTTCAATCATATAACTTGGATTTGCATATATTTTTAGTTTTGCATACCCGATTTGCAGTTCTTTAATTACTATAAGAAAAACATGTTTTTCGAGAAAAAATTTTTAAGAAATATATAAAATAAAATGAGGATGTGAATAACACCCTAAATTTTGATTAGATGTAGTGTGGATACATCCGTACAAAAAGATGCAAACCGTGGGGACAAAGACATATGAAGTTTTTCCACTTTCATGTTTTGGCAAATTAATGTTCTAAGTTTTAATTTTTTTTCCTATTTTTTAATTTGATTTTAATTTAGTATCTCCTAATATAAAAGGTAACAACTATTATTATTATTATTATTATTATTATTATTATTATTATTATTATTATTATTTATTTTGGGATATAATCTTTAGGTTTAATTGTATTATAGTATATGTCCACTAACTATCTAAACTAGGTAAACTTACAATGTATATGAGTTACAACAAAATTGCATTTAACCTTTAAATACAAATTATCCAAGTAGTCGAATAATATACTTTTAAGTAATATAACATTTCGTTATGTCACTCATAGTATTAAGGTATTAATTTTTTTTTCAAATTTGTAATTCAATAAGTTATAAATGGCATATTTTATGTATATATGGTTCGAAAAGCTTATGTTGCAAGCTATATAAAAATTATTAATTTGACTTATAACTATACAATTTAAAATCATCATTTTTTTAAAGCAAGCTTGCGTATTATTTATGTATCATTGAAAATCCACATGATCATTATAATCATAACAAAAGGTTAAGAATTTATGCTTATTATACTCTTAAAATTTTATGATCTTATCAAGGGTATAAGAATATTTAAATAATACAAGACATCAAAATCTTAAGAAAAATTATCAAACAAAAAACACATTTACAAATATAAAGATCATTTAAAATAAAAAAAAAATTGAATGTTATGGGTATTAATTTTCTTGAAAACGAAGACTCAAAATTGAAAACAAATTAACGAAGTAGACACTAAAATGTACAAAATAAATGTTTAGACACTAAATTGTCAAAATTTAAAGTTGTCAAATTGAATTATCCTATATGTAATTTTGATGGGAGCACAAGTTAGGTAAATCTTTTATAAACACATTTCACTTGAATAAGATTCGTAATATAAGGAAATTCATCGTTAAAGAATATTTGTTGTGTGTATGTGCGTGTGCACTCTTTGCTCTTATGTTTGTAGGAAGCATCTTTGTATTTGAAGAATTTGCACCGGCGAGTCAGTCCATTTCATATCGGCGAGCTAGCACAAGTTTGTAATATCACAGTCTTGATCAAACAACTTTTTCAAAGGCACAACAAGGCATGAGGCTTGAACTAGCAAGCCGGTAGATTTTTAAATTGACCATTGTGCGCAATTAATGTTGTCATCTGTCAGACGTTATCACCAACGGACGTTTTTACTTTTGAAGATTATAAATACATTTTCATTTAGAGTTTCAAAAAACTTTGAAAGAGCTTTCATTTGCAAAATAACAAATAAAGAATCCTCTTATTATTATTTATACTCTTGTTCATTACCTTGCACATTCTGAAACAAAAAGAGAGAAAATCAATTTTATTATTCTGTTCTTATTTTGTAACTTTATAAGATAGCACTGCAAAAAGAGAAGGAAATATTTTATTTCCTCAGAGTTGTAACCTGTGTACTACTCTATTTGAGCTTTTGAGTTTTGAGATTAGTAAAGTGTATGAAGTCTTCTGATTGGAGCCTGGAGGCAATTGTGGGATCATGGAGAGTAGAAAGCAGGCTTAACTCCACGTTAAATCTGGGCTTATTTCTTCTTTCCCTCTCATTTTAACATTGTTTTTTGTACTCTATTATTGTTATATATGTTGTTATTAAAGTTTAAATTGACCTATTGTATAAAAACTTATTGTTTGAGCATTTTAGATCAAATACTCAATTCATCTCTCCACTTGAGTATTTTCTAGTGTGCTTTCATTTGGTATCAGAGCCTTGTCTCTATTTTTTTATGATTAATTGCATTTAAAGAAAAGATCATGTCATCAAATGCACTAGGGTTTTTAAAAGGTCAAGCTATTAATAGGCTACCTCTTCTAAATATGGGTAATTACCCATATTAGAAGTATAGAATGAAAATCTTTCTGAAAGCTCAAAAATAGATTAATATAGAATGTAATAGAAAATGTGCCTCTGATGATTGAAGGAAAAGAAGAAAATAATGAAGAAGATTGGAAAAGAGTAGATCTAAAGGAAATAGCTGTGAACATACTGCATTGTGGGCTAAATGAAAGTGACTTTAATTGAATCTATACATATAAATAGGCTAAAGATATATGAGAAGAATTAGAAAAGACTTATGAAGGAACTTCCAAAGTAAGAGATATAGAAGTCTTTATATGGACAATTTGAAAATTTCAAAATACCTTCAAATGAATCTATCGATGAGATTCATAATAGATTTGTCAACATCATGAATCCCTTGAGTATTCTTGGATAGAATTTCACTAATGTAAAAATAAATTCTAAACTGTTCAAGTCCCTACCTAATGATTGGGAAGCAAAGAGAACTGCTATTGAAGAAGCATGAGATTTAAGTACTATGAGCAAAGAGGAACTCATTAAAGCACTCAAAACACGAACTAATTAAGAAGCAAAGAGAAGAATCAAGCAAGAAGACTATTGTCTTAAAAGCTACAAGTCATGACTCTAATGATGATGATGAGGAGGAGGAGGAGGTTGCCTTAATGGCTAAGAAGTTCAACAACAAGACAAAATGTAAGGATGATGACAGTAGCTCATCAAGATATAAAAAGGAAAAGAAGAATGTGATAACATACCACAAATGTTACAAGCCAGGACACATGCAACAATATTGTCCAATGTTGAAGAAAGCATTCAAGAGATCTAGAAAAGAAGATTTCGTCACCACTTGGAGTGATAATGAATAAAGTGATTCAAATAAGAATGTGCGCTTCATGGTATTGGTGAAGAAGTAAGTTCTCTATCTTCTCCTTCTTATGATGAGATTTATGATATGTATAAAAAAAAATTATGTAGTACATTGATAAAAGTAGAGGAAAAGAATAGTATGCTTAAAACCTTAACGAAGAAAGTAAAAGAAGAGCTGGATGAATTTAGAAGTGAGTATGAGAAGGTTAAAATAGAAATTGAAAAGTTGCATGTAGAAAAATGATATTTCAAAGTTGGAAAATAAAGAGATAAATAATAAATGTAAGAAGCCAAAAATGATGAATTGAGCAAGATTAATGAAAAATTAACAATTGAGAATGATTTGCTTGATATTGAAGTAAGGACCTTAAATAGTGATGATAATATTATACTTGCTGATAGTAGCAATGATGAAGTTTTAAAAGAGCTGGAAAAACTAAGAAATGAAAATGTTCTATTAAAAGCTAGCTTAGATAATTCCAAAGCAACCATAAAATAACTTGAACACACTCCTTGTAAATCAAAGGTGTGATTCAAACAAATATGGAATTGACTATAACAAAGAAAGTAGTTGCAAGTTTCATAAAACTCAATTTGTAAAAGCCACTCATGAGACATGCAACTATTATGGTAAAACTGGTTATATCGCACACAATTGTGCAATAAGATAAACTATGCATTTTAATCATAAAAACAAGCTAGTTTAGGTTCCTAAAAGAGAAATCCTTGTTACACCTAATCAAAAGGACCTCAACTCAAATGGATACCAAAGAAATAATGCTATGTTTTGTAGGAATCTTAAAGTGGAAATAATAAATAACACTTGGACAGCGGCTGCCCTAGAAACATGATTGGAGATGCATCCAAGTTTACAACTTTAGATTAAAAGATCAAGAGAATGTCATCTAATCTTGGTGAAGGTAACATTCTAGCAAGTAAAGATTTAATTATTAAGAATGTGCTTTTGGTTAATGGTTTAAAACATAATTTGCCTAGTGTTAGCCAATTGTGTAATAATAGTTTTAGAGTAATATTTATCGCCAATGAATGTTCTATTGAAAGAATTGACAATAATTAAGCTTCTTTTTAAGGGTATAGACAAATAAATATTTTCAAAATCAATCTAGATGATTTCAAATCATCAAATGAAACTTATCTTTAATCTGTAAATGACAATAGTTGGTTGTGGCATAGAAAATTGGGACATGCTAGCATAAATATAATGTCAAAACTTGTTAAAAAAAATCTTGTTAAAGGTCTACTAAAAATAAATTTTCAAAAAGACAAGATGTATCAAGTATATCAATAAGAAAAGCAAACTAAGACTTCTTTTAAGTCTAAGGACACTATTTCCGCCTCTAGGTTATTAGAACTATTGCATATTGACTTATTTGGTCCTAACAAATTTTAAGTTTGGGAAGCAAAAAATATACCTTAGTTATTGTTGATGACTTCACTAGATATACATAAATTTTCTTCCAAGCATCTAAAGATGAAAAAAAAATAATATCTTTTAAGATATTGCAAGAAAGCAAAAAATAAAAAAGGTTTTAATATTGTAATTATCCGAAGTGATTATGTGGGAGAATTTGAAAATTATGAAATAGATAATTTTCGCAGTAAAAATGAACATACTTTTTTAGCACTTAGAACTCCACAATAAAATGGTATAGTTGAAAGGAAAAATAGAACTTTAATTGAAATGGCTAGAACCATATTATACGAAAATAATTTACCTAAATACTTTTGGGTTGAAGCTGCTAACACTACATGCTATATATCAAATAGAGTCTTTATAAGACCAATTCTTAAGAAAACCCCCTATGAGCTTTGAAAAGAAAAAAAGCTTAACATCTCTTATTTTCATCCAATTGACACTAATTGTTAAATCTTGAATAACAAAAAAGAACAACTAGCTAAATTTAATGCTAAAAGTGATAAAGACATTTTTCTGGGTTACTCCTTAACTAGTAAAGCATAAGTGTTTAATAAGAAAATCTTAGTTGTAGAAGAATCTATTCATGTTGCTTTTGATAATTCTTGGCCTCATATATGTTCAAGTGATGATGTGGATAATATTTGTGCTAATTTAGATAAATTTTCTCTTGAAAATAATAATAAAGAAAATTTTGCTAGAAATGAGCGTAAAAAGGATGTCATGGATGAATCCGTTAACAATGATCTTCCTAAAGAATGAAAATATGCAAGATCACACCCAAAAGATATAATAATAAATGAACCTTCTAATTGGGTATAAACAAGATCTTCCCTAAGAAATATGAGTAATTTATTCTTCTTATCTCAAACTGAGCCTAAAAATACAGAAGAAGCTTTAAAGGATGAGTATTGGATACAAGTTATGAAAAAAGAATTAAACCAATTCACAAGAAATGGAGTTTAAAACTAGGTTCCAGGACCTAGTAGTAGACCAGTTATTAGAACTAAGTGAGTTTATAAAAACAAGCTAGATAAAGAAGGAGTAGTAACAAGAAACAAAGCTCAACTAGTAGCTAAAAGATATAATTAAGAAGAAGGCATAGATTTTGATGAGACATTTGCTTCAATTTCTAAACTAGAAGCTATTAGAATGCTTTTGGTATTTACTGCATTAAAAAACTTTACTCTTTTTCAAATGGATGTCAAAAGTGCTTTCTTAAATGGTTTAATAAAAAAAAGAAGTTTATGTAGGGAAACCTCTGATTTTTGAAAATAATGAATTTCCTAATCATGTTTGCAAATTAAACAAAGCTTTTTATGGTCTCAAGCAAGTACCTAGAGCTTGGTATAAAAGGCTTAGTAGCTTCTTTTTAAACAAAAGATTTTGTAAAGGAAAAATCGATACAGCACTATTTATCAAAAATCACAAGTCAGACACATTGATTATGCAAATATATGTGGATGACATTGTGTTTGGAGCTACTAACATGAGTCTTATAAATGAATTTGTTAAGTGCATGAAGAATGACTTTGAATGAGCATGATAGGAGAACTTAATTATTTTCTATGTCTTCAAATAAAGCAATATGAACATGGAACTTTCATCAATCAATTTATTAAGTTCTCCACATAACTTTGATGATAACAAAGTAGTTAAACATTATTTAACGTGTGCTAATAAGTAAAGGTTAATTCAATAGAAGCTTATTTAGAACTTATGGTATGTGAAATTATGAGTGGAACCATTTGACAAAAGTTTCAATAGAAGTATCATGATATAAAAATAGTTTTCTAGAAGTTTTATGAAGAAGAAGAGATATACAAAAATTTTTATAGAACCTTATTTCATATGACACAAATTTTTTAGCATTGCGAGAATTTTACTAAAGATGGATTTTTTTATTCTTTTTTTGAAGGCTCAACTCTACATGTCAAGTATATTTGGGCAATATACTTGAAGCATTTCACAAAAATCGGACATTATATCATGGGGATTCTTTTTCAAATTAGTTTATGATCAAAGGTTGTTAATTGTTATTTTTTCCAGCAATTTTATTCTAACAAGATCTAGTATGATTACGAAAAGAACAATTTATCGGAGATTTGTTTTATGAAGAAAAGATAAAGATTAATAGATATGGCAGTTTTGAAAGATAAAATACCATTCCACAAGTCATTCCACAGTTCTTAGGATATCTCAACTTATCATATCTCCACAAGTCTATCAAATTGAAGTCGTTACATAATATCTTGGAGATATTTTCTCGAATAGTAGTAGACTCTTTTGAAACTGAAGATATTCTCAACATAGAATCATTACAGATTTTTTAGCGATTCAAGAAACGGTATGGTGTAGATCACCAGTTCTACTGATAATGATCAAATGGCGTCGACAAAGATAATTCAAATATTGGAGGATAAAGCTACAAGAAAACATATACGGTTGACTTAAAATGGAGAAAAACCCAGCCTTCATTGCGGGACATGTGCACCAGCATGAAAGCCACTAGCTTTCAAATTAATGCCGCTGATGTACCACACTTACATCGTTGGCTTTCAACCGGCTTTGAAACATTACAGAATCGAAATCTTTAAAGCTATTGAGTATGCTACCGGCCATGAAGACTTAAACCAACAGCCTTCCCAGTTGCAAAGCTTACACAGTTCATAAATTTTTTGTTTTCATTTTAAAGGCCGCCATTTTGTTTTTAGGCCGCCAGCTTATGTTTGGCTGAGACTTGTTTTGTTTTTATGTCTTTTAGGTTTCCTTGTTGTTAGTATATATCATCCTTTGCTATTGTATTTGAGAACAGTTGGTTTTAAGTTGATAAAACATTTTTCTCATGAGAGAGTTTCCTTTGGTGTGAGAGATTTCTTTGGGTTATTGTGACAAGAACTAATCCTTGATAGTGTTGGTTCTAATTAACATGTTCAACTAGGATCAAGCTCCGTTTTGATAGCTGTGGTTCTAATCGACAGGTTCAATTGGGGTCAAGTTCTGATTGCGATTTGGTTTCAATTGCAGTATTCAATTAGGGTTAAATTCCTTTTTATTTGTTTCAAGACGATCCTAGGGTTTGTTTTCCTTTGCTGAATGATTAGGTCTTAGGTTTTCCATACCTAGGGTTCACATGATCTCATCATCTACTTTTGTGGAATTATTGAAAATGATATCTAGTTCCAAATTATCTACGACCTTCAAAAGATAATGTCTGAGAGATACAAAAAATAATTTGTTGCTTGATTAAAGAATATAAATAGCAAAACTTTAAACGGAAGAAATATGTTTTTGAGAAATCAATTTTCGAATCTTTTGAAAAAGCAATCAACTTTCACTTAACTCTTCTTTGTTATTCTAGAAACTTTTGCATAACTTTAGTGTGATGAAATTTCAATTGTTCTTTGAGCTTGAGAGTGTTTTTATTACTGTAGTAAGTGAGTAGATAGAATAGTTAGATACGCTCAACAATGAGACTTTACCAAAGTGTTTGTTTTGATTGTATTCTCTCTCTTTTATTTGATATAGTGAAACACAATTGGTAAAAACAACCAGGTCCCCAACGTGGACCTGGAAGAGAGGATTGACTCATAAAGAGGAACCCCTATATATCACTGCCTGATTTTCTTATCCCTTATCTTTTAAATTATGTATCTTTATATTTTTTTTTTATACTTATTTCTAGCCATTTATATTGCAATATTAAGAGGAATGAATTAAACAAAAAGTTTAAATTTTTAAACACTATCAATTCACCCCTTCTCTTGATAGTGCAATCAAGACCAACACAGTCTAAATGTACCAAAGAACTCCTAAAAAAATTCAAAATGGATAATTGTAAAACAAAACCTACACCTATGAGCACAAGTGCAAAACTGGACAAAGATGAAACTAGAAAAAATGTTTGTAAAAAAATGTATAAAGGCATGATAAGTAGTTTGTTATATCTAATTGCTTCAAGACCTGATATCATATTGTCGGATTGTGTATGTGCATGATTTCAATCTTGCCCAAAAGAATCACATTTGAGTGTAGTAAAATGCATACTCAAGTATCTTGTAGGCATTGTTGAAATTGGCTATTAGTATATAAAGTTTACTTCTTTCAATCTAGTTGGATGCTTCAATGCTAACTTTGATGCATGTAAAGTTGATCGGAAAAGCATAAGCAGCACATGCCACTTTATTGGAAGCTCCCTAATATCTTGGCACTCAAAGAAGGGAAATTTAGTTGCACTTTCAACCACTGAAGTCGAGTATGTGGCTATCAGTAGCTGTTGTGCACAAGTTTTATGGATGAAATAAAACTTTATAGGAATATGGATTAAAATATGAAAATGTTTTGCGATAATACAAGCGCTATAAATTTAACAAAAAAATCCAATCCAACACTCAAGGACTAAGCATATGAAAATTAGACATCATTTCATTAGAGATTATGTCTAAATGGAGATATTAGCTTGAAATTTGTTGATACAAACAACCAAATTATAGATATTGTTATAAAACCCTTGAGTGAATATCGCTTTGCACTTTGTGTAGAGAATTGGGCATGATAAAAAATTATGAGTACTAAATATCATGAAGCCAAGTTGATCTAGAACTTATTGTTGGGCTGAATAAGCTGTTAAATATCATACATGCATATACAAGATCTGTTTTTGAGATTATCTATTTTTTATTTGCTGCATGTCTGCTAAAGTAATCTATTCACTAGTCTCCTAATCACCAGCTTGTTGGTATATGTGCCAAGGACTCAACTTGAGGATTGCTAGCCTCTATTTTGCCCAAAGCTTTCACCGGCTCGTTGGTGGGTCTAACACTGGTTTGCCGGTATGTCTTTCTAGGACTCGATCCAAGCCTCGATCTACTCTATATCCCTTTTTTTTTTAAATCTCTTTGTATCAGCTCACCAGTACACGTTTTTCACATGCATATATTATTAGTTTAGGAACCTAGAAGTGGCAAGATGGGAGATGAGTGCAGAAACCTTTAGAACCTTTGGTTAGTGGTGGTGCTTTGCTTCCTGGTTTAGGTTTAGATTCAGATTCTGATGATGATGAGGTTTTAGCTCCACCTTTTGGTTCTTTAGCTTCTAGTTCCTCTATATCCTTTCTTTAAGAGCGTTGGGATCATATGGACTCCAGATTTGATACCATAGAAAACCAAATTTCTCATCTCTACTCTGATTTCTAGTCTTTCAGTTCTGACATTTGAAGATTTATGGATCACTTTTACTGTGTTCATCCTCGTCCACTTCCATTTGATGATTCTCCTGCTTGATCCTCTTGCTTGTTCTAGTTTTCTTGTTTGCATATTTATTTTGTTTTATGCTTAGAACTCCATGTTTGGACATCCTTGTACTTTTTGAACAGATCTGTTATACCGATCTCCTTGTTGAATGTCCAACATGGCTATTTGTATGACTAATTCTCTTAGTTATATTGCACTAGTTACTATGAAATGCCTCCTTTTGCTTATTATCTTGTATGAATCTTTTTGATAAGGTCAAAGTGGAAGAAATAACGGTATGATTAATCTTGTGTTTTGCAGTATTCTTGATCTGCTCTTATTACAAAATTATGGGGGAGCATTTTGAGGGGGAGTAAATAACAAATAGCTTTTATATAACTGTTTGCCCTCATCAAAATGAGGGAGATTGTTAAACAAAATTATCCTATATGTGATTTTGATGAGAGAAAAAGTTATGTAAATCTTTTATGAATAAGATTCATAATATTAGGAAATTCATTGTCAAAGAATATGTGTTGTGTGTATGTGTGTGCACGCGCGCTCTTTGCTCTTATGTTTGTAGGAAGCATATTTGTATTTGAAGAAGTGACATCAGCGAGCCAATCCATTTCACACTGGCGAGATGGTACAATTTTGTAACATCGTAGTCTTGATTGAGCGAATTTTTTCATAGGCGCGAAGCTTGAATCGGTGAGCCGATGGATTTTTAAATCAACCGTTGCATGCATTTAATGTTGTCATCTGCCAGACGTTATCACCAATCGACGTTTTTACTTTTGAAGGCTATAAATACACATTCCTTTAAAGTTTCAATAAACTTTGAAAGAGTTTTCATTTGCTAACAAACACCTCAATAATCCTCTTATTATTATTTGTACTCTTATTCATTACTCCGCAAATTCTGAGAAAAAGAGAGAAAATCAATTTTAATGCTCTGTTCTAATTTTGTAACTTTATAAGAGAGCACTATAAAAATAGAAGAAAATATTTTATTTCTTGAGTGTTGTAACATGTGTGCTACTCTATTTGAGCCTTTGAGTTTAAGATCAATAAAGTGTGTGAAGTGCCCTGATTGCAAGCGATTGTGGAGAATAGGAAGCGGGCCGAACTCCACGTTAAATATGGGCTTATTTTTTCCTTCTCAATCTCTTTAATATTGTTTTCTATACTCTTTTATTGTCATATCTGCTGATATTAAAGTTTAAATTGATCTATTGCACAAAAATTTATTGTTTGAGTATTTTAGGTTAAATACCTAATTAACCCTCCCTCCCCCACCCCCCCACCCCCACCCCCCCAGCGGCCGCGCACGCATGTGCGCGCATTCTCTCTCTCTCTCTCTCTCGTGAGTATTTTTTAGTGCGTTTTTAGAAGTACCAACACTTTTTGTGCTTTTATCGTGCAAACCGCACTTTTAATTTTAAGCTTGATTTATTAGCAAATAATTCCTAAAAGTTGAAAATGATGCCCTTGATCCTTAAGCTTCATGCAAAAATATCTCTTAAACTTATATATATATATATATATATAAAGTATTTTAGCAACCCTTAAACATTGGTAAAAGTGTGATTTTATTAAATTATTAAAAAAAAAAGAAAATATCTTTTATGTTACCAATTTATCAAAATTTAAGGAGTTGTTTGCAACATTTGAAATTTCATGGATATTTCCACATCTAAATCAAAATTGAAGGCGGTTATTTCTAATTTTTTTAGAAAAAGATTCCCTTTAATTTAATAAAGAATAACAATTTTCCACAAACACAGAGAGAATTAGCGATGCAAAAACTATCTATTCCAAATTTGTTGCAAATAAAGTAATGGGAAAATGGAAAAAGAAATTGTGGAAATATTATTGACATATTGCAATGGATTTTCTTGTCTTATATTTATAAATGGTTTTTCTTCTCATATATGTGTATTATAAAAATCCATGCCTACTAAACTCAATAATATTTTATAAGAAAATAAGAAAAACCTAAGATCTCATGAAATCCTAAAAAAATTATTAATATCTTTTAACATACTAGAGTTCAAAGTTTCCTTAAGCCATGATTAGAAAAGCATAAAAAGCAAAACTTGTGTATCTTGTAGGAATATGCGACGGACTAATGCACTCTTATGGTTTGAGGCATTACAATGTATTTTAAAATTTCTCCCTTTATTTATTCCATCTTTTACTTTATGTACTATGTGATTTATCTCTTTTGAAATTTAGATCTCAAATCTTACCAAATTGGTCACATGGGAGGTTTGAATGAGATAAGGGTTTCTAAGTTCACGATCTACATGGTAATGAGATTTGTTTAGTAGCCAAAGTTAAAGCATGAGGAATGAGTTGAACATTTTCAAAAGGCCTTAACAATGATGTACTCAATTTGGCAAATTGTGTGCTTTAGACGTACTTATAGAGAATACAACAATAAGATAATCGAAGAAACTAGAAGAGTAATATATAACTAACTCCGTTATTTTAGAAGAGTTACACATGCCTAACGTTGCATGTTTTGGAGTTCACATCTTCTAAACTTTGTATTTGTTGAATTGTTTTTAAGGTTGACGCTATCTTCATAATTAGAGTTAGGAGAGATCATAATCTATAGCAATAATAGAATATTTATGATTGAAGGGGTCTTGACCACTTTGTTAAAAACGAGTCAATCGAACCTCGAGAGGATATTTAAGAGAAATGAGGTAGCAAACAATTTAGTTGCTAATGATTGACAAATAAATAGTGGTTTTGAAAGTTTTAAAAGGATATGTAAATGTTAGGGTGTGATGTTGATCTTTAATTTATTGCATAGTAAAGTGTCATGTAACAATAAACTTATCAATAAATATGAAAGTTCAAGGCTTGAATACATACAACATGGACCTAACTATTAGTTGAGTAAAGCTTAAGGGATGGTGTTGCAGCATATCTTTATATTGCATAATGCATATCATACCAATTTTGAGATAAGATTAATTCATTTCAAATAATATTTTTTTGGACTATCACAACAAAATAAGAAAATTCAAAATTGATCCATCTTATTGGGTGATTAGTGCTAATGTTGTTATGCTATAAAGTTCTAGCTAGCACTTCAAATAATAACAGTTAGGGCTAAGGGGAAAAAAAAATAAAGGAAAGTGAGTTATGGAAGGTGCATTTTTATAATACTTTTAAGTCAACTAGTGGAAAAAAAAATAAGGCTACAAACGAGTAGAGATCCATCAAACCTGACTTATCTTGAGCTCAATTTATAATGAGTTAAACAATTAAAAATAAAATCAGTTTATATAAATAAGTTAAGTTGTAGCTTTTGTCTATATTTGCAAACTAACCCGTATGAATATATTTGTGAGTTTTATATAAATAGTTTATATTATATATAATTTAAAAAAACATATACACAATCGAATTTTTATTTATTATTCATTTATCTACTTATTTATTAATTCATTTTGCATATTTAATTTATTGAGTTTGACCTTTTCCTTATGTTGTACGACAGCAAACCATTTAAGGCCACTTGAACTCGGCTTACTTTAATCTCTAATTTATTTATATAAAATTGAGTAAATAAAACTTATTTATTTATATGAATAAAATTTGATAATATAATTTTTAAGTTTGGTAAAAACTCAATTTGACTGGAACTAAAAAAATTGTTTGAGTAAGCCTAGTATCAACCTTTAAAAATTCAACTCTACTCCACTTTACTTATTTATAGAACTTATATGGAGATAAGCCCAGAGCAGTTAATTAGATCATACTTTCATGTAGTACACAAAGTGTACTCAATGTAGAAATATGAGGACTAATAATTAACCGTATGCTTATGAAAGTGTTTAGTTTATTGGTTTGGCATTGATTTAACATCTCTTCTACATTTGTTTCAATCAAACTATTTGTTAAAAATAAATATAAATAAAAAATAGTTATTTTGACTTATAAATTGAGCTTATAGATAAAATAAGATAAAATACAGATATAATATAAATTCAAATTAGATACAGATAAGATATAAATATAAAATAGACTATCCAAATAGATCGTCAATGCGTAGAACCAATTGTAACCATAAATCGGGATGGTGTGCAGGTCCACAGGGCCTCAGGTCAAGTCAAGCCACTCCACGAGCTCGGCCTGCTTTCGACATCACACACTTGGGGAACATGACCGACATATTATGAAATTATTTTGGGAAATACTTGAAAAAAAAAAAAAACATGAGTTGGCAAATAAAAGTGTCTATGTCCAAGTCCAAATGTAAATAGTTTCATTTTTCCCAAAAATTTTGGTTTTCCATTTGATGTACTTTCCATTTGGCCAATTTTGTTTCGTCATAGTTTACCCTTTCAATACATTGACGTGAACTTGTGTCTGCTTCCCATCCTGCCGTCGGAGGGCAACTTTACCGAAATGATTGAGGCCCATTTGGGCCTCTACATGTCGACATGATTAGCTCCTCGGCAGATGGGTCATCATTAATTGTTTGTATCGGTTGATCGACATATATAACGACGTACTATCGACCTTCGACGAATGTTGTGGCGTGGTCCTTGTTAAGATTGATAAGTGAGGGGTGTGAGGAATGAGAAAGGCGTTTCCACGTACCAAGGAAATAATGGAAAATAAATAAATATTATGCATTACATGCACTTATATGTATATGATGTATAAATATTAATAAAAAAATTTTAATACACGTAATAAAAAAAATCATTAAAACAATTACCACCTATAATTTTCACATATTATATATATTAATATTTCATTAGTCTTATTTACACAATATGTGTATATAACATATAGAGTTTGATATCCACTAAATTGTTTCTTGAAATTGTAATTGTAATGCATGTACTTTTAGCTGTATTGTCTAAATTTGGTTCGTTGAGGAGCTTATATCCATGGTATTATATATAAAATTTTCTTTTCTTTTTTTTCCCCAAAGGTTTCATTTCTTTTATTTATCTATTTTATTTAAAGCATTAGGGGCTTATTTCTTTGACCCAATAAGGTAACAAGAATAACTATCCCCGAAAGAGTTAAGTCAAGTCGAATCGAGTTGAGCCTTTTTGTCAAGCCTAAAGCTCAAATTCAATAGATAAATAAGTTTTATTGCGAGTTTAAACTAATTATGTTAAACGTGGATCGGCTTGGCCCGTTCAACCAGAATTAATCAAGAAAACAAACTGATCCATAGATAAAAACTAGAAGTGCATCGACTTAGACAAATTAGTGTGACCTAGGTGGTTGAATTGCGACTTGGTCACCTAGTTGAATGTAAATGCACACCATAATTTTACATAAGAAAATTAAAAATTCTAAAATAATTAAAACTCTAAGCTAAAAGTTAAGTGCTACTGTCCTATCTTCTCATTTCTTGAGTCTCAGATTCTTAACAACTCACAACATATAAAGGCTGTTGTATGAAATTCTAAACAAGTGAATCTATCCATCTTGACCTAAAGTGTAAAAGAGGTAAGAATCATCCATGAAGCTTATAATTAGACATCATCTCGGATCAGGTCAAGTCCGAACTAAGACTCATCAGGTTGTCGGATCCTACACAACTTATCCTGTGGACCTATTTGAACTGGTGGGTCCAAAAGGGTCCACCCTAAAAAGAAAAAAAAATCAATAATTATGGCATAATTTTTTTTTTTTGCTTTTTAAAAGGTAGGAAAAATTTAAAGAAAGGGTCGGACCCATTTGGACTTACCTCGTGAATCGATGGGTTTATGGGTTTGAACCACCTAGCTAACAAGACAGGGCATGACAAAGGCATATTTTACTCACTTTTTATTGAGCAAATCATGCTTAACTATTATGGATTTTATAGAAATCCTAAGAAAATTATATTTAAGTGTGCTTAATTTGATATTTTAGGTATTTGAGCACTTATCTTACAAATACAACCAAATTGGGAGAAGTTTCATACAAATTTGGAGAACAAAACAGTTCAAGGCCAGCAAAAACAAAGTTTAAGCTGCCAGCCTTTACAATTGAATAAGAATCAACGCTGGCCAAATTTGAATCTACACAGCCGACCTTTCAAACAAAACATAACTAGCCTCTAAATTAACATATGTATGCCGACCATTTGGAAAAGTACACCGCCAGCCTTCAACAAGGAACAACAAAGGCTGCCAGCTGTTCGAACAAATTTCATCAGCCTTCATTGAATTACATTGTACGCCAGTACTGGAAGATTCAAGGCTGTCGGTCTTGAGCCAGTGTACATTCGTCACTGCTCTCGGTAATCAATTTTACAAATGAAGGTTGGTTGATTTAAAAAGAAGGTCATCGGCATACGGATAAAAATTGTCAGCCTATGTCTCCTACGACTTTTCATATATAAATCCATCTTGTTGGATCTTGAAGGAGAGAAACCCTAAGCACAAAAAATGACATATTTTTCATTGCTCCTAAATCTAGATTAGTGCTTAGACATTAGAAAACTTTTATTTTTAATTTGATTTCAAATTCTACACTAAGATCAAGTGAAAAACATCATTTGAAATTGGATTCAAGAACAGGATTTTGTTAACGAGGTGATTTTTTTTCTTTTCTTATATTCACTTTATGGATGACGTTTAAAGCTTGTTTTTTTTTTATCTTGTTATTAGGGTTTTGAGTTGTTGACCTGAATTATCTAATTGATGTTTATCTGCTGTTGATTGATTCATTGCCTATCTTCGAATTGTTGATGCTATTTCATAGATCATGTGTTTTGGATTGAATTTGGAATTCATGTTAGATTAGAATTGCAATTGGAAAATTCTTTTCTAATCAACTTTGTGATTAGCTAATTCGGATTACAAATCACATAGACATATAGATTTGAATTCGATTAAGGTCTGGTAATTTATACAAATTAGTCAATTGATCACTTTCCTATGAATAGGGAATATTGATTGGTTAATTTAGGATAATTACTTTCTTTAGAAAACGAAGTTTTTATCTGATGCTTGATTGCTTGAATACTAAACCCATCATCGATTTGGATTTGCAAGTGTAATTTGGTCATAGCATACATTTAATTGTTGTTATGATCTGTTGGCTCTTAACTTGATTCAATTAGAGGTGTTGGAAATCCTAAATTCTCTATAATTTATAAAAATATAAAAATCCAAAAAATAATATTTTTGATTTGCCTAACTACAATTAGGACTAATACAGTTGAGAGCTAGTCCTTATTCCCTATGAGCACTACTCGGTATTCATCGAAATTTTATTATTACACACACACCCCATATACTGGTCGGTCAAAATCTGCCTGTTTAAAGGAATTTAAAAAGAGTTTTAAAAATGACATAGAGAAAAAGCATGATCAAGGTGGTTCTGGGTCCATGTTTTGCGGACTCGACCCGTTCGAGGAGATGTGTACTTGTAGTTATAGGTAATGAGGGATAAAAGAAGATGAAGAACTAAAAATGGTGAGACTAGAAATTTAATCATGAAAATAAAAAAGAGCATGGAGTGAACAGATGAAAACTAATAGTGACAATTCATAATGAATGTCTTAAGTGTAATGCCCACTTGCCCATCTGCAAAAGAGTCGCTTACTTTGATGTCATTATCAAAAGAAGAAGAAGAAGAAGAAGAAGAAGAAGAAAATATGTAGCATTTTGTCTTTATTACCCATATACAAGATTTAATTGGGTATTAAATTATATATTAGATCTATTATTGCATTTTTTTTTGTAATTTTTTTATATCTAGTACATTTTTGTTTTTATTTTTCTTTGTACTTTTTTTTTCAAAGTACATTGAATATCTAAAACTTAAACTATAAACCCCATACAATAGCATATACAATAATTCAAAACTAAAACAAGAAGTAAAATATAATATAAAAAAGCGAGAAATTAGATTGAAACGAATATACATATGTATTAGTTAGTAAATACTAAAATTTTAATTATTTGAACCAATAATTTAATATAAATATATGATTCATGTTTTCCTAAATTAAAATATAAATTATCTTTATATTTTTATTGACTCTGGTTTAACCTACAATTAAACTTAATTTAATCTCTTGACCCTTCACCCTCTTTCCTACTTGGGTTAATCATCTGAACTGGGTCTAATAACATTGATTAAACTCAGCTCATTTACAAATTGGTCTCAATTCAAATTGAGTAAAAAGTGAGTCGATATCGAATAGCTCTTTAACATCTTGAATTGCGATTACTCTTAGGAGATGATAGAGTTAAATTTAGGATAGTTAATATATAAAATGATTAAACATATAAATAGATAAATAAAGTAAAAAATTGATTTAAGTTTCACATATCTTTCTCTTTTTACTTTAAAATAATATATTAGAGTCACAAAATACATACACATTAATAGAAATTATTTTTAGTTTTAATTATATATTATATAATACATATAATTTACGAGCTTACTCATAACATTAAATGAGAGTCCGTTCACTTGACATGAATAACTATTCATTCTTTTATCCATTGACGTAAAGCTGATATTATGTTGTTCACTTGAAAAGAATGGCAATTCTTAGTGAATTGATGAATAGCAATTCATATCTCTAACCCATGAATTGTCATTCAATGGTCGTTTTTCAACTTTGTCATAAATACCCTTATCTTGAACATAACACATATACAATTATCTTCTCTCTGTAATAAATACAAGGGGCATTATAGATATTTCACCTTTTACTCTAATAATTACTTGTTTTACCTTTTACACCAAGTTAACATTGTAATAGCCATTATAACTCTATTACATTCCCTTTGAAATGGAATTCCATTCCCCTCTTATTCCATTCAGCAAAGTGAACGAGCTGTGAGTGTACTCGTGAACCTAAGTTGAAGTTAAAGCTTAGCTTACTTAGATAAATCAATTTTGTTTTGGTCAAAAATTCAAAGCATTTATTGATTGAGCTAGAGCCAAGCTAAGCTTAAAATGAGTTGACATTGAGTGCTTACATGTGGCTCAACTCATTTACAACCTATGAATAATCAGGCTCAAGGTTGATTGTCTACCAATCGAGTTCGAGTAGAGCCAAGCTTTTTATTGAACTTGAAATTCAAGTTCAAGTTTAGCTCCTTTAGATTAACAAACTTTATTTTGAACTTAAGCTTAACTGGTTTTCCATTAAATATTCAATATCTTAATTTTTTTAATTTACAAATAATAGATAAAAGCTTCAAAATAAATATACATATATATTAAACAGAAATTAGTTTTTTGTTTTATTATATATTTATATATAATATATTATAAATATACAACCAACAAATCTACTATTAAGCTTGCTCCTAATCCTACTTGCAAGTCTACTCTTGAGTAAGTTTAAATTGGCTTATTCACGAGCTGACTTGCAAATTTAAACTAGAGTCCAAGTTCAACTTACTTAAATAAATATGCTTTATTTTAAATTTAAGTTCAATTCATTTACAAATTAAGTTCAAATCACACTAGTTATTGATAAGCTATTTGGCTCATTTGTGACGTTACGGCTAGGTTTTAAACTCTATTCTTCCTTTGCTTGCACAGAAGACTTAACCATCGATTCATGCTTGCTTTTTAGTCTAATAATGCTTCCATATATTTAATTTCAAATTGCCTTGTTACTTGTTAGGCTGATTTTTTGCCCGAATCACTATTTTGAGTGAAAATCACCTCAAACCCATTAGTTTCCGAGAGATTAATATTGAATATTACTAGTAAGTCAATATGCACATATGAAGTACATTTCTAAACTTGAATTTATTTTAAAAGTGCTTTGGATTCCAATTCACTCATGACGCTGTTTTTTAATAAAATTTTACTTTTGAAAAGTTAAAGTCTAAATGAAGTACTATTTTGAGCTATACTTTACTTAAATTGTCCTCGTTTTTGGGCTTTGACAATAAGTAAAACTTGGAAAATTTATTATTAATTTAAATTGAGTACTATCGAACCAGGACCTAAAACTGCCAAATTGCTGCGCGCATTTGACTTTAAAAATCATTTTCAACCATTGGTTTTTAACTCCAAGACACCACCTCGTGGCCCTCCGACGAACTTCATCAGTATCTTTTGAGATTTTTTTTTTTCTAACTTTTATTATTTTATCAACAAATCTATTTGTATATATATTTTTCAGTTTTAGCGTTTTTGAATTTGTGGTTTATTCTGTCCTTTTTTAATTTTTCTATAATTTTATTTATATTTTTCATTGAAAATTCATTTAAGAAAAAAGGGGAAACGGATTGCTCATAAGAGTCATAGCTGTCGATGACTCGGTGCTATCTCCCACGTGGGAAATCACCTAGTGGATGGATATAATTAACTATCCATGAGCTCCTATTGTCCTCATTCGTAATATTATCAAGGCATGCACCAATCGAATCCATAAATTAGCCTCCACCAAGGAGAATAGTGTATAGATATAGTCCAAAATTCTCCGGATCAGCCATAAGCGTAATCGAGATAAAAAAATATATATATATATATATATATTGTTTATAAAAATTTTAAATATTTGCTATAACTGTTTCAAATATCGAAAGTTTATAATTCTAATTAACATTAAAAAGAAAATGGAGAGTTAAATGAAATAAAAAAAATTAAGAATGAATTTATACCAAAATCAATATTTAAAAAATATATATATACGTACTGATAAGTTCGGGTTATAAAAAATTTAATTCAAAAGCTTGAATTAATAAAGATATAATAATAACAAATTATAGGTTTCATATTGTATCCTTGTACCCTCTACGTTCTATAGAATATAGGTATTAGAGTGGTTCCAAAATGTTAGGATTTAAGTACCATTTCTAAAATTTGAAGAGTTAATATAGGGAAAACTAATGTTTATGGTTATTTTATAAAAAAATTACAAAAATATTGATTATATAAAAAATTGCTAAATTATCAATGCAATACCACATTTATTATATCCATATATGTTATGCCCACCAATAAAAAAGTGAGTATGGCATTTAATAAATGGAGCAACACTTTGAAAGTGCATCATATGTACTAAATATGATATAACAATTAATATTTTGCTATATATTGTATTTAATATACATGACACATTGAAAATGTAGTATCATATACATAAAATAAGATACACCAATGTTATTTATATAACTTTACTTATTTAATTAATAATTATAGAATCTTTTTTTTAACACATCAGTAAACAAGAAAGAGCATAGCTGGTATTATTTTTTTCATCTATCATGTAAACGCTTAACTAATGAAAATTTTATCCACATGAGAGAGGTAGGGGTACCAAAATAAAAAAAAAAAAAAAAAAAAAGAAAAAAAAGAAACCAATAACACCGAAAAACCAAACAAAAACTTAAAAATCAATTTGAAAAATTTGATTAACCAATCCATCAGTTTTGATTTAAGATCATAATTTTTTTTTTATTCTTTTCAGTTTCAATTTTGGTTTATAACCATGAGAAATTGATGGTTAACCGTCAATTGTTAAAAAAACCGATTTAAACACTTATATTTTAATTATTATGTTATGATTTTGTTATAATTTGAAAAAAAAAAGAGAGAGAAGATTATAAAATTTTAATTTATGTAATGTTATATTAGAGTTATATTTCTAATTTGTTATTGATTTTATAGTTATTTAACATATTGATTTGTAATTTTTAAATGCAATTGCGATATTTAACTTGTTAATTTGTAATTTTTTAGTGTAATTATAAAATAAAAAAGTTTAACTTTTTATAGGCTAACTAAAAATATGGTTAAGCGTAACTTTTGATTAATCATTATGCTAAATTATTAAAATTTAAAAACAAAAAATATTAAAGAAATTATTTCAGTTCGATTTGAAAAATCGGATCATAAACACCACGCTGACCCACAGACACGAGCAACATGGTTTTGTCGAACATGGCGGATCCCGTCAAATTTTGGGTGCTTGACTCCAAGTCAGCGTCATGTGTGATTTCCCAAGAATTTTTCTCCATAGAAACCCTGTGACTGAGCTTCAGATCCAAATCGTTCGTCTGGATCGGAACTGCAAGCAGATTTCCTTAGCCTGACAATGTGGTGTTCCTTGGAGTGTATTGGTGATCATTGCCATCCATACAATTGAGTTGAAAGAAATGGATCATATATACAGTACAGATGTCCAAGCTTGAAATCTGCGGTGGATGTGGATCACGGCTCCGAATGGGCCATTTTAATTACCGTAAAAGCTAAATCCTAAGAAAAACATTTGACACGTGGGTATCAGCAAAGAACAACGTCCAGTTATTACTTCTTTGTATTGCGGCTATAAATAAATAAAATAATTAATAATCAATCAACTTATGTCGAATGTGGCCATTAAATAATTAACTTACGTACGAAGTTGGATCTTGTATCTATCCTTATGAGTCAACTCTATGTATTATTGAAACAATATATACGTAGTTTAATCTGACAATTGAAAACAATTTGTGCCGTGAAAGATTTTTTTTTTTTTTTAATAATGGGTCTTGTCTTTTTTTTTACCTAAATTTTAATAAAATATATAATTAGGTATATGAACATTTAAATTGATAATTTATATGCTTAGAATTTTTTTTTTCACATTAATAATATTTTTATCAAATTGATTAACATTATCGTTCTATATGGTATTTTTAACCGATATAATAAATATATTGTTGGCCTATACGAAAAGTTTTTTTAGGTACTAACTTGGTTTATTTTAAATTTTAGATATTTAATTGCATATTGTGCAAAAGTTCGGATAACATTCGTAGAATACAACCCTTTGTTCATATATCTTGTTAAGCATTCAAATACTAAACTTTGGAATTGATTAAAATAGTTCATGAATAATTTTTCATATATGCCCATAATATTACCATTAAGTTCTTTTTTATACTAAACTGATCAATTTCAAAGTTTTTCACGTACCAAATTGATCGATTTCAAAATTTAAATACTAAATTATTAATTTCAAATTTCAGGTATCTAACTGTATATTTTGTCTAAATTGAAGTATCTTTTGTGATATTATCAATCTCCCCCCTTTTAGGATAGATGTGGTGAATTTAAACTTTAAAATAGATTAATTTAATACAAAATTAATCGATTTAATATCTAAAAGAACTTTTCACTCATCTAACAGTTTCTCCATCATATTGATAAAAAAAAACTATATTGGATGATGGTATTAGCCAATATGACGAAGGTATGTTGATGTACGCAAAAAATTCTTGCAAATACTACATTCATTGATTTCAAAATTCAAGAATCTAATTTGATATTTTGCTACACTTTTAGGTATATTTTGTGATATTAACCCCACTTCATAATTTTTTTCCCCTATATATTATGCCAAAAAGAAGTATTTGAAAAATCTTTCTTCGACGTTATTACTTACTTCTCTGCATTTTTTTTTCTTCCATGTGCTCGTTTCCAAGCTACTAGCTAGCAGCGTAGAACTTAGAAGAAAGGAAATCGTCACAATTAAAAAACGACCCACTTTGAGCCACCATTTTTTATTATTTTTGGATAATGAAACGATAACAACTATGACTCATCACATAATGACTAGTGCCATTATTAAAGAGAAACAACTCTATATATCTGATAAAAACAACACCATAAGATATTAGAGAAAGAGCTATAGCGTATTTCCAATGGTCTCCTCAATTGGTGATCACCACCATCTTGTTCTAGTTCCATGTCCTTTGCAAGGACACATCAATCCCATGCTCCATTTAGCCAACGTTCTCCATTCCAAGGGTTTCTCTATAACCATCGTCCACACAAAGTCGACCCCAATAATGGTTTCCGACTCCCATCTTGACTTTCTCTTTGAATCTTTTGATGATGGTTTATCCGAGGTTGAAAGGAGTTCATCCGGTAAGGATGTCTTATCCTTCTTGTTTACTCTTAATTCCAAGTGTAAGGCACCTTTTCGAGACTGTTTAGCCAGGATTATCGCAGGCGGTGGATCAAGAGTTTGCATATCGTGCATAATATTTGATGCTGTTATGTATTCTTCTGGAGAAATTGCAACCGAGATGGAGATTCCAAAGTTAGTGCTTAGGACAAGTACTGCAGCTAATTTTCTTGGACTTTGGCTGCTCAGCCTTCCCAATCAGGGTAAGACTCCTTGTCACTTCATGTAAAGTTTCAGTGGTGCTAACATCTTATAACACTAGTACTTGTTGCGAATAAAATTTTGATACAAGATTAGTTCAGTTTTGGGAAAATATCCTATTTGTTACCTGAAGTTTGATGGAATTGATAATTAAATATTTGAATTTTTAAAAAATTTAATTTCATTCTTAATCAAACTTTTTATATCTCTAAACACTATTCATTCAATTCTTACTTAATATGTGTCAACTGCTTTAAGAAATAAAAAAAAAATGAGTAGTGAAAAGGTAATAAAAGGTTTATTCAAGTATAAAAATAGATATTTTAAAAGTTAATGTATCTAAAAGGGATACCAAAAGCTTAATTAGGCATAAAATTGTACTATTTAAAAGTTTAGGTACTTAATTATCAATTTGGTGAAAGTTTAGATACAAAAAAGATGCTTTTTCCCATTAGTTTTTAAAAAAGAATAATATTAAAAATGATACTTGAATTTTTACAAAAAGTTTAATTAAGTAAATGAAGTTTTGTTTTGAACAATTTGGTACCTAAACAAAATTTTTATAGATTTTTTTCATACTTGAAATTCGATTTTGATAATTTTGGTACCAAAACAAAGTTTTCATACATTTTTTTCATCCCTGATTAAACTTGCTTTAAGTATAAAAAAGTTTGCAAAAACTCTATTTACGTATCAAAATTATTAAAACCAAATTTTAGATATGAAAAAAATCTAAAAAAAATTTATTCAAATATCAAATTATTCAAAATAAACTTTAGATATTTTATTGAATATTTTATGAAAATTCATGTACAAGTTTATCATTTACCCTTTTAAAAATTATTATTATCATTTTGATAAGTCAAAATAATCTTAATACTTACCTATTGCCATGTACATCATCGGCTTAGTACTTATGAACTTTTCTTTTTGTTTTTACCCTTTCATATGAGCTGTTTTTTAGAATTGTATACGTCGTACTAATCCCGAAACCTACCCAATCTCAGAACACCAAAATGCGAAAATACCCGAAGAATTTCCTTTCATGAGATCCAACGACATGCCAGTATTTAACAAATCCGACAAAGAAGTTACTGAAATGGTTCTCAGTAAATTCCATGAAGGGACTAAGGGAGCTGAAGCTATCATTTGGAACACCTTTGGATTCCTAGAACATGAGTTCCTGGAGAAAATTGAAGCTTCTCTCTCAGTCCCTATATTCCCTGTTGGCCCTATCCATAAGCACTCATGCCATCCTTCATTCAGTTTACTAAATGAAGACAGAAGCTGCATTTCCTGGCTAGATTCTCATCCCCCAAATTCAGTACTCTATGTAAGCACCGGCAGCTTGGTTACGCTTACTAAAAGTGAACTGATGGAAATGGCTTGGGGACTAGCAGATAGTGATCAACCTTTCTTGTTGGTAATTCGGCCTGGTTTAGTAAATGATATGATGGATGCATCTGAAGTATTATTGCCTGAGGAGTTCAAAGATGCAATCAGAAAAAGAGGCAAAATCATCGGGTGGGCACCCCAACAGCAAGTGTTAGCCCACAAATCTATCTGTTGTTTTTGGACTAGGAATGGATGGAATTCAACAATGGAGAGCATCTGTGAGGGAGTACCGATGCTGTGTTGGCCTTATGCTGGGGACCAAAGAATCATTGCAGGATTTGTAAGCCAAGTGTGGAAAGTGGGTATACAATTAGAAGGTGAGTTTAAAAGAGGAAACATAGCAGATGCCATAAAAAGGCTTATGTTGTCCAAAGAAGGAAAGGAAATAAAGAAGAGAGCCTTGGTGTTGCAAGAAAAGGTGCAACTTTCTTTGAGGAAAGATGGCTCTTCTCCACGTTTCTTGAGTAAACTGGTTGATTACATCAACTTGCTCTGATGATGGAGGCCCTTCCTCATATGCATGTGTCTGTGACACAGACAAAACAGGTCATGTGCTAGTTGTCTACTACCTATGTATGATCAATGATGGCTAGTTTTATGGGGGATTCGTATCCCTTTCATATCCTTTGTTTGGATTAGGAAGTAAAAGGTGGGAATGCATTGCATGAAAGCGAAAATGGAAAGCGAATGCCTGAAATAGTAAGGAATTGTACGGATATGCAAAAGGGAAGGATTCTCTTCCCTCAAATCAATATCCCTTTCTTCACTTTATTTTAGGAAAATTCACAAATAACTAAATAAATAATTACTTGCGTTATTGACTTTTACATAGATAGGTGATCTACTACATTTTTAATAAAGAGCCACTTGAGGTTTAAGATTAAGTTTTGATGGTAATTAAGCTATATATGTTAACTTCATCTTGTCCAAATTATTATCATAACAAACTACTATTACTATATAAATCAAGTTCAAGAATATTTTAAAAATAATTAAATATTATATAAATTAAAAAAGGAAAAACCATGCAACAATGTTTTCAACTGCACACTCGCTTAATAAATAAGGTTGTAATGAAATTTCTATTATTGAAAAATGGAATAGAGCTGTAATAGGATTTTCCATTATTGATTTTTTTTATTTCAATTGAGATATTTTAGGAAGAAAAAACAATTTCAGCATTGAATTCCTATTCATAGGTTTGAGAAAGAATGACCATTCAATATTTTTTATAATAGAGATTTCTTATGGATTCGCTATCACAGTCAAGTAAATGCGATAAATATAATTCATAAGGAATTAAGCTGTAACAAAATTACAATTACAGTGAAGTGAATGAGTAATCATAGTTAAGAGGTAGCTGAAAAGAGGATAAAAAGTATTTTTGTCTGGCAACTTACCTTGATATATAAGTTTTACAGCAACCCGCTCACATCTACTAAAATGCCATCTACAACCTATGGTTTTGAATGACATCACTTGTTTTTCTTTTTTTTTTTTCTTTTTCGTTTTAGTTTTTTCAACTTAAAAAGATTACAAGTGGTTGCCTCTATCCACAAATTAAGGGGACAAAAATGGGCAATACCACATTTGGTACTGGAGGTGACTTATCTTTTAATTAATTATCTAAATTTTAAATTATCAATTTTTATATCAAATTAAAATTTTCAATGTCATTAATATTGCTTATATTAACTTCGTATTAAGTTGTTTGTTCAATTGGCTTTTCTAACCAATTACGAATAGCTACATGTCTTAGGAAATTATTTTAATGAAAATATTCCACTTAATATATATAATTTTTTGGCAATTATGGATTACCATCTATACCAAATCCATCTTATAAGGAGTCATTTTCACTATGTACAAATATTTTAAGTAGAAATCTTCATTAAAAAATCATTTAAGATTTGAGGTAATCTATGGTTGATAGAAAAGAAAAAATTAGCAATTGAAAAGTTCAAGTAGTTAGTTGAAAAATTAACCAAAGTTCAAGTATCGCATGTAACATTATCCTTATTGAAAATAAAAAACGAAGAAAAAACTAGTGAAAACCTAACTAATCGTCAACACTTACTGCCTCTAGATTTTCTGATAAACTTAGGGATGAATCTTAAGAGATGATACTAGAAATGAAACCTTAAAACCAATTTGAGTCACTCATGAACGTTGGAAACCCTAGATTTGATCAGATAAATTTTTATGATCCTAAAATATTAGATGAACTAGATAAAAATATAAACCTTAAAAATAAGGCAAGTAGGAATGTTTTACTATAAAATGAATAGAGTTCTCGAAACCATAATCATCTCGGAACCTTATATACAAACCACTCCCGCATTCAATCATCAACATGCAATTCGAGTTAACATAACTAGAAAAACAATTAACAATAAAATAATATTAAATTATGTTCCAATATCATATATTATTTTATCGATGGATAAAAATATGAGTTAAAACAACTTATACGCGTATTTTATCTTCTATCGGTAAATATTTGTCATTTCAATTACTATATATTCACTATTTATTACTATTCACCATTATTTATACCAATCACTTTTTCTTACACTCTTATATACCTATTCTTACACATACCATACCCTACTCTTACACACATCTAATTTATCATCCCCTACGCCACCTCTCTCTCTCACTTGCTTCTTCAATTTTCTTCCATACTTTATTCACTCCTTTCCCTCTATAAATATCCCTTTTTTCCTTCATTTTTTTCCACACTTTACATAACTCCATATTCTCTCAAAATCTCTTAATTTTCTCTCTTCTCCACCACCACCACCTAAATCACGCCACACACTCTCTATCTTTTTCCTCTCTCACATTTTCATTTCATCCTTTAGGTAATCACACTAAACCTTCTACTTATATTATGTTATGTAGCATATGTATGTGTCTTTAATAAGTTTTCATAAAGTATCCCGATGATGTATAATACAAGGGATGAAAAAAACACAAGACATCATACTTTGTTTAATACTATATTCATGTTTATATTTATGATTTCTCATGTTTATTAACCCAACTTTTATATACATATGTATCTATATGAATATGTATATATAATTTTAAGAGTCTATCACTCACTAATCTTTTATTTTATGTGATTTATATTCTTGCAATTTATTTCCATGCAAAGTTTATTATACTTCCAAAAAAGATTTGTCCTTAATTAAAGTTTTAGACTTGTCCACATTCAAGTCATAAGGGGATAGGAAGTCTTATTTAAATCTAAGACTCCCATTGTAATTTTCAAGTTATCTTGGTGACTTGTCCAATTCAAGTCCCGATGAGCCTTATCTTAAATCTAAGTCTCCTATTTTACTTTATGTTATTTATTTTCTTGTCAACAAAATATTATTTTTTTATGATCATTATCTAAGAATCTATTTTCTTTTTGTTCATAAGCATGTAATGCTCATAGAGATGTTGTAATAATGATAAAATGATTTTCGAACTCAAAATGCTATAATGGCCAAAAGTTTCTGACTTAAAAAGTAAGAACAAGATGATGATCATAAGATCGTCATCATGTTCACTTACTTATTTGGAGGGCCTAGCATAACATGAGACTTCCATGAAGTTATGAATCTTTACATATTGATAATGTTTTGTTATGTAAATAATTTCAAAAACTCATCTTCAATATGTTGACAGCGGCATATAAGCCACAACCTACATGGTCCACTATTGCACACATAAACCTTGAGGCCCGAGAAATCACTATTCTTATCATCCCAAGAAGAGCCTATACCAGGCGACACCTCAGGTTTTGACCTTATAAGGGAACCTAAGGTGCTATTTATGTTGCTAACTGCGAGATCAGTGAACGACCATTCTCCTTGAGCTCCAGCTCAAAGATAATTCCTTAGCCTTGCCCTTGAGCTACCCTCACAAAACCAAGCTTGGTAACAAGCGATCTCCATGGATTCGGCTAGATCTATTACTATCATGCCCCCAAAGGTACCCTAAACATAACAGTCCGCCACATTTAATATTAAAGCTTAAGTATGACAACTTCAGTCATTCCCATAAGCTTCAATATTAGGTATAAGGCGTGCTCTTATAATATTTAGAGGAGCATACTTTGAAATATGAAGATTAAGAAGATACAATAACAAATTAAGAAATGGCAATCATAATATTCATTCATTCATAATAATTGTCTTGCAAGTCTTATGGGCATTCCCCGCCAAAATACTAGAACCTATTACAAGAAATTTTCTATGAAGTTTACATCTAAACAAATGTTAAACTTCATCTAAAATTCCCTAACTAAAATTGAAATACCTAACTACAAGGTCCCCATAGCTTCAACCACAAATAGCTAAACTGCAAGAGATATCTATAGGGGTATAAGCTAACAAACTTAATGAGAATTATTTCCATAAGTAAATACTTGAGTAACTGTAAACCTCCAAAGTTTTGCGATCAGTTAAGCTTAAACCCTAATCGGAAGGTCAACCGGAAACCCTAAAGTCAACAAAACCCTAGTTAGGTGCAAAAAGTTTAAGTCCGGTAATCCGGTGTTCGTAATCCTAAGTGAATAAGTAAGAGAATAGTATGTAGAATAGTTCATAATGACATAAGAAAGCATAAAAATATCATATTAGTAAAACCGCAATTCGTTTTGAAACCAAACGGGTACAATTTTCAAAAAACGTGTATCGAGACTTGAAATAGTAAAAATATTCTGGATATACTGTTAGACTCATAAAAATATAAGGTTTTAAAAAATATCAGTTTTATAATTTTTCGACAGTTAAAAATAACAGATATTGCATTTATACGCGTATTTTCTAACTATCAATACTTTATTAGTCACATTTGCTTTACATTACACTATTCATTACTATTCTATACTATTCAACTATCTCTATTTTTTCTAACACCTACTCTTACACTCTATACACTTATTTTCTTTACTTTTTATCTTTCTCATAACTTTATATCACATCTACCTTACACATTATTACTTTTGATACACAAAATACAAAAAAATCACATCTCTCCCTCTCTCTTCCCCTCTATGGCCGGCGCCCCTCCCCCTCTTTCTTCCTTTATTTCTTTTTCAATTTTTCTTTATTTTAATCACACAATTTCACTCCTCATTTTCTTATAAATACCCCTTTTTCATTTCTTTCACACTTCATCTACCCACAAATTCACTACCAAAACTCTCCAAAATTTCCTTCTCAAAACTCTCTCCAACTACTCTCTCAAAACTCTCCCAAAATTTCTTCTCAAAACTCTCTTCTACTCATACCCACACTATTACCATTCTTACCGTGTGAGTTTCCAAAACTAATTGTTATGGAAGTTACACTATGTTCATGTATTGCTCTTGTTCATGAACTTCCATATTTATATTTTTATGTTGATTTTATATCTTATTGTTGATATTATGCTAACTTCTTATACATAGCTAACTAAATATAGTTATGTTTCTATATATATATATATATATATATATGTATATATATTCTTTAGAGCATATAAGCTCACTTGTAATTTATTTACTTTCATGCAAAACAATTTACTTATTTTCTTTCTATACAATTTATTTATGTCATGATTGTTTTAAGACTAGTCTCTAGTCTTAAACTTGTCCTCATCAAGTCAAAAACAATTTCTTTTCTTTTACTTTCTTTTCTTTTGGGACTAGTCTATTTCTTAGTCCCGGGAGCCTTGAAAAGGCTAAGACTCCCAATACTTGACTTTATTTTGTTATTTTATTCATTATATTGCTATTATTATATTCTACTTTTGCTTGCTATTATTCTCATGTTCATACACATAAAGGTTGTTGTCTAAACTTTAAAGCTTCAAATATGCTTTTTGCAAAAAAGAGATTTTGTCACCAAAGAATGGTTCTATATGAAATTTAGAAGCTATGAGTTAATAAAAGTAAATCCATTCTTTTCAAAACTTTAGGAAGGACTCACTATAATTTTGAAACTACACTTATTTTGAAAAGCTTTTTCTTAATCATCTCTATATTAAATTGCTTTCCAAAAGAAGATGACTTTTGATACTAAAATGTTTTCCATAAAAACATAATATAAAGGAAACCCCATAAAAAGGACATGAGAGTTCTCAAACCAAGATTTTCCAAGTAATAGTCAAAGAAAAATTATATAAAAACTAATAGAAAAAATGACCCTAGGTCCAAAAGGAAAATTCATTTTTTTTTATGGAAAAGTCACCAATGAAAATAGTAAGATAAACATAAAATACTTTTGAAAACAAAGAAAACAAAAAGATCCATTTTTAGAAAGTTTACAAAAAGGATTTCTTATAAACTATAATTTCACAAACCTTCAACTAACATTGTTTTTACTAAAAAGTCTTGTTGGACAACAAATACTTGAAATATGTGTGAAACATGACCTATGTATCTATAAAGAGGAATTTTTCAACTATACAGATAACTAAGTATTTATCAAATGATTTTTGCGTGATTTGAAGTTTGAAACAAGTGTTTTAGGGATGGGAAATCTCGTAGTGAATCTAATTGCCACTGTTTCATAGCCCAAATGACCTAGTTTGATGAAAATAGTTTTGGAAACAAATGGAGCTTTTTGAGTAGATAGAAATCGGTATATTATATGTGCAATTCCGAGTTCAAATAACTAAGTTATGGCCATTGTAAGTTGGAATTACCTCCTATACGAAATTTGACGATGTTATGACATAGTTTTGACAAAGTACAATAGAATCAACAAGAAATACTCGTTATGGGTATTCTTCTTGATTAGGTGATCTCGAGGAAGAGTATCCATCTCTGGAGGATTACTTTGATTAGTGAATTGACCGATCGACTCATCCGTAAGAAAAAAGTATCGTCATGACAACGTGAGTTTATTTCCTTAATCACTTTACTTGATTGTGCTTGTAGTTTCATTGCACTAGAATTAAGGAAAGACAAATTGATATGTATGTAAAATTATTGAAAGAATTCTAAGAATATCGAGGCGGGAATTGATTGTAAGTAATCGTTTTTTTTATTATAGAACTTGATATGTCTGAGATTCAATGATCACCTCAAAATTGATAATAATGATGCTATGATATCTTAAATAAATTGATTCATGCATACCAAGAATTGAGTCATATTGCATGGGGTTATAATCCTTGGGTGAAAAGGATAGTAGCACGGTCGAAAGCAACACTTGGCAGCTATGATCGAAAGTGATTGCTTGGCGACATGGAATTAAACAAATGCTTGATAGTAATCCGAAAGCATGGCTCAACTCAAGTAGACTTAATATGCTTGGCAATAATGATCGAAAGCATAACTTAACTAAAACTACTCGTTTTGAGAATTACTTATCACTAAACCC
The DNA here is from genome assembly GCA_024138025.1 of Combretum micranthum. Lineage (NCBI taxonomy): Eukaryota > Viridiplantae > Streptophyta > Magnoliopsida > Myrtales > Combretaceae > Combretum > Combretum micranthum. The sequence continues at coordinate 989,956 of JAMXBD010000197.1, read as the reverse complement.
CAAATGGAGGGCGTAAATCCATTTAATATATAGTTCCCAGAAAACTATATGCCCTGCTTGCTCACGTGTATGTTACATTTCATTTGAATGCTTAAATAACTTGTTTGAATTTTGCTACTTAAGTATTTACTTATAGAAATAATTCTCCCTAAGTCTATTAGCTTATACCCCTATAGATATCTTTTGTAATTTAGTTATTTGTGGTTGAGACCACGAAGACCTTGCAGTAAGGTATTTCCCTTTATGGTTAAGGAATTTTTATATGAAGTTTAGCATTAGTTTAGATGTAGACTTCATAGAAAATTTCTTATAATAGACTATAGTTATTTTTGGCGAGGAATGCCCCTAAGAATTGTAAGAAAATTATTATGAGTGAATGAATATTATGATTTCCCTTTCTTAATTTGCTATTGTATCTTCTTAAGCTTCATATTTCAAAGTACGGTCCTCTAAATTAGTGAGAGCACACCTTACACTTAATATCAAAGCTTTTGGGAATGACTAAGGTTGTCATGCTTAAGCTTTAATATTGAATACGGCAGATTGTTACTTTAGGGCATCCTTTGGGGTGTGACGGTAACAAAATTCAAACAAGTTATTTAAGCATTCAAGCGAAATGCAATATACACGTGAGCAAGCAAGGCATATAGTTTTCCGGGAACTATATGTTGAATGGATTTATGCCCTCTATTCGAGGTTTAGTGATAATAAGTAATCTCAAAATGAGTCATCTTAATTAAGTTATGTTTTCGATCATTACCGCCAAGCATATTAAGTCTACTCGTGTTAAGTCATGCTTTCGGAATACCGCCAAGCATTGTTTTAAATCCATTGTTGCCAAGCATTGCTTTCGATCATTGCCGCCAAGCAATGCTTTCAACTGTGTTACTATCCTTTCACCCAAAGATAATAGCCCCATGCAATGTGACTCACTATGTGGTATGCATAAATCAATTTATTTGAGGTATCATAGCATCATTATTGTCGATTTTAAGGTGATCATAGAATTTCAGACATATCAAATTCTATACTAAGACAAGCAATTCTTCACAATCAATTCCCATCTCGATATTCTTAGTGTTCTTTCATATAACTTTATATGCCTTTCCTTAACTCTAATGCATTTATACTACAAGCACAATCAGGTACACAAATTTAAGGAAATAAACTCACGTTACCATGGCGATACTTCTTCTAAATGGATGAGTCGATCGAACAATCCACTTAGTCAAAATAATCATTGGGATATGGATATTCCTCCTCGAGATCACCTAGTCAAAAAAAATACCCATAATGAGTATTTCTTGAAAACTCTCTTGAAAGTTGACAAAACTATGTCATAAAAACATCAAAATTCATGTAGAAGAGAATTCCAAATTAAAATGGCCATATCTTGGTCATTTTAACTTGGAATTGCATATATAATATACCATTTTCTACCTATTCGAAAAGATATATCCATTTCTAAAACTATTTTCATCAAACTAGGTCATATGAGCTCCAGAACAGTGGCGATCAGATTCACCACGAAATTTCCCAACCCAAAGGCATTTATTTCACCATCAAATCATCCAAAAATTGCTTTTATAAATAGTTAGTTATCTATATAGTTGAGAAATTCCTTTTTTATAGATGTATAGCTCATATTTCATACATTCTCAAGTATTTGTTGTCCAACCAAAAATTCTTTAGTAAAAATAATGTTAGTTAGAAGTTTGGAAAAATCATAATTTATAAGAAATCCTTTTATAAATCCTTTAAAAATGGATATTTTGATTCTTTTGTTTTCAAAAAGTATTTTATGTTTATCTTACTTTTTTCCTTAGTGACTTTTCCATAAAAATGAATTTCTCTATTTTTCCTTTTTGAAACTTTTAACATTAGTGTCACTTATTTTATGTATTTCCTTTTACTATTATTTTGATCTTAGTTTGAAAACTTATATTTCCTTTTCATGGGGTTTCCTTTATATTATGTTTTTAAGGAAAAATATTTTTGTAACAAAGAATCATTATCCTTATTTTTAGAAAACATTCCATTACTACTAAAGTTATGGTTTTAGAAAAACCTTTCAAAATAACGGTATTTCCAAAATTAAAATGAGTTCTTCCTAAAGCTTTGAGAATAAATAGATTCCCTTTATAATTTAAAAACTCTAAATTTCTTTTAGAACCCTCCTTTGATGACAAAAATCTCTTTTGTAAAAAGTATAGTTTAAACTTGGTGGTTTAGACAACACTTTTTATTTTGCATGAATATGAGAATAATAACAAGAAAAATTATAACAGAAGCAAAATAATATAAGTCAAGTATTGAGAGTCTTAGTTTTGAATCAAGGCTCTCGGACTAAGAAATGGACTAGTCTCGAAAAGAAAAAAAATTGTTTTAACTTGATAAGGACAAGTCTAAGACTAGAAAGACTGAGAAAATTCCTTTCTCTTTGAGTTCTTTTGAGAACTTATGAATCTCTTCAAGAATTTGATTTCTTGTTGAGTTCTTCGATTAGCTAGGTTCTTGGTTGGTATATCCAATAGGGTCGCGATTATCATATCAAGATTTTTTGGGTTACTCAACCATAGGGTCGAGGTCAATTCCATCTTATTATACTAAGGTTCTAGGTCGGTATATCCAATAGGGTCGAGATTATTATATCAAGGTTCTTTGGGTTACTCAACCATAGGGTCGAGGTCAATTCCATCTTATCATACCAAGGTTCGTGGAGTTTCAGATCCAGATCTGAATATTTCATCGGGTCAAGGTCCGCCTTCTTGACTCTTAGAGTCCAGGAAATTCAAGATCCATGCCGAACACGCATCACCTAAGAGTCAAAACCGATAATTAATGCTGGAAATAAAAGTTAGTAGCCTATCATTAATGTTGGCGGTTTCTAAACCCAAAAGTTGAAATTGTCAGTAATAAATGCTGGCTTTAATTGAGATTCTGCTGCTGCATTATTTTCTTCCACCTGTAAAGAACTCGACCTCGAGTTCTCTTCTGGATATAATGGTGCATCATCTGGATAGAAAGGATATAAGTCGACCACATTAAAAGTCTTTGAAATAGCCATGGTTTCTGGGAGATCAACAACATAAGCGTTGTCATTGATCTTTTGTAGAATCTTGTAAGGTCCATATTTTCTTGGCTGCAAGTTGTTGTAAGAACCCATAGGAATTCTCTCCTTCTTGAGAAAAATCATCACCTGATCTCCAACCTCAAAGAGTTGTTGCTTCCGTCGCCTATCCGCGATCTCTTTATACTTGGCGTTAGCCTTCTCAATCTTTGCTTTAACCTCCTCTGCGGTATTCTGTCAATGCTCCGCCATGTGCTTCGTCGAAATGCTATACTCAGCCATCTTCGGGAGCTTAACAAGATCCAAAGCATGTTGGGGAACTTTGGTATATACAATAGAAAATGGAGTTCTCCCAATGGTTCGATGGACGGAGTTGTTATTAGCAAACTCCGCTTGAGCCAAACACACATCCCATTGGCGGGGCGTCTCTCCACAAATACTCCTGATGAGATTCCCTAGAGTCCAGTTGGTAACTTCTGTCTGGCCATCTGTCTGTGGATGGGCAGTGCTGCTATAGTTCAAAGTGGAGTCAAACATGTACCACAAAGTCTTCCAGAAGTAACTGAGAAATTTGCTGTCCTTGTAAGATGTTATGGATTTGGGCACTCCATGTAGTCTCATTACTTCCCTGAAAAACAGTTTAGCAATGGCATGGGCATCTAAGGTCTTCTTACAAGGGATGAAATGCACCATCTTGGAGAACCTATCCACAACTACAAAAACTGTGTCAGCACCTCATTGGGTACGAGGCAAACCAAGAACAAAACCCATGGAGAGATCCTTCCAGATATTCTCAGGTACTGGTAGGGGTGTATATAACCAAGTACTCTGAGACTGACCCTTAGATGTCTGGCATATGTAGCATCTTTCAACAATCTTTCCTACATCCTTTTTTAGTTGGGGCCAAAAATATTGCTCAGCGACAACAGCCATGGTCTTATCTCTCCCCAGGTGTCCTGCTAAACCCCCTCCATGAACATCCCTAATCAACTTTTCCCGCAAAGAGGACCATGGGATACATAGTTGATTACCCTTCATGAGATACCCATCATGCACATGATAATCATCACAGGGTCCCTGACTATTACACATTCCCCATACCTCACTGAAATCCTTATCGTCAGCATAAAGTTCTTTCACCTGTTCAAAACCCACAACTTCAGCACTAGTCACAGCTAAGATTTTAGCTCTCCTGCTCAAGGCATCTGCTACTTTGTTTTGGACTCCAGATTTATGCATGAGTTTGAAAGGAAATCTCTACAAAAACTGGATCCATCTAGCATGCATGTCTTTGCTGATCCTGGTTTGGCCACTCAAGTGTTTTAGCGCTCCACAATCGGAATACAATATAAACTCTTTCCCTACAAGGTAATGTTCCCACACCCTTAAAGCTCTCACCACTGAGTAAAACTCTTGGTCATATGTAGACCAATTCTTTATAGCATCACAAAGTTTCTCACTGAAGAAAGCTATTGGTCTCTTCTCTTGTGAAAGTACTGCCCCAATGCCTATTCCACTAGCATCACAATCCACCTCAAATAATTTTTCAAAATCAGGTAATGCTAGTACTGGAGCACTACATAATTTTTCTTTCAATAGGGCAAACCCAGCCTCAGCCTCCTCACTCCAACTAAATTTCCCCTTCTTCAGGCACTCAGTCAATGGAGCAGCGATGGTACTAAAGTGCTTGGTGAAGCGTCTATAAAAACTGGCAAGCCCCAAGAAACTCCTCAACTCTGTCACAGTCTTAGGAATAGGCCACTCTCTAATAGCTTTTACTTTCCCATCATCTACTGTGATCCCCTCACCACTAACCACAAATCCTAAAAATAGAAACTTTTTTGACATAAAAATGCACTTTTTCATATTAGCATGTAGTTTATTCTCCTTCAACACCTTCATACAATCCTCAAATAATCTATATTCTCCCCTTCAAACTTGCTATAAATTAAGATGTCATCAAAGTACAATACTACAAACTTGCTAATGAAAGGTTTGAGTACCTAATTCATGACTCGTATAAATGTGCTAGAGGCATTGCTGATGCCGAATGGCATCACCAACCACTCATACAATCCCTCCTTAGTCTTGAAGGCAATCTTCTATTCATCCCCTGGCCTTACCCTAATCTGGTGATAGCCGCTTCGCAGGTCAATCTTGGAGAAGATAGCAGCTCCACTCAAATGGTCTAGCATGTCTTCTATGCGGGGTATAGGGAACTTATAACCAATGGTGATCCTGTTGATAGCCCGGCTATCAACACACATCCTCTAACTCCTATCTTTCTTAGGAGTGAGTAGTGCTGGTACAGCACATGGACTAAGGCTATCTCCGATGAAGCCTTTCTCTAGCAATTCTTGGACCTTCTCCTGGAGGATTTCTGTTTCCCTAGGACCCATCCTATAATGAGGAAAGTTAAGAAGACTAGCCTCAGGTACTAAGTCAATCTGGTGCTGGATATCCCTCAAGGGTGGAAGCCCCTCAGGTAAGTCGTCTGGAACCACCTCTATGAAATCCTCTAAGACCTCCTTCACTGCTTCAGGAATATCGCTAACACTCTCCTCTTTTACTTTCAGCACACTTTTCACCACCAAGGCATGTACCACCTTGGTCTCCTTCATAACCTCCTCCATCTCTCTCTATGAGTTCACAAAGGTTAGGAAAGATCGCCCCTCTGGCTTAGAGCCTTTAGGGCGTGGCATTACCTTAAGAGGTAGCAAAGTATACCTTTTGCCATCCTTCTCTAACCTGTAGAGATTCTCTTTTCCCGAGTGTTGGGCATCCACATCAAACTGCCATAATCGCCCAAAGAGGAGATGACAAGCATCCATGTCTACTATGTCACAGTAGACCTTGTCTCTATACTTTCTAATGGAAAAGGGGATTCTACATCTCTCCACTACGTCAATCCGCTTCGCCTCCTTAATCCATGCAATGGTATATGGATTAGGATGCTTCTCAACTAGCAACTGCAAATCCTGAACCACCTGCCTACTAATAATGTTCTCACTGCTCCCACTATCCACAATTAGGTCAAATACTCTCCCACCAATCATGCATCTGGTACGAAATAGTTGATGGCGTTGAGTACTACCCTCCTGCTTAGGTGTTAACATGAGCCTCCTAATAACATATGAGTGCTCATGCCCTTCATCTTCCTCGTCATAGTACTCTTCGTCCCCATCAGGATCACAACATATTTCATCATCTCCTTTACGCTCTACGATGTTCACAGTTCTTCTATTTGGGCATTTATTGGATTTATGCCCTGGTTGATTACAGCGATGGCATTTGCCTAAGATGGGTTTGGCATATGGGTTTGATTGTTTCTAACCTTCTCTGGATTCTATAGGCCATTTTTCCATAGCCTTTTCACCCTTTTTCTCACCATTACTACCTCGCTTCTCTACAACACCCTTCTCTTTATCTTCAACCGCCTTACTCGTTCCACTACGCTCAGCCCTATCCATTCCATACCTATGCCCACCACCATCAAATCTAGTGTTTTTATCATTTAACATGAGTTCAGCCCTCGATGCCATGTTCTTCGCTTCACTTATACTCCTCAACACCGTTACCCTAATTTTGTCCCTGATTTGCAACTTTAGGCCATCAACATATCTTGCCACCTGTTTCCCTTCACTCTCCTTCAAATCATTATGCTTTGCTAATCTCATAAATTCAGCAGTGTATTCATGGACAGATCGCAACCCTTGGCGACACCTTTGATACTGCTAGAAAAGTATTTGTTCATAATCAGGGGGAAGAAATTCACCTTTCATTAATTGTTTCATGCGAATCCATGAACATACAGGATGTCTTCCTTCTCTCAATCGTCTACTCTGTACTCTCTCCCACCAGGCGGAAGCACCACCCTTCAATCTATGTGCCACCGTCTCTACCCTGCGCTCTTCGGAGACATCCTTATAGTTAAAGAATCTCTCCACCTCCGCTATCCAATCAAGGAAATCTTCAATATTAAAAGTACCATTGAAATAGGGTAGATCTACCTTTAGATGGAAATCCCCTCCATCGGATTGATCATCATCATAGTCCCGGTAACCCCTTCGATTCCTTCCTCCACCACGGCCACCCCTCACAAGTGGTTGCCTCCTCTCATACATCAAATCTTCTTCCTCTAAATCATCATCAAAAACTTGTGCCTTTTGATCTACACGGATGGGTTGATTGATTGGGTTCTCATAATCGTCTCTCGCCCTAGGTCTTCTACCACCATCAATCCTACCCCTATTATTAGCGACCTCCATGGCGTCAAACCGATCGACCAAAGTTTCGACGAGTTGCTCTACCTGTCTCAGCCTTCAATCCATGGCATCCACCTCCGTCCTTAGAATCGGTTGGCCAGCCCCTTGGACTTTCCCATCACGAACATCGTCATGAGTGCGACCGCCATCAACGTCATTGCCAGAAGACATCTTGCAGGAACTCACCTTGCTTTGATACCAATCTGATGCAACACAGAAGCATTGAATAATAGAAACCAATTCAATAATTGCTTTCAAAACGTGAACTTAATCACACAATTGCTAAGCAATTGCAAATTTGGAGAAAACTCTCTCAAAATAGAATTTTGCTAAGCAATTACAAATTTGGAGAAAACTCTCTCAAAATAGAATTTCAAAAGTCATATCATATATCAAAAGTCTTATCTTTTTTACAAAAGCCCTAAAGACTATTTATAACATTACAAAAGAAACCCAAAAGATAGAACAAAATAATAAATGCAAATAATGATTAAAGGAAACCTAAAAGATAGAATCCTATGAGTCAAAACTGATAATTAATGCTGAAAATAAAAGTTAGCAGCCTATAATTAATGTTAGCGGTTTCTAAACCCAAAAGTTGAAACTATCGATAATAAATGCTAACTATAATTAAGGTTCTGCTGCTGCATTAAAGAGGTATTAAAAAGATATGAAATTATGTCATGGTATATTGTGATACCGTTTTCGAAAGGAGAAGATGTATTGTAATGTTGATTTGTGTTATGTGATATTGATTTGAAAAGATTTATATTTGAATTGCTATGATATTCTCTCAAATTATAAAAAATGGATAGCCTCTCAGAATATGAAAAAATGGACAGGATATATTTGAGTTTTTTTTTTATCACATATTTCGGAAAGGTTTGGCTAAAAAAAGGAAAAGGAAAGTATATTCAATTGGATGCACTGGAGCAAAGGAACGACAGATGATTTCGTAGCATTTCATTTATATTCTTTATTAAGTACAAAGAAGCTAAGAACCACTATTCAATAGTCCATGGAATCCGATCATAATCATAATGAGGCTTTGGTACAAGATTTGTATTATGGAGGAATTTAAAAAACTTCAAAGGTCCTTGAATTATCAAATTTTGATCTAAAAAAAATACTAGGGAGAAAATATTTGAATTGGAAATACTTATGAAGACAGCTATATTATTTGCCAAATTTTATGAAGAAAGAAATGACCATTTCCTATGGAGTGTCAGGTCCATGACATCCATTTGTCTTCAAGAAAAGTCGATTTACAATTGGTTCCCTTGGTTATTTTATTATTACTACAATGTCCAAGGAACAAGCGAAGAGTCATATCAAATGATTTAATGGGAGGCAAGATCATTAAGAGAAATATAATATGATGCACGTAACTAGAGTGGTGTTGCAAGTTTGCGTACTATAATACAACTATATGCAATAGAGTTAGTTGCAACACTGACGCTTGACTTTTGCTCAATGACTCATCCATAAGCAACATCATGCATAAGTATTGATCAAAATACGCATAAATGCAACTAATGGCTAAAATACTTGAACTCCATCCAATATGTTGTTTAGGGATAAAATATGAATGCACTTCAAATTGTATGTTGTTTATTTATTGGGCTTGATTCACGGGATAATCAAAGGAGTTTTGACATGGTGGGTTTAGAGTAAGGCCCGTTAGACCAGCTTCTTCGCCATTCAACCTTTCTCGTTATAGCTCATACACTATAAGGGACTCATCTTGACCATCAATTATCAACATGATCCAACGGATGACGTTGATGGCTAAGCTCTATAAATATCTCAAGTCCCTCTCATTCAACGGAAGAAGAAATTTGATAAATACACAGAAGTGCTACTAAATTTCTATCTCAAGAGATTAGAAATTTGTCCATCACTATTAATGAGGTTTGATGCTTGATAGCTCCTCTATCTATCACAAGTGCATCTGAGATGTTGAGACTACATATTTCTTCTCCCTATTCCACTTTTCTCTTGATCATTTATTCTTGACATGTCATCATCCATCACTCTCGTATGGCATGTAAAGCACAATACCCAAGCAACATGTACATTTCTATTCTAATCAAATTCATACATCTACACAAGCTTAATCAACAAATATTTTATATTTACAAAAATGTCTAATCCTATTTTATTTAGCTTCCCAGTTTTAATCTCTCTTAATATACAAATTGTAAATTACAAATTTATTGACGAATTACAATTTATTAATATGTTTAAATGAATTGACCATAATAATTTTATTTAATCCCGCAAAGGATATTTGAGTTTTTTTATTTATTACAAAAAAGAATTATACATGCAAAAATACATGGGAAACACACAAAAACAAATACAAACAAACAGAAAGTTTGGGTAGGTTCTAGACACACCTCGTTCTATAATCTCACTATCCCTAATAGGAATAGGTTGTTGATTATATCAAAACGAGGCTGGAGAAGCCTAATCACCATTGGGCAATGGTAAGACCACATCAGCCTATAGGCTATAATATGACCCTCCATCTTAGTTTCTAATATGTTCGAGTTCAGCTCGTTCAAAAAGTAAATATAAAGAAAAAAATTAAGAACACCATAAAATATCTACACATAAAAAATCCACAAAAAAACATGTAAATTACAAAATTCTATAAAATAATTAAATATATCTTCGATTTTCTTGCTATTTTCTCGCTTATTGATCAATACAAGATGAAAAGGCTAAAAGAAAGCATGTGAGAATATTTACAAAATTAAAGTTGAGAACCCATATTATCAAAATTTCTAAAGCCCATTAAGCTTAGACAAACCTATTGAAAAATTGTCCCCAATGGAGTCATCAAGCTGTCGAACTTGAATTTAGCTAAGGTTCCAAATTGTTTTAAAACCGACCTATTTGATACAAAACACTCGATAAGAAACCAATAGGGTTTTATAAATGCACAATTTTTTTTTTTAATTATTTGACTACCACAATTGAAAAAATAAATGGTAAACCAGAAATCAAAGGGTGATTTGATTTATGTCACTGATCTATGTGAAAACTAAAGATTATTGAGTCTGAGAACTACTACTTTAAAATCTTAAGCGGTTATCTAAGCTTTAGATGGGCTTTAGAAGTATTGAATCATAAGGGCCAAAAATAAAGTGAAAAATATTAATTTTATTTTTTCAATTTTTATCATTTTTTATTTTTATTGAAAAATATAAGGAGATTCTTATTTTTAGGTTTTATGGAAGAAGGTCATAAAGGGATTTTTTTTTTTAATAAAAAAGGCAAAGAGCTATTGTTTATCCATATTCATGAAAATTCATAAAAGGATTTATTGTTTTTCTTTTTAAAAACACCTAAATGTCTTTTATTGTCGTGACTGCCCTTAAGTGCCTACATATCTATTAGTAGAAATTAAGTCTCAGTAGTTCATCTTAATTTTATAAAATATTTAGTGTATTTGTTAAATTTAATTTTGAAAAGCCGCCAAGTTTAAGTTATTTATCTAGTTTAATTTTGTTTTTTCATAAAAAAAAAAGTCTAAAAAGATACTAACTTTAACTCAATGATTTTGAAACCCTAGAAAAGATCCTAATTTTTAAAAAACCCTCATTTATTTCCGATAGTAATTTAGAAAATAACTACATGATACATATTTATAAGTTGACAAAAATATTTTTATATATATCACATGTAAGGAAAAAATAAAAAAGAAAAGAACAAGGGAACCTTTTAATTTTTTTTTTTTTTTTTAGCTTTTCTGATTTTAAAGAATTTGAATTTTTTTTTCAATAACATTAATACATGTTTATAAGAAAAAGCTATACAAAGTTAACACATTTATAGCTCTTTCACTTAACATGAATAACTATTCATTCCCTCATCATTTTATGTAAAATTACTATTATGTATTTACATGATAATTCATTGCAAATTTATATCCTTACACCCATGAATTGCTATTCAATGGTATATCTTAGTTTTAAAAATATCACTTATACAATTATCCTCTTCTTTTAATAAAGATAAGGGATATTATAGATATTTTAGTTCGTTGATTACTTGTTCTATTTTTTACACTATTGAATTGAAATTCCCTTCCCCATTTATTTTATCTAGCTAAGTAAATGAGGCTTAGATGCTTACACACACATATATATAAATATATACTTTTAGAGCATGCAATCAATGACTCAATAGAATACCCTTTTTTCCAGTGTTTTCCATATAAATAGGTTATTGACTTATTCACATACAATCAATGAGATGAAAGAAAGACATCATTCTTTTTATATTTTTATATTTATTAAAACATGCAATAACAGATATGGTAAAATCTTCTATTTACATATGTAAAATTAACGCTACAACAAAAGAAATGGATAAATAAAATATTTTTTTTTTTTTGGTTTTGTTTTATGCAAAAGCAAGCTACTAATATATCTAAAACAAGTGGTAATAATGAAATCTTTCTTTTTTTTTATGTTGCATATATATATATATATAATATATATGAGAATCAATGAAAAAGCAAAATTTCCTTTCTTATTGTACTTTTACATAAAAATATTGTTTCCATGCAATTAATGGAAATTTGAATCTTTTTCTTTTATACATTCTCTCTCTCTCTCTCCATATATACACACACATAAGCCATTAATGGAGAAGTAAAAGTTTTTTTATATACTCCGTATTAGTAATATTATTAACATAATTAAAGTAATTAATTACATTCTGCATATGAATATGCTAGAAAACTTGACATGACACAAAAAATGAAAGAGACAGAAGAAAATCGTTTTCTTTTTCTTTTATAAAGAGAAGCTATTAATATAATCAAACATATGCCATCAGGATAAAACTCTTTTTATATTTTCCATACGAACACTTAAGACAGAGCAAAATTCTTCTATCAGCAACCAATGTCAATACAAATTTCTTTTCTATATTTTTCATATCTAAAATGTTTGAAAAAAATACAATTAATAACATAACCAAATCTTTGTATTCACTTAATAAAAAACAGAATAAAATAAATTTTGATATTTTCCATTAAAATTATTGAAACGCACAGTTGAAATATATAACAACAAGAACCAATAGGTAATGTTATAACAAAGAGAATAACATAGAATAAAGTGAAATAAAATTTGTTTTCATGGATATATATGTATATATATATATATATCTCACATGCAAAGAAGCTACTAACATGACAACAGTAAGCAATGGAATTAAAACTCTTTTTTATATTTTACAGACGACAGAGCCGTTAGAAAAATCAAAGCCCACAAAAGGAAAATTCAGCATAAAACACAATGACTATTGTGCATAAATGATAATAGCATAATTATAATTGTAGTAATGCACACGTATTATATGTATTATAACAAATATGATAATAATTAGTATGCTATATATAACCTATATACTAATAAATATTATATAACAAATGACAAAAATAATAATCACGAATATACCATATAACATATACGCGTGTTCACATATTATAACGAATAAATAATGAACGCAATGTGGGAACAAATATGATATAGCGTTATATATTTTGGGTAAATTTATCAAATGATATCAATATTTTAAAGTAAGTTCATTTAAAGTATCAATATTTTAAATAGTTAAAAAAAATATGAACATTTTCACAAAGTGTATTGGTTTTTTTTTTTTTTTTGGCCTATGTATTGGGTCTGTTTATTTCATCATATTCTAGTCATTTTGACATCATGTTTTGTCGTTTTCAAATAGATATTTGCCAAGAAATAGATACTGATAAAAATTTGACAGTTTTACTCATAAACAAGTCAAACAAATACGATACTAGTATAATACAAATATGATAATAATAAATAGCAGACAATCCAAACAAACCATTAATGAGGTATCAATATTTTGCAAAGTTCATTTTAGATTTCATAGTAGTTTTCAATCAAATCTCTTTAATTTTCCATTAATGATCAATTATTGATATCTTGTTGACTTACTTTACCAAGCATTAATACCTCTTTTTAACCACTCAAAGTATTGATACCTTAAATGAATCGTTATGATAAAAGAGGAAAATATAAGGAAAAAAAATATCCAACCCATCCTATTTGAGAGATATAAATTGGATATTGAAACATATCAGACTGAAGCATACGCTTTGTGGACTTACACGTAACTGAATCAGTTGGTTAAGCTACAAAAGTAATTTCATATAAATAGTTTATGGAAGAATTTTTGGGGATGGCCAGAAAATACCCTTCTCATTAGTTCTCCTTTACCCTCTCTTCCTTGGAGCTGCTGGTAGCTAAAATACCAATCTCAAAGAGAGGCATAAAGAAGACTTGCGTATTTCTTTCGAGGTAACCTTTAGGGTCATACATTATATGTTTTGTCATACTAGGTTGTACTTTGTCTAGAACATTTAGTAGGCTTGGGAAACTTTAAAAAATAATTGGATAGAAAGAAAGGTTCGATTCTCTGAGTTTTTCAGAGACAGAACATAAGAGGAAGAAGAATAGCGAGAGTGAGACACAGAGTTTTCTATCATTATTCTCATATGTTCTTCTAAATTTTTATGGAATTGATGTCTTTCCACTGCCTAAAGAAAATTGATCCAGACCAACAAAACTTACATCTACGTTTCTTTTCGTCAATTAATTAACATGGAAATGAAGTAATGGCAGAGATAAAAATCTTTGAGATTAAACTAGATGAAAAGAGACACAATCTAGAAGACAAACTTCTAGAACCAATCTCTTGAGATCTCATGACAAGAAAAGGAAAAAAATACTCCTCATATCAACATTAAGAATCCAACCCTTATCATTATCTCACTTGCCCAAACCTTAAGTACTCAGTCATGATTACATCTCAATTCTATTGCATAATCCAAGTTTATTTAAACAACAGAACTCAAATATGAATCTACTTGAAATGGGCCTAGATGTAATTGGATCCAACACCTAAAATAATTTATAAAGATAGCCTACAATATAATAAAAGTACCACTAAACGTAAGAGAATTTAATTTACATACAAATATATTTTTATTTTTATTCTTTTTTTACCTAAAAATTTTCTCTTAATAATTACTATCTAAACCTATTCAACTTAAAGTAAGGGGGATTTCCTATTTCCTTTTTTTTTTTTTTTGTTATCTTTTAACTTAATTAATTAATTTTTTTTTTTCATTCATTTCATTTTGTTTTTTTTTTTTCTATTTTTAATGCAAAATGGGGTGTCAACAAAGGTACCTCAATAGATGCACTCTAATGATCAAGTTAGTACAGGAATCTTTAGAGTAGAGGATATTACACCAAACCACTTAAGAAAAGGGTGAGAGGGAATATGATTGTCTCATTACTTAGATCAAGATGACTAATCGATAGTTTATTGTAGAAGATTGGGAGTTACACCATGTGAGAAGATGTTCTCGTGGAGATCCTAGGGAAAGATCTTGTCAATATTCTCTTAGGCTAGAAACTCAAATTAACCTCTATCCAGAGAAGAAGCTTTATAGCATGCACATGGGCTTGGATGCTTGATTAAAAAATAACCATCAACAAGAATCATGTTGACCATCATTGTTAATGGGGGAAATTGCACTTATGTAACTGCAACAACTATGGTTAATGAATTGAAGCTACTACTACTACACACCCCAAGTAATATAAGCTACATTAGCTTAGTGATAAGAACATAGTTCATGTTACTTTATAAATGAAGGTCACTATTGAAATTCCAAGAGGGTATAAAGATGAAGTATATTGTAATGTTGTGCTTATGAGGATGTTTCATATTATTCATAAAAGATCCTGGTTGTATGATAAAGATGTGTATTGAAGAATCGTGACTAAGTATCACCTGCAATAACGGTAATAAGTGAAATAGCAAGGTCAATCCCTTACAAGAGCAAGGAATTCAAATAAATATTTCAAACTTTCTAAATAGGTCTAAGAAAAATAAAATTTCCCATCGTGATCATTATTAAGACCTGCTTGTGGTGGTGGAGCCAATGGTATATCTTGACCCATTTGCTGCAAAACCGACTTCATATCTACCTTAAACCCACTCAACTTTCCAATTAAGTGCTTAAAATCTCTAGTCACCTTCTTCTTAAATTTTGTCACAGGTGGCAATTTTAGTCTCTGTAGAGCAAAATAAGAAAATTTGGCTACAAGTGGCTAAGATGGTGGTGGTTGTTCAGATGGTAGGTCTTGTACCTAAACCAAATGTTTGGCTCTTACTTTGTTTTATGAGTATAGGTTTATGGGATTGATCCTTTTTCTCTATAGCCATTTTAGGAAGATGCCCAAAATACCTAAGCTTTTAACCAACTTGGTGATATGTATCTTAATAGAGATGATACCTCATCATCAATCTATTGCTTGATAACATAAAGCATAAGCAAGAATTATAACTAAATAAATCTCCCTTTGCTCATAAATACCTTGTTAAAATAAATAAATAAATTGACCTTTTCACCACTCTCAAAATGTCCCCTTTACTTGCAATACTCCTCGTCAAAATCTAATAGATAACCCTTAAGGCTGGTTTCTCAATTAGGATGCCTTGAATTACCATAGGTTGTAATCATATTCAATGAAGATGTCTCTCTAATTACCAGTCTCCGTTACTCCATTAGCCAATTTGTTAGGTAATCTAAAAATGCTTGACTATGGGAAAAATCATCTTCATAGAGGCCATATGGATAGCAAAACCACTGAAAGAAAATTGAAAATATCAATCGTTAATGCAAAAGAACATGTTGTCATATGCACCATAGAGTGCATGACTCTTATCTGGTTTGAATGTGGAGAGGAACTCAAGTGTCAACTCCTTATATGATGGCTCATAGATGTTCAAAAGTCTGTCCTATCCATTGAACTCTAGCAATGTTTTCAACGCTACCTCTTTCTTCATTTGTCTTGCTACAATTCAACTCAGATTATTGGTATAAATAAATTTCTTTTTTGCCAGCTTATTATAGTAAAAAATATGCTTTTTTTTCCACAAACTACATCATGGGGTGTTGTCCCTATTGCCATTGTAGATTATGGGGCCTCCAATACCTTCACTAGTAGTCAATCAATCCCGTTTAGGAACAATCTTTACTCTAAGCATATCAAATAATATTAATGCCTAGATAAAATCTCTTCCCCACACTTAATTAAAAACTACATATAATCAATTTCTAAAATGGGCAAGGATAACAAATCATACATGCAACATGTAAATTACTATCATCAAAATCCATTGAATCTAAAAGAACAATTTTCAGTCTAAACTATACAAAGATCACAAGATACAATGTTTTGACATCCCTACAATCAATCTCATACGTAAACTCCAATGTTCACCCCTTAACAACTAGCTAAATCTACTTTCAATGCATTCTAAATAGAAATCAAATTCTTGAACATAGCTATCTACATAAAACCACATAAAGAACAAAGAAAAGTTAAGAAAACTTGTTTGATGATGAGAATTGCAAAAATGAATCAAAAACAACAATAATACAAAATTGGAATGTGAGTAAAGCAACTTTTTAAGAGGGTTTTTAGAGAATGGAATGTTATAAATCTAAGAAGGCATGCTTTTCAAACTTTCTATGTGAGGCACAGCTTAGGTATACTAATCATGTAGCATAGTTTTGTTCTAATACATGTGGAAGGCGAGCTTTCCATGTAAAGCACGGCTTAAATATACTATCATACTTTCTAGTTATGTACCTCTTTGTATTCAACTACAAATGACTCAAATCGTGCTTTAGTTGTACATGGATACCATTGTTAGGGTGTATGAATGTGCTTCTTCTTGTATGCTTTGAAATTTGCACCAATATGATATTCCGTGCTTTCAATTACTAGTAATCACATTAATCCTATTATCTAACCTAAAAATATTAATGATTTCAATTATTAATAATAACAAATTAAATCAATATCAATATGCAAATTCAAGATTACTTTTCTTAAAATATCATATTTACAACTTACTCTAACCCTTCAAATCATTACTACTTATTATGTAACTTTAACCTTAAAAAGATAAATTCAAACTGCAAGATTCCTAATTTAGTTTAATATATTTCTCAAGACTACTAAACCCTAACCCTAGATTAGTCTATTGAAATCTTTGTCGATTAACAGCAATTTAAAAATTGCTTTAAAGAATAATGAATCCCTTATTATAAATAAAACCTAACTCTAGACTTTAATTCTAATACGGAAGGATTATGGTACCCTATCTCTAGGTATGCATGCAACTCTCTTCATTATGCAAGATCTATTCATATAAGCAATTTTTCAATTAACCTATATGAAATCTAATAATTAAATCAATACACCGGTAAATATTAATTTAATAGCAATACGAACACATAGATGAATTCAAGAAAAGCAATTATATCATTGAAAAATAATATATCCCAATTACATAATAAAGCAGGGTATTTCTAAGGTTAGAGAAATAATTCTCTATTCTTCCATAGTTAAAACAATAAAAGCACAAATTCTAAAAAAGTAAAGTAGCATAAAAACCCTTTTTTGATAATAGTATCCTATCTCAACGTTGCAAACCCTAATGTAGCATAGAAATCTTGAATAATCTCTCACTAATTTCTCTAATTTGTCATATCTCCTTTTCTCTCTATAATCTTTTTCTTCTTATATATTGTCTTGATAAATCTCCTTGTAAATCTTGTTCTTCTCATCAATATAAGATTCTATCTCATTATTTATGCTCTCACATATGTTTAGATCAAGTATATCCATACCTTGACCATATCTTTTGGAACAAATTTAGAAAAGGACAAAAAGATATGTCTCTAATCCTAACACGAGACTCAACACGAATTGATATTCTCTCTCGTGTAGTTTGGAAAATAGCGTTTTTAGAGTTGAATTTGTCTTCAACACAAACCAGAACACAAATTGTGTTCTCTCTTGTGTGGCAAACAGAATACTCCTTTGTTCCTTACACAAATCTCTACATCATTTGTGTTGACTTTTGTGTACTACATTCTATTTTCCACACGAGCCAGCTTGTGTACTCTCTTATGTAGAACTGCCATTTTCTAAATTTCTTCATCTCGAATAAAACTTGCTCTAAATCATCAAAATTCCTTCTTTTAAGCTCAAATCATCTTCTAAAACCTAAAAACAACAATTAAACTAAATAAGTACCTTTTTCATATAATTATACATAAAAATCATCATTAAAGCTTAAAATATCCTTCTAAAATAAAGTTGAAATTATAAGTTGTCAAGTAACCTCCCATGAAGCACTTATTTAATGTCTTGGGAAAATTTCTTAAGGTAGCTCAATTTGAGGTCATTTTTCTTGCACCCCTGGATTGTTTTGCCTCTAAGTTAGGCTTATATTAATGATTGCTCCCATTAACTCTTCTTCTAGTCATTCTTCCTATACATCTGTTACGTCACTTGTACACCTCTAGTGCTTAAAGTCAATTGACTCATCATCAATTTTAATGGCTAAAATAGCATCCACGAATTCTACAAGGCATATTTATCAACTTGCACAAAGACATCTTTAGTGACACCTTTTGGCATCATGTTGAATCTATCGTCCAATTTGATTATAATCCATGTATATTCTAATTCATGCTTTAGACGTAATCATTCCCCTATAAATAACAAAATCAAGTTAGCAATTGCACCAACATCACATAAAATATTTTTTAAGGATGCATTGCTGATAGTAAACTCAAATGTGAAAATCCATGGATCTTCTATTTTTGGAAAAATGAGTCGTCTAGTCCTTTCAAAGCATTGTCGATACATTACTCAAATGGTATAATTAATTGGCTATGGTTTCTTCTCTAGCAAGTCCTCTTAAATCTCTTTAGCACTAGACTATTTTTGTAGTATCCCTTGGTTTTTAAGATGTTAGAATCAGAACAGTAGTAAGATTTACTTGCTTATTAGGAATCACTTCTTGCCCCTCCTTAATTAGAGATTGTGAATTAATAAGTCAGTTGATCTTTCGCTTCATTCTATCAAATTCTTCCATGTTCATTGATTACATTTGGATCATGAATGTGTTTTATAAACTCAATGTAGCTTTACAATTTCACCCAACACATTGATCCAATTCATACATCTGACTAAGACAAGTATGATCAATTTATAGCAATTAGGTGAGTACAAGTTGAATCCTCAAAGAGACAATACCATGACTACCAGTCCTATGCCCTCCTCTATTATATACCCTTAAAAAATTATCAAGAGAACTAATAATAAATTAATCCAATTATTAACACCAAAGAATGTTTTGTCAAATTTCAGTGATAAGAATAAAAACATACCTAAGAAACTATGAATCACCACTAAAGTTACCTATGTGCTCATCAAACATTTCAATACATCATTCCATTTTCCTTAACTACGCAAATTATTATTATAGACTATAGTAAATATCATTCGAACTTGATAGTCTATAATCATCCATCAATTAATTAAAATTTTCTTAATTAATTGCTTTAGACTACATTATCCTAATTAATTAATTACTTCGCTCTTTAAGTTCATCTGTTACCTTAACCATATATTACGTGCAACTACATCTAATCATGGGGATCTATTCATATACATGGAACTTTTCCTATGTCTATGAGATCTAACTTTGACTTCCTACACGAGCAAATTAAAAAGGCAAGGAATTGTAAAATGATATGATTAAATACAAAAGAATGGAAAACTATTGAGATAAACAAATACTATCACATAGTTCTAATAAGGTTATCATGCATGCGTATTAATAGATTACTTGTCCATGAATTCAATCAAATGTGCATACAAGACTAGTAATAACATGGAAAGAAACAAAAGAGTAATAAATTATATAATTGTTGGTGAAATTGATTTTTAATCTAGCGAATTGAAAGAGTTACCCTATGCTATAAAACCGAAATGAAGAGAAAACCCTTCACTTCCTCTTCACAGGAAAGCTATATAAATATTTATAGACTAAGACGAACGCCAGGGTATGCGTAAAATTGGTGTGCATGACCATAGGAAGAGGCACAACATAAAAAATGGTGATGCTATAACCCGTATATGCCTTCCAACATTAAGACGCACGACATAGAAAATGGTGATGCTAGAACCTGTACAAACTTGGTGTGCGTATAGCTGATCTAGTTTTAATAAATTAAGTCCTATGATCTTGTTCCTACTATGCAGTTAACACTAGACAAGTGCACATATTGCATACAATATAGAGGTAGAGTATATGGTCATCTCCATAGGGATTCGTAAGTATTAATAATCAGCTTTTTAACTATTACCTTACCTAACAATTAAATTGAGTGGATTATACATATTAGCTACGCTACTTAATTCCTATAGTTAACAGTTCACTATTGTAAATCACCGAATCACCTTACTGATGCAATAAAGTACAACAACTTAGGCTTGCTTCACCAATTAGATTAAACATGCATATTAACCATACTAGAATATCATTATTACTTTCCCTAATTGTTGAATTCAATAGATAGATCATTGTCTTTCTCAAGATCACTAGCTTCTAACCCTAGCCTTGTTTACTGGAATGTCTTCCTCATTAATGGTAAAGTAAGATTGTATTAAAACTAGGAATAAATGTTAACATAAATTTCATGCAGAAGATTTCACAATCCTATCTCTAGAATCATGAACAATCCCTCCCTATAACCAACATCTGTTCAATGGGAAAATTTCTCAATCTATTCCCAAAGAAATCTAATCTAATTTAATCTTATACCGTACACTATATAGACTTAGTGTACCCTGAGGATTAACTACAAATTTTAAGGAAATTAACAATATTTAACCATATAAATGTGCTAGTATATGTTGAATCATGGTGTCACAAACCTAATCCACACTACTTATACATCATGCAATACACAAACATAGCAAAAATCATGTATGAACAATAGTGGGTAAACATGAATACAACACAACTTACAATAGTGTTCCTCCCTATTTCCCTCTCAAGAATCTTTAAGGAAAATCACACACAACTCACTCAATCTCTGACACATACTATGAATAGGTACAATTTACATACACTAATTAAGTTCGCAATGTTTCAGTGTTACAGTAATGATTGGATCCCCTTGTAATGTTTAGATCTTGTATTTATAGTACATAAGTGATCAGACATAAATGGCATCTTTTCTAAATCTTCATTCCTCTTTAAAATGAGGTTAATTCAATTTTCTAAAGTGGAAATAAGGTTTATCATAGCCTCCATCACTATTGTTACTCTAGTCGTGATAGCAAAAATTCCAATCATCTAAAGAGGATCACAGCAGGACAAGGCTAGTGATCCTTGCAACAATAAATTATTCATATACATCATGGCTGCGATGAGGTCTGTAATGACTAAACAAACATTGTTCCCTAATGATCACGACCGCTACATGGGATGTGATCCTTGTAGCAATGAATTATCCTATCTAATCATGCCTACGATATTGTGTTGTGTACTGCAATCCATATTAGATCACAGTTAGAATGAGGCATGTGATCTCCTATGACTTCCCTTGCATCTTCTTCATATTACAGCAGACATCATAACTAAATTGGAGTCAATGTGAATCACTATCTTCATCACGGTTGGCATACGGACCGTGATATTCACTATGCTCAATACTACTCCCATTTCACGGCTGCGATATTCTTCAATTGTTCACCCAAATAGACCACCGTTGTGGTCATGGACATCGTTGATAAGATCATATTTTATACAACTTGTTGATGTTCAAAAGAGCTAGAATGGATATTTGTTTTGATTAAAATTCATGTAACAGGTCTAATTTGGACAAAGAAATCAAAACAAGAAACTTTGAAGTGAAAATTGGAAAAATTGAAGGATACTCCAGCATTTCAACCTTCAAAGTCGCTGGCGTTCATACAGCTTACCTTCAAGGCCGCTGCTTCCACTGCCAGCTTTGCCAGCCTTTGACTCAAGCAAACTTACGCCGCCTCAAAGCTGCCGACGTAGAAGTTGAACAGGCCAACGTACACTGAAGGCCGGCAGCTCAAAGTTGAAAAGTCACCAGCGCAAAAGGAGTTACAACATACGCCGACTCCTAAGCCGTCGGCGTTGAGGCTGTGTAGATCAAAAAATCTGAAGCGACATGAAGACAACACATGCTTGGAGGAAATTGAAGAGACAACTCTGTTAAAGTATCTAGGCCGATATCAAAGCCGCCGGCTTTGGGGCAGCTTTCGTTATAAATTGGCCCAACCATTCATTTCTCATCACATACGCCGGCTATATCTACATCTAAGCCGCCGGCATAGAAGCGGCCTACCTGTGTGACCGAAGTTGAAAGCTGCCAGTGCACTGCCTACGCAAAGGAGAAAATGGATTTACGCCGTCTGTAAGCCGCCGGCGTAGGATCCATAACTGCCGGCGTACGAAGTGAAACAGCAAATTCATTTAATCTTGCAGAAATTTTTCCTATAAATAGGGGTTCTCCCCCTCCAACAATCATCAACAAGCAGAAGCAAAGTAGTACACTCAGTATACAAATAGTCTAGCATTTTCATAGAGATTTGTGAGAGAATTTGAGCTTTCAAGAATTGTAATTGAAGATTGTGATACTTGAATTGGTGATATCTATTCTCTTTCTTATGCAATTCATTTATCTGAATTATTTGTTTATAATGCTATCAATTACATATTCTTATTTGATTTTTGAATCAATATCCATGAGTAGCTAAACTTTTTTGTGGGAAGTGATGAAGTCCTAATTTTGCTAAAATGATTATTGAATTTATATTATAGGATTGTTAGAATTATGGAATATTTGTATTGAATCCTAATTATCTATTTTATTTCTGATTGAAATTGAATTGATAAGAATTCTGATGATTTGGAAAAAGAATTAGGGTTCATAGGAATTCATGAATTGAAATTAAACAACAATTGTGGAAACAATTAAGTTTAATATTAATTTAGAAATTGTTCCATGTACTTCATGCAATATTTTATTTTAATTTCTCACTAAGGAATTAGGAGAAGTTAATTTAGGATATTAGATAATCATAGAATTGGAAGATTTATGATTATAAATTAGATTCCATTGATAATTTGTATAGCGGAAGCTAATAGATTATTTTATGGTTAACTAAAACTTTGTTTTAGGTTTTTACAATTTCTTACAAATATCGATAATTCTAATTATTCACATAATATAAATTCAGCATGATTAATAAAGATTAGGATGGATTCTGTTCCTTCCCACATTCATCTTATATAAACTTCTCACATTCTCATTTGCATTCATAATAGATAGGATTAGTTAATTAATTGATACACTTTGATTGCCTAAATATTAGTATAAGCTAATACCAATCTAGTAGTTAATTTAGTCTCTGTGGGAACGATACTCTACTCATTCTCTATTACTTGATCAAGACCCAGTATACTTGCTGGTAGTATCTGAAATTTTATATACACATTCCAGTCAGATCAAGTTTTTGGCGCCGTTTCCGGGGACCAAAATTAATATTAGATTACTTTTAGTTTTGCTAGTAGTTTAGGTGTTTTCCAAAGAATTAATTCTTTTCTTTCCTCTTCATAGGTTATATGCAAATAAGTAGAAGTGCTGATCTTCTACCAATAGATCCAGAAATTGAAAGAACTTTACGTCAACAGAGGAGAGAAAACCGTAGAAGACAAGAAGAAATGGCAGAAAAACGATCCAAGAAATAATGAGGGAAACAATGATCAAAACAACAATCAAATTCAAGCTGTACCTGTTAGAGCACTTCGGGATTACATTGTACCAACTGTTCAAGGTCCTGCTGTGAGAAGACTTGCAATTCAAGCTAACAATTTTGAGCTTAAACCAGCATTGATTCAGATGGTTGAATCACATCAATTTGGAGGATATCCGAATGAAACATCGGACGAACACATTGCTAAATTCCTCCAATATTGCAACACCGTCAAACTCAATGGTGTTACTAATGAGGCCATTAGAATGCAGCTTTTTCCTTTCTCTCTAAGGGATAAAGCTTTGGCATGGTTCAACTCTCAACCACCCGAGTCAATTACTTCATGGGCAGACTTGACAACAAAGTTTTTAAAGAGATTTTTCCCTCCTACCAGAACTGCCAGGCTAAGGAATGAGATCACCAACTTCACAAAATTTCATGGAGAATCATTATATGAAGCTTGGGAAAGATTCAAAGAAGCAGTTAGGAAATGCCCACATCACGGACTTCCGGATAATCTTTTGATTGAAAATTTTTATCTCAGTCTAGATGAGATTTTGAGATCATTGGTGGATGCTACATCCGAAGGATCACTCATGGGAAAAACATATGATGAAGTTAGTGCTTTAATTGAAGAATTAGCATCAAGTGCTCACAACTTGAGCTGTGAAAGGACAAGATCAAAGGTGGAATCTGTTCAAGATAGTGAATCCATGCAACAACTCACCGCTCAAGTTTCAGCTTTAACTACATAAGTGAGTAAACTTGTAGCATCTAGTTCTTTAAATTCTAATCAAGTTGCTACTTGTGAGTTGTGCTCAGGACCACATCCAGTTTATGATTGTCCTCATGGCAATATACCATCATCAAGTGGAGAGCAACTCAACTATGTTGGAAATTTCGGAAGGGTTAATTATCGAACATATTCAAATACTTATAATCCAGAATGGCGTAATCATCCAAATCTTTTTTACAAGAATGATGCAAATGTTTTCAAGCCCCCACCTGGATTTCAAAGACAAGGTCCCATAAGAAATACTCAGCCTCTACCTCCACATCAGCAAAATCAAATTTCAATTGATGAATTGTTGAAGACTTTCATTCAAACTACTCAGACCACACTTAACAATCAGCATGCAATCATTCAATATCTTCAATAGAGAATCCATCAACTTGCCCAACAAGTTGGTAATAGACCATCTGGTTCTTTACCAAGCAACACTGAGGAAAATCCTAAAATCGTGAATGCAATTGTTTTAAGAAGTGGCAAAGAAGTTGAGCCCGCTGAGTCAAAAGTTCAAGAAAATGAGGAGATTCCAGTCAAAGATAAAGGAAAACAAAAGATGGAGGAACCTGTGTAGACATCACCTGAAGTACGAAAATATGTTCCACCTATTCCTTTTCCAGGAAGACTGAAGCAACAAAAATTGGATGAGCAATTTTCATAATTTCTAGATGTCTTCAAGAAGTTGCAAATCAATATTCCATTCTTAGAACTAATTCAAGAAATGCCTTCATATGCAAAATTTATCAAGGAATTACTTACTAAGAAGAGAAGGATTGATGGAAATGAACCAGTGATGCTTACAGGAGAATGCTCCATGATTTTGCAGAAAAGTCTACCTCATTTGCCTACCAAACAAAGAGATCAGGGGAGTTTTACTATTCCTTGCACTATAAGAAAATTTCATTTTGATAAAGTACTTATTGATTCTGGTGCAAGTATTAATCTTATGCCTTTATCCATTTTCAGGAAATTAGGACTTGAAGAATGCAAAGAGACTCATGCCATCTTGCAACTTGCAGATAGAAGTGTCAAATACCCACGTAGTATTGTTGAAAACGTTCTGGTTAAGGTTGAAAAATTCATATTTCCTGTAGACTTTATAGTCTTGGAAATGGATGAGGATCGTGAAGTCCCAATGATTCTTGGCAGACCATTCCTTGCAACTGATAAAGCACTAATTGATGTGGAACAAGGTAAACTCACTTTAAGGGTAGAAAATGATCGGGTAACCTTTAATGTTTATGATGCAATGAAAAGATTCAATAAAGGTTCCTGTTATACTATTGATGTTGTTGATGAGTTTATTTCTGAGTCTGTTGAAGAAAATGTAGGTTTAGAGACTATGGAGTCTGTTTTGAGAAATCTTGATGATTGGAGTGATGATGAGCAAGAGCATGAAGAAGAAGTTGAGAAAGTGCACCAAATCAAAGGAAGATATTATGAGGAGCTAGGCACTAGTGAAAGCAAGCCCGTACCATCATTGATACGATCACCAAATCTTGAGCTTAAACCTCTTCCTTCACATTTAAAATATGCTTTTCTAGGAACTAGAGATACTTTGCCAATAATGGTTTCATCTTATTTGACAGGTAAACAAGAGCAGCAGCTGCTTGGAGTTCTAAGGAAGCATAAAGAAGCAATTGGGTGGACTATTACTGATATCAAGGGAATTGGCCCTGTCATTTGTACTCACAAGATCTTGATGGAAGCTGAGTACAAACCGACCGTTCAACCACAGAGGAGACTCAACCCAACACTTAAGGAGGTAGTAAAAAAGGAAGTTCTGAAACTCCTTGATGCAAGTATTATCTATCCTATCTCTAATAGTAAGTGGGTAAGTCCAGTTCAAGTTGTACCAAAGAAAGGTGGTATGACTGTAGTGAAAAATGAGGAAAATCACTTGATTCCTACTCGTACTGTAACTGGGTGGAGAGTTTGCATTGATTATAGAAAATTAAACGATGCCACCAGAAAAGACCACTTTCCCCTCCCTTTCATAGATCAAATGTTAGAAAAACTTGCAGGGAATGATTATTATTGTTTTTTATATGGTTATTCTAGTTATAATCAAATTTCTATATCTCCTGATGACCAAGAAAAAACCACTTTTACTTGTCCCTATGGCACTTTTGCTTTTAGGAGGATGTCCTTTGGTCTTTGCAATGCACCTGCTACTTTTCAAAGGTGTATGATGGCTATTTTTTTTTACATGCTTGAGAATTTTATTGAAATTTTTATGGATGATTTTTTTGTTTTTGGAAAGTCTTTTGAAGCATGTTTAGAAAACTTAGCTTGTGTTCTTCAAAGATGCAAAGACACAAATTTAATTTTAAACTGGGAAAAATGTCATTTTATGGTAAGAGAGGGGATTGTTTTTGGTCACAAAGTTTCAGTTAGAGGAATTGAAGTTGATAAGGCAAAAATTGAGATCATTGAGAAATTACCACCACCAGCCACTATTAAGGGAGTTAGAAGTTTTTTAGGACATGCAGGTTTTTATAGGAGATTTATTAAAAATTTCTCTAAAATTTCTAAATCCCTTTGCAACCTTCTTGAGAAAGACACGGTGTTTGATTTTGATGGCAATTGTTTGCAGGCATTTAACTTATTAAAGGAGAAGCTCACATCTACCCCAGTGATTATTGCACCTGATTGGGAGCTGCCTTTTGAACTTATGTGTGATGCCAGCGACTTTGCTGTTGGAGCAGTATTGGGTCAGAGAAGAGCTACAGGTGAGAAAAGATTGCTTCAATTGAATCAATTGGATGAATGGAGGAATGAAGCTTATGAGAATTCTCGTATCTACAAGGAACGAGCAAAGAAATGGCATGATAGAAACATTATCAAGCGGGAGTTTTTGCCTGGACAAAACGTTTTACTTTATAACTCCCGTTTGAAGTTGTTTCCAGGAAAGTTGAGATCAAGATGGTCAGGACCGTTTGAAATTGCCAAAGTTTTTCCCTATGGTGCTGTAGAATTAAAGATTGATGATAATCGGACTTTTAAGGTAAATGGGCATTTGCTCAAACATTTTTATGAAAGGGAAAACCATGATAATGCTTCCACTGTCATGAATCTAAAGGAACCATGAAAGGAATTGGAAAAGTCGGGCTAAGCGACTCTAAATTAAGCGCTTCTTGGGAGGCAACCCATGTTTAATTGTAGATTAATTGTTTTGTTTTTACTAACTTTATTTTTAGTGTGGATAGGTTATGCAAGTATAAAAAAAAAAAAATTTAGAAGACGCCCATCTGCTGCTTGAGCCCAGAGACAAGGGCTGGGATGACTTATCAGACATCTACTGAGTCTGGGCATTGTTCAGAGCATACACACATAGCCAGCTCAGTAGATACTCAGAGACACAATCCTGAGCAGACCAGCAGCAGACCCAGTCCAGGGCCAGAGAGCTAGAGATCCTGCTAGCTCTCATTTGATCTTTATTGTTTTTTTATTTTTATCTTGGCCTGTATATATATTGAGTATCCAAGTTCCTGTGTGTAGACTCTTTTATTTTTCTGCTTTTATTTTTTGCTTTTATTTTTGTTTTTGTTTTTCTTTTGTAGTGATTACAGGAAAGCCAACAAAGCAAAAATTCTCTTGCAATGCAAATTTTGATGACTGTGAAACAATTGAATTCAGGGAAGTATCAAATTCTTTTTCTTATTCCTTTCCTATGATTTAAATTGTTGCAAAACAGTGAGGACACTGTTTAGTTGAAGTGTGGGGGAAGGGATAAATTGAATGAAGTGCTGAATTAAAGTTATGAATATGATCTGTTGTCTGCTGTTATTTATATTTGAAATTCTCCATCTTGTATTTTTGGTTTGAAAGCAAATTATGAGGAAATTCTGCCAAAATTTTTTCAAAAATTTCTTGAAATTGGAAATAGTACAAAGCAAAGACTGAAAGCAATGAAAATAACTTGTAAAAGTATCTTACTTACCTACTGTTGTGATTGGTTTACTAAGTTAAAATTAAGTTGTAAAATCCTTAAGAAACAAGTTTACTTTATTTTTAACTTTGGAATTGGAAATTTAAGAGCTGGTCGAGTCCTTTTGTGAAAAATAAACAGGTTTACTTCTAGGAAATTTTAGTTTGTATATATTCTTTGAATTATAACACTTAGTGAAAGAGGTAGAAGAAACTTTTAAACTTAGTGATCCTTTATAAAAATAAGTCTTTGATATTGTTATTGCATTAAAAAAAAAAGAAACAAGCATAGCCACTACTCCTCTGACTTGAAATTTTGAGTTATGAGTATCTGAACTTGGATGTTAAAGTGAGGAAGAGTTCTTAGGAGTATTTTGAAACATGGTTACTTAGGTGATGAGCCTGGGATGTGCCGACTCAATGAACTCACTATAACGAGAAGAGAAGAAAGGCAAAAGTTCAATTCATGAGCTTTGAAAAGCAAAAAGATGGAGGCAAAAACCTCCCAAAAAGAAAATAAATGCTTGAAAAAGAAAAGAAAAATGAATGCAAATATGCAGATAAAGGAGACTTATAATAAAGAAGGAGAAATTCTAAGGAAAAAGTAGATACCACATGCTTTCATTTAGTGTTACTTAGAATATATATATGTAAGCTAGAAATCCAATGAAGTTTAAATGAGTATTTTTCCTTAGTGGATTGAGTATTTGCTTTTTGAATAGAATGTTCTTTTGTTAAAAGTTGAGATTAAAACTTGTTTTGTTTGGATTAACTCCTAAATTTTAATTATAGTACTCTAATTACAAGAAATTGGTATGGTTAGAGCAATAGAGACAAGAAAAACAAGTTAAAGAAATTGTGATTAAATTGGGAAAATTGTACTATCTATAAGAGATTTCATTTTGTTCTTCATTTTGCTTGAGGACAAGCAAAAGTTCAAGTGTGGGGGAATTGATAAGATCATATTTTATACAACTTGTTGATGTTCAAAAGAGCTAGAATGGATATTTGTTTTGATTAAAATTCATGTAACAGGTCTAATTTGGACAAAGAAATCAAAACAAGAAACTTTAAAGTGAAAATTGGAAAAATTGAAGGATACGCCGTCATTTCAACCTTCAAAGCTGCCGGCGTTCAGACGGCTTACCTTCAAGGCCGCTGCTTACACTGCTAGCTTTGTCAGCCTTTGACTCAAGCAAACTTACGCCGCCTCAAAGCTGCCGACGTAGAAGTTGAATAGGCCAGCGTACATTGAAGGTCGGTAGCTCAAAGTTGAAAAGTCACCAGCGCAAAAGGAGTTACAACATACGCCGGCTCCTAAGCCGTCGGCGTTGAGGCTGTGTAGATCAAAAAATCTGAAGCGATATGAAGACAACACACGCTTGGAGGAAATTGAAGAAACAAATCTGTTGGAGTATCTAGGCCGGTATCAAAGCCGCCGGCTTTGGGGCAGCTTTCGTTATAAATTGGCCCAACCGTTCATTTCTCATCACATACGCCGGCTAGATCTACATCTAAGCCGCCGGCGTAGAAGCGGCCTACCTGTGTAACCAAAGTTGAAAGCTGCCAGTGCACTGCCTGCGCAAAGGAGAAAATGGATTTACACCATCTGTAAGCCGCCGGCGTAGGATCCACAACTGCCAGCGTACGAAGTGAAACAGCAAATTCTCATTTAATACCTTGCACGAAATTTTTCCTATAAATAGGGGCTCTCCCCCCTCCAACAATCATCAACAAGCAGAAGCAAAGTAGTACACTCAGTATACAAATAGCTTAGCATTCCATAGAGATTTGTGAGAGAATTTGAGCTTTCAAGAATTATAATTGAAGATTGTGATACTTGAATTGGTGATATCTATTCTCTTTCTTATGCAATTCATTTATCTAAATTATTTGTTTATAATGCTATCAATTACATATTCTTATTTGATTTTTGAATCAACATCCATGAGTAGCAAATCGTTTCTTTGTGGGAAGTGATGAAGTCCTAATTTTGCTAAAATGAATATTGAATTTATATTATAGGATTGCTAGAATTATGGAACATTTGTATTGAATCCTAATTATCTATTTTATTTCTGATTGAAATTGAATTGATAAGAATTCTGATGATTTGGAAAAAGAATTAGGGTTCATAGGAATTCATGAATTGAAATTAAACAACAATTGTGGAAACAATTAAGTTTAATATTAATTTAGAAATTGTTACATGTACTTCATGCAATATTTTATTTTAATTTCTCACTCAGGAATTAGGAGAAGTTAATCTAGGATATTAGATAATCATAGAATTGGAAGATTTATGATTATAAATTAGATTCCATTGATAATTTGTATAGCGGAAGCTAATAGATTATTTTATGGTTAACTAAAACTTTGTTTTAGGTTTTTATAATTTCTTACAAATATCCATAATTCTAATTATTCATATAATATAAATTCAGCATGATTAGTAAAGATTAGGATGGATTTTGTTCCTTCCCACATTCATCTTATATAAACTTCTCACATTCTCACTTGCATTCATAATAGATAGGATTAGTTAATTAATTGATACACTTTGATTGCCTAAATATTAGTATGAGCTAATACCAATCTAGTAGTTAATTTAGTCTCTGTGGGAACGATACTCTACTCATTCTATATTACTTGATCAAGACCCAGTATACTTGCTGGTAGTATCTGAAATTTTATATACACATTCCAGTCAGATCAGTCGTGGGGCCTTGATCTACTATTTTTCAAACCAAGTTAGATCCATCTTGATTCAAATGTTGAATATTTATCCTTAATCACCTAAAATGAATATCTTTGTAAATGAAGTACTAGTTCTCTTGAATCTAGCATAAATAAGAGCATAATTGAACAAAATTAACCCAGAATTAATGGAGTAAATCACCCCTATGACATGGTTTTACACAAGTAAGAATTTAATTGTATATTTTACTTTTAACACTTTCACATAAATTAGAATTTGACTATGCCATTTGCTTTAAGACTTAATAACTTGCATATTATTCTTCTCCATGTGCCAATTCAGGTTATGAAATGATCAAGTTTTCAACATATCTTCAATCAACTCCAAATACTTCAAAAATTGATCAAATATTAATCATTAATCTCCGATTTATTCAAATTACCTCCAAAAATAAAAATAATATAAAATCATGTAATAAAAAACAGTTAAGCATCGTTAAATCATGCAAAGGCAATACAAACTATCATCTATAAAATAGATACAAAAGTGATTCATCAGTTACTAATTTCTCAAAAGAGGTTTCCCAAGGTTACTTCCAAAGTGTTGCGACTTTTGTGGATATGGTCACCACTTGCATTATCTCCTTCTCATTATTAGATGTCACGCCCTAAAGGAAACCTTAAATGTGGTAATCCGCCACATACAATATCAAGACTTAAGAATGACTATCTTAGTCACACGAAAGTCTTGATATTATACGTAAGGCGTACAACCCAATAATAGGAGGTGCCATTAGAAAGTGTAGTTTAAGCAAGAAAAAATGAGCATACAAGAATCTAGAAATAATATAAATCCATAATAACAATTAAGAGTCCATTATAAAGTCTTAAGGGCATTCCCCCGCTAATCTCGAAGGATCATATAAAAGTTACTAGTCTTTATAAGGAATCTTAAATACTTTCATCAAAAGATTTTAAATGAAGTCTATTCTAAGTCTTCGAGTAAATTTCTCCCAAAAGCTTCTCAAAAAGAAGACTTACTCGGATATGTAAAGACCTTAGATAAAGGAACAAATGGTCCTGCGTATACAAAAACCTATAGGGGTGTAAGCTTTACGAGCTTAGTGAAAACATTCCTGACTAACATACTCGAAACAAAGATATCAACCAAGTTTATTATACAAACAAATAAAATGCAACAACCACGTGAGCATACAAGACATATGTTTTTGGGGAAACATACGTTGAATGAATTTACGCCTTTCAGTCGGGATTAGATATTCCGGTCAATTACAACCAACAATTTTTTAACAATCAGTTTTCATAGTTCTTACCGGCTACTATTCGCCACAAAAAACATGTGAATCTTACCGGTTACTACTGGCCATCAATTTGTGTAGTTCCTACCGGCTCCTACTTGCCACATACAGATTATACCGGTTATGCCAACCACCACTATCATACACTTGTCCCACCAATTGTATAATAGTGAATACAATGAGACTCAACTCGTGAAATGTATGCGTTAAGTTTTATTTAGCATCTAGCCAGTTATATTCAATTTCTTGAAAGTGATCAACCAATTTCAAACACTTCAACATGCCAGTAGAACAAACAATTCATTATAGTCAATTCATGGCTCGATATGCTTGAGGTTCTTTCACTAAAATTATAAGTCGCATGCACTTTCCATTTTATTCGTTTCCTATATCTAGTGCTACTACACTACAAGCATAATCACAAGTATGAAAAACAAGGGAAGTAGACTCACTTAGCCATGGCTTGATGATACTTCTTTAATCGAAATAGTCTTTAAGGTAGTAGACGTCATCGTCCTTGTTTCCTAAGTAAAGGAAATACCCAAAATGAGTATTTCATGGAATTTCTAATCAAATTTTCTAACTCTATATTTTAGTTGCGGCAAAATTCATATTGGTGAAAATTCCAACTTAAAATGGCCATAACTTGCTCATTTTAACTTTGAATTTCACATATTATATACTGTTTTCTATCTACTCAAAAAGATCCATCCATTTCTAAGGTTATTTTCATCATAAAAATTCATTTTGGTCCCGAAACAGCGAGGTATAGATTCACCACGAAAATCTCAGCATTCAAAACACAAGTTTTCAAACTTTTCTTCATCCAAAAATTCTTATACAAAAATATAGATATTTGTATAGTTAAAAAATCCTTTGAATATATATATATATATATATATTCATATTGTGTGCATAAATTTAATGATCTTGTCTCAATAATGATTTTTGTAAAACAATATGTACTAAAAGTTGGAAAAAGCAAAGACTTGGAAATTTACTTAAGTTTGTTGGAAAATTTTCTTGAATTATTATAAATGAATGTTTTCTTCTTCTAATTTTATATTTTAACCTTTGAGAATAATTTAATTTTCTAAAAATAAATTTAGTCTTTTTAAGATTTCTACCAAGTTCATTTCTAGTGGTTATGAAATGCAGTTTTGCTTTCTTGATGGTGACTAAAATTTCTTAAAGTAGTTACATGTTTATATGTCCTTAATTTTTCCAAAGTTAGGTTCGTTTAAAAAATGATTGATGATTATTTTTTAAGTTATTTACTAATTTTATTTCCTAATCAAGATTTGTGTCTAGAAAGCCTTTTTTTTTTTTTATGATATTGTAAAACATGTCTAAACCTTAGTATTTTAGTGTGTTGGTGAGAACTTCACAAATAAGTTTAAGAAAAACTTTTGTTCGTAATATTGAGTTTTTAAAGAAAAACCTAGTCATAGAGTTTGATTTACCTGAGGGAGATAGGTTTAAGTATAAGTTAGTGGTACAAAGACCCCCAGTACTACCAACTTATGAGTTGTGGGGTAAACCAGTTTTGGCATCGATGATAAAGGAAGATAAACAGATAGTGGAAGTGACAGATATACTGGTTGTGAGTGAGTACCCAGAAGTTTTTCCAGATGATTTACCTGAAGTACCACCTATGAGGGAAGTGGAGTTTGGAATAGATTTGGTGCCAGGAACTATACCGATATCAAAAGCACCCTATAGAATGGCTCCTATCAAATTGGCAGAGCTTAAGGTGCAGTTGGATGATCTGCTAAAGAAAAAGTTTATACGACCGAGTGTATCGCCATGGGGAGCTCCAGTACTATTTGTTAAGAAGAAAGATGGAAGTATGCGCTTATGTGTAGATTACAGGGAGTTAAATCAGGTAACAATAAAGAATAAGTACCCGTTACCAAGGATTGACAACCTGTTTGATCAGTTAGCAGGAGCTTCAGTTTTCTCTAAGATTGATTTGAGATATGGATATCATCAACTGAGAATAAAGGCAGAGGATATTCAGAAAACTACTTTCAAGACGAGATATGGACACTACGAATTCGTGGTCATGCTTTTTGGGTTAACGAATGCTCCAGCAGTATTCATGGATCTAATGAATCGAGTTTTCAGATAATACCTTGATATGTTTGTGGTAGTATTCATAGATGACGTTTTGGTATACTCGAGAAATAAGGAAGAACATGAGGAACATTTAAGATTGGTTTTGAATAAGTTGAAAGAGGAGCGGTTATATGCTAAACTTTCAAAATGCGAGTTTTGGTTGGAGCAGGTATCATTCTTGGGTCATATAGTAAATGGAAGTGGAATATCGGTAGACCCCGAGAAAATCAAAGCAGTGGTTGAATGGCCAAGACCTAAAACTGTGTCAGAAATCAGAAGTTTTCTGGGAATGGCAGGTTATTATCGGCGATTTGTGGAAGATTTTTCCAAGATTGCCAGTCCTTTGACGAGGTTGACACAGAAAGGAATTAAGTACGAATGGTGCAAGAAGTGTGAAGACAGTTTCCAGTTGTTGAAAGACAGATTAGTAAAAGCACCAGTATTGGCATTGCCAGTGAGTGGTGAGGAATATGCAATCTATAGTGATGCCTCGCTTCAGGGTTTAGGATGTGTTTTGATGCAAGGGGGCAGGGTTATTGCATATGCCTCGAGACAGTTGAAACCGTACGAGAAGAATTATCCTACACATGACTTGGAACTAGCGGCAGTTGTACACGCTTTGAAACTTTGGAGACATTATCTGTATGGTGAGAGATGCAAAGTGTACACAGATCACAAGAGTCTCAAGTATATATTCACGCAGAGAGAATTGAATATGAGACAGCGAAGGTGGCTTGAATTAATTAAGGACTACGACATCGACATGCAGTATCACCCAGGGAAAGCAAATGTCGTGGCAGATGCATTGAGCAGGAAGCGGTAGAGAATTTGGCAGCTATGGTTACTACAGAACGGCATCTGATTGATGAATGAGGAAATTTGAATTAGAGATAATCACAAGACAAGTAGGTGAACGTTTGGCTAATATGAGAATACAACCTACTCTTGTGGACAGGATTAAAACGGGTCAGTCAGATGATCAGAGTATATTGGAGATCAAAAGAAGAATGGAAATGGGACGAGCACCAGAATTTTATACTGATGATGAAGGTATTTTGCGGTACAAAGGAAGGTTATGTGTGCCAATCCAAGGAGATTTAAAGAAAGAACTGCTAAAGGAAGCACACTACTCTAGTTATTCCATACATCCGGGAGGGAACAAGATGTACCAGGACTTGAAAAAGTTGTATTGGTGGAATAACATGAAAAAGGAAATTGCAGAATACGTCTCTAAGTGTCACACGTGTCAAATGATAAATATCGAACACCGGAGACCGGCAGGAGAGTTGAAACCGTTGCCAATACCACAGTGGAAGTGGGAACACATCACGATGGATTTCGTTTTCGCTTTACCCAAGATGAAAGAGAAGTTTGATTCGATTTGGGTCATTATGGATCGTCTCACGAAAGCAGCTCATTTCATACCTATCAAGACCAGGTATAAGTTGGAGCGGTTAGCTTAGTTGCACATCAATGAAATTGTGAGACTGCATGGAGTGCCGGTATCCATTATATCAGATCGAGACACGAGGTTTGTTGGAAGATTTTAGAAGAGTCTACATCAGGCGTTAGGAACGAAAGTGGTATTTAGTACGGCTTATCACCCACAGACAGATGGTCAGTCAGAAAGGACTATTCAGACTTTAGAGGACATGTTGAGGGCGTGCGTGTTGGACTTTAAAGGAGCTTGGAATGAGTATTTGCCTTTAGTAGAGTTTTCTTATAATAATAGTTATCAAGCTTCGATAGGCATGCCTCCATTTGAAGCGTTGTATGGTAGGAAGTGCAGATCACCTATTCACCGGGATGAAGTAGGTGAAAGACAAATGTTGGGACCCGAGTTGGTTCAAGATGCAGTCGATAAAATCAATTTGATCAGACAAAGGTTACAACCTGCTCAGAGTCGACAAAAGAGTTATGCGGACAAAAGAAGGAGACCCTTGGAATTTGAAGTGGGCGAACATGTATTGCTCAAGATATCACCAATGAAAGGAGTTGTCAGATTTGGACTACGAGGAAAGTTAAACCCTCGATACGTGGGACCGTACGAAATATTAGAAAGGATAGGCGACATGGCTTATAGATTAGCCTTACTTCCTGACCTAGAAGGGGTACACAATGTGTTTCATGTGTCAATGCTTAGAAAGTATGTCCGAGATCTGAATGAAGTCATTGCTCTTGAACCGTTAGATGTTCAACCAAATCTTACTACAGTGGAAAAGCTAATAAAAGTTGTTGATTCTAAGGAGAAAATTTTGAGGAACAAGGTTATCAGATATGTTCGGGTACAGTGGACGAATCAAACAGAACGTGAAGCTACTTGAGAACTGGAGGAGGATATGAGATCCAGATATCCTGAGATATTTCAATGACTCAGGTAAATTTTCGAGGACGAAAATTCTTTTAGGGGGAGATAAATGTAATGTACAAAATAATTTTAAGTGATAAGTGTTCACAAACTACTAGATTCTAATATGCCTTTATGTTGATGTTAAAAATAGGTTAAGTTTGATCAATTTCGTATTAGAACAAGATTGGCACTAATTGGATCAATTTTCTTAATTTCTACAATAAAGGCCGACATCTCTGGTGAAGAACGCCGCCGGCCTAGGACTTAAATTTGCCAGCTTACTCTATAATACATTGTACGCCGCCTCCTGGAGAATCTACGTCGCCGGCGTACAGACGACGTAAGATGGGAACAGTAGCGTTTTTCTTAACGCTGGGAGGAAAGTTGCCGGCGTTCATAGGATTTCTTCTCAACACCGGCATGAAAGCCACCGGCGTAGGTCCAAGATTTGCCAGCGTATGAAGGGACGATTTGAATTATGGGAATCAAGGCCCCGATGAACGTTGCTGGCCTTTGTGTAGATCTGGCCAACGTATGGTGTAAGCCGGCAAAATCTGCAGGTACGCCGCCGGCATAGGGCCGGCGTATGACCAAATTTCTATAAATACAAGACGCGAAAATCATTTTCGAAAAAATTTTTCTTTATAATATTTCTCCTTCGTGAGAGAGATTTTTGGAGAGTTCTTGGAGATATATGCTTGGAAAATCATCGGGAGAATATTTTCTGATCCAAAGTAAGTAATCTTAATCTTTTCATTAGGATTCTTTACAATTTATACAAATTTCTTAGGGTTTGGTTAAATTTTTATATGAAGGATTTTGGAGAAAAACCTTAGCACGTGTAAGATCAGTAAATTGGTGAATGTGAAACGGGTTTTAGCGAATCAAAATAGTAAGTAAATCTCCTCTATTATGGATTCCAACAAAATACGATCTAAAAAAAACTTAATGTATTGCGAATTAGGGTTTTGATGAAAATAATTGATGATTGTAGAGTTTAGTGCGGTTCCTTATTATTCTTGAAGATAATTGTGGAGATTGATCAAAATAGACAGTGCAGATAACGGAGATTTCTTTTCAGGTTAGGATTTTTGGAGAATTCATGTTTGTTAAGATATTGCGATCATGTCTGTTGATACATATCTATATATATATATATATATTGTAACAGGACATTTGGAGTTTGTGAAACTGTTGTTGATGTGGATATAGGAATTGGTGGAGTTTGGGTTCACTTTGTGTGTTGTCGGTATCAAATTATGGGGATTTGATTTGGATTCCTGAAATTTAGAAAGGTACAACCAATCCATTGTTTGTTGTATGTGCTTGTAGATTAGAATTCTTGTGAATGGATGTAGGAACAGAATTGCATAATAAACTTAATAAAAATTCGGCTTAATAATTGTCTGTCTGGTTGTGGTTAGCTTTGACCAGTAGAGACCTGGCAGACAGTAATACTGGTGAGGCACACTGATGTTCTTAGTGTGAGGTTGTCCCGAGTGGACTCATGCTAAGAAATGATTCCGGTAGAATTTAGGTGTTCAGGAATTAGGATGCTTGGGGAGTACCCACTCATCCATATATGTATATATAATTACCTATTTTCAAATCAGTTGGATGTTTTTATAGAAGAGTCTGAGTTACTCTGGGTTCAGGATTTATGTATACTAGATTCTGAACTGTGTTGTTTTGCTGAACTAAAATAGATAATAAACTGTTGTATGCATTTAGTTTAGTTGCATTTATTTATACATGTTGTTTGTGCATAATCTTGCTTGAGCTGGATTGGATATTATCGTACTGGGCTTCGCCGCTCATTCTATTATATTTCAGGTGCAGGTGATGATAATGTGATTTATGATCTTTCAGGTTTTGATATCATCTATGAGGATGGGGATGGCGTTAGCGGTCCTGACTACCCCGCTGATGACTAGTTGTATAGTCATAGATGATATAGGATGGATCAGAGAAGACTTTAATGATTGATTTATATTTTGTTTATTGAAATTTTAAGTTGTATTTGGAGATTTCATGTGGTGATAGTTTTAGGGCATGGTTTGACTTGTTGACCTGCAGTTATGTCAACAATGTCTAGTAAGTTGATTATGGGGATTACATACTTATCATATGATTTATTTTATTGAGGACTACATATTTTTTTCTTTATATATACCTTAAGTGTTATACAGGTGATATTCATGTTGTTGTGGAAATTATAGCCTTAGCGTGTTCTATTAAGAGAGAATACGTGGCGGGTTGTAATGCCAACAGGTTAGGGCGTTACAGGTTTTTTAGAAAATATACACTAAGCTCACACTAAGTAACATGAACAGGTGAACAAATGTTGCAGTTCACTACCCTGTCTATTATGACCATTATCTCGGCCGTAATCTCCTCTGTGCTACGAGTTCTTCCTCAATTTATGACCATTTCCTTCTTTGATAAAACAATCCAAGGAGATGACGCTCTAGAATATGGCTGTATCTCAAGCCATATTCTTCTCTGATGAAATTTTCCTCTCTTCTTCTGTAGGTTACGGTCCGTAATTGCTCTTTATGTATCATTCGAGAGGATCATCGGCATAAATACGATCGTAATATTGCTTGAATGACTTATTTAGCTTCAATCCTTGTTGATTTTTGATCCAATACTTGATGTGTATCACATTTATACCTGAAATGAATATATTCACTAATTAAGTACCAATTATCTTTGAATTCAACAAGAATTAGAACATAAATGGCCATAATTTCACCTAAATGAGTATGGTAAATTGCCCCTATCAAACTTCCCCACAATTAAGCCTTGCTTGTCCTCAAGCAAGAAGCTGATGAAAGAAAATTGTTTCTAAGTTATTGGAAAACTACTCATACATGATGCATTCCTTTATGATTAACATAAATATCTCTCATTTAACTTTAAAATTGTTCACTAAGTGACTTTTCAATTTATATGCACTACAAACCTTCCTTTCTTGTTATGACATGTCCATCCATTAATTTTGCAAAAATTCCAAGGTTAATCTAAATAATCCAGCCTTTACCTTCATCATTTAAATAGGAATCCACATATAAAAATCAGATACAAATTCTCCAAGTAAAAGAGAATCAGCTAATTTTGATTTCTTAACATAAATGTATAGATAACCATCAATCATCCATAAAGTCCATTCAACTCGAATGACAATCCATGTACCCTTAGTCCCTTTATTTAAATGTCCAGTTTACAATAAATCTTGCAGCCCATGTAGCAAGCTTTCAACCGATAATCCCGGGTTCGTTATCCAAGTTAACAGATGTTATTCCCTTTTTTAGGGCATCCTGCGAACTTAATCACTTAAGATACGAGACTCCCTGAACTTTATTTATTTTATTAAGGATATTTCCTTGGTCGTTTATCACAGGCCGAACGACCTTAGGTAACCAGGTTTTAAAAGGACCCCATCGAACCTCCACATCCTTAACTCTTTTTTCTTTTTTTTCTTTTTATTTTTTAGATGCAAATAATGGGGCATGTGCTTTAATAAGTTTAATTTGGACTGTTCTTATGAGAAGAATTGGTCTTACCAGATAATTGAATGAAAACACATACAAAAAGTTAAGTTTAGAATTTTCACCAATTAACCCTTACTTAAAGGTTTATACTGATCCAATACCTAAATTCCTAGTTAAATAACAAATAAAACTACACCATTCAGATTCTACCATGTAATTTTTACAAGTTAATGGAAGGACATAAACAAGTAATGAATTTGACAACTTTCAAATTAAACACCTAGTTACTTTACTTCATATGAGAGATATTAACATGTAACCTTGCATCGAATGAGTTTTCCTAAAACATGCTTAAATGGAAAGAAATTTGATAAACAGAGGTCATAACCATACTCCATATATAAGTTCCCTTCCCTACACTTGAGATGGACATCGTCCCCAATGTCTTAAAACAGAACGAAGAGGAAAAAAAAGGAACAAAAATGAAAATGCAAAAGAAAAGAAACTGAAACTGCCCTAATCTCAAAAAAAAATTTGTTCCATCATAAGTTCCAGTTGAAGAAGCCAATAGTCATTCGATACCATACTCCATATTTCCGATCTTGCAACAACACATAAAAATTGAAAAACATAAACAAAAAAAATAAGAAAAAGAAACTAAACAAAGAAAATGGAGTCTCTTTAGATTTGACAGTACACATAAGGCCAAACAGCTCCCAAAAAGAAATTAAAGATAAAACTAAAAGAAAGAAAAAGAAATGGGATCCGCCGGATCAGTTATGCGGATCCTTTTCACTCCCACTCTCAGTGCTGCCACTATCATTGCTCGGTTCAACAACCACTTTCTTGCCATTCTTGTCTTCTTCTTCACTTTCTTCTTCTAAACCAGAGCCAAATTTATCACCATCATCGGTCTCACCACTAGAGCTCTTTTTCTTCTCCTCTTCTTCTTCTTCACTCCCACTTTCTTCTTCAGATCCATTAGAGGGTTGCTGCGCTGCTTACTGATGGGGTGCTTGCTTAAGTGTTGGAGGAGCTTGCTGTTGAGGAACGCCTTCCCTCCTAATGATGGATCAAGGCTGGAGCTAGGGCTCCTCTTCTTCTTCCTTATCATCTTCATCGCTAGCAGTGGAGCCGGATTCGGTGCTCCCACTTTCTCCATCAGAGCCACTAGGGATTTGCTGCGATACTTGTTGAGGAAATGCCTGTTGACTTGTTGGTGGGGCTTAAATTGGCAAGATTTGCTGTTGTTGTGTTGGTGCTGTCCTAACAGAGGTTCTAAGCCGGAGCTATTGCTCCTCTTCTTCTTCCTCTAAACCAGACTCCTCATCTCCACTCTCACTACCCTCTTAAGTTCTCTCATGAGTAGGAGTTGGAGGCACTTGCTGCGGTTGTTCTGGATCCCTGCTAGGACCAGTCGTTTCTTTTTTGATAGAAGCAACAGGAGGAGGCTGACTTGGCCCGGATTCATCCCGTGTAGGGCTAATTCAGAAACAGTTAGGCATGGGAATCTTAAGCTGTTGAAACACAGCTTGAAATATGTCTTGAATAAGCTGTTTCATAGACTTGTGCTCTTCTTTCAAGGCAGCCAGCTCGATCTCATGCCTTTCCATCCATTGCTCCAATCGAGCCAAACTTCCTGTGGAAAATATAGGAGTAGGGGTTGGTGCGCCACTTGACTCACCTGGAGCCTCAATATCGATATCTGGACTTGCCACCTTGGAGTATCTCCACTGACTAAATGGAGTGGTAGATGAAGGAATAGATGCTCTAACCTGATCTCTAGGCTCATTCCTCGGCCAAATGTTTAAGTTCTTCAAAATCCGAGTAACGAAGGGCCCAAAATGAATGATTGATCTAGAGTCCGATGCTTGGTGCCTGAAAGCAAATGTCAGGACAACCCCTACATTCACAGGAAAAGCCTTGATAATGCTATATAGGGGAAGTAGGTCCATCTCAGCTACTACTCTAGGGCTATCAAATCTAGGATTAAGTGACCGCACTAAGATGTAATGGAGGATACGGTGACTTAACAACTTGATGGACGATCCTCGTGCCTTACAAGCTTGGAAAGTAAACTGCCCTGCAAGCTCATACCAGAATTTAGAAGGTTGAAACTCTCGAGGTATAAAGACCGGCAACCCCTGAAACTCCGGTGAATTGATTTGCTCGTCGGTATAGATTCCTATGCCCCGTATGAACTCCGTCATGCTCATCTCATAATACTTCCTAAAGGCAAAGAATGTCACCTGGTTATGAATGCCTAAATGAATACTTGAAAATCTGAGCTCGAAGGAAGCCAAGAAAGTGAATGTGACTTCTCTAATGGACCTTCAAGAAGCAATCTTTCAAATGCTTGTAAGATCCCATAGTCCCCCAGCACCTTCTCATCTATAATCATATTACCAATAAGTCTCTTGTTGGCCTCTAAATAGGTAAACCGGAGGTAGTGATTCTCATTCATCCCAATCGATTGTCTTAATGTACTACTGGAGCTAGCACCCCTTTTCCCTTAAGGCGAATGTTCCGATCTGGATCGTTTGGTACCTTTAGACGCCGATTGATTCTTCTTTGGTGCCATCTTATGAGAAGAAAAGGTATATTATGTCAGTACAAAATGAGTCCTAAGAAAAACTTCACCTAGCACTCATAAGTTATCTCTAAAATCAAAATAAATTCCTCAATAAGCACTCTTAGCATCTAGTGACACATACTCACAAGCACAAATATCCTTCACCATATATGGAAATTTTGACTTAAAATGGGCACAATACATGGGATATTCGAAAAACTTGTTTTGAGTGCTTATAAACCTTTCATAAATGTTTCTTATACCACTTAGGTACTAAAAACTTGCAAACCCCCAATTTTAAACACTAGGGTTTTCAGTATACTTGGGGTTGCGTTAAAAATAGT
This sequence comes from Combretum micranthum, assembly GCA_024138025.1. Taxonomy (NCBI): domain Eukaryota; kingdom Viridiplantae; phylum Streptophyta; class Magnoliopsida; order Myrtales; family Combretaceae; genus Combretum; species Combretum micranthum. The sequence continues at coordinate 946,271 of JAMXBD010000197.1, read as the reverse complement.
TAGGATTAAGTGACTAAAGTACAAAACTCATGCTCAAACATTTTATACATGCATCAAAATTTATGAATCAGTAGATGAAGTCATTCCCATGTTGAAATTTTGAAAAGCCCCAAAAATATCGTAACTTATCACTTTTGGAAAAATTAGGGTTCTTGGTTAAATCAGTGGAAAACATGTATAATAAAAAAAATAAAAGCATAGATAATCTACACAAACTTCAAGATACATGTACATGCTTTCAAAACCCTTAGAACACAACAAAAATCAAAAACCCTAAAAAGAAATTTAGATTCTTATTCAAAACGATCGATGATCATGGAAAATACAAGTAGGGGGTAGAAATCATACCTAATGAGTGTTCCAAATGTTGTAAGACTGCAATAAAATAAGAAAAATTTATCCTTGAAAGTGTAGGAGTGTGGGTATAACAAGGCGTGAAATAGAGAGAGAGAGAGAGAAATGGAGAAGACGACCGTAGATTTTTTTTTTTTAAATACTGAGGAGAGAGGCAGGAGGAGGCGGGTATAAATAGGGTCGGGTTACAGCTTAGATTACGCTCTTAATCTAGACCGTAATCTCCTCGAGTAAATACGCATTGAAAAAGCACCCAGTTTATGGTCGTATAATAGGCCGTAAAACATTTTATGGGAAATTTATAAAATCACTACCTATCTTATGGCCGTAAATTTGATCGCGAAACCTACTGTAGAAAAGATGGAGAATTGCGTACCTAGCTTACTACCATAAACCTAATCGTAAATTTCTCAGGAAATTATTGATACTTACATCCAGCCATATTTTTTATGGTAATATCTTCTGTGAAATTATTGCCTTGATTCGGCCCAATTTACGGTCGTTTTTAGTTGATACGGCCTGACTTACGCCCGTGTATGATAGGGTAATATATCTGTTTTCCTACTCTGACATACTATGGCCGTAATTCAGGGTGCATTCTCTTCTGTGCTTGAATTCTTACTTTTATGCCTCTAATTTGAATCTTCCACAAATGTTTTGATTTATCTCCATCGAATGATGTCTCCGTCCTTGGTCTTCCTCTAAATGAATCAAAACTGAAAAAGAAACACACTAAATACAAAAGCGAAACCTACTAAAAACAAAATTTGTGCTATGAGTCTTTTAAAATTACAACACAAAGCAAAATTAAACTAGACATGGGTTGCCTCCCATGAAGCGCTTGTTTAACTTCATCAGCTCGACGTGATGTTGTCCTATACCATTTGTTCAACTTCTAGGAGTTTGAACTCCTCCTTCCCTTTTGTTAAGATGAATATTACTCAATAATTCATTGGTTTAATTTGGATTAATTGTTATTAATTTTGCAGAAATTATATGGAATCGGTATTTAATCGTGATTTATATGAATATCAGGTCTTTGAATCCAAAAGAAGCAAATAATACAAGATTGGAGTAAAATATATACAAGGAGCCAAAATGTGCAAGATAGGTCGGCCATTCATGGACTTAAGTCGCCGGCCTTTGTTGGATTTCATCTGCGTTTAATATAAAACATACAAAGGCTGAAGAAGGATTGAACAAGGCTGCCAGCGTATCTTGAATTTCGCCAGTGAACATGAAATGACCTAGATTTCAATTTTATTTAAATCTCATATGTTTATTTAATTATTTTAAATTGTTGAATTGAATGAGCATGGTTGTATTGCTAGTATTCTAATATATTATTTTGCATGTATCTAATGAAATTAATATCTTTGTTTTATATGTATTAATGTGTGTGTAGTAAAATTATTAATTGTGCCTTTGTGCATTAAGGTGTTAGTTAAGTTAGAATTATAAAATCAACTTTGATTTTACAAGATTAGTGATGGAATTTTGTTTCTTTAATTAAGTAGCATTTAAGCTCAAAAATAAGTCCCAAATGAGACCTAAATGCACCTCAAATGCCTCCTAAATTTATATATACTTTAAGGGGTAATTTTGGAATATGTTTAATGCCTAATTAAGCTAATTTGGACTACTTTTTAGGGGCAGCTCATTTTATCCGAATTTCCTTTTCTTTCTTTCTTTTCTTTTCTTCTTCCATTTCCATCTCCATTTCCAAGCTCAAGTCAAGGTCAATATCAAGTTTAAAAATCAAAGTTTTCCTCAAGGCAAGGTATATATAATTGTTTGAATTGATTTAGTTATGATTGTTGTTTTGTTTTGTTTTTCTTTCTTGAAGTGAATGCATGAATTCTTCATTGAAATGAGATTAGTGTTGATCAAATTGTTGTTCATGCTTGGGATGAGTTATGAATGTGTTATATGAGTGTATGAGTTTGTACATGCATGGTTAAAGTAATATGAAGTGTTGGGAGGATGTGAAGAGGAATTGTGTAGGAAAAATCTAGATTGGATTGATGTGGAGTTAAAATGTTTAAATGTGTTGAATTCTTGTTTTGAGTTGCTAGAATTGATTAGTATAGATATGAGTGAATATATGAAGTTGGAAGTGTAGTGGAGGAAGATTTAAAGTGTATTAGGATAGAATTTTACAAAGTGGAAAAACATGGGATTTGAAATTTTCGTTTAAGCCTGTTTTTAGAACGTACGCCGGCACCTGGGAATTCAACGCTGCTGGCTTAGAGGCAGCGTTGGATTCAGAATTCTTAGGGCTGGATGAAAGCCGCCGGCTTTCGCTGGAAAAGTCAGCCGGCGTTTCATCCTGTCATATTGTACGCCGGCCGCTGGGAATCAAGGGCGCCGGCGTGAGTGTCAAAGCTGCTCGCGTATCTGAGTAAGTAGACGGCTTAGACCTCTCTGGACGTTTTTGAAAATTTTGGTTTTGGATTCTAAGCCGGCTCAAGGCCGCCGGCGTAGGATGCAAAGGCTGACGGCATACCCTTGTACACTGCCAACGCTGGCAGTGTTGATTTTCAGAGAATTGAGCACCGGCTCAAAGCCGCCAGCCTATCCCCTGTGCTTTTGAAATTTAAAAACTTTTTCTAAAATTTTCCAAAGTTTGTTATTTGAGCAATTGAGTATTTATTAAGTGATTTAGGATATAATAGGATGTTTAAATGCTTATTTGTGACTTTGTATTCAATTATTTGGATTTCCTTGATTAATTGTGATATATGGATATAATATGTATATAATTGTGAGAATGAAATCTATAATTGTTGATTTATTGATTATTGTGGTATTTCTATTACAGTTAAAGATTCTTCGGTTAGTTCATCACCGAGAGATCCTAGTTATATACTAACGGGTTCAGGTACGCAATAACTTGTTTGATGATTGCTAAGAATAGGTATTCCTAAGTTGATTTAAACCGATTTGACTTAACATTTGAATGAATTGGATGTCTATTATGCTGTTTAATCTGGTCCAAGGAGCAGCAAACCTGTCATGATGCAATGACATGTTAGCTAGGCGCTTAACCAAGTCATGATGCAATGACTTTACCATGATGCAATGGTACGCTATGATGCAATAGCGATTCTTTTTGGTTAAGTGGGTAGCCGATAGGGGGGAATAGTATATGTGTAACTTTTGCTTAAACTTAGGGGGAAATACCATGATTTAGTTCAAAGTTTATGGGAACTTGTGAACTAGGCTCATGTTATGGACTGAGTTTAAGTAGAGTTGGGCAACGGCTTTTAAACCCCAAATGAAGCTATTATCTTTATGAAATAGATATAGGAGATATAAGTATTCGGACTGCTTATATCAACCCCCTGAGCAGCTGCTATTACTCAGGATCCCTGAATTCCCGAAGTGTGACCGGGGTTTGAATATTCTCTTGTTGATTTGTGAAATAAAATGTAATAAAGATAATCACTCGTTCTATGATGCATTACATCAACTTGATGATTTGTTTTGCATTGGTTATTGTGTACTGGGCCTCTGGCTCACTTTTGCTGCTTTGCAGGTATTGGAGACGAGTATTACGATGACTTGGGCTATGGGTCCGATTTCAAGAGATTTCTGGACGAGTGGGATGAATAGGATCTGATTACCCGGGACTTTTAGAAGACTTTTTGATAAGGAAAAGTTATGTATAGATGGCTTGGTAGTTAAGGCTATTTGCTGTAAAGACCTTAAGATTCCTTAGGTTTCTTTTTTATGTAAGAAAGCATGTAAATTTTGTAGTGCCTTGTATTGGCACTAAACTATGTTTACGTGATGTAAATGTATGTATAGATTACTTTTGTTAGCAATCTTGTTTTGTTTAAAAGTTCTTTACAAAGTATAGTGGTTTTGATCAAACAATTTTCATAAACTGTTAGTTTTAGGACAACCTTACATATAATGTGAAAACGTTATATGTGGTTGGGGATTCGGTACTCTAAGTCTCGAGATTTAGAGGATCGGGTCTTTACAAAACAAATTGAAGAAGGAACGCCGGCAGCATATATATTTAGGCCATCGGCTATCTCGTCTCTGGATGCTGAATATTATATGAAGGCTGCTAGCTTATCTATCAACACCGCCGGCCATTACTACACTAGACGCATGAATGAAGATCAAAGCCGACGAGCAAAGCCGCCGGCGTATCTGGGCTTCTTGCCGGCCATCCTAGGAATTTCGCCAGCCTTCTTGTAACGGCTGGGTAAATGAAAGGCCATGAAGCATTTAGGCCGGTCTATTCATGATTTAAGCCGCCAGCTTTGCTAGAAACCGAGCCAACCTTTGTCCCTACGAATTCCATAACTTCCAAACTTGTATATATTTGTATTATAGGGTTTCTTTCAGACATTCTATGAACCTTATTCATTCCATACTCTGAAACAACATTGTAAGAAAACCCTAGAGAGATTTTCTAGGGCAATGAAGGGCTAAAATACAAAATCTAGCCAAGGAATTATTACAAGATCAATTCAAGATGGATTGTGAGACCAAAGTGGTTTGATTTCATTGTTCTTATTCTTGAGTATTTATGTTTCATCTAAATTATTTGTTGTTGCTTGTTATTCATGTATGACTTTGGATCCGGTTATATAGATAGCAAACAATAATCAATCAATTAGGAATTCATATCCGTAATTGTATGAATCTCTTAATATAAGTGATGAAACAATACGATAGTTATAAAATAGATGATTATTTGTTGTTGTTGATGAAATATAATCTATTCTAAATGATCCATGCTCTATGAGATTGTTGATTAGGGTTAGGTCTCTCTAATTTCTAATGCAATTGATAGATTAAACCTTAAGAGCTTGTTTAGGGCTGTCTATTCGATTAGGAATAATCAACGATCTTATCTTAGTTATTTAATACCTAAGGAGAGATTAATTTTCAGAGCTTATTGAAAATTATAACTAACCTATTCAAAATAAGAATAAAAATATTTGAGTCAATGATCAATCCCAGGAATTGAACTGTAATAAGACCTAGGCTAGATAATCTTCTCAATATATAAATTTCCTTAATTAGAAATAGGTTTAAATTAATCGTGTGATTTCAAACCCCCCCCCCTCCCCCAAATTTTTCTCTTTTCTCAATCTTAATAGAAAAAGATTTTTACTAGTTCCCTGTGGAGACGATCCTGCTCAATCCTATTTACAAATCTTTAGAGTATGTTAAATATAAATATTTATTTTTGTGGATTCGACACCCATCACCTTTCCAATCCTCTTGAGTCCCATAGTATAGTTTAAGTCGTTGACCATTGACCTTGAAATTTCCTTTATCCGGGTGCTCCACTTCTACAGCTCCATGGGGAAAGGCTTTCTTCACAATGAATGGACCCGACCATCTTGACTTAAGCTTTCCAGGGAATAGTCTAAGTCTAAAGTTGTACAACAAAACCGAATCTCCTTCTTTGAATTGCCTTGGATGACGGATTCTTGCATCATGCAACTGTTTAACTCTTTCCTTGTAAATTTTGTGTTCTCATATGCCATTTGTTTCCACTCATCCAATTCATTTAATTGGAGACACCTATGTTTACTCGCAGCTTCCATATCTAAATTGGTAGCCCCTATAGCCCAGTAGGCCTTATGTTCTATCTCTACCGAAATGTGGCATGCCTTGCCATACACCAATCTATATGGTGTATATCCCAAGGGTGTTTTGAAAGCAGTCCGATGTGCCCATAAAGCGTCATCTAACTTATCACTCCAATCCTTTCTGTTTGTGGCCACAGTTTTCTCCAATATACTTTTCAACTCCCTATTTGATACTTCAACTTAACCACTCGTCTGTGGGTGGTAAGGTGTGGCCAATCTATGGTGAATTCCATACTTCTTCAACACCTTTTCTATTTGAGCATTATAAAAGTAAGTGTCTCGATCGCTTATTAATGCTCAGGGAGCACCAAATCTAGAGAATAATCTTCTTAAAAATTTTGATACGACCCAAGCATCATTTGTCGGTAATGCTTGAGCTTCCACCCACTTGCTCACATAATCCACAGCCACTAATATATACTTATTCCCACATGAGCTAGGGAATGGACCCATGAAGTCGATTCCCCACATGTCAAATACTTCACATTCTAGTATATACTTCCGTGGAATTTTATCCCTCTTGGAGATGTTTCCCACTCTCTGACACCTATCACAAGACAAAACAAATAAATGTAAATCTTTAAAGATAGTAGGCCAGTAGAAACCTGATTCGAGAACTCCTTAAGCGATCCTATTTGCACTATAGTGGCCTCTAGTTGGACCACTATGACAATGTAGCAGAATTTCTTGCCCTTCCTCATGAGATATACATCATCTGATGACTTGGTCGACACAAACCCTAAACAGAAAAGGATCTTCCCAAAAATAATATTTCAGTTCTAAAAAGAACTTCTTCTTCTTGTGAAAGTCCATGTCATGTGGTAGGACCTTTCCTACTAGATAGTTTGCTATGTCTGCAAACCAAGGAATATAATGGTCTTTAACCACACTTGCGAAAAACAAACTCTCCTTCGGGATCTTATCATTTCTGTCCTCTTCATTCAACTCAATTAGATGTGGATTATCCAGTCGGGACAAATGATCAGCAGCCAGATTTTTCGCCCCTTTTTTATCCTTAATCTCCAAATCAAACTCTTGGAGGAGAAAGATCCATCTTATCAGTCTTGGCCTCGCATCAGGCTTGGAAAGTAAATACTTTAATGTTGAATGATCCGTGTAGACAACAACCTTTGACAAAACCAAGTAGGATCTGAATTTGTCAAAAGCAAAAACCATTGTCAATAACTCTTTCTTTGTAGTGGTATAATTCTCTTAAGTCGGTGTGAGGGTCTTACTGGCATAGTAAATGGGCTAGAAATGCTTGTCCGGTCTCTATCCAAGTACAGCCCTAACCACTGAGTCATTTGCGTCACACATCAATTCAAAAAGCAAATTCCAATCCGGTGCCACCATTATTGGAGCATTTATAACTTTTTCCTTCAATACATTGAAAGCTTCCAAACAGCTCTTGTAAGCCCCGGAAAATTTCAATAAATAATTCCAAAATGAATTTTGAAAATAAACTCTAAAAATGCCTCCAAATTAAAACTGAACTTCGACTAGTTCTAAATCACGAACGAATCCAGAAATTTCTTAATATTAAGAAAATGAGATTCCTTAAAAATAAAATAAGAACTCAACAGTCTTCAAATTCAAAACCACTACATACGATAAATTCTATATTTAACTCCAAATTGCAAAATCGGGTAATATAGAACCCAAAAACAATTATTAAAAAGTAAATAACGATAAACCTTCGGAAATAAAACTCAATTCAAGAATTCTAAAAACGTTGAGAGATATTAAATACTTACTAAAGTAAAATTTAAAATAAATTTCTCAAACTAAATATGTTGTATAAACATGAAACGTCAATTTTCAAATTGGCAAAGACCTAAACCGGAAAATCACCCTGGAACCCTAAGTGGAATATAGTAGTTTAGTCCGGCAATCCCGCACTCTTGGCCCTAGAGGCCGAGGTGTGTAAAGTAGCTCGTAGTAATATAAGGTCGCTTAAAAATATCAGATTGGTAAATTTTTGACCTATTTCGAACCCGTTTGGATGCAGACTTTAAAAAGCATGTCTTAGGATTCGAGATATCAAAAATATTTCATTAATACCGTTAGACTCGTATTTTCATAAGGATTTCCAAAATATCAATTTTATAATTTTTCGATAACTAGAAATATTTGATTTTTTCTATTACATTCATATTTTTTTACTACCGGTAATTAACTAGTCTTTTGCACTATTCACTTCTATTTCATTACACAATTTTATTATTCTTATAAACCCTTATATTTTTAGATAAATATTTTATATATTATAGAAAATTCTGTTTTTCCAAAATTTAGTTCTTTCAGGTTTTTATGGGATCGGTTTATGTTTAAGACCCAATACTAAAAATAAAATAAATTAATTTAATAATTGAAAAATATTTTTATTTTCATAAAATAAATTTTTAGAATTTTTTGGGTTATAAAAATATCATCTATAGCTCATACTCGCGTATTTTGATCATACTGGTAACTCATTTGATAATTCACTAAAATAAATAAATTAATTAATTAATTTTAATTATGAAAAATCTGATACAAATATTTGGAATACATTTTCTATCTTTTTCTTATTTTTATTTTATTTATTAAGAAAGTACTCTTACAAACCCATACCTTTTGTACACTTTTCATACATCACTTTTTTTTCACTTTACTCTTTCGACACTTCATTATCACTTCATGGCAGATTTTGACTCCTTTTTGCTGCCCTTTTGTCTCTTGAAATACTCCAAAAATTAATTAAAATAACCCTCTTTCAATCATTCTTCAAGAAGCTACACATATCATTAATTACATTACAATTCCAAGTCAAAAGTTAACTGAATTCCTCTCTCTCTCCTCTTCAAAATTCACGCCTGCCATAGGGATTAGTTGCTGCCCATTTCTTTTTTTTTTTTTTTACTTCATTTAATGTGTCTTTAACTCATTTTTATCTTTCTCTCTCATTCACACATTAACTCTTTGTCATTCTTTACACTTTTCTCTCTATTTTTCCTCTCTTTCTCTCTTCTTTTGTTCTTATTCTTGCAATAACACTTGCTGCCCGTATTTCTTATATGAGCTCCCATACTTGTTTCTTCAAGTTCCTTTGATAAAACTCTTGTCCAAAGCTTCCATAGATGATATAGGTAAAGTATAGTGAGAGTTTCATGCATCAAATGACTTTCCATAAGCGTAAAAGCTAAGGATGATGATGCCAAAATGAAACACTCCTCTTATCCATGAGTACTCCCTTGTAATATTTTCTTATTAGAAGCAGTTATATTTTGTAGATCTAGCTTTTTATGTAGCTTTGATTATGTTTATGCTTAGATCTATGAGTTTATAGTTTACTATCATGGATTTCTTTTATATTTATATTCATAGAAAGTATAGATCTTAGTTTTGAACTCAAACAAAAATGGTAAAATTCGTATCTAGGCAAGACCCATTTTTAAAAACCACTTTCCAAGTGTCAAAATGAAATTTTTACTTGAGATAATGAAGGCTTAATGTATATATATCATTAAGACTTTATTTTATATGGTTCAAAGATTATTTTTCATAACAAAACTCTATTTTCGGATTTAGGCCAAGGCATAGTTTAAAAACATGTTTTCCAACTTAAAAATGAAGTTTTTATTCAAGATATGGAAGACTCTTAAGATAGGATATGTAAACGATGATTTTTCATAAGTTTAGATAGATTTTATCAAAAGATATGTATAAAAATAAATTGTGTAAATTCGGATCTCAACCAAGACCGATTTTGAAAACCCATTTTTCAACTTCAAAACAAGATTTTTATTAAATAAATGGAAGCCTTAAGGGGTAGGTTTGATTAGGAAATGGTTTTTGAGAGACTAAATGAGTTTTACAAAGAAAGCAAACTCAAATGAATTTTTCAAAATTCGGATTTGAAAATAGCCACCATTTAAACACCTATTGCCAAATGTCAAAATGATAATTTTTATAGGAAAATGGAAGTCCTAGGGAATACATGTAACAAAGACCAAGTTTTGACAAGGATAAGAGAGGTTTGTCAAATATAATCTTAAAACAACAAATGATTTTCAAGAATAAGTTAAAAAATGTTTTCATTCTTTAAAATTTTGTAAAATTCGTACTTAGGCAGACCACCTATATAAACATCTATTTTCTAATCCCAAAATGAAGGTTTTTATTGAAATAATGAAGGTGATGGTTATATAGGTCATCAAGGTTGAGTTTTGATAAAAGTAAGTATGATTTTACAAGAAGAAAAACTATTTTTCTTAAGTCTAGTAAAATTCAAAATTTTGCAAAGTAAAAGTTTTCAAAAAGAATTATTGGCACTATATGTATACATAGAGATAGATCATCTCATAACCTTCATAACAATAGCTTGTAGGTAATACATATATACATGATGCATTTGTAGAAATAAAGTAGGAAAATTTGAGTTGCTTGCCCTTTTAAGAAATTTGTAGTAATAGAATAATGGCATGAAAACACTTACTTTCCAAACTCAAAATAGAAGTTTTATTAAAGAAATGAAGTCCTTAATGGCTAAGTATAGTTGAGTCTTAATTTTCTAATTATCAAATGATTTTTACTTAAAGGAATCACCACAAAAACAATTTTTACAAAATTCGGATTTTTTGATGAACCATATTTAAAAATTTTTATTGAAAAACAAAGGCCTTAAGGAATATACATAATGAAGGCTTAATTTTAACAAGAATAAACAAATTTTATCAAGGAATTTTTCTAAAAACAAGTGGAGATTGTCAAGAATATAAGACTAGCCTTTCTAAGTTAATTTTTCATAGTCTTACAAAGAAAAAGTTTTCTAAAAATTTCTTTTATTCAATATCATCAAGAACATGTATATATATATATATATATATATCTCATGACATATCATTTATGATAGTAACTTGTTCATATTGCATGTATACTTACCTTGGATAGTAGAAACTTCATGAACTTTCACAAAATCGATTTTCTAAATCGATTTTCGCTACTGTTCTGATCTAATCCGATCTTCTCGAAGCTTTAAAGTTTTCAAAACTTAATTATGATATTAGAATTATATAGATCTTTCGAAGTAAATAGAAATCGATATATAATTTGCTAAATTCCGAGTTAAAACGACAAAGTTATAGCCGTTTTAAGTTGGAATTCCCACTTAGGACGAGAATTACGAATTTGATAGTTTGTATAAGATAGTTTGGACTAGTTAAGTGATGAAATACTTATTAGGTTATTTCTTCCTTTTTAGGTGACCCTGAAATCGACGATTCCCTACCACCGGATTACTTTTACTAAGAGACTGGTGATCCAATAGCCGAGTAAGTTTTCTTCTTATTTTGATACCTTGTTTGTGCTTGTAGCTAGTTGCATTAGAATTATAGGAACAAGATAAAAGCCGATATGAATGGGGATGGGATAATTGATGAGATTTTGATATATGTATGCCGAAGAATATTAAAGCATATCGAAACCAGAATTCGATTGGATAACTGCACTGTTCATATTATTTCTATTTATGTGTATGATATTAGTTGGTCACTCTAAAGAATGTATGAATGATTTGACCTAAGCAAAAATTAAATTGGTCATGCATTGCATTAGACATGTTGCATTTGGTAGCGTGCTACTTCTACGCAGGTTGATCGATATGGCCTGAGGACTTGTTTGGATAATGAGACCTGGTATCAGAGCTCATTCATATGAAACTAAGGCACACCGGGGATGCATTCCATATATGAGCCTAGCCGAGTCGAGTGCTGTGAGCGTAGCCGAGTCGAGTGCTGTGAGCGTAGCCAAGTCGAGTGCTATGAGCCCAGGGGGCTCGGGGACTAGCAGCAGTCGTGTAGACTTTCAATACCATCTCTAACCCAAGATCCGGATGGCGTAAATCCGTTCTGTGTATGGGTTCCAGATACCCATACATAATTATCTGCTCATGTGTTTGTCCATGCATAGCATATGGATGATTTATAACTTGCTTGTTATAGTACGGAATTAAGAGAATTCTTACTAAGCTAGTGTAGCTTATACCCCAATAGGTGTTTGAATGAACAGGTTAACTCAAGAATGTTACTTCGGGACCGAGATGGTTGGAGCCGAGTATAACTTCGGGATTCCGGCAGGAAATAAGAATGCTTGAAGATATTAGCTAGGTTTTGTGAATTGCCTTGTAATAGTTTTATGTAGTGAAATCTTTTGATGAATTGAAATTGAAATATAGTGAATTGTATTTTAAGTATAATGAATTGTATTTCCTTTACATTGTTACTCAAGTTGTATCAATATGAAATGTATCACTTCGATGTGTCTCCTCCATGTGTTAGACCCTTGTACATAGTATGGAAGCCTTCGTGTAACTGAGGTGATCATTCCTACGCTTTAATATTGTGTACGGCGGACTGCCACATTTAGGGTACCCTTCGGGGCGTGACAGCTCTCATTGAATTCAAAAGGGGCATCCTTCTCCAATAGTTTGGTCAATGGCCTTGCTATCTTGGAGAAATCCTTAATGAATCTCCTATAGAACCCGACATGCCCTAAGAAGCTTCTAATGGCCTTGACCGATGATGGTGGTGGTAGTTTATCAATGACCTAAACCTTTTCTATATCAACTTCAATCCCTTTCCTTTATATTTTGTGTCTCAAAACAACTCCTTGTTGCACCATGAAGTGACACTTCTCCCAGTTTAATACTAAATTCGTCTCCTCACACCTTCGAAGTACCTTTTTTAAATTCTTCAAACAGCCATCAAATGTGTCCCCAAACACTGAGAAGTCATCCATGAAGACTTCCATAACTTCCTCTACCAAGTCCTCAAAGATGCCATCATGCAATGCCGAAAAGTTGCAAGGGCATTGCATAAGCCAAATGGCATCCTTCGATATGCAAAGGTATCGTAATGACAAGTGAAGGTAGTTTTCTCTTGATCTTTGGGTGCTATGGGGATTTGGAAGTGTCCCGACATGCTGTCCATGAAACAATAATATGCATGTCCTACCAATCGTGCCAACATCTGATCGATGAATGGCAACGGGAAATGATCCTTCCTAGTAGCATTGTTTAGTTTCCTATTACACACTCTCCATCCAATGACCGTGTGCATTGGGATTAATTCATTCTTTTCATTTGGCACTACAGTCATTCCCCCCTTCTTAGGAACCACTTGTACGGGACTTACCCAAGAACTATCTGAAATGGGGTAAATCAATCCAGCATCTAAGAGCTTCACTACTTCCTTCTTCACCACTTCTTTCATATTCAGGTTCAATCTTCGTTATGGTTGCACACATGGCTTGTATCCATCTTCCATCAAAATTTTATGTGTGCAAAAGGAAGGGTTAATCCCTTTTATGTCTGAAATCTTCCATGCCAATGCTCTTTTATGTTGCCTAAGTACCATCAATAACTGTTCTTTTTTACCTTCCTCAAGCTTTGATTATATTATAACCGGGAGCTTGGAATCTTTATCTAAAAATGCGTATTATAAATACTCAGGCAACTGTTTCAACTCTAACTCCGGTGGTTCCTCCACGGATGGCTTCAACTTGGTTATGTCACCCCTTACAATCTCTTCAACAATTGCTTCGCTTCTTAACCTTGGCTGGACTTCCAAATGTTCTCTTATCTCATTTAATTCCTTAGTCAAACAATCTTCTTGATTTTCCGAAGCCAAGCTCAACTCTAACACATCCTTACTCAAGAATTCCTACATGAAATCAGAAACATGCAAATCAAGTGAATCAATGTAAAAACAAGTATCATCATTGGTCATCGTTTGCTTGAAGACATCTGTCATTCGAATGACCATCTCATCACCACCAACTCTGAGGACTAACTTGCCATCCTTGACATCAATCACCACCCCAGCAGTAGCCAAGAATGGTCTCCCTAATATTAGTGGCACATCCACGTCTTCATCCATTTGGTGCCCCATTGGTCATGACAGTAGAACATATTTGCAAGAAGTTCTTCAAATGATCATGTGGGTCTTTTGAAACTCCTCCTCTAAACTGATTAACTTGTGCCATTTGAATTAAGGCAGGCTTCAACTCAATGTTGTTTGCCTAAATTAGAGGGCATTGAATAGATGGTGCAACTCCATCAGTACTGGGCATAAACATTTCCCACATAGGCCTATGAATCTCATTTCCAGCATCTCTAGGTGGCTCATTTCCATTTCCAACAACTTGATTTACATTAATTGTAGGATCATCAACTTCTCCAACCCCTCTTGGGTTAACATTTTCATCTCTAGTATTCATACTTGATGACTCCGATGTATTTCCTCTTGCTCTAATAGGTGAATTCTAGAGAATCTCTCTGATCTTCCTCAAATTCCCATGCAATGTTCTTTATGGTTCTAGGTCGAAATCGGCTAGTTTGGCAGAACGACCTCGGGTCATAAACCTGAAACCAAGAAAGAAAATCAGAGTTTAATGAACAATAAAACAAGAACAGAAAATAAGTAAAAAGCTAGTTTAACAACAATTGGGTTTTCTTAATATTGCCAACCGTCCCCGGCAACGGCGCCAAAAACTTTATGTGATTTAAGTTTACTAATTTAATGTCCGATAATCCTTTCCTATATTTAGGTTAACTTTAGGCAAGTGCACCTACTAATTGCAGTATAGGATTAGATTATAGGGTCGTATTCCTTGGGGCCGTCAACAAGTACTACTACTCGCCCTTTTAATTGTTATCTAGCAATCGAATCAAATTAGGATTTACAATAAAATAACAAACTAAATTACAACTACGCTATATTATAACATGAATTAACAACTAAGTGTAACTTTCACAATTAGACAAATCAGACTTGCTTCACCAATGATTTAACATGTAATACATCTTCGTTATTTGTTATATCCTACCTAATTGCGGGATTCCACCATTTAATTCAATATCTCTCTCGAGTCTGTTGAATCCTAATCCTAGCCTTGTCGAACTGGAATCTCTTCCTAGTTAACAGCCGACTAGAATTGCATTAAGAATATGATCCCAATGGTAATTTCAATTACATATGCAGAAGGTTTCACAACCTTATCTCTAGGTATAATGAGCAACCTCTACCTATAGCTTATATCTATTCCACAGGAAGATTTCTCAATCGCATCCTGTGAAAATCTGGTCTAACCCTAAGTCATGCACTACCTAGAATTAGCAGGCTTTAACTTACTGTAGAGATTAGTGAATTCTATAACATTAGCAATTATTCCATGTATATACGTGCTAAAACATGGCTACACAAGTCCTAACAAACTACTCACACATCATGGAGACACAACAATACATATAAAATACAAAAATGCATAGAAAAGATAGAGAACAACCCTTAATGATTAAATAACACTCAAGAATCTGGTACAAATACGCTTTTGCACGAACACAAATGATGATGGAACAGAAGTGTGTTTTTACAGATAGTTGGTAGGAAACAAAGAGAGAATTCATCTAGAAAGAATGTGTCTACTCTATTACAATAATTCATGTCTTTTGAAATGATTCAGAAGACTATTTATATGTTTTCCTCCAATCAACACATCAAATGGAGGAAGTTAGGCATCAGCTGGGCTTCATTTCTCTTCAAAAAGACACTTTAATTCCCAATTGGTGTAAAAAAAAGGTGATTTGTAACTGCCATTACGGCCAGAACACAGGCCGTAATCATCTCTGGTCTCCAATTCCGCATGCAAATACAGCCGCAGCTCGCAGGTGAACAAATGATGCAGTTCACTATCCTGTCTATTACGGCCATAATCTCCTCTGTGCTACGAGTTCTCCCTCAGTTTACGGCAGTTTTCTTCTTTGATAAAACAATCCAAGAAGATCACGCTCTGGAATACGGCCGTATCTCAAGCCGTATTCTTCTCTGATGAAAATTTCCTCTCTTCTTCTGTAGGTAACGGTCCATAATTGCTCTTTATGTATCATCCGAGAGGATCACCATCATAAATAAGGCTGTAATATTGCTTGAATGACTTATTTAGCTTCAATCCTTGTTGATTTTTGATCCAATACTTGATGTTTATCACATTTATACCTAAAATGAATATATTCACTAATTAAGTACCAATTATCTTTGAATTCAACAAGAATTATAACATAAATGGTCATAATTTCACCTAAATGAGTATGGTAAATTATCCCTATAAAAAAATAATTAGATAGAAATGGGAGAGAGGGGCACTAGCCATAGAGGAATGGGGGGAGGAAAATTGATTGAATTTGTATTTTTGTAATGAAAAGTAATTAAGATGTGAAGTTGTATTAGAAAAGAAAAAAGTAAGAAATATTTGTATAAGTAGTAGGAATAGGTTATAAGAAAAAGTAGAGATAGATGAATAGTAATGAATAGTAGAATAGGACAATGAATAGTAAACAATACTAATGATATACCAGTAGTAAAAAAAATACGCAGATAAATGCGATAGATGATATTTTTGGCTACCGAAAAATTATAAAACTAATATTTTTGGAATCCTTGCATTATTACAAATGTAACAGTATTATCAGAATATTTTTACTATTTCGAACCCCAAGACATGCTTTTCAAGAACTGATCTTATTCGGATCCGAAATACATTAAAAATTAGCGAATATGATATTTTTAAGCTTTCCTATATTATTACGAACTATTATCCACGATTATTTCAATTCTGTTATTTAAGGTTTAAGAGCGTGGGATTGCCTGATCTAAACCCTAAGGTTTGTTATAGTCTTTTGTTGAATTTTAGGGTTTTCAGTTGACTTCTATTTATAAGATTTAAGCATAAACTTAATAAAATTTCTAGGGTTTACAACCTAGTCCCCTTGAAGAAAGATTTTTCCTCAAAACTTGATGTCTGTACCTAGTTCCTCGAAAAGGCTTAGGTATTTCTTTCGAATCTCATCATCGGCTTCCTAAGTAGCTTCCTCGTGTGAATGATTCCTCCAAAAGACTTTGACATATTAGATCTCCTTGTTTCTTAGCTTATGAACCTTTCATTCTAAGATTTGAATCGAGTGTTCTTCATAAGTCAAATTCTCCTTTAATCTCATCGGTTCGAGCTCTACGATCCGATCGGGGTCGGTTACGTACTTCCTTAGCACTAAAACATGAAACACATTGAGTATACCCGAGAAATTTGATGGTAATGCCAAGCAATAGGCCAATTCTCCCACTCTTTCAAGAATCTCCAATGGTCCAATATATCTCAAGCTTAACTTTCCTTGAACCCATACACGATGGATGCTCTTTATAGGATTTACCTTCAAGTACACATGATCACCAATGTCCAACTTAAGAACTCGACGCTTTTGAACTGCCCAACTCTTTTCCCTATCCTGAGCCTCTTTCATCCTTTGCCAGATGATTCTAACCTTGTTCGCGACATCTTAGATAAAGATCTGGTCCGATGGTTAACTTCTCCACATCATCCCAAGATAGAGGTGATATGCATCTCCATCCATATAAAGCTTCAAAAGGCGGCATTTTGATCGTCCAATG
Organism: Combretum micranthum; assembly: GCA_024138025.1. NCBI lineage: Eukaryota > Viridiplantae > Streptophyta > Magnoliopsida > Myrtales > Combretaceae > Combretum > Combretum micranthum. Next base: position 928,816 of record JAMXBD010000197.1, on the reverse strand, counting down.
ACAGTTGTTGTTATAAGCAAACTCTACCGAAGGCAAGTGTGCTTCCTAGCTACCTTTGAATTCCATAACACATGCCCACAACATATCCTCCAAAGTCTAAATAGTTCGCTTTAACTGTCCAACGAATTGCGGATGATAAGTTGTACTAAAATGTAACTTAGTCCCCATACATTTTTGTAGACTTGTCCAAAACTTCGACACAAATCGGAGGTCTCGATTTGATACGATTCCTACTGGAACTCCATGTAATCTTACAATATCCTTTACATATAGTCGTGCTAGTTTCTCCATTGAATATGGCATGTTTATAGCAATAAAGTGTGTCGACTTGGCAAGTCGTTCCACTATGACCCATATGGCATCACATCCAGCTGATGTTCGGGTAGACCACACACTGAATCCATCGTAACTTGATCCCATTTCAATTCTGGTATGGTTAACGGTTTCAAAAGTCCTCACGGTCTTTGGTGTTCGATCTTCACTTGTTGGCATGTAGGGCACTTCATTACAAATTCAGCTACGTCTTTTTTCATACCATTCCACCAGCAGTGGTCTTAAGGTCTTGGTACATCTTAGTGCTACCAAGATGCATGGTGTATCCCGAGTTATGAGCTTCACTCGTAATTTCCTTTTTCATCTCCTCGTCATTTGGCACACATAACCTTCCTTTCATCCTTACTGCATCCTCCTCATCTATCTCGAAATCAACATATTTCCCTTCCTGAACCTCCTGCTTCACCTTTTGAATCACCTCATCATATTGTTGGGCTTCCTTGATCCTATCTATTAAGGCCGGCTCCATCATCAAGTTGGAAATTTCTATTTCCACACTTTGTCCCACAAATTCAATGCTTACCCTCTTAAATTCCTTTACTGACTCCTATTGTGTGGTGAACATGGCAGCAACTTCTTCGTGGTTCTTCTGACTCAAAGCATCTGCTATAGCGTTCACTCTTCCAAGACAATAATTTATTCTGAAATCATAACCTTGATTAATTCCAACCATCTCCTTTGCCTCATATTCAACTCCTTTTGTGTAAACAAATACTTAAGACTCTTATGATCCGTGTATATCTCACATCATTGCCCATAAAGGTAACGTCTCCAAAGCTTGAGGGCAAAAACAATCGCAGCTAGCTCGAGATCATGCGTCGGGTAATTCCATTCATGTGGCCTTAACTGTTGCGAAGCATATGCAATAACCTTTTCTTCTTGCATAAGGACACATCCTAAGCCATTTCTTGATGCATCACTATGGACCATATATGGCTTATTGGGATCCGTTAAAGTCAGGATTAGGGCGGATACCAAACATCGCTTTAGTTCTTGAAAACTTTGGTCCCGCTTTTCATTCCAAACAAACTTTTCATTCTTGTAGGTCAACTAAGTTAACGGCTTGGCTATTTTTGAGAAATCTTGCACATACTTTCAATAATAGCTAGCTAATACAAGAAAACTTCTAATCTTAGTTACCGTCTTTAGTTGTTTCCACTCCATCACGGCTTTGATCTTCTCGGGATCTACTGATATTCCATTTTCCCGATACAACATGTCTTAGGAAAGAAATTTGATTTAAACAAAAGTCATACTTAGATAATTTGGCATATAACTTGTGCTCCCTCAACGTTTGTAACGCCATCCTTAGATGCTCTTCATGTTGTTCCCGTGTTTTGGAATAGACCAAAATATCATCGATGAAGACAATTACGCATTTATCCAAGAGCGACTTATAGATACAATTTATAAATTAAGTTCTTAATTTCTAACCTATTGATTCTAAAATCATCTTCTAAATACTCCTAGAACTAAAGATATTGATCTGAAAATTCTAAACCTATAACATTTATTCTAAAATATCCTAATTTTATCCATATCCTTTATTTTTTTTCCTTTTCTTTCCCCTACCTTCTCTTTTTCTTTTACCTTTTCATTATCTCTCTTATTTTCTCTCTTCTCTTTCTCTTTTTCCCGTATCTTCTTCTTCTTTCCCTTTTTTCTTTTACTCTCTCAAAAATACAACCATGAATCTCAATTTCAAGAAGACAAGAAGAGAAATCAAGGTTAGAAGTTGAGATAGGGAGTGGAAATCAAGTTAGAAAAAGCTATATCTATTAAGGAGAAGAAGTAGTGGGAGAGATCATTTGCATGTGTGCCAACAAGATAAGTATAGCTATTTCTTTATTATGATTGTTTTTTATGAGTATATATGATGGGTTGATATCAAATTTAAGTAAAAATCATGATGAAGTTAGTGAATAATAGATATATGGACATATAACTAAAACTGAGTTGTTATGTTGAAGTTCGGAGGTTAATGAAGTGACATTGATGATGTATTATAGTAAAAATATGTTTAATAATGTTGTTTGAACTTAATATTAACTTTTAAGCTATTTCAATTATGTTTGGTATGAAGTATGTTAAGTTTGTAATGTAAAAAAAGTGAGGAAACTAGTTGAATTTTGAAGGAAAAATGAGAGAAAATCGTGAAAAGTTGAACTTGGGGCACTCAATACGGGCATGATAGAGCCCATGATGGTCTCAAATCATTGAAAAATTTGTCTGATAAATCATTAAAGGCATGATGACCTCTGATCATGCATTTTTCCTTCATCACGGACATGATCAAAGGTGTGATGACCTCTAATCATTCATTTTTCCTTTGTTACAGTTGTGATAAGCTCACTGGCAACATGATAGTCATTTCATAATTTAATCATAAATTTTTTATCTGAACTCAGATTGAGGTGATTCAAAATATTACAGAAAGCTTAATAGATCTACAACTTTCATGTTTTAAGTTTTTGCAAATTCTAAAAGTATCAAGGCCTAAATTTTGATTGATTCCAGCTGCTATTTATTCCAAACAAAGTTAAAAACTTATGTTTGTTTGTTAAATATGTTTAGTTGAGTATAAAATGACATTAGATAATAAACCTAAGTTCAACTTGACTAAATAGACTTAAATGAATTAAAATGAATTATATTGATTAAGTTTAATCAACTTTACTCGTATTAAGTTAATATAGACTTACTATAAATCTTAGATTTAAAATGAACTTAGTTAATCAATCTTAGTCTAACTTGATTAAATAGACTTTAGTAAGCTAAATTGAATTAGATTAATTAAGTTTGATCATCTTAGCTTAGTAATAGAATTAAATGATTAATTCTAATCAATTTGGCTAAGATTAAGTTAAAATAGGCTTGATAGCCAATAATTTGCCTAGAATGGTGAGTTAGGATAAGCCAAGAATAATATGGGGAATATTTTGTTTCAAATGCATGTTTGCTTAGGAAATGAATGTTTTTTTAGTATGAATGATGTGATGGTGCTTTTGTCATAAAATGGCTATAATCAAAGTGAAAAGAAATACTTTGACAAATAATGGAGAACTATCCGTATTTTGGCAAGGCGATCTTCGTAACCATAACGGGGTTCCTATTTAGTATTTGATCAAATAGGGTAATAAAATAAGTTTGAGATATGTAGATATTAAATTAGATTTTCTTATATGAGTTTACTTGAATCTACAGATATGGATGTCCGATTTATCAATTGAGATGGATTCCAATCTACCCTTTATTTTCTGATTGGATTTTAAATATAAGGTATGCAGTAACTTCCGTGATGATTGCTAGGATCGGCATTCTAAAATAAACTAAAACTTAAACTTGACTTAATAATTTATTAGTGTTGGTTATGCGTATGCCATTGAATCCAGTCCAGAGAGCGGAAACCTTATCCGAGCGGACATGGTAGCTAGGCGTTGAGGTGTCATGAGGCAATGGCAATTTATATGTGGCTCAACGGGTAGCTAATGGGGTAAATAGGATCTGTGTAACGTCTACTTAGCCTCGGAATAAAGTAATATGTTTTAGTTTGCGTTGATAGGACTGGTTGGACTAACTAATGTTATGGACTGAGACGGGTAGAGTGTGTGTAACGACTGTAAACTCTAGATGAAGCTATTTTTCTTGTAACATTATTTAGGACATATAGGTATTCGGACTGTCTATATAAACCCCCTAAGCATCGCGTCGTTACTTAGGATCCCTAAATTCCTAAGATTATTTCAGAGTGTAAGTACTCTAGTGTTTATTTGTTTACTTAAAAAAAAAAGATAATAACCTATTGATTGATGCATTACATTTAGTTAAGCTCATGTGTTACTTCACATATGATTGTGTTACTGTGTACTAAGCTTCGACTCATTATTGTTGTTGTTATTCTTTTTCCAGGAATTGTGTTGAGGACGATGATGAAGATGTGATGACGTTGATGTTGATAATGATGATTCAGGTGATGATAATGTTTGGCTCAAGTTTTGGGCAATATTAGAAGAGTGAATTGGAGTAGGACTGTAGATTTTAATTTGTTTGTTCTTGTAGGAAGGATTGGATTTATTCTTTTAAATTTGTATTTTCTTTTAAAAAAGGCCTGATGGTGCCCATATATTTGTAAATGTTGATATACATTTTAGAGTAGATTATAAAATAATTTTATAGAGTTTTATTTCTTAGAAAGTTGGTCTACTCTAGTAGGAGTAGAGATATTTATTATGCTTCTATAAAATTTGATTTTCTATAACTAAACCCAATTGCTTTAGAAATCTAAACAAATGATCTCATTAATTTAAATATGTTAGCAATGTTCAAAATGAATATACCATTATTGGAAGCCTGAGCGTGTAATACATAAAGCATTATACGTGGCGGTAATGCCTTAATTAAATTTAGGTTGTTACATAGCTTTTGTGGTCTTTCCAAAGGCTATAAACGAGTTAATATAAGATGGTATAACACTAAACTTGAGCTTGAGCTATGTAGACCCCTAGATTTTACGATAATTATAAGTAAACCCTAAGAACCGAAAGTTGAACCGAAACCTTAAATTCAACCTATTTCTATATTAAGTCTAGTGAATCTAGATCCGGTAATCCCGTGCTTGAAACCCAAAAAACAATAAAAATGAGATAATTTTGAATTATAGTTCGGAATTATATAAGAAAGCTTTAAAAGATCAAATTCGTTAAAATTTAATTCATTTCGGACCCGAGTGAGATTAGTTTCAAAAATTAGGATTCCAACAAGTAAAATAGTGAAAATATTTTAGTAACATCATTAGACTCTAAATAATATAAGGATTCCAAAAATATGAATTTTAGAATATATTTTGGTATCTAAAAATATCAAATATAACTCGTTTACATGTACTTTCTTTACTACCATTAATTTATTAGTCTTTTTTACTATTCATGATACTATTTCTACTATTCACTATCTCTACTTTTTCTTACTACCTATTATTACATATTTACACACCTATTTCTTACATTTATCTTTTCCATAAATCTTACACATGTCATATCTTATTTTTTAATTACTTATCATTACAAAACCACAAATTTAATCAATTTCCTCCCCCCCATACCCCTATGGCCGATGCCCCCCTTTGTCTCTCTCTTCTCATTTTTATTTCATTTTCATTTAATTTTAATCACATAATTTTCTACTCCAAAACTCTATAAATACCTCTTTCCACCTTTATTCTTTTCCCTCACTTTCTTACCTCAACAAAACTCTACCAAAATCTCTCTATAAAATCTCTCTCCAAAAATTTCTTTCCAACTTTCTCTTTTTTCCATGCCATTACTATCTCCATACAACATCAACCCTTCTTTCTTCTACCATCCACTTCCTTAACTTAGCTAAAATCTTAATATCTTCTTCATGTTCATGTTAATATAACATGACTATAGTGTATATTTCCTAAACTCATTGATATTATGGAAGAAACAATATGTTCATGTCTTATTTAATAATGTTCAAATATCATTATTATTATGTTTCATTATTGCTCCGAATCTAACTTTTATATATTACTAGGTACATTTATGTATATATGTTCTTACAGCCTATAAGCTCACTAACATAATGTAAGCCCCAGAAAATTTCAATAAATAATTTCAAGATGAACTTCGAAAATAAATCCTAAAAATCACTCCAAATTAAAAACCGAATTTCGACTAGTCTTAAATCACGAATGAATCCGAAAAATTTCCGAATCTTGGGAAAAAATAAGAATTCTTAAAAACAAAGTAAGAACTCAGTGGTCTTCAAATTCAAAACCACTACGTACGACAAATTCCATACGTAACTCCGATTTATAAAATCGGGTAATATAGATCCTAAAAACGAATTATTAAAAAGTAAATAACTATTAACTTTCGAAAATGAAACCCAATTCAAGAATTCCGGAAACGTTAAAAGATATTAAATACTTACAAAAATGAAATATAAAATAAATTTCTCAAAGTAAATACGTTGTATAAACATAAAAATATCAGTTTCCAAATTGGCAAAGACCTAAACCGGAAAATCACCCGGAGACCCTAAGTGGAATACAATAGTCTAAGTCCAGCGATCTAGTGCTCTTAACCCTAGAGGCCGAGGTGTAGTTAAATATGTAGAACAGCTCGTAGTAATATAAGATTGTTCAAAAATATCATATTGGTAAATTTTTGACCTATTTCGAGCCCGTTCGGATACAGACTTCGAAAAGCGTGTCCTGGGATATCAAAAATATACCAATAGTACCATTAGACTCGTAATTTCATAAGATTTCTAAATATATCAGTTATATAATTTTTCGGATTATAAAAGTTACAGTTATAACCTTTTATCGTATTTCCATTATTACCAGTAATTGATTAGTCTTTTACACTATTCACTTTTATTTCATTACACAATTTTATTATTCTTATAAAGCCTTATATTTTTAGATAAATATTTTATATGTTATAGAAAATTTTGTTTTTCTAAAATTTAGTTCGTTTCAGGTCTTTACTGGATCAGATTTTGTTACCGATACTAAAAATAAAATAAATTAATAATTGGAAAATATTTTAAAAATATTTTTATTTTCATAAAATAATTTTTTAGAATTTTTCGAATTATAAAAATATTATTTATAGCCCATATTCGCGTATTTTGATCATACCGGTAACATAATTGTTAAAATACTAAAATAATTCAAATAATTATTTAATTTTAATTATGAAAAATCTGCTACAAATATTTGGAATAAATTTTCTAATTTAATTTTATTTTATTAAGAAAGTACTTTTACATCCCATACCTTCAAGTACACCTTACACATATCACTTCCTTTTCACTTCAATCTTTCTACATATTAACCCACACTTCATGGCAGATTTTGACCCTCTTTATGGCTGCCTTTTGTCCTTTGAAACCTTCCAAAAATTAATTAAAATAACTCTCTTTCAATCCTTCTTCAAAAAGCTACACATACCATTAATTACATTACAATTTCAAGTCAAAATTCAAACAAATTCACTCTCTCTTTCCTCACTGAATTCACACTAGCCCCCCCCCCCCCCCCCCCCCCCCCCCCCTTAATTTTCTGCCTTGTTTTTTTTTTTCTCTCTTTCACTTATTTAATACACTCATTTTCTCTCTTCTTCATTTACTCCTCTTTCCCTTTTTCATTTCTTAGCTTTTCTCTCTTTTTTTCTCTCTTTTTTCTTCTTTTTGTTCTTGTTTCTTCAACAACACAAGCTGCCCCTATCTCTTCCATTAGCTTCCACCCATATTTCTTAAAGATTTCTAAGCAAATCTTCATCTCAAAGCTTCCATAGGTGATATAGGTAACGTGTAATGAAGGTTTCATGCATCAAATGACATTCCATAAGCTTAAAAGCTTAGGATGATGGTGCCAAAAATGAAACACTCCTCTTCTCTACTTTTATTATCTTGTATTTCAATTATTTTCTTGTTTAAAGTTGATATATGTTGTAGATATAACTTTTTGTAGCTTTGATTTTTGTTTATGCCATAGATCTTGCTATTTAAGTTATTATTCTTGTTATTACTTATGATTTATGCATATATTTCTCATTCACATATGTTCATGCATTCAAAACTAGTTTAAAAGACTAGATCTAGTGTTTTGAGTTTATAAATGCATTAGACCTTAGTTTTATGTTCATGAGCAACTTGTAGTAGCATGATGATAGTAGGAATGTTTTAGAAAACTCAAGATCTATTTTATTTTCAACAAAAATCATTTTTGAAAATTCCGATGAAAATAGAACCATATTTAGAAAAGTTGTTTTTCAACTTCAAAATGTGTATTTTTCATTTAAAATGAAGGGCTTAGGGTATAGATAACATAAATGAGTAATTTTGATGAGCAAAGTTTAGATCTATGAGTTTAAAGTTTATTATCATGGGTTTCATTTAGATGTATGTTCATATTACGTGTAGATCTTAGATTTGAACTTGAACAAAAATTGTGAAATTCGTATTTTGGCAAGACCCCCATTTAAAAACCACTTTCCAAGTGTCAAAATGTAATTTTCACTTAAGAAAATGAAGGCTTAATATATGTATATCATCAAGACTTCTTTTTACAAGAATTTAATGTGATTTTCAAACGTTATTTTCAAAATAAAAATTCTATTTTCGGATTTTGGTTAAGACATATTTTAAAAACATGTTTTCCAACTCAAAAAGGGAGTTTTTATTTAAGAAATGAAAGGCTCTTAAGATATGATATGTAAGGAATGGATTTTCATAAGCTTAGATAGATTTTGTCAAAAGATATGACCAAAAATAAATTTTCTAAAATCAGATCTCAACTAAGACCAATTTTTAAAATCTATTTATCAACTCCAAAACTCATGTTTTATGTGAAAAATGAAGCGTATAGGTAATAGGTATCTTTAAGGAATGATTTTTACAAGTGCAAATGAGTTTAGGCATGAGTAATGTGTAAAACAAGTAATGGAATTAAAATGTAAAATTTTGAGTTAATGATCAAATTGTCAAATTCGTAATTTGAGATGGTGCATAAGTAATCACTTAGTATTTGAGCTCAAATTGCAATTTTTATGTGTTAAATAAAGTTCTTAGTGGTGACGCATGATTGAGCCTTAATTTTCTAAGTATCCAATGATTTTTACATAAAGGAATCACCACAAAAACAAGTTTTGCAAAATTCGGATTTTGGAATGAACCAATTTTAAAAACATGTTTACAAAGTGAAAAATGGAAGTTTTTATGTAGAAATGAAGGTCATAAGTAATATATATAATGAAGATTCAATTTTAACAAAAACAATTATATTTTCTTAAGTAATAAATCCAAAACAAGCGGAATTAATCAAAGTTAGGAAACTAGTATTCTTAAAAGTTGTTATCCTTGAAGTCTTGTAATATAAGGAGTTATAAAAATTTCATTTTAGCAAAAATCATCAAGATCATGCATACATTAAGCTCATCTCATGTCATTCATGTTAGAAAATCATTCATATTGCATGTATAGCTAATCTATATAATAGGAACATTACAAACAATTACAAAACTATTTTTCGGAATTGGAACTTGCTACTGTACTAATTTGATCCGAACTTTTCGAAGCTTCAAAGTTTTCAAAACTTGAAAATAATATTAGAAATAGACAGATCTTTCAAAGTAGATAGAAATCGATATATAATTTGCGATATTCCGAGTTAAAATGACCAAGTTATGGCCGTTTTAAGTTGGAATTCCCGCTTAGGACGAGAATTACGAATTTGATAGTTCGTATAAGATCGTTTAGATTAGTTTGAGTTGAAATACTTATTAGAGTATTTCTTCCTTTTTAGGAGATCCCGATATCGATGATTCCCTGCTACCGAATTATTATTACTAGAAGACCGGTGATCCAATGGCCGAGTGAGTTTTTTCCTTATTTTGTTACCTTGATTGTGCTTGTAGTTAGTTGCATTGGAATTATAGGAACAAGATAAAAATCGATATGAATGGGGATGGGATATATGATGAGACTGTGATGAATGTATGCCAAAAAAATACTAAAGCATATTGAAACCATGATTCGATTGGATAACTGCACTATTCATATTATTCTGTTATGTGTGTGATATTGGTTGGTCACTCTAAAGAATGTATAAATATTTTGACCTAAGCAAAAATTAAATTGGTCATGCATCGCATCGGACATATTGCAATGGTAGCATGCTATTCCTACGCAGGTCAATCGGTATGGTCCGTTGATGCCTCGTTTGGATAACGAGCCCGGTGCCAGAGCTCATTCAGGGGTACTAAAGCGCATGTGGATGCATTATTGGATGAGCCTAGTCGAGTCGAGTGCTAAGAACTGAGGGCTTGGGGACTAGATGCGGTCGTGTAGACTCAATACCATTCCTAACCTAAGATACGGAGGGCGTAAATCCGTTCTGTGTGTGGGTCCCGGATACCCATGCATAATTGCTTGCTCACGTGTTTGTTCATGCATAGCATATGATTGATTAATACCTGCTTGTTATGGTACGGAATTAAGGGAATTCTCACAAAGCTAGTGTAGCTTATACCCCAATAGTTGTTTAAATGAACAGGTTACCTCAAGAATGCAAAGTGGGGACCGAATTGGTTGGAGCCGGGAATGACTCTGGAATTTCGGCGAGGAATACTAATGTTTGAAGTTATTAACTAGGTTTTATGATTTGTCTTGTAATAGTTTATGTAGGGAAGTCTGTGGATGAATGTAATTGAAGTTGAATGATGTGTATTTTGAAGTATAGTGATTCGTATATGAAGTATAGTGGTTTGTATCGGAAGTATAGTGGATTGTATTTCCTTTACATTGTTACTCACTTGTATCAACATAAAATGTATCATTCCGATGTATCTCTTTTATGTGTTAGACGCCTCGTACATAGTATGGAAGCCTTCGCGTGACTGAGGTGGTCATTCTTAGGCTTTAATAATGTGTAGGCAGACTGCCATGTTTAGGGTACCCTTCGGGGCGTGACACATAACTTTTATTTATGCTCTTACAATTTATTTAGTTCTTGCAATTTATTTCATCCAATTTTATTAAGACTAGTCTTAAACTTGTCCTTATCAAGTCAAAACAATTTTCTTTTCTTTTCTTTCTTTTATAGGACTTGTCCATAATCTAAGTCCGAGGAGTCTTGACACCAATCTAAGACTCCCATGATTTTCTTGTTTTATTTTCTTGCTTTTCTTTTTTAGACTAGTCTATCTCTAGTCCGAAAGCCTTGATGAAAGTTAAGACTTCCAATACTTGACTTTATTTACGTGTTCTTTTTCTTATTTAATCTTCCACATCTCTTATTTTCCATATAAGTTATCATTCCTTTATTATGTAATATAGTCATATGCTTATTATCATGCATAATCACTATGTTATTGTATAAATAAAAGGAGTGCCTTTCTTTTATTAAAAAATTTAAAAACTAAAATCTTTACAAAAAAAAAAAAAATCTTTAGCACTCAAGAAAAGTTTCCTTTTAAAACATAGGATTATAATTCAATAGTATCCTTTTCAAAAACTTAAATAAGTTCATCATAGGCTTTAAGAGTTAATATTATGTAAAGCTTTTCCAAAACATAGTTATAAAGTTCTTTTACGCTCTTTTTCAAAATAAAATAAATTTATTATTAAACCTTAATATCGATAATTTTTTGTTGTCGAGCCTGGATTTTTTCCACTTATCTGATTCATTTCTCCTAACCCAATTCACATTAAACCCGAACCCATTTAACATGAATCCTCAACTAGGGGTTAAAAGAAATTTTAATTTTTTGAAAACTTTTTAGAGTCGCCACCCGATATAAATCGGGAAAAAAATAAAAAGCTAGGATCAATGGGTCGGTTGATCCTAACTTAGCTACTAGTCTGCGAAAATTTGATTTAAAAAATCAACTTTTAAAAACCAGATATCATGGATTCGGGGGCTAACCTATTAAAACCAAATGGTTACCACTTTTGAAATTTTAAACTTTCATGCTCAAAAAACTTCACATAATATATTATAACAGAAATTCACAAATCACATTATTCATTTTTTTATGTGCTTTTCTTCATTTTTATTTATTTTTTTAATATGAATATCAACAAAAAACATATTATATTTACAAAATATTTATTCACAAAAAAAAATTATTATTTTTTATGTCGCCCCGCAGGTGCCTACGTACTCGCTAATCGAGATCAGACAAAACGTAGTTCTTTTAAAAAAGAACTTAATTTGTTGATCAATTTTATATTTTTGAACTCTTTTCACTTTAAATTCATTAAATTTTGAATTTTTATGAAACCATTTTTGATGATCCTATGATCTAATCAATTGATTTTCATTTCATGAAAATGCAATTTTTCTAAGTCCAAAATCATTTTTCCAAAATCATTTTATGATAATTCATGGCTAATTTAATGCTACATGAAAATATTTTGATTGAACTTTGGATGATTATTTCCATAGCTAATTTATGAAAATAATTTGATTAAAAACTTTGATTATTTTCATAGCAAATTTATGAGAATGATTTGATGAAAACATGGATTATTCTCATAGCAAATTTATGAGAATGATTTGATGAAAACTTAGATTATTCTCATAGCAAATTTATGAGAATGATTTGATGAAAACTTGATTATTCTCATAGCAAATTTATGAGAATGATTTGATGAAAACTTGAATTATTCTCATAGCAAATTTATGAGAATGATTTGATGAAAACTTGGATTATTCTCATAGTAAATTTATGAGAATGATTTGATGAAAACTTGATTATTCTCATAGCAAATTTATGAGAATGATTTGATGAAAACTTTGATTATTCTCATAGCTAATTTAATGCTATATGAAAATAATTTAGATTGAAAAATTTAATCCAAACTCACCTGGACCGTTGGATTGTTCGGATCAGATCTGGAACGCTGATCTGGATGTGGACCGTTGACCGTTGACCATTGACTACGCAGGTAGACATCACACGGCTTGGACCTCGACTAAAAGCGGATTGGACTTTGGATCTGATCTAGAGCGTTGATCTGGATGTGGACCGTTGACCATTGACCGTAGACCATTGACTGCACGAGTAGGCTGAAACCAACAATTGATTTGCTCTGCTTCTTCTTTTTTTTTTCTCTCTCTCTCTTTGTGTTTTTATTCTCTCTAAACTCTTACTTTGAAAATTTTCGAATGCTTTGAATCTCTGAGTAATCCTTGTAATTGTTGTGTTCCTTTTGTTCATGGATCATTCCTATTTATAGATCCATAGTCTGATTTCAGTTACGAATTGCATTTAATGACTTCCCAATTTTTCGTAAAAAATTTAATTCGAAAATTGGAATTTGATTCATTCGTAACTGATGAAATTAATAATCAGTTACGAATTGCATTTAATGACTTTCCAATTTTTTGCAAAAAAAATTAATTTGAATTTGGTTCATTTGTAACTGTCAAAATTAATGATCAGTTACGAATTGCATTTAATGACAAAATTCATTTGTAACTGACAAAATTTAATTCGAAAATTGGAATTTAATTCATTCGTAACTGACGAAATTAATGATCAAATCCTCGAATATTCGATCCTATCTCTGTATAGGATCAATTGAATCGTTCAAATTCATTGAATTTGATCAGCCGCCATTGATGATTCTTCAATAAATCCAGTCTATCCCATGCCGACATTGAATCCTCATCCTTATTTGCCTCTTCATGGAATCAAACCCAGGTCCTGTGGCTGGTCTAGTCATATGGGTCAGTGGTCTTAACTGTTAGGCCATTAGACTGTACCTGGTTGGGTTCAACAAATTTAAACTTTAAGACTCATTCAAAATAATTTTTGAAAATTTGTTTAATTATCTTTATGAACAATTTATAACAAAAATATGTATTATATCAAGCTCAAATAATTTTTTTATAATAATGTATTTTTTTCTCTTTTTTTTTGTTTATTTTGGAAAAGACACACTGTTTTTTTTCTCATTTTTTTTATTTATTTACCTTACTACTTCTTATTTTTGCTACTTTTGATTTTTTGTGCTATTTTTTTATTTTTATCTATTTTTACTATTTTTTTGTGAGCTTGACATAATACTAATTTTTATCATAAAATTGAGCCTTAAATTGAGCAAAAATTGGGTGTCTACATTTGTTATACAAGTTTTTCTTAAAATCTTATCTGAAAGAACTCATACTAACACTCTAACAAACTCGCTATTTAAGAAAAACTCTTAGAAGTGTAATATCACTAAACAACCTAAAGTAATAAGTTTTCAAAAATATAAAAGCTTATTTTTATAAAGTCTATGAAGTAGGAATGGTAGTTAAGATATAAAAGGTACCCATATGTAATGAACTAAAAATCTTAGTTTTCATTTCAATAATTTACTAGGGAAATTGTAAATTACAATCTTTAAAACGGATTTTGTTTTATGAAAAACCATAGATCGAACAACAACACTTGAATCATGTATGTAATGTGAGTTTATATAGTATAAAAATGATTTTTCAACTATATAAATATCTACGTATTTGCTATGGGATTTTTAGTTAATGAAAAGCTTGGAAAAATACATTTTAAGAGCCAAGATTTTCGTGACAATTCTGTAACATACTGTTTTGAAATCCAAAGGGCCTTTTATGATAAAAATAGTCTTAGATATAGATAGATATTTTTAAGTAAGTAGAAAATGACATATAATATACGAAATTCCGAATTAAAATTAACATGATATGCCATTTTAAGTTGGAATTTCTTGCCATTCGAATTTTGACAAAAATGATAAAATAGAATTAGATAGTTTAAGTAGATCTTGGATGAAATACTCGTTTTGAGTATTTGTTTTGTCTAGGTGACGAAGACCAAGACCTTCTCCTTCCCGATGATTATTTCGACTAATAGAGATTACCATGGCTGAGGGAGTTTTCCTTTATGTTTTATGTATTCGTGCATGTGTTTGTAAAATAAAGCACTAAACATTAGAAAAAAGATAAATATTGATATGCATGTGGGTTATCATGGGAACTATGTATGTAATTCATTGTATGTGATCAATAAACGATAAGTATAGCAGAGCTCGATTGGTTAATTAATATAAATTATCTCTATATATATTGTTGTGTATGCAAATATTGATTAATTGCCTAAAATGAATTAATGTTCGATCGAAAATTCCTTATAACTAAATTGATCATGCATGTTACTTAGAATATAATATTCGCATTTTGCTGCTGCTACTACTCCTCAGCATGAGACTGGAAAGATAAGCTGCCTAGCTATAACTTGAGAAATTAGGACGTTCGGAGAATACAACATCATGGTATAACTGAGCCGAATCAATCGCTTTGGGTAAAAAAAAGCCTGGAGACTAGTAGTATGGTTGATTGAAACCCCAAGACACGCATAAATCTCAAAGAAGTCGATTGGGACCCATTTAAAGAATTCCTTAACCCTGAATAGAGGGCATAAATCTATTATATATATAAAATCGGATTGTCGTATGTATTATTTGATCATATGGTTGTTGCATTTCATATGCTTGCTAATGGACTTGTTTAACTATTGTCATGAGTACTTTTATGTAATGAATATCTCACCAAGCTAGTTATACTTACCCCTCAATAGATTTTTGATGTTGTAAGATCATTGTTCTTGCACTCGAGACCACCCAAACTGTCTAGGTAGGACTTACGCTTTTAAGAAGCTTTTGGGGGAATTCTATTCGAAGATCTTAGAATAGATTTCCTTTAAAATCTTTTGGCTATAATTATCAATCTAAGTAAGACTATGTTATTTTTTAGTATTATCAGGGGAATGCCTCTATGATGTTGTAAGACTATTAACTTTTAAGTTATATATATGAAAGTTTAAGTATTTTCTTGATTGCTATGTTTTACAATCTTGAACAACATATCCCGCTGATGTCTCCTATCATTATGAAAGTACGCCTTGCATACGGTATCGAAGCTTTGCATGACTAAGAAACGTCATTCCTAAGCTTTAATATCATATACGATGGACTGTCACGTTTATGGTACCATTTAGGGTGTAACAGTTTAAGTTGGTATTAAAGTATCAAGATTAAGGAAGAAAAACAATAAGATTAGAAGTAGAAGTCTTAGAGGCAAGATGAGTTTAGGAAAAAACCATAAGAGTGTTAGGAAGATTCTTGTAGATTTATAGCTAGATAGTGTTAGTCGAATTAAAGATGGGTAATTTTCACCTTAAGGTAGAGGAACCTCTAATAGAGAATAGAAAAAAGTCTAAGAGTCTTAGTTATAGACATTACCCTATCTAATAGACCAAACATAGTTAAGCAAAAATCATAGAATCATAGAAAGTGTGGATATATGAGGAGACCACATGTTTTACGACCTCACTAAAAATATATGGATGGATATAAAACTAGTTTATATCCTTAAAGGAATAAGTGGACTTTCAAAACCATTCTAAGTCTTAAGAAAACACTACCTTCATAAGTTGTAAAAAAAACAAAAAACAAAACAAGAAACCAAAGTTATCCGGCTTTTTGATAAAGAAACTAATAAAGGAAAAGTATGCCTACATAAAAGATGTTACGATTGACCTTAGACAACGAATATTTACGTCAAGGTGTCAAAAGATGGGGATTCACACCTCTACTGCCAAATGAAGAAGTTGGAGCCAAGCCTCGTGGGCACCATCAAAAGATCAAAAGCGAGGCCATTCTTCCAAGAAATCGAGAATGGAAAGTGACAAAACCAATCTCAGATTTCCTTCGATTTCAACAAAGGGATCGAGAAAAGAAGTAAAAGAGCTACAAGCAGAAGAAGCTGTAATCAAGTGCAGGTTCGTGAATGCAATCCAAGAGGAGAATGTCAAGTCAATAAGGAAACGTTGCATTTACCCAAAGCGTAATGCCTTGGTCATTAAATCACAAATAATTAGAAGAAGCAGTTAAGTATCTAAATAACAAATGATCTAATGATTTCCTTATAACGTGATTTCCTTGTATTGATTTTATGACATTTATGTCATGTCTTTTCCTTGAATAAGATTTCTTAATTTTCAATAAAGATTTTCTATCTTATGATTCTTGTAAAGCATATTTGAAATTTGTGATTTCTTATTAAGCTTTTGCTAAATTTCTGTTATGAGATTTTATTTCCATGAGATTCGTATTATGATCTTGATTACTAAACTTTTATATTTGAGATTTCCGTGATTTTCGAAAACATCAATATAAAGCATATAAAAGGACTAAAACTTATGTAATTTAAACAATTAAGCAGCCGTCCAAGAAGGCATAGGAATCAAGAGTAACGAGATTCCAACGATATACCAGCTGAACAAGGAGTACGCTGCAAAACCAACCG
Source organism: Combretum micranthum (assembly GCA_024138025.1). Lineage (NCBI taxonomy): Eukaryota > Viridiplantae > Streptophyta > Magnoliopsida > Myrtales > Combretaceae > Combretum > Combretum micranthum. The sequence goes on along the minus strand of JAMXBD010000197.1, from coordinate 911,616 downwards.
GGAATAACCCTGCACCTGCCTTGAACCAACAAAATGACCTTGTTGTTACCCTCAAACAATTAAGTCAGTTGTTGAATACTATGGTTCAGCAACAAAATCAAACTATTCTAGCTCCTGCCTCACCTCAAAACGTTCATGAAGCCACTAGGGAAGCACCCGCTCCACCCAAAGCACAATCGCATACTGCGCCATTACCTCTACCACTATTGTCAAGGCCATATCAAAGCATACTCCCCGATTTTATCAAAAGTAACCACTACTTAGATAGTGCTTTTGTGTAAACCCCTGAAATTTTCATAATTCGCAGAAAATAATCCTAAGAGTCAAACGTCGGAATCGAAACCCTAAAAATCAAACTAAGTTAAAACTTAATTCTAAATGAGATAAACAACGAGATTTCTTAATCTTGAGAAAAAGAGAACCCTAAAAAACAAAATAGAAAATCCAACTATTGGTTGAATCAATATTCTTACACCAATCAAATCATCTACCCAATTCCCAAAATGAAAATAAAAAAGATATATCCAAATAACGCTCAACAACGAAATGCTAAGATCTTAAATCCTTCGGTAAATTTTAGAATCAGAAATTTCGATTTTTACCAAAAGTCAAACAGAGTCAACTCATAACCTTAAACTCGATTAAACGATCCCAAGAACTAAAAACTATTAAATAATCACAAATAAAATGAGATAAACCATAGATATCGAACTAAAAATATAATACGGTCAAAACTCCAAAATTATATCTTATGAATAACTCAACAAAACCGGAAGTCAAACCGGAACCCTAAAAGTCAACAAAGCTTAGAACAAACCTTGATGTTTAAGATCCGGTAATCCCATACTCTTAAATCATAAACAACGAAATGAAAATAATTGTTTATAATAGTTTGTAATAATATAGAGAAGCTTAAAAATATCATATTCACAAATTTCTAATGTCCTTCGAATCCGAACGAGATCAGTTTTCAAAAACCGTGCCCCAGTACATTGGACGACAAAAATATTCCGTTAATATCAATAGACTCGTAAAAATATAAGGTTTTCTAAAAATAAGTTTTAGAATTTTTCACAGCTAAAAATTACAGATATCGCATTTATACGCGTATTTTTATTACTACCGGTATTTTAATTGTCTAGTTTACTATTCATAATACTTTTCTATTATTCGTTACTATTCCTCTATGTCTACTTTTTCTTACTACCTGTTATTACACCTACATACCTATTTTTTACATTTTTCTTTTCCCATAAAAGTTCTACACCACATATTACCAAACTTCTCTTACACTTTTCTTCTAAAATTAATTTTTAAACAAATTTCTCTCTCCTCCCATGCTATTGCCGTCCACTTCCCTCTCTTTTCTCTCCTCATTTATTTTCTTTTTCAATTAATTTAATTACATATAATTTTCACTTCAAAATTCTATAAATACCCCATTCCTTCTTCATTCTTCCACACAATTTATTTCACTACCAAAATCTCTCAACAAATTCTTTCTTCAAGATTTCTCTCTACCAAAACTCTCTTAAACCAATTTTTCACAAAAATCATTCCTTATACACAAACTATCTACCACATATCACTACTCACATAATACTCCATTCATCTACCATCTTCATACCACATAAACACTTTAAGTAAACTTCTTCCAACCATTTATTTACTCATGTCATCTAACTTAACATGACTATGATGTTGTTTTGAAACTCATATGAGTAGTAAAAGCAACAACATGTTCATGTTTTGTTCTTGCACATGAACTTCCTATTTTATTATGTTGTTATGTTGATTTTATTGTTGTAATTTCTTATTCATATCTAATTAAATATATTTATGTATTTATATACAATCTTTAGAGCATATAAGCTCACTTGTTATTTATTTAATTTCATGCTTTGCAATTTATTTATTTCATGCTATTTCTTTAAGACTAGTCTTTATAGTCTTAGACTTGTCTATATCAAGTCAAAACAACATTTTTTTTATTTTCTTTATTCTTTTGGGACTAGTCTATTCTTAGTCCCGGGATGCCTTGATGAAGCTAAGGCTCTCAATACTTGACGGGGATACCTTGATGAGGCTAAGGTTTCTAATACTTGATATTTTATTATCTTGCTTATTATTATTTGTTTCTATTATTTTCTCATATTCTTATTATTTTACATGCTTATAATACTTGCATCTACATAATGATATTGTCTCAACTAATTTAAAAGTAGAATTTTACTTTATTAAAGGAACTCAAAACTAAATCTTCTATTATAGGACTTGTCACAAAATAATGGAGTTATTATCAACAATATAGAAATAGAGTAATACAAGTTTTCTCAAATAACAAAGATAGCCTTACCAACGAAACATAAGAAATAAATACTTTCTTTGTATACATGGTAACCAAAGTTTTAGTAAAATAATTTATTAATATTCAAAGTTTTCGTAAAAAGTTTAAGACTAAACTCTTTTTCACTCTATAACAAAACTAAAAAACAAACTAGTTTTCAAAGATGAATTCAACCCATAAAGTTATAAACCCACTTAGGAAATTAATGATTTTCAAGTTTCTAAAGAAGAAACTTATTTTCAAAAAAAATAAATAAAATGAGATTAAAAGCAAATGATTTTATCAATAAAGAGGATTCTTTTCAAAGAAATAAAAGAACAAGTTTTAGAAAACAAAAACTTATATTTTAAATAATAAATATAAGAAGACAAGACTCATTTTCTAAAACCATTTTAAATACAAATTTATAAAAAGGTTTTTCAACAACTTAATACACTTTTGATAACTTTGATCTTTTATCACTAGAAGTAAAATTTATGAAAGAATAAGGTTAAAGGAAAATTTACTTGTTTTGGAAAAAGGAATGAAGAAAATAAAATAAGAATATACTCATTTATAATAACCTACGAAAAAATAAATAAATAAAGTTTCTTTAAAGTACTTGAAAAGAAATTTGTCAAAGTTAAAGTTTAACAACTCAAAATGAATTATTTTATGAAATAAATTGTTGAGACACTACCATTAGAAATTTTGCATATAAAGTGAGCTTATCTATATACTAAAGGGATTTATCAATCATATATATATCTATATTTTTCATCAAAGGATTTTGAATGAAGTTGAGTTAGAAAATTATTTCGCAAAATCTATAAATATTCGTTTTAAATCTGTACCCTACGTTTTTGGAACCCGAATGATCTTATATAACAAAAATAACCTTAGAAATGGTTAGATCTTTTCAAATAGATAGAAAACGGTATATCATATGCGAAATTCCGAGTTAAAATGAGTAAGTTATAGCCATTTTAAATTGGAATTTCATTTGATGCGATTTTGATGAACATAGTGAAATAGAATTAGAAAATTTAAGTAGAATTTCTACAAAATACTCATCCCGGGTATTTTTTTTTTGTCTAAGTGACAAAGGATACGAGATTACCTTTCCTGAGGATTACTACGACTAAGAAGATCGCGAAATGGACGAGTAAGTTGTTCCTTTTAATTTCGTTACCTTGCTTGTGCTTGTAAAATAGTGGCATTAGTATACTAAGAAAAGATAAAAATGGATATATATGAGGAATTCGGGGATATGTATATATATGTGATTCTATGTCTATGCGTGAAATAAGAATTAAGAATATCGCAACTTCAAACTACCTGTTTAAGTGTTTTTGTTTACTTACTTATATGACTGCTTATTATTTGCTAAATTGATTGATCGCCCCCTAATAAACCTTAATAAGGATTGGCTTAAGAAAAATAAAATGCTCACGCGTATCATCCATCGAGTTACATCTCTTTCAGAAGGCTGCTACTCCTACGCGTAGAGTTGAATTAGTTGTTATCGTGCTGTGACACGGGCCATGTTCCTTTCTAGAGAATCCAAATCGCCCGGGGAATGAGACTCAGGTTCAGAGCCGAGCCAACCGAACACTTTGGGTGGGGACTAGCAGTAGAAGATCGAGGATCTTCATCACCGATTCCCTAACCTTCAATACGGAGGGTAAATACGTTCTATATATGGTCTCCGTATAACTATATATATTTATGTAATCACGTGATTGTTGCATTGTACGCATAGCATATGTATGAAAATTTAAACCAACTTGTTTGAAAACATGGTGCGAATAAAAAGAAATATCTCACTAAGCTAGTTGTAGCTTATACCCCTATAGATTTTGTTGAAACAAGTATACATGTGGCTTAAATTAAGGATCATGATGACAAAAAAGTCATAGAAGGATGTTAAGCTTTTATGAAGGCAATGGAAACATGAGATGAAGTTATTTTATAAGGTTCTTTACATGTAATGTATTCTATGTTAGTGTTTTGGAAATTCTAAGATGTATATTTATTTGAAGACAATAGAGGGATATGCCCCTAAGAATTGTAATTTAACATGTTTATGTTTTATGATAAGTACTCTATTTGCCTTGTTACTTAATTATTATCAATGTAAATTGCGCTACTCCGATGCGTTCCCTTAGTTGTGATGTACGCCTTGTACATGATATGAAAGCCTCTGCATGACTGAGGTAGTCATTCTTAGGCTTTAGTATTGTGTACGGCGGACTGCCACGTTTAAGGTACCCCTCGGGGCATGACATTTTGGAAAACCAGATGAGGCCGAAGATTAGTTGTGATATGAATCCAAGGGGGTCAGGAATTATTCCCTTAAAAGATTAGGGTTCTTCGTTCTTTTTAGGATTTTCTAAAATAAAACAAACTGAGAAATTATAAATATATGGATGAAATCATAATTAGATATGACTCACGAATCACAAAATCAAACTGAGTTGTAATTGGAATCGTAATCCGATAGGTTCCACGAATTACAAAACCAATCACTGGTCAAAAGAATCCAAGATTCAATCAACATGATGAATAAAGAAGCTAGAAACTCTCAATATTCATAAAACATTGCAATCAAATGCAAGACAAGAGAAGACTCTCTCAAACACAAAGGTTTTTCACTCAAAAGTATTAAAAGATAATACAATCTGCTCCTACCATCAAAAGTCTTTATATAAACTTTTTAATGAAACAAAACAAAGAAAACTACATAAAATACCCCTAAACAAACCCTAAACACGAAACTAAACAAAGCTACTACGAACTAAAAATAAGCTGCTGACGTTTTTAAGTAAGCTAGCACTAAGCCGATAGCTTTACACAAGTAGGCCGGCGGCTTTGAGTCGGCCTATGCCCAATTCTCCACTTGTTCATCTGCTTTGAGGTTGTAGTCCATTCTCTTGTTGATCTTGATGATGTGGACCAATTTTTAACTCCTTCATGAATTGTTTTTTGTTTTCCTGGATCTTTAATCTTTGAAGAACTTCTTCTTTCATTCTCTATTACACCATTCTTGTTCTTAGCAGCTTTGTTTAGTTTCATGTTTAAGATTTGTTTAGGGGTATTTTATGTAATTTTCTTTTTTGTTTCATTGAAAAGTTTATAGCAAGACTTTTTGTCATGTCCCAAAAGGTACCATAGACATGGCAGTCCATCACGTACGGTATTAAAACTTAAGAATAACTTCTTGAAGTCATGCGAAAGCTTCAACACCATATGTAAGGTATCTATCACAACAATAAGAGACTCCAGTGGGATGTGTAGTTCGAGATAGTAAATATAGCATACAAGAAATCTAGATAAATATCTAACTTCAACATTATAGGAACATGGTCCTTATACATAAAAAAACAATACTAAAACCAAAAGATATTAAAGGAAATCTATTCTAAAATCTTCAAAAGGATTTCCCCAAAAAGCTTCCCAAAACATAATTCCACTTGGGTATATGAAGTCCTCAAGCAAAAGAGATATTTGTCCTATGTTAATAAAAGTCTATTGGGGTGTAAGCTCAACTAACTTAGTGAGAATATTCATGGTTTAACATACCTGTATCAATAAATTCAAATAAGTTATTAAACAAGCATATGAAATGCATCAAGCAAGTGAACAAGCAATACATATGATCTATCAAAAATCATATGTTGAATGGATTTACCCCTCTAGGGGTTAGGTGTTTTGGGCTCTTTAAAACCCATATTTGAAATCCAATTATGTAGTTTATTCCGGGCTCTTACTCGCCCATTCTAAAATAGTTCTTTCGAGCTCCTATTCGCCCATGCTTAAGTAGTTCTTTTGGGCTCATATTCGCCCATCTTGTAGACTTACGGGTTTACGCCAACCCCACTACTATACTCTTGTCCCATCGAGCATGGTAGATAATGAAATGAGTTTAGCTACGTGATATGCATGAATCAATTAATATAACTTGTAATATATAATTAAGGTAATTTAAAGGCAATCGCAGAATTTGCACATACTCCATCATGATAATAATAAAACACCATTTAATTAACAACAATTCATGTCTCGATATGGTTAATATCCTTTCAACCAATATTATCATGCATAATCCATTTTCATCTTTTCCTAGTTCTAGTGCTTCTTGCTATAAGCACAATCAAGTACGTAAAAGTATGAGATAAACTCACTCGGTCATCCTTGCTAAAATTCTTCACTCGTAATAGTCCTCTGAATACGGATCCTCCCAAGCTTTGTTACCTAAACGAAAGAAATACCCAAAATGAGTATTCCATGGGAGTGCTACTTGAACCTTCTAACTCTACTCTAGCATTTGCTTTAAATTTTGGATAGAAGGAAATTCTAACTTAAAATGGTCATAACTTGCTCATTTTAACTTGGAATTTTGCATATTATATATCGTTTTCTACTTACTCGAAAAGATCTATCCATTTCTAATATGATTTTTGTCATAAAAAGCCATTTAGGTTCCAAAACACCATGGTACAGGATAATTACGAAATTCTCAGCCCTTAAAATATGATTTTTCAAACTTTTCTTTACCAAAAAATCCTTCAACAAATATATAGGTATGTATATGGTTTGAAAAATCCTTTTGATACATAAATAGACTCATATTTTATGCATGATTCTATTAGTGTTGCCTCAATAATTATTTTTCATAAAATCACTTGTCTTATAGTTTTGAAAAATTGGACATTGAAAATTTTCTCTTTAAGTGGTTTGAAAGAAATTACAAATTTCGAGTTATTATAAATAATTGTTTTCCTTTTATATTTTTTTGCCTACCTCTTTTAAAGATAAATTAATTTCTAAAAATTTGGTCATTTAAGTTATCTACTAAATTTATTTCTAGTGATTGAAAAATAAGGTTTTTAAAATTTTTCTTAAGTTGTTGGTATTGTCTAATATTTGGAGTTGTGTTAAATATAGGAGTGAGCGGGTAACCCTATCGCATCAGATACTCACTCGAACCCTGCTTGATCGAGTAGGGTTCGTGTGGGTATTAAAGGCCACAGAGTAGGGTATGGATAAAATTTTTCGGACCCTATATTTTCAGGGTAGGGTACGGGTACAAGTTTCAATACCCTGTACCCACCCTGTACCTTGTATTTTAAGTATAGGGTATATGGTACCCTGTACCCACCCAACATAAATCTAAAAAAAAAAAAAAAAAACTAAAGCCAATAATGATATATATTTTTTTTGTTAAACAATAATAATATATTTTACATTTGGCCCAGCTCAACAAAACCCTAAACTTACTATCATTTTCACACCAATCTTTATGACTCTATCTCAGCCACCCATACTTCTTTCTCACGCCACTCTCTGTGACTCTATTTCAGCCAGTCATACTTACGCCACTCTCTGTCTTACCTTTCTCATGCCACTCTCTGTCCCACATTTCTCACGCCACTCATTCACACCAATCTTTGTTGTCATTTTCATTTTCAATTTATTTTTTCAATCTACGATGGAATACCTTGCCAACAAAAATTTTGCAATGATTTAACTTTAGAGCAAGATATATATTTATTTTTAGAAATATAACTTCCAATAACTTGAAAGAAAAAGGAGATAGTATTGAGTTGTTACACAATTTGGTATCAAAATAAGGAAAATAGAATTATTTTATTGATGGTTTTAACATTCAATAGAAAGATTACCTAATAAAAATAAAATCACTTGCTTATTATGTAATATTTTACGATTGAGAAGCACATGTGTTGTTGTGAGAAGCGTAGCAAGAGTTTCTCAAATCGTGGGTTGAATTTAGTAAGAAGGATCCATGTAAAGCCGTTGGAGTTGGACAGCCACAATGGGGGAAAACTTAAAGGTCAAGCGTTACAGTTAAACGTAACAACTAGAAAAGTCTCCTCGTAGGAAAATTAAATACATGCATGATTGATTGGACATGGCTAGACCTCAAACGTCTCCCCTTTGACTTTTGGATGTCCACCAATTCTGAGCTGTGAAAAGGAGAAAAACCATGCATGGTTACTAGGGATAATCCAAAATTCATAGACTCAGATATGACCCAAGGTAAATCAACTAATACATGCCCTTGTAATGTTTTGGGAGGCTATACCCCATAAAAATCATCATTAGGAGATTGTCTATTGGCTTATGGGAGCACATGCTTGACGTTTTCAAATAAAATTAACGATCACTATAATAAAGACTGATTTCAGCCAACAAATGTGAAGTGGCTATGCTTGTGGTAGGAATTTCTTAATATGTACCACATTTAAATTCTAAATCAAACAAAAGTATTATTTATTTTCTTGCTATAGGTATACCATATTTGATGTCATATAGAGCATAAATACGAACAGATTCATGAAAAAAATTATTGGCTCGTGAAATACTTTACAAGTTCCATAGGGTACAGGGTACCCCATTGGTATTACAGATTACGAGAACAGGATGGGCAGATAATGCTACAGGGTAGGGTCCGAGTAGCAAATCTACTATCCTGTACCATACAGGGTAGGGTATGGGTAGTACCTCGTATCGTACTCACTATGTATCTGCTCACCCCTAGTTAAATGTATGTTTTCCCCTTATTTTTATATTCTTCTACCCTTTTTAAAACTTCGCTTTCTTGGCAAATTTTATTTCTCTAAGTTGGTTTCTAAAATAGTAAGTTGATTTTACCTTGATTTGAAAAACTTGCTTTATTCTTAATATTTATTAAGTGCTGGCATAATCCTTTTAGATTAGTTTATAAGAAAAGCTTTCATATTAACAAATTATCAACATTAGAACTTAGCAAAAATTTCGTTTTAACTTTGAAAATAGAATAACAATATTAAAAATTAAGTCTTGTAGAAGCTTATGTAGTAAGTGATTTTCAAAGTTTATGATGAACCTATTTAGGTTTTATAAAAGATATGGTTGGGTTAAAATATTAAGTTTAATGCTAAAAATTATATCTTTATGGAGTATTTAGTTTCTATTTATAAAAGAAATGAATTCCTTTTATTATTTGAAAAAATATTTATTACTAATACTTTAAAATGTATGATTAGCTTGTTTAAGCTTTTGAAAAGAATTTATTGAAAACAATACTTAGGTCTTTTGTTGAAAAATTCTTTGTTAAGTGATAAGAAATTTAGTTTATTTTTCTTTATTAACGAAAAAACCCATTTTTTTATTTTTATCAAGACAACAACATTCTAATCATGCATAAATATAATTATGTAGCAATGAAAAAGTAAGAATAATACATAATAATATAGAAAGAAATATAATAAGCAAATAAACAAAATAATATGGTCAAGTATTGGGAACCTTAGCCTCATCAAGGTATCCTGGTCGAGTATTGGGAGCCTTAGCTTCGTCAAGATTTTCCAGGACTAAGAATAAACTAGTCCTAAAAGAAATAAAATAAAATGCAATGCAATAAAAAGAGCAATAATAATAAGCATGTTCGTGAGAGTTAGTGAGCATTTAGGCTCTAAGAAATATAGATATACATATATTTAATAATATACATATAAAGTTAGATTAAGAATATAATATCAATACTAATATCATAATAATAACAAAATAACATAATTGGAATTCTTGGCATGTGCAAGAACAAAACATGAACATGTTGTTGCTTCTATAACTCACATAAGCTTTAAGAAACAACACCATGGTCATACTAAGTTACATGACATGAGAAAAATAAAGGTAGGAAATTTTTACCTAAAGCTTTATATTTGATGAAGAAAGAAAGTGGTGGTTGTAAGAATATGTAGAGAGTAGTTTTGTGAAGAGAATAAAGAGTTTGGGAGAGAAATTTAGAGAGAGGATTTGATAAGAGAATTCAGTAGAGTTTTAGTAGAAAAAATGAGAAATGTGAAAGAAGTACAGGGAGAGGGGATATTTAAAGTTGAAGATGGAGGGAAATTAAGTGTAATAAAATAAAATGAAAAAGAAAAATAATAGAGAAAGAGAGAGAGATGGGGCCGGTTGTACAAGGCATGGGGAAGGGAAAGAGTTTATTGAATTTGTATTTTGTAATGAAAAGTGATAATATGTAAGGTGTGATGTGAATAAAGTTGTATTGAAAATGTAAAAGTGTAAGAATAGGTGTGTAGATTGTAAGAAAAAGTAGAGATAGTGAAATAGTAATAAATAATAAAAATAGTACGATAAATAGTAGACGAGACAAAAAAAATATCGATAGTAATAAAAATACGCGTAAACAAGCTATAACTAATATTTTTAGTTACCAAAAAATTACGAAATTGATATTTTTGAAATCCTTACATAATTACAATTCTTTTGGTGTTATTAGAATATTTTTATTGTTTTGGGCACCATGGCATGTTTTTCGAGACTGATCCTACTTGAGTTCAAAACAAATCGAATTTTGACAAATCTGATCTTTTTAAGCTATCTTATATTATTTCGAACTATAATCCATCATTAACTTATATCTAATGTTCTTAGGTTTCGAGCACGGGATTGCCGGGGTTGAAACTGCTAGATTGTCTTGATCTTAGTTGACTTTTGAAACTTCGATTTGATTAGGGTTAGGGTTTAATCAAACTTTACCCTAGAAATTAAGGGTTTTACACTTGGTGATAGGAGCAAATTAGATTATCTTTAAATAGTTTTGAGTGAAAAACCTTTGTGTTTGAGAGAGTCTTCTCTTGTATTGCATTTGATTGCAATGTTTTATGAATATTGAGAGTTTCTAGCTTATTTATTCATTATGTTGATTGAATCTTGGATTCTTTTGACTAGTGATTGGTTTTGTAATTTGTGGAACCTATCTGATTACAATTCTTATTACAACACAGTTTGATTTTGTGATTCGTGAGTCATTTCGAATTACGATTTTATCCATATCTTTCTGATTTCTTAGTTTGTTTTATTTTAGAAAACCCTAAAAAGAACGAAAAACCTTAATCTTTGAAGGGAAGAATTCCTAACCCCTTTGGATTCATATCATTTGGTATTGGAGCTCTGTTATGATCTTAAATAAACTTACTCTTAAATGTTGGGATCTTTTAGTGTAATTTGCTCAATTGGATTACTATAACCGATCGGCTATATGCATGAGGCATATTAGTTAATCTACAAGAGTCTTTAGTTAATGACACATGGAGAGAATTTATTAGAGAGAGACGTGGAAGAGGAGCATGTAAACTTGATTACACGAGTGCTCGTGTGTGACATTCAGCACGCTTCAATTTGGTAAGTCATCATATCACTTATCCAACCAAAAGTCGATTCCAAGAAATCACGATTCTGCTTTCTTAAGAGCATTGATTAAATAAAGAAGATTTTGCCTCTCCCTTGTGCTAGAAAAATACTATTTAGTATTTATAGTTCATGATCATATTATAATAAAGCCCATCGAATCTTTTTTATTAAGGTAGATCTTATTCTAGTAGCTAACCTGACACCTGAGGTGGAAGATTCGCTACTCGATGTCATGATTCTATGGGTACCATAGTTGTGTCATGACATCGAGTAACAAATCGATGCCTTAAGTATTCCACAAAACAACAAAGTGAGTCATCAAAGAGAAATAATGGTGCATGATCCAACCAAGCCACGCCATGGAATGTGATTTCGACAAGATCTTTTCGATTGTTATGACAAGTGTCACACCTCGAGGGTATCCTTCAAAGGGTACCCTAAACGTAACAGTCTGCCACACTCAATATTAAAGGTTAAGTATGACAACCTTATTAAACTTCATAATCCCGGGTGCGGTCCTCTAAACTTGTAAGAGCACGCCTTGCACTTGATATCAAAGCTTAAGTATGACAACCTTAGCCATTCCCAAAAGCTTTGATATCAAGTGCAAGGCGTGCTCTCATAAGTTTAGAGGACCGCACCCGGGATTATGAAGTTTAATAAGATACAATAACATGTTTAAGAAAAGAGAACTCATAATATTCATTCACTTTAATAATAATCTTACAAACTCAGGGACATTTCCCTTAATCTCTAGTCTATTACAAGAATATTATATATCTTATCCCAGCTAAACTTTATCTAGAATTTCTTTGTTCCAAAAAGAAATTACCTGGCTACAGGGTCCTCGTGGCCGCAACCATAGGTAGGGAAACTGCAAAAGATATCTATAGGAGTATAAGCTAACAGACTTAGTGAGAACTATTTCCATAAATAACTTCTTGTAACAAGATTTCAAATAAGTTGTTTTAAGCAATCAAATGGGATGCATCATACACGTGGGTAAGCAAGCATATAGCTTTCCGGGAACTATATGTTGAATGGATTTGCGCCCTTCATTCGGGGTTTGGTGATACATAATATCAAAATAAGTAGTTTTAGTTAAAAAGTTTTATGCTTACGACCACTCATCACCAAGCATCCCGAATCTACTTGATTTGACCTTGCTTTTGGATTTTCCACCAAACATTTTCCTTTAAGCCGCCAAGCAATCGTTTTCGGATACTCCGGCAAGTGTTGATTTCGACATGAGCCTACTATCCTTCTCACCAAAGGATAATAACCATATGCAATGTGACTCACTTCGTGGTATGCATGAATCCATTTATTTATGATATCATAACATGATTATTATTGAATTTAAGGCGATCAAGGAATCTCATACAAATCAAATGTTATACTAAAACAAACATTTAAATCAATTCCGGCCTCGATATTCTTAGGATTCTTTCAAAGAATTATTTTACATACATATCCATTTATCTTTTCTAAATTCTAATGCAACTAATTTATAAGCACAACAAGTATAGTATTTTAAGAAAATAAACTCACGATGCCATGTTGACTAGTCCTTTACGCGGGTGAGTCGTTCATACACTCCACTTGATCGAAATAATCTTCGAGATAAAGGTATCATTCCTCAGAGTCACCTAGTCAAAGAAAATACCCACAATGAGTATTCCTTGATGATTTTCTTGAATTTTGACAAAACAATGACAAAAGAACGTTAAGGTTCGTATAAAGGAAAGCTCCAATTTAAAATGGCCATAACTTGGTCATTTTAACTCGGAATCGCGCATATAATATACCGATTTCTACCTACTCGAAAAGATCTATTCATTTCTAAAACTATTTTTGTCAAACTAAACCATTTAAGCCTCGAAACAGTGATGATGAATTTCACCACGAATTTTCTAACTCAAAAACAACTTTGGTTAAACTATTCAAAATTTGCTTGATAAATACTTAATTATCTATATAGTCGAAAAACTCACTTTTTATAGCTACATAGCTTATATTTAAGCATGCTCAAGTGTTTTGTTGTCCAATCATATTTCTTGAGTAAAGTGATGTAGGTTTGAATTTTTAGAAAAATATAGTTTGTAAGAATTTATTTTGCAAATCTATTGGAATGAATATTTTGTTTCTTTTGTTTTCCAAAAATGCTTTATGTTTGTTTTATCATTTTTCCCAAGTAACTTCTTGAAAATGAAATTTTCCATTTTCTAAGTTTTCTTATATTAGTACTACTTTTCCTATTTATTTTTTCTATACAATTTTCTTTGGCTATTTGTTTGTAAAGGTCTTTATTTGAAAGTTCCTTATCCCTTCATTTTGTTTATCTTCTTCATAAAAATCATTCTTGTATCAACGATTATTTTCTTTTGAAAAACAAAGTGAATAATAAAGGATTTAAGAAGCTTTTCATAGTAAAAGTAGTTTCTAAAATTTGTAGTGGGTTCTTTTTGTAACTTGAAAAGAAATGAGTTTATTTTTGTTAACTCATAAATTTTATACTTCACATAAACTTATTTCTAAGTGACAAAATCTTCTTTTGTTTAGTTATTTTTAGAAATTGAAATTTTTGGACAACAATTTAAATAAACATGATTTATGAGAAATAATAGTAAACAACAATAACATAAATAATAAAGTCAAGTATTGGAGTTTTTGCTTCTTCAAGGCTCCCGGGACTAAGAAGTAAACTAGTCCCAAAATAAAAATAAAATGAAAGAAAAACTTGTTTTGACTTGATAAGGACAAGTCTAAGACTAGAGACTAGTCTTAAAATAATAAGGAATAAATAAATAAATTGCAACGGAATTAATAAATAAATTGCAATTGAATAATAAATAAATTGCAATGCATAAAAATAAATAAATTGCAAGTGAGCTTACATGCTTTAAAGAATATGTATATATATAGATAATAATACTTAGATATAGTAATAATAATATGAACAAAAATAATAACATAAACATAAATAGATTTTCATGAACAAGAACAATACATGAACATAATGTAGCTTCCATAACATTTAGTCTTTGAAAACTCACACTATGGTCATATAAAGTTATATGACATGAGAAGAAAGAAGATAGTATAGAATGGTTACCTAAAGAAGACTTTGGTATTGTTATGTGGTTATGGGTTTTAGTTGTTGGTAGAAGTTGTTTTGAAATAAATTTGAGAGAGTTTTGGGAGGATATTTTGAGAAAGTTTTGAGAAGAGATTTTGGGAGAGTTTTTTTAAGAATTTGTGGGTAGTAATTGTGTGAAAGAAGTGAAAAATGAGGGGGGGTATTTATAGGAAGATGTGGAAGGATTTTTGTATGATTAAAATAATTAAAAATTGAAACAAATTTGAGGAAGAGGAGGGCATGGGGGCGCTGGCCATGTACAAAGAAGGGGGAGAGTTTTTATTTTTTTGCTTTTTGTTAAATAAAAAAAGTAATATGTAAGATAGGTGTGAAATAAAGTTATGGGAAAGGTAAAAAGTAAAGGTTATAGGTTATGGTGTTTGTAAGTGTAGGTGTAAGAAAAAATAGAGAGAAAAGAATAGTGGAGAACAATAATGAATAGTGTAATGTAAAGTAGATATGACTAATAAAGTACCGGTAGTAAGAAAATACACGTATAATAGCTATATCTGTTATTTTTACTTACCGAAAAATTTTGAAATTGATATTTTTGAAAACTTTATATTTTTACTAGTCTAATGGTATATTCGGAATATTTTTACTATTCCAGGCTTCGGGACATGTTTTTCAAGAACCGTGTTCGTTCGGGTTCGAAACGGGTTGCGGTTTTATTAATCTGATCTTTTTTATGCTACCTTAGATAATTACGCACTATTCTATACTCTAAACTCCTACTTACTCTCACCGAGTTTCTTATTCGGGATTGCCGGACTTAAGCCATTTCGTGTAACTAGGGTTTTGCTGACCTTTAGATTTTCGGTTGACTTATGGTTTACGGTTTTATGCTAAACCGATTCCAAAAATTTGGGGTTTTACAATGCTATTACTAGTTTACCTTTAGAGAATAACATATTTTTAAACAACAGGATCTTTTAGTCGCATCGATAAGAAATGACAAATATATATAAGCTATAAATTAGCAAAATAACTGTCATCACAAGTCCTAAATAACTTAATATTACAAACCATATCCTTGTTATAGGTGTCTCCAAATACATAAACTGAAAATTCAAATACTAACTAACTTATAATTATAAATTAAAGTAAAAAACTTATCCCGAAATATCCTATAATTCTTCCAGTTTCTAAATTCTTACCGGAGCCATGCTTCTGGAAGATATAAGCCATGGTTGAAGAGTCGACATGAAAGGTCTCTGGGGGGGCAAGTGAAACCACGGGCTCAGTGAATAACCAGACATATTACACATCAAGTAAATTTATCAACAAAACATATCTAATGCAATAATCAAGCATATGCACAAATACAATCTTGGATGATCTAGAATCCAAACAAGAAAAAGATTTACATCATCTTTTTAGGGTTGAAGAATATTTACTTAATGACCCACTTGCCCAAGAGAGACTAAGTACACGGGAAAATCAACGATTTCTCATTATAAGATTATCACTTTAATTTTTAAAATATTTTAAATGACTATTTCCTATATCATACCTTAGAAACTCCCTAAGTATTAGTGATTTTAAAGCGATACTACGGGCGGCAACCTTCGTTGCCACTTAGTTTCCCGTGGAACCAACAGAACAAAGATAATCTTTGAAGAAGATTCTGGTTTCCATCCATTTTCTTGCGTTTGGAAGCGTCATAAGAAGACAGAATCGCGATTTCTTGGAATCGACGATTTCGGTTTTTGGTGGAGTTCGATTCTGCCTTTTAGAAGGCAAAATCGCGATGTCATTCCTCCTCCCATTGAGAAATTTTACTTAAATTACTTTTTTATCCTGTATAAATTTATTATCTTATTTTTTAAAAGGGCATTTTTGGTAAATTCCACTATTAACTAATTCATATCCATTCCATTCCATTCCATGTCCATATCCAAACAAAGGCATGGATTTATCATTCCCATATTGATTCCATTCCATTCCATTTATTGGATTCTAGCCATTCTATTTTGGACGATTCCCTCATACCAAACGTGACATAAGATTTTCTAAGTGACCCTGTAACTCAAGTATTGAAGTGACTATACCGGACAATCCCTTAACGCACCATTGACCGTGTTCTGTGTTCACAAGAAGCAAAATTTATCGCCAGAGTCAGTATTTACAACAACTAGTATTTGTGATCTTCATGAGAACAATTCTTATATTGAATTTCTATAATACAGTATTAATGGATCCACTTATCCAAACTAATCGTGAATTAAGGATTGAGAATAGATTTTTAAATTTCTATAATGTAGTATTAATGGATCCACTTGTCCGAACTAATTGTAAATTAAGAATTGAAAATAGAGTTTTGAACATGATCTTAAAAGTCTTTGTTTTCTCCACTTTCCTAGAGCAAATAAAGATAAGCCATTGTCTATTTATATATTATAATATCTTATAATATTATTTAATTAAATATAAAACTTTATGATAAATTAATTATGGTAAATTTTAAATTTTTATAAGTGAAAAGGTATAGGTTGATGGAGCATATATATTACATTTTTAACTATTGAGTGGAAAATGAATGGCCATAAAAGAGGAAATAAAATGGATTAGGGTTTTAGAAAATATGGAGGGAAAAAGATGACACATTTGGGGTTTATTTTAATCTCAGACAATAGAACATCTTGCATAGCCTTTTCTTTCCGCTTTTTCAACTTCATGCTTCACTTCACTCTCCAATGGCGGTTCTTCTGAGACCTCCCCATCACCTCCACTATCTTCGTCTCATGGCCTCTCGCTTCGTCACTTTTCACTCTCGTGCTTATGTCTCTCCTTCTTCACTCTTCTTCAAGCCCAGGTTTGTTTACCTCTCCTCCATCCTTTTTGCACTTCCTCGCTTCAGTTGATAGTACCTTCAGACTGCTGTTTCTGTTTTGAAGGAAATATATACTCGAGTAAATGATGATTGTATACCTTTTTAAATTTTGTTTTCTTGTGTGTGCCTTTTTGTTGCTATGGTTTTTTTTTTTTTTTGGGTTAATTAAATTCTGATTTTGTGATGTTGGTACGCAGTAATGCTGTTGTTTAAATTGTTTTTTACTCGTTAAGGTTGAATTTTGATACCGTTTTTACAGGATTAATTATCCGACTGGGAGACTGAGTGTTAATGCATTAAAACGAAGAGCGGGGTTTGCAAGAGCTTTCATGTCCTCTACTACTGTGACGGAATCGTTTAAGGGAAACACAAGTTCAAAGGCTTATCGGTCCGAGCAAATTCAGGTAATCTTGCTTCCATACTGGGCTGTGAAGCTATGACGGCTGCATTTGGCATTTGGGTTGTTTGGTGGAGTGTTCTTCTAGCACTGGCTTCGTTGTTTAGGATGTTGGGTAGCTTGTTTTTCCACTGAGCTTAAAAACTAACTTAGCATATTAGATGTTATTAGCCATTCGACAATGATTTGAAACTTTGATCTTGCATTTTTGGTAGGTTTTTCCACTGGGCCAATTCTAAGTGCTTTTGTGCAATGTTGTTTCACTATATCGTTAGGTACTAGAAGGTTTAGACCCTGTGAGAAAAAGGCCTGGAATGTACATTGGCAGTACAGGACCACGTGGATTGCACCATTTGGTATCTTCTTCATTCCTCTAGCACTTCATCTTATTGGAAGAGGAAATTGTTAAAACAGTGTCAGATTTGCTGAATTACCATCTTACAGGTTTATGAGATATTGGATAATGCAGTCGATGAAGCTCAAGCTGGATTTGCTTCAAACATTGATGTTGTTCTCTTTGCAGATGGTTCTGTGAGCATAACAGATGATGGGCGTGGGGTATGCACCCAATCATAGAATATTTAACCAGTGCTAGTAATTATTATGCTCTAGTGTAAATAAAAATCATTACTTTGCTAGTCTCATCTTGGAAAGTGATGAACTAAGTAAATTTGTGCTACTTATTTTATCTTACTTTTTTATATGAAAAAGTGATGGTATGCAAATATTCATAGAAAATTCTACCTTTCTCTGTTCACATCTGATTCTTTGTTGCATACACATTCACTTTATACTGATGTGGTTTTACAACAACACACCCCCCCACCCCCCAAAAAACAAATTCTTGGCCAACTCTTCCAGCTTAAAAGGAACAAGTTATGTACAACTTAGAGTGCATTTGTTGCTTTTAACCATAAAAATAAAAAAAGAAAAGAGTGCACTTGTTATAAGAATGCACAGACGTGTCATTGTGTTAAGACTAGCATTAATGTGAGATAAAATTCATCCGAAGCTCCATTTTTTAGATAAGTTCAGGTTTTTTTTTTTTTTATATTTTAATAATTTATTTATTGTTATTTTTTTAATAAAAAAAGGGAAGCAATACAATGAATTGTGTTGGCCCGAAAATATAGTCTAGACTTCAAGAGTGATGCACATACAAAAGCAAGAAATTTTAGACACCCTAGGGTGGTACAAGTACAACAGCATATTAAACCTAAACAAACCAACATCACAAGTTGACACCCTAGGTACTATAATGTTGATTACCTTTCTTCTTCTTAGTAGGAGAAGCTCTAGGCAATGATATTTTAGAGGCCTTACTAGAGGAGTGAGAGACAATGATGTCCTAAAGGAAGTTGGCTAATGTCATGTCAAGAGATAACTGTGGCCTTGGAGTCCTATTAGAACTTATTGAGTCATCTTCAATGTGGACATTGGTACCTGCAAACTTAGTGGCATCTTTATGTCTTCTTTCTTCTCTTATATCATGTTTGGTTCATTGGACTAGAATGAGGTTGGAAAGTAATTGCAATTTCATATTTTATTATTAGGGTAATTTTTGGAACAAATTATACTTTTTCGTCAAGGATAGTTATTCCTCCAGTAAAGAGAAGGAATTATTGATTTCTTATCTATGATGCATTATATGAAATAAACATTCTTTCTATAGAATTTTTTGCAAATCAAACAAAGGAATAAGTATTCTACAGTAATAAAGATAGAATACTAATTCCATTTTAGTGAAACGAACATGCTGTTAGGGTCTTAGCCATCTAGTGGAGAGTTCCACGAAGAAACAAAGGACTTAGCAACCGTAAGTTCTAACACTATGTTCTCTAGCACTTAATGTGAATAGGGGCCCTTCTTCCTTTAAGGTAACCAAGAGTCCTATATTGCGAACAACTAGGAGGGTTCCATTGGTATTCGACTTCTATGGGAATGTTTCTACCATCAACACAAATTACCCCTAACTCCTATGTCTAAAGTGGTCTCTAAGCTAAAATTCTAAAGAACGAGCTTAGAAAGCTAAGCTGGATGGGGGCCCCTCTTCCTTTGAGGTTACCATGAGTACTTTATCGGGAGCAACTAGGAGGGTTCCATTGGTATTCAACTTCTATTAGAATGTTTCTACCATCAACACAAATTAGCACCAACTCCTATGTTTAATGTGGTCACTAAACTGAACTGCAGAAGAAAGAGCTTAGAAAGCTAAATTGTTTTATTCTCCTTCCTCTCTCTCTCTCTCTATCTCTGTTAAATCTATAAACATAGACCAAAAATGTTCATGATTGTCAGGGGTTTGCTTGTTTAAATTATATTGGTGGTGGAAGAGGAAAAAGGGTTTTTTGAGGTATATTATTTTTCTAAGTGCAGTGGAAGAGGCTTCTGAGACAAAAATCTAGAGTAACTTGGCTTAAGCTTTGTGATCATAATATTAAGTTCTTCCATTGTTCACTAAAGCAAAAATAACATGAAGAAACCATTCGTTTCTTTTGTGATAGTGCTGGACAGCGGATTTCCTCTTCCTCAGAAATGAAGTTTTTAGCTGTTAGTTTCTTTGAAGACTTGTTGAGGGAAACTAGTGCTTCTGCTCACTTATTTTACAAGCTTGAACTCTTGGTAGCTAATAGAGTGAGAAGGATGGACTGGGATATTTTTACCAAAGCCTAATACAAATGAGGAAATTAAATCAACTTTTGATATAATGGATCAGGATAAAGCTTCTAGATAGGGTAGCTATAATGTTAGTGTTTTCTAGGAGCTCTTAGGACATCATAGGCTTGGAGGCTTGTTTGGCCATCAAATATATATATATATATAATATTTAATTTATATTTTAAATTTTTTTTAATTTTAATTTTAGTTATATAATTTTTTTTGGGTTTTATGCTAAAGGTTATAAATTCTACAGATATTTCTCTAGTTCCCAAGACTGAAAATCCAACTTCATTATCAAATTTCTGACCAATTTCTTGTTGTAACTCTCTGTATAAGTGTATCTCCAAAACTTTTGCTGAAATTTTGAAGTTAGTGCCTCCATATTGAGTGGGTAAATAGCAAATGGCTTTCATGAAAGGCTGTCGAATGATGGATAATGTTTTTGTAGCCCAAGATATTCTCCTTGGTTATCATAAAGATAATCTTGGACCTGGATGTCATTAAATTAGATATTATGAGGGCCTATGATCATGCACACTGGTGCTTCCTTGGGCAACTCCTTCGAGTCAAGGAATTTCTCTGCAATTTTCTAGTTGGTTATGCAAGGAAGTCATGTCCCTTGGTTTTGGTTTGTTTGGTTTAAGAAGCATGCTTCTAGATATACTTTCTTCTTATGGTTGGTGGCACAACAAAATCTTGTCACACTTCATATGCTGGTGCAGTGGGGGAGTTATTACTACATGCAACATTCACATTCTCATCTCTTCCTAAATTGCTTCCTTGTGGTTGATATTTGCAATTGATACAAAGTAGAGTTTCCGGATCTTGGTTTGATGCCATGTGATGTTAATCATATTCTAAACTTTTCAACTCTATTTGCTATTGTTTATCTCCAACTTGCAAGCTTGTGACTTGTTTTGTGATATACTATATGTGAAGAGAGAAATGAAAAACGTTATTGGGTTTAGTTCCCTTACTATTGTTTATGTTACTCGCTCTATTTTATTTAGTTTTTTGGCTAGTGATTGTTCCTTGATCATGTATTGCCAAGATTTCGATCTTTGCATCCTATATTTTTGTCAGGTGTTTTTTTTTGAGACTTCAAATCTCTAGTGAGTTCTTTTTCTCTCTCTTTTTAGTGTGTGTTTCCCAATTTTGTACTTTCCAATTTTGGCTAGTGATTGTTCCTTGATGATGTATTGCCAAAATTTCGATCTTTGCACCCTATATTTTTGTCAGGTGTTTTGTTTGAGACTTTAAGTCTCCAGTGAGTCCCTTTTCTCTCTCTCTTTTTAGTAGGTGTTTCCCAATTTCGTACTTTCCAATTTTGTAATTCTCCTTTATATATGAATAGCAAATCTGGTATTTCATATAAAGAAAAGGCCAAAATGGAATCAACGATAACTTTGTTAGCTTGCATGTTAGCACACAAGTGGGCGAAACTCAAATCTTTCTTGCTGAGCTGTAAGAATAAAAAATCATTAGTTTTTTAAGTCTATTCGTGATGAAACCAGTGCCCTGCATATGGAAAAACTCTATGGGGATATTGTAAGGTTTATCCTGAACTGTTATGGAGTCAGGGCCTTCAGTTGCAAACAGCATTCCCATTTCCCATTGTTGAAGATTAAGGTACCAGCTAGCAATGTATTAATGGTTTCAAGGACCCTTATTACCTGTTTATCATTCCCAAATTTGAAATCTGAAGTACCTGTTGCAAGTGACAAAAAACCTGACTTATAAAAATTTAGGATAATATGATAAAGTTATGATCTTCCTTTCTTCAATAAAGCACTGACCATGTATGTATGTTATGATTTACGTATTGTAGTTGATCTTCATTTTATATCCCACTTCATGTCACCAAATGCATTATTCTCTTGAAGTTGATAGTTTTGGCCAGCACTGTTTGTGAGATATTGAAAAAACACATGACATGGTGCTTATTTTCTGCCTTTTCCCTGATGGGAAACATGATGAAGATATATTTTGTTTTTCAATTGGCTCAAGTTTGTGGTTTTTGTTCTCTTTTGTGGCCTTGTGGACATAAAAGTCATAGTTTCTTTTGTTGTAGGCCTATCACATTCGTGTTACATAGGAAACTCCTGATCAGATTTTATATCCTAGTAAATGGTGATAATAAGTGATGTAGAATTTGCAGTTGGAAAAACACCAAATAAAGTTGTATAGTTGTAAGATAACATCTGGTGCAAAGTATGGGTTTGTTTGTTTTAACATATTCTAATCATTTTGGCATTATATTTTTGTCGTTTTTAAACAGATGTTTGTCAAAAAATGGATACTGATAAAAAGCTAATAATTTTACTTATAAACAAACTAAACAGATATAATATAAATATGATACAGATAAGTTATAGATACAAATCTGATATAGATACGATATAAATACAAATACGATTAGATAAGGATCAGACAATCCAAACAGACGCTATGTTTGATCCTCTTATGTATCAATGTTTTGGTAGTGTTTTTGAAATTTGAAACCTTTGATCCTACTTTGCTCAGATCTTCGGTGTCTCCATGTTTTATATTGCAGATTCCTACTGATTTGCATCCTGTGACAAAGAAGTCTGCCTTGGAGACTGTGTTGACGGTAATTACGTTATCCAAGTCTTACACTTGTAAATTTTGGTGGAGGTTAGCGAATGGGATGTAGCAGCTGCTCTGAATTTGTTCTATTGAAAGGAAAATAAGATAAATTTTTGTTTTTCTATATTATAAGGTTAAGTGTAGATCTGAAGTTCCATCAGTCATAATATCTCAAATGATGTAAGTGCTAGTTATATGTTATCATTAACTGTGCCCAGTAATTTAGTTATTTCAAAGCTATTTATGATTTTGTGGCTGCTAGGAGTCATAGATTATTGCCTTGTTGTATTATATATTCTTTTCAAATTAAAAATGTCTTTGCAATTTTGGCATATACAAAAAAATGCACTTTTTTATAGCCTATGAGATAATTTGATTTAACAAAAAACTTTTTGTTGGATCCATTGCACTTCTGTGAGAACCCTTGATTTGAACAAACTTGCAGTGAAAAACCAGTTCAGTTGCATTTGTGTGATATTCAACAGCACTGATGAGCATGACAGAGATTGTTGTATTCTTTCATAATCTTGAGATGCAATGTTTGCTTTTGAATTTTTATGAGGATAATTAATGTTAGTTTTAAATGTGATGCATTGTATATTTCCTTGTTTTGTTGCTTTTCTTGGCTGCAACAACTCATTCTGGATGCAGATCTTGCATGCCGGGGGTAAATTTGGTGGTTCAAGCAGTGGCTATAGTGTGTCAGGTGGACTGCATGGTGTAGGATTATCTGTGGTCAATGCTCTCTCTGAGGTGGGTCATGTCATCATTTTTATGTTTTATCACGTCATTTCAGTTTTTAAGATTATCCACTTTCCCTTGAGTTTCTTGATCATTGAGAGCTTACCAGAGATAGCGTGGTCATTTCTTGATGGTTGTTAAACCTCAAGGCAACCTTTGTATAGTTTCTCCCAGTTAAGGCTTGGGAGTTTATTGTGTTGGCCTCTTGTATCCTATTTTTTAGCTCTACGATTGTTTAATATGTATTGAAATGGAAAGGAAGCAATTGATATAAGACAGTAGGAGATATCTGAAAGCATTCTGAAATTGTGTTCTTGCTCTGCTGACCAATGAAAAAGGCTCTTGTCTCAGTTAGTCTTTGATGTTTTAACAAGGACAATCCAACGATGCACTGTCCAAGGTGGAGCTGATTAGCTGAGAACTGGATTTCATCCACTAATGCTCGATAATATCTTTTGTAACTACTAAATATTTAAGTATTTTATGCAATGAGTGAAAGGTTGGTTTACTGCTTTTATAAAAAATAATATTCAAATTAGGGAGGGTAAAATTAATCACCAAATTACTATTGCAAAATCACATTTTAAAGATACGATTAGATGGATATCATTTTCAAGGAACTTGCATCTTGAATCAGTGATGTCACTCCTTTTATTAAAATTGCAGCTTGGACCTGTGAATTAGTCGTGGGTTACATAAATCCTGATTGATCGTGCATCCTCTTTTCTTAGTCTCTCTCTCTCTGTTCGCTCTCAGTCAATCTCTTTGTTCTCAGTCAATCGACATATCTCTATGTTCTCTCAGTCTCTTTCCATTGTCAGTCAATTCTCTGTTAACTCCATCTCTGTTTTGTTCTCTCTTACGGAGCTTCATCATCATGACTCCATCTCTGTCTCATTCTCTCTCATAGAGCTTAGTCTACATGCGAGTTGTGTTTAAACAAAATTCGCATCACCAGGATGTGATTTTATAGTTGTATTCTTGTAATTATTTTTACTGAAAGCTTATTTCAGTAACAGATTTTCAATAAAAGCAGCAGATTGACAAAAAGTTCTTCATGCGATTCTTGCAAAAGTTTGTGTACCTCTTGATGGTATACAGCAGGATTGATGATCATACTATTTTCTTATTTTTATTTTTATTTTTTACACAATAATTCCTTATTCTTGGACTTGTAGCTCAACTCTTTTTTGCCCTTTGATGAATTTCTTTGACCAGGAAAAGAACAGATTAAAAATTTTGGAAATTAACTGCTCACTGCCAGATTGATCCCTAGTAGATTGACTGAACCGATTTTTTAACTGATATTTAATAGACATTTCCTCTTGTCTTGACGGCTTTAATTGTGTAGCTCCTCTTAAAGTGGTAATCTACATGAACTGTCATGTCATAGGCTCTGGAAGTTACTGTTTGGCATAACTGATTTTCTACCTGATATTTAATACACATTTCCTCCTGTCTTGTGTGTGCTTTCTTAAAATGGTATTTTATATGAACTATCATGTAATAGGCTCTGGAAGTTACTGTTTGGCGTGATGGCATGGAATACAAACAAAAATACTCAAGGGGCAAACCTGTGACAACTCTCACATGTCAGACCCTTCCAGTTGAATTGGAGGCACGCCAGGGGACACGCATCCGGTTTTGGCCTGACAAAGAAGGTTATCCATGATTTTTTGGTGCCACATGCACATGATAATTTTTATTTTGTGCCTCCTTCCCATTCTTGGTCCCTTTTTCTTTTTCTTCTTCTTTTTATCCTTTTCTGGTTTCCACCCCCCAACAACACAAAATTAAAAAAGATATATATATATATATATATATATATATGAAAGTAGTTGAGTGGTCTCTTTGTTTTACTGAAGTTTGGTCATGATTTCCATTGTTATTACAGTGTTCACAACAGCAATTGAATTTGATTACAACACAATAGCAGGAAGAATCAGAGAGTTAGCTTTTCTTAACCCTAAGGTACATCTGTTGTGAATTCACATGCAAATTACTCTGTTTCATCCACTTTCTTGGTCAGATGAGGGATTTTTGCACCGACAGTTAATTTTTGTCTAGCAGTTAGCTAGGGTTGCCGTTGTATTCTATATATTGCTCATGATTGGTTTTGTGCTTGGCTGGTTCAGCTTAAGATTACTTTGAAGGAAGAGAATGATGATCGAGAAAAGATTCAATACAATGAATATTTTTATGCTGGTGGATTGATTGAATATGTGAGCTGGCTTAATACTGACAAGGTAATTTTTTATTTTTATTTTTATTATTTATTTTCCAGCTTCTTCCTTTTTAGTACCTAATTTAATCAATTTCCTCCCAACCTGAACTTGATACGTGTTTATTCAATTCAATTTCTTTCATATGAGAAGAAAGAACGATTACCGTGAGGACATATTATATGTTTGCAGTTTAAGTTGGAGTTGATAGTTGCATCCATAGAATTCAAAATCACGGGATTAATCTTAATTATAGATGAGAGAAGTTCAAGCAAGTCAGTCTGGTAATATGATGTCATATCTTCTGACTTGTGTTATTTGGTTTCCATTTTGGGTAAAATAAGAGCACATCCTGACTTGCTTCCTAGCCCTAGGTGGGGTGTGGAAAGGCTCCTCATTATTGCAAGTTAATAAAGCTCCAAAATGTAAACTTTCCGCTTTAATTGTGGGACTTCTGTTGTCCACTGAAATATGTAAAATTACTCAGTCATGTTTCTTAAGAATTCTAAATTTTTTAATGGAAATTGTCACATCATTTTGCTGCGCACATTATGCTGTAAGCTATTTAATTAATGCGATTATGTTTTGACTGCTTGACTTTTTTCGTCCTGGTGGCAAGATTGTATTATACATTGCATAATATCTGACAGTTATTTGGCACAGAAACCACTTCATGATGTGGTGGGTTTCAGGAAAGAGGTTGATGGGGTGACTGTTGATGTTGCTCTCCAGTGGTAAGTCATCCGTATACTCATATGCTTGGCTATGGCAAAATGTTTCGTTCATAGTATTATAATTTTGTTTTGTTTTCTGTTTTGCTCTTTGTATCGGATTCTACATAACTTGTCAATGGGGGATAATGCATCAGCATGGCAAGTTGATTTTGGTATCTTCACTTTTTGCTAGGTGTTCAGATGCATATTCTGATACAATGCTTGGATATGCTAATAGCATACGAACCGTTGATGGTGGAACTCACATAGATGGTTTAAAGGCTTCCTTAACCAGAACTCTTAATAACCTTGGGAAGAAGTCGAAAGTCATTAAGGTAAGCCTCCTTTGCTGCTCTTAAAGTTATTTTCTGAAAGATCTTCTCCTCTTTAAATTTTTCTTCTCTAAACCATGTGGCATTGTTTTAATCATTATGGTTTCCCCAAGTTGACATTCTTTCTTGACAGTGGAACGCTTTTTGTTGAGTGTCCGTTGAAACACAAACCAAGCTTTTTCCTTAATTATTAACATGAAACCCAGACAGTTTCAAAAATCACAGGATCATAGAGGCTGCATTGATTGAGCCCTGAAGCTAGTCACTATCTAATTGAATGCCTGGTTTCCCTTATACAAAATTTACTACAAATACCTTCTTTTTGTGTTTATCTCTAACCCTAAAAAGTATGTATAAAAATTTGCTCTAGCATAATACTGCAACAACGCACTGATATGCTTTCCATGGTAGATGGATGGTGGCCTATTCTTCTTGTGGCATTCCTACCAGACGAGAACAAGATAGAGAGCTGCTGCAAATGTTATCTTTCATTTCATAACTACTCGACTTTTATAGCTAGCCACCAACCTCCTCAAAATGGACTCTGTACCAAGAGAACCACTTGGACATCATACTTTTGAGAGGATGCCTCTCCACATGTCTTGCATAGGTCACTGAGAAAAACGATTTGAAAAATATATCAGGCCCATATCATTAAGGGAAGTTATTGGGGGAGTTCTATGCCAATTGTTTTTGAATTCAAAATGAGTGAGAAACTGGGAAGTAGAGGTTAGGCTGTAACTGCCGCTTATGATGATATACTTAAAGGATAGAGATGAATAGAAGCACATAGCCTGTTTTTCTCTAAATAACTTTAGAATTTGACCGTTTGAGAGATTGTAGGATTCTTTTTTTAATGAGCCTTGAAAGGAGATCATAGGGAACTCCCTATAATGAGCACTTAAAAGAGATCGTTGGTTCACTCTATAGCAAGCCGGGAAATTTATTTTTGATCTTGTAACATTTTGTACCAAAGCCAATCGTTATGGATGAATGCTATGACACCATTTGAAGCCTTCTTATTGATGTATGCAAGTGAAAGCATGGAAGCAGCAACTTTCAACTGAAGTTGCATCTTTATCATGAGATGAATCAACTCAGCTAACAAAAGGTCAAAAACATGATGATATCAGCAACAACAAAAGTGGTGTTGTTGCGCTGTAGGTCATGTAGAAATTGCTGATGGTGCGGTTAAAGAGGATGATTTGACTGAGTCGACCATGAGTGAAAAACTAGAAGCATTGACTCTAGGGGAAGAGGGTGAAGAGAAGGCAGTACCACCGAAACAAAGATGATCCATCTCCCATTGTGCACTCTCCTGGCTTACCTCTGTTAATGTTTTCTTTAAGCAAGTGCTGCATGCATATGGCTGCATGCTTCTCCTACATTGCTTGTACACTCGTGATCGGAAGTGAAAATATAAATTGCTTAACCTTTGTTCCAAAAGCCTATATGATTGAAGCAAAGGGTGCTAGTTTTCCAGTTGATGACCATAATGTCCACACATTTGACATTTGACTCATAATATCTTTTGTTGAAGTTCTTATTCATGGTTGGAGGACATTGGGAATGTATTAGCTATGCACTGTAAGGCTGGAATGGTTAAGACAAGGTCAATGATTTCTAACCTCCTGCCGTATTTAAAGTTCTTCCCAATTGCTAAAGAGTCAATGGACCATAATAACTAGAAAAGTATGCGGATGGAAAGAGGCTGGTCTTGCATAGCCAACTATGATTTCCCAGTGCTACCCAACATTTGCACATGAGGACCCATCTTGAAGGGAGGAGTAATTGCTATGATCATAGTTGCTTATGTGCCTATATATCTTGTATTTATGTTTAATTATTGAGTTGTATGTAAAGTTGCACATACAGGTGTTAGGCTGGGTTGTGTTATTCAGATAAGGTTGGTTATTCCGCAGCTAAGTGTAAGGAAGTCATAGAGGAGGAGGAGGACGGGGAGAAGAGGGAAGAAGAGGGAGGGGGGGTGGGGGGTGTGTGTGGGGTGGGGCCGAGGTTTCATGTTAGTCATGCTTAAATTCAAAATGAGAGAGAAAATAAGAAGTGGAGGTTAGGTTATAACCACCACTTATAATGTTGTTGTTAGAGGATAAAATTGAATGGAAGAACAAACCCTTTTTTCTCTAAATCATTTAAGAACTCAAGTGTTCAAGAGACCATAAGGTTTTCTCTATAACGGGCTCTAAAAAGAAATTGTTAGGTTATTTATAATGAGCCTAAGGAGGGTTTTTTTTTTTTTTTTTTTTTTAAATGGCTCTTGTAACATATTCCATGTTTAAGAGTTAGGACCTCCAACCAAACCTTATTTATGAATGACTCCTGCCAGTATACCTTCTATAGAACAGCTAGTATATACATGTAAGAATATCTATCATAATTTGACTGATGAAAATTTTAATGGTTCCTCATGTGTTTTTCTATTTTATCAATTCCTTGAATGTAATAGTAGAAAATATACTTTTTTTTTTTTTTTAATTTAGGATAATTGTTACACTTGGTACCTAACCTTTACCTGTTTAACTAGGGTTAATTTCACTTACGGTATCTGAACTTTTCAATTTTAACAGAATTATATTTAAACAAAATTCATTACTAGAAAATACCTGAATTTTTTAAAAATTTCACCCATGGTACCTATGGGTAGAATCTATCCATTTTTCCGTTTAACGACTGACGTGATGAATTAAATTAATTAAAATATTATTTTCTATTTACGTTGGCAATTTTTTTATTTTTTGTTTTTTACATTTTTCTTTTTCGCTCTCTCCCTCTTCTTTTAACCCCAACCCCAAAAATAATAATAAAAAAAAAATGAAAAATTGATCCGCTGGACCATGGAACCTTTGCATCTAGCATTAGATTATTGATCTTTCCTAAATCAATGACCTATTCGATCATTTAAGAGGCTCCTACTAGTAACTTCCAAGATTATTACTGCCATGGATAAAGCCTGCTAGATGATGTGTTGAATCAGCTTTTATTGACATGTTATGTTTATGGGTATTATATAAATTCCTACTAACTAGAACGCTTTCGAAATTATTAATGTGGTTCCTGCCTTTGTAAATTTTATAAATAGACTATTTTGGGAGTGTATAGACGAATTGGTCGAGTGTCTATTTATTGATGGCAATTTTAGTACTATAGGAATAAAGAAAAATGTGTGAGCATTGCCATTGCATGATTGGAGCTTTGGGAATTGGGAAAAGCAGCTTCATCTTCAATTTCGAATTCAAGGAATGATAATTTTAATTTTAGTTGGAATAGATTAACTCTGTGCCGAAAGAATGTTTATATGTTGTAAGTTATTCATGGTATCAAAAATTGATTTCTTTGATAACTCCAAATCTAAAAATGACATCTTCTAAAGAAGAGAGATGTTGATGGTGGAGCTGTGGAGCGTGGTTGTTTGTTCGGTTAGAGAGAGAAAGAAGAGAGAGGGACGCCATAGGTGAGATATTGAAAAGAGTATGAGAGAGGGAGAGATCAATAATCTAATTCTAGATGTAAAGATTCCGTGGATCAGCTGGTAAATTTTTTATTATTATTATTTTTATTTGGGGTTAGGGTTATAAGAAAAAGAAGAAGAGAGAAGGAAAAATGTAAAAAAATGGAATAAAATAAAATAAAAATTTGTCAACATGGACAAAAAAAGTAATATTTTAATTAATTTAATCCGCTACGTCCGTGAGTGAAACTTTTAAAAAGTTCAAAGGTTTTCTTGTAATGAAATTTTATTTGGGTATAATTCTATTAAAATTGAAAAAGTTTAGGTACCGTGGATGAAATGAACCTATTTAAATACTTCAAGTTTAAAAGTATCTTTTTTATACCTAAACTTTACCTAGGCAACTAACTATTTGAGTTTTGCTAAATTTTGCAATTAGCTACTTAAGTTTTGTCCATATTTGCGATTAACTCCTTGTCTGGGTATAATAAATGAAAGTGAAAAGTTTGTAGGTGGTAAATTGACACTTATAAATTTCAGTTAGTTATTTACACAAATTAACAAAGTTTAGATATCAAATATAACATTTACCCCCTTGTCTATTGATAATGTTTTGTTTCTTCTGGAAATTCCTCACCAAGATTATTTTTAATTTCAGGAAAAGGACATCAGCTTGAGTGGTGAGCATGTGAGGGAGGGATTGACATGTGTTATATCAGTCAAAGTTCCAAACCCAGAGTTTGAAGGCCAGACCAAGGTAGTTTACTAAACCCTTCAGACAACCAACATATGAGCACACACGTTATCCCCCAATGGACTACACTTACCGATGGAGTTGATGGTCAAAATGATGTGCTAACCTAAATTCTCAAATTTGAGCTTTGCTTTCTTAGACAAGGTTGGGAAATCCAGAGGTGCGTAGGTTGGTAGACCAATCTGTTCAAGATTATCTTACTGAGTTCTTGGAGTTGCATCCAGATGTTCTTGATTCCATTCTGTCGAAGGCTCTGAATGCCCTCAAGGTTCCTTTTTTTGTTGATTTCAACTCTTATGTTTTTACTAATATGTTTTAGATCTTTCTCACCTTTGTTGCCTGCATTTGACATATCCAGGCTGCCTTGGCAGCAAAAAGAGCAAGGGAGTTGGTGAGACAAAAGAGTGTTTTGAGATCCTCATCCCTTCCTGGAAAGCTAGCTGATTGTTCATCCACAAACCCTGAAGAATCTGGTATATACGGTTTTCCTTTGTCTAAATCTCCATTGAGTTTGTAGGTTGTTCGAGATAGATAATTTTCCTGATCATATTGATGGATAATTTTTTTGATATTATTGAGTAAACATTTGTCTTGTTTCATGATATTTTTGCTTTTGTGCACTTAGTTATCAACTATGCAAATGTATTACAGACTTGCAGCACATGATTATTGACATTTTGCTTCTGGAAAAAATGGCTGAGATATTCTGATTTGGACTTGCTTGGTTTAGTCCTTTTAGTAGTAGCGATGGTCTCACTTGTTTCTTTTTCCTTTGCATTTCATTTGTCATGCTTCAATATGTTCAGTGCTTATATGTGATATTTACTTATAGTGCAAATGTGTAATCGTTATTTCTACATCTTGAATGCAGAAATATTTATTGTTGAAGGAGACTCTGCTGGTGGAAGTGCAAAGCAAGGCCGTGATAGGCGTTTCCAGGTAACATTCACTCATTCAGGTCTTGAATTGACTTTATTAACTTGTTTTCTTTAGGTCATGCGAAATGGGAACACCCCTAAATATGCCTTATTAAGAGAAGGCTTACAAATTAGTCTGTTGGTCTCTTTGTTGATTATCCTATATATCTTATGGAAATCTGAAGTCCTTTGATTAGATTAGATTTGCAATAACCCTGTATTTGTTTTTCCACTTACCTCCAATACTTAATACACATAACATGAGGTCAAGAAGTACTTGTGGGAATCTGCACCTTGTTATTAGTATTTTTTAAGGAAAAAGTTGCACAATTCGGTTTGGGTAAGCTGCAAGAATTTCATGATACTGGTTTTGGAGGGTGCTTTTACTTCTGTCTTAGCTACAGACATTTCTTGATGTCTTAGCTTATACTAGAAACTTACTATTGAGGCACGTTGACGCAGGCCATTCTCCCTCTTAGGGGCAAAATTTTGAACATTGAGAGAAAGGATGAGGCAGCAATGTACAAGAATGAAGAGATACAGAATCTTATTCTTGCTCTTGGGCTTGGGGTAAAGGTGAGTTGAGTTTTTTCAATTGCTTCAACTTTTCCTTTTGCCCTACTTCTCCTACTGACTACTTGGCTTTGTTGTGTTTATTGATTATAATTGATTCAAGGGGGAGGAGTTTAGGAAGGATACTTTACGTTATCACAAGATTATCATTTTAACAGATGCTGATGTAGATGGTGCCCACATTAGGACTTTATTGTTGACATTTTTCTTCAGATATCAGGTAAGCTCTTACCTTTTCTTCTCTCTCTCTTCCCTCCCACATCATTAAATAAAAGAAAGGGGCACGACTGATATTGGATATACATATTTCACAGAGATCCCTATTTGAGGAAGGTTGCATATACGTTGGAGTCCCACCTCTTTACAAGGTTTGACTAATTTTTATTGCCTCTAGAATATGTGTATTGAGTGTGGGTCAGGGCATGATTTTGTTTTAAATGGCCAGGTAGAGAGGGGGAAACAGGTTTATTATTGCTATGATGATGCTGAACTCAAGAAGCTGCAGAATACTTTTCCTCCTAATGCATCCTACAACATTCAGAGATTTAAGGGTGAGATTATTGATATGTTTGTGTTCAAAGTAAATTTGTCTCCTGGCATATAGATTTCTTCATATGCTTATGGGTGTCAGCATCATATGACTTCTCCCAGCTATTATTGCCTTGGTTTGAAACAATTTAGGGTTGGGAGAGATGATGCCAGAACAACTATGGGAAACAACCATGGATCCTGAGCGAAGACTGCTGAAACAATTAGTAGTAGAGGATGCGGCAGAAGCTAATGTTGTATTTTCATCTCTAATGGGTGCCCGGGTGAGTTGCTGTATATTGTAATGCTTATTAATCTCTGCAAGAAATCAAAAGACAATCGATGTGCATGGAGACAAACTTTGGACAGTCAGATATCATAAGCTTAGCTCTTTATGTTCAAAATTCCAATTTTTGGATTAACTTGCTTGATGCCATTTTTTAACCACCACCTTCTGTGTTAGGTGGATGTTCGCAAAGAGCTCATACAGAAATCTGCAAGGATGGTTGACATAGATCAGCTAGATATCTAGGTTTTAGATGAAGCTCATATTAATGAGCTTAATTTATTGAGATTTCTGCATCCCAGAGATGAATCTATTTGGTATATTCGGCAGATGGAAGTTTTGGAAGACGAGTCCCTTTTATGGTGATCAGCACTTCAGTGTTGCCTGGGTTAATGGTAATCCAGATGTAATCTTGGTTGGCAGCTTTTGATTGATTCCAATATAGAAGCAAGCTATAATCTTTGTGCTATGTATTCTTTGATGTATAAATGTTGTACCATACGGAAGATACAATCAATTTTTTGTCCCTAAGTTTACCGCTATCGTTGCAACTTGTGAGATTAGATTATAAAAGATGGAATTGCAACAATGTCCTATGGAAGCATATGTAGTTTGAAGGGGCTAATAGCTCGCCAGTGGGAATCCTCAAGTGTCCTTAACCATTTTTAATACATTGGATGTGTTCTCCAGTCCTCCATTTGAAGATGCACAAAGGATCATTGAAATCCAATCGGTGCAGATACTAAATTGATTGGGGGATTTTTCTTTTTCCTTTTTGGCCTAATTTAGGGGATAAAGGCAATTGGGAGTGCTTGTACTTATAATTATTATCTAAATTTTCAATTTAGCAATTTAGTATTTATTTTCAATTTAGTTTTATTCAAGTTTCTCCAGGAAGGTCAATATAGATCTCTTGATTCCAAAATCTGAGGGGAGGGGGATTGTTTTAACAATCACATAAGGGTCTTATGGGGACAACGCCAAAAAAGTTTAAAGAAGTAATTATAATGTGTGTTATTTGATAAGTTTGAAATTATTATCACGAGGATTTTTTATTTATAAATCATAACTAAATTTAAACTTCTTCTAGTAACTATAATCTTGGAACACGTAGTGAAATCATGTTTTCAAATATAAAGTGATTGGTTCATTGGTTTAGCATCTATTTTTTGTTTGTTTCAATAAGACTATTTATTAAAAATGGATATAGATGAAAAATAGATATTTTTACTTATAAATAAATCTTACAGTTACAAATCAGATATAAATAAAAAACAGATTATTCAAACAAACCCTATAGATAAAAGTGATATTAAAGATCCCATGCAAAAGAGTCATTTATAATCAAAATTATTATATATAAATAATGTTTTATTTCTATAATAATTTATCAATAAATTAATAGGTAAATTTTTCTCAAATTTAAAAAAAAAAAAATATATATATATATCAATTAAGTAAAATAAAATATTAATCTTAATCAATTAATTAGTGAATAAATATTAAAATACATGAAAATTAAAGTATAGACATCATAATGTAATTGAGGTAGTGTTCGGTTTCAATAACTAGATAAGATGAGAAACTGAACGACATGGTATAAGAAATACTAGTGAAATACCTTAAATATTATGCTTAATTTATTTTATATGTGCATGCTTTGTTTGTTTGAAATATGAGTTTAATATTAAATAAATAAATTAATAGAACATGAAGAGTTAGCATGAATTATTAATTATATTAAATTTCATATAGAATGCGAATTTTTGTCAATATTGTATTATTTGTAGTATGTTGGTTTAAAACTTATGCTTTTATAACATAGATTAGACTTATAACATATTTTATTAAAAATTAAGCGTAAGCCCAAGATAAAAATAAATATTTTTAGTAGCCTCAAAAGTCAATAAAGTAGATAGTGGATAATTACAAAGTTTATTTAATAAAGAAAATATTGGATAAGTACCAAGATTATTATCTAAAAATGTCATTCCAAAATAGACCCTAAAAGAAAAAATTTTTTTTAGAGAAGAAGAAGAAAGTAAATTTATTATAAATTTTATCTGATTTCACTTTAAATTTCTTTGTCAAAATTTCCAACTAGTTTCCATTTCCAAGCGAAGTTCGTTTGAGGTAAGTTTACATGTCAGTACAATCGTTTTTTTTTTTGTTTTATTTATGATTATGAAAACTTTGTTTCAATAAGATGAAGTAATACATTAATAATTTAAGTAGATTTATAAGGTTAAATAGATTCTTAAGGTGTTTGAGTACATATTGTCTGGCAATGAAGTATAATGTTATGAGTTTAATATTGTGAGTCTACATATATAAGAGTATGTGTGTATGTTTTGCTTTGTTTTTTTTTTTAAATAAAAAAACAAAAGAAACGAGGTGATGTTTTGGTTATGTTTTTCATCAAGTCTTCAAAGATATACTACTCGAAGAGAAACAAAAGAAAAACAAGACCATTTGTATTTACTGTGTTTCTCATTGTGTTCTAATATAAGTTTCATTATGAACTAGAGATATGTTGTAGATGATAAATTTCATGTTGAAGATAATAAGATGTTAGAAGTTATTATGATGGGTAGTTTCTATGTATATTTTGAAGTTAGCTATGGTTTTTGAAGAAGTCTATAATTGTATAAGTTGTTTTTGTATTAAATTTTGAAGTTAGCTATGATTTTGTAAGAGTTTCTTAAGGTATAAAAGATAATTTGCACATTACAAATATTTTGTCGAGGCTTAGTTTTTAACCTCAAGGTGGATTAAAGGTAAGCCTAAAGTAAGTATCAAGGAGTAAAAAGTTAATATAAAGTATTTGTCGAGGCTAAAATTTAGTCCTTGACAAACACTAAATAATGTTGATCCTTAAGTCTTGAAACTTAATACCATCGAGGCCTAAAGTCGAGCCCTCTATGTACCCCGCGACGGTTATTAATTTAATACTCAAGTTATAACTCCCATTAAAATTCATTACTCCTTCCTCTTGTATATCAACTATATATATATATATATATATATAAATATTGAAATGGTAGAAAAATATTTTATAACATAATTTATTTGAAATAAAACTAAATAATTTCAAGTATGAATATTAATAGAAAAACCATATAAAAGTATTTGATTTACTAATTTCTAAATACTAAATTTGCATCTTGAACAAGGGAAGACTAGCTAGTTGCTAATATGGTTATATACTACCAGCGAGTTGGTTCTTTATAGATGGTATCTCCCAGTGTGGTTCGGGTCTGACTCGAGTATGAGTCTGAGTTCCAAGGACCTGTTACCACTCCATGTAGGGGATGGGTGGGTCTACAGGTGTAAGGGCAGATTTTTTCTTTTTGGGTTGGGTTGGGTTGGGTTGGGCGCCCGGGGGGGGGGGGGGGGGGGGGGGGGGGGGGGGGGCGGGGGGGGACAATCGGGGTCTCGGCCCGCTAGACCTAGAAAAAAATAATTTCTAAAGGTTTTTTAAAAAGAAAAAAATATATGTTATAGGGCTGTCACTTCATTGAATAGAATAAGGGAAGAATGTAATTTCAATTCAAAGGGAATGCAATAGAGTTGTAATGGCTATTACAATGTTCATTTAATGTAAAAAGTAAAACAAGTAATTATTAAGTAAAGGGTAAAATATCTATAATGTCCCATGTATTCATTTATTATAGACAGAGGATAATTATATACATGTTATTTTGAAGGGATATTTATGATAAAGTTGAAAGATAACCCATTGAATGTAGAGTTGGGCAAATGAGATAGCCGGCCCGTGAGTTAAACAACCAAGAAATCTTAGCCCATTTAATAAATGGTCTAGAATTTCTTGGCCCTCAGGTTAAATGGGTTGGCCCACTTACTATAGTTAGTCATTACATTTATATAATATACTAAAAATAATTTTATTATATATATATCACACTTTACATAATAGGACTCACTTTTTTTCATGCCATTTAGTTTCTTCATTCAGATTAATTATAATTTTGGTTTGGTTTGAAATTTTTTTTTTTTGAATGAATCATATTGGTTCTAGTTAGATTGGTTTATGATTCGATTTTTCATTTTTTAAATACACATCAAAGTAAAATGTAATATATGTATAATACATAACTATGAGCTTTGAAAATTTTTGGAAATGTCGGTGACTTGCCTAAGGTTGGTTCTCCTCTGCTTCCTTTTTTTTTTTGCCCGTTCATTTCTCAATTCTTACACAGAGAAAATTAACATTTCTTGGACTTGACTTGACTTCCACAACTTAACTCTGTAGTGAAACACCCTTACTCCTATGGTTGGTAATAGAGCTTGGATGGCAACTGCAGCACTATGGTAAATCAAAACTACGGTGGTGGATGGCAGGTTAAAGACATAGGGTTTCGATGGGGGTATGTGTGTGTGTCTGTCCATGTCCTCTCCTTTATTGCTTTATATTAGTAGTGTAGTGTTACCATAAAAAGAAATAACAAATTTGTTTTGATATATATTTTATGTATTTAATTTATTATTTTTATTTTTGTTTTGAATTTTTTCAGCACTTTTGAGTTTTAACTTTTATTTTTTTTATTTAGTTAGTAGGCCAGCCCGACTGATCTTGGGCCAGTTCTCTTTGGCTGTTGGGTTAAATGGCCCGGGCTGTTTTGGCCTACTTTTAAACGGGCTAAAAAAAGTTTTCCATAACTCTTTTTTTTAATAAGTAAATGGGCCAGCCCATGGGCCTTTCTCGTTTGCACAGCTCTAATTGAATGGTAATTCATGAGGTAGAGACATGAATTACTATTCATTATTTTAAGTAATAACAATTTATTATGAATTGTCATTCCTTTTAAGTGAACATCGTAATATCAATTTTACGATGAATAAGGAAGGAATAAAAAGCCATTCATGTCAAGTGAATGGATACTAAGTGTGGTGTAGTGGTTAAGCATCTACTTTTATATCGATGAGGTCATAGGTTTAAATCCCATGGGAATACTTTTTATTTTTATTTTTTTCAACATGTATACATTACACTAGCTTCTGCTCTCTCTTATACTAACTACTCTCTCTCTCTCTCTATATATATATGTTTCTTTTTAACTTTTTTTTTTTTCACAATAACTAATAATATTAAATTCTTTTATCATAAAATTATTAAACTAAAATAAATTCTTATTAATAACTGTTTTATATTCAAAGCATACCATATGGTAATAATTATTATTATTCATATTACAATTGAATATTATTACACACTAATCATATAATTTGATTTAATAATCGTTTTTTCTTCAATTAATGTTTATTTAAATGTTCATGAATTATTCATTCTATCTACATATATTTTATAATCTATTTGTGCTAAAAGCAATCACTTTGCACATTAATTATATAATTTGATTTAGTAACATTATTTTTTTCTATATGTAATGCCAGGAAAATGAACACAAAGTATTGAATAAGCATCATATCTAGGTATATTTTATGATTTATTTTTATTAATTGCAAAATTTTTATACAGATATTAACTTTATATTTTTTATTAATAATAAATTTGCAAGTTACATATATGTCATCTCTTATGAAATACACTAAATATTCTCAATTATTATTTGAATGATTTTTTTCATGAAATTTGAAAAAAATATCACATTAAAATCATTATAAAATTCTCATAAATATATAAGATATCATATAATTGTGATAGCATGTGAATATTAATAAATAATTTTAAAATTAACTTAATTAAGGTCTAACCTCCCAATCGTATAATCATGCATCGGCCCCTGCATAGGTGGGTCGAGATGGGTCCATACCATCCCTTTTTAATATGTATATTAATTTTTAATTATTTTTTATTTATTTAATGAGAGAATCATTCGGATACACCATGTAACACCCTAAATTTAACTAAGGTATTACCGCCACATATAATATTTTATGTATTACATGCTCTAACTTTCTAGAATGATATTAATGTTGAACATTTGCCACTCAATTTTAAATTATAAAATCATTCGGTTAGATTATCAAAATAACTGGATTTATAATTTATAAAATGAACTTTACAAAAACATATCATAAACTACTCTCATGAGTAGATCAACTTCCAAAATCAAACCATACCATCAGGTATCTCCAATACCTTTCAAGATGGTAAACAAGCTTTAAAGCTTAATTTACAAATCCTGGGCTCCACTAGGCCCTCAAGAGAAAATACAACACTTTATAACTAAATCCAACACTTAAATAGATAAATGAAAGAAAACAAAACCAGCCAAAGATCCTAATCCACTCCATTGTTCACTGTTCCTTTCATTTATCCAGGATCGCCCATACTTGGGTCGAACACTATCATCAACATCATTATTATCATCCTCAACTTAATATATGGAAAAAGAATAACAGCAACAATAATGAGCCGCGCTCAATACACAATAACATAAACACACAGAGTATCACATGAGTTTAACTAAATGCAATGCAATGCAACAAACAACAAGTTATTATCTTTAATTTAAAGTAAACAAATCAATACTAGAATACTCACACTCTGAAACTATCCAAGAAAACGATTTACTATCCCTGGCCCACCATCGCAGCAATGGGGGACCACGTTGGTAGTCCTCGTAGACGATTACCCCAAGGCAAGAATCCGAGGGTTTTGAGTAACTGTAGCTGCTCAGGAGATTGATATTAGTAGTTCGAATACTTATATCTTCAATATAAGCGATAAAAAAAAAGTAATCTCATCTAGGGTTTATAGCCATTACTCGAGTTTACTTAATTTAATCGTCCCCATAAAATGTGAACTAAATCATATTATATCATGTTAAGAATAAGCAAATATTACACCGATACCATATATCCTATCAATTACCCACCAAGCCACCTATTGGAAGTCATTGCATCATTATGAATGGCCTAAGCGCCTAAACTACCCTGTCCATTCGGATAAGGTTGCTGCTCCCTGGACTAGATTCAATAGCATACGCATACGCACAATCATCACTCCTCAATGATTAAGCGGGATTTAATTTTTAATTCATTTTTAGGGTACCTATCATAACAATCACCATGCAAGTTACTGCGTACCTTTTAAATGAAATCCAAATAGGCTCAGAAGTTAAATTAGAAGACAACTCAGAAGATAGATCAAGTTTTCATATCTATAGATTCAAGAATTAAATTCATATAATAAATTATATTAATTATTCTCTTATCTCAAACTTTTATTAAGACCCTATTTGATCAAACACTAAATGGGAATCCTACTATTGCTGTGAAGATTGCCCCACTAAAATATGGATAGTTCTCCTTTGTCTGTCAAAATATTTCTTTTCACTTTGATTACAGTCATTTATCACAAAAGCATCATCACATCATTCATATTCCAAAAACACACATTTCCTAAGTAAACACACATTTGAAACAATATATTCTCATATCAATTATAGTTTATCTTGACATATAATTCTAATCCAATTATTAGCTATTAAACCCATTTTAATTTAATCTTAGCCAAATTGATTATAATTAATCTTTTAATCCAATTACTAAGCTAAGATAATTAAACTTAATCAATCTAGTCCATTTTAGCTTACTAAAGTCTAATTAATCAAGTTAGAGTAAGAGTGATTAACTAAGTTTATTTTATATCTAAGATTTATATTCACTTAAGTCTATATTAACTTAATATTAACCAAGTTAATTAATCTTAACCAATCTAGTTCATTTTAGCTCATTCAGATTCATTAAGCTAAGTTGAACTTAGATTATTAACTATATTCATTTTATATCTAACCTATATTTAACCAAGTTATTTATTAAGTCTTGAAGTTCACTAAACTCATGCTTAATTACATCATTCAACAAATATAACACATTAACTATAATTTATCTATTTCATTTTAGTCTTAAAAGATTCATATTATACCTAACTGCACACAATTAACTAGTAAAACAAGTTTTCAACTTTGTTTGGAAAACATAGCAGCTGGAAATAAATAAAATTTCGGCCCTGATAAATTTTGAATTTGTAAAATCTCAAAACATAAAAGCTGTAGTCTCTTTTTAAGATTTCTAAATAATTTTGAATCGTCTTAATCTGAGTTCGGATAAAAAAGTTATGATTAAAATACAAAACCATATCGCAATGGGGAAAACCAAACAAGTTGTTTCAAGGGCCGTTTGGTCCATACAAATCTCCATATGTGTAATTTTTAAGGCCGTTTGGATCGAAGGAATTCACACAAAACTCTCCATAGAGTGCAACACCCTTTCATATAGGCCGTTTCAAGAGGTGTATGGCCCATACACTCTTTCAAACAAGCCATTTGACAGGGTGTTTGAAGTCTTTCGAACTTTCCCTATTTCAAACTCCATTTTTACACATAATTCTCATAGCCCACTTCAACTAAAACACTACACAAGCATCATACAACATATTACATGCACTTAACAGCTCAAAATAAGTATGAACTTCATCAAAGCATGACTAACTACTTCTTCAAAACCTAACTTCATATATACAAAAACTACTTAGGTTTTCATCCTTCTTGCTCAAATCCTCCTCCATCACAAATTTTATCACAAACCCAACTTTTCCTTAGCTCTAATTCATCATATACACGAATAAACAAGAATCAAACAAAGAAAAATAAAACTTACTTGATTTAAGAAAAACTCAAGCATCCATACTTCATTACTACTACTACTACTTTTGGTTAATAAAGTTCCTCCAAGCATGACCTACTTCTTCCCTCTTGTTTCTATCTTCAATTTCTCTTTTAATCCACTTTTACACTTGAAATTTTGAAGAGTAATTCGAGGAAAGAAGGAGAATGAAGAGAGGAAGAAGAAGAGGAAGAAAGCACCAATGGAAAGAAGAAAGAAAGAGAGAAAGAAGAAAATGAAGGCAGCCCCAAGGTCAACAAAGGATAAAGAGAAATAAGGATAAGAATTAAGGGTAATTATGGGTAAAATATTGATGTTTAAACTTGTCAGATGATTTTCTAAAGCATCAAAATATTTGGAACATGATTTTAGAATTTATAGTGTAAAATTTATTAGTTAGCAATGGAAATCTAGTTTTGGAATTTAATTTTGTAAAGACTTGATGTTTAGTTTGAGTTTGGTATTAAAACTGATATTTTTAAACAAGTAAATGAAATCAAAATTTTTGGCAATTTAGGAAATGGGATTTAGACTTAAAGCTCAAAGGTTTAGAACTTTAAAAAACACTCAAATCTTATGTTTAGATTTTTAGAGAAATAAAATTGGGGTAAAAGAAGTCTAAATAAAGAGTTGGAAAAGATTGAATGGTTTGATTCGTTGAAAAAGGTTATTATAACAAATATATAATTTATAAAAACACTTAAAGTCTTAAATTTCAATTTAAATCTATTTACTAATTTATATTAAATGATCTAGTCGTGTTATATAATTTACTTTAATTGACGTGAGGTTATCTAAACCAAGCTAATTATTTAGTTTGGATTTGGAAATTTAGATTATAAAACTAATACTTTTTAAACAAGAAATCAATTTCCAAAATTTATAGATATTTAGAAAATAGTTTTTTTTTTTGTTTCAAATGGATAAATAAAGCCTTTTATAAAATTTTACGTAATTGAGCTTTAGAAATTGGGTTTTAATTGGAAATTGAAAGGAAATGATTCAAGTAGAAAATTTATTAAGATGATGAGGAAATTTAATTTATTGACAAAGATAATTAAAGAATATAAACAAATAGAGAGGAATAGAATTTCAAATTAAAGAATTTAGTTAATAAAATAGGTAATGGAAACAACTGGATGAATAGAAAAGAATATTTGTAATCTCAATTTCAATAAATTCATTTATTAAATTTTTTATGTTTATCTATCTAATTATACTCTATTGTTTAATTTGCTTAGTTTCATTGAAATTATCTAAGTCCAATTTTCCAAATTAAATTCAAATTCAATAAAATAAATAATAAATTATTCACATATTACACTTAATCAATTAAAACAAATTAAATCTAGTTAAGCTAAAATTTTGGGGTATTACACATTAGATCCATGGGTCCGCTTAGTGGGTTAAACGTACCCTCTCGAGTCTTTGACTAGACCTAGAGAGATGTTTGGATGGTGAGCTAGCTTGTGATACCACAT
This sequence comes from Combretum micranthum, assembly GCA_024138025.1. Lineage (NCBI taxonomy): Eukaryota > Viridiplantae > Streptophyta > Magnoliopsida > Myrtales > Combretaceae > Combretum > Combretum micranthum. The sequence continues at coordinate 867,760 of JAMXBD010000197.1, read as the reverse complement.
TCTGTGAATTTTTCATCTCGTGTTGGCTTGCCAATTTTTCTTATACCAGCTACGTAGAGCTATGCATGTGGGGTGGGTTATGCGAGCTAACCCATTTAACCTGTAAAAAAATGCGGTTTGGGCTAAAAATTTCAACCAGCTTTACCATGTGGGCCATTTTAGCCTGCCTCGCCTAACCTGTAGGCTAAAGCGGGCCAATCCACCTGGGGGTTGACCTGGCCCCAAACTTACATAAGTTTTCTTTAATATATATAAATATAAGCAAACTCATGAAAGTTAAAAAAAAAAACAAAAAACAAAAATCTAATAAGAGTAAACAACTATATGTAAGTATGTTTTTAAAAAAATTTAACCATATTAAAAGAATAAGAAAATAAAACATTGATATTAAACAATAATTATTTTTTTATCATAATCTTATGTTTATCTTATAATATTTATCGATTTTTTATCTCATATATAAATATTTTTTCAATTTTGATTAATAATAACATTTATATTTAGTGTAGTTATATTGCAATGTTAAAAATGCAAAAAAAAAAAAAAGAAAAAAATATTAGCGGATTGGTGGGTTGGCCCGCATAACCCGCCAACCCGTGTGCGTGGGGCAGGCCAAAATTTCTTGGTTGCTTTATTATGCGGGCCAAGAGAGCCGGCCTACATAACCCATAGGCTAAAACGGGGCGGGCGGGTCATCCTGCTTAATCCGTTTGCACAGCTCTGGCAGATTGCAAACTTTTGGAAGGGGAAAAAAAATCTTCTCAAATAATTTTACACAATCAATACAACTCAAATATAAACATCAATCGAACATCTTGTATGATTAAAGCTTTGCCACCACTTCCCGAACATAAAACATTTGATAATATCACGACTTAAACGAAGATTTCATGATTTAAAATGATTTTATATATAATTAAAGAGAAGAGATATAATATGTGACTTAATAAGTTATTAAATAACAATGATATTAGTAGATAATAATTGAAAGGAAAAAATAGGTCCCATATTTTTAGCAAATAGATATTTTATAATGTCATTATAAGAAAAAAATACAACATGTTTAAAACCCTAAATACAAGAAATATAACATTAAAAAGCTAAATTTAATAAAAAAAATGGTATTAAAAGCTTAAATCTTTTCAATACCCACAGATCCAATTGTATCAAATGCAACACAAGAACCATGGACCAGGAAAAAAAAAAAAAAGGAGAAAAGAAACCATCAACACAAGAACCACTAAAAACACTAAAAGATAATATCCACATACCAAAATACCATCAAACACAATGTCGATTTTACAAATAATTAAAAGCAAGATAACATTAAAAGGAAATAACTTTTACACCAATTTCCTTAATCCCAATTTTAACCTCATGAAACTTTTCTAATTCTATACTATTGAACTTAAGAGTTCAATGTGAATTTTGATGAGACAATTTAATGTACAATCAACTATTTATTTATTGTAAACTACACTTAATTTATCATGAATATATATATATATATATATGTTTTGTGCATGTTTGTAGAGTTTTTCTGCAGATTTTAGCAAAACAGGAAGCATATCAAAGGCAAAACAGGAGTAAGCATGTCGAGGGTAAAATAAAAGCATGCTAAGGGCGAAATGGGAGCATGTTAAGGGTCAAGTTTAGGCCTCCACATATTAAGATTTAGGACTCAACATGCCCAAAATTAAGGCAATTGTTAGAGTGATTTTCGAAGGTCAAGTTTAGGCCTCGACATATCAAGAGTTAGGGCTCGACACATTCAAAATTTAGGCTCAAAAAGGCATGCATGTGAAAGGTTGTTGCGGGTCAAGTTTGGACTCACCGAAGCATTTGAGATGCGACAAAGTACTTGAGGCGCGACAAAGCTGATATGAACAAAAAGGAGCCGTTGGAGTGCATTTACTACATAGGAGATTATAGGCGTTGTGCCTAATGGATATTCGAATTTTCAAAGGTTATTTATATACAAAGTCTAGAAGACATGGATGAAGTGTGCCAGATTATTTTACAAGCTCATTAACTGCGATCAAATAAATTCTTTTTCTTTGTTCTCTTGTACATAATATTTGCAAATTTAAGAGAGAGAAAAATACTATAGTGCTCAGTTCATTATTTTGCTATTCATAGAAAAGCATTTAGAGAGAGAGAGAGGAAATATTTCTTGTTTCCTGTGTGTGTAATATTGCTAATTTTGAGCTAACTCTTTGAAATGAATATAGTGGTGGTGAAGACCTCGAAAGAACGTTAAATATTTGGCTTGCTTCTTCTCTTTAAATCTTTTGTATTTATTATCTTTTTATCTACCACAAATTTATTTAAGTTTTTTTTTATTTTACTGATTTAAATTTCCAAATGTTTAAAATTCGAGTTTTAGGAAAAATACTCAATTCCCCCATCCCCTCCCCCCCCTCCTCTTGAATATTCCTAGTTTATTTTCATATACGATTCTGGTTAACTATCTCAACTTGTTCTCCTTATACATCTTTGTAATGGAAAAACAAACATGGATTTAACAACGTTACAATTCAAAGTGTTGAATTCACCATATTTAATTAAGTTGAACCATGGCTTGAAAGGATTTTAGTATCGGTAGTGATTTCTAAATTCATCATATTCTTTGTCAGTTCCTCAAGAAGGAAGTCAAAGCATTTACAATAAAATAGAATAGTATCAATAAAATTAAATAATGTAAAAAATTTATAAAAAAAATTTATTTTATTACTTTCTTTTCTAAAAAGCCAATCCTTCGTATATCAAAGAGCTTCTACATTTTTCAGCTTCAATGAGCTACGGTGTTCATTAAGAATTCTGTAACATAAAAATAAATAGTTTTATAATGAGGGACATGAAATGTCATTTGTTAAAAGATAAATGACAGTATGGTCTCTTTTTAAAACCTAGGATACTTATTATATATAACCACCCATCTCTCATTATAAGGTATTTTATTTTCACAACTCCTAAAACCTTCACAAACCATAGGATTCTTGTTACTGAGAACTCTTTGGAAGAACCAAGAAGAGATCAATATGAGTTTTTATCTTATTCTTTTACGATTTATAAGAGAGAACCAGTACTAAGAGACAAGAGTTATGGTTATCAGGTGTTAAGAGCGGTTAAGTTTTGCTTTAATGGGGAACCCATAACAATTCCAATTGGATTTCATGTTTAGGTTAGGAAGGAGAAGAAGAACAATCATTGGATTTCATGTAAGTTAGTTATAAATTGTGTTATTTTGATTTTTTTTTTAATGTTTTAGAGTTTTGAGAAAGGTTGATAAAAGATCAAATCTTTAAGAATGATTTTATGTTTTTATAGTTTTATAATGAGGTTATTGATAAAAATCAAATCTATAAGAGTTTGTGTTGAATGAAATCAAAGCATAATTTCGATGAGACAAATATTATAAAGTTTAAAATTGAAAAATCCTTGAATAATACAAAGTATATATATGTTATCTTCAATTGGACATGTGGTTGCATGGCATTCTAACAAAGTGCCATTGCAGACTTTACCGTCCGGATGCTGCAAGCTTAGCATCTAGATCCTATTTAAATTAATTTGTGCCGTGAGCATAGTTGTGCCATTTTTGCCACTACCGGTCAGACGATAATGCTTAGCATCCGATCGGTATATGTTTTTCCCTATAGGTCTTTAAGTATGGTCCATACGCTAGAGAGAATGCTCCATACTATTCGGACAGTACAGACATACCGTTCGGATGGTAGTGCCCAGAAATATAGCCATTGTAGCATTAATTGCACATGAAATTTATTGGTCCAAGGCATAATGGGCAAGTCAAATAAGAAGCTTATTTATACATGATTTCTAGTAGATGAAGACTAGTTGTTAAGCTTAGAAATTACTACCGAACCCTTGTACTCTCTCACATTATTGTATTTGTCTTTAGGTCTTAAATTTGCTTAAATTGAGAGTGACAAAAGTAAGTAATACTCTTGAGTGTTATTTGCAAAATTGTAAAATAGTATTACTCAGGGGATTTATCAAGAATTGTTGGTTGAGTGTAGCTCATTTGGGCATTGATTATTTTGTGATTAATAAAGAGTGTGAAGACCTCCTTGGGAGGCATTAGTGTGATTGTAGAGATTAGGAAGTGGGTTGAACTCCACGTTAAAATCCTGGGCTTGTTTCTCTCTACCTTACTCTCTTTATTTATTCCATTATATATTGTAAATTTGATTGATTGTGTTTGGTTGGTTAATCCTTAATTCTTGTTATTGAAAAGAATTTCATAAATACTCAATTCACTCCCCTCTTGAGTATTTTACCTAATGTATTAGGAGAATTTTAGTTTGGAGAGAGTTTATTGATAAAAGATTAGATTGTTAAGAGTTTTGCAGCGATGCTATTGATAAAAGATTGAATCTTTAGTAAAGGAATATGTAGGAGATTAAATTAGGGTTGAAAATAATAATATAAGCCTTATTTTTAACAAATTAATGTCTTTAGGATATTTAGGATAACTAAATGGCTTAAATGTTATGGATCATTTAATGACCTTACAGGTCTTAAGTATAGGTATCCTTCTAAATGAATTAGTTTGAAATTTAATAAGTACTTGTTATCAGGTTTTTCGATTGTAACATTTCAATTTCAATGGCAGCTGTCAATTCAAGTATGTCATTACCTTGTTTGTTGTTCATACTTGTTAGGTCCTAGTAACTAAAAATGGATTAATTAATTATTCGAATATAATAATTGTTCTACTGCTTGTGGTTAGCTGAGCCTAATGGACTGGGAGTACTAGTGATGCTGGGGTGGCATGTTGATGATCTTTGTGTGACGTTGTCCCCAGTGGAGTCGCATCGGAAAAGGATTCTAGTAGATTAGGTGAAAACAGTTGCAGTTCCAGGGTATTGGGGAGTACCCAATACCAAATATATGTATATATATTACCATTTGATGTGATCCTGAAAGCATTAAATTTAACACCGACCAACTTCAAATCCAATAAGCCATTTCAAGGAATTGGAGGCTTAAAGACTGGAGCTCCAAGGATAAAAACACAAGTCAAGTGAATCAAGGGACCTTATAAAGTAGTTTGAGACATAAAAGATTAGAGATTTTCGAGTTTTAGAGCTGTTGTACCTATACACCATCGGCCTAGAAGTTAACATTACCTGCTTTAATTTAAAATGAGTCAGATTTGTGAAAATATATGCTGGTGTAGACGTCAGTTTTATTCTTTATGTCTTTTTCGTATTTCTTGTTTTAGTCTATATATATCCTTTGGGTTGTAAACATAGATAGATATCTTATGATGAATGATAATTTGAGAGTTTTCTCTTTTGAATTCTTGAGTGAATTGGATTATGAACTTATCGGGAGTTTCCCATGGTGTTTACCCCTTTGACTTATCAATCGGTTGGACATCATTGGTTGTAGCATCTATGATTAAAACAAGGTTCTTGCCTCCAAATATGCAATGGATTACGATTTCCACTAGTTTTCTTAGATGATCAATGGATTTTGTTTCTCGATTTCGATAATTGTGTCTCATCACAAGTTGGTGTGGTTCGATTCTCATCACTATATGTTTATTGTGGAGTCGTGAGTTACTCCAAGTTTACGGTTTGATGCGAATAACCTTATGTTATGTTGGTTGTTGGCTTAAAATTACATATAATAAAAATGTTGTTGCTGCAATAAATGCTACGTTGCATGTTATTATGTGTGATGATTATTCATGCATGTGTGCTTGTGGTTTTGGCATATTAGGCTCTGGCCTAATCTTTTTTAAGAACAGTTGGGGAGCTTGTAGTGTTTTACCTAGCAGGATATTATATTTATGTGGATTATAAGGATAGTGGATAATGGGCTAAATTATCCATCAGAGTGATGATCATTAGATTGGTGAGATGTTTTAAGATTAATGTTTAAGGAACAATATTTCATGTTCTAATTTATGTAACAGATCATGTTTAATTTTTCTCAGTTAAGAGAAGTATGAGTTAGCTTTCAGTTATGCCAATTTATTTTGAAGTATTTAGTTTCACATTTATAACCATTGATGGGAATTTCTTTTTAGTGTAAGTTTTGAGTTTTTAAAAGTTATTTGAGGATATTAGCAGGTTTCTAAGTCTTTAAGTATCACCATCTTATGATGATACATGGCAAGCTAATGATTAGGGATGCAACTAGATCTGCCATTAACGGGTTTCCAACTCGTCTAACCCAATAAAAACCCTATAAGGTAATAGAGTTGGGTTTGGACATAGGTAAAAAACCTTATAGGGTATTAAGGTGGGGCTTGGATACTACTAAAACCTAATGGATACTTGAGTCGTATTGTTACGCCCCAAAGGGTACCCTAAATGTAACAGTCTGCCACACTCAATATTAAAGCTTAAGTATGACAACCTTAGCCATTCCCAAAAGCTTTGATATCAAGTGTAAGGCGTGCTCTCACAAGTTTAGAGGACCATACCCGGGATTATGAAGCTTAATAAGATATAATAACATGTTTAAGAAAAGAGAACTCATAATATTCATTCACTTATAGCAATGATCTTACAAACTCAGGGACATTTCCCTTAATCTTTAATCTATTACAAGAATATTATATATCTTATCCAAAGCTAAACTTTATCTAGAATTTCTTTGTCCAAAAAGAAATTACCTGACTGCAGGGTCCTCGTGGCCTCAACCACAGTTAGGGAGACTGTAAAAGATATCTATAGGGGTATAAGCTAACAGGCTTAGTGAGAACTATTTCCATAAATAACTTCTTGTAACAAGATTTCAAACAAGTTGTTTAAACAATCAAATGGGATGCAACATACACGTGGGCAAACAAGGCATATAGCTTTCTGGGAACTATATGTTGAATGGATTTGCGCCCTCCATTCGGAGTTTGGTGATACGTAACCTCAAAACAAGTAGTTTTAGTAAAAAAAAAAGTTTTATGCTTATGACCAACATCGCCAAGCATCCCGAGTCTACTTAAATTGACCTTGCTTTCGGATTTTCCGCCAAGCATTTTCTTAACGCTGCCAAGCAATCGCTTTCGGGCACTCCGCCAAGTGTTGCTTTCGACATGAGCTTACTATCCTTCTCACCCAAGGATAATAACCCAAATGAAATATGACTCACTTCGTGGTATGCATGAATCCATTTGTTTATAATATCGTAACATGATTATTATTGAATTTAAGGCGATCAAGGAATTTCATACAAATCAAGTATTATACTAAAACAAACAATTAAATCAATTCCGATCTCGATATTCTTAGGATTCTTTTAAGGAATTATTTTACATACATATCCATTTGTCTTTTCCTAATTCTAATGCAACTAATTTACAAGCACAACAAGTATAACATTTTAAGGAAATAAACTCATGATACCAGTCGACTATTTTTCTATGCGGATGAGTCGTTCACACACTCCTCTTAATCGAAATAATCTTCGGGATATAGGTATCCTTCCTCGAAGTCACCTAGTCAAAGAAAATACCCACAATGAGCATTTCTTGATGATTTTCTTAAATTTTGATAAGACAATTTCAAAAGAATGTTAAAGTTCGTATGAAGGAAAGTTCCAATTTAAAATGGCCATAACTTGGGTCATTTTGACTCGAAATCGCGCATATAATATATCGATTTCTACCTACTTGAAAAGATCTATCTATTTTTAAAACTATTTTTGTCAAACTAAACCATTTAGGCCCCGAAACAGTGGCGATGAAATTCACTACAAATTTTCTAACCTACAAACAACTTTTGTTCAATCATTCGAAATTTGCTTGACAAATACTTAGTTATCTATATAGTTGAAAAATTCTCTTTTTATAGCTACGTAGCTCATATTTAAGCATGCTCAAGGGTTTTGTTGTCCAATCATGTTTCTTGAGTACTACTTTTCCTATTTATTTTTCCTATACAATTTTCTTTGCCTATTTGTTTATAAAGATCTTTATTTGAAAATTCTTTATCCTTTCATTTTGTTATCTTTTTCATAAAAATCATTCTTGTACCAACAATTATTTTCTTTTGAAAAACAAAGTGGAATAATAAAGGATTTAAGAAGCTTTTCATAATAAAAGTAGTTTCTAAAATTATAGTGAGTTCTTTTTGTAACTTGAAAAGAAATGACATAGATTTTATACTTCACATAAACTTATTTCTAAATGATAAAATCTCCTTCTGTTAATTATTTTTAGAAATTGAAATTTTTAGACAACAATCCAAATGAGTATGATTTATGAGGAATAATAGAAAACAAAAATAACATAAATAATAAAGTCAAGTATTGGGAGTCTTAGCTTCTTCAAGGCTCCCGGGACTAAGAAGTGGACTAGTCCCAAAATAAAATTAAAGAAAAAAATTTGTTTTGACTTGATGAGGACAAATGTAAGACTAGAGACTAGTCTTAAAATAGCAAGGAATAAATAAATTGCAACGGAATAATAAATAAATTGCAATAGAATAAATAAATTGCAAGTGAGCTTATATGCTCCAAAGAATATGTATATATATATATATATATATAGATAATAATACTTAAATATAATAACAATAATATCAACATAAACATAATTAGATTTTCATGAACAAGAACAATACATGAACATAATGTAACTTTCATAACATTTAGTCTTTGGAAACTCATACTATGGTCATGTAAAGTTACATGACATGAGAAGAAAATCATATGAAATGGTTACCTAAAGAAGACTTTTGGTAGTGTTATGTGGCTTTGGTTTTTGTTGTAGGTAGAAGTGGTTTTGAAATTATTTTAAGAGAGTTTTGAGAGGATAGTTGGAGAGAGTTTTGAGAGGAGAATTTGATAGAGTTTTAGTAAGAAATTTGTGGGTAGTAATTGTGTGAAAGAAGTGAAAGAGGAGGGGGATATTTATAGGAAAATGTGGAGTGATTTTTGTGTGATTAAAAAAAATAATAATAAAAAAAATTGAGAGGGCATAAGGGGGAGGGGGCGCCGACCATAGTGAGATGAGAGAGAGAGTGTTTTTATTTTTTTGTACTTTGTGGATTAAATGAAGTAATATGTAAGGTAGATGTGAAATAAAATTATGGGAAAGGTAAAAAGTAAATGTTATAGGTTATGGTGTTTGTAAGTGTAGGTGTAAGAAAAAGTAGAGATAAAAGAATAGTATAGAATAGTAATGAATAGTGTAATGTAAAATAGATATGACTAATAAAGTACCGGTAGCAAGAAAAATACGCGTATAATAGCGATATCTATTATTTTTACTTGTCGAAAAATTTTGAAATTGATATTTTTGAAAACCTTATATTTTTACAAGTTTAACGGTATATTCGGAATATTTTGACTATTCCAGGCTTCGGGACACGTTTTTCAAGAATTTTGTCCGATCGTGTTTGAAACGGGTTGCGGTTTTACTAATCTGATCTTTTTACGCTACCTTAGATAATTACGCACTATTCTATATTCTAAACTCCTACTTACTCTCACCGAGTTTCTTATTCGGGATTGCCGGACTTAAGCTATTTCGTATAACTAGGGTTTTGTTGACCTTTAGAGTTTTGGTTGACTTCTGGTTTAGGGTTTTAGGCTAAACCGATTCCAAAAATTTGGGGTTTACACGTATCACCTGACCCATTAGTCCTAGTAAAAAAAAAATTGTATTGTAAATGTATTTACTAAATGTAAACATAGTAACAGGCTAAATTTAAAAAAAGATTGGTAAAGAGAACTTAAGTCTACTAAATCTATTGAAAAAAAAACAATATGTTGCATGGTTTGGATTGATAATCAGGCGGGTGGTCGGGCGGGTAGTCGGCTTGATAGTCTAGTGGGTTTTAGAGCAAACCCTGTAAGGCGGGTTTGGATATAGAAGGAAAACCATACAGGATTATAGGGTTGGGTTCGGTATATCCTATAGTGTAGTGGGTTCGGGTTTGGGTTCATATGACCCACTTGAAACCCGACCCGGTTGCATTCCTTCTAATGATGTATTAAGATTAGGGTGTTATAGATTCAATCTCTATACTAGATACAGATTCTAGAGCAACCATAGATATTGATGTGTTTAAGATGTTGCGTACCATTCATGCAACTTGAGGATATCAAAATTGGTTAGCTTTTCAGTAGTCTACTATTATAAATCTGCCATGTGATGTCACGTCTCAGCTAAATGTAGCTCTAGCTCAAATCTTGTCAAACCCTTAAGCATTTGTATTTTTAAAAGATTGAAATTCCTAAAACAAATAAAAATTATGATCATCATATGTGTCACGCACCCACCCCTGCTTAATTCCCTTTTTTGGGTACTATGGACCTAAGCATGGCTGACGTGATGCTAAGGACACTAGGCCCCCAGTGGCCCTAAGGCACACACCGAAGCACAAGAAGGTATTGTTCTCCACATCCAAGTAAGACTGTAGCTGCAACCTATACGAGTTGAACCCAGGACATGGCCTTTTGTTTGCCTTAAAGGCAAACCACTGGGGGCTTAGTGTCCCTAGTATCATGTCAGCCATGCCTGGGTACCTAAAAAGGGGAATTGACAGGGGTGGAGGCGTGATAACATGGGATAAAAATTAGAAATGCAACCTGGACGGGTTCAGGACAGGTATACTAAAACTTGAACCTAAACCCAAACCCAATACCCAATAGGATTCTTAAAACCCGTCCTAAACCCTATAGGGTTTTTATCCATGAACCCAAAACCCGCTAGACAAACCCTATGGATACCCGAACCCGAACCCGAACTCGAAACCCGATATAAAATTAGAATCATTACACAATAGAATATTTAAAAACGTCATTATAAATGTTTTTTTTTCATCTTTTTCTATTTCTGATCTGTTCCCACTTTATAAGCCAAGAAAAAAACTCTTATAATTACTCATGCAATCCTCTTTATAAAATCCCAACCATTTTCATGGGAAGAAAGTCGTTGGATGAAACAGTGCGGCAACGGGAGTGAGAGGCTTGAATTTGAGGATAGTGAGCCAAAACCAAGACTGAAAGTGGAGACCATATAGTATTAGTCTACTATCCTAGGGTTTTTCACTTTTTCTAAATGATTTAATAAAAAAGAAAAAAAAAATAGCTTTACAATTAATGGAGCATAACTGGTTAATTTTAAAGACTGAAGCTAAACACAATATATATTTATATATTTAAACGGGTTTGGGTTTTCCAACAGGTTTTATACTTGTCCCAAAACCCATCCTAAAACCCTATAGGGTTTTATTATCAATCCCAAAACCCATCTCAACCCTATAGGGTAATATCCTATAGCGTATTTGTTGGGTTGGGCGGGTCGGGTACCCTATAAAAACCCTCTTGCTTACATCCCAAATAAAAATAGCTTGAAAAGTGTAAAAACAATGTATATATATAATTATAAAAAATAAAGTTATCTAGGAGTCATTGCCCCATTCATCATTAGAAGTTCCTATAATTTTTTACTTATTGCCACCTAAATTTTTATCTATACTTCCTTAATTTCTCATCGCATACAAAAATACATAGCATATTCATTTTATATAACAAAAAAATTATAAAATAGATAACATATAAATCATGTATTTATAACCTCTAGATCTTATATATGTATTGATAAGTATATATATAAACATATGTTATAAATATTTGTTATATATATGTATATATATAGATTGTGTTTTATATATCTATATAATATACGTTATATGTAGTGTATATTTTATGTCTACTATATAAGTGACATACATGTATTATATATAAACCACTCACTTTATAAATGCTTTATATGCTATCTCTATTTTAATATAGATATTTGAATGAACCACATGTCTACCATTATTTTTTGGGTTAATGTCGAATTTTGTACCCCAACTTTGCCCAAAAATTCGATTAAGCACCTAAACTTTCAGAAGTTCAATTTTAGTACCTAATTGAACTTTTCAAGGCCAAAATTGGTACCTCCGTCCACTCTGTTAGGTCCGTTAATTTGTGGCATTTTCAGCCAATAAGAATGCGACACTTGTCTTTTTTAATTAAAGAAATTTAACATTTGTACCTCATTGTTTTGTTCTTCTTCTTTCGTGGTTTTTTTTTTTTAAATATCTTCTTCTTCCTTTATTTTTAAACCAAGATAAATTAAAAAAAAAAAAGAAAAAGAAAAACCTAAGTTTAGTTGAACAATTTTTTAAAATCTGTATATAAAACCCGAAAAGTTAAAATTAAAGATCCTGACTTTGTCAAAATATCCTACTAAACCCACATCAAAGCCAAAACATTTTTTTTTATCAAAACCACTTAAAATCTCAAATTGACTAAAATAAAATCAATTTTAATAAAAACCCAACATTTAAGATCCAAACTTTATCTAAAACTTAGATGAAAAACTAAAACTTTGAACTCAAAAGAGATCGTAGAATGACCTCTAAATAAAAAAAACACAGCACTAAAGATTCAAACTTTGTCTAAAACCCAAATGAAAAACCAAAATTTTAAACTCAAAAGGCATAATAGAATGGCCTCCAGATAAAAAACCCAGCACTAAAGGTCCCAAACGATGATTGACTGATAAGGTTGGAAGAATAGCCTCCACATCTTAAGGAAATTGAGATTTCAAACTGTGGGTATAACAATGTCGAGCTCATCTTTCAATAGTGGTGTTGGGGTCACAGTAGAGGAGGCCATTCTTGAGAGAGAAAAAGAGAAAGAGAGAGAGATGGGTTTTGGGTTTTGGATTTTAGAAGAAGCTAAAGAGGGGGTTTTATACCCTGAAAAGAGGTTAAGGTAGTTCATGTAAGAGGCTTTGGTAGAGTTGTAATGATCGGTGCAGGTGTGGGTTTTTAATTTTGATTTTAGCTAGCAGCTTGGTTGTTAGTAGTGTATTAAGGGTCATCGTGGTGTTGAAGGGGAGTAAAGTTGGTGATGGGTGGTTTACATCAACTGACATGGTGTTTTGGTTTCTAGGTTTAATGGTTAGAGTTTGAAGAGGAAGGAAGAGGAGAAGAAGAAGAAGAGTAGCAAGGAGTAGAAGAAGATGAAAAAAAAAAAAAAACGAATGAAGAAGAAAGGACAATAATGGTATGGACTTTTCTTTTTCTTTTTTTGTTATTATATTTATCTAGGTTAAAAAAGACACGTGTCGCATTTTTATTGGCTGAAAAATACCAACATAGACTAACAGACCTAACAAAGGTAATAGAGGTACCTAATTTAGCCTCAAAAAGTTTAATTAGGTACTAAAATTAAACTTTTGAAAGTTCATGTGCTTAATTGAATTTTTGAAAAAAGTTGAGGTACCAAATTTGACATTAACCCTCATTTTTTTAAAGAATTACTAAAATACTAATTATAAAAAAAATAAATACATAATTGTCAACGGCGTATCGCATAAGGGAGTTAAGATACCTGATTTTTAATTGATATCGCATGTACCAGTGTATTATAACAATGTATAAAATTGTTATGTCGCATATCATTTATGTAAGACACACCTTTATTATATCACATATGTATATTGTTATAGTCATATTGCTTTTAGACAATGCGATACTGTAAACCCCTGAAATTTCATAATTCATAGAAAATAATCTCAGAAGTCTAACACCGAAACCGTAACCCTGAAAATCGACCCAAATTAAAATCAAATTCTAAATTAGGTCAAACACGAGAATTCTTAATCTTGAGGAAAAGAGAACTCTCAACACAAAATGAAAAATTCAACTATCAGTCAATTCAATATCCCTACACCAATCAAGTCACCTATCCGATTCCTAAAACGCAAATCAAGACAATATATTCAAATAATGCTCGCCAACGAAATACTAAGACCTTAAATCCTTCGGTGAATTTAGAATCAAAAGTTTCAATTTTCATCAAAAGTCAAATTGAGTCAAGTCATAACCCTAGACTAGGTTAAACGATCCCGAGAATTGAAAACTGCTAAATATAACAAATAAAATGAAATAAACCTTCGACGTTGAACTAAAAATACAATACAGGAAAAACTCCAAAATTATATGAACTTATGAATAACTAAACAAAACCGGAACCCTAAAAGTCAACAAAGCTTACAACAAACCTTATTGTTTAAGATCCGACAATCCTGCGCTATTAAACCTTAAATAACGAAATGAAAATAATTGTTGATAATAGTTTGTAATAATATAGGAAAGCTTAAAAATATCAGATTCGCAAATTTTTAGTGTCCTTCAGATCCGAACGGGATCAATTTTCAAAAACTATGCCCTGGTACACCAGATGAGAAAAATATTCTGTTAATACCAACAAACTCGTAAAAATATAAGGTTTTCAAAAATATCAGTCTTAGAATTTTTTGGTAGTTAAAAATTACAGATATTGCCTTATTACGCGTATTTTTATTACTGCCGGTATTTTATTTGTCTAGTTACTATTCATAGTATTTTTTTATTATTCATTACTATTCCTCTATCTCTATTTTTTCTTTCTTCCTATTCTTACACCTACATACCTATTTCTTACAATTTTATTTTTCCATAAAAATTCTGCACCACATATTACTAAACTTCTCTTACACTTTTCTTCTAAAATTAATTTTTAATTAATTTTCTCTCTCCTTCTTTGCCATTGCTGTCCACCCCTCTCTCTCTTCCCTCTCTAATTATTTTCTTTTTCAATTAATTTAATTACATCTAATTTTCACTCCAAAATTCTATAAATACCCCATCCTCCTTCATTCTTTCACACAACTCATTTCACTATCAAAACTCTTCGAAAATCTCTCCACAAATCCTCTCTAAAAAATTTCTCTCTACTAAAACTCTCTTATACCAATTCTTCACAAAAATCATTCCTTATACACAAACTATCAACTACATATCACTACCCACATAATACCCCATTCATCTACCATCTTCATACCACATAAACACTTTAGGTAAACTTCTTCCAACCATTTATTTACCCATGTCATGTAACTTAACATGACTATGGTGTTGTTTTGAAACTCATATGAGTAGTAAAAGTAATAACATGTTTATGTTTTGTTCTTGTACATGAAATTCAACTTTTATTATGTTCATATATATGTTGATTTTATTGTTGTGATTATGTAAATTTCTTATTCATATCTAATTAAATATATTTATATATTCATATATAATCTTTAGAGTATATAAGCTCACTTGTTATTTACTTATTTTCATGCTTTGCAATTTATTTAATTCATGCTCTTTTAAGACTAGTCTTTCTAGTCTTAGACTTGTCCATATCAAGTCAAAACAACCTTTTCTTTATTTTCTTTTTTCTTTTTGGGACTAGTCTATTCTTAGTCCCGAGATGCCTTAATGAAACTAAGGCTCCCAATACTTGACCGAGATACCTTGATGAAGCTAAGGTTCTCAATACTTGATATTTTTATTATCTTGCTTATTATTATTATTTGTTTCTAGTATTTTCTCATATTCTTATTATTTTACATGCTTATAATACTTGCATCTACATAATGATATTGTCTCAACTTAATTTAAAAGTAGAATTTTACTTTATTAAAGGAACTTAAAATTAAATTTTCTATTATGTGACTTAAATAATGGAGTTATTATCAACAACATAGAAATAGAGTAATACAAGTTTTCTCAAATAACAAAGATAGCTTTACTAAGAAAACATAAGAAATAAAAACTTTCTTTTCATAATATGGTAACCTAATTTTTAGTAAAATAATTTGTTAGTATTCAAAGTTTTCACAAGAAGATTAAGATTAAACTCTTTTCAACTCCATAACAAAATCAAAAACCAAACTAATTTTCAAAGTTAAGATAAAAATCAACCTATAAAGTTATAAACCTACTTAGGAAAAATAACGATTTTCAAGTTTCTAACAAAGGAACTTATTTTCAAAGAATACAAATATAATAAGGTCAAAAACAAAGAATTTTATCAATAAAGAGAATTCTTTTCAAATAAAATTTGTAGAGAAAATAAAAAACCAAGTTTTAGAAAACAAGAACTTATATTTTATACAAGAAATGTAAAAAGAAAAGACTCATTTTCTAAAACCATTCTAAATGCAAATTTATAAATAGGTTATTAACAACTTAATAGACCTTTGATAGCTTTGATCTTTTATCACTAGAAGTAGAAATTATAAAAGACCAAAGTTAAAAGAAAATTTACTTGTTTTGGAAAAAGGAATGAGGAAATAAAAAAAAAAAAATACTAATTTATAATAACGTAGGAAAATATAAAATTTCTTCAAAATACTTGAAAAAGAAATTTGTCAAGTTAAGTTTTAACACTTCAAAATGAATTGTTTTATGGAATAAATTGTTGAGACACTACCACTAGAATTTTTTGCATATAAAGTGAGCCTATCTATATATTAAAGGGATTTATCAATCATATATATATATATATTATCTATATTTTTATCAAAGAATTTTTGAATGAAGTTGAGTTGGAAAATTGTTTCGCAAAATTTAAAAATATTCATTTTATATCTGTACCTTACGGTTTCAGAACCCAATTAACCTTATATGACAAAAATAACCTTAGAAATGGATAGATCTTTTCGAATAGGTAGAAAACGGTATATTATATGGGAAATTCTGACTTGAAATGAGCAAGTTATGACCATTTTAAATTGGAATTTCATTCTATGCGATTTTGATGAACATGGTGAAATAAAATTAGAAAGTTTAAGTAAAATTTCTACGAAATACTCATCCCAAGTATTTTTTTTGTCTAGATGATGAAGGATACGAGATTACCTTTCTTGAGGATTGCTACGACTAAGAAGATTACGAAATAGACGGGTGAGTTATTATTCTTAATTTCGTTACCTTGCTTGTGCTTGTAAACTAGTGGCATTAGCATACTAAGAAAAGATAAAAATGGACATGTACGGGGAATTCGGGGATATGTATATATGTGATTCTATGCTTATGTGTGAAATGAGAATTAAGAATATCACAACTTCAAATTGTTTGTTTAAGTGTTTTGTTTACTTACTTATATGATTACTTATTGCTTTCCAAATTGATTGATCGCCCCCTAAATAAAACTTAATAAGGTTTGACTTAAGAAAAATAAAACGCTCACGCATAGCATCCATCGAGTCACATCTCTTTCGGAAGGCTGTTACTTCTACGCGTAGAGTTAGATTGGCTATTATCATGGTAGGACATGGGCCATGTTCTTTCCTAGAGAATCCAAATTGCCCGAGAAATGCGATTTTAGGTTCGGAGCCGAGCTAATTGAACCCTTTGGGTGGGGACCTGGGGACTAGTAGTAGAAGGTCGCGGATCTTCATCACCAATTCCCTAACCTTCGATACGGAGGGGTAAATCCATTATATATATGGTTTCTGGATAACTATATATATTTGTGTAATCACATGATTGTTGCATTGTATACATAGCATATATGTGTGAAAATTTAAATGAACTTGTTTGAAACCATGGTGCGAATAAAAAGGAATACCTCATTAAGCTAGTTGTAAGCTTATATCCTTATAGATTTTGTTGAAACAGGTATACCCATGGCTTAAATCGAAGATCATGTGAAAACCTCCTAATTTTTGTGATTGATTTAGCTTAAACCCTAAATTTGAAAGTCAACTGGAAACCCTAAAGTCAACAAAACCCTAGTTAGACGTAATAGTTTAAGTCCGATAATTCCGTATTAACAACCCTAAGACAGTAAGTAAGAGATTAGTATGTAGAATAGTTTGTAATTACATAAGGAAGCTTAAAAAGATCAGATTAGTAAAACCACAAATCGTTTTGAATCCAAACAGATACAGTTCTTGAAAAACTTGTCTCGGGGCTCGGAATAGTAAAAATATTCCATATATACCATTAGACTCGTAAAAATATAAGATTTTTAAAAATACCAGTTTTATAATTTTTTGGTAAGTAAAAATATCAGATATCGCAATTATACGTATATTTTCTTACTACTGGTACTTTATTAGTTATATCTACTTTACATTACACTATTCATTACTATTCTACACTATTCTTTTATCTCTACTTTTTCTAACACCTATTCTTACACCCTATACACCTATTACCTTTACTTTTTACGTTTTCCATAACTTTATTTCATATCTACCTTACTTATTACTTCATTTAATCAACAAAATATACAAAATAAAACTCTCTCTCTCTCTCTCTCTCTCATGTAAGTGGCCAACGCCCCTTGTCTCTCTCTCTCTCTCTCATTTTGTTTTATTTTTCCTTTATTTAAATCATACCAAAATTCACTCCTCATTTCCTATAAATATCCCCCTCCTCTTTCACTTCTTTCATACAATTACTACCCACAAATTTACTATCAAAACTCTCCAAAATTTCCTCTCAACACTCTCTCAAAACTCAAAACACTCTCAAACCATTTTCCACATACACAAAACTCATTCACACATAATATCTCAAAATACTCTTTAGGTAAAATTTTCTTTACCAAATTCTTTTTCTCATGTCATGTAACTTTACATGACCATGGTGTGAGTTTCCAAAAACTAAATGTTATGGAAGCTACACTATGTTCATGTATTGTTCTTGTTCATGAATATCTATTTATGTTTATGTTGTTACTTTACTTTGTTCATATTACTATTGTTATTATATCAAACTATGTATTATTATGTATCTACATATATATATATATATATATATATATTCTTTAGAGCATATAAGCTCACTTGCAATTTATTTATTTTTATGCAAAAGTAATTTATTTATTTCTTCCATTGCAATTTATTTATCTCTTGCTGTTTTAAGACTAGTCTTTAGTCTTAGACTTTTCCTCATCAAGTCAAAACAATTTTCTTTCTTTTAATTCTTTCTTTTAATTCTTTCTTTTTGGGACTAGTCTACTTTTTAGTCCCTGGAGCCTTGAAGAAGCTAAGACTCCCAATACTTGACTTTATTTATTATCTATGTTATTTTTGCTTATTATTATTCCTCATAATCATGCCTATTAAGATTGTTGTCCAAGTCTTTAAGGCTCCAATTATACTTTGACAAAAAGGAGATTTTTCACTTACGAATGATTTTATATGAAATGTAGAATCTATGGTTTAAAAGTAAATTTATTCTTTTCCAAGTTTTAGGAAGAACTCACCACAATCTTAAAAATTACTTTTGTTTTGAAAAAGCTTTTTAAATCATTTCTATATTATTTTGTTTTCTTAAAAGAAGATGATCGTGGTACTAAAATATTTTTCATAAAAACATGATATAAGGAAACCCCTTAAAATGAAAATGAGAGTTTTGAAAATCAAGATTTTTCAAATGAATAGTCAAAGAGAACAAAATAGGAAAAATAACACTAATATTAAGAATTTAGAAAAGAAGAAATTTATTTTTATCAAAAAGTCATTTAGGAAAATAGTAAGATAAACATAAAGTAAATCTTTGAAAAAAAATGAATCAAAATAATCATTTTAAAGGATTTACAAAAGGGATTTCTTGTAAATTATGGTTTTCTACACTCTTAATTAACATTGTTTACTCAATAATTTGGTTAGACAACAAACACTTGAGCATGGATAAAATATGAGCTATGTATCTATGAACAATGAATTTTTCAACTATATATAGATAACTAAGTATTTATCAAAGCAAGTTTTGAATGATTTCATGTTTGAAACAAAACGCTTTTGGGTTAGGAAAATTCGTGGTGAATCTAATCGTCACTGTTTTGGAGTCTAGATGATCTAGTTTGATGAAAATAGTTTTAGAAATGGATAGATCTTTTTGACTAGGTAGAAATCAGTATATTATATGCGCAATTCCGAGTTAAAATGACCAAGTTATGGCCATTTTAAATTAGAATCATCATTTATACGAACTTTGACGTTCTTATGTCATAGTTTTGTCAAATCTCAAGAAAGTTATCAAGAAATACTCATTTTGGGTATTTTCTCTTGACTAGGTGATTTCGAGGAAGAATACTAGTACCCGAGGATTATTACGACTAATTGGATTATTTGAACGAGTCATCCATTTAGAAGAAGTGTCGACATGGCAACGTGAGTTTATTTCCTTAAAAGGCTTACTTGATTGTGCTTGTAGATCAGTCGCAATAGAATTAAGGAAAGATAAATTGATATGTATGTAAGAGTTGTTGAAAGTATTTTAAAAATATCAAGACGAGAATTGATTGTAAGTAATTGTTTGTTTTAGTATAGTACTTGATATGTATGAATTTCTATGATCACCTTAAAATTGTTAATAATAATGCTATGATATTTTAAATAAATTGATTCATGCATACCACAA
Source organism: Combretum micranthum (assembly GCA_024138025.1). NCBI lineage: Eukaryota > Viridiplantae > Streptophyta > Magnoliopsida > Myrtales > Combretaceae > Combretum > Combretum micranthum. Next base: position 847,526 of record JAMXBD010000197.1, on the reverse strand, counting down.
AATGAGTCACATTACATAGGTTTTTTATCCTTGGGTGAGAAGGATGGTAGGTCGGTCGAAAGCAACACTTAACGGTTTTGATTGAAAGCGATTGCTTAGCAACATGGATTTAATCAAATGCTTGGCGGAAATCCGGAAGCATGGCTCAACTTGAGTAGACTTAATATGCTTGGCGGTATTGATCGAAAGCATAATTTAACTAAAACTACTCGTTTTGAGGTTACGTATTACTAAACCCTTATTGGAGGGCGTAAATCTATTCAATATATAGTTCCCGGAAAACTATATGCTTTGTTTGCTCACGTGTATGTTGCATCACACTTGATTGCTTAAATAACTTGTTTGAATTTTCACCACACAAGAAGTTTACTTATGAAAATAATTTTCACTAAGCCTATTAGCTTATACCCCTATAGATATCTTTTGCAGTTTATCTATTTGTGGTTGAGGTCACGTGGACCTTACAACCAGGTATTTCCCTTTTTTATTAAGGAATTTGTAGATGAAGTTTAGTGTTGGATAAGGTGTAGACTTCATATGAATTTCCTTGTAATAGATTATTGAGCTGGGGAATGCCCCTAAGACCTGTAAGACTATTGTTATAAATAAATATTATGAATTCTCTTTTCTTAAGTTGTTGTTGTATCTTCTTAAGCTTCATAATTCCATGTATGGTCCTCTAAAATTGTGAGAGCACGCCTTACACTTAATATCGAAGTTTTTGGGATTGATTAAGGTTGTTATGCTTAAGCTTTAATATTGAGTGTGGCGGACTGTTACGTTTAGGGTACCCCTTGGGGAGTGACATCATGGCATTAAGGAAGTTATGGAAGGAGGTTAGACTTTTATGAAGGCATTGTGAACATAGGGTGAAGTTATCTTGTAAGATTACTTATATGTAATGTATGCTATGTTAGTGTTTTGAAAATTCTAAGAAGTATATTTATTTTGACTTAAAGACAATAGAGAGATATGCCCCTAAGAATTATAATTTACCATATTTATGTTGTATGTTAAGTATTCTCCTTGTTTTGTAACTTAATTATTATCAATGTAAATTGTGCTACTCCGATGCGTCCCCTTGGTTGTGATGTACGCCTTGTATATGATATGGAAGCCTTTGTGTGACTGAGATAGTTATTCCTAGGCTTAAGTATTGTGTACGACGGACTACCACATTTAGGGTACCCCTTGGAGCGTGATAGATACCCTTGTAAATTTATTGTTGCATGTAGGTAATGAGATATAGCGTTGGTATTCTTATATATATATATTTCCATGTAATTTGTATTTTTTGTAATTTTTTTTCAAATGATTTGGTAAATAGAAAATTATCTCATAACATATATATTATATAGTTACAACCAATATATTTTATTATATGTGTTATATCTATACATATATTTGTTATAGATATCAATTTTACACGCTATATGATATATATATTGTGTGTATGTATATGTATATATGCTATATAGGTAGCAAATAATTCAATTGCATATTAAAATATACACTATATATTTTTTATTTGTTAAACAAGATCTATAATTTATATGTGTTATATGTTTATTCTATCTATAATTTATAATATGCTATACATATATATAGTTTGTTTCTTATATTGATAGTTTTGTCATTTTGTAACTTAGTTAAGGGTAATAGTATTATATTTTAATGATATAAGAATATAAAACAATAAATTATAATTTAATGGGTTCATGGGTTAAAATCGAACCTATTAACATACATCTGTTAAATAAAAAAAGTATGAGTTCTAAACCTGAATTTGAGCATGTTTGAAAATTCATGTCATTTTCAAATTTGGCTAGTATATTATTCGTGTCAAGTTTTACTTACCAAAACTCTTTTATAATCGTATCATGTCATATCAGGGTTCACGAATTAATTTCTAAATTGCTAACATTGATTGTAGGTTATAAGGGGAAGTGACTACCAAGAAAGAAAAAGATCAGGCTGGTCTAGATTTAAATACGGTTTTAAATAGATAGTTAAAGACTATTTGTCCTCCAACTTGTATTTTATTTTATTTTATTTTTCCTTTTCTTAGGTTATTTTAGTTGGTAATATTTTCACAATAAATGTCAAAATCATACTCTATTCGTATCGATGTATGGGTTGATAATCTTAGATGGTTCTTTTGAGTTAACTTGTGCATGAAATTGTTTTTGTGTAGACTTTAGTAGAATTGCTAATACACATTGAACTTGGTAGAATTTTACATTTTTAATCGAGATTACAAATTTTACTTATTTCAGTTATAAGGCTAAATAAATACAAAATACAATCAGGTTTTTACATACCTATCAATTATTAGAGTGCTATATTTTCTTTCTTATCCTATTTTAATTTCATTTCTTCTTTCTGTGATCTCTCCCTCTTAGTTCCTTGTTCAATGTTTATATCCTTCATTTAAGTTCAAATTTTGGTTACAAAGTTTACAAAGGAACTTACTTACTTAATTTATATATTAAGAATTTAAGATGAGTTATAAGATTTGATTCTTTTTAGTTCATACATCTTTAAAAACATAATAACAAAAAATAACCTGGTGTTGACTCTATTTACCCTTTTTACATAAATGTTAGTTATGGGTCAAAAGTAATTTATAAATAAAATATTAGCTTCATAATTTTTTTCATATCTATCTCAAGTTTTTATATACGGTTACCATAAGTATATTTATAGTTTTTCAAAACTATTATGTATAAGTAGTATAAATTTACTTTTCTATGTTTCAATTGTATGCTCCAATTATATGTTTCGATTATTTTTTATGTTTCAATTGTATGTGTCTATAGTTTTCTATGTTATCATTATACATTGTGATTCCTTCTAAATATTCTATATAGAATTATAAGTTTAATAACTTTGCTCCTGTGAAATAGTTGCACTAAAGACAGACAATGGGGCATATCGTGCCAAAGTTTGCATTGTTATAGATAATATTAGAGCAATGCATTAGCTAGATTTGGGGGAGTTAAGTGTCATGTAGAGGAAATGCCATAGTACTTAGGCACCTCTTGAGCCCATTAGGGAACACTTTTAACGTCCCACTTGTTTGGTCTGGTCTTGGACTTGTGTAACAAAACTGATAAGAACATTAGCCTTGTAAGTAGAAGAGATTGTGACATCTCTCTTGTAGATTGTACTTAAACTCTTATCATCATGACATTTTTTGGTGTAATAATTTCAAATTCACAAGAATTCCAAAGTTAAGCATATTCAATTGAGAGCACTTTCATGATAGGTGACTTTGAATAAAGCAATTGTGTTAAAGAAAAAATTTTAATATTTCGTGTGAGAGTTTAGTTTTTTGCATTTGCCTTTCACATATTTTTCTAACCCCTCTTTCTTTCTTATTTTTGCATTTGTTATTTTATATGTTATGTAATTAGATTCTAAAGCTTTAATTTGGATGCGGTTTAATAAATCACTTAGAAAATTTATTAGATGACTCCATCAACCCTATATGTATCAGAAACCCCGATATAGTTACTAAAAGCAATACTTTATTCAATTCGATATGACAAAAGCAAATTAAGGCAGCCTTAAAATGAGTAATACCAAATAAAAAAATCAAAATCATAAACCTTAGGGAAACTAATAAAAAATTTAAAGAATTTTATAAGTACTAAAACCTAATAAAATCATTAGAGGTGAACTCGATAAATTGCAAATTAATAATTACTTAAATATTTTATCTAGATAATAACAATGTTGATAAATTCAAGGATTATGCTAAACAAAATAACAAAACAAAGATTCATGGACACTAAAATAATCTTTCATGAAAATTTAGTTAAAATATTAACTTGGTTTTAACTAAGAAATTTTATTTGAACCAAAGTTAACTAAAAATCTAAATGTACCTAATGTACCTTTGTAATCGGCCATGATCATTAATTCTATCCAACTACACTTTCCATTAACTAGCTTAAATTACTTTCAATAGCTTACACCATTAATCATCGAAGCATAACAATTATACTTGCAAGTACAAATCATTACCTAAATATTAAATCCTAGAGACAATAGGCATTATGGACAAGGAAACAAGCAATTTAAATCATGACTTCTTTGCCTTAAACTCCCATCACATGCTGACTATGATCATAAAAAAAGAAACGCCCCACCCCTTACCCTATATATGTGTGTATATATATATGTATATATTGAGCATCTTTCACTCCCTCTCATTACCCTTTCCATTTTCCATACAATTCCCTTTAGCATTTCCCTCTTCTTCCCATAAAGTTGCTCTAGTCGAGGCAAGGATTACATTGCGTCAACTTCTTCTTTTCATCCCTTTCCATTTCCTTTCTTTGCATCTCCTTCCTTTGTTTTTCTTATAACAGAAAGAAGAAGGGTAAATTGATTGCTTTTTAAAAATTTTTGAACTTAGTGAAATAAACCTTTATATACAAATTTCCCCTCAAGCTTACTTAGTATAATGATATGATAATGCCATTTAAACAAATTAAATAAAAAAAATAAATTACAAAAAGGTAAAAAAGACCTGAGATTTATAGAGGTTCCTTATTATGAGTCAATCCTCTCTTTACCTTGATTTACGTAAGTCTTTATAGACATATGCAACACACTTAGTAAAACTATAAGGCAACACTTTACCTTTTTGTTATGATTAAAACTTAATAAGAGAACTTAATAGGAACCACAAAGATAGCTACCTTTTCCATCCTCTCAATCGAAGATCACACACATTGGTCTTGTTTGATCTCCAGCAAAAGCTTTCCCTATTGCCGGGTGTAAATCCATCTCCAGATTCAAGCTCTAAAATGCAAGAATGTACACACTTAGAAAGTAATGCACAAGATACAACAAGAATGATTTAGATAATATTATATGTAAAGAATATGATAGATATCTTTATCTCAAGTGTGATTCTATATAACTTAAGAAAAACATATCAAATAATTTATTCACAATAAAAGCAAATGTAAATATATATGAGTATAATAGATAGGTAAATAAGCAGTGAAAATGTTATTTAATGACACTTATATACATAAAAATATATCTATATAAATGTAAAAATACTATATTATATCTACATTGGGGAATATAAACATTTAAATAATTGTTCTTATAAACTAAAATTTGGAAAATACAATACAATTATCTAATGAAAGCAATTAAGAGGCATTTGAATAAAAAGTATTAAATTGTATTGATTTACATGTCAAAGGCCTAAAAAGACACCACATCTAGAAAGTGCACAAAAAATTGCAAGAAAATGATTATAAATTTGCAAAAAAAGGATTTAAATGAGAAAGTTCTACCTAATTTAAATTTGGACAGTGAAAACTACAGTAGAACAAAACTATACTATAGCTTGGTTTAGGAAATAGCTCAAGTGACCTTTTTCCTATAGAAACTTTATTATTCTAGTTATATTTAGGCAAGTATGAGTCCGATTCAGATCTTTTTAAAGATTGCTTTGACTAGACTTTTATTATGGTAGAGTGAGTATTCAATTTATGATTATCGTATTTGCTTGTGCGTGTAGTTAGTAGATTATATTATATGTGAACACATGCATTGATTGTGAAAACACTGCAATTATATGACAACTCAATGTTTGTTGCATATAGTATAGCAATGCAAGTGTCTGAATTAATCTTGCTTTACAGTCTCAAACAAATAAAAAATCAAGCTTAAGTTACCTAAATGAATTCAGAAGAATTTTTTTTTGAATTAATATAGAATAATAAAAACAAAATAAAAGTATTGTTTCTTATCATTAATTATATTCTTAATACTTATTATATTATAATTAATAATTCTTTCTATTTTAATTCACTTATGAAAAAAAGAAGAAGAAAAAAACTGGAACTGGAGATTGTTATTCAATAGATTTTTATGCTGTAAATGGCATAAAGAGTTTTATCCGTTTGTATCTGTAAAAAATCCTTCATCAAAAGAAAGAACGTGTTATATATCACCAGTACACAATGGATGAAGTAGGTTATAATTAGGGTTATTATGGTACCTCGAGCCTTGTTCTTTGTACAAGGAACTAACTCATTCAAGCAGCAAGGTCTAAGGAGTAGAGACCTAGCTAGAGTTATTGTTATGGGCATTGGATGTACCCTCCGTGCTTGTCCAGGATCAATGGTTTATGTTTTCAAAAGTGTTTTTCAAAATATTTCTACTTTACTTATTCGTGTCATGTTAAGCTGGATCTCCATGATGCGTGAGCTTTTCTTTTCGATTTTCCATTTTTCTTTAGGCTATCCAACGTATAGCTATTTGTGTGATCCTATAATGAAGGCACCTAGATGCTAATGGTAATTAATCGACTTTCCAACTCATGATACGAAGGAGGTAAATATGTTCTATATGTGGTTATCGGGTGACTATATATATGTGCGACACTCATTTGTTTGACCATGCGTGACATATGCTATATTTATATACTTGCTTGCTTATTATGTGAAAGATAGGAAATGGGAATACCATTAGGTTCGATGTAGCTTACATCCTTATAGTGCTTTGTTTTTGTAGGATAGGTTATAGGTTACATTAGGTTGATCGAAGGTCCAAGTTAGTATGTAATGGGAGCAATAGGATGAGAGAGCTTGGATGGAGTGATCCTTTCATTTGATCCTGATGAACCAAGGGTGGTTATTGTCATGCCCCAAAGAATATCCCAAATGTGATAGTCTGTAATACTCAATATTAAAACTTAAGTATGACAACCTTAGTCATCTCAAAGGCTTCGATACCGGGTGTAAGGCATACCTTCACAATCATAGAGGACCAACTTTGAAAAAAGTTATTTAAGAAGACATTCATATAGCAATTAAGAATGAAAATCATAACATAAGCATCTTAAATCTAGAAATATAAAGGTCTACAAATTATCAAAGGGGCATTCCCCCACCAAAAGATAAAGTCTATTCAAAATAAATACATTAGAAATTTACTTATAAGTTTAAGTCTACAACTAGTGTTTGACTTCATCCAAAAACTCCTTAGTCCAAAAGGTAGTACCCGAGAGAAATATCCCCGGGGCATCAACCATAGGTAGGTGTGTGCAATAGATATCTATAACGGGGTAAGTTTCTTGCTTAGTGAAAATTAATTCCACAAATAAAGTACTCAGGCAATCAATATTCATACAAGTTATATAGATAAGCATATGAGATGCAATCAAACACGTGAGAAAACAATACATATGATTTTTTGGGAATTATATGTTAAATGGATTTACCCCTCCATTTAGGGTTAGCTATTTCGGGCAACAAGGCCATAGTTTGCAAATGAAGTTTTTGTAGTTTTTATACGAGCCACTACTAGCTGTTAGAATGTAGTTGTTTTGGGTGTCCACCCACCGTTTTATTATGAGCGATCATTGCCATAGAGTAGAATTTCAGGTTCTACGGGCCTCATTACTATGCCATTGTCCCACCAAGGGTATAGTAATGAATGCAATGTGACTTATTATGTGTTATACATGAATCATTTTATTTAAGTAATCATAGCATAATATTAGATATTTTAAAAGTGACCATAGAGTTCGCAGACAAATCATTTCTATACTAAATCATACAATAATCAGTTAACAATTTCCGCTTTGATATACTTAACATAATTTCAATATATAAATAAGGTATATGCGCTATCATGTTTTTATCTTTTCCTAGTTCTAGTGCCGCTAAACTACAAGTAAGAATATAAGTATAAAAATGTAAGAATTTAAACTCACTCAGCCATGACAGTAGATAGCTTCTAGTCAAAATAGTCCTTTGGGTAGGGAAGCTTGGCCTCCACATCACCTAAACAAGAGAAATACCAAAAAAGAGTATTTCTTGGAAGTTCTACTTAAACTTGTAATTTTTTTTCACTAAGTTCGTCAAAAATCGAGTAGAGTAAAATTCCAACTTAAAATGACTATAACTTACTCATTTTAATTGAGAATTTTGTATATTATACATCATTTTCTATCTACTAAAAAATATCTATCTATTTCTAAGGTTATTTTCTTCATAAAAGGTCATTTAGGTCTCTAAAAGATACGGTACAGAATCAATACGAAAATCCTAGCCTTTAAAACATGATTTTTATAACTTTATATCAACCAAAAATCCCATAGTAATTATGTAAATATATATGTATATATAGTTGAAAAATCCTTTTAATACATATATAACTCATATTATACATATGATTCTAATGATGTTGTTTTAACTAATGATTTTTCATCAAATGATCTTGTCTTGGTAGTTGAAAAAGTAAACTTTGACAAAATTATGTTAAGTTGTTTGGAAATAAAAATAAAGATTTTTAAGTCATTAAATATGTGATATAAATTATTTTCCTTAATTCTTAAAAGATAATTTTTGATTAAAAAACTTTAGTCTTTCTAAGTTATTCTCAAATTTTATTCCCTAGGTATACTTTACTTGGTGAGTTGATTTTTAACTTATTTTCTAAAGCTTGTTTTGGTCTTTGTACTTCCTAAAAATATTAGTAAGGATTTTATAATCAAGTTTTAAAGAAAATTCCTTATAGAAAAGTATTATCAACCTTAAGGTCTTTAATGATAGTTTGAAAAGAAAATAAAGAGTTCCTTAGTTGCTTCTTGTATAGGCCTTGTGTGTTAACAACACTAGAATGTATGGTGATTCTTGTCAAAAATCTTTTGCAAAGTATTTGGTTGAAATAAAATTTTAAATCTTAATGAAACTTTTCTTTAAGTGGCAAAACTGCATTTTCAAAGTGAGTTGAGCTTGTTTTCTTTTATTTTAAGAAAGAAAGAACTTTTTATTTCTATTAAGACAACAATCAATATGATCATGTATGAACAATGAGTATGTAGCTAGTAACATAATAATAATAATAATAATAATAATAATAATAATAATAATAGGAAAAATGAGAAAATATAAGGATATATCAAGTATTGGAAATCTTAGCTTGATTTCAAAGCTTTTGGACTTAGTCATGGGTAAGTCCAAAAAGAGAGAGAGAGAGAGAGAGAGAGAGAGAAAAGAAAATCATTTTGACTTGATAAGAACAAGTCTAAGATTAAAAAGACTAGTCTTAATATTAAAGCATAGAATAAATAAATAAATTACAAAGCATAATAAAAAAACGGTTATGTTAGTGAGCTTACATGCTCTAGAAAATATATATAGATACATGAATATATATAATATAATATAATATAGGAGTTAGATTAGAACAATAATAATAGCATATAACATAATGACAATAATAAAACAACACAATAATAAAATATGATTTATTCATGAACAAGAACAAAATATGAACATAGTATTGCTTCTATAACATTTAAATGTTTAAGAAACATACACCATGGTCATGTTAAGTTACATAACATGGTAAAAAATTATAGATAAGGAATTTACCAAAGATAGAAATATGGATGGTAGTTAAAGAGAGTTTTTTTTTTTTTTTTTTTTTTTTTTTTTTTTTTGTAATATGTGGGTAGAAGAAATATGGGAAGTATAGAAAAGTGAAGAGATATTTGGAGAGAGGATTTGAGGAGTGATTTTGGGAAAGTCTTGTTAATGTAAAAGAGTGTGTGAAAGAAATGGAAGGAGATAATGTATCTAAATTGTGTGAATTAAATAAAATGAAAAAGAAAAAAAAAGTATATGTGCATGTGTGCAAGCATGGTCGGCGTGAATGAGAGAAGAGAGAGAGAGAGCGTTTTGATTTGTTTTGTATTTTTGTTAATTAAATATAATAATTTGTAATGTATGATGTGATTAAAGATGTATGAAAAAAGTAAAAAGTAGGAAATATGTATGGTGGAGTGTAAGAATAGGTGTAGAAAAAGTAAAAAAGGATGAATAGTATAGAATAGTACTATGAATAGTATATAAGACAAATTAATACCGGTAGTAAAGAAAATACGTATAATTAAACTATATATAATATTTTTAGATACCGAAAAATTATAAAACTGATATTTTTGAAATCCTTGTATTTTTATGAATTTAATGGTGTTATCAAGATATTTTTACCGTTCGGTGTATCAGGGCATGGTTTTCAAAAATTGATTCCGTTCGGATTTGAAATATAGTAAAAATTAACGAATTTGATATTTTTAAACTTTTTTATATTATTTTGAACTATTATCCACGATTATTTCAATCCTATTGTTTAGAGATTAAGAGCACGGGATTACCGGATCTAAATCTACTTGGGTTTGTTATGGATTTGTTGACTTTAGGGTTTCCGGTTGACCTTCAGTTTGGGTTGAAACATAAATTGTAGGCTAAAATCTAGGGGCTTACAGTTATAATCTTATTTTGATGAGAAAATATATTGCACAAATGTTCCTTAACTTAGTTAAGCTACATTTAATAAGCAAAACTTGTTTTTGATGTGTTTAAGCTTTAATATGTGTGTATATGTTTGTGTTTGTATGCGTATTATTCTCTGCAAATTGTGTAGGAACAAATTAAGTGCCATAGTTTTGATCACGACCTTGATTGTGAACTTCACCGAGGGCTTGATTGGTCCAATCGAAGTGTAAATCTAAGGCGTGACAAGTAGAACAAAACAAAATGCACAGACTTGGTTGCGGGTCACTTCGAGGGCTTGACAAATTTAACTCCAAGTCACTACAAGTATAAATCTCAGGATTTAATGAGCACATACTTGGTCGTGGGTAATTCAAGATACAACGAGTTTAGGACGCGATAGGTCTAGGGCACGACAATTTAAATGATAGTCGTTGTAGACTTTCAAATTCGACCGTTGGAGGTTCTTTTGGGGGAAAATGACTATGTTTTTAAAGTTGCTATATATAGAATGTTTTGGAGTGATTTTCACAAGAGAGCAGAGCCTAATATGATTAGATTATGTGAAAATACTCTCTCAATTCTTATTTGTTTTTGTTAAGTGAATAATATCATTCGTGAGATTAGTGAACTAATATTGTAAGGCACAATTTACATGTTTTGTATGAGTATTTTAGCGAAGTCCTCCTGTATTTGAGGCATTAGGTGGAGTCCTCATGTGTTGAGGCACTTATGTAAAGTCTTATGTGTGTATAGGCATTAGGTGAAATCCTTAGTTGTGAGGCATTTGTGAAGTCCTTGTGTTGAGGCAATGTGAAGTCCTTTTTGTGAGGCATTTGTTTTGTGTTGAATGAAGTGTGAAGTCTTCCTTAGGTGAGGCAAATTGTAGACCAAGGAGACTAGAAGGTGTGCCAATTTCTATGTTAAATCTGGTGTAATCTTTTCCTTCCATTATCTTTTTATTATTATTTTTTTAATTGTACATAAAAGGATTAAAGAGATAATAGTTGATTAAGTGAGCTTAAGATTGGTTTAGAAACCTGCCTTGTAGCTTCTGCTTCTACATGCATGTATGTGTAAACAAGCCTAACTGCGCTTTAATAACTTTAATATTTTTAACAGTTCCATTTTGTAAAGACTCGAGTTCATTATTTGTGCTCATATTTTTTAATACTATTATAGTACTATTATATCTACGTAGGCCCATGACCCTAAAAATTTAATTGCTTGTATTTTGTTATCATGCCACTATCATCTACTGCTCAATATTATCTAAGTATTTGACAAACTCCAATAGCATCCCTCTTTAGATGGATTGTATGCCTTACAAACTAATTTAGAAGCCTATTAATGACATGGGCATCAATCTTAGGATTTTAGCAATAAAGAGAAACAAATGATTAATTGTTAATTTAATGGCTTAACTAACTTCTCTTCATTTGCTAGAGATCTCATATTTATAGCTTCTTCAAACAATTTAGTTGTTGGACATTTTTACTCAAAAATTGCCTTTGCATTAAATGTTGCAACGACTATATTTGTTAAATAGTGTCTGGATGCCACATGTTACCATCAGGGCACCACTTTCAAAACAAGCACAAAAAGTTATAGAACTTGTTAACATTTGGATGCCATACCTTGGTGTCCGAGCGTTAGCCCACTGCACCAGGATTAGAAACTTTCTGATCATGTGAAAAATGCTTAGAGCCTAGACAACTACCCTTAGTGATTACACATTTAGCGAAATCATAGGACAGTGGAATGTTGGTGGTGGTTATTAAGGACGTGGGGCAGACTCACTAATCTACATTTAATTGTGTCTCCTCCTAGACAGTTAAGAAGAATGCACTAAGTGACCCTAGGTCAGGATTCGTTTGATCATAACATTTGGTAGGTTAGGTGCAAGCTAAGGGAGTTACTATTCCTGTGAGATTCTAAGGAGAGTTGAAGTAGGTCGTGCTTGGGCTTAATGAACCTACCGAGGTGAGCAATAAATCAATCGAGTTTGAAAGGTTTTGTGGTTTATATTTAACCATCAATACCAATAAATGCAATTTCAATTTTTTTATTTAGAGAGCATGTCATAGGTGTGATTTTTTACATTGTTAAAAAATGCATTTATAATATTGATTAGTGCATAAATTACACACTTATCCTCTACTAAATCACTCATATTCATGCATTTTTCATGAGCTTTTAGTGCCAATATGACCTAAAAGTGAGGAATTACATGTTTTATAATCAAATTTTGCATAAGGAGTTACAAAGAGATCAAAATGAAGTTTCCAAGAACAAATTCATTTACATATTAGTTGATCATCCAGCTATCTTGGAAGAAATGCTATATTATGGAATGTTATTTTGAGTTTTGCAATAGCAATGATGTTTCCAATGCATTGTAGTTATGAATTCAATTCAAAGTCATCTAATATTTGTGTTTCACATATGATGGTAGCAACCAAACTAAGCAAATTGGAATTTTGCAGCAAGCATAACAGCTGTAACTTCAAGTCCAATATTGTAGCGGACCCAAGAAGGACAAATTTGTCCATGTCAAACACATGCACAACAGAGCAGCTAGAGGAGGGCTCATGTTTGCTAAATTGAACACCCATCGGTTGCAACAAAGAGCCTTAAAGGTTCTCTGAGTTGGACGCACTTAGAGTGCCCACTAACACCAAAGCACCCATTGGACTGATCATGAGCGCCTCTATCTTGAAGCAACAGAGTTCTCAAAACAAATTAACTCGAGTGCTTAGTGGAGAGCACTATAGTAGCCGAAGAAGCACCAAATTTGGGCATGTTGAGCCAACCTCAAATGCTTAGCAAAAAATAGCCACCTACCTCAATTCTCACATGAGCACCCTTATTTAAGCAAACAACAAACTCCATATATAACCAAGGAGGACATAGCAGCCAACAACAGACACTTGTATTAAATTCTAGGAACACTTATAGTAGCACCTATAGAAGCTTAAATGCTCAAAGCACAACTGGCACCCATTTGTAGCAGTCAACTCCAAACAAGCACACAAACCACAAATAGTAGTTGAGTTTTTTTGTCTTTATTGAGCAAGCTGCAACAACATTCCCTTAAAGACTACACCACAACAAGAAGGACATAATAGGAGCCATCACAAGTGCCCATCTCGAAAGAAGAGAGCACTCAAGCTGAGCCATAGAGCACTCCTATAACAGATTATCACTGTAGCAATCTCTAGCCAGACCCAAGCATCCCTTATCACAACTTGGAGTGCCTACAAAGTGACCACTGAACACAACAGCCCATGTCTCTAACCGGAGCATTAAGCAGTAGCACCACATGAGCGCTCCATCTAAGTGCCTATAGTAGAATAGTAGCTTGAGGACACCTAACAGCAGAAGGCGTGCTCATGATCTCGAAGTTGGGCGCTCACGCCTCTAAAACAAGCCAACAACAAAGCATAGCAGTAGACAGCTTCAGTAAGCACAGCCTGATATGTGTAGCTCAATCTAAGCTATATGAAAGCCAAATATCATGGGACTGGATGATCTTAAACACAATAGTCAGAGTGAATCCAAGCTACAGCCGAAAATTGTAGCTTCAAGGATCTAAATAGCAACATACGTTTGATCTAAGCTCCGTTCGATCTTGTACATGGAGCACCCAAGGCCTTCTCAAGAGCATCCAGTAGAAATTAGATGAGCATCCATCTGCAGTTTTATGGCAGTTTGACTCCATGCAGTTGGCATATATTGAGCAAAACAATAGAGCCTGGGCAATTGGGCTCTACATTTGACAGACCAGCTTTCTTTTAATTAGAGGAGCAAATAGACACGTATGGATTGAAATATGCATTTATTTTACTTAAAACATGAGGCCTTCTTTTTCCATTTTGGGTAGTATAGAGGTTCTTACATGTGGGCCTCATTTTCTTTGACTCCAATAATATATCAAAGGCCCATATGATGCTAATTTGAAGGAAAAAAAGAAAAATAGAAGCCATATAAAAAGGGGGATGAGTAGCATACGAAGGGGGGATATCTTATTGTATAAAGAACATAATAGAAGGCCTATATGAGAGTAGAACACAAAGCATAGGACAGTAACCTCTTCGTCTTAGTTTTTCTTTGAATTTATTGAGCATTCCACATTAGAATTAAGTCGGCAACAATATTTGTACACAAATTTAATCATGGGGTCTCAAAACATGGTGATTCCATTCTTTTTATTTAATTAATGATATGGATATTGTTTAATGCTTGATCTTTTGCACATATTAATGAAGTTTTGATTTGATGCTTTTGATTATTTAGTTGATGTATATTGCTACTGATTAATTTTGTATTTGTATTCAAGTTGCCAACGTTAATTCACTGAGTATTTATTTTGGATTAATCATGGAATACATGTTAAATTAGGATTGAATTTGAAAAAATCTTTTCTAATTAAATCTATGAATGTCTAATTTATATTAAGAATCACATGGAGGGTTTAATTCAATTAAGGCTTAGGGAATTAAAAAGAATTAGTCAATTAATCACTTTTCTAAAAATAGAAGAAATTAATTGGTTAATTTAGGGTAATTACTCGCTTTGAGAAAAAGGGGTTTTTACTTGGTGCTTTATTGATTGAAAACCCTAAATCTATTGTCAGCTTGGAAATTGCAAGTATAATTTTAGTTGTTAGCATATATTCAATTAATCTTAGAATCAATTAGCTTTAAACTGAATCAATATCAGGTGTTGGAAATCCCAAATTTTTGTAAATTGGTTTAGATTTTTTTCCCTTTTTCTTTGTAAACTTCATCACTCAAATTATCAATTCACCTAGCTATGAATAGGACTAAAATAGCTGAGAGCTAGCCCTCATTCCCTATGAACACGACCTAGTACTCATCGACATTTTATTTTTGCATGCTCATCCGGTACAATGGCCGAAAAATTTTTGCCCTTTTAGAAAGAGTTTAACAAAAAGTGTGTCAAATATGTGTTTTCCTTTGATAATATGGTAATTAAATTTTTATAATTTGTATTTTAATAATTTTTTAAGAGATTAATACACATGTATTACACCCTTTTTTTTAGTATTTGGTCAGACATACAAAGATATTTTATTTTTCAAGAAATTTCAAGGCTAAACTAAGTTCAATTTTATAAAGGAAAAAAACAATGTTTGGTAGGATGGGGGTGGTTGTTAAATGGGTTTTAAATGGAGGGCTCGTCCTAACGGCCCATCCATTCTTAGCTTTGGTTGTTTTCTAACTGCACCCATACACATTGACGTGGAAAAAAGAGGAGAATATGCCTTCTGAAGGTATTCGAATCCGTCACGATCACTCTCTCTATTCCTATATTAAGAAACAAATTTACGCAATAAAAGCTAAGAACTAGGAACTCTCTGCTTCTCTATCCTCCACTTTCTTCTTTTCTCTCACCTGTAAGTAAGTTAACTTTTATGTTGTTCTACTTTAGTGTCCCATGATCTTGGATATCGCGCTTTTTGACCTTATATAATTCCAAATATGTTGAGTTTGAGGTTTTCATGATGATCATTGTTTAATCGTTTAATGGCTTTTACAAGGTGTTTTGAGTTCTTCCAAGATGCGTAATGTTGTGTTGGATGCTCCTTTTTTTAATATTTACATTTTTGTACGAATAGCTGCAGTATAGTTGTGGTAGTTAGCGGCTTCTTAAGTGGTCCAAGGTGATTGCAATCCATTACTGATGCTATTTTGTTGATCTTCATATAAAATAAATGACCATTGATTAAACAGGATACAATTTTATAATTCACTAGTCACTAGTCTTGGATATGTTAGGGTTCGTACAAGACGAATCTAATGGTGCTTTGTTGATTATAATGGATGCTCTAAATGGAAATAAGAAAAATGGTTTCTTCTTCCGATATAAGAGAAGAAAATCATTTTGTTTTTTCTGATCTTGTTTACGGATAAATCAGCCACACAGGCTGGTCTGCTTCTTGGAGGGTGTTGTAAACACAAATGATTAACAAATAGAAAAACGTCTGCCAAATATATTCTGTCAAACAAGCACGGCATTAGTTTACAATCAAATGCTTTACCTTGATCAAACAGGTTAGCTATTGACCATTCATTTGTTTTTAAATTTTAGAAGGTTCTGGGAGGGTTATATGGCTTTCATTAGACATGGGAAGTGGATCATTGCTGGGCAAAAATTTGGTGAAACAATGGATGGTTCTGAAACCACCTAACTTATTTCCTTTAGGTTGCTATTAATGTCATCTAATGCTTGGAAGCAACTGTTGAAGGCTCTATACATAAATATGGTTTTTTTATTTTCTTTTCCTGATGGCTGTATTTGAGCCTCTTCAGTGAAAATGGCACTTATAATAAGGTTTGCCTTTGTCAAGAACATTACATTACCAGAATTTCCTCCACCAATTTATATAGTCTAACTAACTTTGTCCAATTCATCATTTCCTTTATCCTTTTCTTGTGTTTTGTAGAAAAGGTTTCCACAACAATCACAAACTTATGTGTAATGGATATTTAAGGTCAGCTTCACTCATTTTCCTTTCTTCATTTTTCATTTCTTTCTAAATTTTATTTATATGTGGCAGCCCGCATCTGTTTTCCGTTAAGTTTAAACATAAACAAACCGAATTTAGTATTTAAAGGGAATCTTAAGGTAAAAAAGGTTTTCTTAGGTGCTCACTGCAATGTAAGAGATCCTTATTTATTTCTTCCATTTTATGATGCACTTATCCTATACTATGGTTTTCCATTTCATTATTGAAGGCTTCGATTTCCTTCAAGAAATTCTATTAAGATGTTTCAGCCATTGTATGCAAACAGGTGATGAGGGATGGAAACTAGAAAGCATTACAAATAGGATAGCCATTACACCAACTACTTATTCACAAACATAATACAAGGAAAGAATGATGAACTTTGTGGTGAGTGAAAATGGGTGTGATGGGAGGTTAAACTTCTTGGTTCAGAAGATATTCAAGTCTTTTAAGTTTTTCAGAAATTTCTCCCCAACGTTAGATCCATTCTTAACAAACACAGCTGGATAACCTACTGGGGCTTCCACCCAAGCCTCTGTTCCTTGATTTTCATAAAGTTTCCCAGTCCAGATATGTTTCCATGAACAACTTTCTCCAACTGGAAAGTAAGCTTTGACCGTATTTCTTCCTTTATTGAGAACAGGTACTACAAGAAACTCTGTACCAACCAAGAACTGCTGATAGGTCAAGTTGTGCACCTTTTCATCATTCGGGTAATGAAGAAATAGATGTCGACACACTGGCAGGCCTTTTTGAGCTGCTTCCTGTTGACAAACAGAAGATAAAAAAGAACATGTCAGGTTTCTTGTCATATTCATGCTTAATGAAGTGTACATAATTCCATCTAGAGCTCATAAAGATTTGAAACAGGAGCAATTCATTTTCAAATTATAGAACCCTTTGCCAAATAAATGGATGGAAGTATCTTGCTCTCTGAGGAATGTGAAATAGTAGTCTTTCAGTAGATGGTACCTCAACAAGTTGGACTCTGTAGAACTTCCAGGCGCTGTACACTTTTGCAAGCCGTGCAAAATGTGATATCATTTTGAGGTTTGAGTAGAATTGGGTGTTGCTGGATGGTTTGTTTCCCTGAGTACAAGAGATAGGTTAGCGACAGAGAGAATGACCTGTGAATATTATCATACAGGTAAATATGCATAATCATTGCTGAGCATTAGTATTACTAGCTTTGACTTTCCACTTCTATTAATAAGTGCCGTGTGTATAGTGGTTAGCTGAGGTAGCATTGATAGGATTTAAATAAATGCTCTAATGTGTATAGTTAGTAGAACAATTTTCTGTTGGAGGAGATTGTTCCCAACTTATTAGTTTTAGCCCTTAACTTCGTTTTTATCCATGAATGTAATGAAATCATGTGAACCTCTTCAAGCATGAATTGATTACTTACTTCATGGGTTCGGAAAACAACTGTGAAAGCATTCAATTCCATCCATCGAGATAGTAATTCTTCACTTCTTTGATATTTTATGATGGGCAAGCTTATTGAACAATATCCTCCAATATCACTATGGTTAAAAGCATATCCACTAATTCCACTGCTCAGCAGGCCAACAACTGTGCTCTTGATGCCATCATTGGCTTGCCAACTCACCATCTGATCTCCTTCCCAAAATAACATACCCCATTTAGGACTTTCTCTGAAACCAGCTCTCATGAAGAAGACTAAGTTATCTCCTAGTTCTTCTTCCTCTGCATGCTCGCTCTTCCATTCATCAACAAATTGCCTGTTTATTTGGGCCCATAGCTCTGGATATCTGTTATGAGCAGTAATAGGATCCTCACCTGAAATTGTTTTTGTAACTATTAAGTAATGAAGACATTAAAACTTTAAGGATAGCCAAGCTAATATCCTCTAATGTCTTTTTATTTATACTAAATTGCTTTACTTTGGGTGTGGATCTTTTACAAGTCCTATCTACTAGGAACTGATGATTAGGACTGTTCATTGAACCGAGCCAAACTGATCCGATTTTGATTCGGTTTTCAGTTCGGTTTAGGAAGAGTCTAAATAGTTACGGTTTGGTTCGAAGGATCGAATCGAACCAAACTGTTTGAACCCGAACCAAACCGCTTCGCATTAAAAGAAATAAAATAAAAGCTATCTTATTTATTTATAACTCTTAAACATTAAATATTAACGTTACATATGACATATCACTCTAATATCACATATGTATATAGTATGATAGAGTAGTCTTGAGATGGAATCACAATTATGAATTCTAATAACATTCTTGTGTTTAGATGCATATTTGAAAGGGAAATGAGCAAGGTTTTAATTTATAGATTTATTAGGAGAAATTGTAATTCCGTTCCAATTTATGAAATATAAATTACATTTTTAACCACATTAATGTTATTTATAAATATAAATGTTATATATATATATTTTCATATTATATATTTTACATAATACACTATTAAATGTATTATATATTTAATAAAATTAAACAAGCAATCTGTTACTCATTTAAAAAATTTTCCAGTATGTTTTCCTATTTTATTAATTTTAAATTCTTCCTAAATTAGTAGACACGCATCAAATTAAAATAAAAGAGATATAATTGAGTTTGGAACATGCACAATCATTTAATTGGTATAATGGAAATTTAAATATGTTATAAATGAAGAATATTATAAATAAATATAGAATTAAGGTAAAAGAATGATTTTCTTTAGTTAGAGTTATAAATTTATTAAAAATATATTTTACTATAAATTCGCATTGAAAAATATTTTAAAATAGAATAATATGTATATATGAAATTATTAAATACACAACCTGATATAATGATAAGTAATTTTAATTCTTGCACAACGTTCCTTAATCTAAACATCTTTTTCTTTTCATGAAAACTCAAATGACTATTAATATTATTTATTAAAATTAAATGCTTTTAATAGTGGTTCGAACCAAATTGAATTGAACCGAACCGTGTTTGAAGCGATTTGGTTCAAAACCCCAAACCGTTAAAAGCGGTACGGTTCATTAAGGGTCTGAACTAAACCATTTCAAATGCGATTCTATTTAGTTTGATCCCTGAATCGAACCGAACTGAACCAAGCCATGATGGCTTTTGGTTTATTCTTTATAAACTATGGTCTCAAAGTGACCCAATAATATTTGTTTTGGTAAATGATCCACCAGTTGTTTCCTAGCCATGTTATTTATTTGATTATTGATAGGAATGGGAATGTTTTCAAACCTGAATAAAGGATGGCATCCACGGGCAGGCCTTCACCGAAATCAGCCATCCAACCTCTAACTCCATCATCCACCATGTCCTTTAGGATCTGCTTAAACCAAGTTGCGGTGTCTGGATGTGTCAGATCCAACATTCCCACATCAAATGCTGTGTTGGGAACCATGTAAGTTCCTCCTTCCTTATTTTTCACCAAGATGTCTAACTTTTTTGCCTCCTCAAACAAGTTTCTTCTTGTGTTTGGTTTCTCATCAGTCTGTAAGTGGATCTAAGTATGTTAAAAAGAGTTCTAAAAAGCAAAAGAAATGGATGATGAATACAACAAACATGAGTAGAGGAAAGTCAAATACTGGAGCTAGACAGGGATTGCAGTAAGTCATCATTTTGATGTTTTGAGCCTCTAAATCTTTGATTAGCTCTTGCCAACCCATGTACCTTGCCGTGTCCACTTCCCAATTCCACCACAGTTGTGAACCAATGAATGTTTCTCTCTGCCCAACCCAGTCCTGAAGCATGAACACACATATCTTAAACAAATGCAAGTATACGCAGTTCATTTTCTTCATGGGCTTGGCAGGAAAGATGCTTATATTTGTATTAGCTGTACTATATTCATGTTTGATGGTACACGATACCAATAATTCTTCCGCATTATCAAATTTTTCAACCAGAAATCATTGGTTGTCCACATAGTTTACTTAATTTGAATTGGTCGAGTTTTTATTGCTTGATAATATTATCCAGGACTCCATCACTACCTGCAACCAAAATGCTGAAATGGGAACATCATAAGCCTTCAGTTTATCCCATACACTTCGCACCATCTCCGTGCCACCCTGCATTCCAACTACAGCTCCAGATATAATCCAGTCTGGCAGCTTGGGAGGCCTTCCAACATTCCCCGTGAAATGTTCAATGATCTCTGTAGGTGTATTGCCATGCAATAGCCTTCCTTCAAAAGAATCTCCATGTAGCTACAAGCTCCAGTTGAAAGGAAAAAAAGAGGACTGTGAGAATAGATCGTGTGACAATTAGATGAGCCCCATCATGAAGAGTACCTTCATTCAAGATTTTGACTTTCTCAATGCGACAAAAGGCGTGTAATGGAAAAGAAGCAATAGTTTCTCACAAACGATACCTGTATTTGAACTCTGTCATGTCTTGTAAGATCAAATATGGAGTAGTTGTATCCTTCAAGGTAAAGGGATCTCATTTTTGATGTCAAGTAAAATGGTGAAGGAGCATAAGTTGTACTCCAGTCCCCGCCCGCTCTGCCACAGATTGAAAGGCCTCCATCAAAAAATTGAGGATCATTGTACATTTACGAATACATATGTGGAGAAATATGCAATAGGACCAACCTGTGACTGACTAAATTAGCTGCAAAAGTTATTGGCTGATCACCTCTTCCAATGCCCTGCTCTTGAACGAAAATTGGCACCCTTTTGCCTTTGAAATTCATATGAGAGAACTGTTCTCCAAAACCGTAAAATTTTTCATCTATTTCACTCGAATAAGTGAAAAAAACCCTAGTGAATTTGGCAAACTCCAGAAGCTTCATATCCTCTACTTCTTCCTCTGCAAGGGAAACAGCCGCTAACCTTCTTGGCGTCGGAAAGTACAAACATCCAAGTTTTATCTTCCTAAAACGTCCTAATTTCACCCTTATACTGCGGTATCTTCCTAAGTTACTAGGTGAAACTCCATGGTTGGGCACTGAGCTCAAGTATCCAAACTTCACCTGAATCCTGATGTCATTCTTACTGGTCTGATCAAAGAAAATCCAGTATCTAGCAGAAGCATAAGGTTCCTTTACAAGCTGTGTATGCTTAGACCTGCTTGAATTTTGATACCTCTTTTTCATTGAGAAAATTTCACCACTTATTAACAACACAGGGAATTTTATTTCCTTGATATGATTAGGATCAAAATTCAAAGAACCAGATGGGAAATCAGGATCATTAGCTTCCCAGAAATCATCAAAATGATCAATTTCCCTTACGTCTTCCACGGTTTGGTGATTACAGACCATATGAACTTTCCTGTCATTTACAACGAAGGATCCCCTGCTTTCTTCCACCTCTGTTTCGGCCAGTGCGGCAGAGACGAAAGCTTGTCCCGGTACGGAAGACCATAAGGATTTTGCAGGGTTTGATCTGTGAGTAATTGAGAGGGACCCACCATTTCTATAGGTACAGGAAAGCAGAAAATCTTTTCCAATCGAGAAATTTTTGTCTGAAGAAACCGCATGGGATTCAAAAAACAGAGTTCCTTGACGGAAGGGAAGAGATTTTGGTGCAGAAGGGAAGGGATTGTTGATATGTCTGTGGTGTTTTTTGGTGATAGTTAGCTTTGTCATATTAAGAAGGGAGGGAAATGGACTATTGGTTTGCACTTGGCGGGGTGGTCCCTATTTATAGACTGACTCAGAAAGGAAAATTCATTTTCAGCCCCTGTAACTAATTTAGAAGAATCTTCTGGTTGTTGTGCTCTTTTTGATAATTCTGCGTCCATAGGGAAGACAAATTACCTTCTTTGAATTTTTTGGACATCGGATTAATTCATGATGTGCCTGGCAACTCTTTTTAAAGGGAAATGGATAGAAAGACAAGGGTGACAGTGGAAATTGATGGAAATAGAAATGGATGGTATATTTATTTTATATGTGATAATTTATAAAAAAAAAATGAAAAAAAAGAAGATAAATAGAATTAATGATTGATGGTATCAATTTTATATCATTTTTATGGAATGTTAGTAAGAATGGCAGTGGGGTAATTGTGTTTATTTTTCACTATTTTCTTTTTAAAATTGAAAAGAAAAGTAAGTGGATTAAAAAGGTAAAAAACTTTTCACTCAATTCCCTTTTTTTCTACAACTTTCTACTTTTACTAAATCACCAAATATAATTTTTCTTTCCTTTTCCATAGCTTTCTTTCCGTTTCCGTTTCCGTTTCCGCTTTATCGAGACACAGCATAGTTCCGATGAGAAAAGAATAAAGTCTTACTTGACTGTTATGTCCTATTTGGCCACCAGTGCGTGTCCTAGCAGACTTTGCTAGAATATTTATTTGCATTTGCGACACCATTAGGAGTGGTTTTTGCATTTGGGTCCCCATTTTCTCAGTTTGTAAAATATGGCTTTGATCGACATTATTGTTAATGGGATGCAAACGAGTTCAATCGAGCCATACTTGATCTTCATTTTTTAGTTTGTAAAATATGGTTTTGATTGGCATCATCATCAATAGGAGTGCAAACGGGCCATGCTAAGTTGATCATTTAACAAGCATAAAATGCATAGGTCTGAATTCGAATTCGTTAAGAATTTTCAAGCCTAAGCTCGACTCATTAGCTAAACGAGCTTAATCTCAACTCGTTTACATATATAATTATGTTTTTAATTATATATATAATATTATATTAATATTATATATATATATATATATATTAAATGAGCTTTTAACGAGTTTGAAAATAAGCTTAGGTCCAACTTATTTAACTAAAAAAGTTTAAATTTGAGCTCGGACTTAACTTGTTTAGTTAAATGAGCTGACCAAGTTCGAGTAGCTTAACTCGTTTGCAGTTCTAATCATCAACAGTATGACTGTAAAAAAGATTGATTGAATTGTGTTTTTTTTTTTCCCAGATTGAATTGAATTTTAAATTGAATCTGAAATTTTAATTTTTTAAAACAGCTTGATTTGTAAAAGTGAATCGGACCAAACCACACTGGATAAACTTCTATTCCTTAGATTTATAGAATATAGATCATTTGCTAAAATAATTCTTATATTGGCAAGAAGAATTAAACCGTACTCTCCTAACAAATCATGATGTGTTCTGATTAATCTAGGTAGTGCTCCTATGTTTATTTATTTTATGTTTTTCACTCTTATTTTCTTCTGTACGCCCATATGTCGGATCATGTGTTTCTAAGTTATTCTTAGAAAAGAAAAAAATTGATATAAAAAAAAAATGCTTTTCTTAGGAAAGAGTAGGAGTTCTAAGTCAGACAATGCTCTAGAATGTGATGGGTTTGAACAATACACGGGGTACCTTTACCTGTCAGGCATGTTCGATGGATTTAGTGAATTCCAATTTTTATTTATCTGCAATAGAACTTGTTGACTGTAAAAGATAATTTATTTAATATTAAGGGGAAAAAGAAATTAATATTGATATTTTAAAAAATTATAAAAATATCACTATGATGAAAATAATCCTGGTTTTAGGCAAGTTAAATTCGTATCTTGAAGAAATGATGTCATAAAAAACTAACCTTGTCTCTTTAAAAGATAAGTGTAGTGATGTAAAAGCAACCTCGTCTCTTTAGATTGATTTTGTCCTTGTCTCTCTTGTCTTTTTACGAAATGAGGTATGTTACTTACAACCTTGTCTCTTTGAAAGATGAGTTTAAATTGCTTATTTTTTATCTAGAAGGATTTGTGTAATTCTTTTAGAAAAATTATTATTTTTTCCTTAATCCTAAATTTTAGGAAAACAAGGTCTCGTATTTTTGGAAATACCCCCTAATACTATTATCGGATTCTCATTCATTGGATATCATAAATTCCACCTATTTAATATACCTCTTGAAATAGTTCGTATGTGTTAGACAACAATTGAGAGAGTAGTGTTTAGGGGCATAAAAAGTTTAATTAGATATAAAATTGGATTTTTTAAAAGTTCAGATATTCAATTGTCTATTTCATCAAAATTCAGGTACCAAAAGTAGACATAAACACGATTTCAAAACTAAATCGAATCAGAACCACTGGTTCCAAATCTTAAAAATAAGGACCGGAACCGAAACCGTTTCTCATGGTTTCGATCCGGTTCTATGGAATTGGTGGTTCTTGGTTCCGATTTTGAAACCACAGAACCATTTAAAAAAAAAAATAAATGAACTTTAGTTTTTGATAAAATGAATTTTCAACTCAAAATAATTAATTATTAGGTTTATATGTGTTAAATTATTTAACCAAAATTTTAAAAAATTTATTTAGAATGTGTATTTATTTATACAAACACAACCAATATCAATTATAGTTAATAGTATAAAATTGTAAAATATTTTGGAGGATAAAAATAAAATTACAATACAAAAATAGTCTAAAGTTATTAAGGAATTGATTTTTGCTTTTAGAAGAAGTTTATATAAACTAAATTATATATAATTTTAAGTTATTTATTTATATTATTGATAATAACATATTAAATATTGTAAATATGTAATAAATTTTATTATTAGTGTAAATATTAATAATTATATATTTAATATATATTTTTAAATTTTTCTCTAATTTCTTTTTTATAATGGAACTGGTTGGAACTGTCGGTTCTAGACCATAGAACCGCTTAGAAATAGGAAAATCGGCTAATCGGTCCAGTTCTAGAATAGTCGGTCATAGTTCTGGCTCAGTTCTCAATTTGGAATCGAACCATGCCTATGTCTAACCAAAAGAGGCGTTTTTTCCTTTTTAAAATCTACTGATCTAACTAACATGAGTTGAAGAGATGGAGCCACTAGAAAAGGATTGATGAGTAGATTGGTTTAACTCAAATTCCATTTTTATATGTGATTTAAATAATTTGCTATAGAATTCTATGATATAGAGGTACAGCATGGACTGCCACTTTTCTCTTCCTTTAAGAAAATGTATAAATTATTATTATTATTTGGAAAAATTACAAATAAGTGACCTATATTTTTGTGCTTTTGCAAATAGGTGACTTGTGCTTTTCATTTTAACAAAGTACTAACCTGCGTTAACAAATATTTTGTACCATTGAAAAAAAAAAACCATTAACTTTAGCACATGGTTTACTTATAAAATATGAAACAAAGCTTCAAAAAAGAATTTTTTTTTTTCCTTTTTTCTTTCTATTTGCCCCCTAATTACCTAATTCCACTCCATTATGAAAACCATAACATAGCCATACTACTCACGATTGAAAACACCCTCGAAATTCCAATAAATTTTACTCGGACATACTCAATTAATAGACAATTATAATGGCTTTATTCGGTAAATTTATTCCAAGTGTACAATATATCTATAAAAAGCATAATTAGATACATTTCTCCTTTCTCAAACATACAATTCAATAGATGTAATCCACCATTCCACATACAAACATGGTCAAAGGATAAATTGAAACATTCAAACACTTGTTTATGTAACTCTTGAAATCCATAAGAAATCTGTATGAATATGGTCAGATGATGAAATTCAATATTTTTCTACACAACACCTATTTGCACAGTTCATGTGCAAAATACAAATCTAAACAACCAAAAATTTCCTACTCAATGTGTTGATACTTAATATGCAAAATATCATATCAACTAACCAAAATTTTTTTGCACAGCACCTGTGTTCAAACTTCTTGTACAAAAAACCATTTGCACAACCATAATTTTTTAGTCTCAACACAAACATATTTCACCAAATCATTTGTTACTAGAATTGGATGTGCAGAGGAGATGATGTTAAATTCTCTTAAAATAGGTTTTGATGATAACAAAAGAGTAAAAATGATAACTAATGAGTTCATTAAGTGTGTAGTATCAAGTTAAAGAGAAAGAAGAAATATGATGAGAAGTAAGAAATATGATAAGAAGTATTCGGAATCCAAAATGTTTTCCAAAAGGTTACTTTAAGGATAAAGAATTTTTCCAGAAATCCAGAACCTTTCATAGAACCTTTGACTGTACTTTTGACAGCAACTCTATATCATGTGATTTCACTGTTCATCTTCTCCAACTTGATGCAAATCATTCCAGTTTGGTACAAAAATAAATCTTGAAGACCTAGCTCCCAGTAAATGAGTTTATTTGGGTAATGTACTCATTTGTTCCACCTAAGTTGGTTAATATTCAAGGGGATTTAAAGATTATCTCAAGTTTCTCTCTCTACAAATGTTTATCTCTACAAACGGAAGAAAAATCATCATGAACAGTACCTGAACTTCCTTGAACAGCTGTTGCACGTTTTTCTCCTTCAAGACAAGTAAAATATCAGTATCTACAATATTTCAAAATAAAGATAAGTCCATCACTTATCTATTTTTATGGGATTCATGTGTGAGTTCAAAAAAGGAACGTTATCTATTTTTGGTTTAGATAAAGAAGAAGAAGATCAGATTATGATGAAACAGTTTCGGTGTTCAAATTTCAAATCAAGATAAATGTCACCACAATATTTGGAAGAAACATATCTCGTCTTATCTTCTACCAAATTGAAGAAACGGAAGAATTCAAATTTGAAAAAGAGATAAGGAACAAAAGATTTTTTAATCGAGATTTTTGAGAAAGCTTATCCATCTTCCAAATAGCTTTTGGAACGAAAAGAAGGAATATATAATATAGAAGACAAAGAGAAAAAGAAGAAGATCGAAGTAAAAAAAAAGGAAAAAGAAGACGAGCTGATACTATTCACGCACAAAAAAAAAGAAGCTCTTTTTTCTTACCCAGAATATATAGAACAAAACTCAGAACAAAACCTAGAAGTTTCATTTTGCCTAGAATATTCATAATTTCTTCTCACGGTTTAACAAGCGAACTAATCTCTTTACAATCTTTCTTTTTGCTTTTCGATCTCGAAAATTTATTTTCTTTTTGTAATTGAAGGAACGTGTTGTTGCCTTCTTATTTGATAGTTCAATTATAAGTTTAGACTCTGTAGATCGGTTGCAGTTAGAGGATAGCTGTGAGAATCGAGCAGAGTGAATTGTACAAGCTTGTAATTTGTTCTTATTGGATATAGTGGAACAAAACCTGTAAGATAACGGGGTCCCCTGCTCGGAGCTGGAAGAGTGGACTGATGCACGAAGCGGAACTACTATAAATATCTTGCTGATCTTCTTATCCCTTCTCTATTTATATTTCCACAGTTTATTTTATTGCTTTTTAATTGTTCATATTGTTCTCTTAACTTACAATCAAAGGGGATTGTTTTTAAAAGGCAAAAATTTTAATTTTCTAAAAAAATCATTTCAACCCCCCTTCTTGATAATTTTCGGGATCAACAGATGACTCCAAGGAGACGACATGAGCTTCGCTTGTAGTGCAATGCTTCTTCAATGTTGTGTTTATGTGAGAAACAGGATGTAGAACACGAAGTCTCTTCAACATCATATTTGGAGAGATTTATCTGACTGGAATTTCATGGGGTGTCTTTAATCGTGGGTGTCCATGGGTGTGTTAGGATTTTCGTAATGGAGTGGAATGGGGTAAGTTGGGGCCAAATAGGAAAGGGAAAAAAAAAGTTCTTTTTGAAGTTTTGTTTTATATTTTAAAGGGTACATGAAGCCCACGTGGTAAAGTCAATGTTTTTCCTTTAATGAGACAAAATATTTGTTAACATAAGTTAGTTTTTTGTTAAAAAGAAAAACACAAGTCACTTATTTGTAAAAAAGCGAAAACACAAGTCAGTTATTTGTAATTTTCCCTTATTATTATTTTAGAGTTACTATTAAAAATACTTACTTATATAAGATTTTGTTAAAATTTAATTACCAAATTATGGTTGCAAAATTACAACTTTAAAATGAGATATTAACGATCAATGTATATTATATAAACAACAAACGATATAGTTATGTCGTAGTGCAAATTACATAAACAAGTTGCGATTTATTAGTCATGCTAGAGAATATGGATTTCTTCCTCTTCCATCTTCCTCAAGCTCTCATCTCCCACTCTATCCACCATGCCACTTACCTTGACTAAAAGTCTCAAAATCCATCACAGATACCAAGCCAACCCACCTTCAACATCTTCATCCTTCCACACGCCATATGTTGAACCAAAACCCACGATAAGCCTAAACTTAGCGGCCCAACTCGTTGATGTGAAAGTATCATTATTTATGACATTCTTCTTACACGTGGCTTCACTATATTACTTATTGTTCATTTGTCCTCCTTTGTAATATTTTAGCTTCTTAGCTTTTCTAGTGATAGATATCAATACTTCATAGTGTTCATTAGTTGCAACAAGATCTTTTATTTTTACTCTCTTTGTACTAGTACACAAGTGTAACAATCATCAATGGAAGTTGTCCTTCTTGAAGTCTTTGGATAGCAAAGATCTCTCTACATATTTTCTCATGGTATCAAAGCTACCTTAGTAATGATCTCATTTTTTTCTCCTATGCTTCTATTGGATTTCGTTGTTCATGTGTTAGGGTTTGGTTTAGTCTTAGTTGAAACTGTGAATGTAGATCCTTTGTATAACTCTGGATTCGATAATCGTGGAATGAAATTAGGAAATATTGTGTTTGATTGATCTAATTTTGTTGCTTGGAATCGATCAATACGCATGACCTTAGGAGATAAAGTTAAATTAGGGTTTATTGATGGAACCATTTCTAAATCAGAAGAAAGTTTTATTGAACATGTAAAGTGGACTACATGTGATTTCATGTTTTAGTGTTGGTTGCTAAATTCGATTACTCATGATATATCAAGAATTACTTGTGTGCACAACCTTCACTTGTACTTTTGAAAGAAATTATAGATTTATAAGGGCATATTAATGGTCCACAAATCTTTCAATTATAACATGGGATTTCTAACATTAGGTAAGGGGATCAAATAGTTATGGCTTATTACAATAAATTGAAAAGACGTTGGGAAGAATTACAAGATTTAAATCCTTATCCAGTTTATTCTTGTGAACAACTGAATTATTGCACTTGTAACTTGAAACAATGATTGGTGGATTTTTAATCAGAAGCAAAAGATGCAATTTTTATGGTATTGTTGGACACATACGAATTAGTACGAAATCAAATCTTATTTGTTGAACTATTGCCTGCTGTTAGTCATGCTTACTATTTAGTTTTACAAGTTGAGAGGCAGAAGCAAGTATCTACAGTGATTGTAGGAGGTAATTGCTAGTAATGTGTCTTAGGCCATATAGATTTTATGTCACTTGAATATTTATTATCTTTATAATATGAGCCATTTCATTTATCAAAGTTATTATTCGCCTTTTTACTTTGATGAAATGATTCCATGAATAAATTTCTCATTCCTTATGTCATTAAAGTATGTGACTTTAATAGTAAAACCATAAGATAAGAAATAACTTTGATAAAAACTTTTGTGACCTTATAGGGTCACGGGTTGGGTTCGGGTCATAATCATGACCCTATAAGATCGACCCAACTCGCTAAATTTACTAAGAATAAAATACAATTCCAAAACATCAAAACTTGAATATGTCCATCTTTTTAATATTTTTATAGATATATGATTATATAATTTATATTTTTGTCCAATTAAGAATGTCATGCTTTCTTATGATTAACAAATAGAGGCAACACTTATGTCTATGTATCTATGTCAGTCCTCAAGTAAAGTAAATTCTACAATGTTGTGTTGCGAATTGATTACCATAATCACAAATAAGTTGTTTAACTCACTTATTTTTTATTATGTAGAGTTATACTGTTAAATGATAAGAAATTGAAATTAATAAGCAAAATGAAGAATATATCATGAAGCCGAGTAGACAAATGACAAATAAAAAGAATGAAAAAGGTAAAAAAAAAAAAAAAGGAAAAAAGTGTAAACGCAATCGTGTCAACTAGGTAACCATGATCCTATAGGGGCGGGTTTGGGTACTGCACATAAAACCCTATAGGATCGCGGGTCGGGTATAGGCGACCTTTCAGGGAATCAAGTTGAGTTTGGGTTTTATATGACCTATCAAAACCCACTCTGGTTGCATTCCTATTTCTCATTACAGTATTATTTTAGTCCTTTGATCTGATGATACCATGGATTCCTACATAGCACGTTTTATGCTTTGATTCAACTCTTTATCATCTTTAACCATGTGATTATAAGACTGTGCTTGGATATGTAATAAGTTATGTAGAGAAATGTGAGTATTCGTGAAGGAATTTATCCCTCTCGTTAATTTGAGAGAGATATCTTTTAGGCCCTTTGATGAGTAAAATTGAGAAATATATGGTTGTGCTCGAATGAATTGATAAGGAGTTACTAATATACTCTATTTAAGTCAGTCAGACTCTAGATTCAAGAAATAGGTGATTAAACAATATAAGAGTGTATTGATCCATATCATGTGTTTAATCATACGATATCGTGTGATAAAGAGACTAAATAATTAACTATTTAATAGATAGAGTTAGATAACTGATCTTCACTTAATTTGGGTAGGCATAATGTCTTGCTAGAGACCATTATATCTTGCAGGTCTAAAAGGTATTTGAGGCTTATTGCCAACATTGGGTGAACCTATAGGGTCACATATCAAAGAACAAATAAAATTGGTCATAGGTTTATATTTAAACCTAGTAGGAATTATTAATATATTTATTATTCTTAAATGGTATAAGAATAATAAACAATTATTAGAGAAAAATAATAATTAATAAAATAGTGTATTTTATTAAATATTGTTATTTTCTAATAAATCTTTCATTAGGGTTTCTCACTTGTCTATATATAGTTATAGTTGGCTTCTCTTAGGGTTTAACACAAGATGTCATTATGTCAAATTAGACTCAGAGAAATTCTGCAGACCTAAAAAGAGAGGAAGAAATATGGCTTTTTTTTTTTTTTTTTTTATGTGAGAGAATTCCTACACGAATTAGATTCGTGATTGAGTGCTAGCATACATATCCCAACCATTTTGGGTGTTTGTTCTCGTGTGGATACCATAGAGGGTGCTCGCTATCTGCGACATCTTTTGATCTGCTTCATCATCAAAGTTGAAACTCTATAAGAGAGGTAATTTTCTAAATTCATCTTATGTTCAATTTTTTGGTAAACACATGGGTCCTAGACTGTTCAGAGTTTTAATTTTAAAAAATTTTCCACTATAATCCTTTTTATGAAACCCTAAAACCTAACAATAATACTATGATAGCCTTTGCTGCAAGTAAGAGTGTTATCAAATCATTTGGTAGTGATAGGAAGGAGTATAGAGAAGGAAAATTGCATTGTATACATTGTAATGCTAATAGTCATTCTATAGATAATTGTTTTATGTTGATTGGACACCCAAAATGGTATAAAGGAAAGACGAATATAAAGAAGATGGTAGCTAAATCCAATTGTATTGTAGGTACTGTGGCTGAAAGTCCTCTTGATGTAAATGAAGAACGAGCTGCTGGGGATCATTTTGATCCATGCTTTATGCAAAATTTGTGCAAGGAACTAATGAGAATTATGTCTAATAAGTCAATTGAAGCAGGGCAGAGTGCTGATAATGCACAAATAGTACATTTTGCAAGTATGCATTCTTTTTTTGCTCATATCTTTGTTACAAACATTAAAGATAGTTCTTGGATTGTAAATCCATGAGCTAGTGATCACATGACTCTCTACATTGATCTATTTTGTTCAAAAACCCACCTAAAGTAACCAATAAGTGTTCTTTTACCCCATGGTACTAAGAAGTTGGTACACATCATTGGATCTATCTTTCTTACACACAGATTGTACCTATAGAATTTATTTTACATCTTTGACTTCAACCATAATCTCTTATCTATTCCAAAATTGTTATATGATCAATCCTTGATAGCCATTATTGATAACACTTTTTACATATTTCAAGTTTGAGCATACATGAACAGATTGCTATTGCCTAAGTTTCTAGTAGATTGTATGTACTAAACGTTGATTACATTAGGTGTTCTAGATCCTTGTTGAATAACTCTCAATTGTATTTTCCTTTTTGTATAGTTGTAACACAAAATTCCTCTTCTAGTCTTCATTTATTTCATGAAAGCCTAAGACACACTTCTTTGTTAGAGTACAAGATTTGAGTTGCTATAGATCTTTTATTTTACATTATTTTCTTTATGAGACTTGTCAATTAACCAAGTTACATCATTTCTCTTTTGATAAAAGTGATTATACATCTGTTCAAGCTTTTGAAGTGGTGCATATGGATGTATGGGAACCATACAAGATAGCTATAAGAATTGGTGAACAATATTTTTTTTACTATATTAGATGACTTCATGAGGAATACTTGGACTCGTCTGTTAAAATTTATGTCTCAAGTTTGTGAAAGTTTGGAGAACCTTATAGCTTATGTTTGAAACCACTTCATACATATCCTAAATACATAAGAACTGATAATGGTGGAGAGTTTGTTTCTAAAGAATACTTTGTTCTCAAAATTTGGCATTGTTCATAAATAAATCAACACCAGACACTCCACAACAAAATGGTCGGGTGGAGAGGGAGCATAGACATCTTTTAGACACTTCTTGGGCTTTACTTTTGCATTCAAGTTTTTTGGGTGATTGTGTTCTCACAACTACTTACTTAGTCAATTGCATGACAATGCTTGTTCTTGATTGAAAATCTCCATATGATCATCTTTAGGTTTTTGGTTGTCTTTATTTTGAGACTGATGTAAGTCCTCATAAAGATAAGTTTGATCCTCCTCGCATAAAGTGTATATTCTTGGGCTATCCACTTGGACAGAAGGCATATAGAGTTATGATTTGACTTCACATAAAACTTCTATAAGTTGAGATGTTTGATTCTTTGAAGACAAGTTTCCCTTTAAAGCATCGGATGTATATTCACATATTCTTTGTTCTGTCATTGATCCTTCTATTTCCTTTGAATCTTCATCCTTGCCTCCCTCCATTTTTGTTTTGTTTGTTGATTCTTCTTCATCAACTCACACAAATCTTATTTCTACTTCCAATCAGTCACATTTTTCTTTGGATCCCACTATTTCTTATCTTGTTATTAAGCATTATTTAACTAGGACAATTAGACCACTTCAATGGCTCCTTAATTATGTACATTCCTTGAACAATGTGTGCTCACCTAACATCACCATCCCATCCTTCTTTACCTCTTTGTCATCTTCTATTAAATACCTTTTATTTTCTTCTTCTATTTTTACTTGTTATCCTTCCTGACTATATCCTTTACTAGCGAATGTTTTCTTAACCAAAGAACCATCTACCTATGTTGAAGCATCCCATGATGAGCATTAGGTTGAGGCCTTACATCAAGAAATAGATGCTTTGGAATGTAATGAAACTTAGTTGTTAACTAACTTGCCTATAGACAAAAAGGCTTTTGGGTGCAAGTGGGTGTTTAAAATTAAATACAAAGGTGATGGTAGTATTGAGAGGTATAAAGCTTGTTTGGCAGCAAAGGGATATACACAAAAGGAGGGTGAGGATTATCATAATACTTTTTCTCCGGTTTCTCATTTCACTTCAGCTCGTGTTCTAGATGTTGTGGTTGCTATGTATGATTGGCCTTTGTTTTAAGTAAACATTAATAGTGCTTTTCGTCATGGTCATTTAGATGAAGAAATATATGTGATTCCACCACAAGGTTATTCTAAAGCTGAACCGGGCCAAGTGTGTCGGTTGTTGAAGTCTTTATATGGCCTTAAACAAGCTTCACATCAATGGAATTTGGAAATTAGCAAGTTCTTACTTCATTGTGGGTTTTCTCAGTCACCTCATGAGCATTCTTTGTTTACTCAAGCATGGTTTTATTGTTGTGTTACTATATGTAGATGATATTCTTTTGATTAGAATCAATCTTGATACTCTTTCAACTTTGAAGTCCCAATTGCATTTTGAGTTCACCATAAAGGAACACTTTTTTCTAGGCTTAGAGATATGTCATACCTCTAGAGGAATTCTTTTAAATTAGCATAAATTTCTTCTTGATATTTTTTCTTATACTGTTTTTTTTTTTTTGGTTGTAAATCCACTATTGTTCCTCTTCCAACATGTTATAAGTATTTTGTTTTGTCTAGTACTCCTTACACGATCCTACAGACTATAGATGTCTTGTTGGTCATTTGCTTTATCTAACAATTACTCACCTGGACATTTCATATGTGGTTCACAAGTTAAG
The DNA here is from genome assembly GCA_024138025.1 of Combretum micranthum. NCBI lineage: Eukaryota > Viridiplantae > Streptophyta > Magnoliopsida > Myrtales > Combretaceae > Combretum > Combretum micranthum. The sequence continues at coordinate 812,556 of JAMXBD010000197.1, read as the reverse complement.
CCAACATGTTGCTACTCCTAGCACTGCCCACTTGCAAGTTGCACATCATATCTAGGGTGTAATCCCCTAGATTTTATGCTACGGTTATGTTTAAACCCTAAACTGGAAGTCAACCGGAAACAACAAGGTCAACAAATATACATCAAACCCTAGTAGATTAGATCCAACAATCTCGTGTTCTTAATCCCGAAATAATGAAATTGAGATAATAGTGAATAATAGTTCATAACAATATAAGGAAGCATAAAAATATCAGATTTGATAATTTTTAGTGTCTTTTGGATTCGAACGGGATCAGATTTTGAGAACCGTGCTCCGGTACCCCCGACGACAAAAATATTCCGATAATACCAATAAACTCATAAAAATACAATGATTTCAAAAATATCAGTTTTATAATTTTTCGGTATCTAAAAATAATCGATATAGCTTAATTATGCGTATTTTCATGACTATCTACTATTCATAGAACTATTATACACTATTCATTACTATTCACCTATATCTACTTTTCTACACCTATTCTTACACTCTACCATGCCTATTTCCACTTTTTAGTTTTCCCATACATCTTCCTTCACATCAAACCTTATAACTTATTACTTTTAATTAACAAAAATACAAAACAAATAAAAAATCACTCTCTCTCTCCTTCTTAAGCATCACATCAGCCACCTCTCTCTCTCTCTCACACACACATTCATTTTTCTTTTTCAATTTATTTAATTCATATAATTTTTACTCCAAAAATTCTATAAATATCCCCTCTCCCTCCATTCCTTTCACACATTCATTTATCATAATAAAACTCTCTCAAAATCACTCCCCAAATTCTCTCTCAAAAGCCTCTCTTTTCTTTCCTCTGTGTAAACCCCTAAAATTTTCAATTAATTTTAAGTTTGATCTTAGAATTAAAAGTCAACCGAAACTCTAAAGGTCAACACAAGTCTAGTACAAACCCTAGAATTAAGATCCGGCATTCCCGTATTCCTTAACCCTAGAAAATGAAGTTGAGATAATTAGTGATAATAGTTCGTAATAACTTGAGGAAACATAAAAATACTAGATTTGTGAATTTCAAGTGTCCTTTGGACTCAAACTAAATCAGTTCTCGAAAAACTTGTCCCGGAGCTCGGAATAATAAAAATATCTCGATAACATCGATAGGACCAATTTAATATAAAGATTTCAAAAATATCAGTTTCATAATTTTTTTATAACTAAAAATAATATATATCGCATTTATACACGTATATTCTTACTACCAGTATTTTACTAGTCATATCTATTTTACATTACACTATTTATTACTATTCTACACTATTCTTTTATCTCTACTTTTTCTAACACCTACTCTTATAGCACCATAACCTATTATCTTTACTGCTAAGGAAAATAATGATCTTCAAGTCTCTAAGGAAGGAACCTATTTTCAAAAAAATAAAAAGAATATAAATATGATAAGTTCAAAAACAATGGATTTTATCAACAACTTAAAAAGATGATTTCTTTTCAAATAAAATCAGCAAAGGAAATAAAAGTCCAAGTTTTAGGAATAAAATTTATTTATTTATTTTATTTAATTAACAAAAAAATAAGAGGAAAGAGACTCATTTATTAAACCATTCTAAAGACAAATCATAGGTTATCAACAACTTAATTAAAATTTTTGAAAACTTTATTTTTATTACTAAAAGCCAAGTTGTAAAAGACCATTATTAAGGGAAAATTTTATTTGTTTTAGAAAAGAAATGGGAAAACAAAATGAGAATATACTCATTTATAATAACCTAAGAAATTATAAAGTTTATCCAAAACACTTAGAAAAGAATTTGTTAAGTTTAAGTTTCAACACCTTAAGATGAATTATTTTACGAAAAATAATCGTTGAGACATCATTAGAAATTTTTGCATATAATATGAGTCTATATATATATATACTCAAAGGATTTTCCAATCATATACATATCTATATTTTTACTAAATGATTTTTGAATAAAGTTGAGTTTGGAAATTGTTTTGCCAAAGCTGGGATTTTTCGTTTTGAATCTGTACCGTGACTTCTAGGAATCCAAATGACCTTTTATGTAGAAAATATCCTTATAAATGGATAGATGTTTTTGAATATGTTGAAATCGGTATATAATATGTGAAATTTCCAGTTAAAATGAGCAAGTTGTGGTCATTTTAAGTTGGAATTTCACTTTATGCAAATTTTGACGAACATAGTAGAATAGAGTTGCGAGTTTGAGTAGATCTTTCAAGAAATACTCATTTTGGGTATTTCTTTTGTATAGGTGACGTAGAGTCTGAGCTACTATACCCGGAAGACTATTTCGACTTAAGAGTTTCTGCTGATATGGCCGAGTAAGTTTAAATTCTTGCAAATTGTACTTATGTATTTGCTTGTAGTTTAGTAGCACTAGATTTTAGGAAAAGATAAAACATGAAAGCACTTGTGTTTTACTTACATGGTTGAAATTATGATAAGTATATTGAAGCGGGAATTGTTAACTAATCATTGTATGATTTAGTTTAATATTGATTGTCTGTAAATTTTATGATCACCTATAAAATGACTAATACTATGCCATGATTACTTAAATTAAATGATTCATGCATGATATGGAGTGAGCCACATTGCATTCATTAGTATACCCTTGGTGGGACAAAGGCATAGTAATGAGCTCGAGGACTCGAAAATATAAACTATGGCCTTGATTGCCTGTAATTAAATGGTGAGTGGGCACCCGAATCAACTATATTTTAGCGATTAGTAGGAACTTGTACAAAACTACAAAAATATCATTTGCAAACTATGGTTTCGTTGCCCGGAGCACCTAACCGCCAGATGGGGGAGTAAATCCATTCAAACATATGATTCCTAGAAAATCATATGTATTGTTTGCTGACATGATTGATTGCATCTCATATGTTTGTTTAAATAACTTGATTAATTATTGATTGTTGAGTACTTTACTTGTGGATTTAATTCTCACTAAGCAAAAAGCTTACCCCCTTATAGATACCTTTTGCAGTTTCCCCATTTATGGTTGGAGTTGTCACGCCCCGTAGGGTATCCTAAACGTAACAGTCTGCCACATACCATATAAGATTCCCGAATTACCACCTTAGTCCTTCGAGAGCCTCATATAGATGTAAGGCGTACCTTTACAACAATAGAGTACAAGTCCAAATAGAGATAAAAGCTTAATTTGGCATGCCTTAGCAGTAGGATATAACTCATGAAACATAAATAAATATTATATTTACTAAGGGGCATTCCCCCGCAAAAGAATATTCAAAGGCCTTATACAGTTATCCAAAGTCTTAAAAGTTTCCTGTGGAAGTCTAAACAGAATACCTATACAGCCGAGTCACATTGCCTAAGCCACAAATGGGGTAGCTGCAAAAGGAAGGAACTGTAGGGACGTAAGCTACTAGCTTAGTGAGTGAGATCTCCCACAATAACATTTATGTCACAACAATTCAAACAAGTGATTAAACAAGCAAGTGAATGCACCAAACACATGAGTTCAACAAACATATGACTATCCAGAAATCATATGTGGATGGACTTGCGCCCTCCATCTTGGGTTAGCAGATTAACGAATACTGCGGTACTAACTTTATGCCGTTTTTGGTTCATGGTTAACCTACAATTATTTCGTTTCTGGATCACGAATAACCTACTAATTGAATCTCGTTTATGGATCACAATTAACTTACCAATGCTAATGCTCCTTCCCATTATGATATGCATATGTCAAATTTGGCATTAGTCCGAATAGTTGATTACGTCATTTTATTTAGGCGATCAAACAATTTCTCAAACAATCCATCATAACTAACTACACAACCAGAATTTATCACCCGGTTTCAATATTCTTATTTTGAGTTCTCATATCATCATCAACATACAATTTCCCATTATTCCCCATCATACATATTCCATTCATTTGGCCTACATTCTAGTGCACTAATTAACAAGCACATACAATAAATGAATCGGGAAGAGAAACTCACTCCGCCATAGGTTCGCCGGCCTTCTAATAATAATAATCCGGAGGTAAGGATTCATCGTCCTCGGGTTCACCTATTCACATAAGAAATACCCTAATAAGTATTCTACCTTCTAAGGATACTAAAACTCTAAGAAAACTTAGTGAAATCGAAATTCGCGTCATTTTCGAAGTCCCAATTTAAAATGGCCATAACTTGGTCGTTTTAAGTCGGAATTTCGCAAATTTTATATCGATTTCTATATACTTCGGAAGAGCTTTCTAAATATGAAGTTTAAATCAAGTTTTGAAAATACCTAAGCCTCGGAAATGAGGGATCAGATCTGTACAGCAGTTATGTTGATTCCGAAAATGCGATTTCCATGAATGCTCTTGAGATTCCTATGTGAAAAATGAAACTAAATGCTATGGTGATGAATTTCTCTATCATGAATGTCATGATATGAACTCTTAAGTGCCTAAGATCTTATAAATTTTCAGACTTAAAGAATTTAAATAAACTTTGTCTTAAGACACTATGTCATGCTATTGTTTAACAATTAACTTTGCTACATTTGGTCCACCTACTTATTCTAAGGATTCTTCTTAGGAAAATCCTATTTATTTTAAAGAAATTTTGACTCTTATGTTAACTATATCCTAAAGCCTTTATTTCTTTAATAAAATCTTCATTTGTAACTTTTTAAGCGAGTCTTACACTAGGGTGGTTCCAAAAATCCGAATTTAGAAAATTTCATTTTCAAGTTGATTCTTTTAAGAAAAATGCATTTTATACTTAGAACTTTAAGTATTTATTTTACCTATACCCTAAGGACTTCATTTATTTGAGAAAATACCATTTTTGAAGTTGGAAAACTAGTGTTTTCTAACCATCTATCCATTATTACGAATTTGGCTTTCAAGACTTTCAGTCAAAACTTCTATTAGACTTTATCATCTTGTTTTAAATATTTTCTTTAGTAAAACTCATTTAAACTCATGAAAAACATCATCAAACATTATCTATTACCTATAGGCTTCATTTTTCTTGTAAAATACATGTTTAGAAGTCAGTAAAAGGGTTTTTAAACTAGGTTTCTCAAGTCATCCGAATTTACACTAGCTCATTTCTTGTAAAGTGTTTTCCTTTTCGGTTTTATTGACTCATCTACCTATAGATCTATATACTAGCAAGGTCATTTACTAAGGATAAAAGCATTGAAGACCATTAATGCACATAAACTCAAAATAATGATGAGATCTTAAATGCCTACATGAACATGAGTAATAAAATGGTAGATCTACTATATCAAGTGCTTAAATAGGTTTTGAAAACATAAAAACTATATTTTTATAAAAGATCTTTTGTTCAAAACACTTTTTGATGAATAATCATAAAGCTTATGGCATGAAAGCTCCTTTAAATGCTAGATCCACTTTGTGATGGTTTGGTATTCTTGTTTTGATATTTTTTAGTCCCTAACACAAGATCATGAGGACCTTTGGTTGGAAATATCCAAGAATATCCTTGCCATTACAAGGATCTAAGGATATATGAAGCAAGGTTCATCTACTTAAGGTGAAAATAGAAGACAATAGAAGAAAAAAAAAAAAAAAGAAAGTTGTGTGTGTGTGTGTATGAGCTATATAGCTCACGGCAATAAGGGGAAAAAGGAGAGGAATGGGAGCTTCTTTTACCTTTGAAAAGTTTGAAATGTGAATAATGAAGTGAGAGAGAGAAAATGTAGTTTATATAGGAAATGAAATTAGGTTAAATGGAATAAAACAAATAAAAAAATTGCAAATTGGAGCTTGGGGGGGGGGGCAGGGTGGTTTCACGCCGGCCATATAGGGAAAAAGGGGGAAAATTTTGATTTCTTCCTTTTGATTGATTTGGTTTGATAGTTTGTACATCACATGTCATAAATTGTATTAATAATTAAGAGACAAAAAGTCTTTGGAAAAGAAATTGATTGAGTGATGATAAGGGTTGCAAGAATAGGGTGTACTAATGAGTAGTAATAGGTTGTACTTGTGAATAGTAATGAATAGTAATCAAAACAACTTAATTACCGGTAGTAAGAAAAATACGAATAAGAATGCTATAACTGTATTTTTCATAAGCCGAAAATTTATGAACTTTATATTTTTGAAATCCTTATTTTATTTCGATTCAAATGAGTATTCACAGGTAAATTTTTGAAATTCTAGTTCCGGAGCATGTTTTTCTATAATGGGTCTCGGGGTGACCCGGAATTGGAATTTTCTTAAAATTTGATCTTTTCTTGGTTTCGAATATAAAAAAATACTATATTCAAAATTAAATTTTCTTATAAAAGTTTCATAATTGGAAACCGAGGAAAAGCCAGATTTAGGGTTTTTAGTTCTCACTCCAGACTTAAGCTATTCCGGTTTAGGGTTTTGATTTTTGGATCTTGAGTTATCTTGGTTACTTGAAAAACCGGGGTTTACAGAAGCCCCGAGGGTATTTCTCACAGATATTACCTTTTTGGCCTAAGAAGTTTTTGGAAGAAGTTAAAGACTAGATGTAGACTTAGACTTATAAGTAAATCTCCACGTAATTATTTTGATTAAGCTTCATTAGACCTTGATGAACTATCTTTTATGGGGGAATGCCCATTTGATGAATTGTAAGGCCTTTATATATTTCCCTAGTTCAATTATTATGTTATGATTTTCATTCTTAAACTGCTATACAAATGTTTTCTTGAACAACTCATTTCAAAGTTGGTCCTCTATAATCATGAACATACGCCTTGCACCCGATGGTGAAGCTTATGGGATGACTGAGGTCGTCATACTTAAGCTTTAATATTGAGTATAATGGTTTGTCGCGTTTAGGGTACCCTTTAGGGCATGACATACACTGTCACATAGGTTGGTGGCCTAAAATTTACACTAGCGGCTTAAACTCAACAAATGAAACTAAGGCCATAAAGGCCGACCGCCAACGCCGGTGGCGTAGGATCCAAGGCCGGTGGCCTATAAGGTGGTGTACAACCGCATCTTCTTGTCCTCAATCATGTGTCTGCCATTTGGCATAACATATATATACATATTAAGGCGGACCATATGTTACGCCCCGAAAGATATCCTAAACGTGGTAGCTCGCCACATATAATATCAAAAGTCAAGAATGATTGCCTCGGTCACGCGAAAGTCTTAATATTACATGTAAGGTGTCTAGCACGATAATAGGAGACGCTTTTGGAAAGTATAGTCTAAGCAAGTAAAAATAAACATACAAGAATCCAGAAATAAAGTAGATCATAAAATTAATAACCAAAGGTCTATTACATGATTTTTTAGGGGCATACCCCCATCAAATCCAAACGATCGGAATAGTCTTTACAAAATTTAAATACTACCTTAAAGATTTCAAAGGAATTCAAATCTAAATCTTTTAGTAGATTTCCTCTAAAAGCTTCAAAAGAATACTTACGTGGATATGAGGAGACCTCGGGTATAAAAATATGTGTTCTAAGAATGCAAATACCCATAGGGACATAAGCTTACGGGCTTAGTGAGTAAATCCCAAAATTCGTACTTGAAGTAAAATATCAACAGGGTTTATTAATCAAGCAAATGGAATGCAACAAACACATGAGCATACAAGACATATGATTTTCCAGGAATCATATGTTGAATGAATTATGCCCTTCATTCGGGGTTAGGTATTCAGGCCAATTACGACCATGACTTTGTTTAAAACACTTTTATAGATCTTATCGCCTCCTATACGCCATCAAAAACTTGTAGTTATTATAGGCTCCTACTAGCCACCAATTTATGTAGTTCTTATCGGCTCCTACTTGCTACTTACATGATATACTGGTTATGTCTACCGCCACTACTATACACTTGTCCCACCAATTGTATGGTAGTGAATGCAATGTGAATTAACATATGAAGTGCATGCATAATTTCTTAATTAAAGTCTATTCATTATATTTAATTTCTTTCAAATGAGCAACCAATTTCAAACACTTCAAGGTAATAATATACATACAACTTTATTACAAACAAATCATGTTTCGATATACTTAATATTCTTTCAACATATTACCATACAACTTCCATTTGATTTTGCCTAAATTCTAATACAACTAAATTTACAAGCACAATCATAAGTATGAAGATTAAAGGGGAATAGACTCACTCAGCCATGATGACACCTTTCTTTTAATGGACGAGTCGTTCAAGATTTCCACTAATCATAGTAATCTTCCGGATATAAACAATCCTCATCGAGATCACCTAATCAAGAAGAATACCCAAAATGAGTATTTCTTTTTGATTCTATGGTACTTATAAGAAACTATGTCATAAAATCGTTAAAATTCGTATAAAGAGTAATTTCAACTTAAAATAGTCATAACTTGGTCATTTTAACTCGGAATTGCGCATATAATATACCGTTTTCTACCTATTCGAAAAGATCTATCCAATTCTAAAACGATTTTTATCAAAATAAGTCATTTGAGCTCAGAAATAGTGGTTATCAGATTCACCACGAATTTTACAAAACTTACTTTCTTCTTTTTATAAAAACTTGAATCAAATAGATAGATATTGTAATAGTTGTAAGACCTTTGAAAAGTATATATATATATATATATATATATTTGTTTACTCATGTTAAATGCATGAAATTAATGAAGTTGTCTCAACTATAAATTTTTGGTAAAAGTAAAGTCTTCTAAAACTTTGGAAAAGTAAAACTTTTGAAATTTCCCTCTTAGTTTGCTAGAACATTTTCAAGTCATTTTGAAAGGGGTATTGTCTTTTCCTTAATCTCTTTAAATTTCAAAAGAATGATTTCCATTTTCTAAATTCCTTATAGCTTAGTTTCTAATTTTTTTGAAAGTAGTAATAATTTTAAAGGAGTGATTTTTTCATTAATCTTATTTTTTTTAAGATCATTTTATTTTTATAAAAGGGGATTTCTTGGTGTTTACCAAACTAATCTATTCAAAGTATTAATGAAAAATGAAGTTTAGTAAAACTTTTGTTGAATTATAACTTTGTAAAGTGTATGTATGTATTGTGTAAAAACTCCTATGTTTATAATGAACTCCTCTAGAAAAGATTTGTTAAGATAAATTGCTAAGTTTTTATAAAAAATTACTTCCTTCATAACAACATTTATTTTTTTGATATAAACTTCTATTTTAAGAAAACTTTTTTCTTCTTTAACTTGTTGAGACAAAATCAATGTGTTCATGCATGATCATGAAATAGAATTATGAAAACATAGAAAAAACATAATGGTTAAAAATAAGCAAGTAAAGAAATATGTCAAGTATTGGGAACCTTAGAAGGTATCCCGGGACTAAGAATGGACTAGTCCCAAAAGAAAAATAAGAAAAGAAAGCAAATATGTTGTTTTGACTTAATGGGGATAAGTCTAAGATTAGAGACTAGTCTTAAAATAGCATGAAATAAATAAATAAATTGCATTATGTGGAAGTAAATAAATAACAATGAGCTTATATGCTCTAAAGATTATATATTAGTACATAATTATATCTAGTTATATATATATAAAGGATTAACTGAAATCAAAATATGAACAAAAGTAAAATAACAACATAAAGATACATAAAAATATTTTCATGAATAAGAATAATACATGAACATAGTGTAGCTTCCTTAACATTAAGTTTAGGAAACTCACACCATGGTCATGTAAAGTTACATGACATGGTAAGAAAATCTAAAGAAAATTCTTACCTAATATGTTCGTAGAAGAAGAGGGTTTTTGTGGAGAGAATTTTAGAGAGTTTTGGGATAGAAGTTGAAAGGAGAATTGGAGAGAGTTTTGAGAGTGAAATTTGTGAGTAGAAGATGTGTGAATGAAGTGAAAGAGGATGGGGGTATTTATAGGAAAATGAGGAGTGGTTTTTGAGTGATTTAATTAAAGAAAAATTAAAAATAAATAGAGGAAGAGAGAGAGTGGATTGCGCCAGCCATGAGGAGTGTAGGGGAGGAGAGATTTGATTTTTTGTAATTTTGTGTATTAAAAGTAATAATATATAAGATAGATCTGATATAAAGTTATATGAAAGGTAAAAAGTAAAGATAATATGTTATGCTATTGTAAGAGTAGGTATTAGAAAAAGTAAAAATAAATAAATAGTGTATAATAGTAATGAATAGTGTAATGTAAAGTAGATGTGACTAGTAAAATATCGGTAGTAAGAAAATACGCGTATAATTATTATATCTGATATTTTTAATTACTAAAAAATTACAAAACTGATATTTTTGAAATCCTTGTATTAAATCGGTCCTAACAGTGTTATCGAAATATTTTTATTATTCCAAGCTTTGGAACACGATTTTCAAGAACTGATCTCGTTTGAGTTCGAAGGACACTCGAAATTCGCGAATATGATATTTCTATGTTTTCTCAAGCTATTACGAACTATTATCACTAATTATCTGAACTTCGTTTTCTAGGGTTAAGGAATACGGGAATGTCAGATCTAAATTCTAGGGTGTGAACTAGACTTTGTTGATCTTTAGGGTTTCGGTTGACTTTTAATTCTAAGATCAAACTTAAAATTAACCGAAAATTTTAGGGGTTTACACCATAAAACCTTCTTATTAATCAAAAAATGACATTTTTTCCCTTCATTATAAATTATTTATTTTCATATTACAATATCACTTATTGCACATTTATCCTCCTTTGTAATATTTTAGCTCTCTTAGCTCTTCTAGTGATGGATATAAGTACTTCACAGTATTAATTAGTTGTAATGAACACTTTTATTTTTACTCTCTTCGTAATAATACACAAGTGTAGCAATCATCAATGGAAGTTGTCTTTCTCGAAGTCTTTGGATAGTAGAGATCTCTCTGCATATTTTCGCAGTTGAGCTGACTCAAAACCAACTTACCACATTAGCCATCCTTCCACTCATAACACTGACTTGACAATCTAAACAATCGCAACATCATCGTGACCATCTCTATCAAACCAAAAGCTAGGCTTTTCACCCATCATCATTCGGTGTCAAATCGCGAGAGCAATATATGATTTATGTATTAAATGTATATCACATATTTTTCATACTGGAGTATAGTACAAAGTTTCACAAATTGTATTTGGTTAATGTGACTTTTATGTAAATATTACACAACCCATTTTATAAATATAATTTTGCAAGGTATTTTGGTAATTGATTCCATCCAATGAGTGTTTTAGTAATTCTTTTTGGTAGCAGTAGTAGACACATATTACATCCTTACCTTTTTATTGGTAAAAAAGCAATTTAAAAATTTCCTGCTACTTATATTTTCTTGTAAATTGTATTTGTGCTATCTTTTAATATGAAAATATTGATGATCCTTGAATTTTGATTGTTTGGTATCCATCTTAATATTTATTTTAAATTAGTTATAGAACTCATGTTAGAATACATTACATAAAGTATCACAAAAGAAAAAAAGAAAAAAAGAATAGGGAACCGAAAGACCTCTTCTTAGTGCAATGCATAGGTAATAGGATTATTAATACGTGATGTGAACCTTGACCAATGCAAATGTGATGTCATGTAATGCATGACCAATTCATTTAGGGTCGACTAAGAGTTATATCATATTAGATGATGACCATATGAATTTCAAACACTTAACAATTCATAATGCACAATTCACACAAAACAAAGGTTATCACACATTTCAATAACCAAATAGCAAACAAATCCCCAACCCCATGCATATTCAGTTATATCAATATTAGCTTATTGTGCAACTATAATACAAACACATGCAAAGTGATGAGATTGTTGTTACCAACCTGGCATCCAAGCTAAGTCTTAACTATTCTCTAGGAAGACCAAGGCATCACCCCTAACAACCATCCAATCATCAACAACATTAGCATCATCACCAAATCATCATGATCCTTCATATAAAATCCAAACAAGAATAGAAAGTTGACTAAAGGCTATATAAGAGAAAATAACATCAAAACAAACATCTATTCATATACAAAGCACTCATTTCTTAACAATCTTAGTGAAGCTTATTGAATCAACTAATTCTAGTCATATTACTATTTCATTTCATTTCTAAGGATCATGTTAACTCAAGTCCATAAACTCATTCATTTGATATGTATAGACTATATTAAGTCTCATTTAGTTATTAAACTAGATTAAGCCAAGTAAGACTTAGATTTGTTAACTAAGTTCATTTTATGTCTAAGAAGTCTAAACTTGTTATATTAACTCCTTACTCTAATGGTCTTAAAGAAATCATGATAGTATTAAGCTTAACTACTTATACACAACTAATGAAACAATTCCATTTTAAGCTTTGTTATTCCTAGAGTTTCTTAGAACTTACAACATAGCACTTATAGGACTCTTTGTAAGCTTTTCATAGCATTGAAGATCACTTTAATCCAAGTTCGAAAGATGAAATCATGACAAAATCAAGTTAACTTGACAAAGGAAAGAAGAACAAATGAGTTTTGGATCCATACGGGCCTTGCCAAGGGTAGTGGTGATCACCATACCCCATACTAAGGAGCACGTGGAAATTGGAAAGGGGGCAGAGTCCACCACACCCCCTTGCCACCACCCTGTGGTGGCCTAGCACGCCCCTTGCCACCACCCTGTGGTGGCCTAGCACGCCCCTTGCCACCACCCCATGGTGGCTCAGCAGTGGGGACAGTGGCTGCTACACCCCCTGCCACAGCCCAAAAATGCGTCCCCTATTCTTCTTTTACTTCTTTAAGCCACTTTTCTACATGATTTAATCATCAAACACTATTCCCAACACCATATTAGCTCAACAACATAACCCATAACACTTCTACTCATATTTCTTCTTCTCATTTAATCAATTCATATCATTAATTCCTTTGATCCACACATACTCAATCTAACTTAGATTCTAACATATACTCATATATCACAAATTTACAAGTTCATACTCAAGCTTTACTCATAACTAACATTAAATCATCATATAACAATAATCACAACAACTAAAAACAAGAGATAACATCATACACACATGGTTGATGAATTTTCAATTTCCTTTTCTTCAGCACAACAACTACTACAAGGTTGATGAAGCTTCCTCTAGTATATTCCTCACTTCTTAACTTCCTTCCTAGCTTTAATGTCTCTTATAGTCATCTTAGGATTGAGATTTATCAATGGAATTGAGAGATAAGAAGAGAAAATAAAGAAAGAAGAAAAACGTAAGGGAACAAAAGAAGAAAGAAAGAAAGAAAGAAGAGGAGTGACAGCCAAGAGGAGAGAGAGGAGGGTTAAATAGGATCAATAGAAAGTTAATTAAGGATTAAGGACCTTGATTCAAACTTGTCAGATCATTATCTTGAGCAATAAAAACAATTAGAAAAAGATTTTGGAATATAAATAAGTAATATCATTAACTTGAATCGCAAACCAAGTTTAAAAGTTAAACTTTGTAGAATTGATATTTAGTTAAATTTGAGCTTAGAAAATGATATTTTTAGATAAGTTGGTAATCTCAAAATTCATGAAAATTGAAAGTATAGAATTTAGATTATAGAGACTACCTTAGAGTATTTTAGAAATCTAAATATCAAGCTCAAGAAAATCTTAGATCATTTATAGATCAAGAAAAATGAATATCCAATTTAAAATTAGTTGATAAAATAGTGAAATTTGGTTTGATAGAAAAATAATCAAAGTAATAAAACAAATTGAAAGAAATAGAGTTCAAATTTGTTAACTAAAAGAGATTTAATAAATTTGGTTCATGAAATAGATATGTGAAATAGATGAAAGATTGAAAAGAAGTATTTGGAATCTTAATTTCGATCAAGTCTATTACTAATTGATTATATCAATCTATCGATTTATAACCTGTAATTCACATTACTTATTTTAATTAAACTATTTAAACTCAATTATTAATTACACCCCAATCAACTTCAAGATTAATCATCCGTTGGTAGTTGACAACAAATTAACTTTAGTTTTCATGATTCAAAGACTTTTGATTGTTTTAAGATTTTATTCTCGCACTCACTTTTCATTGTTTTATTCCAATTAATTTAGATTGAAATTTGATATTGTTTCCACTCTCATTGCAATTCTAAATTATCGAATAATCCATTATTTATTGAATTAATATCATATATTTCTATATCCATTATCTAATCCATCTAATAAATTTAATTAAGTTATACTTTCTTGCTATATTAATTTAGGGTTTACTCTAACACTTTTATTTCCATAAAACGTCTTAATATTCAAATTATGTAGATTTAGTACCATTCCTTTATAATTATTTATTTACACATTATTCATTCCTTTAATTATCCTTAATATTTTCTCTTATAAGTTTGGTTTTTATTATTACTAGCTTGAATCTCATTTCCATTTATTTGGATCTCTCTCTCTCTCTCTCTATATATATATATATATATATAGTAATTTCGTCCTTGTTATTTTTACAGAATTTTATCTCAAAACATAATAATTCATAATTTGTAAATAATCATCAAATTATTTAAATTTCAATATTTTTAAAACACGAAAAAGTTGAAATATCTTTCATGACTTTTCTTAAAACTTTTTCAATAATTTTACATTATTTTCTTAATGATTATTATTTCTAAATTTTATGAATTTGGGTTATTACAGTTATCCACCGAGCCATTTATGAATTGTCATTGCATCATGGCATACCGTTGCATCATGGTAGGAGGTGGCCTAAGTGCTTAACTACTGTGTCCAGCTCCAGACAAGGCTGTCACTCCTCGGACCAGACTAAACGACACAAGTACAAGAATCACTTAATTATTAAGGTTGCTTTTAAGTTTTAGTTCATTTTAACATGTCATTGTGTACCTTTTATGATGTCCACAATCTAAAACAAATCAGAAGATTGATTAGCTACTCATAATATATGTTCAAGAAATTAGATTATATGTGCAATTCAATCATTCATTAACTCACATTAGATTTCATATTAAACATTCATTTGATGTTTTTATTTGATCAGACAAGACCCTGCCATGGTTGCAAAGATCGTCCCATCAAGATACGGACAGTTCTGTATCATCTTTCAAATCATTTTAATTAACCTAGTTTTTGTCTATAAATATAGTCTTAGCCAAGTTATTTAGACTGAATCCACCTAATTCATATTAGCTTTCTATTAAGTCTAATTGAATTTGTATCCATTAACTAATTCATTTTAACTTATTAAGGTTCATTATGCTATGTTGAACTTAAGATTATTAACTAAGTTCATTTTATACTTAAAACTATGTTTAATCCAATTAGTTATTAATCTATAAATTCACTTAACTTATTCCTAATAATATAAATTAACTAACATATCATATTAATTATCATTTATTTATTTCATTTTATTTTATTTTTATTTTTATTTTTATGAAGAATTCGAGCAGATACACAAGCTGTGTTTCACCCATGTACAGGCATAAGAAGAAACATGATCAAATATAAAAGTCGTGTTCCCATCGTGTTTTGCTTTGTTTTGAATACCATTGAGAAGCACTACATGATGTAATGGGTAGTGTTCCTATAGTGTTTCACTTGATATATTATCACTCAAAGATTGAAGAGAAGCACGGTAGAATACATTGTGTTGTGTTTCAATCATGTTTCATAAATATGCAAAACGTTCAAGGTCCAGAGAGAAGCACGGCGAGATATATATAGTCGAGTTCTAGTCGTGTTCTACTTAACATATTACATATGCAAGAAAAAAAAAAGAAACACGAGGAGATAGGGAATGTCGTGTTCTAGTCATGTTATTCTAGAAATCGATATGCAAAATGAAACAAAGAGAAGCATGGTGGGATATAATTGGTTGTGTTCTAGCTATGTTTCTTCTATGGCAAATTAAAATGAAGAGCACGATTGAATATAGTCCCTTGTGTTTCCCCATGCTCTTTGCTCCGTTATTATCTCCGAAAACTTAACCTATTTTACCACTTTTGTTACATCATTTTTCAACATCTAATATCCTACACTCATCATACAAACTGAGAACTATGATTTACAACATCTACATACAAGTTTTTACACCATATTTCATCAAAATCCTAGTTCTAACATGTTTGATCATATAAGTTTCAACTTATATGTTCATATATCCTTACTTTATCAACTTTAACAAAAATCCTACATTCATCTAACTCTAATATCTCATATTCATGCATGAACAACAAATAAAACAATAAAATAACTCAACTTATATGTTTAACCATTTCTAAGCTACTTGTTCTTCTTTTCTTGTTGTTGAAGTTATGCTAAGCTTGTTTTTTTATCTCTTATCTTCATTTCTAACTTTGATTTCATCTAAAGATCTTCTTGAACTTGAGATCTGGTATGGAAATTGAAAAACAAAAGAGAAAAGAAAGAAAGAAGAAGAAAGAAGGAAGCCGAAAAGTAAGAAAAGAAAAGAAATGAAGGCAGGTGGAAAGCAAAAAGGAAAGGAAAGATAAAGATATATAAATATCTTTAGGATAAGGTATAAGGTTTAAAACTTTCTGATAACTACATTAAGTATCAAAACTAATTAGAAAATAATTTGAGAATCTATATTATAGAAATTAATAACTTGATTTAGAAGCATAATTTAGAAGTTTAGTTTATAAGAAACTGATATTTAATTTGAGTTTGAATTTAATAATTGATATTTTTAAATAAGTAGATGTATTTAAAATTTATGAGGATTAAGGATACGTAAGTTAAACTTAAATCCAAAGGTTTAGAGATTTGTAAAACATTTCATTTACTTGTTTAAAGATTTTAGGAATTGCAATAGACAAAAAGATTTAAAAATGAATGATCAGGAAGAATTTAATACTTTAGTTCTTTCAAAAAGGATCATCGAAACAAAACATATTCAAAATCTCAAATTTCAATTTGATTTATTTACCAATTTAATTATATTAATCTATCTAATCTTACTCTATTATTTACTTGTTTTATTTAATTAAACTATCTAAATTAATTCCTAAACTAAGTTCAAATACAAGTTTAAAAGCAATTTCCTATTATACTATTCAATTATACTATTCCTAAATTAGTTAGGCGTAGGTTTATGGTATTTCAAAGACACTATATAATTAATTTTTTTTATAAGTATATATGAAAAGAAAATTTGATTATTGTTTTTTTTTAGCTCCTTTAGTAATTAATTTAAAATCTAAACTAATTGATATGGGCTCGTTTTTATTCATTTATTTTATCTTTATTGAATAAGTGGTTAAATAATGATGGTAAAAGCTGGAACCCATGATGAATGAAAGCTTTAATAATAAATTATGTTGGAACATATAAAGAGATATAGGAAGGTCGATGTTATGACACGAAGTCACAGGACTCGAAGGCCACCAATACATTTACAAGATTACATCACAAAATAAAACAGATGTACTCTGTTTTACATAAAATAGCAATATACAGTTGTATTGGAGTATCTAGCATGTTGGTTTCATGTAACAGATTAGGAAAACAACAGCTAAGCAACATGTGTAGAAGTTGTCTTTTGTAACCGTAGAAACAGTTATCATACACAGCTGGCAAAAGTGTAAAAAGAAAAGAATACTGTAAGGATTGAGGAACATATAAAAGGGAAAAAAAGAGAACAGAGAAGTAACAAGTTTACCAACATAGATCTGAGTAAGGAGCATACTGGAAGCTCGAATTCCAGATCCATTCCAACTTTTCATACCTCGCATATACATGATAAACAAAGTATTAGAATAGTTAAAACACACATAGATTAGATTCAACATCATTCTAAGATTCATGAACATAAAACCCTAGCTTTTCTTTCGTTTCAGTAAGCACAGAGAAAAAGTGAAAAGTAACATACCTCGTTTGTATCGGATGAGACAGAAGTGAAGGAACTTAGGGTTTTGTTTCTTTTAATCAACGCACGTGAGAGTATAAGTGCCCGTGTGGGGTCTATCATTGGTGCTTTCATTGAGTTTGTTTCTTGAGATCACCATGGCTGATGGTACCAGGAGTATTGCTCGTTTACAAGATGAATTGCAACAACATGACAGTAAGATTTCTTCATTAGAATCAAAAACTGATCGTTTGTTATCAGATATGGCTCAAGTTTTACAATTTGTTAAACTTCAAATGGATAATCAGAATACTACTAGTCATAGTAGTGGTTCATCATGTTATAATGATAATAATCAATACTCATTCATTCGGAACATCAAATTAGAACTTCCAAAATTTTCTGGCTTGAATCCTCTTTCTTGGTCATTTCAAGCAAATCAGTTTTTTGATTTTCATAATGTTCCTGATACAGAAAGGTTGAAATTAGCCTCTTTTGCTATGGAGGGAGATGCTTTGGATTGGTACCAATGGTTGTTTAGAAATGGGTTGTTATCTACATGGTCTGCTTTTGTTAAGGCATTAGAGACTCGATTTGGTCCTTCTTTATTCGATGATTACCAAGGAAAGTTATCCAAATTGGTTCAGACAGGATCTGTCTCTGAATATCAACATGCTTTTGAATCTCTTTCAAATCATGTCAATGGTCTTTCGGAGGATTTTCTTAAGAGTTGTTTCATATCTGGTCTTAAACCCTATTGCAGCAGGAAGTTCTAGCTTGTCAACCCTCTTCTCTTTTACATGCTATTAGTCTTGCTAAACTACATGAATCTAAATTTCAGCACCTTAGTATATCCACTCTACACCTATTTCATCACAACCTAAACCTTTTTCAAAATCCACTGTCCAATCTTCTTATACACCACCCTCTTCCTATTTTCTAAACCTAAACAGAATATTTCATCTACTTCATCTTCTTTTTCTACCACAAAAAAATCTCTTCCTTTTAAAAGACTTACTCCTTCTGAAATGGCTATTCGAAGGGAGAAGGGTTTATGTTTCAATTGTGATGACAAATTTAGCAAAGACCATATATGTAAAGCAAAGTTTTTGATGATTATACAACCTGACAATGATTCGGAAGATGATAGTTCATATGAGATTGAATTGGGTGATAATTCTGATATTTCTAATGCAGTTGAAATTAGCTATCATGCTTTATCTGGAGTTTCTGTTCCTAAAACTTTGAAATTAAGAGGAACAGTTGGGGGAAAAGCAGTGTCAATACTTGTTGATTCTGGGAGTACTCATAATTTTGTGCAGGAACAAGTGGCTAAACGATTACGTTTACCTATTCTTGCTGCTAATTCTTTTCAAGTCATGATTGGTAATGGTGAAAGACTGACTTGTTCTGGGTTGTGTAAAAACGTACCACTTATTTTGCATAACAGTGAGTTTTTAGTGGATTTCTATGTTTTACCTATTCAAGGGGCTGATATGGTTTTGGGAATTCAATGGCTTACTACTCTTGGTCCAATTACTGTGGATTATTCTACTCTTACAATGCAATTTTTGTTGAATGGGCAGCCCATACTTCTTCAGGGTAATTCTGCTATTGATCCTAAGCAGATTGAGCCACATCAGTTCCATAAATTGATGAAATCTGACAATGTGGCTTGTTTCTTTAGTCTTGTGGCTCAGAGGGAGGATAATTGTCATGATACCACCGGCAATAGTGCTATAGAAACACTATTGGGCAGATTTCATAAACTTTTTGAGTCTCCTTCATCATTGCCACCTTTACGAGAGATCCAGCACCATATTCATTTACAAGAGGAGACTCAACCTATTAATGTCAGGCCTTATCGCTATCCTTATTTCCAGAAAGCGGAAATTGAGAAGTTAATTCAAGAAATGCTTGATTCGGGAATTATTAGACCCAGTACCAGTCCTTTTTCATCACCAGTCCTCTTGGTGAAAAAAAAAGATGGTCATGGCGTTTTTGTGTAGACTATCGAGCTCTCAATCATGCCACAGTATTGGATAAGTTTCCAATTCCCACTATTGATGAGTTACTTGATGAGTTACATGGAGCACAGATTTTTTCAAAGTTAGATTTGCGTGCCGGTTATCATCAGATTCGTATGTTTCCTGGGGATATTCATAAAACAGCTTTTCGTACTCACGAAGGCCATTATGAGTTTTTGGTCATGCCCTTTGGGCTCACTAATGCTCCTTCCACATTTCAGGCTATTATGAATTCTATTTTTAGACCTTATCTCAGAAAATTTGTTATTGTTTTCTTTGATGATATATTGGTTTACAGTACATGTATGGAAGCTCATCTTACTCATTTGACTCAAGTTTTTACTAGTTTGGAAGAACATCAGTTTTATGTGAAAGATCTAAATGTTCTTTTGCTCAATCCAAGATTGACTATTTGGGTCATATTGTATCAATGGATGGGGTAACACCAGATCCAAGTAAGGTTCAAGCAATTTCTGAGTGGCCTATTCCTACTAATCCTAAACAATTAAGGGGTTTTCTGGGTCTTACTGGTTATTATCGACGATTTGTAAGACATTATGCATCCATTGCAGCACCTCTTACAAATTTATTGAGGAAAGAAGCTTTTGTGTGGGATGAATGTGCTACTGTTGCTTTTTCTAATCTTAAGGCCGCCCTAATGACAACACCAATTTTAGCTCTTCCTGATTTTTCTCAGACATTTATTGTAGAATCTGATGCTTCAGGTGCTGGAATGGGAGCTGTGTTACATCAGAACAATCATCCTATCGCTTTTTTCAGCAAAAAATTTTCTTTGCGACTTTGCAAAGCTGGAGCTTATGTCAGGGAACTGGTGGCTATAGTGGAAGCAGTAAAAAAATGGAGACACTATCTTTTGGGGAGACATTTCATTATTAAGACTGATCAGAAAAGTCTTAAGGAAATCCTTACTCAGGTAATTCAAACACCTGAACAGCAACAATATCTCGTTAAACTGTTAGGCTATGATTACGAGGTTGTTTATAAACCAGGTATAGAGAATAGAGTTGCAGATGCATTATCGCGAAGCTTTTCTGATGAAGCTCAGCTTTTTGCTTTATCCTTACCTTCTTTTGACTCTGTTACACTAATTAAAACAGAGTTTAAAGATAATAAGGAATGGCAGAAATGGATGTTGGATTGTGAACAAGGAGTTTCTCTGCCATGGCCACTTACAGTCAGAGATGGTTTGCTGTTTTTGGGCAACAAGATTTTTATTCCACCTCATACTTCTATTATCAATCTGTTGATATTAGAATACCATACTTCTCACATGAGTGGACATTTGGGAGTTTTAAAAACTTTTAAACGACTCAATGAATCTTTTTTTTGGAAAGGCATGAGGAAGGATGTAGAGGAATTTGTGAAGCGCTGCCATGTCTGTCAACAAATCAAATATTTGACAACAAGTCCAGCAGGACTACTCCAACCTTTACCTATTCCTCAAAATGTTTTTGAGGATCTTTCTATGGATTTCATTACTGGATTGCCAGTATCTAAAGGATATTCAGTACTACTAGTAGTTGTCGATCGACTAACTAAGTACTGTCATATTGGTCCTCTGACTGCTACATATTCAGCTACTTCAGTAGCATCATTATTTGTAGACATTGTTATTAAATTGCATGGATTTCCTAAATCCATTGTGTCAGACAGGGACAAAGTTTTCATGAGTCGTTTCTGGAATGAACTTTTCAGATTGAGTGGAACCACTTTGAAAATGAGTTCAGCCTATCATCCTCAATCTGATGGTCAGACTGAGGTAATGAATCGATGTTTGGAACAGTATTTACGAGCTTATGTTATGGACTCTCCTACACTTTGGCCTAAGTTCTTACCTTGGGCTGAGTATTGTTTTAACACTAGTTATCATACTAGTGCTAACATGACACCCTTTCAAGCATTGTATGGGAGACTTCCTCCTAATATTCCTCAGTACATACAAGGCCAATCTACATTAGAGGCAGTGGATCATGAATTGAAGACTCGAGATGATATTTTAAAAGCCTTGAGAGCTAATTTAGCTCAAGCTCAGCTTCGAATGAAACAGGTAGCTGACTCCCACAGATCTGAATTACAATTTGAAATTGGGGATTTAGTGTACGTGAAGCTTCAGCCCTATAGGCAAACTTCTTTGGCCAATAGGCTTTCTTACAAGCTCTCACGACGTTATTATGGGCCTTTTAGGATCCTAAGGAAGATTGGAACTGTAGCATATCAGTTGGATTTACCAGATCATTCAAGACTTCATCCGGTATTCCATGTTTCTTTACTTAAAAAAGCTTATGGAGACTCATTTCCTACAATTCCACTTCCTCAGGACTCTTTTGAAAATCATCCTATACTTCGACCGTTAGCTATTTTGGATTCTAGAGTTTTGGTGCGACAAGGAGTTAATGTTCCCCAACTTTTGATTCAATGGGAGACTCTACCTACTGAGGATGCTTCTTGGGTGGATTTATCAGATTTCAAGAGGGATTTTCCCGATTACCACCTTGAGGACAAGGTGTTTTTCTCAACACCGGAGGAACATGTTATGACACGAAGTCACAGGACTCGAAGGCCACCAATACATTTACAAGATTACATCACAAAATAAAACAGATGTACTCTGTTTTACATAAAATAGCAATATACAGTTGTATTGGAGTATCTAGCATGTTGGTTTCATGTAACAGATTAGGAAAACAACAGCTAAGCAACATGTGTAGAAGTTGTCTTTTGTAACCGTAGAAACAGTTATCATACACAGCTGGCAAAAGTGTAAAATGAAAAGAGAATACTGTAAGGATTGAGGAACATATAAAAGGGAAAAAAAAGAGAACAGAGAAGTAACAAGTTTACCAACATAGATCTGAGTAAGGAGCATACTGGAAGCTCGAATTCCAGATCCATTCCAACTTTTCATATCTCGCAAATACATGTTAAACATAGTATTAGAATAGTTAAAACACACATAGATTAGATTCAACATCATTCTAAGATTCATGAACATAAAACCCTAACTTTTCTTTCGTTTCAGTAAGCACAGAGAAGAAAGTGAAAAGTAACATACCTCGTTTGTATCGGATGAGACAGAAGTGAAGGAACTTAGGGTTTTGTTTTCCTTTATTCATCGCACGTGAGAGTATAAGTGCCCGTGTGGGGTCTATCAGTCGACCGGCTCATAAACGAAATCTTTACCTTGTTTGTGAGGTTGATTAACTAAATTTTATAATTCGAAAGTGTGTGAGGTAATTGTGATATAGTAGTTTAAGGAAACTTTATATTGATACTTGAATAAAGGTCGACATATTGTTATAGAGGATTGATTTATTAGGTGGAATCTTTATAATAAACTATAATTTTATAAGTAGCGATTATTGAATTGTTAAGTAGATTGGATTATAAACTTTGGGATCAAGACATACTCTCTCTCATTTCTTAACAAATTTCAATATGGTAGAGTAGCTTTACAATGAGCTAACTCCTTTCCTTTCTAAAAATCTTCCCTTCTTTCTTTACCATAAATTGATAGGTTCATATATAACTGTGTATTGATTTTATATATATGTATATGCACTACTACTAGTCTTAACCAAGACTTGATTTCTTCCTAACTAACGAATGCAATAAGCAATATTTATCAAAATAAGTTAGTTAATTAAAATCTTAGATTTATTGCTTTTCTACCATTCTAATCACCAAGCATCCTTCATCATTACTTTATATTACTACAAGTCTTAACTCTATAGTGATAATTAATTTGAATATGGGCAATCAAGCTTATATTGGTTTCATAATACTATTCGGATAAGCCCTTTTTTTTTATTATTTTTTATGTGCTTGTTGTTTTCTTTTGTATTTTCTTAGTTTCTCACCTGAAATTATGTCATTTTTTGCAGGTTGGGTGTTAATGTTATTTTTATGAAAAAATAGTAGTATATCTTATAATTAGTTAGGTTTTCATAACTCAAATTCTTGGTTAGCTGCGGATGTTATTATATAGTTGGTTGTAATTTTTTTAATTAATTAAACTCTTTTTTTGTGGGAAACGAAAAGCTAGACTTAATTTTCTTATATTCATTTATACCATTTATCACTGTGCTTGCATTTTTGCTGTTTTATTTACCCCGGATAATCTTCAAATAACCATTTGTGCTCACTTGAACCCCATCCCGGATTCTCAACTTCTATGCCGCCATACCGTACCCCGATGTGGAGGCAATTTGAGCCAAGTTCATGTCTTCGAACCTGGACATTTCTTTGGTACAAGTTCACTTTTTCATCTGTTCCTCCTGTATAGGAAAGCACATGTAATTTACCGAGTTTGTTTTTGCATCTTCTCTGAATGAAGGAACTATGATATAATTCCAATGTATATAGCCGTATTTTGGTCAATACAAAAAAAAAAAAAAAAAAAAAAAAAAGAAATGTATGTAGCCGTGTTACTGGCTAGGTGGAGGATTAATAACGCTGGAAGTCAGTGCATGTAGGGCATAACCAGAGTCAGAGTTTCTGTCCATCTCTTAACGTCTACTGAGCAACACCAAGCACTAACGTTCAGCATGTATTTTTATTAATTTTCATTTTCCCCCAATATCAAGACCGTATTCTTTTTCAAACCACATGCATATTACACTTATTAAAAAACTATTGTCGAAATAAACTCTATTATCTTATTTATTTGCATAAAATATACTAAGAATAAAAATTCTCAGCAATTTTTTTCTATTCCTCGTGTGGAGGGAATAGTTAAAACCACCTGTTATGTGATTTTTTTTTCCCTCTACTCTCTTTGGCGTGAATAAAGGATTAAATAATGTAACATTTTCACCCCTAACTAAATTATAAATTGACAAAACTATTTATATAAGAAATATAAATATATAATGTATATATCAATCGACAATTTATTTAAGAAAAAACCATTTTGGCATTTGAACTTTGACGAAGTGGGTAATTTGGTATTTAAATTTTTAAAAATTTAATTCCATATTTGATTAAACTTTTCAAGCTCCTTTTAGTTACTTAAATTTTTTAAAAGTCTAATTTTATACATAATTAAATTTTCCATGCTTCTTTTCACTACCTCCATTCTTTATTGTTTCTTAAAGTAGTTAACATATGTCAGATAACGATTGAGTGGGTAGTGTTTAAGGGCATGAAAATTTAAATTAAACTTTTAAAAGTGTAGATGTCTAATTATCCGTTTTGTCAAAGTTCAGGTACCAAGAGAGCTTTTTCTCCCGCTTATTTAACTGTTATATATACTTATAACACATATATATACAACATATATAGATAATATAACCATTTTAACTAGATATCTATAACAAATATATGTACATATATAATTAAATTATAGATTATAAATATTATATTATATATTTTATACAAAAATTATACATAAAACATATCATATAAAAATCTTAGATCTGTCTAGTACCATAAAAAGAATTTTACTGATTATCAAATTCATTATGTAATCCAGGCATGATATACTAAATTTTGTCCTAGCAGGTTATACAGCCAAATATTACCTAGCATCTATTAATATCTTCTTATTTGAGTAAAATAGGTACAACATAGCCATATTAACTTATTTAGAATGTATACAAGAACTTCTTTTTGTGATTTTTTCTTTTTGGTGAATGCATACAAGGAAGTTTTAATTGGTCATTATATGAATATATGGTGGTGTATGAGGAGAGAAAGAGGCAAAAAATTTGTTCATGAGAAATAAAGTATTGTTAAGTTCGAAAGCAATTTTTTTTTTTTTTATTTTCCATGTAATGTTTAGCAAAATTTTATCATCGTCATTATCTTATTTTATTTATACATAGGGTAACTTAAAAGAGAGAGAGAGAGAGAGAGAGCGGAATTGAATATGTTAGGATACAAGTATTTATACACCAAGTTAGAAGAGTTTTAACACAAATAATAATTACTTATTTAAGGTCAAAATAAAAACAATTATCAACATACGGTTTCAAAATCTCCACATAAACATGTGATATGTAAAAATTATATACTATACATATATCGCGGTTAAAAGAAGAGATAGTTATACGCATTTGTATGGGCATTGCATTTAATGGTCACGATAAAAAAAGAAATAGTAATCGAGTAAAAGCAAAAGCAAAACCAGGAGGACAAAACAAAAGGCAAAAAGAGAGGAGAGAGGGAGAAAAGACAAACTGTGCCCAAAGACAGAGAGAGAATTTTTAATGATTATAGGCATTGAGCATGATATAGTATGGCTGAGAGTGCTTGGAGATAATGTTGAAATGCTTTGGGAGTTATTATTCCAAAAAGAATTTGTGGATCAAGTATTGGAGGCTGTCCTTGAGCCAAATTTGGTTGAGAATTTTCATTTAACTACTTTTAAGTTTTACATGTTTGTCTTTGATCCAAGTATATACATGTTCAAAGATTTGAGGGCAAATCTTAATGTGCTTAGGGGATATGACAAGAATCATGGTTAGTTTGGACTAATAACTCATATTAGAATTTGGAGTTTTTGCCACCTTGGTACCTTTGTTATTCTTGAACTTGGTTGTTAAATGAATTTGATAGTTTTTCTTAACTTTTGTTGTTTTCATCAATCATGCGTCATATAGATTGATCAATACAACTAGTTTGATTTTGTCTTGATGTTTAATATCCTAGGAAGAACCATTTATATCCTTTGTTTTCCGTTTTTTTATTAAAAACTACAAAAATCAAAATTAGAATCCTACTCGTATCAGGTAGTTTATCATTGAATTTTTAGTACATCTCTTAACGTTGTCTAGCATTGATACGTTGTCTCTTCTCCATCAAAGAACGAAGTAGATGTTGTTAGTTAGGTAGTGAAAATAATTATAAAAGTTTGACTGAGCATCATATTGATAATTTCAAAATTCGTATACTAAATTGAACTTTTATGTAAATTTCAAGTACTAAATCTAATATATTTCCAAAATAATATTACATTTAATAGGTTTATGAGTCAAACTCAAACCTATAACCTTCATCTTTTTAATAAATGAGTTTGTAAATGAGTTTGGTTCCAAACCTAAACTTGGACACTAGCAAATTGGTACTATTTTCGGATTTAATCCATTTATCATTCGTGTTGGTTTTTATTGTCCAAATCCTTTCATAACTATGTCTAAACATTTTTTAATTTACAGATTGGGCCCTTTGCCATCAGCAAATACACTGCACAAAAAGTAGAGTTCATGAAGGATTATTTTAGTGCGACGAGCAAGAGTAAATTGGATTTCCAAATACCTTCTTAAAGTTGTCCATGGACTCTGTTGTGAGGTGCTTAAACAAAAAATTTGCCATTTGCTATGCAGGAGATATGTTTAGTTAACGGAACGTGGTTGAAACTTAAAACTACTTTATGTTGATTTATACATCGTGAAGTCTGAACTAGTTGGCGATCGTTCAAGTTTTCACCGAAAAAGTCAGCTACTATAAAAGTTTGTTTTCATTGATGTAATTTTGCGAGATATTTTAAATAAATAATTAAGTAATAACTCTTGCTTTATGAAGAGACTATGTAATTAATTTCTTTTCATAAGTATATTTGAAAAGAAAAATTGATTATCGTTTAATTTAACTCCTTCATTAACTAATTTAAAATCTAAACTAATTGATATGGGCTTGTTTTTATTCATTTTTCATTTGTTCATTTATTTATCTTTATTGAAGAAGTGGTTAAATAAGGATGGTAAAGGCGGAACTCATGATGAATGAAAGCTTTAATAATAAATTATTTTGGAAAAATATAAAGAGATGCAGGAAAGTCTGCGGGTTCATAAACCAAATCTTTACCTTGTTTGTGAGGGTGACTAACTAAATTTTATAACTTCAAAAGCATGTGAGGTAATTGTGATGTAGTCGTTTGGGGAAACTTTATACTGATACTTGAATGGAGGTCGACATATTGTTAAAGAGGACTAATTTATTAGGTGGAAATTTTAATGGCATAAAAAAAAAGGTAGAATCTTTATAATAAACTATAATATTAAAAGTAGCGATTAGTGAACTGTTAGGGAGATTAGATTACAAACTTTGGGGTCAAGACATTTTCTTAACAAATTTTAATTTAGTAGAGTAGCCTTATAATAAGCTGACTCTTCTTTCCTTTCTAAAAGTCTTCCTTTTGTGAAGAAAAATGCAATATGAAAAAAAATTAATTTCTTATTTTATTAATATGTAGAGATTGATATATATACATGTTTCAACGGACTAAAAAAAGGAAAGAAATCCCTATTTAAGACTAGTTAATATTATACATTAATTTACATTTATTTGTTTTCTATAACACCCTATTTTTAGATTAGTCAATATTATATATTTATTTACATTCATGTGTGCAAATAAATAAACTCTAATCTATATATTCAAAAGCCCACCTCAAGTTGGAGCCATGACAAGGCCCAACTTGGAAAGAAACAAACAAAGTCGAGCTATAGAAATTGCCTTAGTAAACATATCAGTAGGCTGATGATGAGTAGAAATATAACGAGGCCGCAAAAAACCACTTGCCACATGATCACGGATAAAATGAATATCAACAACAATATGTTTTGTCCTATGGAGCAAATAAGGATTTTCAATAATTTGAATAGCAGATTTATTATCACACATCAAAGGAATAGGATGAGGAAGAGTAACATGAAGATTATGAAGAATATAAGAAACCTATAAAACCTCTTTTGTAGTAGCTGCAAGACTCCGACACTTTGCCTCTGTGGTAAACATACTAACAATGCGTTGTTTCCTAGTTTTCAGAGAAACTAAGGTCGAACCCAGCATGACACATTAAAGAGCGTCAATCAACCATAGACTACCCCCAATCAACATCTGTGAAGGCTTGTAATTCCAAAGAATTAGAAGCAGCATAAAAAAAGACCAAGTGAGAGAGAATTTTTAAGATAATGTAAGATATGATTAACAGCTTGCAAATGCAAAGAGCATGGCCTAGACATAAACTGAAAAAGAACTTGAACGACATAGGAAATGTCTGGACGAGTTATAGTAAGATGAAGAAGTCGTCCAACAAGTCTCCTATGTTCAGCTAATGAAGAAAGAGGTTCCCCTGCATCAGAATTTAGTTTAAGACCAGTAGGCAATGGTTGGGAAACTGATTTACAACCTTAAAATCCAGCATCAACCAATAAAATCTAAAAGAAACTTACGTTGATGAACATGCAATCCTTGAGAAGTACGACATAATTCTAACCTAAGAAAGAAGTGAGCGAGGCCAAGATCCTTGATTGTGAAAGTATCATGAAGTTGTGATTTCAATATGGAAATTGCATTTAAAATGATTCCTATAACAAGTAGATTATCCACATACAACAAAACTATAGCAAACTCATTCCCAATTTGCGTAGTGAAGAGAGAATAATTTGCATGAGATTGAACATATCATTGCCTTAGTAAAAATTGACAAAGCTCAATGTTCCATTGCCTAGAAGTTTGTTTAAGGCAGTAAAGAGATTTTTTTAGCTTACAAACTTGACAAGGCAATGCTTTTGTATACCCATCAAGTGGCTTCATGTAAATTTCTTCATTAAGAAAACCGAGCAAAAAAGCATTGTTAATATCTAACTGATATAAAGGTCATCCTCTAGCAACCGCTACAGCAAACAATATGCGAATAGTCCCCAATCGTGCTATAGGTGAACAAGTGTCATGATAATCCTCTCTCTCTATTTGAGTATAACTATTAGTAACTAGACGCACTTTATAGAGTTTAATAGAACCATCAAGGTTATACTTTATTTTACAAACCCATTTACAACTTATAGCTCATTTTCCTTGGGGAAAATCAGTTATATCCCATGCACCATTAAGCTCTAAAGCTTCCAGTTCTTTATGCATAGCTAATACTTAATTAGGATCTTGTGATGCCTGCAAATAACAACATGGTTCTTTAGTAGTTAAAACTTATGCTAATGAGGCAACATAATATGAAAGGTAAGAAGAAAAATCATCAAGGGAAAATAAAGGGTAAGGATTATGGGAAGAAATAGAACAAGTAGAACCAGTATGAACGAAATGAACAAAGTCTTAGAGCCAATTGGGAGTCTTATGTGGCCTAGATGACCTATAAACATCTGAGCCAGAGACAACAGAAATGGCAGTTTCATGAATAGAGACATCAACATTAGGTTCATTCAAAATAGAAATAGGAGAATTAGTTGAAGTAACAGACAAAAGATTAAAGTCTGAATCAGTAAAAACATCTACATCAGATGCAAAGACATGAACAGGGGATATAGTTGAATCAGAATCAGAAAAAATTTTATTAAATCCAATAGAAGGAGAAGGAAACAAAAAAGGAAACAGTTGTTCATGAAAAATTACATCACGACTAACAAAGATACTTTTAGTTGCCCAGCAATATAACCAAGGAAAACAGATCTATCAGCACGATTATCCAATTTATCTCTCATGTGTGAAGGTTTAGTAACAAAACATAAACAACCCATTATGCGTAAATGATCATAAGAGGGTGGTTTACTATATATAAGCTCATAAGGTGTTTTCCAATTAAGAAAGGAAATAGGCATTTGGTTTATAAGGTAAGTTGCAGTAAGAACACACTCTCCCCAAAACTCTTTTGGAAGATTGGCATAGCCATGTCAAGTAAATGACGATGTTTACGCTCAACCGTCCCATTTTGTTGAGGTGTATAAGCTATAGTGTGCTAATGTGTAATTCCCAAGTTATAAAAAAGGCTTTGACATGCATGAGAAAGAAACTCAGCTCCATTATCATTATGAATAACCTTTGGTATAGCAGAAAAAATGATTAGAAACATAGTGCAAACACTTGGATATAATAGCTAGCACTTAAGACTTTTTATGAAGCAGATAAATCCAAGTACTTCTAATATGATCATCAAGAATAGTAAGAAAATACTTAACACAAGAAATGAAAGATATATGATAAGAACCCCAAATATCCAAGTGCAATAAATGAAATCTAGCTAAAGAAGTGCTATCACTTTGTTCAAAAGAAAGACGATGAGCCTTAGCGTCACCACAAACTTCAAAAAAAAAAGTTTAAAGACCTACAAGCATCAACATGTTGAAGCTTAAAACATGAAGTACGACTTAGTCTTGAGAGAAACAAGCGCAAGAAATCTATTTTAGTACGAAGACAAAGATCGATCATGTGCATAATCATGTAAAAACATAAAACCCCTATTGACAGAAGACTTAATGAGATATAGTCCATTACTTGATTCAGCCTTGACAATAATTTCTTTAGCCTTCTGGTCCTGAAAAACAAGAGAAGAGGAATTAATGAGATTTCCAACAAGAGCCTTATGATTGGACAAAAGATATGAGTAAATTCCGAAATGTAAAAAACATTTGATAACATCAGTTTGTTAGTAAAAGAAATTGAACCAATGAGATGGACATGTTTCAACATGCCATTTGGAAGACAAACGTGTATGGGGATAGGCAAAGTTTTAAGATTAACAATAAGTGATTTAAAAGGTGTCATGTGGTCACTATTACCCGAGTCAACTATCTAAGAACCAACATTATTATTCAGAACATCAAAACAAGATAGAGCAAAATGAGAAATTGAATCATTCTTATTTTGTCGACTATTATCAATCAGTAATTCCATTCTCAAAATGAGAAAACAAATTTCAGAAATCAAAACATAAGATCTATTGAAGAAGAAGAAACAAAATGAATTATCTCAAGTTTATGGGCTCTGATACCATACGAAGAAAAATGAATTTCTTATTTTATTGATATGTAAAGATTGATATAGATACATATTTCAATGGACTAAAAAAATGAAAGAAATCCCTATTTAAGACTAGTCAATATTATACATTAATTTATATTTATTTGTTTTCTACAACACCTATTTTAGACTAGTCGATATTATACATTAATTTATATTTATTTGTACAAATAAATAAACTCTAATCTTTATATCTTTACACCTTTCTCATTTATCTTGTAGTGCTAGCCAAGACTTGATTTCTTCCTACCTAGCAAATGTAATAAGCCATATTTTTCAAAATAAATTAATTAATTAAAATCTTAGATTTGTTTACCCAAAAATAAAAAATAAAATCTTAGATTTCTTACTTTTTTATTATTCTAATCACCATTCTATAGTGTTGGCTAATTTGAAGATTGACAATCAAGCTTATATTAGTTTCATAATACTATTTGGATAAGCCCCTTTTTTCCTATTTTTGTGTGTTTGTTATTTCTTTTTCTATTTTTTTAGTCTCACATATGAAATTATGTCATTTCTTGTGGCTTCGATGTTAATGTTATTTTTATGAAAAATAGTGATATCTCTTACGATTGGTTAGGTTTTGATAACCTTGGTTAGCAGCAAATGTTATAATTATAGGTTTATTTGCGCAGCTTTTTTTTTTACAAATACAGACATATTTTTTTAATTTTTTTCACCAAATTATTTATCAAAAAATAGATACAGATAAAAAATTTAGCAGTTCTTATAAAAATATCAAATAGATCAAATATAGATAAAAATACAAATACAAAATCGGACATATTTACACATATTGTTTCAATATAAATACAGATACGAATACAAATAAATACAAACCATCCGAACAGATCCTATATTATTGGTTGTAACTTTTCTTTATTAATGAAATTCTTTTTGAGCGGGAAAAATAAAGCTGGACTTAATTTTCTTATATTCATTTATACCATTTATCACTGTGATGGTATTTTTGCTGTTCTATTAATTCTGTCATATCAAACCTAACAAAAACCCTAGATAATCTTTAAATATCCAATTTGTGCTCGCCTGAATACCATCCCGGATTCTCAACTTCTATGCCGTGTCATATTGTATATTGTACCGTAATGCGGAGGCAATTTGAGCCTAGTTCATGTTGTCGCACCTGGACATGTCTTTGGTACAAGTTCACTTGTTCATCTGTTCCTATCTTCTGTATAGGAAAGCACATGAAATTTACCTCGTTTGTTATTGCATCTTTTTGGAAAGAAGGAACTATGATGTTTTTCCAATGTATAGCCGTTTTTTGGCCAGAGAAAAAATTAAAAAAAAACAAAAAAAAAAAGAATGTCGCCGTGTTAAAGGGTAGGTGGAGGATTAATAGCGCTGGAAGTCAGTGCATGTAGGGCATAACCAGAGTCAGAGTTTCCGTCTATCTGTCAACGGCTGCTGAGCAATACTAAGTACTAACGCCCATCCAACATGCATTTTTATTAAAAAAATTATCCTCAACATCAATAACATGCACCGTATCCTTTTCCAAATCCCATGTATATTACATTTACGGTCCTGTAGGTAATATTTTTAAAAAATTATTTTCGAAATACACTATTATTTTAATTGTTTGCAAAATACACTAAGAATAAAAATTCCCAACAATTTTTCTATTCCTCGTATGGGGGAATATTAAAACCACCGATTTTTTTTTTTTTTCCTATTCTCTCTCCGGTGAGAATAAAAAGTTACATAAGTAACCTTTTCACTCCTAACTAAATTATAAATTTATAAAACTATTTATGTAAGAAATATAAATATATGATGTATATATTGATCGACAATTTATTTAATTGCTATATATATACATGTATATAACATATATAAACACAACATATATAGATAATATAACCATTTTAACTTGATATCTGTAACAAATATATTTACATATATTTAATTTATAGATTATAAATACTATATTATATATGTTATACAAAAATCATACATAAAACATATCATATAAAAATGTTAGATCTATGTAACCATAAAAAAAATTTTATTGATTATCAAATTCATTATGTAAACCAAACATGATATAATTAATTTTGTCATAAAAAGTTATATAGCCAAATATTACCCAGTATCTATCTAAGATTTTCTTATTTGCGTAAAATAGATACAACAGAGCCATATTAACTTATTTAGAACGTATACAAGAACTTATTTTTGTTCTTTTTTTTTTTTCAGTGAATGCATACAAGGAAGTTTTAACTGGTTATTATATGAATATATGGTGGCACGTGGGGAGAGAAAGAGGCAAAAAAAAAAAAAAATCATGAGAACTGGGGATAATTGAGTTCGAAAGCAAGTTTTTTTTAAAATTTTCCATGTAATGTTTAACAAAATTTTACGATCTATTTTATTTATACATATTGCAACTTAAAAAGAGAGAGAGAGAGAGACGGGGGAATTGAATCTGTTAGCATACAGGTGTTTCTACAACCAAGTCAGAATGGTTTTAATGTGAAATACTTTTATGTTTAAGGTAATAATAATTACTCATTAAGATCAAAATGAAAATAATTATTAATATGCAGTTTGAAAATCTCAAACTTATACATATGATATGTAAAAATTATACACTATACATTATACATATATCGTGGTTTGTCGGGTACTGCATTTAATAGTCATGATTGAAAACGAATTAGTAATCGAGAAAAAGCAAATGAGAGAGATGAGTGAGTTTTTGAATTTTGAGTTACACGATTTAGCTATGGTACAAAGACTTGTATCACGTGTCTAAAACGCAATTTATGTGTAAATATCACATTTATTGACTTAGAGACATGATTTTGGAGTGTATTTTGATAATTTTTTTTCCATATTGACTTTATATTGGTAATTGTTTTTTCACTAGGATAGACACATGTTTCACCCATTTTATCACCATTGTCATTGGATTTAAATACACCTCTCAGCTCACCTTGTAATATTAAATTTATCAAAAGAAAAAAAAAAACTTAAACACTTGTCTTACCATTTAGTTGACCATAATAATTAATAAATAAAAAATATGAAAGAACATTTCCTTAAAAAAAAAATCTTCATAGTCGATTTTTCTTTTCTTTGCCAGCATTTTACATTTTTTTATTTATATCATTATTCGTTGTCCTATGTGATATTGCCAAACGTATAGTGAACAAGCTAAATTTCTCACAAGCAACTTGAGTTCAACAAACTTATTAATAATTGAGTCGAATAATTCAAATTGAAAATAAATTTTATTTATATAAATGAGATGAGCTCGAATTTCTATATAGGCTTGTGATTAGATTTGTTTAAATTTATAACCAAGGTGGTGAGTTTTATATTATATATTCTAAATATAAATTAAAAAATATTGTATATATGTGCATGAGTTAGAGTTTATTTATTTACTTATATTTTTATTTTGTATATTTAACGTCGAGAATTTAACATAAGTCAAGTTGCTTATTAGCTATTAGAACTCAATGTATAAATGAGTCAAGTTTGAGCTCAAAAAAAGTTCGCATATCTAAATAAGCCAAAATTGATCTTGTATTTTAGGCTTAATAAAAAACTCGATTCAACTTAAATTTAGTAATTTTTTTAATGGAAAATGTCAAATTTAGTACTTGACGTTTGTATAAAAATCCAATTTGGTACCTACAATTTCAAATGATCAATTTAATACCCAAACAAAGTCTTTGTGGTTATTTATACCATCCCAATAACACCGTGTTTCTTAATATGAAAAAGGCAATCTATCAGTATTAGACAGTACTAGAAAATTTTATAAATTCAATCATATACTACGGGTCTGTTTGTTTTGGCTTTTTTGCGACAAATACAGATACTTTTTCAAACTTTTTGCTAACAAATTATTTATCAAGAAATAGATATAGATAAAAAAAAAAAAGTTGACATTTCTTATCAAAAGATCAAATAGAATAAATATAGATAAAATTTAGATGCAAATCGGATATATTTACACATATCATTTTAAAAAAGATACAGATACAGATGAAAAACAGACAATCCAAACAGACCCGCATCATCCGTGTCTATAAATAGAACAAATAGTGTTAAAAAGTAATAGAAATAGCCACAAAAAAATTAATTATTATTAAATTGATCACTTCAAAATTTAGGTACTAAATTATATTTTAAGGCACTAAATTAGATTTTGTTTTATTTTTTTTAATTGAGACAATCTCTAGTGTTTAGAAATCTAAGTCAGCTCCTTTACAGCCTTAAATATCAAAATATAATTGAATTCAAATAAATTGGATGATTATTAATAAAGAGGGAATCTTGGTACATCGAAAGACCTATAATCAGATGTTCTAGATTATTTCCATTTAACAACTAGTAAAATTCTTTGGTCCTGTGGACTTGTTGGATCAATTATTTAAAGGCGAGATTTACATAAAACTATAGTAATCTATATTTATTTTATTTTAATAACTAAATAATTGATTACATAATCTCATTGGTCGGAACATAGAACTTTCCAAATAACTATTACATAAAAAATTTTAACCGATAAACTTATAATTAGCTTTTCTTCCGCCCGATCCATATATCCGGAGTGGGATCCATTACTACTGTATGTACTCTTACTTATTGCCTCCTATGTATCAAAAAATGTACACTTACTTATTGCCTCCTATGTATCATGCCGAACTTTGCGTTCAAGCGTTTTCTAAAACTGCACCTGGACTTGTTCGTAGGTGACATTCATTGCTGCATTTGTTTACCTAGCTATAACCTTAACCCATTTCTGCATACGAACATCATAGCTGCATATGTGTACCTAACTATAATCAATCCCACTTCTGCTGGTCTCTCCAGCGTATTCCGGCTGCAATCTGAGAGTTAGAAGAGATTTTACAAGTACCTGAAAGTTGATTCTGTGAATCTCGGGTGAAGCCCCAAGGGCCCGATAAAACAAATGAAATATTGTTAATAAAGACTACGTTGTATATTATGCAAATATCGCATGTTATAATTGCAAATCGGTGAATTCAGCATTAAACTTAACAAAAATCCTGTACATCACTCTAGATCAAAGCACATAGAAATTAGACATCATTTTATTAGAGACCATGTGCAAAATGGAAATATTAATATTGAGTTTGTCTCAACTGAAAATCAATATGCTGATATTTTTACTAAACCATTGGATAAAGTGAGATTTGAATTTTTAAGAAATGAAGTTGGAATGTGCTTTCCTTTTTAATTTACAAAATAATAATAATAAATAACAAATAATAAATAATGATAATGAAAATCATTTTAAAATTAAAAAAAATGGGACTAATTTATTGATGGACGGCATTTAGTTTTTCCATAAGTCTCTTCGTCTTCAAAAAACACACCTCTTTTCCCTCTCAAAACCCGATACTCTCTTTCTCTGACAAAAATCAATTCATTTCAAAATCTAAACCCTAACAATAGCACCAAGAAAATCCTCTCGTCTTCTTTCCAAAGGTTTCAAAACCAAACCCGTCTCAGAGCAAATAGAGATAGAGGATACACAATCTCACTCTGAAAATCATGTAGAAACAACGACAAAGGACGGAACTCTGAGAGAATCTCGTTCCAAAGAAAGGAATGATGGATCTCAGGTCGAGGAATCTGAAAAGCAAGAAACTGTGGATGCTCAAAAGGACAAGGAACAACCACCTGCTCTCCCCACATCTGAGTCAGAAGATGACTCAGAGCATACGGTCTCACAAGAAGAACCAGTAAGAACCCCAGCGAAAAGAAAAAGAGGAAATTCTTCCTTGTCAACTTCTTTAAGAATTTCCAAAAAGGTACGGGAATGCTCATTCATTGATTTTAAATTTTTCTCGAACAATGGATTCTACTGGAATCATTGGTTAAATCGGATTGGCTGCAAGAACTTGTGTAATGTTCTTGATGTGATGGATGAAAGAGTAATAAAAGAATTTTATGAACACTTGGTTCAATTAGATGATCTTTCTCTGAAATCTAAAGCTGGAAGTAGGGTTATTAAGATCACACGGAAAGATCTCATAGAATGTTTTGAAATGAAGGATGTGAGGGACGATGAGAGATTGATGACTCTGTCCAAAAGTAAAATTTTTCAAGAGTTAAATGATGGAGTTGGAAGTTTTAAGGAAAAAGACATTTTCTCTACTTATTTTGAACTGCTAATACGGTTGTTACACAAGGCTGTCATTGACTGCATTTTGCCTAAAAATGGTAGTACAACCACCATCTCCACCGAAGAAGCTTCGATTGTTCTAGCAATCAAAAAGAAATTACAACTAGACATACCTACCATGATTTTAAAACATACATGGAGAACTAGTAAAAACAGACCCTATGGGAATTTGTTAATGAAGATTTTCAAATACAAGAAAATTAATTTGTCCACAAATTTTAAACCTACAGTTGGTTTGAAGAAATTTGGAGAAATCAATTTAAAGAAAATGGGGATTCTTGTTTCTGAAAAACTTTGGTTTTCAAAAGATAGTGCATGGTATAGGCATTCTAAGTTCAGTAAGTTCAAATTTGATTGGGAAAAGATCAAATCTTTGGCTGAAGGACAAGTGCTTCTTGAAGAAGAAAGTGGCGCAGAGAGTGGAGCAGAGAGTATTGAAGAAGAAAGAAGAAAGAAAAATTTACCTTCTAAGCACATTGGAAAAGAGAAAGTGGTAGGAAAGAAAAAGAAATCCTATACTATTCGCACTGGTGGGAAATTTGAAATCAGGGAAGAAGAGAATGGGGTTGTTGACCGTGAGTCAGAGAGTGACTCAGAGGATACTATTCCTCAACCCCCAGGAGAGACCTCCAGATCAAGCCTAGAATCTACTTTGCTAGTCATCATTGATAGGAAAATTGATGATTTGAAGAAAAGTTTAACCAAATCTATTCTTCAAACTGTCGATTCACAAAAGAAGGTCGAATCACAGCCTATTGATCCATAAACGGAAATAAACCCAGAAGTTGTTATGGCTGATATATCTCCTGAGTCTCTTGATCCAGTACCTACTCAACCTACCAGCGAACCACAGATTTCTTCTCAAGCTCCAACCACTGAAGCTTTGAACAAACAGGCAGAAGAAGGTGTGCATGCCAACACTGATGAAGGAATCAACGCTACATCTACTGAACATCTTGAGTCGACCACATCTGAAGCTTTAGAAGCTCTCCATCTCTTTTCTACCCAAGCTTCAACTCATCATGTTGCTGAGAATATTCTCACCTTGAACCAACCTCAAAGCCCTATTCAACCACCTCAACCTCAACCAATTGTTCCTCCACAAAAGACTTTTCCTCAACGGAAAAAGCAACCAGCAAGAAAGCCAGTCGTGACTAGAAAATAAAAAAGACACTGATTTGTCTATTTTCAAAACTACCTGACTATGTCTATACTTTGATGCACTTTATTTTTCAGACTCTGCGATTTTTTTTGAATCGCACTAATGCATTTTCTATCTTATGGCATATCCTAAGGGGGAGAAATTTATCTATTTAATGTTGGTTTCTTTGATGCTAACAAAAAGGGGGAGAAAAGATAAACACAATAAACTTAAATTGGATGTTTTAATGAAGTTTTAATTGGATTTATCTAGATATATGATTGTATGAGATATATGATGGCAAATTGGATGATAAGCATATTTTGTTATAGCTGCAAAATATAATTGCTGACACTTCTAACAATTTTGTTTAGAAAAACATATTTCTGTTAAGAATGAGTTATGTTTATTGAAAATCAGATTTATTCTTGAATTTTGTTATTTTGTTTATGTATGGGTTTTGTTATCATCAAAAAGGGGGAGAATGTTGGTTTTTCTCAATTTTAGATTTTGATGATAACAAAAATTAATGAAATAACAATTATCTTAAGTTGTGTTTATCAGAAAAATTAACAAGAAGATTAGAATTTCATGATTACATACTCAGAAGGTTCGGCAGAGGGAATCTTGTTCATATACAAATTCACATATGAAGGCAGAAGGAATATCAGAAGGTATGGCAGAAGGTGAATACATTCATCTGTCTATGAAAGAAAAACATATAAAACAATTGATTGAAGACCTAGCTCCAATGATTGGATATATTTGGGAAATATATTCAATCTGTTCCACAAAAGTTGGTTAATCATCCAAAGGGTTTTTCAATTTACGAATTTAATTTTTATTTATGAAAGTCCAAGAGTTACTAAATCTAAGGATTGCATACTTTGATTTATTTTGTTTGTAAAAAGAAAAAGGAAGGAATCACAAGACATATGCGAGAAATTATAGAATTTGTCCAAGATCAGATTGAAGAACCTGATACTTAACGGTCCTGAAGAAGATGAAGCATGAACAGTACCAGTAAACAACGGAAAAATTATTCGAATTTTTAGTTTGAGAATTTTATGCAAGATTATAGAGATTTGAAGTTATCCCAACCTTATGGAAGCTTATCAGATGTTCTAATTTCAAAAACAAGGCAGATCATGAAGATAAACTTGAAGGGACTTTGTCGAACGAAAAACAAGGAACAGAGCTTATCGTATCGTCTTTTTCGAAAATTCAGAAATTGAAGCTTATCTGGAAAATTCAAATTCAACCGTTGAAGGAAAGAAATAAAATCCAGGAGCTTCAAGACAGAAGACACATAGAGAATAACACCTCAAGAAAGAAAAAGAACAAAAAAGAGCGAAATTGTGTATTTGTTACTATTCATCTTTTTGTTGCAATATTGTCGAGGATCTTTATTATTTTTCCTCAGATTTTGGTTAATTCATTACTTGAGTGTTTAAGAGTTACAAGTAGGCTCAGTAGATTGATTGTTTAAGAGAATCAAGCTGAGTGAATTGTGAACTTCTTGTAACAATTTTCATTGATTGGATTAGTAGAACAAAACCGGTGTGGATTACCGGTGACCCTGGCTTGGAGCTGGAAGAGAGGATTGACGCTCAAGGCGAAACCTCTATAATTCGATTTGCTTCTCTCTCTCTCTTAACTCTTTTTATTTTTGTGCAATATAAATTTTGTTTGTTGCATGAGTTCTTGAGTCAGAAGGTGAAGCAGAGAGTAGTATAGTTATTGTTCTTGAGTCAGAGGGTACCTCAGAAGGTTTCAAGAAGAAACCATTTAAGCCCAAAATCAATTTTTCGTGAGCTTGAATATTTTGTTTTGATCCGCTGTGTTGATTCAAAGTTTTTACTCTTTAGTTTCATCTTTTAAGAAAGATCAAAAGCCATTTTATAATATAATCAAGAGGCGTGATTTTTTGTTGTTTCAAATTCTTAAAGGAATTTTTATAACCAATTCACCCCCCTGTTGCTTATCTTTTCGGGACCAACACTTTCATTATTTAGGTGGGTTGCTATTCTATTTTTATTGTGAAATCGGGATTATTTTGACTATTTTGCAAAGATTGAGAAGCTTTAATCCAAAACATGTAGAAAAGCAATTAAGATAATAGCCACAAAAGGGAAGTTAGGCTCAACCCGATTACAAATTTGGCACTTGACCTAAAAGTAATAAAATAGTTTATAGTTTACAATCATCCATAAAAATGAGAATATCATTCACAGAGTTTTTCTCAAGCTCCATATGGCCCTCTACTCGTTTAAGTCACTCTCTAAACTCTTCGAACCCAAAACCCATGGAGTGATGATAAAAGTCCACCAAGTGATCATTCTTGATACCTGAAATAGTTAAAAATGAGTGATGAATCCTAGTATAGAGTAACCAAGCATATACACACATGTCCCTAAGCTAATACAACAAGCATAAATTAAGTTTAATTAACTTAGAAATCAGCGAACAGGTATCTCCAGCATCCCAGAAATACTAACACACACAGGAGTACTCATGACTCTTGTTAAACAAAATGGGTTGGGTTAGCTCAGCGGATTGAGTACCGAAGAGGAGGGTTTGATAAATCCCCAAAACCTACTAGAAAGAAAATAAGAAAATAGTCTTGTTCACTCATCTCCTAATAGGTAGCCATCGACAAGCACAGTTTATTGTGACGCTTTATATATGGTCTCATTACAATGTATAACTTGTCACAACATCATAGCTGCCCCTAGTTAGCTGCCTGATCTCGAAAATTTCCCTACTAACGTTGAGCCTAAACCATGCATCCATGGTAGCTTAAGCGCTTAACCTACCACATCATCTTGAAGTTACAATCAAACTCAACCTAATCCAAGGATGTCATTCTTGGTAGCCAAGCAGCAACCAACACTCAATTAAGCCGAGTTTAAATTCTTAATCCAGTTATTAAAACTATCTTAGCAAGCAACACGCAATTACTACATACCTATCATTTGGCTTGAGCTTTCAAACCCCTTTCCAAGCTCAATATCCAACAAATGTTCATGATTGAAATCAGGAATTAATTCAAGATTTACTACCTTTATTTCATTTGTATTGTTTGCCAATTCTAGGCCATTTTAGTTTAACCATATCTACTCAAAGATAATGTTTAAAGGGTCATTTGTTTCATTTAGTCAAGTTATCCAATTAATTATGTAAGTTAAGGTCAATTTTAGGGCTTAGGTTAACCAAGCCTTAGTAGAATATACTTTTGTAGGTCTTGATTCTTGACTTTTCAAGAATTGATTCCCAAAGTCCACTAATCACATATAGTCCTTAGAATCCTATTCCAATTATTAAGTTTGAATTACTCTAGTTTATGTGAGGCATT
Source organism: Combretum micranthum (assembly GCA_024138025.1). NCBI lineage: Eukaryota > Viridiplantae > Streptophyta > Magnoliopsida > Myrtales > Combretaceae > Combretum > Combretum micranthum. Next base: position 770,198 of record JAMXBD010000197.1, on the reverse strand, counting down.
TTGGACTCAAGTATTTAGATGATGTACATTGTGAATGGAGTATTAGAACTTATTAAATTTGTATTTTAAAGGTTTTGAAAGGTTACTTATCATTAAGGGAAGAACCAGGTCAAGTTTTGTGCGATTCGAATGAGAATTGGTGAAGTTATGAAGGGGCTAAAAAAGAGCACGACTAGTACATGGGGAGATGTGTCATCCCATGTTCTAGTACACGACTAGATAGGTCAATTGTATTTCAAGCGTGTTCCTTCTTTGTTTTGGGGTCAGAGAGAAGCATGGGGAGAAACACAGCTGAATATACCTCCTCGTGTTCTTCTAGGCTTTAAAGCATTTCTAGAGCAAAGAGAAGCACGGGAGGTGGGGGAACATGGCTGCATACATCTCCCCATATTTTTTTAGGTTTCAAGTGTTTTCAAAATAGAGAGAACCACAAGGAGAACACGACTGCATGTATCCCCTCATGTTCTTCTGGGCTTCAATTAAACAAAGAGAAGCATGAGGGAAACACAACTACATGTATCCCCTCGTGTTCTTCTAGGTTTCGTAACGTTTTTAAGATAGAAAGAAGCACAGGGACATCATAACTGCATGTATCCCCTTATGTTCTTATGAGTTTGTGCTACTTTGTCTTATACTTATTATTTTCGTCAAAAACATATTCTAGAACAAAGTTTGGTGATCTTAAAGGTATTACACGATCGTTTTCACATCTAATCTCCTACATTTTCATCATTCATTGTTAAAACACATTTAATTGAAGTTGAAAGCCTAAACTTCTAGTTTTGATAGCAACCACCAAAAATATCACGTTTTCTCTTAAATTTCCAAAAGATTTCATATACAACCCTTCATTTAACTTCCTTCAACATCAATTATACCAAAATCCATCACTCATAACTCATTCCAATGAAATCCATCCTTCATATCACACCCAAAACACCATTTAACACTATCATAGCAAACCTAATTCCAAAACTATTATAATCCCATGAAAATAAGCTAGTTTTGATATCTTACCTTGTTCTAAACAACAGTTTTCACTTTCATTAGTTGGGAAGGGAATTTAAGACTCCATAATCAGTCTATAACTAGATTTGTTGATACTCCAAACATGTATCAACTCACTCAAGTCAGTTTTCATGCTTAAAATGTTAAATTACTCAAATTATAACATCTTAAAGCCTTATGCTTACCTTGACACAAATTTTGTTGTGATGGTGGGTCTCCTTTCTCTTCCAACAGTACTTCATCCTCTCCATTTTCCTTGTATAAAAGACCTCACATGAGCGAATTAGTACTATACCTTTGTTAATTCCACTTATTTAGCACTAAGAAAGGTTTAGGGTTTTAGAGAACCTTATCTTAGGTCTTGGGAGGGTTTCCTAGAAGGGAAGGAAGCAAAAAAAAGAAAAGAAATATTTTTATGGGAAGAGGAAGGGGCAGAATTAGGGTTTTAAACAAGGGAAAAAAGATCTCCTTTTAAGGCCTTGCCACGTGGCACAATCTTATGTGTGTGTAGAAACCTTAGCTAGTTTTTAACAGTTTCAAGATTTTAATTATTCTTTTGCACAAATAACGATTTAAATGCCTCAAACAAATCAAATTTATTTATAATAACTAAATTTTTAATTTGTGTAAGTTCCTGGTTTAGGGTAAAATCATAATTTTGCAATAATCAAGGTTCTTAATTGTATTATTTTGATTTTCCTTGAAATATTTTCTTTTAAAGCACTATTATTGATTTCTAATTCACTTAATTTTGATATTTGGATTTTTTTTTAATTTTATAAATCTAGGTTTGCGATTTAAGATAAATTTAGAAATTTTGAAAAAATTTAGTCGTTTAAATTCATGTGTGACTTTTATTGGTTTCCATTAACTTCATTTGATTTTTATATCTTATGATTGGTCTGTGGATCATTTCACATGCCTATGAGAAGACGAAGCACTTACTTAACGCTGAGACGGCATGACCACAAGCTGTATGGGTTCGATGAAAAGCCTATTCAACCCCAAGGGATCATCACTCTACCCCTCGAACTAGGTAACGAAGAGAACTACGTGATGCATTAGACCAACTTCCTCGTGGTCAAATGCGAGTCCCCTTACAATTCCATTATTGGCAAGGCTACACAAGTAAATCTTTGGAATGGTGGTCTCCTAATCACACCTCAAAGCCAAGTTCTTAACCCCAAATGGGGCAATCATATGCAAAGGAGATTAAGAGCAATCTAAGAGCTGTACCTTGAGGCTTTGAAAGGAGACCGGATATGTGTTAGTTGGAGATAGAGGAGAGGCCCAAAGGTCAATATGAGCCAATAGAGCAGACCAAGGAGGTTTTGCTAGATGATGACTCCGAGCACACAACTCACATTAGCACATTAATGTTACCATAACTGAAAGAGCAACTGATCACATTCTTGCTTGATCACCATCTGATATGTTAGGGATTAGCGTGGATGTGATCACCTACTAATTGTGTTTAAACAAAACCTAGAGGCCAGTATATAAGAAGATCAAACATTTTGCCGCGAATAGGTAAATAATGATAGAAGAGGAGTTCTAAAAGCTTCTCTAAGCTAGTTTTATTTACAAGGAAAAGTACTCAACCTAGTTAGCGAACATCGTGTTGACCAAGAAATCCAACAAGTGGAGCATGCTCGTCTACTACACGGATTTGAACAAAGCTTGTCTGAAGGATTGCTTCTCGCTTCCTTAAATAAACCAACTTGTTGGTAGTACCTTGAGGCATGCAATCTTGTGTGTTGAAAACTTGAGCCTATGAGCTTGGGAAAGAGGAAAACTAGCACCAAACTAGGAGGACCTTGTAAGAGTAGAGGAGGTCTTCGAGAACAAAGCTTACAAGCTCAAGACTTTGGACGATGATCTCATCCCCAAAACATAAAATGCCAACAATTTGAAAAAAAAAATTGAGTGGTTGAGATTAAAAAAAAGTATTATTTTTCATGTACTTCTCTTGTAAAAGTTAATATAAGGGTAATACTCAAACATAGTTTGTTAAAGAGACTAACAAGGAACTTGAGAACTTCTTAAACTCTTCCCTCTTATGCAGGTCAGGTGACCCAACAGACCACATCTAGTCCTTGTAGGGAACTCTTAATGACTACCTATGCAGAAAAGTAGGTCAACAAGCACTCGAGGAACAAAAAAAAGTATATTACTGCACTTTTTTATTATTTATATGATGGTACGATGACACCTTGTGTCTACACATGTATTGTGTTTCTCGACTTCCTCCAGTAATAGAAGAAATTAAATATCTACTTAACTAAGAAAATAGGATTTAAGAGAAAAATTAGCATTGAAACTTTCCTCTTTTTTATTCATTAATGTAAACCAAATTTACGTAAAGAGAGGATGAAAATAAATCATTATATTAACAAAGAAATAGAGAAAAATCAGAGGGAAAAACCCAAGCAGGTGTTCGAAATTTAAAAAGAAACCATTCTTAATGGCTGTATTTCTATACTATTAAATTAAGTAAGTAAAATGGTGTTAGGGTATGAAGTATGCCTTTAATGAAGAGAAATCAAATAGGCTTTGTGAAGGATTGCACAAATGGGCTTTAGACACCATCTATAACCCAAAACCTTAAGGTAATGGATTAATGGGTCTTCGCTCTTATAAACTTTTCACACAAATCTTATATTTCTCATGTGGGGTTCTCACACTTGTATCATAACAAATGGCTAAAACAAAATTTGTCAAATAGGGCTATTTGATTGAAATCGAGCGGCTAAAGTGGATACTGAATTTGTGGGCATTCGCCTGGTCATCATCCATGGCATTGAGTCTCTACTTTGGTTTCGTTGCTTTCCCTTCAACCCTATCTTTGCCGTGTGCCACGAAAATATGAAACCACCTCGTTGCTTTCGCTTCACCCCTATCTTTGCCGTGTCCCACGAAAATATGAAACCACCGCAAACCCGACAATAATTTCAGGTGGAAGAAACAGAAAAGTAATAATAATAACAGAAGCAACCAATAAGTTATCGCATGAGGGGAAAAAAGGGGCCCAATACAAAAAGTAGAGAATGCGACTTCTTAAAGAGAATCATTTATCCGGGTTTCTTTGATGTAAAATAACCCTTTTGTTAATCAAAAAGATTAAAAAAAAGTCTGATGTTTTCCATTCATATAAAAATAATCCATTCAACGTATTAATAAACAAAATCGTAAATTGCACGGACTTCCTCTGATTATTTTAAAAATTACATGGATCCTTAACTTTTTTAAAAGTCAACACTTACACCTTTTAAAAGCTGAGTTAGCAAATAAAATAAAAATTCAATTAATTCGGTACTGACGTATCATTTATTATAATCTTTTTATTTTAAAAATATTAGAAAAGAATCTTTTTTTTCTTTTGGCCGATAAATTAAAAAAGAATCTAAAAATAAAAAAAAATAAAAAATTCACCACTTCCACCATGTTGCTGCCCAGTAGAAGTCAAACGATGCCTAGACTAAATTCAAAAGGTAAAGCTGATGCAAAACCAAACATATATGATGTGCTAATGGAAGAAGGCGAGGTAAAAACAAAATGCTTTTGGTCCTCATTTAAGTTTGGACTTGAATAGAATTATTAAGATCAAAAGAATTTTTTTCATTCCAAGGATGTCATTACTGATTCTGGTGCTTATTTTCCATTTTCTGATGCATGTGTGTCGGGAGAAGAACCAAAGCGTGCTGCAAGATCTGAAAGAGAGCACCATAGATCTAAGCCTGATTTGAACGACAAGCATGGTTTAGATTCAAAATAGATCCCAAAATTAGATATTCGATCTGAAGATAGTTAAATATCATCTAGATTATTTTGATGCCAAAGAATGGAGGAGGTGATTGTCTTCCTGTGTGAGCTCTGCAATTTTTCCACCATTACGTATAGAGTTGCAAAATATTAAGTTCTACTTTACAAGTGGCCTTAGGCCCTAATGCATATTGTATTAGCTTTCTTTCTTCAAGGATTCCTCTTATTTATTTATTGATTTATTTATTTGAATTGGTGGTGGCAATAGCACCGGAAGTGGTGAATTTTCATTTTTTTTTATTTTTAGATTCTTTTCTAATTTTTTAAAAATAAAAAATATTATAATAAATGACACATCAACACCAAATTAATTGACTTTCTATTTTATTTGTCAACTCAACTTTTTAAAAGTGTAAGTGTTGTCTTTTAAAATAGTTCAGGGTTCATGTCATTTTTAAAGTATTCAAGAGAGATCTGCGTAATTTACCCTAAACAAAATTGCAATACGGAACAAGAAGCATTATCATAAGAGAAAAGTAGGCAAGGGAATAGAGAGAGTTTGAAACTATGAGAATATTTGTAATGCAAATAAACCCACAGAGAAGACGTATATATACTGCCGTTTGTTAGCTTGTTCTGCTCATTGAAAATTCAAAACTTCAAAATTTCAAAAAACAGGAGGAGAATTTATTTTTGCCAAAACGCTCACTGCGATCTCGGTGTTTTTAGCTGTTTGCTATGAATTGCAATGCAACGTTCAAATTTACTATTTACTAGAGTTATCTCTGGCTCTCTGCCATGTGATTTTGCCAATCTGTCAAGGCTGCAATTTGAAAGACTAAACGTAATGCTAGGTGTTTTTTTTTTTTTTTTTTTTCAATTCTTTTAGGATCTCTATATGAAGGGACATGCTGGAAAGGAAGAACAAGGTATCGACCTGGCATGAACTCATCATTCTTCTTAGGGCCCTTCTTAATATAGTCATTCTTCTTTTATAATGGAATTCTTTATGAACTTATCAGAAAGAGAAATCATAAAGCATGATGTTATTATTAATACAAAGTACTACATAAAGATATTGCTCCAACCCACAAACTCAAAACGGTTGTGATGATACAACCAATGAACCAATCATTTTTTGAAAAACCTTTCGATGAAGCACAATCTCTTTGATGATGAGCTTCTACGATATTTACCTTTTTCCTCTCCTGGGTTTGAACCTCTACAGTGGGTATAACTACTGCTGTCGCAGTATTCTCCACATTTCATCTTCGCCAAGTCACCTTCTGTAATCTAATGGAGAATTATATCATAGATAGCAACTCGAAGTTCACCGACTTACCCTGCAAGCCTTAAGAAAGAATCTTGTTGAATAACATGCCCTTAAAAATTCAAGTAGCAAGACAATGGACTTTGATCAGCCTGAATTCTATCTTACACTTTTCCTGGATGAATAATTCATTTTACACTGAGCAGATTGAAGTTAACCATTAAAGAGCAACGTGATAAGTTGCTCTTTTTTCCTTTTTTCCTTTTTAATGAATCGGTAAAATTTGGTTAAATGTTGGACAAAATATGCACAAAAAGGAATAGACACCACTATAAAGGATCAAAAATCAACATACGCAAATTGGCATTGGCATAAGCCGATGTCCCAACAACAAAGGATCTCACTAGCAAAGAATACAAGACAAACAATCTAAAAGCATTCCCAACCCTTAAAATCCTTCTAAATGAAGCTCGGCCAAGAATGGGAGTTCATCCAACGCTATGTCCATTCCTTTCATTCCTCGGGAAATGTTCAAGAGCTAACAGTACAAGTCTCCATACCTGAAAAGTCAGGTTCCTTGACCCAGAACTCTACCGAGCCACCATATCAATCCTATTAACATGTTAATTTTAAATCTAATGTCTAATCAATGGTATAATAATTCTCCGAATACAGGGAGTATTTGAGGATGCAATGTTTTTGTATTTTTTTCATTCATAATTTTTGTATATGAGTCATTTCCTTTTATAGAAAAAGGAAGATGCTCAGTTTGTTATACAACTGTAAATTCCTCCTGTGTAAAAAATATAGAATCTATGGTAACAACTTTTGTAACAGAATGAAAAATTATACAATTGTTCTAACTGAATTGGCCTAGCACAGGAATAAATCGGCCCACTCAGTTTATTTAAAGTTCGGCTCGTTACTTTTAGGCCCAGCCCCTCTTTCCCACAACCCGGTCTTCTCTTCCACTTACTCCACTCTTGCCCAACAATACTTTCTGTCCTTCATCTCTCTTTCTCAGCTCGTTCCCCTTTCTTGACTTGTGTGTGTCGTGTTTGGAGAACCCTAATTTTAGCTCGACATCATCATTCCTCCCTTCAAGAATCCTTGTCCACAAGGATTCATCTTTGAATCGCAAGGTCATATCTGAGAAGAATTCCCATGTAGCTTCGCTGTCGGGTTTGTTTTTCCACTTGACTAACACTAGCGTGTCTGATGCAGGTCCTCTTTTCACCAGCCTTCTCTCCAGAATGGATTCGGGCTCCCAGGTCTCAGAATCGTACAGTGTGGGAAGATCAGTGGAAGTAGAGTGTTGTCCAGGAATGAATGTCTTCAACTGGGATACATGAAAGGTGGGGTGGATGGTCAACCCTTCGGGCAGCTACAATCGGTAAGCTACTTCACCGATCTTATCGATTATCTTGTACGGTCCGTAGTATTTAGGGTTGAGCTTTTGATTTGCATGTTGTTTGATGCTCTGTTGTCTGTAAGGTTGGAGCTTGACTAATACCCAATCTCTAATCTTAAAGACTCTTTCGGATCTCTTCTTGTCAGCCATGACCTTCATTCTGTTTTGTGCCCTTCGTAAGTGAAATTGTAGCATTCTTAGGGTTTTCTCCCGTTCTGTTAATAGCTGATCAACCATATCATTTCTTGAGTCCCCTAGGACGTAGCGTAAATGAATTGGTGGTGCATACCCATATACTATCTCAAACGAAGTAGATTTAGCCCTTGAATGATAATTGGTGTTGTACCACCACTCAGCGAGGGCTAAAAACTCCACCCATCTGTGTGGTTCATCACTGGTCAGACATCTTAAGTATGTCTCCAAGCATCTGTTTACTACTTCTGTTTGGCTATCCGATTGCGGGTGGTAAGCAGAAGATAGTTTTAATTCTATTCCCTGCAGTTTAAAAAATTCATTCCAAAATCGACTAACGAATATGGGATCTCTGTCACTCACTATAGAATTAGGAAGCCCATGTAATTTGAACACGCTATCCAAATATAGTTTAGCCACCTGAGGAGTAGTAAAAGGATGTGCTAAGCTGATAAAGTGAGCATACTTACTGAGTCGATCAACTATTACCATAATCACTTCTTTCCCATGTGATCTTGGAAGCCCCTCAATAAAATCCATCAAAAGATCAGTCCAATACCCTTCTGGAATGGGCAATGGCTGAAGTAGACCCGGTTGTGCCACATTTTCGTATTTGTGGCGTTGACAAACCTCACATTCCCTCACATACTGTCTCACCTCCCTTTCCATTCCCTTCCAGTAGTAAATGGCATGTATTCTTTTGAAGGTAGCATGAGCACCCGAGTGTCCTCTAATCGGTCCATCATGATACAGTGAGATCAGCTTCTTCCTAAGCTCCATGTCAGGTCCCACAACAATTTTTCCCTTCCTCCTTAGCAACTCATCTTTCATAGAGAATCCCTCAGCTGGTTTCCCTGCCTTAAGTTGCTGAATTATTAAGGCATAAGGCTCATGGGAGTTCACACTGGCCTGGATATTCTCTATTAATTCAGTGGTCATATCCAAGGTATAAACCATGGTATTCATCCTTGCACTACCAGCTCGAGAAAGAGCATCAGCAACCTTATTAGTGCAGCCACTTTTATATTGGATCTCATAATCTAAACCTAGCAGCTTAGTTAACCATTTTTGTTGGCTGCTAGTGATTAATTGTTGATCCAATAAGTATTTAAGACTTTGATGGTCTGTCTTAATTATAAAGCGTCTTCCAATCAAGTAATGTCTCCACTTTTCTACTGCCTATACTACAGCCATCATTTCTTTGTCATAGATAGACCACCCTCTTTGCTTTACTCCTAGTGCTTTGCTAAAGTAAGCAGTGGGTTGTTGGTCCTGCATCAAAACTGCCCCAATACCGTCATCACAAGCATCTGTCTCAATCAAGAATGGTTTTGAAAAATTAGGTAACCTCAATACTGGCGCTCTGGTTAAGGCCTTTTTAACCATCTCGAAGGATTTTTCAGCTTCATGATTCCATTCAAAACTGTTTTTCTTCAGCAGTTGGTTAAGGGGTTTAGTCATTAATCCATACCCCTGGATAAATCTGCGGTAGTACCCAACCAGTCCCAAAAATCCTCTAAGTTGCTTCACGTTCATGGGTCTCCTCCAATTCTGTACAGCCTCTATTTTTTTTGGATCAGTGGTTACCCCGTGTTTATAGATCACATGTCCTAAATATTCAATGTGAGCAACACCAAACACACACTTGCTACGCTTCAAATATAGTGTTTCCCTTCTTAAAATCTCCAAAACCACTCTCAAATGTTTAACATGCTCGTCTAGATCACGACTATACACCAAAATATCATCAAAGAATACTAGCACAAACTTCCTTAGATGTTCTTGAAACAGATCATTCATTAATCCTTGGAAGGTAGATGGTGCATTGGTTAAGCCAAAGGGCATAACCAAAAATTCATAGTGACCAACATGTGTTTTAAAAGCAGTTTTATAAACATCCTTAGGATCCATCAGTATTTGATAATACCTAGACCTTAAATCCAGTTTACTAAAGTAACATGCCCCAAACAATTCATCAAATAAATCATCAATTAAAGGTATTGGGTACCTGTCTTTTATGGTCAACTTGTTAAGCTCACGGTAGTCCACACACATCCTCCACGAATTATCCTCTTTCTTCACTAAAACCACTGGTGAAGAATAAGGACTACGGCTGGGTCTGATTGTTCCTTGCTGCAACATCTTCTTGACCATTTCTTCTAGTACATTTTTCTAGGTGGTGGAATGTCTGTATGGTCTAAGGTTGACCGGTTGAACACCTTCTAGCAAGTGAATCTTATGTTCATGTCCACGTATTGGGGGTAATGACTGGGGTTGTTCAAACACTTCATGAAAATCTTCCAATAGATCCAAGATACATGGTGGAATAGATTCAGAAGGTGCTCTCTGGGTATCATTCTGTTTTGCCACTACCATCCAGCACTGTAATTCGATTGGAGATCTTTCGTTAGTAAGGATTTTACTAAGATTATCTCCATCAATAACCCTTAAGGGGTCCTTCATTCCTTGCAATTTGCAACGCTTCCCTCTGTGAGTGAATTCCATATTAAGTTACAGAAGTTCCATATATCTCCCAGTTGTCTCAACCAAGGAATTCCTAGCACAATATCTTCTCCTTCCAAAGGTAATACATGAAACTCCAATTCGAATGTATAGCCCTGTATAACCAAGGTAAGTTGTGGTATGAATCCCTTGGTAAGCATAGGAGTTCCATCAGCTAAGGCAACCTTCACTGCTCTAGTATTTTCAACTATACAGCCCAATCCTTTAACAGCTCTCTCATCCAAAAAATTCAAAGAACTTCCAGAATCAACAAACACCCCCAACTTCCTCTTCTTATAGGAAGCCAACAATCTCATCATTTCCACTACCTGGATTTGATTAATTACGCTTAATGTTAATTTGGATAATTCATCCTCTAAGGCTGGTTCCTCCTTAAATTCTTCTTCCAACACATCCTCCTCTTCTTCATCTACCAGCAACATTCTCAGGGGTTTACTCTTGCATGGTGTCCTGGGCCGAAGGGTTCGTCACACCAGAAACACTGCCTTTTCCTCCTCTTCTCCTCTAACTCCTCTGGTGTTAACCTCCTGGGTTTATGGGTATTATTTTGGTTTAAGGATAATGTGGTGGGTGATTGAGTAATCTGAACGTTGGTTGAGCTTGGTTGGAATTGAGTGTTTAGGTTTGAAAGTGTTTTGGAAGTTATGGTTATTGTGTGTGGGTTTGGGATAAGTGAGGGTTTTGGGTAATGAGGTCCTGTTAGTAGTACTGTGGTTAAAGTATGTGGTCCGGGAATTTTTCTGAGGGAATCGGGTAGCCTCTAACGTGTTCTCTTGGAGTTTAGCTAAGGTGTAAGCATGCTGTAAGGTTTGGGGTTGAAACATTCTGACTGGATATTGTATTTCAGGTTTAAGGCCACTTAGGAAACAACTTATTTTGTAGTTTTCAGTTAAGTGCACCAGAGTAGTTAGGTATTCAAAATCTATCCAATATTCCTCCAAAGACCCTTTCTGGATCAATTCTTTCAAGGAAGCCATAGGATCCTCGAATAGGTCCATACTAAACCTCTGCTATAACCCAATAACTAGTTCTTCCCAAGTGATTGGGTGCCGTTGCACCCTATTTTGCGCAAAAGCATGATACCAGTGTAGAGCTAAGTCCTCAAAATGCATGGCTGCTACTTTTGCTCTTAAGTTTACAGGTGTACCATCTAATTCAAAGAAGTGTTCAGCCTTAATTAACCAAGACTTAAGATCAATACCTGTGAACATTGGAAACGCTAGATGAGTGGCTCTGGTTGATAATTGATGAGGAGCTTCATCGGTCATCAATGAAGCATTCGCTACTATTTTTTCCCTTCTTTGTTCCGAACTAGTCATAGGTGTGTTGTTGCATTGTCCAGAGTTGACAGGTTCTTGCATTTTTTGTTGCAGATCCGATAGGGCCGCTCCAAAACGTTCCATGGTCGCCTATTGCTGCTGGAGAATTTCAGTGAATGTCTTCATCAGCTTTTCCTCCATTGCTTTCAAGGATTCTTCCATGGCTACTCCGGCTCGGGTTTTGACCATCCAACCCAAGGCAGCTCTAATACCACTTAATGTCTAATCAATGGTATAATAATTCTCCGAATACAAAGAGTTATTGAGGATGCAATGTTTTTGTATTTTTTCCATCATAATTTTTGTTATGAGTTCATTTCTTTTTTAGAAAAAGGAAGATGCATCAGTTTGTTATCAATTGTAAATTCCTCCTGTGTAAAAATATAGAATCTATGCTAACAACTTTTGTAACAGAATGAAAAATTATACAATTGTTCTAAACTGAATTAGCCTAGCTTGGAATAATCGGCCCACTCAGTTTATTTAAAGTTCGGCCCGTTACTTTTAGGCCAGCCCTCTTTCCCACAACCGGTCTTCTCTTCCACTTACTCCACTCTTACCCGACAATCTCTTTCTGTCCTTCATCTCTCTTTCTCAGCTCGTTCCCCTTTCTTGACTTGTGTGTGTCGTGTTTGGAGAACCCTAATTTTAGCTCGACGTCAAAATCCTCCATTGGCAACCGCAATCATACATGTCTAAACCAACTTCAAATAAAGACATTATAATATATAAACGACCATCATAGAGTCCTCATCAAGGGAATATAAGTGGCACTCAACAGAGGAATTCACATCTTATTGCAGCAACTTGTTTATAGTGGGAAGCAAGGATATAAAGTTGAATCAAATCAATATAATATCGAGCTTAGCTCGACTCAAAATCTTAGAGCTCAAACTTGACTCCAAATTAACTTGTTTGGGGCATTTGTCAAATACACAAACACACACACCCTCAATTAAAGCAATATCAATATCTAAACTCAACTTTAGCTTGATTAATATTTAAACTCTACTTAGGGTTGATTACATTTATGGGTTAGTCAAGCTAAAAATGAAAGAGTAGCAGTACCAACTTGAGAACCTCACAATAAGGTTTGACTCATTGACACCCCATATGAAAAGCCTTTCATGAATTGCCAACCATATTATAAAAGCATATCCTGGATTATTTTTTTCAAACCAAACACTAGTCACCCATAGAACTCTACAGCTACGTTTGGAACCCCTTAAGGCTGCTGAATAAACGGTTTAATAGAAAAGGGAGCACTTGGATGAGTTTGGACACATGAGGTATTAGTACATTTAAATTAGGGAGAGGAATATAAGTGACCCAACAATGGTGTTATCGGGTTAGGTTCAAGCAAGTACATCAAAAAGAGCATTCAAGGGTCTTGATCAAGAGAAGTCAACAATTACTTGAAAAATAATGAGAAAGGGAATAAATTTTTTCATAAATTAAATATCTATATATGTACACACACAACATGTTTCTCCTTATATTAGGAAAATATCCTAATTTACCAGGTAAGAATATCTCACCACCAATCAATCCTAATTTACACGGTCAATCACTCCTAATTTACACGGTTATATTACTCGATATTCTATTTACTAAAAATACAAATTTTCCAAAAGTACAAATTTTTCCCCACTCCCTCTCATGCTGGTTTGAAGATATCTTTCATCACCAGCTTGCTCACTAACAATCAAACTATTTTTTTGGGAAGACTCTTTGTAAGTAGATTGGCCACTTGGTCTCTGGTTGGTACATAGGTCATGCAGACTATACCTTCTTCTATTTTTCCTTTGATGAAGTGCTTATCTACTTCAATGTATTTCATTCGATCATGAAGAACTGGATTGTGAGCAATAGAAATAGCCGCTTTATTGTCACAATACAATTTCATAGGAAGTGCTTCTGAGACCTTTAACTCCTATAATATTCTCCGAATCCATATTACTTCACAAATACCTTGAGCAACAGCTCGAAACTCTGCTTCAGCACTCCTTCTCACCACAACATCCTGCTTCTTACTTCTCCGAGTCACCAAATTACCTCCAATATGCGTACAATATCCAAAAGTTGATCTTCTATCTATTGTGCATTCAGCCCAATTTGCATCGGTGTAAGCTTCAACTTAAAGATGTCCTCTTGCCTTAAAGAAAAGACCTTTGCTAGGTGTTCTCTTTAGGTACCTTAGGATCCTATGAACTACCTTAAAGTGCTTTGGGCCTGGTAAATGCATGAACCAACTGACAATACTTACTGGAAATGCTATGTCAGGTCAAGTGTGTGATAAATAAATAAGTCTTCCAACTAGTCTTTGAAACTTTTCTCTATCACTTACTTTCTCTGCACTAGCTGGTTGAAGTTTCAAATTTGGCTCCAAGGGAGTTTCAGCTAGCCTGCATCCCATCATACCTGTCTCTTCGAGTAAATCAAGCACATACTTCTTTTGACTTACAACAAGTCCCTCCTTAGATCGTGCGAACGTCATCCCGAGAAAATACTTTAAGTTTCCCAAGTCTTTGATTTCGAATTCCTTAGCAAGAAACTTCTTTAAATTCTCTAATTTTCCACAATCATCCCCTATTAAAATAATGTCATCAACATATACAATAAAAACTGCAATGTTGCCTTCTTTTGAATGCATGTAAAATAAGGTATGGTCCACTTAACTTTATAAGAAACCAAATCTCTTAACAACTTTTCCAAAGTGTTCAAGCCAAGCTCTTGGTGACTGTTTAAGTTCATAAAAAGATTTTTTTAGTTTGCAAACTTTTCCAACACCATATTTTTCTTCAAAGCCTGGAGGAAGACTCATAAACACCTCCTTTTCTAGGTCTCCATTAAGAAAGGCATTTTTCACATCAACTTGGTACAATCACCAGTTTACATTAACAGCAAGAGATGAAAGAACCCAAATGGAATTTATCTTGGCAACAAGGGCAAATGTTTCTTGATAATCTATTCCATAAGTTTGTGTAAAACCCTTCGCAACTAATCTGGCTTTATACCTTTCTACAATACCATCTGCTTTGCTTTTAACCACAAATACCCATTTGCACCCAACAATTTTTTTCTCTCTAGGCAACTCCATCACATCCCACATATCATTCTCCCTTGTAAAAAAGGAATAAAAAGTATATTTTTTGTATATATTCTTAATAATATATTTACACAATACATATGTATTTATATATGTACAAGAGGTATAACTCTACCAAATCTACCTACCAACTCTACCTACTTAACATACAACTCTACGGTCCCCCTCAAGTTGGAGCATACAAATCATATGCACCAAGCTTGTTACAAATATATTCAATACAAGAACCTCTTAAAGATTTAGTCAATATATCTGCAAACTGATTATTTGAATTAACATGACTAGTGAAGATGCAACCAGATAAGATCTTTTCTCGGATGAAGTGACAATCAATCTCTATGCTTAGTTCTCTCATGAAAAACTGGATTGGAAGCTATATGTAATGCAGCCTGGTTATCACAAATTAGCTCCATTTGTGAAGTTTCACAAAATTTTAACTCCTCAAGCAACTGTTTCAACCAAATCAATTCACAAGTTGCCAAAGCCATGGCACGATATTCTGCTTCTGCACTTGATCTAGCAACAACATCTTGTTTCTTACTTTTCCAAGATACAGGTTGCCTCCAACAAGAATACAATACCCAGATGTAGATCGTCTATCAGATGGAGAACCTGCCCAATCAGCATCAGAATATCCAACCACTTTAGAGTGACCATGATCCTCATATAGTAAACCTTTACCAGGAGCATTTTTCACATATCTAAGAATTCTGATCACTGCATTCCAATGACTAGTGCAAGGAGACTGAAGAAACTGACTGACAACACTAACTGCAAAACATATATCAGGTCGAGTAATAGTAAGATAATTGAGTCTTCCAACCAAACGACGATATCTCCCTGGATCTTCAAAAGGCTCCCCCTGTCCTGGTAACAACTTCACATTGGGATCCATAGGAGAATCCACAGGCTTGCAATTAAGCATCCTTTTTCTTCCAGTATATCTAAGACATATTTTCTTTGAGAGAGGACTATACCAGAACTGGATTGAGCAACTTCTATGCCAAGAAGTATCTCAATAAGCCAAGATCCTTAGTTTGAAAATGTTTGAAAAGATGTGCCTTCAATTGAGTAATACCATCTGATCATTACCAGTTATGACAATATCATCTACATACACTATTAAGTATATGCATTTTCCTTCAAATGTGTGCTTATAGAAAACTGAGTGATCAGATGTACTACGAATCATTCCAAACTCCATTACAACAGTACTGAACCGACTAAACCAGGCATGTGGAAATTGTTTCAAACCATAAAGTGAACGACGAAGTTTACATACCAGATTAGACTCCCCCTGAGCAACAAAGCCAGGCTTGCTCCATATAAATCTCCTCCTGGAGTTCACCATGAAGAAAAGCATTCTTAATATCCAATTGGTACAAGGGCCAATGGCGCATAGCTGCAATGGAGATAAATAAACGAACAGAGGACATCTTAGCAACCGGAGAGAATGTGTCACCATAATCCAAACCATACACCTGAGTATAACCCTTGGCAACTAACCGAGCTTTGAGCCGATCAACTTTACCATCAACCACCTTAATAGATAAACCCATCGACATCTAACAAGAGACTTACTAGGAGACAAAGGAACTAAATCCCAAGTACCATTAGCACGTAAAGCAGTCATCTCATCTACCATTGCCTGTGTCTACCCTAGATCTGAAAGAGCCTCACTCACATTCTTAGGAACAGAAATGGAAGATAGAGATGAAACAACGGTACAATAAGATAGAGATAACCGATGATAGCTAAGACAATTATAAAGTGGGTGAGGATTACGAGTAGCACGGTTACCTTTTCTGATGGCAAGAGGAAGATCGTTTTCCGGTAGGTCCTCAATAGGTGGAGACGTTAGAATAGAAGATGAGTCAATAGGAGCCTCTGAAACAGGTGGGATATCTGATGTAGAAAGGTGTCGAGAGTGTCGATGGTAAACCTGAAATGGTGGAGGGGAAGGAATAGACTCAGAGACGACGGAGATAGACTCAAGAAGAACTAACTGAGAGGGAATGGGTAAAACCTCCGACAAAGGAGTTTCAGATGAAGAGGTGGAATAAAAAGAAGATGATTTAAAAAATGTTACATCAGGGGACAAATAATAACGACGAGCAGTGGGTGAATAACACTTGTAACATTTTTTATGTTTGGAGTAACCAAGGAAAACAGCCTTAATAGAACGCGCTGATAACTTATCCTGACCAGGAGCCATATTGTGAACAAAACATGTACAACCAAAAACACGTAGAGGAAGCACATACAAAGGTTGATCTGGAAATAAGATCGTGTGAGGAATTTTGTGAAGAACAATGAGGCATTCTATTAATGAGATAACAAGCAATGAGAACAGCATCAGCCCAAAAACGAGTAGGCACATGGTGATGTAAAAGAAGTGTGCGAGCAGTTTCAATGAGATGCCTATTTTTACGCTCAGCAACTCCATTCTGTTGAGGTGTGTAAGCACAAGAGGACTGATGTAAAATGCCATGAGAGATAGAAACTCAGTAAATTGAGCAGAAAAGTATTCAAGCATTATCACTGGCAAAATTTGTATAGAAGCATTGAATTATGTTTTAAGTTCAGCACAAAATGATTCAAAAATTGAAAATATCTTGGAACGACTTTTCATTAAATATAACCAAGTACAGCGCGAATAGTCATCAATAAAAGTAACAAAGTATTGATGACCCAAAACAGACACGACTCGACTAGGACCCCAAATATCAGAATGAACTACAGCAAAAGGAGAGGCAGCCCGATTATTGACCCTCTTAGGAAACGAAATTCTAGACTGTTTTCCAAGTTGACAAGACTCACAATCCAAAGAAGACAATTGAGAAAAATGAGGAACTATCTTCTGAAATTTTGAAAGACTAGGATGACCTAAACGATTGTGGAGAAGAGTTAGAGAGACTGTAGCAGAACATGCCAGATGAGAAGCCAGAGGGTTGGTGAGGTAGTAAAGCTCCTGTGACTCACATCCTGTGCCAATCGTCTGTCCCGTACTGAGATCCTGAAAAATAACAGAATGAGGATCAAATTTAATAGAGCAGCTTAGAGCACGGGTGACTTCACTAACAGAGATAAGATTAAACGGACAATGTGGAATGCAAAGAACATGTTTCAAAGGCACAGATGGTAAGAGTTGTGCACTTCCCATAGCTTCAAGTACTACATGTGAACCATTTGCTACAGTAATAGAAGATAATGGTGCAGATTTTAAGAAATGAGAAAATAAATGAGGATTACCAGAAATGTGTTCAGAAGCACCAGAATCGATCACCCATGGACTTAAATTAGAAGACTGAGTGAGACATGCAACAGAATTACCAGTGTGAGCAAAGGAAGTAATAGAAGATGAAGACTGCTGTGAAGCCTGATACTGTAAATAATTCTCAAGATCAGCTCCAGTGAGAAGTAGAGATTCAGGATGTTGTGTAGTCGAAGAGACAGGATTGGTATTATGAATGATATTAGCTCGTGGAGGACGTCCATGCAATTTGAAACATTTTTCCTTGGTATGACCCCAACGATGCTAGTAAGTACACCTAGGACGAGTTCCCTTAACACTCCCACGATCTCCACCTGGTCCTTCTCTGTTAGTCATGTGATTTTGAGAAGTACTTTGAGAAATTAGAGCTGAATTATCCAGAGAAGAAAAACCAGGTACAGGTGCATTATCTGATTTAGGAATTGATGAGGTACGAAGAAGTCGAGAGAAAACTTCATCCATAGACGGAATAGTAGGACTAGCCAATATCTGATCATGAATGGAAGTAAGATCAGGACCAAGCGTAGCAAGGATGCAAACCATGAAAAATTTGTCTCTCTGAGCTAAATCATCTTGGAGAGACTGACTGGGAGGAAGTAAAGAATTGTACTCAGCTTTTAGAGATGTCCATCTGCTAAGAAAATCAATAATTGACATACCTATTTGTCTCAGATTAAACAAATTAGATATGACTGAGTACAAACGCTGAATATCATTTGTATAAAGTCTCTTTGCCTGAGTCCAAACATCATAGCAAGTTGAATAATGGCTGTAAATTGGATGAAGAGATGGATCGATGGATTGCCACAAAAGACTCAGTAAAAGAGCATTAGCTCTTATCCATTGATCATTATCCTTCTTCGGATCCTTCATTACATCATCTAATGTAGTGGTCAAATGGTCTTGTGAACCTTGACTAATGCACCATAAGTTCACAGCCTTAGACCAAGATATGTAATTTGAATTTCCCAGCAATTTCTTACTTGCAATGGCAGGAGATGGAGATAAGACACTTGAAAAAGGACTAGTTTTCAAGGGAGAAGAATAAGCAGCCATGGAGAATAACCTGGAGAAAGGATAAACCAACAGCAGATGGCGGTGGATAGCGGTGAACAATGATAGCAATGAACAATGACGGCGGTGAACAGTAATGGCGTGAAAACAGTGACGTGGTGAATAGTGACCCAATGAACAGTGGCGGCGTTTCCAGCAGCAAGCTTCCTGGGTTTGGTCATCGGAGAAGAGAAGAACACAACGACGGAATCAGATGTGAAATCTAACACTGGGAAGAAAAGATCCAGATGCGAACAGCCGCAAAAATTAGGGTTTTTTTTTAAAAAATTTGTGAAAATTAGGGTTTATGTTTAAGGTTTGTGTTTAGGCTCTGATACCATGTGAAAAAGGAATAAAAAGCATATTTTTGATATATTCTTAATAATATATTTGCACAGTAGATATGTATTTATATACGTAAAAAAGGTATAACTCTACCAAATCTACCTACCAACTCTACCTACTTAACATACAACTCTACATGCCTCAATGCCTCTAACTCTTCAAACACTGCAGATCTCCAGATCTAATCATCCAACAACTCCTTAATACTTCTAGGAATCACAAGTTTTGAAATTTCGGTGGTAAAGGCTCTACATTTAGAAGAAAGGTTATCATAGGACGCATACTTGGAGATCAGATGTCTAGTACAAGTACAAGTTACTTGTCTAATGGTGATGGGAAGATCAATATCAGAATTTTGAGTGGGAAGAATAGGGTTTTAAAATTGGGTCAGGTTCTGGAACAGTATAAGGAATCAAAGGTGAAGTATTACCTGATGTATTTGGATGGACTTCACTCATGGACTTCTCACGAACATGTGTTGGACTAATCAATGGACCTTCACCATTTTTCCTAGTGCAAACCATAGGCTCAAGATTGGAACTATTTTTTTCTTGTCATAATATTTCCATATCTAATAAACCAATATCAATTTCTACACTATCAAATTTAGTGATCCTAATTTCCTTGTCTGTTTCAAAAAATATTTTTGGTAAGTTTCAATTTCCCAAAAATTTGATTCACTAGAATTCTCCCTTGAATTAAATTTTTGTTGAAGGAAGGAAGATCTTCCAAAAAAGTTGCATCCATAGTGACATAATATTTCCATGTGAGAGGATTAAAAAATTTGTACCCTTTTTTATTTGGAGCATAACCTTCAAAGACACATTTTTCTGCCTTAGGATCCAACTTTGATCGAGATTTCTTTAGAATGTGCACATAAGCAGTGCATCCAAATATTTTTAAAGGCAAATCTGAATTAATTCTAGATCCAGGAAATTTTTTTTTTTAAGTACTCTAAAGGAGTACTATATTGTAAGACCTTAGAAGGCATCCTTTTGACTACGTATGATGCTGTTAAAACAGCATCTCCCCACAAATATTTTGGCAAGTTCATATAAAACATCATTACATAAGCAACTTCCAATAGGTATTTGTTCTTACACTCAACAATGCCATTTTGTTTAGGGGTATCAGTACAAGAAGACTAATGTAAGATCCCTTTTTCTTCAAAAAAATTTCCAAGGATACTATTATAATACTCTGTCCCATTATCAGACCTCAAAATACTTACTTTTGTTTGAAATTGACTTTCTATCATGTTGTAGAAATTCTGAAAATTTTTTCCTACTTCTAACTTCTCATGCATTAAGAATACCCAACATAGACGAGTATAGTTGGCTATAAAGTTACAAACCACCTTTTTCCTGAAACAGTAGTAACCTTGAGGGTCCCCAAACATCATTGTGAAACAAATAAAACGGTTTTGACAGTAAATAAGACCTTGGGACCTATGGTTTTTGTTGGCTCTTAGCAAGCAAACAACTTTCACATTTTAGTTTCAGAGGATTCACAATCTTAAATAGCCAAGGAAACAAACGTTTTAGATAAATAAAACTATGATAGCCCAATCTGTAATGCCAAACCATAATTTGTTCATAATCAAATGCAAAAATATTACTACTAGACTCTTGAGCAGTTCCAACACTAAGTGAGATATCCTCAAGACTACAAAGGCCATTAATCATTCTAGCCTTGCCAATCGTCATCCTCGAATTCTTGTCCTAAAATACATAATGAGATTCATAAAAAATAACTAAACAATTAGAATCTTTTATTAGTTTACTAATCGATAAAAGTTTACAGGCCAATTTTCAAACATGAAGGACAGATTTAAGGTTGATTCTTTTTTAGATCTGTATTGAATCTTTTCCAGCAACATAAGGGAAACCTCCGTCTGCAACCTTGATCTTTTTATTTCTAGAACATGGTGTATATGATTGAAAAAGTTTAAAAGAATTTGTCATATGATCAAAAGCTCTAGAATCTATAATCCATGGAGCAGAAAAAATTGAGGAATTAAGCAAAAAAGAATTGTACAAAGCCTTAGGTCAAATACCAGTATGAGCCATAGAAGCCTTAGGAAAATCAGATGAGTTAGAATTGGATTTCAGCAGCATAAGAAGACGTTCCATTTGTTCTTTGGTGAAAGGGCCAGCATTGGCTTCATTAGCAGTGGGAACTCCTCATCCAAATTTCTCACCTCCTTTGTTTTTCCAATTTGGAGGTTTTCCATGTAGCTTCCAAAATGTTTCACGAGTGTGACGAGGCTTATCACAATAATCACATGAGACCCGTGGTTTTTCATTGGGTTTTTATTCTGTTTTACGTTGATAAGTTGATGTTTTAAAAAACGAAGCAACCTCTAAAGCCGATCCTTCAACAGCAACTCCAACACCCTTCTTTCCTAGCATCACATTTCTTCTGCGCTCCTCCCTCCTAATCTCTGAAAACACCTCACCAATTGAAGGAAGAGGGTGTCTCCCAATAATTCTCCTTCTAACTTCATCAAATTCAATGTTCAGTCCTGCTAGAAATTTAAAGATTTGGTTATCTTCAACGATTTTCTTATGATGCTGGAAGTCCTCTATGGATTTCTCCTCATAGGTGTTGAAGAGATCCAAATACTGCCATATTGGCTTAAGCGAATTGAAATATTTTGTGACAATATCCATCCCTCGATGTAGGTTTCCAATCTTGAGCATCAACTCAAAAATTTGAGATTGATTTCCCAAATTAGAGTACCTCTTATTGATGTTTTCCCATAACTCTTGTGTCATTGAATAGCGTAAGTAATTGGAACTGATATCTTCTTCCATTGAGTTTACAAGCCACGTCATTACCATGGAGTTTTCCGCGTCCCATGTTGCATAAGCAGGATCCATGCTTGCTGGAGCCTTTGTTTCGCCAGTTACATACCCCATCTTGCCACAACCTTTGATATACATCCTGACTGCTTGTGACCATCGAAGAAAATTATCTCCATTCAACCAAATGGTACTAATCTGAATTAAGCGAGTATCAACCCCAGTTTTGAAGGATTCGATTCTGTTTTTTGATCAAGAGTCTGATGATATTTCACACATGATGAAGGGACAAGGGACAATAAAAAAATCATAGAGAGCAAAAAAAGGCTCTGATACCAACTTAAAAAATAAAGAGAAAGGCAATAATTTTTTTCATTAATTGAAAAAGAATATATACAATAGGTTCTCCTTATATTAGGAAAATATCCTAATTTACACGATAAGAATAACTCACCACCAATCACTCCTGATTTACATGGTTTTATTACTCAATATTCTATTTACTAAAAATACAAATTTTCCCACACAATTGTTGTGCTATGTGTAGAAAGTAACCGATTCTAATGATGAATCTGGGTTTAATTGCTAGGTTGTTCTGAGAAACATCACTTAGTATTGTAAGTTGTTATATGGCTTACCTTTACCCATCTCAAGGCATCGGTCTAAGGTGACTACAGGCTTTGTGTTGCTTGCTAGTGAGAAGATAGTTTTTGGCATGATGGTCCCCGCACTAGCTTGTACATCTCCTGTGAGATGAGGCATAAGAGGACAAGCACTTCCTGTTCCCTCCCAGATGCTTCTGTGGACATTCCCATCCATTTATCCCCTTCACACAGCACAATGTCGCACTTACATGGAATTTCAGATGTCCTCACATCTTTATGGGTGGTAGTCTTACAAAAAGGACCCAGAGCGCCAGTAATCATACCATAGATCAATTTCCTACTACCAATTTCTTAACTAAAGAAAGAATTAACCACAGGTTGGAGTTGTAGTAGTAATTTCCTCCAAGCCCAAGAGTAATCTACTAGGGCTTTTGCTGATCAACATTATTTCCTTTCAATAGGGAGCCCAAGAATAAAGTTGAAGATGGAAATATTCAGTGATGAATAAGTCGAGGTGGAGACATCATTGCATCGAAACTGTAATTGCCATTGCCTATTCATTGCCGTGCAGTCAGTAATCTATTTCATCCAAAACAGTGGATTCAGTAGAACCCAAGAATAAAAATAAAGATGGAAAAGTTATGTGATGAACAAGTCAATCTTAAGAAATCTTTGCATCAAGCTAGTAATTGTAATTGCTTTTTTATTATCATGCTGTTAGCATAGTATTTCATCCAGAATAGTGGATTCAAATGAGAGAGTGAAAAAGATGAAGGAAAATGGATGAAAGGTTGACATTTCCATGTAGGCAAAATGACAAATAATACCCAAGTAAGCGCAGTGTAAAAGAATCAAAAGACAATTATGAAAAGATTAATGTGCCCTTGTCCCTTTTCCTTTTAGTATTCACTTCAATCTAGTTGAGTTTTTTCTGAATACTTGGGTGATATTCCATGGCGATAATACCAATGTATGTAGCATGAACTGGGTGTAAAAGAATAAAAATGCAAGAAGTTGAATAATTTCCACATCTGGGAAAAAAACACTTGTCATTTTTATAATTGGCAGAATATTTACATTCAATCAAAAATGTTTTCCCTGACAATTTGTAATCTATATTGGTAGAATACGGCAAACATTTTCTCATAACAAAACCTACCAAAAAGATGAGCAATCAATGTGCCTCAATACACAGTTCACCCTTTCACCCTTCACAAATCACATAGGCAACAATGATGGCAAGCGGTAGGAAGAGACACCAAGCTTCAATGAGGGAAATAAAAGTAAACCTGCAAGGAAACTCATGCTCAGATATGTGCAAGGGGCTAGCAAGCTGACAGGAAAACCAATTAAAGAGAGGAGATTTGTAATTTTGAAGCAAGACACAATATTTTGATATTCGTTTATTTTTATTAGTAAGAAAATATGTAAATAAAAGCATTCTCACCTCCGCTCTACCTCTTCCCCCCCCCCCCCCCCCCCCCCCTCCTCTCTCTCTCTCTCACAAGTCGTAGCTCATTTTTCACTCTACTTAACACTCCAGAAAAATCGTAAATACAATATAAATCCACTTCTACTTTCTCTATCTGTGGAAATTCGTACATTCCTGGGGTCATCAATTTGAGAACTTTCACAATGTTACTCAATAAACCAGAGGAAAAAAGGGTAACAAGACTGGGTTTCAGTTTCTGTTTGCTTTGATAAGAAGCGAGGCCAGCAAAAAAAAGCAAAACAAAATAACCACTGTCGTTACTACGATGATCACTCTCACAGACTTGTACCATGTTATCACAACTGTTGCACCACTTGTAGCAATGATTTCATCATATGGCTCAGTAAAATGGTGGAAGATCTTACAGTCCTGATTAATGTTTAGGAGTGCACTCTCTGCACTCTCATTACTTTCCTTCCACTTTTACCACTGAACAACAGGTTCATAGCAACTGACACGCTCAAAAAATTCACAAATCTTGGTGGTCCTTTGCACTCCCATTTGGTCAAGAACCAATTCAAAGGCCTTGCTTGGACAGTCTATTACACTCCTCTCTCCCCAATTTATCAAGCAAACGTGCATGGGAATATCTTTACTAAAGAATATGTGTGGTAATGCTTCAGGTATACTTAGGGCCCAAATAGTTGTGTTACAAAGCATCATTTGTGTACATGCTCCTTGTTTGAGTATAGAGGTGCTAGGCTTTTGCTGTTGAGCAGTTTTCTAAGGCTGTTGAGGTTATAGTATCCTTTAGTTGAATCTGACATCATTTCTTTCAGATGATAAAAAATTATTGAAAACCAAGAGACAAATAATTCGGCAATATTAGAGAATATCGCGTTATAATCATGTTATTGTGCAATCACAAGATAGAAACAGTTTTTCAGTTGTTGAAAACTAGACTGCTTCACCAAGGTAAAAGAATGGGACACATAAAGAATAGCTTTTGTTCAGGTCATTTTGTGCAATAGATGTATCATTCCCTACCCTTAGTGATAGCAGTAAAGAGTGCAAGGTATTAAAAATTCACTAACCTTGATAAATATCACTCAAGCAAATCAGAGATAGCTGTCCTTTTAAATGCATCAACCTGAGCCACTCGTGCTGCTAAGGCCTTATTTGGAAATATATTATCAGCTTTCATCCTCTCCCTTATCCCATAAGCTGGAGCTTTCGCATTCATGTAAGCCTGAATCAGACTCTCGAACTGTCGCATCCGGGATACATACCCAGCCTGTCTCATCCGGAGAAAAATCTTTTCTGTACCATGCACATCACCCCTCTTCGCAAATTCATCCATTACACACATGAAGGATGAATATAATGGCTTCAATTGTGGTTGCATAGCTGCCTTATGCAAGATAGAGAAAGCTTTTTCAGGTTCACCTGTTTCCACATAGAGTTTCACAAGTAAATCCAAAGTCAATGCATCAAGACGGCATCCACTCTCTGTCATACGTCTAAATAGATCCTTTCCCTTTGTCAGCATCTTATGCTCTGTGTAAACCTTTAAGAGGGACAGATAATGACGTGAATTCAGCTTCTTCCATGTCTTTGACATCCTATCAAAGACAGCCTCTGCTTCATCAATTCTCTTCAATTTACCCCAAGCTTCAATGGCACTCACACACTCGTACATAGTCGGCCTTTTTTCACAAACCTTCCAAACTCGTGTTACCTCATCCACTTCGCCAAGGTCAGCGTAAAGAGGAAGCAGAAAACTACAAGCTAGTCGGTTCTCCTTCAGGTCGTCGCCTTCCATCTCCTTCAAAATGGATTCAGCTTTCTCTCTCTGGTGGTTTGAGATAAAATGCCTGGCCAATATGGATAAGGTGTCCAGATCAGGTTTAACACCTTCAGCTTTCATTGTCTCAACAATTTGCTCCATGCCAACTAAATCATTTGCTTGACCTTTAATGTCTGTGAGTATTCTGTAAGTGAGGAGTGTGGGCTTAATGTTTTCTTTCTCCATTAGCAACAAAATGTCAGCAATCTTTTTCTTGTCAACCCTTTTGTATAGCAGCAATAATTGGTTACAAGCAAAGGCTGTAAGAGGAAAGTCCAGATCCCTCATTTTGTTGAAAACTTCTTCCGCTTTCTTAATATCTGTGGCCGATGCACAGTTAGCCAACATGGTTCTGTAGACTAGTTCCCCTCTGAAGGATTCTGGAATCTTCTCCAAGTAGTTATGTGCTTTCTGCAGACCACTTACCTTGGCAATCAAATCAAGTCGCGACGCATGATCTTTCTCAACAAAATCAAGTCGCTTTGTCTTTTCTAACCACTCGGAGAGCTGCATGAGAAGAAAAAAATGAGAAATAATAACTGTGAATGAAATGTAATGACTGTAAAAGGAAAAAAATTGCAATACAAGCAAACAAACGCTATTTTTGCAATAAAGCAGAGTAAAAACCCTTAGTCCTGCACTTTGGACAGAATAATAGCAGCAGATACAGTCTCTCAGCACTCTTAGCAATTAATAACTTATTATGTGAGTTCCCTCTTCATCATTGAGTTTTCTTGCTTTTTCCTTACCTTTTTTTTTTTTTTTTTTTTTTTCCGGTTGATAGAAAACCATCTTTCTCGCCACTATAAAGTTTAACTAAAAGGTGGGAAAAAGAAAAAGGTTGTAATAAATGCTTTTTTTTTTTTTTTTTTTAATCATCAAGAACTCATTCTCTCGAGCAATTTTCCTTATCTAAACATGTATCAGGAACAATTTTTTCAGCCAGAGAATATCATCTGCCTGAACAAGAGAAATCAATGAGCACAAAACAAATACAACAAACTTGTAGCAAGCACGTGGAAGGGTTGGTCTGTAGTATTTAAGATCAAAAAGAAGCAAGGTAAGCTGGAATAATTGTATGTTTGCATGGCATGTGAAACCCCAGTAGATGAGCTTGCACCATCAGCTATGCTCTCAGCAGCATGATTATGGAAAGTACTTGCCGATGCAACATAAAAAGGAGCTAAAACAATGATCATTTTAAAAGTTACACTTCAAGAAAAGAATTGAAAAAGAAAAAGAAGACACTCAACTCACCTCCAAAGCCTTCCTATACAGTCGACATTTACGGAGATTGAGCATAGCCAGCCAGATCTCGGACATTTCCACATCCTTCCCATTTGCCACCCATTTATCAAGAACACTGTGAATTGAAACATTTTGATTAGCAATAATGGCATTAAACAAAGCAGAGGCACCTCTCCTTTGTGATTTTTTCTCAGCAGGGTGAACCACTGTTTCCGCAGACCCCTCAATTTCAGAAGATTCATCAACAACCTCATCAGAGTGATTTCCTTCAGAAATTGTATCATCACCATTGCTATTTGGACTAGCATGGACAGGCATGTCAAGTTCGCAAAACTCATCCTCCTCCCCACTGCTATGTGCACCGGCCTTGGAAGCAAAACCAGATCCCCTCATTGATAAACACAAATAATTATCACCAGTGGACTGAATTCTCTTCACTAAATGAAACTCAAGAAAAGTTCTATCAGCTTCAAAATAATTGCAGGCCCTTACTGAGTGGACATGATGCATAGAAACTACCCCTGTCTTGAAACCGCATGTTCTGACAATACAAGATGTTCAATACAACATATAGAAGGACAATAAAAAGGCAGAAGCACTAAGAACTAAAACTTTCTAAAAGACTGCAACCAATCTAGCATGAAAGAGTAGTTCAAAATTAATCAGACACCTAAATATGCAAAGTCAAAAAGATTTTTTGGGGTGAATAAAAGTCAAAAAGATTTGATCAAAGGAAATCCAAATAACAATATTCTCAAGGATACATTTAATTTGACTCAATACTTGACCCAGCTACTTGTTTTTTGAAGAAACCATCCACTTCTGTTGGTATTTATACGAAAGCAAACACGAGATAACAAATTCAGTCATTAGCTAAGATTTGAACAACAATCATGGATTCAAGTAGATTATGTTTCACTTCTCTCTTAGAGAAAGACATTTTATTATGCCTTAACGGTGAAATGGCAAAAACTTTACTTCAACAGCATCTAAAGGACCTTGAACAATATGATATCTCACAAGAGGTAAATCCTTAATCCTTCCCTTCTTACCAAGACCAGAATGTTCTTGTAAATTATGATCAATATCAGGTAAAGAATCAATAAACTGGTGGTCTCAAATTTTAGGAGCACTGTACTAAAACATCCTTACATATATATATATACACATACATAATCACCCCATACAGAAGAAAGGAACACAGAACAAATAAAAATAGCAACAAAGTAAGTCTTGTGTAGAGGAGAACTTGATAGGCCAATGAAAAAGGATAAATGAGCTGCTTCCCTAGGCAAAAAGAATTCCTGTCTCCAAATACCATAGACTGAAGCAAATAAAGTAGCAGTGACTATAAAGGATGTTCTTGTGGACAAAGAAAGAACATTGAGTACTTCTTGCCAAGAGGTAAAAGACAAAGTGCAGTGAAGCTCCAAAACAACAACAGTCCATATTTGAAGAGAGAAAGGGCACTAGGGAAAAAGATGATCATGATCCTCATAGGCAGAGTAACAGCTGGATTGGGCAGAAATACATCATAATGCTAACATGTCTAATGTGTACAGCTTACAATTAAATTGCAAGCCAAAGATGAAGCTTGGTCTTGGGATGGTTTTCTTATTTCAAACAAACTTAGACCACCTCACCTGAGAGCATGGAAGTACTTGAAAAGTTCTTCTTAGGAAGAACTCACCCAACATCAATGGAATCCACACCAATTTATCTTTCTTTGATGAATTAGGCTGTATCAGAGCTGGAATACGAAAAGAAGACCAGAAAGGAGAATTTGACAAGCTATGGCAGCATTTATCATGCATGATCCTACAAGATCTAGTTTTGTTAAAGCAACAGATTCTAGTTAGTTGAAAAAGCTCTATATTTACTAGAATTAAGAAAGATTTCTATTGAAAAGCTTCTCTTAGTGCATAAGTTTGTTTTCTCTTTGTCTCAGAACCACACACATTTCTCTCTGATTAGCCATCAGCTTGAGAAAATTTATAGCACTAAATAATGAATATTGTTTTCTGGGCATTTTTTCCAAAAAAATTTAAGATATCATAATTAGGATTAATGTCATAAATGATACCGGAACTTTGATAAAATATACAATTAAACACATGAATTTTGAAATTGATTAATTTAATACGTAAACTTTAAAATTAATCAACTTAGTACTTGAAATAACTTTTAGTGCATGTCAATGGTACCTCCGTCAAGTTCTTTTAGGTACTAAATTAATTAATTTCAAAATTTTTCACATATTAAATTAATAAATTTCAAAATTCAAGTACAAAATTGATCAATTTCAAAATCCATATACCATTCGTGACCTTATCCCTTATAATTAACCAAAATAATATATTCTGGTAGTAATCAAAAAGCAATTGTGATGTTAAACCTCCCAACCCCCCAACCCCAAAAAAAAAAAAAAAAAAAAAGGAATAAACATAAGAAAAAAAAATAGAAATCTTGATAATCAGTGATGCTTAGTGATAGGAGCCAATGGAAGTCGACATGACACTGGTCGTGCCTTATGACATGACTTAATTTCCATATTTAAGTGATCGAGACTAAGGAAAATATTTATCATTTATTTTTACAGAAAAACCATTTTCTTCACACATTACTGAATATATCATTTGAATATATCATATGATTGAAGCAAGCTTTGAAACACTTTGAGCTTTACTCCCTAATTATTCAAGTTCAGCTTGACTACTTTTGGAACCATATTGCTAGCTGAGTAGATTATTGCCTTGATGCTGCTACTCAAGTGGTTTATCAAATCAAATTTAAGTAGTTAAACTCAAATAATTCGGGTAGTTTGTCAAGTCAATATTCAAAATCTGAATATTTCATCTTAGCAAGGATATGAGACTAACTGAGTCCTATCCTATTAATTCTAAACAAGTTCAATCGGAATTGAGCCAATTTAAAGAGAACATATACATTTTATAAAGAAATGGCAAATAGGCCAATGCATGAGCCTAAAAACTCTAGAGTTGAGCTTAAGCTGCCCGGGCTTATCATCGTGTTGTCTGAACCTAACTTGATTACACCTTTCACTAAACCAAAACTATTGCTATTATTATCCTGAAAATAGTCGCTGCTAAACAAACTCATCTAAATGCCACCACAAGAGCTCAACTATTTGTCAAAAACACTAACTAGTTAATATCTCTGAAAACCATTCTCCATTGCTAACAAGACCCAATTAGAATTTAAAGTTCTACAATCCAACACGGCCCCGTAATTTGCAATCAAGCAACATCAGCAATTTGATTTTGGAAAAAGGTCCATTGAAAAATATTGTCACATATGCAAGCAAATACAATTACACGATGAAATGAGCAAGTTCTTAA
Organism: Combretum micranthum; assembly: GCA_024138025.1. NCBI lineage: Eukaryota > Viridiplantae > Streptophyta > Magnoliopsida > Myrtales > Combretaceae > Combretum > Combretum micranthum. The sequence goes on along the minus strand of JAMXBD010000197.1, from coordinate 739,638 downwards.
CATTTCTGTCAGTAACTACAATTAAGTTGTTTAGATTATGCGAACCATTTGTAGGGTAGCTTTCCAAATTGACATGCTGAGTAGGCATAGCATTACACGATTATAATACGAACAAACAAAGCACGATTCGACCAATGTTGGGTTTATTCCAATGTCGGGTTCCGGTTAGTATTAGTGCTAATTTAGTGAACTTAACTGACAAAATGGACATATTTGAATTGCAGCAATTTTGAGTATGAACCAGAAAGAGTTACCTGAGACGAAGAGAAGTTCGACGAAGCGTCCACATGTTTCGTGAACTTATTTGATTAACAAAAACTGAAGTTTTATTATGGACTTGATATAAACATAAACTCGAACCCTTTTCGTGAAATGGAAGAAGAAGGAAAAGAAATAGCAATCGACTCAGCTCAGCTCAACTCAAATCAGCTCAGCTCAACTCAACTCAACTCAATTCGTGGAGTGAGTACTGAGTACTAGTAATAATTTCTCCGCCAAACCCTGGAAAAACCCCTATGCCACTGGGGCGAATGAGTTACCCAAGTTTTGTTTTTTTATGCCAACAAGAGATGGTAACCGACGGCCCAAAACCAGGTTGGTTGCGGTCCAATATTTTACTTGTCTTGTCATTTCCTTCTTTGTGATGAGCTTTTGCCCTTTCATTTTCATTTTTCCCCCACTATCTCTCCTTTTAAAAGGTAATTTTTTTAGTTAATGATACAATTCAATTATCTTTTAAATATTTTAATCTCATAAATTTGTCATTAAATATGATATTACTTTATATAGGGAAGTACAATAAAAATGTGTTTATTTTATAATTAAAATATATTCTAAATGTAAGATCAATCCTAAGGATATTGTGATCTTTTCACTTTAAATGAATAGAAATTGAACTCCACTATTCCTAGTGGTTTTGAGAAAGAGAAATGTAGCCCAAGAATCATCTTCAAGGTAATTTTATCGCTCATCAATCGAAAACTTTTAAGACTTATTTGGTTTGTCGTTTTTTAATTTGTATTATGTGCATATCTAATATGTATTTGTTTAAAGTTTGACGTTTGGGTAAATGTACTAGTATCTTCATCTTTTTGGTATATTCACTTGAGTGGCACCAAAAATTGCCAAAGATATATATATATATATATATATAATGAATTAGTCCTAAATAATGAAAAGAAAAAAATCAATTTTTTAGATTTTGCCACCAATTCAAAGAATAAACCTTAATTGTAATTAACTGATATAAGGCTTAATCCATAAATTATATTTTACAAAATGGTCCTCTACATATATTTAGAAGTTACAAGTCTGCACATTGTAATCTTCTACGATTATTATACATACCGCTATCTTACATGTTAAACAATATGTTGGTGATGTAATATCGTGGTAGAAATTACTTTAATTGTAAATTTTCTAACATAGTTATTATTATTTTTTTTAATTTTTGTCATTTTAATGCAAATGGGGGATTCAAACCTAACTCATGTACTTAGAGATAAGTGGAAATATTATTAAGCTATAAGGTCATTGATATTACTATTATTACTAGCAAACAACGCACCCATTATAGGTGTGCTAAAAAATTACAAAACTAAAATATTTTAATGAAATAAAATCTAATGATTTTTTTCTAAACTATATCATCCTTTAAAGTAAAGATATTCTTAAAAAGCTCCTTTTGGTTTGTTGTATAACTTAGAATCCAAAGTGCTGAGGAAAATAACAGTACCCCCACAACAATACTTAAGGATATAGATATTATAAAGGTAATGTCCTAAACAGAATGCATTATAACTCGCCACGTGTCCTTACTTGAGAAGGACATGCTAAGGCTATTAATCCACTAATTTACAACTATCGATATAACATCAAACTCTCATGTAAAAGGGTACCTGTTTAAAATATATCCTTCTAACAGGACTTCTTGATACCATAGTTGGCATAAACCGAAGCGAACATGATTTAAACTTAAAACATCATAATAAGGTGTCTCAAAAAATTTCAAAAACATTAAAACTATTTAAAACTTCACAAGGTTTTCAAATAACCACCGTTAGATCCACATTGCTTTATAAGTCAGCAGGATAATCAGGTTACTAACGTCCTTCCCATAGTCCACATAAACGTCATATCCAGAAAGATCAAACATTATTGGATCACCACCTGTTCCTAAAAAAAGAAAAAAGAGTAAGCACAAAGGCACGGTACATCATACCATAAAACACATGCACATGAATAGGCAATAAACAATTTCACATACCACCTAATAACTAATGAAGCAACCACAGTTTATTATCTTTGGTTAGCCAACAAACAATAGAGTTTAGAACCATTCATGACTAGTCATAAACCCGGAGTAACTCATGACCCCATAAAAACAACCATGTAGAAAATAGTAACATCTACATATATTGGTGTTGGGAACTCTTGTAATCCTTTAAATTTTTCAATAATTTTATTAAATTTTTAAAGGCCGGGAACCATATAAAAACCCCAATAACCATCTAAGTTAAAACAATGTGTTATAGAAGGTTTAGATCCGGCAATCTCGTGCTCTTAACCCTACAACAATAAAATTGAGATAATTGTAGATTATATTCGCCAAAATTAAGTTCGATTCAGAACTAAATAGGATCAGTTTTCGAGATTAGGGTCCAGACATGCAAAACAGTAAAACTATTCTGATAACACCGTTAGACTTGTAATAATATAAGGATTTATAAAATAACAGTTTTAGAATTTTTGATAACTAAAAATTATCATATATAGCCCTTTTACGCGTATGTTTCTTACTACTAGTAATTTAATTGTCTTGTTTATTATTCATTATTATTTGTCTATCTCTACTTTTCCTTACAACCTATATACCTATTTTCTTATAATTTTCATTTTCAATACAACTTCACATCTTTCATATCTTATTTTTCATTAACAAAAATACAAAAAAATAATAATCTCTCTCCCTCTCCCTCTCCCTCCAAAATAGCATCGGCTACCCCCTCTATCCCTCTAATTTTTTTATTTTCAATCTATTTTAATTACCACTTTTTCCTATAAATACCTTCTCTCCCTCCATTTCTTTCATACATTTCATTCACTACTAAAATTCTCCCAAAATCTCTCCAAAATAATCTCTACAAAGTTCTCTTTACAACTTTCTTATGATTCTTCCATAACCATTAGGTAAAAATTTCAAGCTTTTCTTTATGTTCATGTAACTTAGCAAGAATACAGTGTGTGTTTTCTAAACCCATGGGAGTTAAGAAAGTAATAATATGTTCATGTTTTGCTCTTGTTCACACATAAATTTTATGCTATAATATTGTCATTAGATTGTTCCTTATGTTTATGTAACTTAACATGATCATAGTGTGTGCTTTCTAAATCCATGAGAGTTCAAAAAGTAACAATATATTCATGCTTTGTTCTTGTTCATACATAAGTTCTATTGTTATTACATTCATTATGCATTTACTATTATGCTTTTATTATTATTATGCTCTTATTATCATGCTTTTCTTTTCTTTCTTTTCTCTCTTTTCTTTTTTTTTTTTGGAACTAGTCTATTCTTAGTTTCGGAAAGCCTCGATGAAGCTAAGATTCTCAATACTTGACCTTATAGGTATGTTTATTTGCTTCTTATATCCCTATCTTCCTTTACATAAATTATTGTTATCTTTCATATAACCACATAATTATATTTATGCATGACCATGTGGTTGTTGTTGTCTTTAAAAAAGGTTCTTACTTTAAAATAAGGCTAAACTCTCTGTTGATTTCTCTCAAAAGATGATTTTGATGATAACAAAAAGAATTAAATGATTTTTTACATATTTTGTTTAGTGTGCAGCATTAGATAGTATTAAAATAAAACTATATCAGAAAGTATATCAGAAGATTGGAAGTTTTTCTTTAAACAATATTTACTCATCAGAAGGTTACTTAGAAGGCTCCAATGAGAATTACAAGATATTATATTCATCAAAGGGAACGCCAGAAGGTTTATGAACTAGATAAGAATCACGTGTTTTTTCAATTCAGATTTAATTTATGAAGACCTAGCTCCAACATTGAGTATAATTTGGGTATTATACTCAATGTGTTCCACAAAGTTGGTTCAAAATCCACAGGGATTAAAATTCGAATAAATGTTCATTTTGAAGCTCATAAACACACAATTGAAGTTCATACGGCTCAGAAGTGAAATTCAAATTATATAAACGAATTACATTTGAGGAGAACGTTAGTGTGCATAATATGAAGTATTTACAAAATACAATTTAGATTTTTATGGAATGTGTCCAAAGATTTTTGAAAAATACGAAGAACGTGGAAGCTTGGATAAAGCATGAATAGTACCAGACGATGAAATTGTGTAACGACAGATAAATCCAAGTTTGAATTTTCAGTATAAGATAAACATACAAGTTGTTGGTTATTTGATTTATCTTCTGAAGCTTTCGAAGATTATCTCAAGAATTCGAAAATCAAAATGAGTCAATAGTATGATAAACACAAGCGGATATTTCGAAAATGACGAGCAGATTTCATGCACGAAAATCTGGGACAAGCTCATCCATGCTTTCTTCTAACCGTTAAAATAACGGGAATAAAAAGAAAAGTGCAAGACAAAACAAACACAACAACATGATAATCAGATTACTACAGTGATCAAAGCTTCCTTACGAGAGAATCTGTCATATTCTACTGTTACTGTTCATTGAGCGAATAGTTTTGAGGAAACTTAATTTTTTATTCCTCTTGATTTATTCTTACATTTTTAGTGTAAGTTGAGAGTTACAAGTAGGCTTAGTTGATTAATTGATTGATTGATTGATTGAGAGAATCAAGCTAAGTGAATTGTAGCCAAAGGATTGGCAAGAACTTCTTGTAACTTTTATTCATTTATTTGGATAGTGGAACACAACCGGTGAGGAATACCGGAACCCTAGCTTGGAGCTGGAAAAGAGAATTGACACTCGAGGCGGAACCTCTATATATCGATTTGCACTCTCTACTCCTTATCTCTTTTTAATTTCGTGATTTGTTGTTTATGATATATATGTGTGATATATGATCAGAAGGTTAATCAGAGAGTAAATCATTCATATTTTTTTACTCAGAGAGTTAAGCAGAAGATTTCTAAGTGTGAAAGTCTTGAATCACTTTTGATCCGATTTTTTGTTTAAAGATTTTATTTGTTAAGATTATTGTTTTAAGAAAGTTTTAAAGCCATTTTAATTGAATAATCAAGTGGTGTGAAATTTGTTTAAAATTTTGAAAAATAAATTTTTATAACCAATTCACCCCCCCTCTTGGTTATCTTTTCGGGACCAACACTCTCCTTAAATAAATTTTATCACTTAGGAAAGATGTTTTCTCAAGGACTTAAAAAGTTTTGTTTTAATAAATTCCCTTCAAAGATTTGGACAAATCATCATAAATTTTAGCATTGATATTATGCAAAACTCTTCAAAGTTTAACTAAGCAACTCATCACTCTCTTTTCAAAATTTCTAAGAAAACTTCAACGTTAACATTGAAAAATCATTATTATATCAATGTTCCTTAAAAATTTATTTATAAGATTTGTACCAACTTTATGATAAACCAAGAACTAGACAAATTTTCAAGACAAGATAAAATCAACTAACTAGTTTAGAAACCCACTTAGAGAAATAAAAAATTACCAACAACCTAAGAAAGTAAGTTTTTAAATGGTTAAACTCATTTCCTAAGAAATAGAAGAATATAAATATGATGAGGAAATATACCATCAACACAACTCAAAAACATTAGATAATACTAATAACTTGAGAAAATTTTTGAAAACTCTATTTTTCAATAACTAAGAAATAAAATTGGTAGATAACTTAAAGGATCAAATTTTATTTTAAATTAAATTACCTTTGAAGAGTTAGGAAGTAAAAATATGAGAAGAAAACACTTATTTATAATAAACCAAGAATTTATAGTCTTCTTTCAAACCACTTGAAGAGAAATTTTTCAAACCCATAAGATAAATTGTTTTATGATAAATAATTGTTGAGACTACACCATTAGAATCATGCATAAAATATGAGTCTATTTATGTATCAAAAAGGATTTCCCAAACATATACTTTTGTTTATAAATTTTTTGATGAAGAAAAGTTTGGAAAATTATTTTTTAAGAGCTAGGAAATTCGTAGTAAATTTGTACCCTACTGTTCTGAGACTCAAATGACTTTTAATAATAAAAATAACCTTAGATATAGATAGATCTTTTCGAGTAAGTAGAAAACAACACATAATATGCAAATTTTCGAGTTAAAATAAGTAAGTTATAGCTATTTTAAGTTGAGATTTCTACAAATTTGATTTTTATCGGGAAATAGGAGATAGATTTAGAAAATTTAAGTAGAAATTCTATAAAAGGTTGATTTTCGGGTATTTCTTCTTGTTTAGGTGAAGGAGAACTAGATATCGCTTTTCCAGAGGGCTACTTTGATTAGGAGCGGTCATCTTGGAGTGAGTTATTCCCTTACTATTTACATTTCCTTGTATGTACTTGTAAGTAGTAGTACTAGAAATTAAGGAAGGATAAAAACGAAATATCATGCGACTTTAATGTATGTGGCATGTGGTGTTTACTGAATAAAAGATAAGCATATCAAAAGGAGAATTGATGAATAATTTATATGATCTTTTGTAATTGTATGATGAACATTGTTTGGTCACCCTTAACTTGAAATTAACAAAATTCGGGAAAATCAATATTTAAAAATGATTAATGCATGGCAAGATGTGAGTCACATTACATATTTTGCTACTATTCTTTGTGTGGGGACATGAGGAGTCGTAGTGGTGGCTAGTAGTAGCCGGGAAGTCTGTATTAGCAAGTAGGAGCTGGAAAGTCTGCAAAATATGATGGTCGTATGGGCCGATAACCACATAAACCCCGACATAGAGGGCATAAATCCATGCTACATATGGTTTCCGGTTAATCATGTGTATTAATTTGCATATATGATTGTTACATAGTCATATGCTTGCCTAATTACTTATATGAGTTAGGGAAACATTTTGAAGAAGGGAATAATTTCACTAAGCTAGTTTTGCTTATACCACTATAGCTTTTTGTTTCAGTTTGATTACTTGTGATTAGCACCAAGAAGCCCTATTTGCTAGATATGAGCCAAAGCTACTATGAGCTTTTAAAAGAAGTTTGCATATTTTAGTTTTTGGTGTAGACTTTTAAGAAAAATATCTATAATAGACTTTTGTTACAAACATATATGTTATTTTGTTGGCTTAGATTAGTAAGACTTTAAGTGCAAGGAATGCCTTTAAGAGTTGTAACAATTTGAACTTAATGAATATTACATGTTATATTTATAAACTCTTGCATGCTTTATTTATCTGCTTAAGCATGATACCCCTTTGGAGTCTCCTATTATCCTAGAAGCACGTCTTGCATGTGATATCAAAGCTCTTGCATGGCTAAGGTAATCATTCATTAGCTTTAGTATTATATGCGGCGGACTACTACGTTTAGGATACCTTCTAGGGCGTAACAACTCTCACACACCCTGGGTACCGTTTTTGCACCACTTTTAGACTGCCGGAATCATCTCTGTACATGACTCCACTCAGGATAACGACGTACATAGATTATCAGGGCACCATCATAGTAGCAATGGTCCTCCTGATCCACTAAACCCAGCCATAGATAAGCAGCAAATCAAATTTATTAACCAAATAATAATTAATTAGTTTATAGCTATTAATCCTACAATCACAAACAACAAGTAAGGTAAGGTCGCACCTAAAATAGCTTTAGAACAGTAATCCAAATTTCACCAAAAACACCTAATAATAATCAAATATTCAGTCCAAACATCTTCTCATAAAAATATTCATAAATTCATCATCATATAAACCCTAAACTGGAAAAGAAACTACAAATTCAAAATTTATGCACACATTTCTCCTTTGATTTGTAAAACTACAAAATCTCCAAAAGATCATGGTATCTCCAAAAACTCCCAAACTAGAACTCCCATCAAAAGATAAAGAAAAATCAGTAAGGATTTCACTTTTTAAATCACCAAAAGAATAGAATAGGATAATTCTTACCTATTCTTTGATTCTTATTCCTCCTTGATTATAGAAAACTAATTCTTCAACAAGATCTAGGGTTTTTCTCCAGAACTTCCTTCAATATCAAAAGGAGACTTTAAGAAGAGATTACTGCTTAGATTGCTAAAGAATTAATAATAACTTACTCACCTTGATCTTGATTCTCGATTTCCCTTAATGCAAAGATCATAGATAGAGAGATTTTTTAGAGAATTATATGGATTATGAATGATTTTGGAGTATGAGAAAGCCTAGGTTATATAGAAGACCTGGAAAAACTCTTAATTTTTTTAATAAGAAAGGCTGGCGGCTTTGGAAAGAAGGCTAGCAGCCTACACATCAAAAGATGCTCATGAGGCTATGTAGGCCGACCCTGCATCAGCAGTGCATAGGTTGAGGGCCGGCAACGTTGGATTGAAGGCCGACAGCCTAAGTGTCAGCTTACAACTGCATCCATTCATCTTTTGTCATGTATTTGTCATTTAATAAAACATATTGTCACGCCCCGAAGGGTACCCTAAACGTGGCAGTCCGCCACATATAATATCAAGGCTTAAGAATGGCTACCTTAGTCATGCGAAAGCCTTAGTATTATATGTAAGGCGTCTAACACGGTAATAGGAGACGCTTTTGGGAAGCATAGTTTAAGCAAGTAAAGTTAAACATACAAGAATTCAGAAATAAATATATCATATCATAAATAACCAAAGGTCTGATACATAAATTCTTAGGGGCATACCCCCGCTAATTCCAAGGATCGAGATAACTTCATAATAACCAAAATTAAAGATTTCAAAGGAAGTCTAATCTAAGTCTTCGAGTAGATTTCCTCCAAAAGCTTCAACATAAAATGTATACGGATACGGGATGGCCCGGGCTCAAAAATAGGTGTTCCTGAGAATACAAATATCTATAGGGGTGTAAGCTTATGGGCTTAGTGAGTAAATCCCAAAATTCATACTCAAATAAAATTTATCAATCAAGTTTATTATTCAAACATATGAAATGCAACAACCACGTGAGCATACAAGACATATGACTTTCCGGGAATCATATGTTGAATGAATTTACGCCCTTCATTCGGGGTTGGGGATTCAGGCCAATTACAGCCACAACTTTTAAAAAAACTTTTATAGATCTTACCGGCTCCTATACGCCATCAAAAATTTGTAGTTATTATAGGCTCCCACTAGCCACCAAACTTGTAGTTATTACAGGCTCCTACTAGCCATCAAAAATTTAGTTTTCTTACCGGCTCCTACTCGCCACTTACAATGATTACCGTTATGTGTTCCACCACTATTATACACTTGTCCCACCAATTGTATAGTAGCGAATGCAATGTGACTCAACATATGAAGTGCATGAACAATTTCTTTAATTAAAATCTAGTAGTTACATTTAACTTCTTTCAAGTGATCAATCAATTTCAAACAATTCAAGATATTAATGTACATACAAGTTTATTACAAACAATTTGATTTTCGATATACTTAGTATTCCTTCAACATATTATCATACACTTCTTTTTGAGTTTGCTTAGATTCTAGTGCAACTAATTTTACAAGCACAAGCAAGAGTATAAAAAATAACGGGGAAATAACTCACTCGGCCATGGTGACACCTTTCTTGAATTAGATGGGGCGATCGGAAATTCCACTTAATCGTAGTAATCCTCGGGATACGAACAATCCTCCTCGTGATTATCTAATTCAAGAAGAATACCCAAAATGAGTATTTCATGAAATTCTATCCTTGAGAATTCTAATCTTTTCTTAAAAATCGTAGTAAATCGTATAAAGGGAAATTTCAACTTAAAATGGCCATAACTTGCTCATCTTAACTCGGAATTTCGCGTATAATATACCGTTTTCTACCTACTCGAAACGATCTACGCATTTCTAAGCTTATTTCCATAAAACTAAGTCGTTTGAGTTCTGAAAAGGTAGCGATCAGATTTGCCACGAATTTGTAAACACTTGTTTTCCTTTTTGTAAACAAAGCTCATTTTGAAAAGATAACATTTCAATTATTTTGTAAACTTTTTAAAAGGTATATATATATATATTTGTAATGACTCATAACAAATGTATGAAGTAAATGAAGTTGTCTCAACTTAAAAGTAAGGTTTTAAAAGTCTTTGAATTTGATATTCTATTTTACTTTTGAAAGATCTTTTGGTCATTAAGATAAAGATTTTATTTTTAAATGAAATCTCTTGTAATTACTTTAATTTTCCTAAAGTGTGGTTTTGTTTTCTAAACTTGGATTTCAAAGGTAGAAAAATGATATTTTTATTTCTTGTAATGTATCAAAAGAATTTCTACTTCTTGATAAAAGATAAGTTTTCATAAAACCTTTTGTTTATGTAAGAAAATCATTCCTATGCATGTTCATGAGTTTTTAGAAATCCGTTTCCCATATTTATTTCTTTAGAAAGAATCTTTAATTCGAGAAAACATTTTCTCATTTGTTTTTGTTGAGACAAAAACATTATGTTCATGCATGAATATGAATCAAAACTATAGAAATACAAAGGAACATAATAACTTGAAAGCTTAAATAATAAAGTAAATCAAGTATTGGGACCTTAGCTTTATCAAGGTACCCCGGACTAAGAAAAGACTAGTCCCGAAAAAGAAAAGAATTGTTTTGACTTGATAAGGACAAGTCTAAGACTAGAATGACTAGTCTTAAAATCAACTTGAATTTAAATAACTTGAAATGAAGTAATTAAATTGCATGAAAGATAAATAAATTGTAAGACAATGAGCTTATATGCTCTAAATAATATATAATTATATAGATATATTAGATAGTAGTAACATAAAGGAAATATAAAGAACATAAAGGAAATATAAGGAACATAAAGGAACATAAAGAGATTGATATTATGAACAAAAACAAAGTATGAATCTAATGTTGCTTTCTTAACCTTCATGGTTTTAGAAAACATACACTAAGCTCATACTAAGTAGATGAACATGAGAAATTCTTGAGAAATTTCTTACCTAGAGAAGCTAAACTAAGAGGATTTCTTGTAAGAACTCTTGAGAGAATTTTGAGAGAGATTTTGAGAGAGTAACTTTAGAGAAGGAGAAGTGTGAAAGAAGTGAAGGTATGAGGGGGTATTTATAGGAAAATGTGGGAGATAATTTGTGTTAATTAAATAATTGAAAAATAAAACAATTTGAGGCATGAAGAAAGAGGGGCTGGCGCCATTTGATGCATGGGGAAGAGATAAAAATTAATTTTTTTTGTCTTTTGATTAATTAAAGTAAGAAATGAAAGATGTGAAGTTGTATTGGAAATGAAAAATGTAAGGAATAGGTGTATGGTTTGTAAGAGTAGGTTGTAAGAAAAAGTAGAGATAGATGAATAGTGTAGAATAGTAGAAAATAGTATAATGTAAAAGTAGACATGACAATTTAATGCCGGTAGTAAGAAAATACGAGTATAAAAGCGATATCTGATATTTTTAGTTACCGAAAAATTACGAAATTGATATTTTTGGAAATCTTATATTTTTACGAGTCTAACGGTGTATTCGGAATATTTTTCCTATTCCGGGCTTCCGGACACATTTTTCAAGGACTGTGTCCGTTCGGGTTCGAAGGACATCCGAATTTCGCGAAACTGAAACTTTTATAAAACCTATGGTTATTACGAACTATTCGAGCTAATTTTTCCAACTTCGTTTTCTATGACTTGAGAAAACGGCAATGTCGGAGTTAAACGGTTACGGTAAACTAGGGTTTTGTTTGACCTAAGAATCCGTTTGACTTCCGTTTAGGGTTTAGGTCTTTATTTGTGGATCGAAAATTTCGGGGATTTACACATATAATTATTTATTAAGAATGACCATAAAACCCTTTTTTATTTTTAATCAAATGACACTTTTGTCATTCTTTATAAAACATTTATCTCTATATTACAATAAAGAATGACCAATTTAAGTAGAAAAATAAGACCGGTTAATGAACTACTTCTATTATTTGTCAAGACTCAACAGAAACATCTAATGGCACTAATAGTTTTTACCACCATTATGGCACAACCTATAGCTAATACCAATTAAGTTAGTTTTTATGTTCATTTTCCAAAACTTAAATTGTTTTACATTTGTTTTATTTGTAATTCTTCTATTCATCTTAATATATGCTAAAGATCTCTACTTTTAAGTTCATAAAATTTTGTTTAATTAAATATAATTAAAATATAATGCAATCACAAACATAAAAAGAGACATTATTTTAAATTGGTTATTCACATGGTACCAAGTGGTAGTCTTCACTAGTATCAACATTATCTTTGAAGTGGTGACCTTTGTCATCATTAGGAAATGGTCACAACTCAGAAATATTATAGAAGTCAAATAGAGGGAAGTTAATATTTCTAAAGAGGAGTGAGAGTGACATGGAGAGAGAAGTAACCATGTGACATAAATCATTTACTTTCAAAAGGATTGAAAAGGAATGGTTTCTATGATTTTAAAATTAGATGTGAAAGATTGGTTGGTAAAATAATATGTCAATTTTAGTGAATTCCTGAAAATAGTTCAAAATTTGGACGGTTGGTTATTAATTTAAAAGAGAGATAATAGAAGGAAAAAAGAGAGAGTTGAGGAGAAATTAACAGAAGAATTGAATTAGCCATGAATTTCTCAATCTATATTTTATAAATATGTTATTGAAATTATATATGATTTTAAAATGTGATAAATGTGAATTATGTTGATGGATGAAAAATGAGTTGTGTTGTTGTGTTGAAAATAATTAAATATCTTAGAATGTCTAAATATTGGGTTTATAAATTTTTAAGTGCATTAAAATGTATAAAATATTATTAGAACAAGTTAAATTATGCATGTATTTAAACCAACTTTTAGCAGAAATTTTAGTTGCAAATAAAGCCCAAGACTACCTTTAATTAACCAAAAAGCAAGCTTATTAATTAACTAAAGCCAAGCCAATTAAAGAACTTGATTAGGGCAGCCACTAAAGTCAACGAATGGATAAATATCAACTTTTGAAAGTGAAAAATTCGTCCAACAATTTCAGACCAACATAACATACACCAAAAAGCTTCAAAACCCCATTTTTCCTCTTCCAAAAGCTCTCCCATGGCTCTATATAATTAAACCTTTTATCTCCCACAAATTAAACTCTCAAAGGCTTGCAACAAGACTCCTAAACTAATGCACAAAGTCCCGATGGTAAGTGTGCTCCTTTTGCTTATTGTGCATTTAAGTTATGCTCTTATTAGAATAGGGTTTATATGCTAAATGGTGGTAGAATGATTTTTATACATTGATGGTGGTTTGAGTAGTGTTATGTTGCTAGAGGAGTTTGTAGTATATGTTTTATATGAATTTGGAAGTGTTGGGATGATTGTGTTAGGATGACAAAAGGTTGAGTAGTGTAATGGGCATGTGGAGTTGAAATGCAAATTTTGTGTGATGTTGTAGTTGAGTGATTAATGGATTGAAGAGGAGTTAGTGTTTGTTGAATGGTGTTAAGAACATATAACAAGTTTTGGGAAGTTTAGAATGAGTTTATAGGATTTTTGAATGTGTAAATTTTACAAAGAAAACAAAGGAATTCATGAAAATCACGTAATTTTGCTTCAGGGGTCTACACCGGCAATAGGCTACCGGTGTAGGATCCTACACTATTGGTGTACATGGCAATGCTGCTAGTGTTAGGGTATTCACGAGCGTGGACCAACCCCGTGGAAATCTAAGAAATTTTGAAAAATTGGAGTTATAGTCTACATTGGCTCAAAGCCATCGGCGTTGACTATAACACTGACGACGTATTGTTGAACGCTGCCATAAATGGCAAGCGTTGAGTTTAGGGCAGAGTGCACTAGATCAACACTACCGGCATTGAAGGCCGACGTGTCCCCTACAGTTTCCGTTTTCAAAAACTTCCTCCAACATTTTCCAAAGCTTGATATATGATCAATTGAATGTTTGTTGAGAATTGTATGATATTATATGATGTTTAAATGCTATATTATGACTTTATAATAATTTATTTGAATTTCTTTGATTGGTTATGTATGAAACTAGTTGAGTTGTGCTTGAATTAAGTAAGAAATTTAATATTTTCTTTGTATAGTGATAGATCCTCGCTCGGCTAACCCTATTAATTATCGAGCTATTTCAGGTTCGTAGTAACTTGCTTGATTCTTTGTTAGAATAGGCATTCTTTAAAGTTACTTTAAATTAAGAAAATTTAATAATTGCTTGAATGAGTGCCTTTTATATTGTTTCATCTGGTTCGGAGAGCGATACCCTGCTCAAATTGGGGGCATGGTAGTTTTAGGCGCTTAAACCACCCTTGTCATTTTGAAATGACTTTCATAAGTGGTTCGGTGGGTAATTTATAGGATATTAGGTATTGGTGTAACACTTGCTTATTCTTGAAAGAATGTAATATGATTTAATTCAATGTTTATGAGAACACTTGAATTAGGTGATATTATGGATTGAGTTAAGTAAAGTCGAGAGACGACTGAGAACCCTAAATGAGATTACTTTTTTTTGTTTTGGATAAAATCATCTAGGAGATATGAGTATCTGAGCTATTTATATCAACCCCTTGAGCGTCGTGATCGTTACTCAGGTTCCCCTAGAAATCCCTGTTGATCAGAGTTTGAATACTCTAGTGTTGTTTGACTAATCAAAGTCTAACTAATAATCTAATGATTGTTACATTTGCATTTAGTCTAAGTATGTATGATCACTTCACATTTTTATTGGTTACTTATGTACTGAAGGCTCATATTTTAACTATTTCAGATGACGATAAAGACAAATTTTACATGAATATGGGTTATGGTACCAACTTTGAGGATTTCCTAAATGACCTAGAGGATTAGACATAACTATGGACCAAGATGGAATTCCTAATTTGTAATAGACTAGTTATGGAATCTTTTGATGTTTATATTAGATGATATAGGTTGAATTACCTTTTGTAGCTTTTATATATGGCTTGTAAGAAACCTTTGTTTGTAATATCTAAACCTAGCTATATGTATATCTTGAACTTATTTCTCTTGTAATATATGATAAACATGATGTTGTGTTTTTATTACAAGTTTTACAAAAAGCAATAGTTTTCAAATTTGAGAGTTACGTATCGAGGGTTTAGGCAAATAATACGTCAAACACTTCTTCTAGGACAACCTTACATATAATTCTGCAGGTTATATGTGGCTGGGGAGCTATTATCACATGTTTTTATTATAGGGGTGATAGCGGGTTCTTACAAGAATAAAAGAAGTTGAGGAGAAATTAAGTAACAATGGAAAAGTAGATAAATATAGTGATATTACAAAAATGTCTTAAATGTATAGTGTGTTTAGCAAATAAATGGCTTTAATGTTGCCCAATTTAGAGAATTTGAAATAAAACCCACATCAAATTTACTAAAAATTCCTCCAAAATTTTAGAATTTTTATTGAAAAAAAAAAACTCTCACTGCCTTGTCTCTATCTAACCACATCAACACACAATTAAAACCATTAGACCTAAACCAAACAAACACCACCACCAAACACCAAAATGTACCTTTTGGCTCTCTTTCTCTCACCGCCCTGTCTCTCTCTTTGTCATAAGTTTGGCATTGGTGACTTTGGGTGCAACAGAGTTTCTTGGTGTGTGTGTGTGTGTGTGCAAGTGCACTGTGTGTGTATTAATGCAAGTTAACACAACCAAATTGACTCATTGTCGGTGTCGAGCTTGGATTTTTAATTTCCCTGGTTTAATTACTTTTAATCCAATCTGTATTAAACCCAAACCCATTTAATACGAATCCTTGACTAAGAATTAAAAGACATTTAATTTTTGAAAACATTTTTGGAGTCCCCACACGATTGGAATCATGAAAAATTATAAGTTAAGATCAATGGGTTGGATGATCCTAACTTAGCTACTAGTCTGCGAAAATTTTGATATAGAAACCAAACTTTATAACCAGAAATTTTGGATTCGGGGGCTAACCTATTAAAATCATATGGTTACCACTTAAAATTCATAATTTAAAATTTATCCTTTTAATGCTCAAAGATCTACTAATGGAAAAAATCATTTACAAATTATAATACCCACAAATAAAAAAAAAAAGATTTGTATTCACATTAAAATTTACAAATAAATACAGATAACATTGATATTTACAATTTATCATGAAAGCTTACAAAATTTATAATGAACAATGAATTAATTCAAAATAGAAATAATAAACCAAAAAAGGTTTTTTTTTCATTTTTTATGTCGCCCCAGAGGTGCCTACATACTCGCTAATCGGGATCAGACAACACACAGTTCTTTTTTATAAAATTTTAATTTGTTGGTGATTTTTAGGATTTAGAACTCTTTTAGCTTTAAAATTTATTAAATTTTAAATTTCTCTTTAAAACAGATTTTTATGTAAGACCCTATGAACTATTAGATCCATTTTTCTTATATTAGAAAATAACTTTTCTAAGTCTTAAAAAAAATATTTTTTTGTTATTTAGTTATACATATTTTTTTGCATTTTTATGTGTTCGTAAATATTAATACATATATATGATACGTATATATTTATATACACATATTATATCTATATTTTTTTATTTTTCTCATTTTTTTAATAAATAAAAATAATAAAAAAAACGGATTTACTTGATTTGGGTAGACACGGGTTGGATCCTGGGTTTGGATCGGACTTTCAAACAGGTTTAGGTCAAATCCGGATCCAATAGGGGGGTGAACGATGAAGGCTCCTGGCGACAATTTGGCGATTGTTGGAGGCCTAGGGAGCGTCGAACGAAGTAAGTGGAGGGTAGAAAATGCTCTAGTGGTGGTGGTTGGAACTAGAAATAGCTGGGAGTGGTGGTTCAAGCTCGAGATGACGACACTCGACGGTGGATCTTGGTCGAGCTAGTGATCGGAGTTTTTAGACAAAATGGTGGCTAAACTTACTCAAAGCCTGCTTTTGATGATCAAGAACCTTAAAATCAACTGAGAAACTTCGAATTCGAATTTTCTTCAAAAACCCAATGTTTTCGAAAATTTTACTAAGGAGCAAATTCTTGTGTTTTGTTGTATCATGGATGCTTGTGGATGATTGTTGATAGATTTGGATATGTTTTATGGATCGAGACAGTGATGTAGAAGTCCTATTTATAGGAATTGGCTTCGGGGTGGTTGCGGTTGTGGTTGGTGGTGGTGGGTGATTCGCTCGTAAATCCAAGCTTCTAGAGGGCATTTTGTAGTCAACAAACATATTAGATTTCTAGAATGAGGATAAAATTAATAGAGAAAATGTTCTAGAAGCTCAAATTGAATTTCTGAAATTTTTTTTTTTGCTCAAAAACTGAGTTTTTCGCTAACTTCAGATCTAAAAGCGAACGCTAATTCGTGATTGTTGGGTCTGAATTTTGATTCAAAATTGTAATATCCTGTGTCCTCTTCAATATCCCTCCATCAATTTCATGAAAAATTGATCGAAAATGAGTTAAAAAATGAGTCGCAAACAAGCTGATCACGCGGAGAAGACAAGGCCAGAAGAGGAAGACGACGTACGTGAGTGACACGCACTTCCCCTATGCATGGAAGCGTGTACCTCATGCTCCAATTTGAAAAAAAAAAAAAACTCTGCTGTCCTGGTGAATCGATCCTGGGTCTCATGTGTGTGTGTGTCCATATCCTTTACCAATAGGCCATTAGCATGTGCCTTGATTTTTTGTGCATTTAAATTGTATTTAAGGTTTTTAAAAAAATGGGTTTAATTAAATAAATAATTTATAAAGAAAATTAATATCATATTAAGCTAAAAAAATTTTGTAATAATTCATATGAATTTTTTATTTTGTGGGCTTTATATAATGTTAATTTTTATTATAAATTAAATCTTAAATGGGCAAAAATTGAGTATCTACAGCTGCCCTCCTTTATGGTAAAGTTTCGGTAAAACTTTGCTACAAAGACTACAAGATACCCGATTTTTGCCTTTAATTACTCACTTGACATTTGGAGTTCTCTGACTTTTTGGAAGACTGGGCTGAGAAAGTGATGGTCTTGCGATCTCAACTTTAAGTGAAGTTACTATGTCTATTGGCCATAATATGGTCAATTCCAGCACCAATTATTGCTACTGTCTCATGGTGATAATTAAGCATGTGATCCACTGCATAAAAGTGGTCCTTTGCAAAAATTATACCCCGTATGATACATTATTCTTTTTTGTGTTTGCATGATTGGCTCAATTTTAGAGAGGATGTACTGCTTCTCAGATGGAAAAACGTCCAACCTCTACCTAGAGTTTTTCTAAGACATGTCAAATGACATAGGAGGGTGATTTTTCCTATGTTTCTTCGGGTCCTTTCTTTTCCTTTTAAGGAGACTCGGATAGGCTTTGGGTCTTCTCTTTTAAGAGAGACTCAGATGGGCTTCAGGTCTTATTTTTTAAGGGGGACTCGGATGGACTTCAGGTCCTTTTTTTTTTAATAAAAAAAAACTTTGATAGGTGACACTCCTTCAAGCAAGTAACCTAAAACTTGAAAAGTAAGACAACGCTCCTTTGAGTAGGTTACTGTAATACTTGAAAGGTAGGACATCGCTCCTTTTGAGCAGGTGATCCTAATACTTGTAACGTAGGACAACTCGTCTTTGAGTAGGTGATCATAATACTATAAAAGTAGGACAATGTTTCTTTGAGCAAGCGATCCTAATACTTGAAAAGTAGGACATCGCTTCTTTGAGCAGGCAATCTTAATACTATAAAAGGTCTCCTTTGAGCAGGCGATCCTAATACTTGACTGAGAAATGATGATTCAACACAAGCTTGATTTAGAATTCTTTCTGCAAATAAAATTTTGAAACCTTTCAGACTAATTTTTTTTTCAAAACCTTAATCTTCCTTCTTCAATTTCCTTTTCTTTTTTTTTTTTTAATGATTTTCCAGCAAGTAAAGAGTTTCATCGATTTCAAAATTGCAAATAAGCAACATCTTCTCCTTATTATTTATCCATTCACTTTGAAGATTATTTCTTGGTGGACTTTTTCTATTTTAAGGGGTAGTAACCTTCGATTTGACTCTTTGCCTTTGGGGCAAACGAATTCTTATGCTTTTCATCATTTCCTTGATCTTGAATTGGCTATCTTATGATTGATGCATTAAGTCAAAGAGGATTTCCTCATACTCTTTTTTGCTTGTTTTTACTCATGGCTCAAATTCCAAATATTACAATCCGTTTTGTACATGATGCGTTTTGGTTAATCTACCAGGACTTTTCTTGGGTTGTAACTTAACCTTTTGGTCATGGCCTTGCAATAAAAGAGATATCATGTGTAGGCTATTTGGCAAATTTTATAATCATATCTCTTCGGGTTTTACAAGTCAAGGAACTTTTCAAAATAACTAAAGTGGGCTTGCCCCAGTTTCAAAAGTAATTTTTTTCAAGATTAATTTATTTCCAACGATTAAAAAAAAAAAAACTTTTGTAAGAAGGTGGCAGGTGAGTTGTAACTTTTAAGCTGCAAGCATATTTGGGTTTCATCCTCTTTAATCCTTTACTTAAAACACTTTTCTTCTCCACCCTTTTTTCCTTTTCTTTTTTTTTTCCTTTTCTTTCAAACTGTTCTATTTTTTGGATCTATTTTCTTATTTTTTTGTCTTGGAAGCATAGGCTTTGTGTAAAAAGCTAAGACTCTCTTTTTATTTCAAAAGATTTAAATTATCATTAACAAAATTTTACTTTTGAATTGATGCAACTGTGGTAAGCACAAATTAGTTATTCAATGTCTCCTGATTAACGACCCTTATCTCCTAGATGCTCCATTGTGGGGTAGTTGACAGGGTTTAATTTTTAAAAATCACTTCTTTTACAAAAGGCCTAACAGGGTTAATAAGGGATAAGTATATTAAGTTATCAAAATAAATGCCTGGTATCATTTTAACTTACGTACCAAGTTCAAAACGGACTTCTTTTAAGGAATGAGCCTTGTAAATTACCTCAATATCACTCAACTCTCAAGTGTTTACTGGTTAGTGTTTAGTATTTGGTTGCCTTTTTTCATCCTAAAATTCTCAAGTAATAAGATATCCATAGATAAACATTCATTCAAATCACCCCCAACCGTCCCTCAAAAAGATAGAGGATTTATTTATTCATCCTTACTACAAAGATAAACACCATTATCAATCCTCTTCCTTTGTCTCTACTAATCCTTTTACAAAATGTTGGCCCTGCTTGATGTTAGCCGATAAGTTCAACTATTGCAGATGATATGCTATCTTATTAGATGGTGACAGCAAACTCTTGATTCTTGAAGAGGCCTTGCTTGGAATCCTTGTCGGAGTTGGGATAGAGTTGCTGTTACCAGCTGGTTCCATAGATTCTAGGAACTCAGGTTAAATAAGCTTAGCATCGATCACATCTTGGACTTTGTTCTTTAATCTCCAACAATTCTGTCTAGAATGGCATGTTTGACCCATATGATACTTGCATTGGCCATTAGGATCATATTTCTTTGGCTTGTATGCTTCTTTTGGGATTTCACACGTTATCATGTTCTGATTTCTCAATTAGTTAAAAACTTGAACCATCGGAATCTTGAATTATGTGAAACACCTTTGCTATGTTGAGCAATCTTGTCTATTTTTGCCCCATGCTTTTGAAGTTAGAGGCTTCATTTCTTGTCTCATCTATTTTGTCCCATTCTCAATTTTACAGCTTAATGATCTTTCTTAAGTCTCGTGAGATGGTACTTTACTAGCATTAAGATCCAAATGTCGGAGTTTTGCTAATATTAAGATCCAAATGTTGAAGTTTGTCTTAGCACGTACTACATAACCCACTCTAGGGTTTCAATCCTTCTAGCCATTGCTGTAAGTCTGTTCCAGATTTCATGCGCTTCTTCCTTCTAAATGTCTTGAATTTGATCTTTCTCTTGCAAGTAACTACTTCGATTTGAAGTGTCACCGATTTCTTGTGTATGAAGCATGTTGATTGTGGGCTCTTCATATGTTAGGATACCGTTGAAGTCAGATGCTAGATCATCAATAAATTGCAATTGGATCACTTTTGAGTCAATAAAACCCTGAATTTTGTTCTTTAATTCCCAACAAGCATTAATAGTGTACTTTTATTGACCCATATGGTATTCACATTGTGCATTAGGGTCATATTCCGTGGTTTATACTCTGGTACTGGCTCTCTAGGGTATAACAAGTGATCCACTTTCAGTTTATGGTGTACTTGAGACATAGGAATGGGGATTTGAGTGAATTTCCTCCTAAATGTCTGTGTAGGATTGTTGTAGCTCATTGTGTTGACTGTGACCTCTTTTACCGCAGGCTCTCCATCAATTCCTTTGTGAATTTGAAGTTTACCGGAGATAAAGGGCATTTTCAATTTTGTACCCTGCCCCTATTACTTCAGAAAAATTTCTTTGTAGCATGTCTAACAAGATGGGAGAAGAAAAGCTCTTCCAGTGTATTGATAAAAGTAGAGTGAGGTCTTTTTCTGGTAGCGGGGTGGTGATCTTTGCAGCTAAAGCTCTCCATCATTGGGCATACTCTTTAAATGATTCATTTTTTTTCTTTTTCAAGTTGCTTAGATCCTAGACTAAATGTGCCATTTCAATGTTGAACTTATACTGAATGAAGAACGCCCTTGCCAATTTATCCCATGTGTCAATTTCCTGATGATCCAATTGGGTGTACCAGGCCAGTGCTGGTCCAGTAAGACTTTCTTGGAAAGTTTGCACCATCAATTTGTCAAACTTGGTGTATTGCCCCATCCTTCGTACGTACAACCTTATGTGCATGTTAGGGTCACCGATCACGATATACTTCTCAAATTTAGGCGCCTTAAACTTTTCTAGGAACACATCTTCCTCGAATTGCGGTAAGTTAAGGGCTGCAGATTGATTAAACGTCTTCATTTTCTCAAACAGCTTTTTTTCCATTTCCTTAACTTGAGCTTCAATCTCTTTCTTGAGCTCAATAGCATTGTGCTTAAGCTGGGATTCATTGTCGTCAAGGGGCTGGCCATCAATCCCCTCTTATGTCTCAAAAAGTTTTTCAATAGGTAACCAAAGTTGTCACGCCTCAAAGGATACCCTAAACGTGGCAGTCCGCCATATATGGTATTAAAACTTAAGAATGACTTCCCTAAGTCATGCAAAAGTTTTAAACACCATATGTAAGGCATCTATCACAACAATAGGAGACACCGGTGGGATGTATAGTTTGAGATAATAAATACAGCACACAAGAATCTAAACAAACATCCAATTTATTATTAAGAGAATATAATCCTTACATCATCTTAGGGGTTTTCCCTTATAATTTTCCAAACAATCATAATAACAACTTAATCTTTCTCATAACCAAATAATACTAACATCATAAGACATTGAAGGATGATTAACTTAAGATCTTCAAAAGATTTCCAGAAGCTCCTTAAATCATAATTCTACCCGGGTATATGTAGTCCTTGTTCATGAAAGGTATTGGTCCTGTACAACAAAGGTCTATCGGAGTATAAGCATAACTAGCTTAGTGAGAATATTTCTGAATCAACGTACTTGTATAAATAATTTGAAACAAGTTATTAAATAAGCTTATGAATGCATCAAACAAGTGATCAAGCAATATATATGATCTACCGGAAATCATATGTTTGAATGGATTTACCCCTCCATTCAGGGTTAGGTGTTCTAGGCTCTTTAAAACCCATCTTTAAATCCAACTCATGTAGTTTATTTTAGGCGCCTACTCGCCCATCTCAAAATAGTTCTTTTAGGCTCCTAATCGCCCATCTTGTAGATTTCTGGCTACTATACACCCGGCTACTAAACTCTTGTCCCATCGAGAATAGCAGCTCATGCAATGAAACTAACTACGTGATATGCATGAATCAATTAATATAATTCGTAGTATATGTTTAAAGTGATTTAAAGGTGATCATAGAATCTTGCACACACTCTAACGGAATGATAGTAAAACATAAGTTAATCAACAACGATTCATGCCTTGATATGCTTAACATTCTTTCAACCAATATTATCATACATAATTCATTTTCATCTTTTCCTACATCTAGTGCCTCTAGCTACAAGCACAATCAAATACATAAAAGGTAGGAAATAAACTCACTTGGCCATGAGGATCTATCTTTCTTATGGATGAGTCAATCGGTAAATCCACTAATCAAAATAATCCTCCAAGTAGGAATACTCCACCTCTTGATCACCTAATCAAGAAGAATACCCATAATGAGTATTTCTTATTGATTCTATGGTACTTATGGAAAACTATGTCATAAGATCGTTAAAATTCGTATAGAAGGTAATTCTAACTTAAAATGGTCATAACTTGGTCATTTTAACTCGGAATTGTG
The DNA here is from genome assembly GCA_024138025.1 of Combretum micranthum. NCBI lineage: Eukaryota > Viridiplantae > Streptophyta > Magnoliopsida > Myrtales > Combretaceae > Combretum > Combretum micranthum. The sequence goes on along the minus strand of JAMXBD010000197.1, from coordinate 716,108 downwards.
CATATAATATACCGTTTTCTATCTACTCGAAAAGATCTATCTATTTCTAAGGTTATTTTTGTCATAAAAAGCCATTTTGGTTGGAAAATATTATGGTACAAAATAGTTACGAATTTATAGTTCATAAAATATGATTTTTCCAAACTTTACTTTACTAAAAAATCCTTAAGCAAAATATATGGATATATATATAGTTGAAAAATCCTTTGAACATATATTTATACTCATATGTATGCATAATTTTGATAGTGTTGTCTCAATATTGATATTTCATAAACAATTTGTCTTTGATGGTTTTTTTTTTTTAAATGATAAAACTTTTGAGAATTTCTCCTTTTTGAATTGTTAGAAGGAAAACAAAAACATATTTGAGTTGTTATGAGTAAAAGTTTTCCTATTATAATTTCATTTTCTCACTTTTCAAAAGTAAAAAAAAAAAAAAAATTGATTCTTTAAGTTATCTACTAACTTTACTTCTAATGATTGAAAAATAAGTTTTTCAAAATATCTTTTAAGTTTTTGATGTGGTCAAATATTTGAAGTTGTGTTAAATGTATGTTTTCTTTTATATCATTTCTCTTTCTTAGAAAATACATATACCTTTAAAACTTTACTTTCTTGGCAAATTTTATTTTTTTCTAAGCTGGTTTTCAAATTAGTGAGTTGACTTTATCTTGGTTTGAAAAACTTGTTTTATTCTTAATATTTGTTAAATGGTAGAATAATTCTCTTAGACAATTTTATAAGAAAAGCTTTCTTAATAAAGAATGGTTAACATTAGAACTTAGCAAAATTTTCATTTTAATTTTGAAAGGAGAAAATCAATATAAAATTTTAAGTTTTGAAGAACTTTCTTAGTATGTGACTTCCAAAGTCTATAGTGAACCTATTTAAGTTTTATAAAAGGTATGGTTGAGTTAAAATCTTTTAAAACTAAAAATTCTTTCTTTATGGAGCATTTAATTTGGTTTATAAAAGAAATGAGTTTTTTTATTTTGAAGAAATCTACATTACTTCTTAGCTTATCATTCGAAAAGAGTTAATAAAAAAAAAAAAACTTAGATCTTTTGTTTAAAAATTCATTTTGTTAAGAAATCTAGTTTACTTTTGTTTATTTAAGAAAGAACCCATTTTTATTTTTATTTAAGACAACAACATTCTTAATCATGCATGAATATTTAGTAATATAAAAGTAAAGATAATATATAATCAGATAAAAAGAATTGCTTGTAAGTAAATAAACATAATAAAAATAGTCCTTAGCTTTATCAAGACAACCCGGGACTAAGAATAGACTAGTGTTAAAAGAAAAAAAAAAAGAAAGAAAGCAAGTTGTTTTGACTTGATATGGACAAGTCTAAGACTAGAAAGACTCATCTTAATAAATTGCATAAAACTAGTAAATAAATAAATTGCAAGACATGAAAATAAATAAATAACAAATGAGCTTATATGCTCTAAATAAATATATATACATAGTATACATAATATTATATAAGTTAGATTATAGCAAAAATAATAACAATAATAACAACAACATAATAACATAATATAAAATCTGAATCTTGAACAAAAATAAAACATGAACATATTGTTGCTTCTTTAACTCATATGAGCCTAAGAAACATACACTAAGCTGCTAAGTTGTATGAACATGATGAAGAATGTAGATAGGATTTTTACCTAAGGTTTCATGGAGGATTTTGAAAGAGATGAATGGGTTTTGTTATTTTTCTTGAAGAATAGAAATTGGTAGAGAGTATTTTGAGAGGGAATGGTTGGAGAGAGATTTTGAGAGAGTATTTTGGTAGAGTTTTGTTATGTAAAATGGATGTGTCAAAGAATGAAGGACGAATATGGTATTTATAGAATTTTTGAAGTGAAATTTAGATGTAATAAAATAATTGAAAAAGAAAAATAATTTAGAGAAGAAAGAGTGGGGCCGGCGCATGTAGTAAAGAGAGAGAGAGAGTTTTTATTTGTTTTGTGATTTTTTTTGTAAAGAAAATAAATAATATGTAAGATTTGATGTGAATAAAGTTGTATTGGAAATGTAAAAAATAAGAAAATAGGTATGTAGGTAGTAAGAAATAGGTGTAAGAAAAAGTAGAGATAGTGAAATAGTAATGAATAGTAGTCTAGACGTATAAAATACCGGTAGTAATAAAAATACGCGTAAACGAGTTATATTTGTTATTTTTTGTTACCGAAAAATTCTAAAACTGATATTTTTGAAATCCTTATTTAATTACGAGTCTTTTAGTGTTATTGAAATATTTTTATTATTCCGAGCTTTAGGACACACTTTTCGAGAACTGATCTCGTTTGAGTCGGAAGGACACTCGAAATTCGCGAATTTGATATTTTTATGTTACCCTATGTTATTACGAACTATTTTAAGCCATTAACTTAATTTCGTTTTCTATGGTTTGAGAACGCGGGATTGCCGGAGTTGAAATTGTTTGATTGTCTTGACCTTTGTTGACTTTGGAACTTCGGTTTGACTAGGGTTAGGGTTTAATCCAACTTTATCCTAAAAATTGAGGAGTTTATATCTAGGATCGGATAGGTGGATCTATTCATGTTCGGGTTTTCGAATCGAATGATCATTAAACTTTCTATTTTTGTTTTTGAAAATTCTCTTATAAAATATCGTGATTGAAATTGATTAAGGTTCGGTTTCAACTTGGGTCAAACTATAGGGTTTCGATTCGGTATTCCAAAACCATTATCGAAAAATTCAGGGGCTTATAAAAGTCGCCCAATGCTTTAGGTGAGAATTTGTATTTGTTCAGTCATTTCGACCACTGTTTTCTCAAGAGACTGGATTTTCTGCTTAGCAGTTGAATCGAGACCACCGTTATTGTTATTGTTGTTAACCATCTTGAATGAATATACTTAAGGGATTAGCTGAGCCTAGTTAAAAGAAATTTCAAAGTCTTAATAAAATTTGTTCTTGTTAGCAAATTATCCGCTTTTTAAAAAAAATTAGCTAAACTTTATTTCACAAATTGACGTTTTATTTCAAAAAAGAATTTAAAGAAAATATGGAGAATGACGGACTTGATGCTAACAGGAAGGAATATCTATGATGAAAGCTATCCTAGTTAAGATGAGCCTAACACTATCTGAAAGAGGAAATAATCTAATAGAACATTCACAAGTCTACTATACACTTTTTTTTAAAATAATAATTTCATATACAATTTTTGTATTTATATCTTTATAATTTAAAGAGTATTTGCAAGCCTTTTTTTTAGAACCTATTTATTTCCACAAAAAGAAAAGGGAGAAAACAAAATTAATGATAATTATATTTTATACAAATTTTTATATCACAATGATGTATGCCATTTTACATGAGTAAAGCAAATCCTTTTTTTTTTTTTTTATTCAGGACAATTTACAAGTTTAGCATTTTTTATTATTTTTTACTTTTGTGAACTTTATACGAACGATTATAATACTAACAACATACAATAAATTATTCACATTACATATTATACATGCAATTCATACGGATGCAGATTTAGGGGTTGACAACTAATTAATAATGGGGCAATTTTGAAAATTTTCATTTCAATTCTAGTCTTTTTTTTTTTTAAATGAGATAAATAATTTTCAAAAGGATTTGAAACTGTAAGCCCTTAAAGTATGCCCCATTATTATTTAATCACCAACCCATATTCATGAATGCAATTTGGTGGGTTCTAGAGGTTCCTTGGTTTAGTAGATCGCAGATCAATACTAAACTGGAGCGGGAGGTTATTTCATGAACCAGAAAGTGAAAAAGCTACAACCCCCAGATCTTACTAACGACCTCCCTACTTAGGATCCTAAGATGGTCTGGTTCTGACCGTATCTAGCAAACATTTTTATAAGCTCCCCCTAAAAATATCATATGCCCCTATTATTTATAGAAGCTTATCTCTCTTGTTTTTTTCTACATCACTTAAACAAAACATTAGTACAACTATTTTCAAATCAATGGCTATAAAAATATACAAAAATGAGCATAAAAAAATAAACTTTAAATTCAAAATTTTAGGTGGTTGGCCCTCTTAATAATAAGCGTCCCTAGTAGAGTCGCCAAGCTGTCGAGCCTGGATTTTTCATTTCCCTGGTTTAATTTCTTTTAATTCAATACGTATTAAACTCGAACCCATTTAATACGAAGCCTCAACTAAGAATTAAAAGAAATTTAATTTTTGAAAATATTTTTGGAGTCGCCACCCAATTGGAATCAGGAAAAATTATAAGTTATGATCAATAGATTGGATGATCCTAACTTAGCTACTAGTCTGCAAAAAATTTGATTTACAAACCGAACTTTATAAACTAGAAATTTTGGATTCGGGGGCTAACCTATTAAAACCATATGGTTACCACTTAAAATTCATAATTTAAATTTTATCCTTTTAATTCTCAAATATCTACTAATGTAAAAAATCATTTACAAATTATAATACCCATAAATAATAAAAAAAAGATCAGTATTCACATTAATATTTACAAATAACATTGATATTTACAATTTATCATGAAAGCTTACAATGTTTATAATAAACAATGAATTAATTCAAAATAGAAAAAATAAACCAAAAAAGGTTTTTTTTTTTCATTTTCTATATCGCCTTAGAGGTACCTATGTACCTGCTAATCGAGACCAGATAACACGTAGTTCTTTTTTATAAAAATTTAATTTGTTGAAGATTTTTAGGATTTAGAACTCTTTTAGCTTTAACTTACTAAATTTTAAATTTCACTTTAAAATGGATTTTTATATAAAACCCTATGAACTATTAGATCCATTTTTCTTATTTTAGAAAAAAAAAACTTTTCTAAATCTGAAAAAAAATTATTTTTTTGTTATTTAGTTATACATTTTTTTTTGCATTTTTATGTATTTATAAATATTAGTACATATATATGATATGTATATATTTATATACACATACTATATCTATATATTTTTTTTTATTTTTCTCATTTTTTAAATAAAAATAATAATAATTAAAAAAAATGGATTTACCTTATTTGGGTAGACGCGGGTTACATCCTCGGCTTGGATCGAACTTCGGGTCGGGTCCGGATCCAACAGTGTAGGCGGACGGCGAGGCTCCTGGCAATGATTTGGCGATTGTTGGAGGCCTAGGGAGCATCGGATGAAGCAAGTGGAGGGTAGAAAATGCTCTGTTAGTGGTGGTGGTTTGAACTGGAAATGGCTGGGAGCGGCATTTCGAGCTCGAGATGGTGGCGATTGGCCGTGGATCTTAGTCAAGCTGGTGATCGGAGCTTTTAGACAAAATCAAAGCCACCAATTGGTGGCTAAACTTACTCGAAGCCTTCTTTTGATGATCAAGAACCTTAAAATCGATTGAGAAACTTCGAATTCAAATTTTTTTTAAAAAAACCAATTTTTTCGAAAATTTTACTAAGGAGCAAATTCTTGTGTTTTGTTGTATCTTGGATGCTTGTGGATGATTGTTGATGGATTTGGTTGTGTTTTATGGATCGAAACAGTGGCTGAGAAGTCCTATTTATAGGAATTGGCTTCAAGATGGTTGCGGCTGTGGTTGGTGGTGGTGGGTGATTCGCCCATAAATCTAAGCTTCTAGAGGGCATTTGGTAATCAACAAACATATTAGGTTTCTAGAATGAGGATAAAATTGATAGAGAACATGTTCTAGAAGCTCGAATTGAATTTCTAAAAATGTGTATTTTTTTTTTTTTGCAAAAGCTGAGTTTTTCGAGAACTTTAGATCCAAAAGAGAACGCCAATTTGTAATCATTGGGTCTGAATTTTGATTCAAAACTATAATATCTTGTATCCTCTTCAATATCCCTCCATCAATTTCATGAAAAACCGATTGAAAACGAGTCAAAAATGAGTCGCAAACAAGTTAATTGCGTGGAGAAGACAAGGCCAGAAGAGGAAGACGACGTGCGTGAGTAGACATGCACTTCCCCTATGACGGACACATGTACCTTACACGCCAATTTGAAAAAAAAAAAAAAAAACTCTGCTGTACACGTGGGTTGATTCTGGGTCTCGTGTGTGTGTCTATGTCCTTTACCAACAGGCCATTAGCATATGCCCTAATTTTTTGTGCATTTAAATTGTATCTAAGGTTTTCAAAAAATGGGTTTAATCAAATAAACTTATTTTGATAAATTGTTTAATTAAACCCATAATTAATTTATAAAGAAAATTAGTATTATATCAAGCTCAAAAAATTTTGTAATAATTTATATGAATTTTTTTTATTTTGTGGGCTTTATATAATGTTAATTTTTTATTATAAATTAAACCTTACAAAAATTGGGTGTCTACGGTGGGGTTTAGTATTGAGTTCGACATAATGTGGGTTGTTTGATACAAGTTTGATGAACATTAATATGATGTGTTGTTTGATATAGGTCCTTTAAGTGACAACATTTTGGTTTTTGGGTCTATAGGTGTTTGGTTTGTAGTGTCAACAGATACCTTAAAGATGGGTTAGAGAAAGAAGTTGGAGAGAGAGATGAGATCACCCATGGAGGCTCAACATTTATATCTCCTATATTCTATAATATCACGTTTGGTGTAGAGGAATGGACCAGAATGGAATCACAATTCCAGATTTCATTCCCTTTTATGTTTATAAGTGATAGGAATCATGGTTCACTTGAACCGATAACTCAAGCAAGGGTTGGAGGGTTGTTGAACTCATCTTAACGAATCTTTATGGGTGAACTGAATGATGGTGAGATGGAGTATTTATAGAGATATTTGATATACTTTAATAATAGCCATGATCGAACGTGTTTAAGTGTAGAGAAAGATACAACTTGAAAGGAAATTTGTCAATAGTGAATATCACACTCGTGCCCAAGATAATGATTAAAGCGGTGTAAGAAAATCAAATCACAATAGAGATCACACTTTGCGTTACCCCCTTGATCCAGCCTATGATTAAGATCACTTCCTTTGCCATAGCCGTGATTGCACCTATGATCAAGTTGTTTATGGAGAGAATTGAAAGCTAAGAGGATCACAGTCCATGTTAGGCCTGCGACCTAACCCATGATCCATATTGGCATTCCTACGATAAACATTGTTTAAAGAATTTCTTTTGTGATCAAGGACATCATAGTTGTGATCGACAACATGATTTCAAACCCTGTTTCCAAATTATTATTTTTCGTTTGCACTTCTATGTTTCATCTTTACCCTTACCCGACTTGTGAGAGTATATAAGCATCATTAGGGTTATGTTGAGGGAGTTTTTCCATCTTTGACATTATGTTGTCATTTGTGACCGATTGCTTATTGAGTAATATTGAGTTTTCTTCTCAAGATTATTCTTTGTTGTTTCTTTTAATCGTGGTAATATCAATCGATCGGAACAACTAATTCGATTATTTTTTTAGTGTGTCATATCTAATGATTGCTCGTTTATATGTTTTATTTTTCAGTTTTAACTAGGGCTGTGCAAAAAAACTGATCGAACCGTGAACCACACCAGACCGAACCGAACCGAATTGAAATTTCGGTTCTTTTTTTAAATGGTTTGATTCGATGAAGGGAAAACGGTTTGCGGTTCAATTCGGCACCCTGAACCGAACCTTTTTACATATTTTTTTAAAAATTAAATATATTATTTTTACTCTTAATTGTTTCATTAAAAAATTAATTGTTTTTAAAATTTGTGACTTGAATTTGTATCATTCATGAGAATAAAATTAGATTTGTCATATTATGTTTTAATTGTTATGTTGTTTACAAATAAGATAGATTTAAAATTTTAGCATATAGTATTCTAACTTATGATTTTTTTTTTTACCTTTATCTTACTAATTTTATTATTTAGTTACTTATTAATTTATATGATTGATGATATGTTAGTTAGAAGCATATAAAAATTAAATTTTGTATCTTATATTGGGATAAAGTCTAGTATACCATTATAGTTCAAAATAATTAAAAAAAATTAGACTAGTCACTATTATAATTTTATAATAGATGAAATCCCTCATTCCTATAAGTTTTATATGTTTATTTGGAAAATGATTAATTTTAAATATTGTTGTTTATATTTGCATTTGTGATAAGAAATATGTAATTAAAATTTTTTGATAGAATATATTTTTTATTTTATGAATAAAAATGATTTGAACAGCAAACTGAACTGCACCGAATCATTTTTTTTCGGTTCGAAAAAATTACGAACTGAGCCATATGGTTAGGTTCGAATTTAAAAGAAAAACCAAATCGTATAATATGGTGTGGTTTGGTTCGAGGTGCCAACCGAACCGTACCATGCACACCCTTAGTTTTAACATATTATAGACCTGTAGATTACAATATAATACTAGATTTGTAAAACACATGGATTCTTTAATCCATATCAAGAAGCCTCATTCGGAATCACGATTCCTGGGAATCGATGATTCTAGACACAATTGCAATTCCTTTTCATGTTATTAATGATCTTTGATTTAATTACCTTTTTTATCTTATATAAAAGTATTATCTCATTGGTTGTTAAGGATATTTTTGACAAACCCTATTATATTGCCATTCCTTTCCATTCCATTCCATTCTATGTTTATATTCAAACATAAGAATGAGTTTTTCATTCCCTTAGTGATTCCATTCATTTGATTTAAATCCATTCCATTTCGAACAATTCCGGCATACCAAACATAAAATACACTTTTGAATGAATTTCATGTCTTTTTGTACATTCTAGTGATAATTTTATCATGTTGGTGTCATTTTTACAATGAAAATGTAAAAATTTGAGCAATAAAAAAAGGAGCGAAAGAGAAGGGAAAATCAATAAAAAAAGGATAGTAATTTCAAACAGAAGAGATAAATCACAATTTAGAAGAGAGAATGCATCACAATTTAAGAGAGAGAATGCGTCTATGTTAGCTAATTGCTTGAGAACTAGTTGGATTCCGGCCAAAGGTACAATAGGTAGAAACCTAAAAAGGTTTGAGTATCTTCGTGGTACAAAATTAATATTTTGGTATAATTCTATTATAAAGCAAAAAGTTTAGGTAGTACTAGTAAAATTAACTTGTGAAAGTCATCTTTACCATTGTTTTCAAAATAAAAAAAAATACCAAAGTATTAATTATACAAAAGAAATTACAAAAATATCATCCCTGCATATGTGAGATGCAGTACTTATTATTATACTAACATCGCATTTAAAAATGGGATGTTAAAAAGTAGTACCAAATTTGTATCGCATATATTAAATGCACTACTCATTATTACACAAATATCGTATTTAATAAGTGTGATACTAAAAAGTGGTATCATATTTATATCACAAATATTAAATGAGACATACATATCACATTTAATAAGTGCAACACATTACAAACATTATTGTTGCATATATAAAGTGTGATACTTAATTGGTATATGTGTAATTTATTTTGTCTAATTGGTATATCTGTATTATTATTTTGTTTTTTTTAACAGATCAGTAAAAAGAATTTTTCTTAACCTTTTGCACTACGTGGAAAGTTCATCTAAATGTTGTAACTTAGTTTAAATGTGGTAAGATCATGGGGTACCAATTTTTTGGACTGTGTCAAAATGTGGTAAGTTCATTATGTACCAACTCTTAACATTATATGGTAAGTTAGTCCAAATGTGCTTAGTTTGTTAAGTACCAAATTTTGCACTATGTGGTAAGTTGATCCAAATATGATAAGTTTATTATGGTAAGTTTGTCTCAATGTGGTAAATTCGTTTATATGTGATAGAAATACTATGATGACCAGTTTTTTTTATTAAGTCCTTATTTCGGTTGCCATATGGCAACTTATCCTAATAATTTTTTCTTGTGGGCTTGATAGTTAAAAAGAAGAATTCAAGTAATTAATTATATCATATTATTTATTGGATATATTTTATAATACTATTTTATTATACTAATTAATGCAGACTCATTAGAATTTGACATGTGTTGATTGATTAATAATGATGAATAAATAACTGTAAAATATCAAAAAGAAATTATAGGTAATTAAAGTTAAAAAACAAGCCTGAGATGTATGCCAAAAATCTTAAATTGCTGCCTAATTACCTAAAGAGTCAACTGAAAACCTAAAACAATTGTAAAATTGTTCTGTAGTTACCTACGCTACAACATATGTTTTTCGATTTCTTCTTCTAAACTATATAAAAATTTTGTTATTTGTAGATGCTAATGAATACAAAATTATTTCAAAAGACTCTAATCATCATAATTTGATATATTTTTGTTTCAAATTCCGTAGATGTTTACTGCATATTTCAACTTATATGTATATATTATTTTTTCTTATACCTCGAAACAAGTTTTGCATAAGAATGAATTTTTAATATTAAAAAATTACTTCTTAAATTTCTTTTTAAGATGTTTTGTTACTGAAGTAGTTATATGAAAGTAAAGCAATCATTTATACATGAAACTATATGTATTACGTACAATGTTAGATAAACTTGAAATCTAAGAAAAACAGAAAAAAAAAAATTACAAATGGTTCTAATGTGCTATAGGATAAGTTATGGGTGCAAAATTTAATACTATGCACCCTACCGAAAAGGATTCAAAGAGGATTGTGTATCCTATCTATCCTATATCCCATTGTCCTTAACTTTTAGTAATTTTTTTTATTAGTTCATAGCTTTTCTTTATTAGCTTAAGTTAATCCGCTTCATCATAAAACGTTCAAAAATGAAAAAAAAAAAAAAAAAAAAAGAAAAGGAAAAAGAAGACAGAAGACACCTAATTGTTGAACCAAGGAGTGAAAGAGAAGACAAAATTAATCCATTTTTTTGTTATCAATTCATAGTGTTTCTTTATTAGATTAAGTTTCTTACAACATAAATTCACATCTTCACAAAACATTTTGAAAAAAAATAGACACCTAATTATCAAACCAAAGAAGTAAAAGAGAAGACAAAATTAATCCATCATTCTACATTCATCAAAGTAAGTAATGTACTTTTGGGGGAAGAAAATGACAAAGGTACCCTTTTTATTCCTCGTGTATCGACAATACCATGTTTTTATTAGCCTTCCTTACAAAATACAAAGCAAGAAAAGTCCCCAAATGGAAAGCCAATACTTGAAAGGGAAAAAAAAATTACAGTCTCTTATAGAGCGAGTGAAAATCTTCAAGTTGTTTATACACAATTCGTCTTTGGAAGAATTTTGGTGTCCCCATGCTACTTAACCCTCTCGAATCTCTTACTTTTTCTTTCATAAAGTAGTTTGGTTTGCACATTTTGAAAAATAGAAATCGATGAATAGCGTTTGGTTTGGAGTGAAAGCAGATTGTTGAAGATATACAAGGGTTTTATAATCTTCCTTTAAAAAAGAAAAAATCTTAGATACAAGAATTGTAGTAAATGGAGAGGGTAATATCCAATAACTCAAACAAGTGTAATAAGGCATGAGTAGTTGAAAGAAAGAGAGCAATTAGGAAAGTTTTCTAAGTTACTTTTATAAATTATTAAGAGTAAATTACATCAAAGATATTGACGTTTGAGGGTAAGTTCATTTCAAATATCATAGTTTTGAGTGGTTAAAAAGAGAAATCAACATTGTATAAAGTGAATCAAATGAGATATCAACGTTTTGCATAATTTATTTAAGGTATCAATGTTTGGATTGGTTTCCAAATAAGTTTGTGTAATTTTTGTTAACGATCAATTATTAATATCTTATTTGATTCACTTTATAAAACATTGATACCTCTTTTTAACCACTTGAAACATTGATATCTTAAATGAATTTATCCTCAAACACTAATTCTTCTTTTTAATCACTTGAAACTTTAATACCTTAAATTAACTTACTCTCAAATATTGATATGCTCTGATGTAATATACCTTAAATTATTATGAGATATATTTTAAGTTTTCCCTTTTAATAATTTTTTTAAATCAAACTTCAATGAAGAGTATGTCATTTGAGCTTAATGACATGGGTACACATGATTACTCTTCAATTGTAAAGGGTATTGTAGTACTAGTGAAGAGAACGGGATTATGTAGTAGTAAGAGTATGATGATAGTGATTTAATAGTACAGATTATGTTAATTTTATCTTTTCTAAAAGGTGTGTAATCTAATATATATAATGTTATTTTAGTCATTATATATATTTATATAGCTAAACATTTCCCCAAGACAAGTCCAAATCCCAAATTTATGGACCCATAACCACTCGGTGTAAGTAACAAGGCACATCTACCATGTGGACTCGCTGGGTTCAGGACTGGTCGGGACAGTTTCGACCCGTCCCTTTTTTTTAAATTAAAATTTAAAGAAAAAAATTTTTATTATAGGGCCTTTATGGACCCACTAAATCTATAGGTCCTATTAGTGGACCCGGTCTAGACTTGTACACCATAGTTGTCAAAATCACCAATTGAATATACAATTATATGAGTTTATGATTTTATGACTTTAGGTAAAAATATCAATTTATGTGCATGATTTTACATGTTTACGATTTTACTAATTTTGCACGATTTTATACTATTCTAATGATTTTATATATTTCGGTGAATAGTAAAATCATGATTCTAATAATATATCGTGGATGACGGTAGGTCCACTAAGCAGTCTAACCTGCCTGCTAGGTTAGGTTTAACTCACCATGCCAGATTGGGTCTAAGGAAGGACCCAACGTAGCCGGGCTAGGTTAGGTCTTTGTTCAAACTGACCTAGAAAAATGTCTATACAGTGCATTGCTATTGGTTCAAATGTCAAATAGTGGTAATGTCTTGGAGATTTTATTTATGAAAACCACAGTTTTAATTGGTGAATATTTTTTCATCTCAGTTCTTAACATTTACAAATATCCTTAAGTTTGTTTATTAACACAATTAGTTTTTTGTTGAAAATACCAGGTGGCACAATCTTATTAGTCAAAAAGTAAAATAAAATAATATAAGTAATTATAAATAAATAAACTAAAATAAAATATTTTTTAAAAATGAAAAAAAATTACCCAACACGTTTATGAATAATGCCCCAGCAAAAGCAATGCAAAAGACATGACCCTTTCCATGTCTCACCAACATTCTCTTTCTTTTGTTTAAACATATTTCCACCCTCAAGATGCCTAAAACTCATTTCTATCACATACACCTCTCACACCTAATTTTATATTCTCTCCCTTTCATAAACACCCATCAAGTCAGTAAGTTTCTCCAACATTCCTATTATTTAAATCCATGAGATTACTCTCAAGATGGGGTTTTGTTATCATATTTATGTAAACTAGTACGTTTTGTGAGCAACTGGGTTTTGAAGTTAGACTGTAATGGCTGAGAAAATTTTTATTTCTTGGAATGTATTGGTTGCATGATGTACTAAATGGCATATTGTGTAATCTTAGAGGAGGTGCTTGAATGGAATGTGTCTTATGAACTTTCGACAATTCACTACCAGCCATTTAGCAGCCGATACTAGTACCATTGGGTTGGCTAGCTTTTTCATTATTTTTTTAGCCTTTTTTTTTTTTTTTTGCTTTTTCTGATATTTTGAAAATTTCTATTATTTTAGTTAATTTATTTATAATTATTTTTCTATATTTATTGTGTTTTATTTTTTTAACCAATTAAGTTGTGCCACTTGGCATTTCTTGACGGAAAAACTAACGGTGTTAACAAAAGGACTTTTTTTTTATAGTTTTTTTGCATATGTTGAGGACTAGAAAAAAAAAAATTTAGGACTCAAGTAGAAAAATATTCAAACATTAAGAATTGAAAAAATATTTTTATTCATTTTTATTTTAATAATTTCTTAAGCCTCTATTAGATGAATATTATACATAAGACAACGGAGGCAATAGAACCTATTTAGATAGTGATGCTAAAGCTAAAATTTCAATTAGGTATAAAAACTTAGTAAGTTGAAAGTTCCAGTGAAATATTTTCAACTAAGGATTAGGTATAAAAAATTAGTAAGTTGAAAGTTCCAATGAAATATTTTCAACTAAGGAAAAGACAAGGTTTAAATAGAAAACAATGCATTTATACACTAGACAATGCTACAACTACAGCCATGCAAATGGGTTTTGTTCTAAGGGCCGACCTCTTAAATCCTTTTGAAAATGGGTTGGAACCAACTTTTTTTAATCTATTAAAAAAGCAAGCCAATTTTCCCCTGCTAAAACTTATATAAAAAATAAAAATAAAAATTGTAGGTAAAAAGATTATTAATATAGCCTTGTTCCTAAGAATTTTATGTTTGAGCTTAATCTTATGTGTTTATGGTATTAGAAAATGAAAAATTAATGCACATGCCTTATAACATTTTTTTAAGTAGATATTTATTGTTTTAAACAAAATATGGTATCCAATAAATTGATCATTAATATATACAAAAAGAAAAAAGGCCCATTTGGTATCTAAAAAGTTCAATTTCATACTTAATTGAACTTTCCATGTCCATAATTACTACCTCAAGTTCACACTATAATGTTGTCTATCTAAGTGGCTTTAATAACCAATGGTAGACTGATGCTTGTTCAGTGACATTAAAAAATAAGAAAAAAATGTAAAGAAAGAGAAGAGAAGAGAAGAGAGAAAAGGAAGAAGAACTCTATGGGAGAAGACTTTAATCTTTCTCCCTCTAATTTATGACCAAATAGCCCTTATTATTTATTTTTGTCTTTTCTGGCTATAGAATGGTCAAAACCCTGGTTCTTAAATAGCATAATATAATATTAGGCTATTTAAGAACTAGGGTTTTGACCATTCTTCTCACTGTGGCATGAGAATGAAATTAGGTTTTGCTCTTAAAGAAGCGACAACAATGGCGACCTTGCCTAAGTCGCCCCTCTCTTTAGTAATAATGTAACTCTTTTGTCTGTCCATGTTCTATGAAGTAAATAAAGACGAAAAACTATGTTTGGGAAATAGGAACATATGTATATATTATATATATATATCTTTTGAGAAAAGATTTAATATGATATCATCATCATCCTTCATTAATTTAGTGATTCTTCGCAAAGAAAAAAAGGGGGAAAAAATGAGGGTTAATGGTAGAGGCAGTGATAATATGTTGGTTGGTTATCTAGCAATGAAGATGAAAAGGTCAGGAGTTGCAGCCATGGCAGGGTTCAGAATGACAGGATCAAAATTATGGTGGTGGTGGGGGAGCTAATCAAGGCCCATGAGGCGCACAACAACTCTCGAAGAACGCCACTATTTACCAAAAGTGATCATTAGGTTATGGTTGTTGTTGAGTGCGAATCTATCGAAGATAGAGGAAGCCTTTAGCATCGTTGGTGGCATGATTGATGGTAGTTCTAGTGATGGGATAATGTGAGATGTTAGATTTAGTGATGGAGATGTTGGTGTTGTAGTTGTCTTTGTAAGCCCTTGGTTTTCTTGGTATTCTTAGATAGGAACTCTAGAGTTAATATCAAAAATGAAACCCTAAAACCCACACAAGTTAAAATCAAACCCTAGGGACCCTTAATAGGATCAGATAAAAATTCAATAACTCTAGGGTATCAAGAGAATAAGATGAGGCATAAAAACCTAAAGTAAGTAATTTAACAAAAGTTGATCACCATCAAAACAATTCCATATACTACAACCTAACTAATCCGATTTAACCTTAATCCATGGAAACCTTAAGATCGATCCAAGTCAATCCCAAGTCCCAAAAACCCTGGATAATGTCAGATGAGTCGAATAAGCCTAAATATCTTATGAGTATAATGGGAATAGAAAACCCAAATATCAAACCCTAGGAAAATGAATACCTTCAAAAACAAAACAAAAATCTAATAATCATTCGACTAGGAAACCGACCTATACTAAACGATTCGTCTATCTAATTAATATGCAAATCAAGGCAACATATTCAATTAATAATCAATAATAAAATAATAAAAAATAATTTCCTATAATACAGTATTAATTTATCGATTCCAAATTTATTAGCTAAACAAAACCATTTTTGTACCTAGTTGCTAGCATGTAGACCAAGATGACATCATCGGATAATAATTAATGATAAAATTATAAACCTCTAGATATTACGATCAACTCGTAACTAGAACCTTAGAGTAAAAAACAGAACTAGAGTCTCAAAGTCCCAAAGTTAAACCAACTCAACTTTAAACACTAGAAGCCCTAAACTCGATCAAACAGTTCCTAAAAACCCTGAAATATGAAATAAATTAGAACAATAGGATAAAATCAAAATATGAACCAAATAAATAGTATAAGTCCTAAAATGATCAAGTTTGCCAAAATTTCAATCGTTTCAAGCTTTTATTAGATCAGTTTTCGTATCCTGATACCAATGCACAAAACAAGATAAAATATTTCGACAAATAATTTATGCTAGAGATATATTAAGTTATTCATAAAATATCAAATATAATTTTGTTGGCTCATGAAAACGTCAGTTTTAGCTTTTATATACATATTTTTATCTCTACCGGTAATTTAATTGTCTTGTTTACTATTCATTACTATTCATCTTACTTTACTTTTTCTTAGGCCTATTCCTATAACTCTTACATCACCTATAACTTTTCTTACACAAATCTAATCTATTCTACTTTATATTTTACTTTTCACATAACTTCTTCTTTACTCTCTCTCTCTCTCTCCCCTTCCATTGAAATGGCACTTGCAACTACTCCCCCTTTCTTTCTTTCTAATTTCTTTTTCTTTTCATACTTTAATTCATATAATTTTCCTCTATAAATGCCACCAAATCCCCCTCTCGTTTTCGCACGTTTCATTACATATAATAAAACTCTGTCAAATTTTCTCCTCAACTTTTCTCTTTATAATTTCTCTAAAGCTTTTTCCCTCTCTCACTTATACACACAATCTTTCCATATTTATTTAGGTAAAACACTAAACACTCCCTTTATATGTATTGTTAAGTGATATATGAATATGTATGTTCTTTGAATATTTTTTTTCCATGAAAATCCCTATGATCCATATGCTAGGGAATAAAAATGCAAAGATAACATATTTTTCATGTCATGTATATGTTCAAGTTATGTTTTTGTTACTAATCTAACTTCTTATATGTAAATATGTATATGTATGTATTTATATTTCTTAGAGTCTAATGCTCACTAACTTAACTTTATTTATTTCATGCACTTATTTATTTATGAATTCTATTTATTTATTTGCTTATAAGACTAGTCAGCTTCTAGTCTTAGACTGATTAATAAAGCAATTCCTAAGGAGAGTGGAGTGATTCAAGTCTCAGGAAGCCTTGATACAAATGTAAGACTCCCATGCTTTTCCTATTTATATTTATTGATTTTTTTTATGAGACTGAAATATTTTAAGTCTCGAGAAGCCTTGATAAATTCTAAGACTTTCAATTTTCTTTCTCTACCCTTTGATTTTTCTTATTAATCATTGTGACTGGAATCATTCTAAGTCTAGGGAAGCCTTGACCAAAATCTAACACTTCCATAATTTTATTTCGGTTTCCTTATATTTTTATTCATGATCTTGTTTATTTCTTATTACTAGTAGGTCTTGTTAAAATTAAAAATTTATAAGTGTAGTTCATATACATTGATGCTCATGGTGATGTTGATAAAGAAAACCCTTCAACTTTTAGAGTTGATTGGGTTTTTCCTGTTTTCTATTTTGGATTGTTTGGGCTTTCATTGGAAGTTTACTTACATGGTTAAAAGAATAATGTGTAACAGTTGGTTCACTATTCTGATTAATCGCAAAAACTCCAATCTTTTCTGTTCTTCCAGGGGGCTACATCAGGGAGACCCCTTATCTCCTGCCTCTTTATTTTGGCCTCTAAATTTTTATCATAGGTTCTCAACAATTTATTCAGCAAATACATCTCTATAAGGCACAAAACTAGAGATCAACCTAGATTTCTGACCTTTACTTTGCCGATGACTGTATTCTCTTTTTAAATGGTCATAATCATCAGTGAATAGGGTTTTAGGCTTCCTAACTCAATATGAGGCTATGTCTGGCCAAAAAATCAATAGATCCAAAAGCACCATTGTTTTCGCTAGGAAGTAAAAAACATCCAGAATATGTCCCATCAAACAACTCACCAACATGAAAGAACAATGTCTTCCCTTTACTTATCTTAGCTGTTCCCTTACCTTAAGCTGGAGAGATCACCAAAGTTACAATGATCTCTTCCAAATGGTCTTTCATTGCCTTCATAATTGGGCTAACCTATCTCTTTCTAGTGGTGGCAAAATCACTTTGATCAATAGCATTCTCAACTCATTTCCTCTTTACTCATTCTAATTTCTAAGCTGTTCAGCCACCTGAATGGGTTATCAAAAGATTAAAAAGCATCTTTGCAGCTTTCCTTTAAAGGGGACACCTCTCATTCTAGATCCACTCATTGGGCCTCCTGGGAAAAATTATGTCTACCTACTGATGAGGAAGGCTTAGGTATTCAATCTCTTCTTGATGTTTCCAAAAGTTTTGAGATCAACCTATGGCGGCGATTTCACTCTTGACAGTCCTTCTCAAAGCTCTACATGCCAAATATCTTAAAAATAAACATCTTATTGGAGCTTCTATCTCTCTTAATCATCCCTCTCCTCCTTGGAAAACACTTCTTAGGACTCATGATATAGCAGAATCACATATTACCATTGATCTTGGGAGAGGTGAGTTGTCCTTCTGGTATGATTCTTGGCTTTCCTGTGGTCATCTAGCTTCACATACTCAGGTTCATTCTCTTAGGCTTAGGGTTCAGGATCTCTGGATTGATAATTGTTAGGATGTTGATCCTCTGTTTAAGCTTATATCTTTTCACCTTGTTAATGATATCCTTTGCCTTCGGATTAACCATTCTAAACCTGATATCCCCTACTGGAAGCTTTCTACTAATGGTGCATTTTCTATCTCCAACATTTGGAATCATTTTAGATCTAAGGCACCTAGACATGACCTTTATACTTTCATTTGGAACAAATTCATCCCTTTGAAAATTTCCCTTTTCCTTTGGCATGCCTCTAGATTCTTTATTCACACTTATGATAAGTAGATTAGTTAGGGTCTACCTATTGTCTCTAGATGCTTTTTGTGCCTTATGGACTGTGAAATAGCCAGGAATATTTTCTTTACTTGTAAGTATGCTTATGATGTTTAGAATTTAACAGCTACTTATTTTGGCCTTCTTAATATGCCTCACATTATAGCCATTGATGTTATGTTTAAATATTGGAATTTGAAAGCTGGTAAAAATTCATGCCACATTAGAAATTGTCCTTGTCTTGGTTATATGGCATCTTTGGATTAAGAGGAATAATAGAAAACACAGGAATATTAGTCGCTCTCCATAGATTCTAGTTTTGCATGTTATGGATGATTTAAAGAATCTTGGTAGAGCTAACCGATTGTCACATAAGCAAATAAGAGGTGATGAGCACCTATTCAAAGATTCTATGAAGAGGCCGAAGATAAAGAAAATCCAATTGATATCTTAGGTAAGTCCTCCTATAGGTAAGGTAAAATTAAATGTAGACGGGAGTCTTAATGAAGGTAAAGGTGGAGGAGGAGGAGTCCTTAGGGACTCCAATGGAAAGGTATTATGGTCTTTTGGTTTTGATTCCTCCCATTCCTCTATTGAATGTATTGAAGTATTTGCTCTAATAATGGGCCTTGAGTACGATAAAGCATATAACATTTTACAAGTTCTTATAGAGACAGATTCTATGGTTGTATCTAGATGGCTTTCCACTTAGAGAGTGAGGTGGGACATGTGGAATGACAATAGTTGGGTTAAGAGGTTAATGAAAGAAATTAAGGACAAAGTGAACCATATATGGAGAGAAGTTAATGATACTGTTGACTGACTTGCCAAAAAAGCAAGGGACACACAAAAAATCTTCTTCTTCCTACACAATCACTTAAATGAGAAGGCCTTTCATAGTATTATTTGGCAAGACTAACATGGGCTTCCTAATTTTAGAATCATTTCTTTCTATATACACCTCCTTTGGTGGATTTTTCCTTATGTATGGAATTTCTAGCTTTGCTTGTAAGGGTTGAGTTTCCAACTCTATTGTCATCAGCTTTTTCTTTATAAGGGGAGCAGTACTCCCTTAATTATGGCTTTCTTATTGTGTAGGACCTCTTGTAAAGGTAGTAGTACTCCTTTATTTATTTTTTGGCCAATATATATAATTTAATGTTGATAATCCTTTGTTATATAAGCCTTAGGATTCATTCAAGGACAAGCAAATTTTGAAGCAAAGTCAACCTCCTATTTTTTTATATATAAATATTATGATCCTATGTAATAAATAGGGAAAAATTTTACAACTTAAAATTCTTTTCTCAAATATACAAGAAAACCCTTCTCATCAAGAAAGAAAATTTAGAACAAGTCATTTACCTAAATTTTTCTTAAATACCAAAACTAAAGGAAATTTTAAAGAAAATACCACTTAGGATATCTACTTCACCAACACATAAAGTTCATGTTTTGAAAATAATTGGTTAAATAAAGTTTCATTATAAGTATGAAATATCCAAGGATTCAAACTAAATATAAAACCATGATTTTTAGTTAAGTTTCACATTTACAAAAATCTAGGATTTGAGATTTTATCAAAAGACCAAGAGTTATTTCTCATAAACTTGACTTTTCTACTTTCCATGAAAATTGTTTGATAAGAATTTATATTTTGCACAACATTACTAGAATCATGCATGTGTTAAGAACTACTTTTGAGTTCTTAATATGTCTAAAAATAGGAATAAATTATAAACATGTCTTAGGAAGTCTACTTAAGATATAAAACTTGCAAAAAGTGTAAAAAATGAGCTCGAGTATAAGTCTAGGCATAATCTAACTACGTGGATTTTGAGACCTAAATGACTTCAAATGTTTGAAATAACCTTAGAAATGGGTATATCATTTGAAGTAGGTAGAAATCGACGACTCATATATGAAATACGAAGTTAGAATGAGCAAGTTATAGCTGTTTCAAGTTAGAACTTTCATAATTGGGAAAATGACGCTAATAGAATAAATAGAGTTAGAAAATTTAGTAAAATCAATGTGAAATACTTATGCTATGTATTTCTTTTGTATAGGTGCCAAGGACTTTGAAGCACCCTTTCCCAAAGATTATTTTGATTGAGCGGATTTTACTATGGACGAATGAGTTTTTCCTTTATGATTTCGTTATCTTATTTGTGCTTGCAACTAGTTGCACTAGTTTGATATAAAAAAAAAAAAAGATAAAATGGATGTGTATGGGGATTCATGGGTTACTATGTGATTCTATTCTTATATGATAAAGTGAAAGCTCAGATATCGCGACCCCGAATTGTTTGTTTAAGTGCTTTAATTTCTTAATTACACAGTTGCTTGGTGTTTGTTAAATTGTTTGATTGCCCCTTAATGAACCTTAATAAGGTTTGGCTTAAGAAAAAGAAATATTCACACATTGCATATTGTCGAGTCACATTCAGAAGACTAATACTCCTACGCAAGCGATTGGATGGATTGTCAAGTACGTAATGCAATCCTGCTCTAAGCATGAGGTATATAACATTAGGGAACACTGCCTCACGGAGGAGTCGTGGCGTACCAATCGCTATGAGCAAGTGCACGAGAACTAGTTGAGGAGGTCACGAAGACCTACTACAGCAATTCCCAACCCCTGTCATAGAGGGCGTAAATCCATTCTATATATGGGTTTTGGATAACCGTATATACTTGTATGTTTATGTGGTTGTTGCATAGCATATGTTTGAACTCAATAGCCTTGTTTGTCTATGATTTTTTATGCGAATGATGGAAAATATCTCACTAAGTATGTTGTAGCTTACTCCTATATAGATTTTGATGAAACAGAAATACTTGTGGCTTTACCCGAAAGACAAGATGCCTAAGGAAATCACTAGTGGACTTTTGGAGCCTTAACATAATACTTGGAGGCATAAAATAAAGATCTTTTAGAAACCCTTGGTGATGAACATGGGATACTTTACTATTACTCTTGGAGACTTTATAAATGACTATGATATTTTGGTGTATTTGAGAATTTAGCGCGAGTATGCTCATAAGATGTTGTAAACTATGAATGTTTAAGTTCAACTATATTTAATTCTCTCGCATGCAAATATTTTGTATTCTCTTGAATTGCACCACTGCTTCTGTGTTTACTTTATTGTGATATACATCTTGTGCATAATGCAAAAAATTTCGCATAACTAAAGTAGTCATTCATAGGCTTTGATATTGTGTACGACAAAGGTCACATGTAGGGTACCCTCGGGACATAACAGTCTTGGGTGATTAGGTCTGGGGTTTGTCTTTTTCTCTATTTGCTCTTTCTCTCTCTCTCTCTCATCGTCGTCTTTCTCTCTCTCTTTCTACTTTTTCTCTCTCTACTATTTTCTCACTCATCCTCATCTTCCTCTCTCTATGCAATTAGGTCTAGTCTTTTTTTCTTTTTTTTCCATTAATGGAATGTGTCAGTCAATTTTTGGTAGATAGGACCACGTAGGCACAAGAACTGACAGTGTTCCATGTGGTAGTAATTGTGGGCATGAAAAGTTTATTTGGGTATGAAATTGAACTTTTTAAAAGTTCAAGTACCTAATTGACCTCTTCGTTAAGATTCAAGTGCCAAATGAGGCTTTTTCCCTGTATAAAATCCTATAAAACGTAATTTTTTTTATTATATGCATCTTGTTCAATTAGCATAAATGTGTTAAACAAGTGAATTTAGCTTGGTTAACCTACAAAGATATATAAATGATTTAAATGGTTTAGGTAAGTGGGCTAAGCTATTTAACTCGCGGGCCAAAATTTTTTTCGACCATTTAACTTGTGGGCCATGTCGGGCCGCCCAATTTAACCCACTTGTACACCACTAGCTACATATAATAATGGGTTTAAAAAAAATAACAATCCATTTACTTTAAGATATGGAATTATAGGAGAATTGAATTGTAATTCAACTGAAATGTAATAAAGGTGCAATAAGTATTACACAAATATTATTATATCTAATTAGCATTGAAAAAAAAACGATGAAGTAGGTTAAAACAATAGTAAAATATCTGTTATTATATAAGCAATACATTTATTGCATTTATAATAGATACATATATGGATATGAGTAGAGTATAGTGTCAACAGAGGAGTATTTATAAAAAGTTAGAGAAATAATACATTGAACAATAATAATAGAGTTATGGATTATTATTCATTATGTTGCGTAATAGTAATTTATGAGTAATTTCCATTAGATGTTTAAGATGTAACTAAATATCGTAATAAGACTTCAAATGGAACAAGAAGAAAATAAAATAGCCATTCACTTATTAGCCATTCACCTCAAATAAACATGCAGTAAGGATCTAGAAAACAACAAACAAACACCATAAAAAAGGGTAAATTTCAAAAAACACCTCTTAAAATAATACTTTAGCAATTAATGATATTTTATACTTTTCTATCCCAAAAGTACAACATTTATACTATTCATTGCATACTTTTTTACAATATTTGTGTGGAAAAATGACAAAAAGTACAAACATGCCCTTAACGTGTTAATTGTTTATAGATTAGGGGGTTAAAAAGCACGTTTTCAAAGTATAGTTGATGAGGTATGAATCACAACCAAACGATGAGATAAATAGGATACATCAAGATGATCCAAAGAGAGGAAGAAGAAGAGGACAGATGAAAACTCGAGGTCGAAATCTTTGCAAGAGGGGTATAATGATGCAGACGACATCGACAAGAAAATAACAGAGAAGGTGAAAGCCGTTGGTGTTGGAGACGAAGGCCACAGCTCTGAACTGAAATCTGCCAACCTTGAGCCATCATTGAATTGATGAAGAGAGCCTAAATTATACCACGGTCCCGATCACTGCCATGCTTGTGTTGTAGAAGACAACATCGCCGGCGTATACCCCTAAGTTGCCGGTGTACAAAGACCTAGAATAGCAACGTGTTTCTTCCGTGTGTTTTACATTTATATATATTTATTTTATTGTTGCTTTCTTTCCTTTTTTCTTGAGACTATATATATGGTATTCAGTATTAGTCAATATTGTATTTATTGTTTGCCTTTTATGATATTGTATTTATTATTTACCTTTTTAGGATTTTTATGTAATAGTATAAATAGTCTTTTAGAGCTTTTATTAAGGGATGACTTTTGATATTATTGAATTAGAAACCCTTTTAGAGGATTGTGCTCTGTGTTATCCCTAAAGTTATGGATTTAACCTTGTTGTTATTTTGAAGATCTAACTCGATGAAGTAGATCTTGTTTCTCTTCAAGCTTCCCCTGCTGCGTTAATGGTAGTAAGTTTATGGGTGTTTTTGCAATTTCCTCTAAAAAATATATAATTATGATAAATATTAGTATTAGATGGTTATCTAGAATAAATAATAGGTGATTTTAATATAGAAAGCACTTTTTGCATCCTTTCATATAGGTAATAACCATTCAATTTTTCTCCTCATTTTATATAGAGTTGATATTATAGTGTTTCTTGTGAGCATGTTTAATTGTATTTTAAGTACTAAATATTAATTACCCTAAGAATTGTAATTACAAAAAATAATAAAAAAGGTAATTCATACCTCAATTCTTATGAATTTCTATACTTTATAGACACGACTACTAGACCATCTCTGTTCATGATAAATATTTTACCACTGTAATAGAAGCACAACAAATATTTTACCACTATAATACGGTTTTTTGTTAAGTAAAAAATTAAAATAAAAGTATGGATAATTAAAAAAAAAAGTTAGGAATCTCATTATAATATTATAAATATTTTGTATTTACTCGTGTTATCATAGCGTCTTTTTCAAAGACTTAGTTTTACACAATTTCGACATATTGTAAAAATAAAATAAGGCACCAATGCTAGCTTAACTTTACCAAAATATTCAATTAACTACCTAAACTTTCAATTGGTTAATTTAGAAAATTATTGTTCTTTAGATGAAAAAGATCAATTATCACTTATAACATCTGTAAGGAGCCGAAAGCACAAGACCCATCAAGCTATGGATATCATGCCCATTATTTAACAAGGTATCATTTACTTCAATATTGGACCCTTCAACTTTATGTTATATACAGATTTATTTCTTAATGAATTTACCATCTAGAGCAATCGGCTTCTTCAACGAATCTTACTCTCTCTCTCTCTCTCTCTCGCGTGTTGCTATTGTAGATAGTTTTGTGTGTTGGGTTGCCATGAATGTATTCCAACTTTTTTTGAGTGGTGCTCTATCAAATATTACCATGGTAATCTCAAATGATTACATATACCGTTGTTTTTTGAGTGTCAATTGATGGAGTAGGATGAAATAGATGGATCTTTCTCTGAAGTTAGCTGCACTGATTCTTCTTAGATGAAGTACGCTACTCAAGTTTTACTTTCGTGTTCAAAGTGTGAGGCATCAATAATGGATATTTTGATTCGAGCTTTTGCAAAAATCGTACCATGTTTTTACAAAGGAAAGCAGAGGATGAGGACTCCAATGCTCATTGAAGCAAAGTTGGATCATATCTACTTCATTTTATACTCAATTTCACTCTTCCTACCTAGCATAAAGCTTGATGTTATCACTCCTAGGTTGAAATCAATTTGCGTTTTCTTCTTAGCACAACTTAATTCGCCACAATCGGTTGAAAATTCATTTAAATCATCTATATATGATAGAGATGTTAAACCATGTATATCCATAGTGCACTCTTAGGGGAAGTTATATTTTATAAGATGAATATGACTAACTGCATCATAAACATCACTATTTGGAATAGAACACAAATTAAGGAGCTGGAAGTGCTAGATTTAAATCCTATGCATCTAATGAAACTTGACTTGGATTAAAAAAAATTCATATCATATCCAATTTAAGAAATGATGTTTGTGCATATAACATATAATTAAAAATGTAAAGTATAATATCTTATCAATTTGAAGTTCAAGTTGGGTCAGATTTTTCTAGTGTATCAACAAAAATGGTGTCGATGAACTCAATGGTGAAGCTCAACTTCTGCATTACGGCCACATTTTTTGGTGTCACATGACTTCAACTCCTCTAGACCTCTCCTATTCCCAGCTTACTATCACCACTAGCAACGTGAGTACTACTTACCGAAAACAAAAAGTCGAATTGGAGTTAATAAACATGTCCCACATGGCCAATTTCTTAAATCTTAGTTTTCAATATAAGATGCAATTGATGAGTCTATAAATAAAATGAAATATTATCATAACACAAGTGTGGCCTTAGTGTAGAGTGTGGGCTAAAGAGAATTTAAGTTGATTGGTTTTGTTAAGCTCAAATACATAAATAAAATAATATTATGCTACATCAGCTGACATGTGGCATGTTCTTATTTTTTGTTAAACATGCCACGTTGGGTAACGGAGTTAATGGTGTTAGCTGAAGTATTCGTGACATTAGCCTAATAAAATACATAAAGAAAATAATATTATGCCACATCAGTTGGCATGTGACATGTTCTTATTGGTTAAATATGCCACTTCAGGTAATGGAGCTAACGGTGTTAGCTGAAGTATTCGTGACATTGGCGCAATAAAATATAAGTGATAAAAATTTTAAGTTTTGTTTGGGATCATGAAGTCTCATGTACATTATGCAAATCAAATATGTCACAATAACCTTTGTTCAATCTAATATCATAAAAATTTGTATAATCAAATGCTACCTTAACAGTGTGTTTGTTATTGGGGAATTAGAAGGGAATGATTGGGATGGAAATGAAATGAGGGGATTAAATTTCATCCCCTTATTTGTTTTGAAAGGGAAAAATAAGGGAAATGAAAATGGATGTAATATTTTTGTAATCAATGAAGAGAATAAGGAGGATAAGGGAGAAATTCTTTTGAGATTACTCTTGTACCTCTCTTTTCATAATTATTTATTTTCTTTTAGGATATATATGTAATTTACCATCATATCTTATTTAGTCCTTTATAATAATTAATATTACATAAATTTTTCTTATCTTGGTTATCCAAACACATAGGAGAATTCAATATCTAAACACCTTTCATAATTTTTTCTTCCAAATTTGTTTCGTCATGCCAAATAAAGTGTAAAAGGTTTTTCTTTTTCTTTTTTTTTTATGGGCCGATAACAAAGTGTAAAAGGTTAATATGCATCTCTTGGTCGTAAAAGGTCTATTTATTGTTGGCAGATTATAGATGCATATATATATATATTTAATTTTTTTAACAAATTATTTATCAAGAAATATATATAGATAAAAAATAGTTAGTAGTTCTTATTAAAAGATCAAATAGATTAAATGATACATATATAAATACAGATAAAAAATAAACCATCCAAACAGAACCAAAATTTAATAAACGGAATGCTAATGTGAAAAGGTGTTCTTAAATGCAGCCCCTTGATTCATTCAGAAGCATTAAAATATAGAATTCAACCTTCGAGGATAGAGGCTTGGCTTAAATTTGGACTCAAAACACACATGCATAACTTTGTGCTTCTTACACTCCACATGGTATGTGCAGCCGCCCCATTAGAATTTTATGATCTCGGGCACATGAATTATCGGAATCCAATATTCCAGTTATGTAAACGACATTGAAATAGTAAACAAAAAAGGTCGGTTAACTATCATAACTGTAAGGTCTTCATACATTACCGTCTACTGTGTCTAGGTCATCCATAAGCCTCGTGTAATGTGACCTCTACTTTTTCCATACAACGGTTTATGGGCAATAACAACATCTACCGATCACGTTCCGGTTCCATTTCTTTTGCCATCGTCACTTGACAAGTTGACATAGGATGGCCCCTAGCTCGATCCCTGCTGGTCAGACTTTAATAGTTAATTCCTGGATCGTTTCTAAGCGGTCTAATGTCGGATCCTTGGATCTGATGGGTTCCACGAGAACTAAATAGTTCTCTAATCTATTTCTGGATAAAGTTTAAAAGGTTCATATCTTCTATTTATATAAAATTACGCCAAAACAAAACTACCCTGTGATGGTAATGTGAGAAAAAATAAAAAAATAAAAATGATGTCAAAAGTTAACCCTAAAGTATTAAGAAAGGAAAAGTTTTTTTCACTAAAAACTAATATATACACCTTGCTAGTTTTAACTATTGAGAGCTTATTTAATTATTGTGTTGTTAATATGTAGAGGAACCTGGATGGACAAAGGTGACTAGGTGAGGGATTATTTTTATTAAAAAATATTAAAATTTAAAAATCATCTAAACGAGAAAATATCGATTTGTAATTGCACCTATACATATGTATATATATTGTCATATCGCATCGTAGCTATATTTTATAGATATGTATTGTTTAAACTGTAGCATATCATCGTGTTGGTGTCTTATGTGTTTTAGGAAAATAAATTGTTAATTAAATAATTAAATGCTCCTTTAACTTCCAATGCTAATCAGTATTTACCATGATATTTGTGGACAGATGAGAGGACCATAAAACTCTTCTGCCTAACTTTTTATAGATATGCAGAAGAAATAATCAAATGCTAGTTGAAAATAACTAACACTCTAAAAATGTGCTTACAATCAGAATGTAATCATTATTGGAAAACACTCACAATCCACAACCTATATGCTTTATCAAAACATATAATAATTTTGTGTGGCACTCTCACTCTTTCTGCTAGGGATAATGAAATAACGAAAAAAGATTAAAATTATTTGAAGTTCTTCTTTATTTATATAGATATAATGCCTCTTGAAAATAGTCACAATTCTTCTACATATCTCCTTTAGAAAAAATGTCACACCATCCCATAATTACAAGAATATCTCCCTTGATACATATGGTAAGAAGAGTTACGACTTTTCAAAATCATAACATCACATTTTCATCATGGGTGCTAAATCATGTCTCCCACTTACACGATGGGTTGTAAAAGTCTTTAAAACTCATATTTCAAATACTATTAGTAAATAAGTTGTGTGATCTACAAACACACCCTTAATTGAACTATAAAACTTTAGTGGCTATATACAACTAATAAGGATAAGACAGCGACTTTCACCTTATAATTAGTGTCTTGTTGTGTCATAGATCTATTTTTTACATCATTGAATGCAACTCTATTCCTCAATTAACTTCAAAATATCTATATTTAACTCATGATCAATTATACTATTACGCTAGGATAAAGGCACAATAAGTGCCTCTATTATCACGGTTTGGCAATTTAGTGTCTAATATTTGATTTTGGGCGAAAAAGCATCCATACTTTCAAAATCAAGACATTTCAAGTACCCATATTGAGCACTTTAAGCACCTGAAATATCTTTATTTTGAAAATACGGGCACTTTTTTGTCTAAAATCAAGCATAGGGCACCAAATTGCCAAAATTCAAAAGTACATGCATTGCTTATGCCTTTATCGTCGTTACACATATATTCATCACTCAGCTCAAGTCTCTAGAAATTATTTAATAGGTTGACCTATAAATACATGTATTAATCCAAACGAATAATTATCTTCCTTTTTTGAATAAATGTTACTTTATAATTAAACAATTATTTTACTAGACATGTCTCATATAGTTAAAGTATTTGTAATTGTAGGTAACATACTAAAGAAGCAACATTATATAATCAGTTTGCAATACTTGACAAAGGTCATGAAGACCACTAGTTTAGAATATAATTTTAATAGAAAGGACTCACAAAGTAAAAAGGCAGGGATATATTCACTCACTTCCTTTTATCTAGTTATCTTGGTACATATATGTCATCTAATAATTTGCTATGATGTTTGTATTTTCATCTATAAGGTGTATCCCATAAGCTTTTACACCACAAATCATACAAATTTTAGGGTTAAATGGAAAAACACTTCCTATATTTTAAGGGTGGTGCAAATTGATCCCTGAACTTTGAAAACATAGTTTTTAACCCCCCGAACTATAAATAATTTGCAAATTATGATATTTTGTACTTTTCGTCAAAAAAGTATAAATTTTATATTGTTTCAGGTGTACTTTTTTTTAACAACATTCGTATGGGGTTTTGTAAGGAAAAAGGACGAGATATCATTAACTTGCAAAATTGCTTATAGTTTAGGGGGCTAAAAACCACGCTTTCAAAGTTTAGAGGGTCAATTTGCAACAACCCTAAAGTTTAAGGAGTGTTTTTGCATTTTCCCCCAAATTGTATGGATAGTAAGTTATCCTTATCGACATTATTAATATGCCTCTTCTTAACTCTTTATTAAGGTGACTTAAAGTATAGTTACGGGTCCATCTTTACATGCTTGAAAGTATGAAAGGCAATTGGCCATGTGATATGGTTAATCATTAACACATCTCAACATAGTTAAAAAAGTTATACATGGGTTCTCCAAAACAATAATAAACTAATAATATTTATGTCATTGAATCAACATAATTAGTGTTTTTACATTCTACACAATCCTAGAGATATGATGTGATGCCCTAAACTAAGGTATTACAACCTGTCGCGTGTCCTCTCTTCAAAGGCACACAAAAAGGCTATAAATATCTAAATCACAATATATATATATATATATATATTCACATAACGCCATAACTCACATAAAGAATACTCAGTATGAAAATCCAGATAATATAACTTCAATAACATCTATGTTGGTATAAACCAAGCCAACTGATAAAAATCCTCATAAGAAACATAAAACTAATAACTCATAAAATCTTTACAAGTGAAAATCTAAAGGAAATCTAACAACTCAATACGATCAGTAAACCTCCACTCCAGCCATTTACATATCAGTTGCGTAATTAGGTCCACTATCGTCCTCCCCAGGCTCTATGAATACATCAAAGCTAGATAAATCATACACTACCTAGTCTTCACCTGAACCTGAAAAATAAAAAGGAAGGAGCACAAAGGCCCAGTACATCCAAACCGAAAACACAGGCGTATGATCATACATCAAACAGTTCACACGTGACTTAGTATCTAATGCAGCAAGCACCAATTATTATTTTTTTTATTAATCCAGCATACAAAACACTTTAAGATCATCCGCGACTAATCCCAAACTTGAAGTAACTCAGACTCCTTAAAATCAAGCAATATAGGAAAATAGGTAATATAATACATATATGGTGTTGGGAATCTCCCACACACCCGGGTGCTGTGCTGGCACTACTCCTAAACTACCAGAATCATCTCTATGCATGAGTCTACTTGAGATAACCTTACACAGAGATCAACAGGTTGCCAGCGTTAGTATCACACTCTGCGTGGTCTTTACTAACCGTAGCCACTCACAACCAATACTCGATTCAATTAAAGTCGGATAATATTAAGTCAGATTTATAAACTAATCCTACAATAAAAAACAAACAAGCATGGTAAGGACATACCTGTTTTCCGCTTAAGAAATAGAAATCCTATTCTCAAATAAACACCTAAACAAAGAATCATCCGTTCCACTAATCAATTACACATTGATAACACTATAAGAAATATAAACCCTAACCTTAATTCATCAAAAAAAGAGTCTCCAACATACCTTTTACTCGTGAAATTCGTAGAGTCAACCAATCTCCAACTCAACACCACGAAATAACGAAACCCTAATTCATACGAATACCTATTCACCATTGTTCATACATTCACAAATCATCCTCAACAACAAATATGATTGAATTCTCCTAAAAACTTAAGATCTATGAGTTATAGTTCCAAATTGACTCTTACCTGCTTCAATTGATTTAGATCTGAAAATCCCTAATTTCCACACTTAGGGTTTTCCTTCAATTCCCTTCACCAATCAACAACACAATCTTAGAAAGAAAACATCCTAGAAAAAACTAAAGGATTAGGAGAGATTACTTACCCAATTTCTTGATGAAATCCACCTTGGAGAGTGTCGGCTAGGTTTTCTATATGTTTAAGAGAGGTTATGAGGGTTAGGATAGGTTATGGGACGTATTTATAGAGTTAAATCTCGAAGGGATATAGGCTAAACGCATAGGAAACAAAGCGGCGACTTAAAACTCTTGGGTCCCAAAACAGCAACCAAGGTCGCAACGCCGGCGTCCTAAAGGCCGGCGTGCAACCAATTTCCCCAATTTGCAAAATTTTTCCTCCGAAGCTCCAAGTTGGTGTTTAGACCATCATCCTTTGTATTTAGGTTGGCAGCTTATATGCCGGCCTACTCCAAAATCGTCCAATCATTCGCGTACGTCTTCCTCGAGTCCAAATTCATCTGTTCCAAGACAAAAATACCCTTTTAAACAACTATTTATTACATAAGTGCCCCTCACTATGAAATATTTACTTGTATATTACATCTCTCCCCCAATAAAGAAACTTTCGTCCTCGAAAGTTACCAAGTTCATTGAATAGCTCGGGATATTTTGGTCTCATTTCCTCCTCAGGCTCCCAAGTAGCTTCTCTCTCCATCTGATTTATCCATCGCACCTTCAAGTATTTGATTACCTGTCTCCTCAACATCTTCTCTTTAGTATCAACGATCTTTATGGGTCTTTCCACAGTAGTGAGATTAGGATGCACGTCCAGAGGTTCTAATTCCGCTATCTCTTGGGGTCTTTCACATACTTCCTTAATAGCGACACGTGGAACATGTTGTGTACTCCCTCCAAACTAAGCAATAAAGCTAGTCTGTAAGCCACATCGCCTATCCTCTCTAAGATCTTGTATGGTCTCACATACCTAGGGTTCAACTTGCCTCTTAACCCAAATCTGACAACACCTTTGGTTGGCGAAATTTTAAGCAACACATGCTCTCTAACCTGAAACTCCAAATGTCTCCCTCTTTTGTCAGCATAGCTTTTCTGACGGCTCTGAGTGGCTTGCAATCTTTGTTGGATCGCTTGGACTTTATCATTGGCATCTTGTATCAATTTCGGTCCTAAAATCTGCCTGTCACCTACTTCATCCCAATGAATTGGTGATCGGCACTTTTTACCATATAAAGCTTCATACAGTGGCATCCCAATTGAAGCTTGATAACTGTTGTTATATGCAAACTCCACTAGAGGCAAATACTCATCCTAGCTACCTTTAAAGTCTAATACACAAGCTTTCAACATGTCTTCAAGAATCTGGATTGTCCTCTCAAATGGTCCATCTGCTCTTAACATGTCTTCAAGAATCTGGATTGTCCTCTTAGATTGTCCATCTGTCTAAGGATGATAGGCAGTACTAAACAAAACTTTGGTGCCTAAACCTTGATGTAAGCTCTTCCAAAATCTTCTAATAAATCTAGTATCTCTATCAGACACAATGGTCACTGAGACTCCGTGTAGTCTCACGTTCTCTTTGATGTACAACTATAAGTCCCCGAATTTTCGGTTCCAAATTAAAAGACCTAAACCCTAATCGAAAGTCAAACGGACTCTTAAGTCAACCAAAACCCTAGTTTATGGGGACCGCTTAAACTCCGGCATTGCCGTTTTCTCTAGCCCTAGAAAACGAAGTTGAAAAAGTTTGCCTTAATGGTTCGTAATAGTTATAGGTTGCGTAAAAATATCAGATTGAAGAATTTCGAGTATCCTTTGTACCCGATCACATGATTCTCGAAAAACGTGTCCGGAAGCCCTGAATAGAAAAATTATTCCGAACATACCGTTAGACTCGTAAAAATATAATATTTCCAAAAATATCAATTTCGTAATTTTTCGGTAGATAAAAATATCAGATATCGTTTTTATATGCGTATTTTCTTACTACCGGCATTAAATTGTCATGTCTACTTTTTCATTACACTATTCTCTACTATTCCACACTATTCATCTATCTCTACTTTTTCTTACAACCTATTCTTACAAACCATACACCTACTTCTTACACATTTTCATTTCCAATACAACTTCACATCTTTCATTTCTTACTTTTAATTAACAAAATAACAAAAAATAAATAAATTAAAATTTCTCTTCCCCATGCATCAAAATGGCACCGCCCCCTCTCTCTCTATGCCTCAATTTGTTTCATTTCCAATTATTTAATTAACACAAATTATCTCCCACTTTTTCCTATAAATACCCCCTCATACCTTCACTTCTTTCACACCTCTTCTTCTCTAAAGTTACTCTACAAAAATTTCTCTCCAATTTCTCTCAAGAGTTCTTTCAAGAAGTCTCCTTAGTTTAGCTTCCTTTAGGTAAGAGTTTTCTCAAGATTTCTTCATGTTCATCTACTTAGTATGAGCTTAGTGTGTGTTTTCTAAAACCATGAAGGTTAAGAAAACAACATTAGGTTCATGCTTTGTTTTTGTTCATAATCATAATTCCTCTATGTTCATTTATGTTTCTTTTATGTTCATTACTATCTAGCATATCTATATATCTATATATATTATTTAGAGCATATAAGCTCATTGTCTTGCAATTTATTTATCTTTCATGCAATTTAATTACTTCAATGCAATTTATTTATTTCAAAATTGTTTTTAAGACTAGTCATTCTAGTCTTAGACTTGTCCTCATCAAGTCAAAACAATTCTATTTCTTTTCGGGACTAGTCTTTTTTAGTCCCGGGGTACCTTGATGAAGCTAAGGTCCCAATACTTGATTTATTTCTTTATATGCTTTCCCTTTAAGTTATTATGTTCTTTTCATATTTTCATAGCTTATGATTCATATTCATGCATGAACATAATGCTTTTGTCTCAACAAGAATTTAAAGAAATGTTCTTTAAAAACTAAAGGTTCATTTTACATAAATGTAGGAAATAGATTTTTTTTAGCACATTTGAAAATAACTTTTCATAAACAAAAGGTTTTATGGAAACTTATTCTTCCTCAAGAAATATTCCTTACAACAAATTGTCATTTTATTACTCTTTAAAACCAAGTTTTGATAATAAAATCACACCTTGAGAATTTAAAGAAACTACAAGAGATTTCATTTAGGAAAAGAATATTTATCTCAATAACTCAAGATTTTTTTTCAAAAGTAAAATATAAATCAATAGAATCTCAAAATTCAAAGTCTTTTAAAATCTTACTTTTTAAATTTGAGACAACTTCATTTACTTCATACATTGTTATGGATCATTACATATATGTATATACCTTCCAAAAAGTTTACAAATTACTTAAAATATTTATCTTTTCATGAGAGCTTTGTTTCCAAAGAAGGAAAACAAGTTTTATAAATTCGTGGCAAATCTGGTCGCTACCTTTTCGGAACCCAAACGACCTAGTTTTATGAAAATAAGCTTAGAAATGCGTAGATCTTTTCGAGTAGGTAGAAAACGGTATATTATACGCGAAATTCCGAGTTAAAATGAGCAAGTTATGGCCATTTTAAGTTGGAATTTCCCCTTATACGATTTTACCGCGATTTTAAGGAAAGATTAGAATCTTCAAGAATAGAAGTCTTATGAAAGACTCATTTTGGGTATTTCATCTTGTCTAGGTGACGAGGGACCCGAGATCATCTATCCGGAGGACTACTACGATTAGATCCACCGATATGGAGTGAGTTAATTCTTTTCCTAAATTCATTTCCTTGTTTGTGCTTGTAACTAGTGGCATTAGAAAACTAGGAAAAGAAATGAACCATTGCTATGAAATAATTGTTGAATGAAAGTTAAGTATATCGAAAGACGATATGTTAAATAAAGTGTGATTTATGTATTGAGATGATGAAATTATGGTTGATCACTTTTCTAATATGAATTCAACTTATATGATCGATTGTTAAATTAAAATTATTCATGCATATCATATACATAAATCGCATTTGTTCACTACTTTTCTTCGTGTGGGGAAACGAGGAAAGAGTAGTGGTGGCTGGTAGGAGCCGGTAAGTCTACATGATGGCTAGTAGGAGCCGGAAAGTCTACAGGGCAAGCAGGAGCCGGTAAATCTGCAGATATTGATGGTCGTATGGGCCTGTAACCTCCCAACCCTTGTCATGGAGGGCGTTAAATCCATGCTACACTTGATTTCCGGCTGATCATGTATATCTTACATGTTCATATGATTGATGCATTTCCATATGCTTTGATTAAATACTTGGTTGATTTTTCGGGAATGTTTTATAGTTGGAATTATCTCACTAAGCTAGTCATGCTTATACCCTTATAGTTTTCTATTACAGTATGATTATCTATGGTTGGCCCCGAGGAGCCCCGTATGCCAGGTACGAGTATAAGCTACTAGGAGCTTTTGGAGGAAGTTTATGTATTTTTTTGTTTTGAACATAGACTTCTAGGAAAAAAATCTCTATAGTAGACTTATGTAGTAGATATGGTTATTTTGATATTAGTATTTGTGATCTAAGACTTTAAGGCGAGGGAATGCCCCTAAGATGATGTATGAATTTATGATGAAATGAAGATCTTATAATTATTTATTTAAGTTTATGCTTGCTTTTGCTATCTATTTAAATGTAATACCCCTATCAGTCTCCTACTATCTTGGAAGCACGCCTTGCATATGATATCGAAGCTCCTGCATGACTACGGTTTGTCATTCATTAGCTTTAATATTGTATGCGGCGGACTGCCACGTTCAGGGTACCCTCTGGGGCGTGACAACAACTGTGCTAAACGTTCCAATTTATACCCCGTCCTAATAGGTATAAAATGAGCTACCTTTGTGAGTCTGTCTACAATCACCCATACTGAGTCAAATTTTTCTCTTGTTTTGGGTAGGGCAGTAACTAAATCCATGATAATATGCTCCTACTTCCATGGGGGTACTGGCAAAGGCTTCAACTCACCTGCTGGTCTCCGGTGCTCAATATTAATCATCTTACAGGTGTGGCACTTAGACATATACTCAGTGATTTCCTTCTTCATGTTATTCCACCAATACAACTTCTTCAGGTCATGATACATCTTGTTTCCTCCTAGATGGATGGAATAACTAGAATAGTGTGCTTCTCTCAGTAACTCCTTCTTCAATTCTCCTTGTTCTAGCACAAATAGTCTTCCTTTGTATTGCATCACACCGTCTTCATCAATGTAGAACTCAGGTGCTCTACCAATCTCTATTCTCCTCTTTATCTCCATGATGCTTTGATCATCTATCTGGGCTGTTTTGATCCTTTCAATTAGTGTAGGTTGAACCAATAGGTTCGCCAATCTTTTACCCACTCTTCTAGTCATTATTTCCAACTCAAGTTTCCTCACGTCATCAATTATGTGCCGTTCTGATGTGACCAAGGCTATTAAATTCTCATTTCTCTTTCTGCTAAGGGCATCTACTACAACATTTGCCTTCCCTGGGTGGTACTGTATGTCCACATCATAGTCTTTTATGAGCTCCAACCATCTCTTCTATCTCATGTTTAGCTCTCTTTAGGTAAAGATGTACTTAAGACTTTTATAATCTGTGTACACTTTACATCTCTCCCCATACAGGTAATGTCTCTAAAGATTCAATGCACGAACCACTGCTACTAGTTCCAGGTCATGCGTTGGGTAGTTCTTCTCATATGGCTTAAACTGTCTGGAAGCATATGCTATCACCCTGCCTCCCTGCATCAACACACAACCTAACCTTTGTATTGAAGCATCGCTATATATAGTATACTCCTCACTGCTCATAGGTAATGCCAACACTAGGGCTGACACTAATTTTTCCTTCAATCGTTGGAAACTGCTCTCACAATCATCACTCCATAAATACTTCACCCCTTTCTGTGTTAACCTGGTTAATGGACTTGCTATCTTTGAGAAGTCTTCTATAAATCTTCTGTAACAACCTATCATCCCTAGAAAACTTTTGATCTCCGATATGCTTTTAGGTCTTGGCCATTCAACCACTGCCTTCACTTTGTCATGATCCACATAAATTCCATTCCCATCTACAATGTGTCCCAAGAAAGACACTTAATCTAACTAGAATTCACACTTGGTAAATTTAGCATATAGCTTCTCTTCTTGCAGTCTGGTCAGAACTAGTCTCAAATACCCTTCATGTTCCTCCTTTAACTTAGAATACACCAGCACATCGTCAATAAACACTACCACAAAAAGGTCTAAGTAGTCTCTAAAGACCTTGTTCATGAGATCCATAAATACTATCGGTGCATTGGTCAGACCAAAACGCATGACAATGAATTCGTAATGCCCATACCGGATCCTAAAAGCTGTCTTCTAAATATCCTTTGCTTTGTCTCGTAGCTGGTGATATCCAGACCTAAGATCAATCTTAGAAAATATCCTTGCTCCTGCCAGCTGGTCAAATAAGTCATCTATTCTAGGTAACGGGTACTTATTCTTGATCGTTACCTGTTTCAACTTCCGATAATCTATACATAATCTCATGCTCCCATCCTTCTTCTTTACAAACAACACTGGAGCTCCCCATGGCGACATACTAGGTCTGATAAACTTCTTTTGGAGCAATTCTTCCAACTGTACTTTTAATTTAGCAAGTTTTATAGGAGCCATTCTGTAAGGTGTCTTTGAAATAGGTAAGGTAACTGGCTTCAAATCTATACAGAACTCTACTTCCCTCTCTGGGGGTAACCCTCGTAAGTCTTCTGGAAACATGTCAGGGTATTTACACACAACAGCTATCTGTATAAAATCTGTCCTTTGTTCCTTTTCTATAGTCATAGCTGCCAAAGATGACTTTCTCCATGACTCATAGGTAGGCAGAGTTGGAGGTCTTTGTATATCAAGCCCATACTCAAATTGATGTCCATCGGGCAGACTGAACTTCACAACTAAATTATAGCAGTCTATCACAGCATGGTGTTTCACTGACCAGTATACTCCTAATATCACATCAAAGTCTACCATATGCATAACTACAAGATCTGCAAGTAGATGTCTACCCATCATCTCAATATCCACATTTTTACATATCTTATTCAGCATAGCCCTGCTCCCCAGAGGCGTATTCACAGACAAGCATACAGGCATAAGTTCAACATGCACACCACAAACAGCAGCAAAAGGTTCAGATATACTAGAAAAACTTACACCAGTATCGAAAAGAACATAAGCACTATGCAGAAGTATGCAAAGCATACCTACTATAGTGTCTATGCTGGAGGTGTCTCGATGCTGGAAGGCATATACCTTGGCTGGCACCCTTTGTCCTAGTCCACCTTGAGTTCAACCCATCTGTGCTGCTAAACCCAAAAGCCTTCCTGGCTCCTTACAATCAATGGCTTTGTGCCCTCTCTGTCGGTACTTAAAACAATTGACCTGGGGAATGTTTCTCTCTGTGCAAAACTTGTGGCTATGTCTTACCTGGCCACATGAAAAGCATGCATTCTCAGGCCACTTGAGAATCTGATGCACTTCTTTTCTACACCCTGAATTACTGGCCTGTTCTGCATGTAACTGGTCTCTTCCCTCTATCCTGATAAAGAACAGGCAACTAGTTGCTTCCCATAATAGATCTGGCTCTTCTCAACCTCACGCCCCTTAATTCTGTTTAGGCCCTGCTCCACTGTCTTGGCTTTGTTGACTACAGTAGAGTAGTTATTCAAGTCCATCAGATTGACTTGATATTGAATTTTAGGTTCTAGACCCGCGATAAATCTGCTCACTTTAGCCCCTTCACTTTCCTTTAGGGGGTTTGGTAGAAACCTCATCAATCAGTGCAGCTTAGCTTCATACTCTTCTATAATCATCTTACCCTGTTGCAATGTATAATACTCCTGAAGGATCTTCAGTTTCACATTATCATGAAAGAATTCCCTGTAGAAGGCCTGTTTGAACATCTCCCATGCAATTGCTCCTACCATATGATGCTTGTTGCTCATCCACCAGTTGTTTGCTCTCCCTATCAGCAAATAGGAGGCACATTCCACCTTTTTGTTATCTAGTATGTCCAAGGCAGCAAATGTCTTTTCCACCTCCTTTATCGACAATTGAGCCTCCAATGGCTTCCCAGGCTGGGGCTTGGATTTGTAGACCAAGTTTACAAACTTGTTTAGGCTGAGCACATCAGCATGTTTTACTCCATGACCTCCATTTCCGCCATTGCCATTGTTCCTCTATGCCTCCTGTCTCTAGGCCCGGCATTGGCCTGCACCACTTGTATATCTTGCCTCATAGTTTAATGTTGCTGGGTAACTACTCCTAATAGAGCATTTGCTGCTTGCATCAACTGTGCAGCATCAATAGGCACTTGTCCTCCTGCGGCAGTATTAGGTACCTGCTGTCCTACAAGTAGAGGTGGAGGTGGGGGCATGTCTCCAAGTACTTGGTTCAAGGGTGGCTGGTTCACATGTGCTTATTCCTCATCACCATTCTTAGAGGAACCAGTATCAGAGGCTCTTCTTCTTTGCGGCATTCTATCACAAGCATACACCAAAACATGAGATAAAAGGGAAAAACTAACTTCAAAGATTAAACGCTATATAAACTACAAGATAGTATAAAACTATATATATAAACAACTCCTATTATTTCTACCCCACTCATCAATGCCCACTGCCCTAAGGAGTTCATAACTTAATTCTAAAGAGATCATCAACTTGGCTCTGATATCAAATAAGCTGTAACGCCCTAAACTGAGGCATTACAACCCGTCACATGTCCTTTCTTCAAAGGCACACGCAAAGGCTATAAATATCTAAACCATAGTATATATATATATATATATTCACATAACTCCATAACTCACATAAATGATACTCAATATGAGAATCCATATAATATAACTTCAATAACATCTATGTTGGCATAAACCAAGCCAACTGATAAAAATCCTCATAAGAAATATAAAACTAATAACTCATAAAATCCTTACAACTGAAAATATAAAGGAAATCTAACAACTCAGTACGATCAGTAAAACTACACTCCAGCCATATACATATCAGCTGGGTAATCGGGTCCACTATCGTCCTCCTTAGGCTCTATGAATACATCAAAGCCAGATAAATCATACACTACCTGGTCTTCACATGAACCTGAAAAATAAAAAGGAATGAGCACAAAGGCCCAGTACATCCAAACCGAAAACATAGGCGTATGATCATACATCAAACAGTTCACACGTAACTTAGTATCTAATGCAGCAAGCTCCAATTATTATTTTTTTATTAATCTAGCATACAACACAGTTTAAGATCATCTGCGACTAATCCTAAACTTGAAGTAACTCAGACTCCTTAAAAACAAGCCGTATAGGAAAATAGGAAATATGATACATATATGGTGTTGGAAATCTCCCACACACCCGAGTATCGTACTCGCACCACTCCTAAACTACCGGAATCATCTCTATGCATGATTCCACTCGAGACAACCTCACACATAGATCATTAGGTTGCCAATGTTAATATCACACTCTACATGGGCTTTACTAACCACAACTACTCACAACCAACACTCGATTCGATTAAAGTCGGATATAATTAATCATATTTATAAACTAATCCTACAAGCACAAACAAACAAGCATGGTAAGGACGTACCTATTCCGCTTAAGAAATCGAAATCCTATTCTCAAATAAACACCTCAACAAAGAATCATCCATTTGACTAATCAATTACACATTAATAACAATATAAGAAATATAAACCCTAACCCTAACCCTAACCCTAATTCATCAAAACTAGAGTCTCTAACGTACCTTTTGCTCGTGAAATTCGTAGAGTCACCAAATCTCCAAATCAACACCATGAAATAACGAAACTCTAATTCATACGAATAACTGTTCACCATTGTTCATACATTCACACATCATCCCCAACAACAAATATGATTGAATTCTCCTAAAAACTTAAAGATCTATGAGTTATAGTTCCAAATTGACTCTTACCTGCTTCAATTGATTGTAGATCTGAAAATCCCCAATTTCCACACTTAGAGTTTTCCTGCAATTCCCTTCACCAATCAACAATACAATCTTAGAAAGAAAACATCTTAGAACAAACTAAAGGATTAGGAGAGGTTACTTACCCAACTCCTTGATGAAATCCACCTTGGAGAGTGTCGGCTAGGGTTTCTATATGTTTAAGAGAGGTTATGATGGTTAGGATAGGTTATGGGACATACTTATAGAGTTAAATCTCGAAGCGATATAGGCTGGATAAGTAGGAAACAAAGCTGGTGGCTTAAAACTCTCGAGTCGCAAAACAACAACCAAGGTCGCCACTTAAGCCAGCGACCTTCTTTGGTACATCGACGGCCTTTCTTTGGTATGCCGGCGGTCTAAAGGCCAGCGTACGGCCAATTTGCACAATTTTCCTTCGAAGCTCCAAGCTGGTGTTTAGGCCGTCGTCCTTTGTATTTAGGCTGGTAGCTTAGAATTATAGACTGGCAACTTATATGCTGGCCTACTCCAAAATCATCCAATCATTCGCGTACGTCTTCCTCGGTTCCAAATTCATCTATTCCAAGACAAAAATACCCTTTTAAACAACTATTTATTACATGAGTACCTGTCACTATGAAATATTTACTTGTATATTACATATGACATGTTTTATTTAAACAACTTTCAATATGGATTTAATGAGAGGGTCAGCAATCATTATATGTGTCAATATATACTCCAAAATGACATCCTTCTGAACAGTAATGCTCAT
Organism: Combretum micranthum; assembly: GCA_024138025.1. Classification (NCBI taxonomy): domain Eukaryota; kingdom Viridiplantae; phylum Streptophyta; class Magnoliopsida; order Myrtales; family Combretaceae; genus Combretum; species Combretum micranthum. Next base: position 673,580 of record JAMXBD010000197.1, on the reverse strand, counting down.
TATAAAATTATATTCATCATCTATATGTTTAATCTTGCAATGATATTTGGGATCCTTTGTGTGAGCATTTATTGCTTGACCATCACAATTGATCACCACTGGTTTTGACTCTTTAAAAAGAAATCCCATATGTTTCATAAACCGTCTGAGCCAAATTGCTTCTTGTACTACTATTGGCAGTGGTACAAATTCAGCCTCCATTATTAATAAAGCTTTGCAAGTTTGCTTCTTTCTACTCTAAGAGACAACACCATTGTTAAGTAAGAAGACATTACTAGAGATTGATTTTAACTCATATAAATCTCTACCTAAATCAACATCAATATGCCCTATAAGGTTTAGATTATCTCCTTGATAGAATTAAGAAAAATCTATAGTACCTCAGAGATACCTCAATATTCTCTTTACTGCCATCCAATGAGCAAGTCCTATTGTCACGCCCCAAAGTATGCCCTACACGTGACAGTCCGCCACACTCAATATCTAAACTCAAGTAAGACAACCTTAGTCTTCTCATGAGTTTGAACATCGGGTGTAAGGCTCACTCTCAACATACAGAGACCATACTTTGCTTCGTAGTAGCTTAAGGAGACATACATAGCAACAAGAATGTAAATCATGACCGTCTCATAGAGAATTATTCTATTACATGAACTAGGGGGCATACCCCTGATAACAATGCTAAGAATTCACAGGCTCACAAATTTCCTTGTATTATCCTTCAGGCACTAGTTCAGGGAACAGGATTAGAAGTCCATTTCTACTTTTAGGTCCCGGCCTTAACAAAAGCTCCTTAACATCTAAGAGCTATACCCGATGTCCACGGGTCCTCGGAGATAGCCAAAGGTATTCATACTGCAACAGGAAACTATTGGGGTATAAGCTACACTAGCTTAGTGAGTGAAAACTTCCATATCACAATTAAGACAAATCATTCAAGCAAGTGAAATGCATCAAACAAATGGGTTCAACAAACATATGACCATCCGGAAATCATATGTGGATGGACTTGCGCCCTCCATCCCGGGTTAGCAGATTAACGAATCCTGCAGTACGACGCCATTTAAGCTCACGATCAACTGGAGAATATTTTGTTTTGTGGATCACGATTAACCAACAATTCGTTTTATGGATTACGATTAACCAACAATTCGTTTTATGGATCACGATTAACCAACAATGCTAATGCTCCATCTTCATCGTGATATGAAGGGGTTCAATTATATTTGAAATCCAATAATCGGTTAACCAGATTCTTTTAGGTGCCCAAGCAATATTCACAGACAATCAATTCTAACTCATCTCTACATAAGTAATAACTTATCACTGGCTTCGATATCTTTACTTTCAGCTTCACACATCAACAGCAAACAATTATAATACCCAAATAACCCCATCATGCATAATCATTCTCTTTTTATCTTTGCTTAGCAACTAGTGCAACTATTATTATAATCACAAGCAATAATTGAAATCGGAAGAGATACTCACTCGGCCATGGTACGCCGGTCTCTTAATAACGGTAGTCAGGTGATAGGGTATCGTCGTGCTCAGGATCAGCTACCAAATAAGAATAGCCTAATAAGAATCTCATCACTTCACTAATTCAAGCTAGGCATCTAAACTACTCAAAATCGTGATTCTCGCTATTTGCGAAAGTTCCAACTTAAAACGGCCATAACTTGGTCGTTTTAACTTGGAATTTCGCAAATTTTATATCAATTTCTATCTACTTTGAAAGATCTATCTATTTCTAATATTATTTTCAAGTTTTGAAGACATTAAGATCACGGAACAAAAGGATCAGATCTGTTCTGTAACGTTTCCATTTTCGAAAAATTGTTTCACATTTAGTAAAAATGTTTCTAGTTGATGACTCATGTATAGATGGTATATGAATGAATTCCTAGTATGAATGTCATGTAATGAGCTCAATATATGCATGGTCTTGATGATTTTTGATGATGAACTCTTATGAACTCCTAATTATTACAAAACCCCATGATGGTCACTTCTAAAAATCTATTCTTTCCAACTTTGCATTCCCTAGGGTTTTTAGGATTCTATTCTTGGAATTTACTTGTTATAAAAAAAAAATGAGTCCTTAACACCTATACTATCCATGACCTTCATTTATGCATAAAAATCCACATTTTTCACTTGGCAAATATGTTTTTGATCAAGCTTTTCACAAAAATCAGAATTTTGGAAATTTTCTTTTCTTGCATTTTTCCTATGAGAAAACTTGTTTAATGCACCAAAATTTGAAGCTTTATTATATCTATTGTCTAAGGACTTCATTTAACTCATAAAACATTCAATTTAAGCTTGAATACTATGTGTTTGTGTAGGCATTACTCCAAATTACGAATTTAACAAACTAATCACTATCTCAAGATTTTCCATTCTAACTCCACTACTTGTTTTGTACATTACTCATGCCTAAACTCACTTTAACTTATAAAAATTTTTCCTTAAAGATACCTATCACACATACCCTTCATTTTTCATGTAAAATATGAGTTTCAAAGTGGTTTTAGTGGTTTTTAAAATAGGTTCCAAAATCATACGAATTTTCATAAGACATTTCTAGCAAAAATCTTTTCTTTTTCAAGTTTCTTGCCTCATATACATGAAGATCCACCATCTAACACATCTATACACATGCAAGGCTAAGCTTTTATGATCATTGAAAGCTCAAATAACTATATGAACATAAATGTAGATAAAGATATGAATGTCTAAACACTAGATCTACCATATATAGTGCATGAATCATGAGTTTCATGGCATGAACATAACTTTCTATGCTAGATCTCTACTTTACATGCATGAACAAGATGATATTCCAATAAAAACTCTTTTAAACACAAGATCTACTTCTTGTGATGGCTTGATATTCTTGTATTAGTATTTTCATGTCCCTAGCATATGCTCATTGAGATTAAAAGTGGAAAACACACAAGAATGGTCTTGCCATTACAAGATAATGTAGGTATAAAGCTTAGAATCATCACCTAAGAGGAGTTTTGGAGAAGAAATGAAGAAGAATGAACTTGTGTGTGAATGTGTGTGGGTGTGGGAGGGGCTCTACAGCAAGAAGAAGAAGAAGGAGAGAGGATTTCTCTTTTGTAAAAATTTGGAATGAGTAAAAATGAGGAGAGAGAGTAGAAATGAGTTTATATATTAAGTGTTTTGGGGTTTATTTGTATTAGAAAAGAGTAAAATAAAACAAATAGAGGGGGTTTAAGGGGGGGTGTGCGCCGGCCTTAGGAGGGGGTAGAGAGGGAGTGGTTGAAATTGTTTAAATTTGAAATTTGTGTAATAAAATGTAATAAAAGTGATAATTTAATAAGAGACAAAAATTTCTTGGAAAAGAAAATATAATTGAGTAGTTGTAAGGATGTAAGAATAGGGTATGGGTAGTGTGTAGTGTAGGTTGTACTTGTGAATAGTAGACAAGACATCTATTTTACCGATTGTAACGAAAATATGGGAAAAAGGCTATAACTGTAATTTTTATAGCCCGAAAAATTATAAAATTTATATTTTTGAAATCCTTATAAAATTTTGGTTCTAATGAATATTCCGGAATATTTTTCTGAGTTTGTGGTTCCGGGGCATGTTTTTCTGTAATTGAGCTCAGGAAGGCCCGGAATTGAAAAATTTCCGAATTTAAAACTTTCTAAGGTGTAAAATATACTCTAAAACAATAATTCATATTCATTTATTTTATAAAACTTCATTTGTTATGAAACCGAAGGAAAGCCGGATCTAGGGTTTCTAAACTCTTCTCACTAAGCTTGAACCAGACCGATATAGGGTTTCGTTCTCCGGTTTCCGAAGTTTATCCGATCACTAGGAGAACTAGGGTATACATTGTAATAATAAAAATTGGGTAATGAATAATAGTAAATCGTACTGAAAGACTCACTAATTACCGGTAGTAATGAAATACAATTAAATTTGCAAAATCAGGTAATTCTAGCAATTTGAAAATTTATAAAAACTAATATTTTAAAGATCCTTATAGAAATATGAGTCTAACGACATTAATAAAATATTTTTAACATTTCGAATCCCAGGGCGCTCTTTTCGAAGTCGGCACCTGACCGGATTGAATAGGTCGAAAACTCGTTAATCTCATCCTTTAGAGCATCCTAGGCTTAATATGAACCAATTACACCTTTTTTTCTTATTCCGATTCCTTGGTTTAGGAATACGGGATTGCCGGATCTAGGCTACGGAGTTTCTTGGGAGTTTCGGGGACTTAGGTTTCCCAGTTGACTTTCCGGTTTACACCTTTGCCAATATGGAAACTGACATTTTATGCTTTTATGACACATCTGATTGGTGAGATTTATTTTAAGGTCGATTTCTATAAGTATTTATTATCTCTCAACGTTCTCGGAATTCTTTGGATTGAGTTTTATTCCCGAAGGTTAATCACTATTTACTTCTTAATAATTTGTTTTAGGGCCCTATTTTACCCGAGTTTATAAGTTGGAGTTAAATATAAAATTTGTCGTACGTAGAGGTTTTAGATTGGAAGTATATTGAGTTACTATTTTATTTCTGAGGACTCTTATCTTTCTCACGTTTCAGAAATTTCTGGATTTGTTCAGGATTTGGGACTTATCAAAGTTCAGTTTTAATTCGGAGTGATTTTCAGGGTTTTAATTTCAAAGTTCATTTTTAGAATTATTTACTAAATTTTCCAAGGCTTACACCTATATTCAATTGATATCTACTAACAATTCTCACTACATAACATATATTTAGTGTGATACACATAATCACATATACTAAACTGCCAATCACACTCAAACAAAGAAGTCTTTCCATTTCTTTTCTTTCTTATGGGTCTTAGGATACATTTTGAGGCTCAAACTACCACCTTTTCTTATAGGAGTGTTGATGGGTCTATAGTTATGCATATTAAATCATTCGAAAATCTTCCATATGTAAGGCTCTTGTGAAAGAGAAATAAGTTTCTTCAAACGATTCCTGTTGATTCCAACACTTCGTACATAAGCAGCTTCACAAATGTCTTCCATTTCAAAAGTTAAGGACATCATTTTTTTAATGGATATGATCAACTCTAAATCATTTCTAACCAATAAGATATCATGTAATATAGCAATGAGATCACAAACTTACCTTTTGATCTCTTAACATACACGTAATGGTGTTTTTTAATAATTATGAAACTGAATGAAATCATTTCCTTATGAAATCTCAAGTACAATTGTCTAGATGAATCTTTTAGGCCATGTATAATTTTATCGAGCTTCAAATTTTACATTCTTAACTTCTAATTATGAAAACCTCTGGTTGTTCAATATAAATTTCCTTATTTGGTTCTCCATTGAGAAATGTTGTCTTAATATTCATTTGGTGAAATTCTAAAACCATCTTTGCAACTATGACTAAATTAAGAAGGATAGAATTAAACCTCACTACAAGAGAGAAGATTTCCTCACAGTCTATACCAAAGAGGTACTATAGACATAACTTCATTTTTGAAATATTATCATAAGATATTCTAGTTGTGTAAATCGATGTTGATGATATAATCTTTGACTCTACTGATGAAAGGTATTATCAAGACTCATTTGAGTATATCCTTCAGCTACAAGGTGCATCTTATATCTCTAAATCATCACATCTATCTTACGTTTAATTTTAAGGCCCATTTGTTCTCAATATCTTTATGTAATGGCAATAGATCAACTAAATTCCACACATTATTGGATCTCATCAATTCCTTTTCTTTTCCATTGTAATTCTTCAACTTTTTAAGTTAGAATAGAAAGAGCTTCTTACAAGATCCTATGGTCTTTGTCGTCATTTGATGAAATCGTAAAAGCTTTCCCCTCAATCTCAAAATGACAATGGGATAGTCTTACGTTGACTTTTACGTAATTGTTGACCTTATGGAACCAATTTATTAGATGAAGTAATGTCCACTTGCCATAATACTTTAAGAAAAAAGTTGGCTCTACTCTAACAATATTGGTAGGATTATTTGCGTTTATTGGATTGTTAGTTTCGCAAAAACAAATAGTTTTGTCAATTTGACTTTTGCTAGGAAAATCAATTTCTAAAATTATGGCATTCACTAACTTTATTTTCACAAAAATACAGAACCTTTTAAATGTTAAGAAGATCTATAAAGATACCTTTTATTTTCATTTTAGACTTAATTTTCCAAATTCAAGGAGAGTATTATGGACATAAATAGTAGATCATTAGGGTCTTAGTTTACTTAAATTTAGTTTCCTACCAATCCATAATTCATAAGGTTTATAATGAACTATTTTAAAGGGTACTTCGTTAAATATATAGTGGTAGTTAATAAGGCATAAAAAAAAGAAGCACAAATTTGCTTGTTTCATCATGGACTTAACCATTTTCATTAATGTTTTATTCCTTCTTTTAGCAACACCGTTATATTATAGGATTGTGGGAATTGTTAACTGTCTTAAAATTCTTTTTTCATTGCAAAGCTCTTTAAAATGCTCAAATAGATATCCATGCCCCCTATTAGTTCTCAGGGCTTTTACCTTTCTATCTAGCTGATTCTCAACTAAATTTGAAAACATTTTGAAGTAATTTAATACTTCATATTTGTGAAATTTCATATAAACATGACCAAAACTGGTGTAGTCATCTATAAATGTAATGAAATAAGATTATTCATTTCTCACCCTGACATTTATGGGACCACAAATATCTAAACGTATTAATTGTAATGGATAAGTGGATCAGGTTACTTTGCTAAAAGATTTTCTTGTTGATTTTCTAGTTAGATAAAATTCACAATGCATGTCAAATATTTGCATTGACAATATCATATTAAAAAAATGCCATAAGAGAAAAAACAACTATCAAATCTTTCATTACTTAGTTCAACATCTAATACAATAAAATCATTTAACATAAAACTAGACCCATAAAATACAATTCCCAAATAAGCATTAACACTATTATCACTAAAATTAAGACTATACCCTCAACTTAAAAGTGCTAAAATAGATACTAACTTTTGTCAGATCTCTTGCGAAAAAAGGAAATTGTGTAAGAAGAGAGTCTTGCTACCATGCAAGTCTAACCTTCAAGTACCTGTACTTTTAACTTCAACCCTAGTATTATTTCCAACACATATCCATCTCAATCCACTTGGTATTCAACAATACTCTACAAAAGCTCTACGATCTCTAGTTATATGGTTTGTGGCTCATGAGTTTACAATTCACATAAGATGAGATTCAATAAGCAATGTATGATGGGAATATAAATAAAATGTGGAGTAGCAAATCATACCTGTTTCAACTTATTGCGCTCACAAGCAAGGTGTCCTAGTTATCCGCAGTGAAAGCACTTTATTTAAACTTATCTTTGTTGCCACTATGTTTGCCTCTGTTGAAGTCATATTTCTTAGCTTTCTTACTTGCTAATCTACTTCATTTCTATTATTATAATTCTTTTGATTCCTCTTTCTTTTGAAACTAAGGCTTCATTGAAGTGGATTCCGCAACAAACGCATTCCCAGTAGACTTAGCAGCTTCCTAGTACTCATTTTCCAATTCAAAGTGATTTGAAGTATCATATCAAATGTTTTGTTTTTATCGTCATGAGTCAGATTCACCCTCATGTGTTCCCTATTATTTGAAGGAATTGGATTATAGCTTGCACTTGTTGTTTATTAGTTAAAGTATGTCTAGCATATTTCAATTCCATAATTATGTTTGAGATCTCTCTTAGATGTTGCCTCATTACATGGATTTGGCACTTCCTATAAGTGTAAAACTTGATTGTAAGAGTCTATAGTCTTACTATGCTAGCTTTGAACTTCTCCTGAAGAATATCCCTTTTTTTTTTTAACTATGGAATATTACTCAAATTGGCTCATAATGTCATCTTGTGTGCTGCTTAGCAACTTGATGTGAGCAATTTATTCTTTCTTTTTCACACATTCTAAGCCTCGAGATCTCTATTACATTGAGCAAATGATTTATTTTTTTGGCTCAAACATGACATGGTTTGGGACTTCTAGTACGTCTTTTTCCTCGAGGATATATTGAACTTTACGATTTCAAATATCATAATTGTCATTGTTGAGCTTCTTTGTTCAACTCAGTTATGATGTTTTTGGAAGTGGAATCCATCTTTAAATAGTTCTGCAATTTGTTTAGACACATAAAAATAAAATTGGCAAAATACCTCAAGCATGCAAAATAATATATTGAATCAAATGACAATTTTATACAATACACAAAATCGATACTTATGTACTCAATTGTCATCATATTGGATATTACAAATGAAAACCTAAGACAACATTCTTCTAAGAAATTTGTACATCTAGAACTCTCACTTGATCAAATTATTTATAAACAAATAAACATGCTACAATCGCAATCTTCATAATATAAAGATAAAAGAAGAAAAATTAATAAATATTCAAAGCATTTCATATTTATATACTTATTAGCTAGATTGATTCATTCATAATTTTCAAGGGAAAATTGATGCAAACACTTCTTTCATACTTTCTAAAATTATCAACACCACTAAAAAATATTTAGATATACTATCTAACCCACTTCCTATTAAAACTCTTAATTATACTCTCATAAGTATAATTAGGATCTCTAGACTACATTTTGCATTTTGCAATATAAAATGATATATTATAAAGAAATGACAAAAGCAGTACATAAAAAAAAAAAAACTTGAAATTTCATTTTTGCCTCCTTAAAAATCCATTTCTTTTTCAATTAACTTGTTTGTAAGCATAGACAAACACTTAATTATCCTTATGATGAAGGAGTTGAAGTAGCAAACATGGCAATCAACTCAAAAGTACAAATACGAAAGTGAACTAAAATGACCAAAAAGTGTTTATTTAGAATATAATCCATTTTGAGTGCATTTGGCAAGGACGTTTAAAAAACGCAATATGTTAGATTTGGAACTGTGCAAGTTACATGTGAAGGTTTTAAGAATTTAGTCCATGGGATTGTAACACTGGGATGGATTTGCTCTTTGACAATGCTTCACATGATCATTAACAATGCTCTTAGGACAATTCTGATTGCCCTTATTTGCTTATTTAATGGTTGGAGTTTCTCTTCCAAGCAAATTTCATAGTGTCCTTTCCTTATGGAAATAATTACTCTTCAAAAATTTAAAATCATTTAAATATACATTGTAAACTTTACATAATAATGTCAGTTTCGCCTTTAAAAAGGTATAAGTCATGCATATTTCTTGCAAAATATAAAGTCATGCACCACTACAATCATCCTCAAAAACAAAATTAAACATCTAACAAATGCTTGGTTATATATAATATCTCCATATGAAAGTATTTAAGAGTTTCTTTATGCTAAGAAATAACTATATTGCTCCGATACCAATGTCAGTTATAATTATTAAAATATAAATAGATAGATGTATTAAGCTTTGTAAATATGCAACATAAATAATCAATAATATTTGAATCACTAACATGGACAATCAATGCTCCAAGAATATACTTACAATCGGAGTGTAATTACCACTAAAAATACTCACAATCCACAACCTAAATACCTATTGGATCATGTAATTTAAAGGATTTTGTATAACAATTTTTCACTCTATTTTTCTGTAAGAGATAATGAAAGAATGACCAAAGATTAAAATCGTTTGAGGTTCTTATTTATTCATATAGAGATTTAAATTGGGAAGAGTCGCAACTATTTTATATATTGAAAAATTCATGTCATTCCACAATTACAAAAAAAGTATCTCACTTGATACATGTATTAAGATGATTTACGACTTTTCGAAATTATATATGGCGTCCTGTCATGGTAATATTATGTTTTCCACAAATGTTGTTGAAATTGGTGTCTGTTACCTCTCTTCTAATAAAACATATATATATATATATTATATATATAATAGTCTTCCATAAAATCAAAATGGAGTAATTAAAAGTCTGGGTTTCTCTTTTGAAAAAGCATAACTTTTTAACTTCTAACCTTCAAGAAAGACAAATATCTTTAAATTATAGGTTATCATCATTTTTTTTCACAACTTTTATATTCACCTTTCTTTTCTTTTTCTTTTTTTTTTTTTATTTACATGTAATTAACTTGCAATTGTTCTTCAATTAACATTTAGAGAAAATTGTAAATTAATTCCTAGAACTTTTACCCAAGTGCAATTTTATATCCTAAACTTTTAAAGTACACTTTTGGGTACCCTATTCTTTCAACAATTGGCACAGCTAAAGATGCTTAACATTTTTCAATGTGCACAAGTTTGAGAATAAATCCGCACCTAAGTGAAAGTTTGGAGAGTAAATTTGCACATAGATGAAAGTTCGAGTGGGTAACTTGCAAATTTTCCCGATTTGTTTTATGGAATATGTTAATTAACCTTAACTATGACAATTTTTAAAAGTTTAAGAGGGTTTAAAGTGCACTTTAAAATATCAAGGGTGAAACCTCACTTAGGTAAAGGTTGATGAGAGTAATTTGTAATTTCCCCTTACTTTTATACATTTAATTTTTGGGTAAAATACAAACACATAACTAGTGTTTTACTACTTTTTACAATTAGGTGCCTTAAAACAATTTTTTGACAAAGACATTACTCAAGATAATATCTACTACGTTACTATCCAAAAATCGATTAACTATACACGTGTTAGTCACATGTAAAAAGAATTAAAAAATTAAAGATAACATGGCATGGTAAATATCACTCTCTCTCAGTTTCTCTCTCTCTCTCTCTCTCTCTCTCTTCTAAGACTCTTGGTACTTCATAGTTACCTATACCAAACGCAACCACCAAAACCTTCACCATATTACCAACATAGCCACCATAACCTTTACCACACCACCAACATAGCCATTAAAATCAAATACTACCACCAACTCAACCATTAACTTCTCATAGTAAAAACCCAAAAAAAAAAAAAAAAAGAATAACGTCTCATCACCTCAACTCAAAACCAAAGCCCACAACTCAACCCTAAGACAAGTATATCGCACAAATTCAATCTGGGTTCACGTTAAGAATCTCCTCCATAAGGCCTTCTTCTTCATCATCAATAGTGCAGATGGGCGAATCATCGGAGTGGATTGCACTAGCAATTTGAGTATGACAAGGGAGATGATTATGAAGGTGAGAGGTGATGTTGTAAGTTCACTTTAGGTTCTCTACAGAAGGCGTGGTGGTTTGACTAGTTTGGTGTGTGATCTCCGCTTTAAGTTTAGCATTAGAGGAGGTTGATTTGCATGGTTACTATGAAGGTTATTGCGATGGGTATCAGTGTTGGTGAAGATTGTTGTTGCAAGTTTAGGTTCTAACTTAATTTAATGGTAGAGTTTGCTTATGTTGACTTTTAAAAGATTGAAGATGGGAGCTGTCTGTGACTATAATGATGATTGTGAATATGGTTGGGGTTCGGATGTTTAGTGGAGTTTTCTTGATTTTGATTTTAGGAAGGAAAAGAAGAGAGGAAGGAAGCATAGAGAAAGGATGCAAGGAGTCTTAAAGATAGGAGAGAGAAAGGATGCCTAGATTTTGATTTTAGTTTTTTTTTTTTTCTTTTTGCATATCATTGACATCTGTATAGTTAATTGATTTTTGGATGGTAACATAACAGAGCTTATCTCGGGTAATGTATTTGTCAAAAATATTACCCTAAGTCATCTAATTGCAAAAGCAATAAAACACAGGTCATGTATTTGTATTTTATCCTTAATTTTTCTTTTTATAAAATCGCGCTTATATTTTATATGTGCATCACAATATATTGCATGCTAATATTTTATGTAGGGATAATGTCGCAAATGATATTGAACTTTAACAAAATATGTAATTAAAACCTTAATTTTGAAATTTATCAATTTAGTACCTAAAAGAACTTGATTGAGGTATTGTTAGCATGCACAAAAAGTTCTTTTAGGTACTAAATTGATCAATTTCAAAGTTTAGATATCTAATTACATATTTTGTCAAAGTTTAAGTATTATTTGTAACATTAAAAGGACTTTGTTGATAATTACAACCATTACTTTTTCCAAAACTTAATTAATAGTATAAAAGAGTTCTTTTAAGAACTATTAAGGATGCATGATACAATTTCTAAGCAATTAAAAAATAATCTTGGTACCTCTTCATTATGACAAATATATTAATTGAAATATAACTATCGATTTATAAAAAAAATAAAGTTAATACATAAAAAATTATGTAAAAATTTTGTTTTCAACAAAACACAAAAAAAGAAAAAAAGTATTAAACAGAACAATGTAAGTAGAGCGAAAAGAGCAAATCAACACAAACAAGAATTGTTTTGCAAAGTTGCATTGTTCCATAATCCATATTCTTTTCATACCACTGATTGTAAAAAAAAAAAAAAGTAACTAAATCACCTTATAAAATTAATATTATTTACTGATACTTTTTGTGATGAGGGCATAATATGAACAATATAATTATTATCTATAGAGTACTACAGATAAGAATAGCAATTGATGAAGATTTATTTATTTAGTTAAATATAATATCTTGATAAATAAATTCAATGTAGTTAGTTATTATTAAAAAGGAAAAAAATGCCAACTTTGATACCTTAACTTTGACAAAAATTGAATTTGGTACTTGAACTTTAAAATCGTTAATTTAATGCTCGATCAAAGTTTTTTATAGCTATTTTTACTACCTCACTAATATCATTTGCATTATTTTTTTTTTTTTATATGAAAGAAGTAGCCTATTAGTGTTAGACAATATTAGGAATATTTGTAAAAATTTAATCATACGCTGCATTTTTTATGTCTACAAAACAAAGTAAATTGTGTTAAGGAGGTAATAAAAATAGTCATAAAAAGTTTGATTGGGTATTATTAAACTAGTCACTTTAAAATTTAGGTACCAAATCAAATTTTTGAGTAAAAGGTCAAGTATAAAATTTGACATTTACTGGTCCCAAGGAAGGTGATGGCTGTAGTTTTTTTACCGAGCCTCAAAATTAAATGAAAGTAACCTAAAAAGCATAAAGACAATGAGTGTTAAATTTGCTCTTTTTTATACTGCTATTCATGGTTGTACTAGTGTTACTTAGTGATTGAATGGGAATTGTGAAGGGGTTGCAAGTATTTGATAAAATTAATGAGCGCTTTCGAATGTTGTTTTGTTTGTTTATCGGTGTAATTGTAGACATTGATGATGAAAGTTTACTAATAATCAAATTAGTATGAATTTGGTGGAATAGCGATGATCGAAAAGGAGCGGGTGGATAAAGGGTTGGGGAGCTACAAGTTGTTTAATTCTTGATGCTACCATGAGCGATTTCCCAATTGTGTTTGTAAACCCCGAGATTTTTACTAGTATACGATAATAAAATAGAAAATGTTAATTAGATAATGAACTTAGAACCCGAATAAAAATCCTAGAATAGATCTATGAGTTATAATGTACTCATTCCTAGTTTTAAAAACCCAAACAAAAATTTCTTTGATCTTAATAGATATCAAAAACAAGATTTCATATCTTAAGTTGATAACTCAAGCTATAATTAGAAATAGCCCTAAAATTTCAAACTTGATTAAATATAATCTATTAATAGAACTTATTGGTATAAAACAATAATCTAAAGATGAATTACTAGGATTATAAATACGAAGTAGATACTAATATAGATCAATAATTACAAGTCTAGATCTCAAATAAAAATTTCAAAACCCATTGTTATATTTGCTAAGGAATTCTGAATCCATTAAGACTTAAATCCTAATTTGATTTATTGGACTTGAGAGATTTAATCGTGTAAGTTAAAATACTAAAAATAATTAATCGTGTAAACTTTAAACTAAAAATTTGCATATATAAAAGATCTAAAGTTTTGTAGGAACTTAAATAATTTTATTTAGATAAAACTTTTACGTAACTGTTATAAACATATGTTTATAAATTAATATTTGTTAAAATAATTTAGTTAACTATATTAAGCAAATAATTAAAAAAAGAAAAAGAAACTCAATACAAATCTGAATTGTGGTTGCATAATGGGATTCACGGCTACAACTTGGATTCTCAACTACGGCATTTAAGTCTCCAACTTGCACCATTTGAACACCAAATTTCAATATGAAAAAGACCTTTAAACCAATCTAAAAACACCACACGTGATCAACAATAAATGCCAAGAATTTCAGCCAAGAACAAATGGAGTATCGGCTGCGATTTGGCATGAATTTTACCGAGAAATAGCCCCCCTACACACAAGCAAATTCCAGCTTGATTTGAATAAAATTATGGGCTTAGTTTGAGCTGATATTTTTGACCAAATAAGCACTAATAAGAGGCCTCTAAATGGACACTTCCAGCACCAAAAATTAGTTGAAATTTTGATAAATAAATCAATCCAAAAAGTACAAAAAATTGTGGCTTATAATAGAAAAATTTTTGCCTCTGTTTTAGGATGAACTTCAACCCGATTTTTATGCAACTTGAGCTCCAAATTTACACCTCTAAATGACACTAATTAACTAGTAAAAAAATACAATTAATGCCTCTAAAAAACAGTTACAAATTTTGTACAAAATCATCAAAAATCAACCTAAAAAATTGTATGGAATTTCCACTCGAAAATCCTCCAACTGAAAACTTGATTTTATCAAGTCCAAAACATCCCCTCTTGTGTCCTACTCCTAGCCTAACCTTAGTACATATATATAGGCTTAAGTTAGCTATAAAATCAACTCATAACTCTCATAAACTCACTCTAAAAATCTAGCTACAAGTGGAGTTGCGAACAACTCACTTTTCCCTTGATATTCCTTCACTTGGACAACTTAGAAGATCCTTTAGAACAAAGTAGAAACCCCTGTTGTGCTTCGTATATTTTACCTAAGTATCAAACACATTAAAAACACCAATTCCTCCTTCAAACAACATAAAAAACCAAGCCAAATTGCCCCTATTTTGCCATAAAACGAAGCTGAAATCCAAGCTCAACAAGGTCAGAAATCTTGGTTAAAGTTAGTTGACTTATGATATAGCTAGAAACTCACTTTCCAACCTTTGATATAAGTTTGGTTCTTGCCCAGGAAGGGAGTTGGGAATCCTTTTCCACATCAAACCAAGGTAACTTCTAGCCTAACATTAAATTCTTGTTACATTTTTGTAGATATTAGGTTGAAATAAGTAGTATTAGAGAAAGGTTATGTGTTTGGGAGAAGTGGTTATTCCATTGATGAATTAAACTAGATGAATTATTATTATAGTAGAAATGCTTAGATGTTGATGGCTAAGGAGAACATCAACTTGGGAATTTTATAAACTCAAGTTTAGTAAATTCGGATCTAGGAATGAAGTAGCCAAAACCATGCTCAAATTTCAACTAAACTAGCTTAAATTTATGTCTAATGCCCTTAGGACCTTATATGAACATAAATCTTGATAAAACAAGCCTTAAAAGCATGATTAGGAGTTCTACATTACAAGAAAAATAATATGAACAATTCATAAAAGTTACACATATTGATAATTTCACAAGTGGTAAATGGTTTAAGGAAATGGATAAAATGTTAGATAGTGAAATAAGATCCTCTAAACAATACAAATTCTAATTAAAAAGAGCATATAAGGTTGACAGGCAAAGTAAAATAAATAAAAGACTACTACTAACAAGTACATTAAACAATGTAAGACTTGAATATAACTTTAATAGAAAATTTTAATTAAGTTCATCTTAGATATAAGAATGAATAAGTTTAAATTAAAAGAAATTCGAAGAAGCTAAATATTAAATGATAAATACCCTTTTTCTATAGAATCAACACCTTAGGAAACTAATATAAACAATAGAAATTATATCAAATATTAACATATGACACTTAGGTACTCATAGGAATTCAATATTCTATTTATAAGTATTATTGATGAATATTTTCATCTCATTAGGTAATTTTGATACTGTTGAGGACTTTCCGGTCGATTACTACAATTGAATAATATGAGCAGGTGAGTAACTCAGACTTATTACATTGTTTGTGTTTGTAGTTTAGCTACAGTATAATACAAAAAAATAATAATAAACTTATGTGTATATGGGTAATGGGTATTGCTTGCTGTTTGGAATTACTTGGTTGCTAAACAATACTAAATAAAGATGATAATGAATTACTTGTGAATTTGTTGTATGTAAAGCATGTTGATTCTCTGAATGAAGTTTGAGAACTTTTAACCTGACTAAAAATGATTGGAATTATAAATAAAATGAACATGCATCGCATAAATTGCACATACTGCATTAGAATTATGTGATAACCTATTATGTGTTAGAATTTCAGTTCTCTGGTAATATTTGGTTTTTCTAGGCAAGAGGCTATTAGTTCTACACAAGATTACCTTTTTTCTGTCGATTTCATGGGTACTAACTGGTAATAAAGGACGTCGCCCATGGTATTGCTATGAAATGTCCAACACTCAGTAGAGTTTCTAAGGCTTAAAATATGAAATGAGTGCTTAAAACAACATTAACATAAAGATATAACTATTGTGAGGATTGTAGCTTTCTTGTGTACTTAGTTTCTCCTGGGTAGGTGATCCATAGATCGGTTTCCCTTCAACCCCGATGAGAGGGCATAAATCTTCATCCTGTTTGGATTTTAGATTGTCCAAGCTTGTAATTGTCCATGTGCTTTAATGCTGCATTACATATGTTTGATAATAACTTGCTTGTTGTGTGATATGTTCTAGTTATTCACTGAGCTCGTGGTTTATGCTCACACTCGTATAGTCCTTACAGGTTGAATCTTCAACCTTGGTTTGTTGCTTCTAGGAGCTTAGCACCGGTAAGGTTCTAAAGCTGAAAGAATTTTGGGATATGTTATATAGTATTGCCTAGATATAAGTATTAGATGATATTAGAATGTTGTTTCCAATATTTGGGAACTTCAATTATATATCATGGTCTATAATATTTTATTATTCAAATAATAGTTAAAAAGATCTATTTATGGTGATGTATTTTTATTCGTATTCGTCATTCTCATCTAGCAACCGAAAAAATTCTGTTTTGTTAAACTTATGTCATTTTTCAAGGTAAATCTAATAATAACATGTGTATGTGATACTATATGGATCATTAGATTGTATCATAATATATGTGTTACTACTAGGATACTCTTAGGGTGTGACAACTTGCTAAACTATTCTCTTTCATTACTTCACCACGGTAACTTAAAGTTCTTCTTCACTAATCACTCTTAGATGACTGGAGTGTAAGATCTTAAGTGTACTATAGACAACTTTGTTACAATACTGATATTATATATATATATATGTGCACCATGATAATAAAGAGATATATAAATAAAGATTTGAACTTAAGATTTGATGAATATGAATGATTTTGATGATGTTTGTTGTAGCGTGATTCGAGTTAAGCTTAAGATAACATATTACCAGCAAGATGTGAATATTGTTGCTAAAAAAAAAGTTTCATATGAAGAAATTGATGAGGGAATCAAAGGTGTGCATGAAGAATTTTACCTTTAGTGGAAGCATGACTCAAAATTACGTTTTAACCTTGTCACAAAAATAAAATGCATGCATTATGTCTTGTTTTTGCTTAAAGGAAAATAAAAGGTGAGTACATGCTCGTTAGGGGATTCAATCTTAGAACCTCACTTGAACGTCAAGTGCTCCAACTAGAGTCAAGCAAATAAAGCAGGTTATGTGGGCTAACCCATTTTAAACCACCAAAAAAAAAAAAATGTGGGTTTGGCTAAAAATATCAACCCACAATAATGTATAGGCTAATTTGGCGTGCTCCTCAAAATTCGCGAGTTAAAGCAGCTCAACCTGCTATTGGTCATGTTAGCTTGCAAACTCGAATTAAAAATCTATATTTTTTAATTTAAATTTTAGTTAGGTTGTTACTTAAATGATGATTGATGATGAGGTATCTATACTATTGTAGTCAAGGCGTTGTTAAATGCTATGATTTTTCATTTTTTTTATCATCTAACTTATATTTTTAAGTGATCAATCATTTAACTAGAACTAAAACAACCACCTCCAAAAAATTGTGTAAATAAGAAAAAAAATTCAATATGTAAATAAGAACTTTTTTTGTTTTTAATAAAAAATAATATGTACTTTTAGTATGATTATATTATAATATTAAATTTAAAAAAATCTTAATTGGTTGATGGATCAACTTGCTTAACTTACCAACTTATGTGAGGTAAGTACAACAAAAAATTTAGGCCTACATTATAATGTAAGCTAAAGAAATTTAGTCCACATAACTCATGGGTTGAAGTAAGGTAGGATGGGTTGGCCTGTATAACCCGCTTACACAACTGTTGCTCCATGTAACTAACTAATAGTCATCACACTATGTAGAATACATAATATATATATATATATAGTGTGTAAAAACAAGTGTCTACCATCGTTAAAATTACAAAAGTATAGACTAAGTAAGGAATATTACTAAAATACCAATACTATATGACATCTAATAGTTGCAATACAACAAATAGTACATGTATTGCATTTGAGTAATGTGATATAGCAATGTACGTGGCAAAACTTTTGACAATAGTGATATCACATTAAAGGCAATAGGAATTGAGTTTGACTGTGACTCTATCTACTATAATGTGTAGAGAGATTTTTATTTTTCCTATGGATGTCAGTGACTCTTATAGTCACTTTTCTTGTTTTCCCCTAAGCCTTTATTGAAAAACCTTTCTAGCTACTGTAATGTGTAGATAGCTTTCTTTTTGTTTGTTTCTTTTCTTCTTTTTAGTTGTTAATGACTTATAATATCACTTTTCTTGTTTTTCCCTAGGCCTATATTGAAAAAAAAAAAAAAAAACTTTCTCCTTATACTGTGATACACTAATCACAAGCATATCGCACTTTCACATTGCGATAATGCTAAAACTACACAAAGTGGTACTACTACCATGTGATACCCATGTAAGTTAAATATCACATCATAGAAATATCATATAGCATCAGTATTATTATAATTTTTTTATTTAATTTGTACTTGTGTAATTTTTTTCCAAATGAGTTGGTAAAAAAGAAATTATCTCTCTTCACACACACACACATATGAAGTTATCGCTTCTCTATAGCATTTGGACCTAAATATCCTTTTGCTAAAGCTTTTTCCATTAGAGGTATACTTAGAACTTCTTTTAGAAGTTATTGAAGGTTAGGCCCACATTTGTAATATAAATTTATATATAGAGAGAGAGGGAAGCAATTAGATAGTAGGTCCATCCACACCAACACATACACTAATTAAGGGTACAAATGCCAATATGCTTTGCCTCCTAGTCCACACAAGTATTGCATTGATTTACATACCACAATTCCACTCTACTTTCAATCCTAAAGCTATGATAACTGTTGAATCTCTCATAATATTTTGATGATAACAAAAAGTAAAGGTAAACAAGTCTTTTTAACAAATAAATAAAGTATAGCAATCAAAACCAAAACCAAAACCAAAACCAAAATATTTCATGATTGAACTAATCATCAGATTTTTTAGAAATTGTTTCAGAAGGTAGTTCAGAGTCATTTTCAGAAGGAAGATCAGAAACTAAATCTGTTCCAGAACAGAAGATGCACAGAATGTTGCGAATTTATTTATACCTTATCATCTGAAGGCCTGACTCCACGAAATGAATATATTTGGGTAGTATATTCATTTTGTTCCACTAAAGTTGGATAAAATATCCAAGGGGATTTATTTCATCAATTTTATTATAAGTTACGTCTATTTAATTTTCTTGAGGAAGAAGATCGTCAGATTTTTATGTTTCACGTGGTCAGCAAATTCCTAAAGATAAGGGATATATTTTACCAAGTTCATGTTGGTTCAAATTTTCGAAACGAAGATCTTTTAAAGCTTATCTTCAAGGATAAAGGATATCACTATTTTTATGGGATAGTTTGTTGAAGTATTTATCCAAATTGTTATGGATAAACATATCAAGATATATGAGACATTATCAGATGACAGCATCAACGAAATTTGGATAAAGCTAAGAAGATTATTCGGGATTGATCATACACGTAACAGACACTTCAAAGGAGGGAATTTGCCAAGTCAAATATTTTCAATTTGAGAAGAATTCGAATTGTTTTGAACGACTTCTTTGCTAGCCGTTGAGATAAAACAATATATAGAGGAAGCACAACAACAAGGAAGATATGATGAGAAGAACGAATCTTGCTCTAACTCTCTGTTGAAAGAAAAAGTCTTCGAGTGCATTTCTCTCAAAAGTCCTTGCGTTACAAAGTGTTCACAATATTTTTGTTCGAAAGATAGGATATTTATTGTATTTCCTTGATTGAGTATCATTCAATTTTTTTTGAGTGAGGTTGAGTGTTGCAAGTTATCTGTTAGACCAATTGTGTGTTATAGGATAACCGTGAGAATTGGGACAGAGTGTATTGTAGCCAAGAGGATTGGCAAGACAAGCTTGTAACTTTTGATTTTGGATATAGTGGAACAAACCGGTGTGGAATACCGGGTCCCCAACGTGGAGTTGGAAGAGAGGACTGACGCTCGAGGCGGAACCTCTATAAATCGATTTGCATTTTTCTCTACCCTACTCTTTTTATTTTCGTGCAATTTATATTGAAGTATTTGATAAACTGTCACGTTTCAGAACCTGTTTCAGAGAGTACTTCAGAGAGTTGTCTGTATTCCGCATAAAATTAAATTTGATCTGTTTTGAATTAAAATAGATATACAAGTGTGATTATCAGCTGTGATTAGTTTCTAAACAGCAAGTTTAATTAATTCTAAGTTTAATAAAGTAATCAAAAGGAAGTGAATTGAAAATTTCGAAAAGAATTTATTTTTGTGAAAAAGCAATTCACCCCCCCTCTTGCTTACATTATTGGGACCAACAATTGGTATCAGAGCTTGCCTCAATTATTATTGAGTGATCCAAGTATCATGGCTGAAACAAATATTGCAGTGAATAGAGCACCTTATTTTAATGGTTCTAATTATCCTTATTGGAAAATGCGCATGGAGACTTACATCAAGGCTAATGATTTTGACTCATGGCAGGTGATTTCAGTTGGAGACTATCAAGTGAACGTGACTGCTGAAGCACAATTAACTCAAGATCAGAAGAGAGCAATAGAGAAGAACAACAAGGCTAAGAACCTTCTTCTAACTACTATCTCACCATCTGAATTCTATTTAATTTCATCTTGCATTACTGCTAAGCAAGTATGGGATACACTTAGTGAGACCTATGAAGGAACGAGAACAATTAAAGATACTAAAATCAATGCTCTCTTGCAAAGATATGAATTGTTCAAATTCAAACCTGAAGAGAAAATTAAAGATGCTTTTGATAGATTTGTTTCTATAACTAACGAGCTAGCTTCTCTTGGAAAGAAGATAGAGGAAGCTGATCTTGTCAGGAAAATACTAAGGATCTTACCTATAGCTTGGGATGCAAAGAAAACGGCCATTGAAGAAGCAAATGATCTCAGCGCTTTAACCTTAAGTCAACTCAAGGAGAAACTGATGGCGTATCAATCTCACATAGATGCTACTGAAGAAGCAGAAGGAAGCAAGAAAGCCATTGCTTTTAAAGCAAAGGAAGTTCATGCGGATGCATCAGATTCAGAGACCAGTAGCAATGATAGTGATGACATCAACTTGTTGGCTAAAAGAATTGGCAAAATTCTGAGAAGAAAGCAAGGTAAGAAATTTACTAAAAAATTCGAAACTAAGAGATATGATGCAGGTAAATTCTTCAAGGACAAAGACAAGAAAAAGGAGATGAAAGAAGAGAAGAAACAAGAAATTATTTGTTATGAATGCAAGAAGCCTGGTCACATTAAATACGAGTGTCCATCACTGATTAAGAAAATTGAGAAGTTCAAAAAGAGAAACAAAGCCTTGATGGCGACGTGGAGTGACCTTGACGAATCAGAGACAGATTCAGAGGATAACTCAGAGGATGAAAAGGATGATTCAAACATATGCTTAATGGCACAATCTGAGGTAAATTCAGAACTTGATTATGTTTCTGATGAGGATGTAATGATTGAAATGCAAAACTTATTGAAATCATTGAAAAAGGCACATGTTAAAATAAATAAACTTGATTCTGAAGTTAAATCTCTCAAAAATGAAAAGGAAGTTGTTATTCAAACAAATAGGTTACTTATGGATGAAAACGACATATTGAAACATGATAATGAAAAATTACATGTGAAAGTGAATAAATTCATGAGAGAGAATAGTATACTAAAAGAAGAGACTAAAGAACTTAACAGAAGAATAGGAGACTTATCTCAATCACTAAAGAATACGTTCAGTAAGTTCAATGAGAGTGACAAAAAGTTAAATATGTTGATTTCCTCTCAAAGAACTGATAAAATAAAATATGGCTTAGGATTTGAACAAGGTAGCAGTAGTAAGAATGTTCAAAAAACTGTATTTGTTAAAGGAAAAGAATCCTTATTTAAGGAAACATCTACAGTTAACAACACTGTAACAAAGAAAAAATCTGACAGTCCAGTCAGAGGGTATTTCAGAGGGTATATCAGAAGGTACCCAGATCAGAACAGAAACTTTACAAGAAGAGGGCAAGTGAAGGAACAGGTAAGAGGATATTCTAGAAAATATCCACATCAGTTCCAGAACAGGAACAATAGATATGGGAATAGTTATTCTTATGCTTGTTATTTTTGTAATAAAATTGGCCATATTGAGAAGTTTTGTTTCTACAAGAAAAACAAGCTCATGAAACAACAAGTTGATAACTTTGAAAAGAAGAGCTTGAATTTCAAAGGACCCAAACTTGTTTGGGTTCCTAAGAAGGTTTAACCCTTTGTTGATACATGTAGGAACAAGAAGCAAAGCTTAAAGGAAAATGGTATCTCGACAGTGGGTGTTCGGGACATATGACTGGAGATGCTTCTTTGTTCACAAGTATTAATTGGAAAGAAAGAGGATATGTTAAGTTTGGTGACAATAGTAAAGGTAAAATAGTGGCAACAGGTACTATTGGTCTATCTCCTCATACAATTGAAAATGTTTCTCTTGTTGTTGGATTAAAACATAATTTATTAAGTATAAGTCAATTATGTGACAAGGGTTACAAAATGATTTTCGAACATGATAAATGTTATGCTTATGACAAGAATGGAACAAAACTATTTGAAGGATATAGAAACAAGAATGTTTATTTAGTCAAACCTTCAAATGTAACTTTCGAAAAATGTTTCTTTGCTATGTCTGAAAATATAAAAATATGGCATAGAAGACTTGGTCATGTTAATTTCAATCAACTCGAAAAACTATCCAAGAAGAAAATTATTTTTGGCTTACCAAGAATAAATATAAAACAAGACATTAAATGTGAAACATGTATGAAAAATAAAATGGTTTCGTCACCTCATAAAAGCAAGAATGTAATCTCTACTAAAAGACCATTGGAATTGTTGCATTTAGATTTATTTGGTCCAACAAGAACTTTAAGTCTTGGTGGATGTCGTTTTGGTCTTGTAATTGTTGATGATTATTCTAGATATACATGGGTGTTTTTCTTAAAACAGAAGAGTAACACATTTGAAGTATTTGAAAGATTTGCTAAGCAAATTCAAAATGAAAAAGGAATGTCCATAATAAGTTTAAGAACCGATCATGGAAGAGAGTTTGACAATGCTTTATTCATAAATTTTTGCGATGAAAATGGTATAGCTCATAATTTTTCCGCTCCTTATACTCCTCAACAAAACGGGGTTGTAGAAAGGAAGAATAGAACTCTTCAAGAAATGACAAGAACTTTGTTAAATGAAAACAAAGTAGCTGAGTTTTTATGGGCAGAGGCTGTATCAACAGCATGTTACATAATAAATAGAGTGTATCTAAGACCATTAACTTCAAAAACATCATATGAGTTGTTTAAAGGAAGAAAACCTACTGTATCTTATTTTCATGCTTTTGGATCTAAGTGTTATGTGTTGAAAAACAATCTAAATATGGGAAAATTTGATGAAAGATCCGAAGAATGTTTATTTGTAGGATATTCCTTGAACAGTAGAGCTTATCGTGTTTTTAACTTAAAAACAAGAATAATCGAAGAAACTATAAATGTAAAATTTATTGAGAAAATTGAGGATGATGATTTTGATGATGAAGAGAGTGAAGAATTAGTTAAAAAGGAGGATATTAGTTCTCAAGCAAAAGATGAGCAGAATTCTGAAACATCAGAAGAAGTTGCTCCTCAAAATGATACAGAAACTGAGTCAGAAGAAAACTCAGAAACTCCTTCAGAAGCTATTTCAGAAGGTATTTCAGAAAGTAGCAGAAACTGGAGGTATGTATCTGCACATCCATCTGAGCAAATTATTGGTGATTTAAATACAGGAGTAAGAACTAGAAGTAGTTTACAAGAATTTGAAAGTCATTTTGCTTTAATATCAGAAATTGAACCTAGTAATATTGATGAAGCATTAAATGATAATAATTGGATTGAAGCAATGCAAGAAGAACTCAATCAATTCCAAAGAAATCAAGTATGGAATTTAGTACCGTGTCCTAAGGATAAATCAATAATAGGCACCAAATGGGTATTTAAAAACAAACTTG
The DNA here is from genome assembly GCA_024138025.1 of Combretum micranthum. Taxonomy (NCBI): domain Eukaryota; kingdom Viridiplantae; phylum Streptophyta; class Magnoliopsida; order Myrtales; family Combretaceae; genus Combretum; species Combretum micranthum. The sequence goes on along the minus strand of JAMXBD010000197.1, from coordinate 648,907 downwards.
ATGAAAATGGAAAAATAGTCAGAAACAAAGCTAGACTTGTAGCTAAAGGATATTCACAAGAAGAAGGAATAGATTATGATGAAACATATGCACCTGTAGCTAGGCTTGAAGCAATTAGATTATTACTTGCTTTTGCATGTTACAAAGATTTTAAATTATTCCAAATGGATGTTAAAAGTGCTTTTTTAAATGGTTATATTAAAGAGGAAGTTTATGTACATCAACCACCTGGATTTGAAGATCCATCAAAAGAAGATTATGTATTTAAGCTAAGAAAAGCGTTATATGGTCTTAAACAAGCTCCTAGAGCTTGGTATGAAAGATTAAGTGAATTTTTGATCTCAAATGGTTTTTCAAGAGGAAAAGTGGATACAACTTTGTTCTTAAAACATTTTGAACAAGATATTCTGATTGTTCAAATTTATGTTGATGATATCATTTTTGGATCAACTAATGAGAAATATTGCAAAGAATTCTCTAGTATGATGCAGGCTGAATTTGAGATGTCCATGATGGGAGAGCTAAATTTCTTTCTTGGTTTGCAAATTAAGCAAACAAAAGATGGAATTTTTATCCATCAAGAGAAATATACAAAACAAATAGTGAAGAAGTTTGGTTTTGAGAATTGTAAAGGAGCTGCAACTCCAATGAGCACAACTACAAGGTTAGATCTTGATTCTAAAGGGAAAAAGGTAAATGAAAAGTTATATAGAAGCTTAATTGGTTCTTTATTATATCTTACAGCTTCTAGACCTGATATATTGTTTGCTGTATGCTTATGTGCTAGATTTCAAAGTGCACCTACTGAATTACATTTAAAAACAGTTAAAAGAATCTTTAAGTACATTTCTTGTACATCTAAGATAGGCATTTGGTTTCCAAAGAATAAAAATTTTGAATTACTAGGATATTCAGATGCAGATTATGCAGGATGTAAAGTAGATAGAAAAAGTACTTCAGGTACATGTCAATTTTTAGGAGATAAATTAATATCTTGGTCTTCAAAGAAACAAAATTCTGTAGCTCTTTCAACAGCTGAGGCAGAATATATTTCAATTGGAAATTGCTGTGCTCAAATCTTATGGATAAAACAACAATTGAATGATTATGGAATTAATTGCAAAAATGTACCAATAAAATGTGATAATACTAGTGCAATTAATTTAACCAAAAATCCAGTTCAACATTCAAGAACAAAACATATTGAAATAAGACATCATTTCATAAGGGATCATGTAAATATTGGCAATATTAGTATTAATTTTGTCCCTACAGAAAGACAATTAGCTGACATTTTTACAAAACCCCTTGAAAAATCTCGATTTGAATTTATTCGTAATGAAATAGGAATATGTAATCCTTTGTAATTTCTGATATTTATTTTGCATTAATTGCTCGATCAGAAATTTCATTAGATTCATTTTCTTATACTCAAGTAGTCTCAATTTACGAGATTCTTTATGTTGGAAACATAAATTCGTGTTAAGAGGATTACACGATTAAAGAGGATGAATAAAAGATATTTTGTTTTCTGTTGGAAATCTAAACAGAATTAATAACTGATCTTGTGCATCGTGCAATTTTTAACCATCGATTTTTTTCTCTCCTTCCATTTCAAAATTTATCTTTTCTCTCAATCTGCAAAATCCTCTCGTGTGTTGTTCAAACCCTCACGTTTTTCCTTCAACATATGGCTCCAAGAAAATCTTCACGAATTCAATCCAAGGGTTTCAAATCTAAACCATCTAAAACCCCCGTTGAAATCTCTGTGGATTCTGACTCTCAACACAGTTCGAAATCATCTAAGGGTGTTCATGTTGAAACAACACCAAAGGCAACCGCGATAAGGTCTAAAGCATCTCAAGATCCTTCTTTGGCAAAGGATACTGAAAAAGAAGTGACTGAGGAAAAGAGTTCATCTGAGGAACTCGCTTCTGAATCCACTAAGGAAAAGGAAGTTGATAACGAAAGTGGTTCAGAATCGGATGCTGAATCAGAAGCTGATTCAGACGCAAAATCAGAGAGTGCGAAAGCAAGCTCTGAATCTACCTCACCCTCTCCGTCTTTTCAGAAAAAGAAAGCTGACCCTAAGAAGGTATCAAAAAGGGGAAATAAACAGAAGGAGGAAACCCTAAAACCTGTCAGGTTGGTTAAATCCAAAATCCACCCTTGTTCTTTTATCGATTTCCAATTCTTTGAAAAGAAAGGATTTTATGCTGTTTTTGGCTAGACAGAATAGGAGCTAAAGGGTTGTGTGATTTACGCATTGATATAATTGGAGAATTAGTTGAAGAATTTTACAAGAATCTGAAATTTGAAAATGAGACTTGTTGATCTCGAAAGTTGGAGGAAAAAGGATCGTGGTCAATAGAAAGATGCTGATTGATTGTTTAGGTCTGTTAGATCATGGGGATGATCACGAGCTGATAACCTTAGGTAGAAATGAATCTATGCAACTCTTGAATGATGGCATTGGAAAGTTTCATGCCAAAGATATTTTCATTTCTGAATTCGAGTTGTTGATAAGGTTGCTGCACAAGATTGTTATCGAGTGCATATTACCAAAGAAAGGAAGTCCTACTTCCATTTCTAAAGAGGAAGCAATCATTGTTCTGGGGATGAAGTTGCAAAAACAACTAGACTTGCCTAGGATTATCTTACGGCACATGTGGAGAAATAAAAAGCACATGATTTATGGAAACATAATCATGAAAATTTTGCAAAAACATCATGTGAAGATGCCTAAGCATGTTCGTAGTCCTCAAATAATGAAGAAGATTGGTGATAAAGTGATTAAGCACATGAGTATTTCGATAAAGGAGAAATTTTGGTACAGCATTGATGGAGCTTTCTATGTTCATCCGAAGAATCGCAAGAGAGAATTGACTCTCAAAAGAATCTTGGACGAAATAGAAAAAGAGGATCCACATGGTGTTGAAAAATCAAAGAAGAGGAAATCTGATAAGGATGCCAAAGGAAAAGGGAAGGCTCCTGTTGCAGCAAAGAAGAGAAAAAGGGATTATGAGTTGGGGACTGGGAAGAAGTTTGAGATCAAAGAAGGGCAGACTGTTGAATCAGATTCTGATTCAGAGACTGAATCAGAGGGTATTCCCTTGAAGCCACCAGGAGAGACGTCCCAACCTATCTCTCTCCAACAGATTGACAATCTCATTTCTTCTCGAATGGAAGCATTCTTGAAGAAATTTGATTTGTCCTCTGTTCAAAAATCTCCTTTAGTCCTCCCCGCTCCTCAAGTGGAAACCACTCCATCTGAGCCAATTTCTGATCCTGTCTTTCCTACAACAACACCTGGTTCATCATCTCCACCTGCGGCTGACATTCCTAAAGATCCAACATCTCCATCAGCTGCTGGAATCCCTCATTGCTGATCCTGACTCCATTCCACCTACAGAGGATGTAGAGCAACCAGCAGAACATGTTCCTGAACCAACTCCACCAGTTGCTGATCCAATGGAACAAGTTCCTGCTACTGCTGAGGAAACCCCTGTTGCAGCTAAAGACATTCCTGTTGACCCTACTCCTGAACAACAAGCTGCGGTTTCTCTCCTATCCATCCCTCAACAATCCCCTGCTGAACAACAAACTGATGTTCACATCTCCAACTCCAACTCCTGCTAAATTCTCTGGCAGGAAGAAATCTCTGGCAAGGAAGAAACATCTAGAAAGAAATAGAGTCTTTATTTTTTTAACAGACAATTTCTCTTAGCGAATTTTCTATATTTTGTTTTCGGTTTGTAATGAAAATATTTTCTCTTTTGGATATTTTTGTGATATTTTCTGTTATGCTGAAATCTCTATATTTCCTTGACTTGAATGAATTTTATATGCATAAATTCAGGGGGAGTTACTTTTTTATTCTGATAACAAAAAGGGGGAGAAGATATATGATGAAAAACAAATCTTAAGATATCAATATAGTTTGTGCAATATGCTTATGATAATTGATCCGTATGTATGAGTTTGGTTAAATCTGATATGTTTTGATATATGATATTAATGAGTTTTGGTTAAATCTGATATGTTTTTGATATATCATATTAATGAGTTTTGGTTAAATCTGATATGTTTTTGATATATGATTTTATATTTGTTTTTAATCATAAGGTTTTGTTATCTTCAAAAAGGGGGAGAATGTTGGAATCTCTCATAATATTTTGATGATAACAAAAAGGAGTAAAGAATCTCTCATAATATTTTGATGATAACAAAAAGGAGTAAAAGTTTTTTTAACAAATAAATAAAGTATAGCAATAAAACCAAAACCAAAACCAAAACCAAAATATTTCATGATTGAACTAATCATCAGATTTTTTAGAAATTGTTTCAGAAGGTAGTTCAGAGTCATTTTCAGAAGGAAGATCAGAAACTAAATCTGTTCCAGAACAGAAAATGCACAGAATGTTGCGAATTTATTTATACCTTATCATCTGAAGGCCTGACTCCACGAAATGAATATATTTGGGTAGTATATTCATTTTGTTCCACTAAAGTTGGATAAAATATCCAAGGGGATTTATTTCATCAATTTTATTATAAGTTACGTCTATTTAATTTTCTTGAGGAAGAAGATCGTCAGACTTTTATGTTTCACGTGGTAGCAAATTCCTAAAGATAAGGGATATATTTTACCAAGTTCATGTTGGTTCAAATTTTCGAAACGAAGATCTTTTAAAGCTTATCTTCAAGGATAAAGGATATCACTATTTTTATGGGATAGTTTGTTGAAGTATTTATCCAAATTGTTATGGATAAACATATCAAGATATATGAGACATTATCAGATGACAGCATCAACGAAATTTGACAAGGCTAAGAAGATTATTCGGGATTGATCATACACGTAACAGACACTTCAAAGGAGGGAATTTGCCAAGTCAAATATTTTCAATTTGAGAAGAATTCGAATTGTTTTGAACGACTTCTTTGCTAGCCGTTGAGATAAAACAATATATAGAGGAAGCACAACAACAAGGAAGATATGATGAGAAGAACGAATCTTGCTCTAACTCTCTGTTGAAAGAAAAAGTCTTTGAGTGCATTTCTCAAAAGTCCTTGCGTTACAAAGTGTTCACAATATTTGTTCGAAAGATAGGATATTTATTGTATTTCCTTGATTGAGTATCATTCAATTTTTTGAGTGAGGTTGAGTGTTGCAAGTTATCTGTTAGACCAATTGTGTTATAGGATAACCGTGAGAATTGGGACAGAGTGTATTGTAGCCAAGAGGATTGGCAAGACAAGCTTGTAACTTTTGATTTTGGATATAGTGGAACAAACCGGTGTGGAATACCGGGTCCCCAACGTGAGTTGGAAGAGAGGACTGACGCTCGAGGCGGAACCTCTATAAATCGATTTGCATTTTTCTCTACCCTACTCTTTTTATTTTCGTGCAATTTATATTGAAGTATTTGATAAACTGTCACGTTTCAGAACCTGTTTCAGAGAGTACTTCAGAGAGTTGTCTGTATTCCGCATAAAATTAAATTTGATCTGTTTTGAATTAAAATAGATATACAAGTGTGATTATCAGCTGTATTAGTTTCTAAACAGCAAGTTTAATTAATTCTAAGTTTAATAAAGTAATCAAAAGGAAGTGAATTGAAAATTTCGAAAAGAATTTATTTTGTGAAAAAGCAATTCAACCCCCCCCCCCCCCCCCCCCCCCCCCCCCCCCCCTCTTGCTTACATTATTGGGACCAACAATAACATAGATCTATAAAATCACACTAACTTTTCCCGATTAGTCAACATATAATTTTTTAGACAGGAAACTCCTATTGGTTGAGGATGATAATAGAATTCCTTGCAAAGTTGAAAGCTTTCCTTAAGCGCAATTTTTTTTTTTTCCCTTTACAACTCTATTATAGTATATGTTGATTGTTGTCTACTATTTTCAAACTTAATCTTTACATGGTCTTCATAATCAACATTCAAATGATGTATTTTGGTAATATTTGTTGTCTTCTATCTACTATGGCACAAATATTCTTCATATATATAATATCTAATAGAGTTAATACTATAATTAGTACCTAAACTTTGGTAAAATATGCAATTAGGTACCTAAATTTTAAAATTGATCAATTTAGTACTTGAACTTTGAAATTGATCAATTTAGTACTTGACTTTGAAATTGATCAATTTAATACCTGAAAAAACTTGACAGAGATACAATTACTGTTTACAAAAAGTTATTTCAGGTATTAAATTGATCAATATCAAAGCTTAGATACTCAATTACATACTTTGTCAAAATTTATGTACTATTTGTGACATTAACCTACCTAATATGATGCACATAGTTTTTAACATTACATAATCTTCATATTTTTATGTAATATTTTGGTTTTTAACAGCTGATTGTATAGGTCTCCTAGTAAAATACTCTATATTCCACTTAATATATAATAATCAATCATATGAGATTAATATAAAAATAAACACAACTTTTTTGTATGGACTTACTATGGAAAGTAGATATCACTTTATAAAAGAATACATATGCTTAGTGGCATGTTATATAATAATCATATAAATGGCAATAAAAAGGTATAAACGTTTAGGGATAATTTCATTTAAAATAGCAACGTTTGAAGTGATAAAAAAGAGAAACCAATAATAAAGGCAAATTAATTTAAGGTATTAACTTTTCGAGTTGTTAAAAAGAGGAATCAACGTATTGCAAAGTGACTCAAATAAGGTATTCATAATTGAACATTGAGTAAAAATAAGGAAAATTAATTGAAAACTAATTCAAATGTTGATATCTCCAAGGAACTTTATAAAATGTTGATACATTATTTGATTCACTTTGCAAATTTTAATTTTTTTTTTAATCTCTCAAAACATTGATATCTTAAATGAAATTATCTTTAAACGTTGATATTTTCTAATATAGTTATCTAATAAGTCATTGATTTTTAATAACTGATTGATAAGTCTTTTAGTGAAATATCCCAAGTTTGACTTATTAAATAATAACAATCATGTAAGGTTAAAATGAAATCAAACGTGTAATAACATTATGATCGGACCTTATTGTGAAAAATAAATAAAGTTATTCTTGACTTTAGGGTCATTAGTAATCACTTATTAGGTATTATCTATTTTCTATGATAATTTGGACTATAAAGGTTTTTTTTTTTTTTTCATTTTAATCTTACATGATTGGTCATTGTTTATCAGATGGAACTTGGGATATTTTACTAGAAGACTTGTTTGATTAGATTTTAAAAATCAAAGTCTTATGTAGTGTTTGATTGCAAGAACTTGATATGATAAAGTGAACTAAACAATACAATATAATGAGTACTAGACAAAACAATTATCTTGTACCATAATCGGTATACATGGTAGTTGACGATACTGGATAGATTTTTATTAAGAAATTTTATTTTTTATCCAATTTCAATATTTTTATACCATCAAATATAGATGATATGAATTTTAAGTTTTGTCAAATCTCATGAAGAGAGTTTTATCCAGTATTAAATACATTTTATAAACTAAATATGATACAATGATCATTGTCTAGTCAGTTACTATAAAAAATTATCCAATCAAACACTACCTAGTACCTATAACACTATCCCCACATAGTAGCCTGTGATGATACTCAGAAGATACACCTTTTCCTATTCGGCCAACCGGCCGGAGATTTGATTTGGTGGTTATGCACAAAGAGGGTCCCTTTCCTTCTCGTACATATCTCGATTAGGTTGATAAGTGATGCATATGATGCTTGTCTAGGAATCCACGTACATATCTTGACTATATTTTGCTGAACTAACTTAATACGTACGTAGATTGAATTTAATAATTTGGGTTGGCCAAAGACAAATATTAATTATTCGGAGCATAGATTTTGATGCATTATGTGATGGCCGGTCGACTAATAAGGGAAATCCTGTATGTAGTAAATTATGGTTTCTTCATGCTCTCCAAATCTTGGTTGGCTAAAGCATGTGGAGCACTAAATCTCAGCATCAGATTCGCATTGGATGAAATAAATATAGTTGATATGATGACAATGTTGTCTATGCTAATAATATTCAAATTAAGGCAAATAAAAAAAAAAAAAACATTAAAACTACGTGGAAGTATGCGCAGTTTCATTTAAGTTCGCTTTTCTTTACATGCATTGTGTAGACACATTCACCTTGCACTAATAAAAGTGAAAGATCTAATTTTGATGAAACACTTAGGCCCCTTACTTCACATGATGAAATTAGGGAGAGTTGAATTGTAATTCAACAAAAATGTTATAAACGTATAATAAGTATATTACTCCTATTGTGATGTTTATTGAAATTGGAAAAAAAAAAAATTATGTTACAATAATAATAATAAATATCCAATAAGAAATCATCATAGAAACAAATCATCTATCACATTTATGACGGTATATGAATTTGATGTGGAGTTTCAAGCTAGGGATATGTTTATCAAAAGATGATGAAATAAACTTTGAATAACAATTAAAGAGATAGAGATATTTATCGATATTCATTATTTTATGTAATAATAATTTATATAAAATTCTATTCAGTGTTTAAAATACAACTAAACACTATAGTATATAACAACTTCACAAGGAATCAGAATGAGTCATTTACTCTAAGTGAACATGCAATTAAAATTTTAAATCTACAAAGTTAGCCATTACACTTTAATAATCACAGTTTTTAATAAAATTCTTTCTTAACGATTTTTGTTAGTTTTTCTTTCATGAATGTTGTATTATATATAATTACTCTCTTTTGCTATTTTTTCAGGAACCCATAGTGCGGAGCCGTTGCCTTCCATTATCTATATAATCCAGTAATTTTATCATTTATTTTTTCTAGCAATATATATAATTTCATATATTTAGTAAATTTAATTATTGATCACATGTATCTTTAGATAATTACTCATTTAATATTGTGAAAGTACAAATTTAGTCTTTAATGTTTACTTACCATTTTATTTGAGTAAACTTTTATCCTTCTAATTGAATCATCAATGCTTGTAACCTCCATCAACTCTATTAAATTTTTGTCCATCATTGGTATGTGTTTAGCTTTTGATTGGTTCACCAATAATCAAAAAATGACAATGGATATATTTTTTACATTGTACAATGGTTTGTATACTTAAGTTTAATAATTTAATCACATAATTTAGTAAATATAATAAAGAAACACAAAAATTGAGTTCATAAAAAACAAAAACGGTTGAAAAACCTCCGAGATTAAAGATTTAGAAAATCTTAGGAGGAAGGAAGATTGAGAATTGCAACAAGGTAATGTAGTTTTATATAACTTTGATGTTGTGACTATTGATTTTGTTATCATTAGGAAATATGTGTGACATAGTGTCGGGATGATTAATGTCAACCTAGAAGGGTTGAAAACATGTTATAGGTTAAGAACGAAGGAAAATTTTACAAACGTGACAAAATTTGGAAGTGCACAACCAATGCATGAGCCTTGCATTAGTTCGTGTACCCTTGTGTAACTCAAATGCAATAACTCTAAAAGTGCAAGACTAATAAGTATATTTTACTCTACTCTATTCATAGGAATTTGGGCTTAAATTGATGTCTTTTTATTAAATTCTTATGAATCTAGTGCTTTTAATGTTTAATTGTTATTTTTCAGCTCTAAGAATCAAAAGAAGAAGAATTGAAGTTTTTGAAATCTAGTTTAGAGCAAACAACAGCAATACTTGAAGACAAAAGCAGTCGAGCCCTGCAAAAGCACTAGTAGAGGCATAAATTTTAAGGCAAAATAAGGCAAAGTGGTCTGTCGCGCCCTACATCAAGCTCTCGACATCACCCTCGATGTATGTTTAGAGGTGATGGAGCTCGGGACTTTGAAGAACAAATTCTGCCATGTTGCACTGTTGAGTCCTAAACTTGACCCACGACGAAGGAAGAATAAGGACAACTTTTGCCTAGAAGTGTAACTTGAGTCGAGCCTAAATGTCGAGCCCTTAATGCACTCAATTTACCCCTCGATGGAAAGATGAGCAAAAACTCATGCGTTTTTTTATAGAATACTCAAGCTAAGGTTGAGCCCTAAATTCAATGCAATACTTGAACACTTGACCTACCCGAGACAAGCGAATGTGTGAAGCAAGCGATGCAAATGCGTACGTAGATAGAAAAAATGCATTCCATTATAAAAGAATCGGCCACGTCAATAATAAAATCGTCATGATTTTGTACCCAAAGCCTATAAATAAGCATGCTGAGGCATGTGATATGTAGTGTAGCATATGTAACAAATTTTCCTAACTTAGAATAGAGAGAGAGAATTCTAAGGCGACAAAACACATTTTTTCTTACTTTAGAAAGTCTCAAAGTTTTCTAGGTAAAATCATTTTAATCCATTATTTGTAATTTTTGTGAGACTCCAACCGTAATTGAAATGTTCTTTGATTTGGTTTTATTTCTTCAAATATCATCCTTAATGTTTAAACCCATCGAGAAATAATCTCTACAGCTTAGGGTTTGTGAATCAAAATCCTAGTTCACGTGAATTCAAATGCACCTTCAAGTAAATTGACTGGGTATTTGTTATTAATAGCTTGAATTTATTTTCATGGGTCTAATTGCATGGTACAGCTGTTAGACCCATGTTTGATTTCAACTAAATAGGTTGCGGAGTTATTCTTTTGAATAGATCTGTGGCTACTAATGGAGTTGGTCATAATAGCCTTGAAAGTGGGGTTATGAGACTTTGTCTCTTGTTTTTAAAATTTATTGAGTTGGTTTTAAAATAAAGGATTCTCGTTCTTTATGTGGATCTAGACCGTTGATAGCCTGAGAAGAGATTTGAACGGTTTGGTCTAGGTCTAGAGTTACTGACCTTAAGCAAGGCTTTAACTTACCTCAATAAATTTGACAGTATAAAATCCAGCAACAACTCTCTCAGAGTTTGGATTTGAAATCACATGATAAGAAATTGATGAAGTAAACCTCAGGCTATTGTCTTGCATTTTTAAAACCATCCTTAATTTTGCCCTGAAAATGTTTGTGAATATTCATTAACTTACTTTAGCTTCTATTTTCAATATGTTCTTCTGAATTTCTTTAGCTAGATAATGGATGAAATAGGGGTAAGTTAGTTGTCACTGTTCCCTTGGGATCCGACCTAATATTTTCTATACTACTTCTGTAGGTGTACTTGCCTATTATTGGTAATTGCTATCGAAAGTTGAACAGAACCTATTAGCTTTATAAATTTTCGAAAACTTTGATTTCACGTTCTTTAAAAAGGTTTTTATTCATCATAATTCACCAAACAAAGACCATTGTATGAGCTCATGCATTTGATCGTGTACCTCTCTATGACCCAATAATCGATGATTCTAGAAGTATATGACTGATACACAAGCTCATGCATTGGCCCGTGTACCAATCTATGGATTGAAACTATATCCTTAGAAGTGCATGGCCAATGCATGAGCCTGTGCAAGTGCGTAGCTTGTGTACTCTTCAATTTCTCACATGACTCATTTATGACCTACATAACCTCCTACATGGTCATACACTAACCCGTGTACAATATAACCTCTCTAAAATCACCTTTTTCCTTCTCCAACACAATTGAAACCTATTTAACCCTTCCTCTAAGATTTAACTCATATTCTAAGATCCTAAGACCTAGATACTAGTGGGGTAAAGGCAAGAACGTAAGAGTGTAGATCATAGGAGAGTTCGAAGTATAAATTTCTATATCTCAATTGTTATATAATTTAGGTTAAAGGACTCTGATATTTAAGATGGGTCAACTCTAGGTATGTGTACTTTTTTGTTGATTATGTTTGCATAACATAGAATCAAGAATTGATTAAATAAATATCTGACTATAAGATTTTCTGTGTTGCTTGTGTATATTTGTTTGTTATAGGTGTAAGACTACAAACGAGCGAGCCGAGCCAAGCCAAGCTTTTAAAAGCTCTTGCTTGGCTCATTTAAAATTTAGCGTACTCAAGTTTAACCCAAGTTCCTTATTGAGCCTGAAATTGAGGCTCGAGTCAGCTTGTTTAGTTAAACGAGCCTAAGTTTAAGCTCGAGTTTAGCCTATTTATGAAACAAGTTCAAGCTAAGTTGAGCTTTTTATCAAGGCTGACGAGTTTTTTATTGAGCTTAATGAACTTTATCGATCCTAAAATTTAAGTTCGAGCTCATTTCATTTAAATAACTTATTTTCTATTTTTTAAACCTAAAATATGATATATAAGTATTACTATAATATATATACATAATTATTAAATAGAAAATAGTTTTTATTGTTTTATTATGTAGTTATAAATAATATATAATGCAAAAAAAAAAATTCACAAATATGTTAACGAGCTCACTTGAGAGCTTGTTCACGAGTCTAAATAAATTTGTTCACGAGTCGGCCTATGAGCCTAAATCAAATCTTGAGTTCAACTCGTTTAGATAAACAAACTTTACTTTGGACTTAGGCTTGGGCTTGGCTCATTTACTAATCAAGCTGGAGTCAAGCTGTGCTCGAGTAGCTCACGAATAGCTTGGCTTATTTACAGTCCTAAATAGGTGTAGAGTATTTGAGTTGTGTGTTGCGGCAACCCAATGATCCAAGTGTGGCATTTTCCCAAGTAAACTACATCTAGAAAGAATATGGGTAGATCTAGGTGGTTCCAATACTGTAGATATTTAGGAATACCTAATATCCAATATATAAGTATGTGTATATGTATATATTTTTGTGTGATGGGATATTGAGTCGTCCATTTGATGCATGCTTGCCTTAAAAGTTAAAGATAATGAATTGAATGTTTGTTGCATTAAATTTATGTGTATGTATGTGATTGAGTGACTATCTATTCACATGGATGTGTTTATGGTGTATCGCACTAGACTCCAATTCAATCCTTTATCTTTTTCAAGTATTTTTCCTAGGTTTTTGTTTACAAGTATAGCATTGGTAACCAACTTGTGGAATATGGAAGCTAGAGCAATATTAGAGTTGGTGAATTATATAAAGAATAGTGATTTAGTTAACTATTAATATGAGACATAGAGACCAGAGAGCTCAATTGTTATTCTTCACCTTATCTTATTGTTTAAGTTTGACCTCTTAGGATTGATTAGATATGTACCAGAATACATGTTTTGTTAGTATACCTACTAAGTCATTAGTGTTGTTGATACTTTCCTTACTTGTGGAGTTGTTATGGCTTTGGCATTATATATAATGTGACTAATGTGTAGGTCTGAAGTCATATATTGACTCGGAGATAATTAGCAATTTTTTACCTTCATGTCTTCATATTAATATGGAAACGTAACTAATTATAAATGTCCCTGAATTTAAGGTATTGCATATAGACTTCTAGTGATGTTATGTTTTACCTAATACTCCCTCTTCAGAGTATTCCACTGGTGGGCATAGACTTTGATATTAGTTTGTTAGTATATTTACTGGACTCTATGAACTATATAGCAAGTGTTAATGTGTATTATATTGTTGTTACTCTTAAGCCGAGGAGAGTGATATGTCTAAAAATGTTTATATGTGAAGTATCCATAAAAGTGTGATGCGAAGTTTATATCATTTATTAAGGTTTATAGTAAGTTTAGATTCTTAACGTATCTGTAATTAACTGTAGATACTGTACATAATTATAAGTTTAGAATGTTGCCTACATCATTCTTAGACAAACACCAGACCGGCCATTAATAATATTAATAATCTACCACAACCATCTATTTCCTCTCATATGCCTTTTGTCTTATCATTGCTCTCGATTTTGTGCATTATGGTAGATTATCAGCTCTTTTGGTAATCCCCTTTCCTTTGTGAACTTGTTCCTATACATACTTTTATATGTGAATCCTTGAACCTTCTGCTTTCTATTCGCGTAATTCAACTTTACATAATTTCACCAAAGAATCCATTCCATTAATGTCAATTCATTTATCAAAAAGTGACATGCCCCACCACTTTCGACTAAAAAACTTTTGATTAATTTATCATAATGTCCACAATTCATTCAATTACAATAAGATAATCATATGTAAAAATAAAAAATTAAAGTCAAAAGCGAAATGATTAGAATCATTTTCATTGTTTATACCCCTTGTCGGCTCACCCCACAGTGAAATAAAAAAAAGCAAAAAGATAAGTAAAAATTATGTGTTTTATTTAAACGTTTTTTTTTTAAAGTAAAATATAATGACAATAGAAAAGGATTATTTTTGTCCATTTTAAAATGTTGAAAAACTCAAACAGATTAAACAAAATTTTGAAAACTCAAAGCGAAAGGCGATCAAGTATAGATACACGCACATGTGGATTTCATATTCATGCCCTTTTTTTTTATATTACAAAAATTCAATGAAGATTATATGGGATATTTTATATGGTGAGTACATGTCCCGCAAATAATAAAAAGAAAAAAAAATCATGTCATTATGAAATCATAAACTATAAAATCAAATTGATCAATTTTTAAGTTTAAATACTAAATTAAACAGTATCAATATTTAATTATCTAATTACATATTTTATCAAAATTTAGATATCATTTATGACATTATTCTATATTTATATCTCCCGATTGAAACACTCTTATGAATTCCAATTCATGATTAATACCTTATACCACCAACGTCGCATCAAAGAATAATAACTATATGTATGGTACCATGGTATTTGGCTAAATCTCATCACATCATATAAAGAGAGAGAGAGAGAGAGAACCGGAAGAATAGCAATAGGATATATGAAAAGGAGTGTTTTCTTTCCAAATTTTTTTTTAGGGACCAATAGAATTGTTGACTAGTTCCGGCCAGAAAGGGGACAATGAAAAGAAATGTCATGCTATCATTCTCAGCGTGGGAAATTATTACCCGGCAATACTCGTGGTTATGATATGGGATTTTATTAAATAGTTCGGTGGAAGTTAGGCTGAGGCTGAGCTAACTCTTTTTGTGGTTCATGACACAAATCATATAGACACCCACCTAAAATAAAGTACCCTTTAATGCTTTTACGAAATACTCCAAAACCCCATCTCTCTGTCTCACTGTTTTCTTTTCTTTTCTTTATAGTTTATACAAACGACCAAGATTAGTATTGCTATTGCATATTCTTTTTTTTTTTTTTTTTTTTTGGCCAAACGCTATTGGATATTCTTAAAATCATTACGAATCCTTAACACGTTTTCGTTTTAGTTCTTGTTCTTTGAGTGTTACTTATACCTGTGTACGTGTGCATTCCAACTCTCAAATATTTATACAATTTTGATTTCGTTCTCTAGATCTTTTTCATTTTTGTGAAATCGGCTGAAACCTATTATTGGCTAGATGAAGATTTTTCTCATATTTTTTATGCGGGCAAAAATATATTACGTGTTGTTAAAAGTTATAGGGTAATATCACGAATTGTATTTGAAATGTAACAAAATATGTAATTTGGTATTAAAACATTGTAATTGATCAACTTAGTTATCAAATTTTAAAATTGATTAGTTTAGTACCTAAAAAAATTTTCATGCATGCCAACAACACTTCCGTGATATTAGTTAACGTATGCAAAAAGTTTTTTGGGATATTAAATTGATCGATTTCAAAATTTAAATATCTAATTGCATATTTATGACGTTTATCCTTATATAATTATGAATACTACTGACAATAACTTAGTATGCTTTTTCCTTCTTTTTTTTTTAAATTAAATCTAGAATGGGCTAATGCAAATTAATTGCTACAGGATAGAAATATAAATTACATATATATACATATAATTTTAATAAAATTATAAACCAACCCGGAACTTCGACGATCAATAGGCTTGCATTATTAATACTAACTAACAGATGTAATTAAATCTCCAAAAGATTTACAATTTATTTTATTTTAAAATGAAATTGAAATAAATTGAAATTAATATCTTCCAGCCTTCCACATAATATCTGAATGTTAAAATTTTGGGTATATATTGAATGCTCATTGTTGATAAAATGGTATGCCGAATTATGAGGTTAATTTGAAGTCTCTCTTTGCATATTGAAGCATGAAAATCAGTGGCAAATTTTTCTTTAGATATATATATTCAACACATTCCAAATAAATTCTAGGAGAATCAATTGACCCTTTTTTTTTCCTTTTATGGTTCAATGATAAAATCATGGGAAAGCCACATGAAAGCGGTCTTTAAATCGTTAAATCCGTTAGGTAAGCTACTACTAAACACTAATCCATTAGTTAAGAGCAAGTGCAACTTTTTAGCAACTTACCTAGCTTTGCCAGTTGTCGTCGTAGCTCACCAAACGAATTTAAACTCTCATTTGAATCGGTCTTTTTATCTCCCAAGCAGTGCCGTGCTGCTTTTCTTTTTTTTTTTTCGTTGGACCTTGTAGATGGCATTTTGGACCGATAAAATCGAAGATATCTCTTTTGATTGTAAATGCATATTCAGAAAGGACTACAAATTGCAGCAATTAGTGTGTTATTATGCCTAGTTTTCCACATGGCCAAGAGTTTCGGCATTTGTGTGAAGTCATTTCTCATTTGGTACCTGGTATTTTCTTTTTTACTTTTCCTTTTTTTAACAAAAAAAAAATTATACATATGATTTGTCAATTATGTGTTTTAGAGTACAATTTATAAAGAGAGAATGGTGATATTTATACGAATGGTCCATACCTTCTATGAAATAGTCGAAACTATTCTTTATTGACAACAAAAGAAAGCTATTAAAATAAAAATATTAAAACTTATTAAGACTATCGATTAATTTTGCTCACAGAGCAAAACAGTTTGAAGCTATCTCATTAAATGTTATGAACCTTTGTTTTTATAGAACTTTTTATGTTATAATGGAAGGAGTTGCAACTTTTTATCATAATTTTAAATTGTTTCATTGCGCTCTCTCTCTTTCTCTCACACACACACACACGCATGCACACACAAACACACATTATGGAATGGAAGGTTCCCCTCTCCCGAGATGCTCGAGCGACACTCGACCATCTCTCACATTTTCATTTACCTAGGTCTATTATGGGCCCAGTTCTCATACAGAGGGTCATCTTAGTATTGTCACAATCCTCTATGTGTTTAGGAGATTTAACTATTCCAACTAATTTCAACCTACCTTGACCTCATCAAGAGAGTAGCATCAACTTCTAACTAGTTTGCTCATGGGAGGTCAAACCCACTCCCTCAATAAACCACCTTGCTTATGCTACTTGTAACGTTCCATGCCCAGGTTAAATACTCCCTCCTAGCCTTTAGCACTTAGACCTTGATGCACACAGTTACCTCTCCTCTCAAATCTTCTTCCTTCATTTTCTTCACCATTCTAAAACCATTAATCCATAACGATTGATATCAATATATATAAATATAAATTTTCTCTTTCAACAAAATGCTCATACTTGCCTTATATCATTTCCATCATCATCGATCCATTGTGATCCACCATCACAATTTTATTTTTACGAATCTACCAAATTAGAAGATATTATAACAATCAAAATATTGATTTGTCGACAGGTCTTTTGAATGAGTGGTTTATTTTTTGAATATGTTCCTTTTTTTTCATTGACGTCCCCTTATGTATGTTGCCCATATTACGCCATTTGTTGTACTCATCAATTTGGAGTGTTTTGTTTGTACAGGAGAAATTTGTTATCCCCTATATGGGATAATTTGACATTTGAAGGGATGTGTCAATTTATTTGACTAGTCTTTCATACCCCATAACCATTCGTCTATGAGCTTTTGTATTGATTTATTCAATGGATGTATCCTTATTATATGAAATTTATCATTGTTGGCAAAAAAACAAAAAGAAGAGTGTTTGGGGTTATTTGAACTCTGGCATGGCCGCTCTAAAAAAGTAATAGCAAGAGTATATAAGTGTAGATGGTCATATTAGAGAGTGAAGAAGCCTATTTATATGAGTTGAGATGGCAATTGATTAGGAAAGTTGGTCATTATAATATGTTGGCATAGCTTAATATATTTAGAAAGTATGTCCTAATATATTAAGATAGCAATCTCCCCATTATGGTGATATCTGAGATCCTTGTATGGTGAATTAAAGATAGTGGACATTGTCATTGATAACTCAACAAATGCGATCTAGCTAATCAAGTTAGAGATTTTTTCATGGTGCTTTAGAGAATTAGGTATAGAAACCTTAGACCCAAACAATCATTGATGGAATACGAACCATAGGATCTTCTTGAAATAAGCAAACATGAACTCGACTCTAATTGAACCCATCAATTGAAACCAAAGTTATCAAATTGTATCAATCGGAACCTCACCCCAAGCAAACCTATTGATTGGAACCACGGTTATTAAGAACAAAACTTGACCCTAATTAAACCTATTAATTAGAACCAGAGTTATCAAGATATAGTTCTTATCACAAGAATCAAAAGAAAGCTCTTACAATTAGAGGAATTCTCTCAAGAGAAGATATTCATCATCAGTTATGTTCATAGTTTACATCCAATAGGTGTATGAGCTTAAACATGGAAACTTAAAAGGCATAAAGGAAAAAAAACTATCAGCCAAAAGAAAGCTGGTGGCCTACAAATAGTAAGTCGGTGGCCTATATCAACTAAGCTGGCGACATTGAAGGAGGCTTAAAAAAAAATGATTCTATGGGTGTTCAAGGCCGGTTATAGGCAAGTGGCCTCAATCGTCTATTCTAACGGCATAAATATGAAAGCTGGCGGCTTTGAAGCCTATGTATAAGATGCCATCTAAGCTTTTATCTGCTCGTTTGTTATATGATCATCATGTTAACTTCGAAATGTTTTGATCCCTACGATGACATTCTCTAATTCCCATTCTAAGTTGTTGTCGATAAAAAAAGGTCGATTTGACTTTGTAAAGTCATTCTAGGGCCCCAAGATAGGTCGGACCGAGCCTAAAGAGCTTGATTCAATATAGGTCAGTATGAACCCAGAGGGTTATGCCTAAAATAACTTGTCAATAATATCGATTCATAATTAAAGATTCAAATCAATTATAAATTGATCTAAATTAAATATAATAGATGAGAATCAAAACTTACAGATCATGACTGAAATGATCTAGACACCAACCATGATTAATTAAATTCAAATAAATAAACCAAAAAACAATTAGGAAAATTTAATAGGAGGGCAAACAAAATAAAATAAGTTGGGATAAAATAGAATTTAAAGATGGATAATTAATGGAAATTAGGTCAGAAAATTTGCAAAAGAAAAGCCAAGGTGAATGGATGGCTGTGATCGTGCCAAGTGGCACTATAGAGAGAAACCCTAGAGACCGTAGACCCTAACCCTATATAAATTCCTTATTTTTCTGCTATTGCATTTTTAGGAGGCCTACAATAACCCTAAGGTGAGAAACCTAAACCCTAGCCTTATTTAGATTTTTAATCAAGTACGATTAAGAGATTATTAGCACTAATTTGTTGGGATTACCCATTTTATGACAGGAAATGTGGATGATGAAAATGAATTAAGAATAAGAGGAGCTAAAGAAACTCAAGAAAATTCGTAACAAGGTAAGTGCGTTGATTTCTATTGTCAAAACACAATGTCAAGGTGTTTTAGATGTGGATTCTAACCCAAGGATATTGGTAGGAAGTGGAGGAAGCAAGAAAATCAAGTTTAGAAGAGTTTTAAGCTTGGAGAAACTTATTACAGCTACAACAACAAGGTAAGATTCAAAAATTGACTTTTGTTATCATTAATATGTGATATTGAGGAGATAAGGCTGTCTAGAAATGTTAAAGGAGAAAATAAACATGAATCCAGTTGGATTCTTGCTAAAGACTGATTTTGAAAAAGAATGAGTGTTGTTATACCTCTAAAACTATGGACAATATTATGGAATGAGTAGAAAATAATACCATGGATGTTAGAGTAAGTTAAGTAAAGGATTTCACAAGAAATGTTTGGAAATTTTAATGAAACCATGATAATCTTGGTAGCTACTGTTAATATAAATGATTTAAACTTTGATCTTGAACTTATCATGCTTTAGCATATGGAACATAAATATAGTTGAGTTTAGGCATAAACATGAACATCTAATACTTTAGATCACCATAAAATTCATTTAAAAACTTGTTTTGATGAAAACACAAAGTTTAAACACAAAAACATCAAACCCAAAAGAGCACGATGGAAGCACAATACAGTGTTTCCCATTGTGCTTCTATTTGGCCTCTAAAATACGAAGAAAAGTGAAATATAAGACAACACGATAAGAACATAACATCATGTTTCCCACCATGTTCCTCTAGGTCCAAAAACGCAAAGGAGAAACACAAAACCCAAAAAAGCATGACAGAAACACAAGGATGTGTTTCCCACCGTGCTTCTCGCTATGTTCGAAGGAAAAGCATAACAGGAAGATACACGAGGAGATGGATGACACCGTGCTTCTTTCTATTGCTCGAAATGTGTTGAGGCATTGAGAAACACGATGGCATGCATTCAACTATGTACCCATCGTGCTTCTCTTTGAATTCTTATTTCTCCTTCGTCCCTTGTCCAAATTGAACAACACTTGTTCTAATTTCTTCCTTAGTCATAATTTAACCTTCTAGCATGACTTTATGAGAGAATGACTAAATCTATACGACTTAGATATAACCAAACAAGATAAATGGATTAAAGATGGTAATTTACAAGATAATTTTAATTTCAATTATGAATAGTTATTGGACTTTGACTTGGGAACAGATGATAAGCTTGGGCTAATGAACAAGTACGCAGTAATTGCGTGTTACTTGCTAGGTTAGTTTTAGTAACTACACTAAAACTTAAACTCGGTTTAATTGAGTGTTGGTTGCTATTTAGCCGCTTGCTCCAGGAGTGGCATCCCCGACTAAGTTGCAAGACTGATCGCAACTTCGAGATGATGCAGTAGTTTAGGCACTTAAGCCCCACGGATGAGTGGTTGGGCTCGGTAGGTAGTTGACGGGGAATTTTTCAAGATCGGACAGCTAACTAGGAGCAGGTACGATGTTGCAATGAGTTATACAATGTAATGGGACCCGGTATAAAAAGTTACAATAGACCATGCTCGTTGGTGGCAACCCGTGAGGAGATAACCCAAATGAGAATATTTTCTTTATTTTTTTCGGAAAGTTTTAAGGACTTATCAAACCACCCTCTTCAATGCGTAATCCGTTGAGGGAACTCTATCCCTTTTGTTTAGCGGGAGTTATGAGTACTCTTGTGCGTGTTAGTATTTCTGGTATGCTGGAAATACTTGGTTGTTGAATTGAAACTAATTTAACTTAAATTGTGCTTATTGCATTGGCCTAAACGTATATGACATGCGGGTATGTGCTTGATTACTATTGTACTGGGTTTTGCCACTCACTTTATAATATTTCAAGTACTTATGAGGACTCGTATGTGGACCTCCACTATGACTTTATGGGATATGAGAACGATGAATATGGAAGGTGATTCTGACGTGTTGGAATTTAGAAAGGTACTTGAAAGACTAATTAAATGTTTGTTGTTTCATGTTTAAGGATGATTGTAAGTCCTTAACTTTATTATTACCTTTAAGCGAAGTGCCAAACTTGTTTTCAGGTTGAGTCTAGCTCCCCACATATGATTTTTATCTTAAAATGTTTGAACCTTAAAATTTTCGTTCTACTCTTTCTTAAAGGACTTTTATGCACGTTGATATAATGGTTTCTAAAATTGTTTGTAAATTCTCTTTTGCCTTGATATGGTTTTACTAATGTGTATAAACATGATTTTATAGCTAAAGTATGATTAGAAACTCACATAGATATCGGACGCCTTGCACACATCACTTGGAAGCGATGTATGTGGCGAAACACCATCTCCCTTAAGCAGCCTAAGGGTAGCGTCGTTTTAATGACTCTTAAGAAAGGTAATGTTCTTTTCAAAATTGTAAAAACTATGTAATGTGTTACATCTCCAATTTTCTTTGTTTTTAGCACAACTTATTTCCTTACTTCCCTCAAACTATTTTGAGCAAAATTATGAAATCCTCTAATTTCCCTTCAACTAATTTCTTTAACTGTTTCTTTTCCCGTAATAGTCCTCTATTTTTTAAATCATCCTATGTTTCATAATGCTCTTTTATCACTATTTTTTTTTCTCACAATCCACATGAGTCATAAAAGCCTTATTAGATAATTTATTTTGTCAATTTTCCGAATACAAAAAAGATACATAAAAGGTGAATCCAAAATTTTATTATTGGAGGCTACAAAACAATTGATTGGCATCTTATAAATATTTTAAGGCTTTACTTAATCTAAAAAATATTGGGAGTGTGCTAAATTTTATTTTCGAATAGAAATTCACATCACCGGTTTTTCTCCAATATAAAGATTGGTACAATTGGACACCATTTCAAAAATTACCCAAAATTAAAATTTTTAACTCAAAAACAAATTTTGTTTTTTCCTGAAAAATTTAGTCAATAGGAAAAAATGAAAGTTTTTTTTTTTTTTCAATCAATGAATGGTTAGACCGTAAAGTGCAATCAAAATTAACGTATAAATATAGAAATTTAACAATACATATATATATATATATATATATAGATATAACACTCTTTAACTTCCCCACTTTTTTTTTTTTTTAATTTCTCTAAGCCATTCCAATTACAAAAAACACCTCTTTACAATTAAGAACATACGCTAAATAATCATACTGGAAAAAATATGCTAAATAAATAGATAAATAGATTGAGCTCAAATATTAAATTATCAAAAAATTAAAAATAAGATTACTAATAGTACCTTTTTTTTCCATTTTAGTTAGTATCCCCATTCATATCTCATATGATGCCATATAAAAAGGATTCTAGCAAAATAACACTTTCATAGGAAAAGAGAAAAAATATTTTAATAAATAATTACGAAAGTGCCGTCTAGAAAAAAAAATAATCCCAACTTTAGGCAATTCATTTGCCAGTAGTAAAACTTATTTCTTGAAAAGATAATATTAGTTGAAGTGTATTGACTTCATCTCTTCAAGAGAGGAATTCATCGACATCCTATGCCTACAGAACTTTTTCTTCATTCAGTCATTCCTCTTCTCCCCCATATATGCAAACCCTAATTCTCAATCAATTTTACCCTAATTAAATTTCATACAGTTTTGGCCCCAATTTCATGACAAGTTCAACAAATCAAGGTTTGCCCCCAATTCAATTTCACAAGGAGTTCAACCCCAATTCAACTTTAGATCTTTTTCTACTCTCAACTTCAACAACTATCATGACTTTATTAGTCCTTTCGAAGTTGCAAACTACCATTTCATAGTTAATGAAAAATTTAGCAATGGGTTTCTTTGGTGTGTTAAAAGTCGAACTTATCCGATTTCTCAAATTCATTTATCTAGTGTTGATTGTTGCAAATGTACTATGCTCGTCTCTTCAAGAGACTAGTTTATCCAAAAGTATTAAACACGTTTCTTGGAGAGATAAGCTCTTTGCAAATGCATTATGCTCGCCTCTTTAAGAGACAAGTTCTACCACTTGCAAACTAAAGAGTTTGAGCTATATAAAGTCAGGATTAATTTTTTTTATATGGCATTTTCATAACTATTTTTTTAAATATTATTTTTTTCCTCTTCTCACACTTTTACACTCTAAATTATCACGTCATGTGTCACGCCCCGAACTAGGTTTAAGGCATGTCAGTCGCCACGTATAACACTTACACGTTATACGTTAAAGCTAACATAATCTACGGTTTATCATGATTGTTGCTAAACAAATTTTAGAATGAAATAATTGAATTAGTTTGTAGAAACAAGCGAAAACTTGCAGTAGAAAATATAAAACTTTTGCAAAAGACTTTCAAATAGACTATTTCCATAAGTAGACCAACATTTATAAATAAGTGTCATACCATCAGGTATTTCAAAATACACAGTATCCAGTATCTTAAAATACAACCATAGGCTCATAGATATGCCCTCATCAAATCATAAGTTCGAAAAGATTATCAATAACTTTTGCTAATAGCATAAACAACTCAACGTTTCTAGGCACTAAACTCGTTAACAAGCTCTTTTAGAGTCGTCCCATACCCATAATTACAAGAATCCAGATCATCACCTAAAAAAGAAAGGAATGAGTCAAAGCTCAGTACAACAGTATCACAAGCACACATGAGATGGGTACACATGCCTGTTCTATATGTAATGCAGCAACCAATTGTTTATATCTTTAAATTAGAGCGTAGCAAACAACAGTGAAGCACTCACACTCCGGCAACATGCTGGGAACCTAGGGTTCCTAAGTAACAGCAACTGCTTAGGAGATTGATATAGGCAGCCCGAGTACCTATATCCCCTATAGGATCATCTAGTAAATAGCCTCATCTTTATCCATATTAGTCCATTGTGATTAAACAGAGTAACAGAGACCATATATTAAACCGCTTAATACAATTTCTCTCCATTATGAATAAATGTTACCCCGATACTGTCTCCCCTATCAGCTACCTGTCGAGCCACTGATAACCATCATTTGTCCAATGTCAATGATGGGGGTAGCCTAAGCACCTAACTACGATGCTGGCATCGCTTAGTAAGGTTGTTGACCCTCGAACCGAGTTAAACGACCATGCACAAGTAGCAAGCAATCATTAAAGCCATCTTTAAGGATTAATTCATTTAGGATGCCTACCCTAGCAAGCAACACACAAGTTACTTCGTACCTGGTACAAAATCCATGCTCTGAACAATTAGAAGATAGACCAGAAGATAAAGTAGAATGTAGACCCTTAACAAATATCTACTTCAAAGATTAATTCATATAAGCATTTGGATCAATTGTCAACTTATATCGAACTCATATTAACTACTTAGTTTTTCAGCAAATATACATTTGAAATAACATACTCCTCTTATTATTCATAGTCTATCATATTATAATTATCATTAAGTCATTCACCAGTTATTTTGATCATATAATAATTTATTAGTTAGATTAACAGCTAAGTATAAATTGTTGGTTTCTAAAGAATTTACAAAGCTTATATTAGTTAATAAATCTATATTAGCTTAATTTAGCCAAGTTAAATAGAATTAATCATTCAAATTCATTCTATATTCAACTTAGTATACTAAACCCATTTTTCGGTAATTAGGTTCTTAAAATAGTAATTTTAATTACATATCCTATAATCAATCTAATAAAATTTTTATTAAGTAAAATAAGTCATTTAAAATATAATTATTCTATTTGTATCATTTATAATATATTTTTACATCTAAATATGTTAAGGAATTTAAACTAGTTTCCTATTATATTTATATTATGTTAAAATACCACATTTATTCTTATTTTATTAAATAAATTCCTATAATCGAGATAATTAATTATTTATCTTAAAATTCATATTTTAATATGTAAACACGTTATTTATATTTATTTTATATTTATTTGATTAGAATCAATTTGCCTTAAATTCCAATATTCTCATTTCCTATAGAGGACCAGTTTGCACCTTAACTTTAATAAATTGGTTTACTATCTTAAACACGAGTTCTTAAGCTAAAATTTTTATGTAAACTTCCTAACACATATATTTATATGTTTATAGGTTCATTTTTTCCTAAATAAGCAATTGATTAGGGTTTTAATTTTGTTAACACAAAACTGTCCAGAACAGGGCATAGGCAGCGACGATCAATCGATCGATTTGATCAAATTTTACCATCAACCCGACCGGTTTTTTTCCCGATTCTTTGCTCCAAATTAAAGTAGACATATTAAGCTTTTGAATTGTTGTAATTTTACCCAAAACTAAAAAGAAAAAGTCACCGGTTCATCCCAATACAATTATGCCATCGTTGTTGATCGAAATACTGTTTTGCCCTGTTTTGCTATTTTTTAATTTAATTTTTAAAAATAGTAAATATATTTCAAAAATTACAAAAATTTACAGTTTTTATATAGATATGTTAAACTATTACTTTTGTAAATTTCATTCAAAAATAAATTCATTTAATATTTTATTTAAATTTGATAATCCAAGCTATCCGGATTGATATATATTCATATAAATTGATTTTCTAGCATATTTAAATCATCTAAAACATTTTTATTCTATTTTTTATTATCTCGTATATATTTATATTTATATTTTACAACTAAAAGTATAAACCAAGACTCAAATCATCATTATCTATACTAATTTCCTATTTTCATGCATATCAACATAACATACATATATATATATATATATATATTTCAACAAAATTTATGTTTGATATATATTCATATAATTATTTGATAATTTCATTTCAATAAAACATATCAATTCAACACATATATCCATACATACATACATATATATATATATATACTTGCAATAATTTACTTGAATTTTTAACACACATGCCTATTCACACGCACACACACATATATCGGTTTTCATGGTTATATATATACTTATATTAATCAATACTTAAATATGAGTTTATTTTTAGAAATTTACATGAATTTTAAATATCATTAACATAATCAAACAAACTAATTATAATTACTTACTTGAATTAGCAAATAATGCCTAGAAATCTTTATTTCTACTACTTCAAGAGATTGTTGACCCTTATAATGCTAACCCTCAATTTAATCCTTGATTTTTATCTTTGAATTCCACCTAAGAATCAATTGAGATAAATATTAGATTCCTAAGAAGAAATTGAGTAATTGGATGATGGAAATAGGATAGATTTTCTTACCCATTGAAAACTTATCTTAAAGAAGAGTTGTTGTAGGATTCTTGTAGGTTTTTTTGGTGTGTTCTAGGGATGTTTTTTAGAGGATTTTGGGAAGATGTGGGCTGCCTAAGATAGAAGGAGAAATTAGGGTTTTTTCTAATGGTATATTTATGTTGTTTTGTGGTTTGTAATTTCCATTAGGGTTAAGAGCTCTTTTTATGCATTAGAATTCTCTAGAGTTGGGAGATATTTTCTTGTGTTCATATTGTAGATATTTAAGAGGCATTTTGGTCTTTTCCTAGATGTAGAAACTTCAAGAATTGGCTAAGGTTAATTTAGTCTTTTCACTTATTAGATTTCTCTAAAGTTTAGGTTTTATATAATGCGTGTGAGGGTGTATGGAATGAGCATGGTCTCATGGGCTTTATGGGATTTGATGCGCGGGCTTTTGGGCTTTGGTTTATGGGCCTGAATATTGAATAATTAGATTTGATCTTATGTTAATGGGCTTAGGGTTTTAGATGAAGAATTAGGCTTTTAGGTTATGGGCTTTTGGGAATTAGAAATGAATTTTAAGAAGTAAGAAGGAGAATTAACTAATTGGTATTAGAAATCAATTCTAGGAAATCTAATTTAAGGAAAATAAATATCTTACTTGAATTTAGGGTCTTAGGGGCTTAGGAATTGGTGTTTGAAAACAAATATTTAGTCTTAAATTTCTAGGATTTAAAGAGTTGGAAATTAGGCTAAAATGTCCAAATTGGATATTTAGAGTTTTAGGTTATTAAACTTGATTAACAAATTTCAATTGATAATTGGAAAAGATTGATTAATTTGAATTTGTTGAAATTGGTAATCCATGTTGCTTAATAGGTTAAATTGGACATTTATGACATTAGAATATCTATTTTCAATTAAATTCCCTTATAATTTGTAATTATGTTAAATTATCAAATTTCTCACTTACGCGATTAAGGTTTCTAGTCCCGATAGGTCAAATTAGGGTATTGCACTCAAAAGACTCAGAAAATTCTAAATTTCATGATTACGTATTCAGAATTTTTATTTGAGTTGTAGTTTGGTAAATATTAATCAGTTTCTATTTCTATTGCGTATTTTTTAACCCTAGCAATTTATCTTTAAACTATCGTTTACTTTTTAATAGACCTTAAAAATTAATCGGGTCATACTACACTTAATATTTATAACCTTAGGTGTATAATTAGTGAGTTATTGACTCGAGTCTAATCTAAATTTATATTAAGATTTTATTTTAGTGAATTAGCAATTTAGATAATTCAACTTGAGAAATTAGTTTCAAGTTGATAATTGAAAGGAATTGAATAGCTTGGTATGTTAGAGAAAGGAAATTGAAGTAATTTGATAAGTTGAAGTGGACATTTGTGGTATTGGGATTTCTAATTTCAATTAAATCTATTTACTAATCCAATTATATTAAATTTTCTAATTATATTCTATCATTTATGAAATTCAATTTAACTAAACTATCTAAATTCAATCATTAGGTTAAATTTAAAATAAGATTCAAAATTACCTGCATTTTCATAGTATTTAATTATCACATTTCTAATTTAGGTTGGTAAAATTTGAGGTATTTCATCATGTGTAAACGACTTTACCTTTTTGTTTATTAAAGAGATCGAGTCTTTTCATCATCAAAAAAGCTAGTTAAGTAATTGAACCAAGGCTCTACCTCACACATGCATACTATTATTAACATGTGAATGTTGCACTAAACTTAAAAAACTTCATTCAGGAGAGCTATTCATGGATCAATACAAAAATCAGTTCATTTTTGCATAAAAAAGAAACTAACTTAGGAGATAGATGCACCTCAAGCCTGCATGGGGAAGTAGAAATAACCATATCGATCGAAGATTGGTTGACTTAGGGTAGTTTAATTGACCAATGCTGGTTATCCCTGCTCGCGTGTGATTCGAAGTTTTTTTTTTTTTTTTTTTAAGTATGAGTTTTGCTTGCTTTTGCTATATGTATATTGTTGGAAGTTTATGGATGTAATTTCAATGAATGTTTAGTTATGTAACATCCAAACCAAGATATCTTCTATTATATTAGACATATATTAGGAACATTTATTTTCACCTTTCTAGTGTAAGATTGAAGCCTATAAATAGGCGTAATACTGAGTAGTATTAAATTCTTTATAGGATTTAAATATTTCCTTTGATTCCTTTAAGAACTTCAAGCTCTTCAAGAATTATGTTCTTAGAGCATTCTTCACTATACCAAGGTTTTTTGTTGGTATAATTCATATCGGTGCAATCTTTATATTGAGGTTTTAGAATTTGGCTCAATCAACGAGTCAATTAACCTTAAAGTCCAATCCAATATACACAATTGTAATTAGGTTAAATATTTTATCGAGTCAAGTTTTGCATTAATGTTCTATGTATGCATCAATTATATACTTGATAATTGATACAAACTTTATAATTTTGCATTTTTATTAATTTAAAGCTAAATATAAGAGTAACAAAGATAATTATAGATCAGTAATTTTCGACTCTACATCGTAATATGAATATGAGTATAACTAAACTGATGTAAATCTAAGAGGGAAAAAATATTATTATATAGACAATGTTACTAGATACTATGATGCCCCATAATAAAGATGTAAAAATACTATGTATCTGTAGCTTAGTATTGGCATGTTAAATCTCAAAATTACTACAACTATACTATTTAAAAAATAAAGTCATACACCTATTGCCAAACAACCTACAATACTACAATTTCATAATTTATAGTAATTACAATATCAATCACTTGCTAGATGTAAGTATTACAATTAGATCCTTACACCCTAAATTTTTTGTACTTTAAAAAAGAGGTCCCATAAAGGAGTCAATTAGATATTGTCACATAACCACTACACATGACAAGCAATACATAATTAAATACTGCCAATTTCTATGCATTGCAACCCTTTGTTAAGTCCAAAAGGTACTAATCATATATCCAAAGGTTATTATCGAATTGGCGGTTGACACATAGGTTTACAACATCCATAAAAGTGTCCCATATAACCAGTGTAGCTCAACTATGATTTTATTCCAATACTTCATAATAATGATAATCCTCTTGATCAACAACTGATTAACAATGTCAATGCTTAAACTATTGCATCTTTTTACTAAGCTACTCCACATGTGATAACATAGATTATTGATCGGTAAGTACTTATCCAATCACTAGTATCCTTAGATCTCTTGGCTTCAGCTAAGCACAATTCCACTTGAGTATCTATCAAAAAAATACCACAGCATCAAGCAAGATAGCTAAGAATAGGCATTTTGATAAGCATGTGAGAATTAATTTACATTTTAATATCAATATGCTATATGCTAGTTAATATTTATAGTAAGCTACAAGTCAATGCTTTATAAGTTTTAAATACTTGTCGAACCCCTTTATCCTTACATAAACTCTTTTCTAAAAAATATTAGTTCAATACTAACTGCTCGTTAATCTCTTAAATGTGTTCTTAACTTTATTTAACATACCATATACCTAATAATTCATCGTTATTCTCAACATTAGTCCAAGTTGTATTATTATTAAAATATTGTTAATAGTATTTTCTCAACAATCTCTGAATCCAAAGTTGACCCATTCTCCCTATAAGACATAATAGACCATCACAATAGGTAGTGCCATGTTGGAAACTACCCTCTACCACTCTTCTGCAAACAACACATGCTTCTTATTACCCTACAAAGAGTATAGTAGATAAGAAGAAATATGTTCCATGCAACATTTGTTCACCTCCTCCTATATATACCCCCCATCATGTGTAAGACAATAGGGATCATTCCTGACCCAATCCATCCACTCTCCATACACAACACCGCTTTCATTAACTAAACTCATTGTCTAGGTAATTGAAACAACTCTACTCGCCCATACTCTCTCTTCCTATGAAAATGATATATCATTTACTCTCTTGAGTTCATTCATCAACTTAAGTATTGAAGTGGTAGCATCAAGACTTAGCCCTTATGCCTCTTAACCTACATTTGCTAAATATGCACGATTAGTCCACCAACAATGTCAGAGGATCTATTGGGCTAAGCCTAAAAGACCATTGACTATAATATGACACCAACAAATATGATATCTAATTATACATTAATACCAACTATTTATTGTATAACTTATTAAAAAAAAAAATTACATATATATACCAACTAATTAATTGAAAAGCAAAACAAAACTTATATACTCTAAATAGAGTAGTTGTTAATTAATTAATGTTGTTAATAGAAAAATAATTGCTTGATGAATTAAAAAATTCGTTTATATGCACAGATTGATTGCAAGACTAATTACTAACTAGATGCAAGACCAAATGTTATTTGTTTGCAATCTATACTAGTTTCACCCTCAAGACCGATCCTTACTCAATTACTCTTCCCAAAATTAACCTTTATTTAATAATAGTATAACTCTATTTCATCATTGAATTCATTTCAACACCATATAAAAATGCTTCTTGAATCTTGAGTCACATATATATACAACATGCAAAACATCAACCATCTTAAAATTGCCTTTTCTTCATTATTTACTTTTACTTTTCCTAAAGTCTATGTTCTCTACTGCAATTTCTTTGATTCTTATGTAACTACGTAATTAGTTAAAGACCTGTGCTCTTGAAATCAACTTCTCCACACCCAACATCATGCCTTTTTGAATAAATTGTCTATTGCCTCATAAATCCACACAATTCATTTTTAAAAAATACAACTACCATCCAATGTAGCAATAAGAAAAAAATGCTCAACCTAATTACACGCAAGGACAAACTTTATAACTTTCTATTTTGAGTTTTTTAAGAG
Source organism: Combretum micranthum (assembly GCA_024138025.1). NCBI lineage: Eukaryota > Viridiplantae > Streptophyta > Magnoliopsida > Myrtales > Combretaceae > Combretum > Combretum micranthum. The sequence goes on along the minus strand of JAMXBD010000197.1, from coordinate 617,285 downwards.
TTAAATGTCCTAAGTTTGGAGAGCTTCAATGAAATTAAGGCATTAAAGAAGTGAAATAAAAGAAAAGAAGTAAGAAAGGAAAAGCTTGCCTTGATCTTGGTAAAGAAGAGAAATTGAATGCAAAGAACCAGAAAAAACATACGAGTTTTTAAGGGTGCAAAAATTGATTGGGTAGTTTGAAAAATAAAAAGTACCATCAACATCCTTTAATAAAAAGATTGAAATGAATAAATACCCTACAAATTTAATGTTTGTTTATAATATAGGGTATTTTATCCCCTATAAATTTAGGGTTGAGATGAGATTTTGAAGGCTTACGCTTAACTCAATTAATAAATTAACAAGCTTGAATTGAGCTGGGTTAAAAAAATATTGAAAAACATAAGCTTAAGCCCAAGCCCGTTAATGATTTACGAGTCCAAGCTCCTTGAGGATTTGTGAACTCGAGCTCAACTAATTAGGCTTGTTTAGCCTAATGAACCCGAGCAAGCTCAAGATGAGACTTATTTAATTAAACAAACTTAAGTTTGGACTCGTATATATAAACAATTATATTTATTTTTATGATATAATATTAATATATTAATAAAAATAATTGCAGATAATAAAATAATATCATAAAAAAATGCTTTGTGAGCTTTTAACGAATTTGTTCGTAAGTTTGCTTACGAGCCTGACTTGCGAATTGTTCGTAATTCAACTTGTGAGCTTAAATAAAAATTCGAGTTCCTCCTTTTTACCTAAGCAAGTTAGCTCTGCCAATTTGCAACGATAGATAAAATTTTTTTATCCAATATTTTTAATGGCACGGTTGAGTATTTGGTCTTATAGAGATGGTTTAGGATTATAACAAGAACTTACTAATTACAATTTCAATTTACTAATTGTGTATTTTTACTACTTAGTTACGCGTGGAAGAAGCAAATGGCAAATTATTTGGATAGACTGGTGGTGATAACAAGGGAATGATGGTCCATTCAATGTATCCGACTAGGTTGTCTAAAAACTCCTCGGTCATTAAAGAAAAATACAAAAGATCTTCAACATATTTCTCTCGCTTTCCTGCTCTGTTTTAGTCTAGAAACCATGTCCAGCCCCCCCATAAAAGGTTGTCGGCCGTGTGTCCGGGCATGTTCCCTCGTTTGCGAGGTCCCACCCGACAATCCTCGTCATTGCCAAAGGAGGGGGGCCTTCTTGTGCTCTCTCATGGGTCCACTTACCCCTTCTTTTTTATGTTGCATCATTTTCCTTTAAAGCTCAAAAGCCTTTGGCTAATAAAGAGAAAGCCATAGATCCGGTTTGTTATGTAAAATTTTAAGCAACTTTAATTTTATTGATTATATAAGAAAAATAGAATTTCTTTAAATCCTTATTTAAAATAAATAAATAAAAATCTTGTTAACAGGTGCACCCAACCACTTCACCCGCTAAGACTATAAATACACCACTCATCTTCTTACAAGGTTGCTCGTATCATATAGCCCATTTGTTTCTTTCTTTAGCCCATACTTATTTTGTTATTGATTTCGATTATTGCATCCATCATTGTGACAATGAAAAGGAGCACCCACATGATCATGAGCTTGAACTTGAAGTTAAAATCATTGTTCTCACCTTGTTTTTGGGAAAAACTGTCTAATTTCTTAATACCCTTGTTTCAAAGACCGAAACTTTCTCGATCTTTTCACCCGGTACCCAGAAAGATCACGTCTTTGGACAAAAGCACGAATTTTACTTCCAAAGAAACCAACTTTTCAGAGCAGAAAGAAGTGGTTTCTTTGTTGGATTTGCCTGAGCTGACATTGGAATGCATTTTGGAGAGACTTTCTCCATCTGGGTTATCCAGTATGGCAGGCGTGTGTAGTTATTTAAGAGAAAGGTGTTCAAGTGACCATGTCTGGGACAGGCACATGAAGCAAAAATGGGGCAGAATCATTGGTGATGCTGCTTATAGAGAATGGCAATGCCAGATTGCTTTAAGAAAGAGAGAGAAGATGAAGAAGGACATGGGGAAGAAAAACGGGGCTCTAGAGTTCATACGCAATGTATTGATCTATTCTTGGATAAGACCAAAGTTAGAGAGTAATAAATTTGAAGAGAAGAGGAGTACCATTTCTTTGCCAATCGATTCAATCATGACTTGGTATCTCTCCCTCGAGAAGGGAGAGTTTTGGTTCCCGGCTCAGGTGTATAATAGAGAGGTAAGATAGGTTATTCAAGTTTCCTTCATTTTTTTAATGTTTGTGTGATCTTTTGAGGATTTTATCAATAAATTCATAGTTTTAGCATAAAAAACAGAGAGTGTTGAATGAGACAAGATGGTTTCACTTTCAGTTGCTTTTGTTTCACGGAAAAGGTTGTCTAGTCTACTGGATGGAGGTTTTTTGATCGACTTTGTCCCTTTTATTTGCAGAATGGAAATGCTGGCTTTATGCTATCCTGTTATGATGCGGAGCTTAGTTACGATTCCCAGGCAGACACCTTTCAAGCAAGGTAATCTTAAAACACAAGGTCACTTGTTTGATTATGGCCAGATCAGTTAAGTCTGGATTAAGGAATGCTCTTTATAAGCGGTTAGAAATTACAACTGCCCACAAATTTGTCAGATTTTGAGCAATTTTTAAATCTGTCCTCGCATTTGAGATCTGTTTCGTTACCAAATAGCATCGTTACAGTCCTATTTTGTTGTTACATAAGATTGCTCTGATCTGTAACTGGAGCGCGTCTCTCAATCTTACAACGTATATTCCGTGCCAGGTACCCGTCGTCATATGGACGGGGGACGGTAGAGGGGAATATATCATGGGATAGAATAAGGTCTCCACCCATTGGGACTCCACCTTATGAGCTTCACACCTCGGATTGTCTGAACGAGTTGAAACCTGGTGACCACATTGAAATCCAGTGGAGAAAGTCCAAAGAATTTCCTTATGGTGTGTAATTCTATCCAAATCCTACATTTATCCATGTTCTTTCACTGGCACATCATTCAGAAGTAATGCAATTCCGAACCAAATGCAGGGTGGTGGTATGGTGTTGTTGGGCACCTGGAAGCATGTAGCGGGAGCGAGAATCATTGCCATTGTTGCTACAGTGGTAAGACTAATGACAATCTTTGTGTTTTACCAATACCAAAAAGTATAGATCCCACGAATCAATGTTTTTGATGAAAACTCAACTGAGAGTAGCTTGCAAACATTTAATCATGCATGGTTTATCTCGGCTTTCGATTAGGAGCTAAACTCGGAATTTTGTTGTGCAGATACTGTGAGATTGGAGTTCAACCAATTCCCTTTCGACTCAACATGGAGACAAACAGAGATTAATCGGAAGAACCATCGAGAGGAAGGCAGCGAGGTTGGTGGGTTTTATGGAGGAATCAGAAAGCTTTACAGGAATGAGGAAATTGCAATTTGGAAGAGCCTGTGGCCAACTCAAATCTCGGAATAGCACAGAACGGTTATATTATTTTCAAACGTTCTTGGGCTCTATTTCCTTTGTTGTACTGTATGTATATAATACCATTTTCGAAATCCAGATGCTGGGCTATGATTCTGAAGAAGTCTGGGAAGGCAGACACTAAAAATCTGGAGGAGGCTTTAGTTTTTTGTTAGCATTGAGAGGACTCAACAGCAAACCGAATTGTAAATTGCAAGAAGCTTGTGCTTTTAACTAGTTAATGGGAACTTCTTTTTCATTGATCCATTCTGTAGTGGCCCAGTAGGGAGAGAGGTAGTTAAACCACGCACCTAACCATTGATAAACAACCAGGGAAAAAAGCACTCATGCTGCATTTACAAAATAACTACTATACTATAGGAATAGATTTTTTTTAAGACCGATTGACTTAATAATAATAGATAATTATTTTCTAATTCCACCAGGTTATTTATTTTAGCATTCAAGTCAAACCATTAAAGCATACTCCAAAGGTGCAATGAGTATTAATTTGTATAGTGTTTGCTAGGTTCGCTATCTTGGTTTAGAGTTATGCCTTTTCGGAATGATATGATTTGCATATATCATTATTATATAAATGAAAAACACATATGCTAAAGACAATTAAAATCATTCCTAATATTAAATGATTTCACTAATTATGTATCTCTTTCATCCAATATATCTATTCCAAACTCACCATCTTAATCTCACGAACTAATAATTTTTTCATTGCATGTTTCATTTTGTTTGCACATGTGTGCATCTAATAGTATAATGATCCACTTTAAATGATGTTAAATTTTAAAAGTAAATTTTTCCAGCATGTGTACTGGATTGAATCAAGTAGTAAAAGGATGAGTGAGTATCGTTCCCACGAGGAAAGTTTAAGTACTAAACTGTTGTTAGTTCAATTTAATATTTAGGTAAAAGAATTCAGATAAATTTTACAAACACTACTTTATCTACTAATAAAATGTACTTAATCTACTCAAATACTCTTAATCTCATAAACTTATATGACAATAGAGTGGGAACAAAGATTAAATCCTAGTTTTTACTAAACAAGTTGAATACAAGTTATATCGACTATTAGATCTCTTGCAAATTCAAGTGGAACTATCAAAATTAACCTTAGAACAATCCCGTAACTTCCGCTACTTGAATTATCAAAGGAATCAAATTTACAACTAAGAACCTCCCGATTCATTAATTGCCTAATGTCTTAAATTGTATTTCTCCTAATTCCTTAGCAAGAATCCAACTTAATTATATTGCATTTTTCACTAAGATAGTTCCTAAATATTATATAATATCTCAGCTTCCACACCTTATTATTATATCCACATTATGAAGTCCAGTAAAATCAGATTTCTCTCCTGAGCACTCTCAATTTCTAATTAACCAAGATACTTCCACATCCAAGGTTAATTATAGGACAAACAACGTGAATTTTACAAAGTTCTAATAATCGTATAACACATCTCAACAATTGTTTGAGCAAATCTCGAATTATATCACATTCTCACTGTAAGAGTTTAGCAAATCATTAAAATGTGTACAAAAAATAATTCAATTACATAAACTAGACTCATTATGAACACAAGATAATAAATTCAGATCATATAAACATAAAAACTTGAATTGAGAAGACAATCTCACCATACAAATTAGTCTACAACGATGATCCATAATAATTCTGACAAATCTTGAACAATTAATAACAAAGTTGCATTCTAGATCTAAGGTTTTTGTTTAAAACTCTATTGTTCTCTCTATTCTAAAGAAAGTATCCAAACTGTCATATGTCAAGTTTCCTCTTATCTCTCTTCACTTTCCCTTTTTAAGCCAAAATAACATATACGACATCTAGTAACTTCCAAATCTAACGCATGCAATTTCAAATTCTACACTGGCGGTGTAGAAGCAGGCGTTAAACATTTTTGAACTGTGGATTCAAACGCCGGTGTAAACGCTAGCGGGTTGAATGATGATCGGCCAACGTTACGTTGAATGATGATTGGCCGACGTTGAATGATTTTCGCACTCCTTGATTTAGCATTGCAACGCGGCGGCATAGCTCCTGAATTTGCCAGCGTTTGAGTATTTATGCCATGTTTGCTTTGTTTTAAAGCCTATTCCAAGCTCAAAGTTTATTCCCACTAATGATTGCTTCTCTAAATCCTCTATAACATGAATTAGCCAAATTGCCAAATCAAAGTACCAATTTTTCACATTTCCACAAGCATAAACACAATTAACTATCAAATAAGAGATGAAAAGTGTATAAATTATGACTTTATCATATAACTACATTGATGACGCACCGAAAAAGATAAGGACTTCAAAATTAATTATTTAAGCTCACTTGCTTTTGAAAAACAAGCTCTCCCCCTACTATATGGTTGCATTAAAATATACAATGGAAAAAATACTAGCACATATGAAATAACCTAAAAATACAATAAATTTAAAAAGAAAATAAAACAAAGGTAAAAAGAATAATTTTATATTTAAATTAAAATAGAAGTTATAATTATGCTTGGAGAACCAATGCATGTCAATTTCCTTCCTTGACCGTTTCTCTTTCTTAACCATCAATAACCTCTCTTTCAAATGTTGATTCTCTATCAAGAAATTCTAATTAGAGTTTTTTACATGTTAGGTCATTCGTGATTGAATTAAACACTAAAGGAGTACATATAATTGTGTTTACAAAACTATAAGAGAAGAATAAGGAAGCGAGTTCTTTAATGGAATTAGACAGTTAAGTAAGTTCTTGTATTGTAAATTATGAATATGATTGACCTTGATGCGGAAAAGAGTAAGAACACAATGAAAAATCACTAAAAATTTGTTTGTATGTATTAAGTGAAGAAGGGTTTAAGAATAAGGGGTAGAGGAAATTAAGTAAGTAATTGAAATTTCATTTTGATCTTCATTTTGGTATTTCTTTTAGGTTAAGAACATGTCGTGATGTGTTTTTGATGAAGATTAAGTGTTAGATTTAGGTAATAATACATTTGGTTTGCTTTTAGAATTAGTAAGATAAGATTTTCAGCATCTAGCAACATTAAAAAGTACACAAGTAGAAAATGAAATGATATTCTTACCTAAGTAAATCTCATATGTGAACTTTTTTTTTTTTATCTTTGAAAAAAACATAGGTAGAAACTTGACCATATTCTTACCCATGCTTCTCTTGGATGTGTATTTCTCATAAAAGGAAAAGAAAAAGTTAAATAAAAGTGCATTGAAATGATCCAAACACCAATCATAAGAAATCAAGATCAAACAAAGTCAATGAAATCCAATTAGGTTCACGTACGAATCTAAACTGCAAAATTTTTCAAAATTCCCAAACTAGCCCTAAATCAAAAACCTAAATTTTGATAATCCAAAAATAATTCAAATTTCGAAGTAAATTAAATTATAATTTAATAATAGTTCTTTAAATGAAAATTTTACAAAAAAAAAAAAATCAAAACAATATAATTAGAGCCTTTCTTTTTTTGAAAAATTTGCAATTTTATCTTTAACTAGGTTATAAGGTAAATTGGAACTTGAAATTTAATGAAAATAGATAAAATAAATTTATCTAAGAAATTAAATAATAATCTACACCAAAGATACATAACAAGTCCTAACCTAACTAAATTGTCAAATTCTAGTACATGTAAAATGAAATAAAAGGAAGAAAACCCTACACCTTCCCATCCTCAAAATTCGGATGGTTACCCCCTACTCCCCTTTTATCCTTCCCATCTCCTCCTTCCCTTCATTTCTTCTTCACTAAAACCTCCTTAAGGCCCATATAAAGTAGAATACCTCCATAATCCATTCTTTAAGCACTTTTAGGCCATTTTAAGCTAGTATAATTTGAGATTAAGTTAGGATTATTTTGTTTCCTTAAGGGAATGAAGAAGATATGAACATCCAAGAAGTATAAGAGCTGGAAAATTCATAATACCAAAATTAAGGTGAAGAGAGTGTAGTAAACATGAGTTTTAGCTTATTTTAACACTTAATAAATTCCCTTAGTGACTACATTATTCTTAGGTGAGTTAATACATATTAAAGGTGTCAAGAAATCAATTTTTGGAGTAATTTTAAGGTCTTAAATCCCCTTCCTAGCTGATGCAAGTGAAAAATATCATTTGGAATTAGGTAAGATATCAAAACTAACTTATATTCATGAGATTATGATGGTTTTGAAGTTGGGTTAGCTACAATAGTGATAAATGGTGTTTTCGGTGTGATTTGGAGTTGGTAAAAATTTTACAAAAATCATAAAGATGGCAGTTGCTGTCAAAACTAGTTGTTTCAAGCTTTCAATCACAATAAATCATGTTTTAACAAATGAAAGATGAAAAATATATGAATCTAAGCATGAATACAACCATCCAATACCTTTAAGGTCACAAAAAGCATGTTTTTGACAAAGATAACAAGTATAGGACGAAGTAGCACAATCCTAAAAGAACACGTCATGTACAAGACGTTGTGTACTTTCCTGTGTTCCTCTCTAACTCATGAAAAACATGAAGAAATGTGTTTCTAAACCATGACATGCACACTAAGTCATGTTCTGCTCGTGCTTCTCTCTATTCTAAAAATGCTTGAAACCTAAAAGAACATAGGGAGAGACATACAGCCGTATTCCCCCCATACTTCTCTCTAATCTTAAAACTCAATAAATCTTAAAAGAACATGGGGGAATATATGTGCTCATGTACCACTCGTACTTTTTTCTAGCCCCTTCACAACTTCATCTTTTCTTGCTCGAATAGCACAAAACTTAATCCGTTTTTTCCTTAACCTTAAGTAACCTTCTAAGACTTCAAAACACATATTTAGCAAGTACTAATGCCATATTCACAGTATAAATCATCTAAACACATTTAATCTAAATGCCTCACATGAGTGGAAGTAATTCATACTTGATAATTAGAGTAAGATACTATGAACTAAACGAGATTAGTGGAGTAAGAGAACTGTTGCATGAGCTAATTTTTGCCACTAGAGATGGCTCTTGCAAAAAAAAAAAAAAACGATTAGAGGAGCACCAGAGGATTGCTCGACATGGCTACTCGATGCTTAAGTTAGTCCGTGTGTAATGATAATATCTCTATGATAAGATAAGAAAACTTTCTCCTTTTTCCTCCTCTCAAAGGGAAAGGGGTATTTATAATGTTTAGGGCCATACTATAGTAGAATTCTTCCTAGCAACCAACCTGGTACTCAAGCTAATGGGGATGCCTGAGCTGGGATATTGGCACTTCGTGGAGTGTTGGGCTAATTATGTTCCCCCCAGTCATAGCATGACCATGGTATTTGTTTAGCTTGGAGATCATGAAGCTGTAGGGTCGAGCTCACCTGATAGCAATAGATGGCCTTAACTAACCCTTTCCAAAGAGAGGGTTCCCGAGGAGATATCGTGTCATTTCCCTAATGGGTTCTTAAGTCTTCTTACTTCTTCATTGTAAGCAGTGGGCTCATTTTAGGTTCATTAGTATTCTTGGGCCTTGAGGCCCAAAGGACCGATGGCCATATTCCATTGTCAGCATTTACCACTACTCCCCTCCTTCCACCCCTCCCCCTCTCCCCACCCAACTCTCATTATGGAAGGACAAAGAGAGTGCATAGTCCACAAGGTCGTTCGCTCGAGGTGGTTACTACCTGTCTTGGACGAGCTGTATCTTACGTTCGAATTGCATTTCCCATGTCGCAAGCATTTTGTGGTGGGGATCACTTATCTTTTTGTTGAATCTCCTCATCATATTTTTCTTAGCATGTTCTATTGTAGCCAAAATCGTAAGGTTTTCTTGAGAAGCCTTATGGATTTGAAATGTCACAGTAATGATTAATGTTGCATTTGACAACTACAGTTGTTAGTCATGATATCATGACATTGAGGCTAACTCATACGTCCTGAGGGGTTTAGGACTTTATGCCTTCCCTCATTCCCTATAGGAACTTTTCCACTACACTTGCTCATTATTCATACTTCATCAAGAGAGGGTTGTTATTTTAAATCCTTAGTGTTTTTCTATGCTTCTTCCTAGTTAGGGTTTTAGTGATGTCGAGCTTAGGTAATACCCCTTATTTCTCTCATGATTCAAGCAATAGTGTAAAGACCCAACCCACTAAATCCTAAGATTTAGATTACCAAGTCCCCAACCACATATAACATTTTCACATTATATGTCAGGTTATCCTAAAACTAACAGTTTATGAAAATTATTTGATCAAATCTACTAAAACTATATAAACAACCTTTAACAAAACAAGATTGTTAATAAAAGCAATCTATACATATATATACAAAGTTTAGTGTTAATACAAGACACTACAAAATTACAAGTTTTTCTTAGTACAAAAAATAACCTAAAGAGATCTTAAGGTCTATTACACTTAGGCTTATCTAACAAGTCTTCTATATAGAGAATTATGCTTTAAACAAAAGCTTCTCCAAAATCCAAGGGTATTCGAGTCCTACTCGTCCCACTCTTCCATGAATTGCTCAAAATTTGACCCGTATCCCAAATCATCATATAACTCATCTTCATTACCTGCAAAGCAGCAAAAGTGAGTTAAAGGCCCAGTAGGCAATAACAAATACAAGAACAATTTATCAAGCAATCTTAAATCAAATGAAATGCATCAATGATCAAGTCATTATCTTATTAAGTTTTCTTTTAACAAAAACAGGAGGGTGTTCAAACCACGGAATTACGCTCTAGGAATTTAGGGGTCCTGAGTAACAGCAGCTGCTCAAGGGGTTGATATAAGCAGTCCAAATACTTATATTTCCTATATCTATTCCATAAAGAAATAGTTTCATTTAGGGTTCAAAAGTCGTTGCTCGACTCTACTTAAACTTAGTCCACAACATAAGCCTAGTTCACAAGTTCCCATAAACTTTGAACTAAACCATGGCATTTCTCCTAAGTTTAAGCAAACGTTACTCAGATACTATTATCCCCATCGGTTATCTACTTAACCAAAAACAAATCGCTATTGCATCATAGTGTAACATTGCATCATGGTAAATTCATTGCATCATGGCTAGGTTAAGCGCCTAACTAACATGTCATTGCATCATGATAGGTTTGCTACTCCTCGGACCAGATTAAACAGCGTAATAAACATCCAGTTCATCAAAGTATTAAGCCGAATTAAATTAAATCAATTTTAATAATGCATAGTCCTAGCATACAACAAACAAGCTATTGCGTACCTATACCCAATAGTGTATTACTATATTCACTTGGAGGGGGAATAACCAAAAAACCTTTAACTGAAATAAGAATATCAAAACAAATCAATAATAGAACATAGAATTTATATATATATTTTACAATCCTAGGTTAACTATACAAGGAGATTCAATAAACCTAACCAATAGTTTTAACATCTAATTCATACATAAAACATGTTTATTTAGCTTATAGATTCCTTAGAAGACCATATATGAAGTAAAGAATGACAATTGAAGAAGATTGAATTTGTAAAACTCAGGGGATACGCGGCCTTTCTACACAGGCAAAATTGAGGTGAATGCCGACAGCGTTGAAATTAAACGCCAGCGACGTTAAGCTCGGCCTTAAAAAATTTGATTTTGTTCGCATTCAATACTGCCTATACACCGGCGGCGTTGGAGCCCTAATGGCCGGCATATGCTTTGAAAAATAAACACTGGCAAATTTTCTTACAAAAGCCGTTGGTGTTTTAAGCAACTTTAAAAAAATCGGTTCTTATCACATTCAACACTACCTCTACGCCGGCAGCGTTAAAGTACCAAATGTCAGCCTACGCTAAAAAACAGACCTATTCGAAAAGTGTTTTACTTCCTTTATTTTACACTTTGAAAAATATAACATATAACACTTTTAATCCTTCTTCAAACACATATTCAACTTCATACACTATCTTCTATCCACATCAACATCCTAGCAACTTTGGACATCATAACAACACATCAAACTACTTCATTCACATCAAATCCTCTTCTACTCTTCACTTTAACTTCAACTACTCAAAACAACTTCACCTCTCACCAACACCTCTCACTACTTCTATAATACATAAACAAGTTCACACAATAATAAAACACAACCTAACATATATCAATGCATAAAACCATACAATTCAAAAGACATTAATTCATCCTACCATAGATTTTACATCTATACTACAAGAAAGGAAATAAAACAATGAGTTATATTAGCTTTGATTTACATGTAGAGGCTTTAGTTTGAAGAGATTTTTGAATCCAAAAGCTTGATATTGGTTTTTGGTTTAGGGCTTATAGTTGAAGATACAAGAAAAAGAGAAAGGAAGGAAAAGAGGGAAAATTGGTATGGGAAATGTGGGCTACCAAAAAAGACAATATTTGATCAAATTTGTGACTCATTAATATCCTAAGTTTGACTTTTGAGGCATATAAGACTCAGGTTTAAATTTGGCTTAATTTGGAGCTAATTTGAGTTTAATTTAGGCTTGAAAAATAGGCTTAACTTTTGTAAAAATCTGTCAACAAATTCTTAGGCATAACAAATGTTTTTTTGATACTTTTAAATATAACACACACATATTAATTCATAAAAGACACAAACATTAATTACACTATACACACATTAATATACATAAAACAATAACATTAATTTCATTACACATATCACATACATCAATAATTTACATTAATAAACATAATATATTAAACCTATTTCTACACATTCATTTCCATAAATCAAAATTACTTCAAACTTAATATTTAGAACTAATATTGTATTCACATACAATTTTTAATTATTGACTAATTTAGATTATTTCAAATAAGGTCCAAAGTTGCTAATGAGGTAATGAGGAGGGCGAGGGAGGCAAGCATTAGCTCGGGGAGCTGATCTCACGATGCGATGAGAGCACTTTGTCTGGTGGTAGAGTTTCGTCAACCCAAAGTGACAAGAGGGACTTAATGGGTGTTAGCTCTTATGTAGGTCGATACATTGAGCTTGCTAAGGTAGCATACCAGATTCCTTTAGTCAACTACGCAGATGATGGTAAAAGGAGGGATCTCGTGGGACCTTTGCATGATAGGGTGGTAGTTGGTGATGGTCCTCATGAAGTCCACAACATACTTACAGGAGTAGAGCTCAACAAGTGTCAAAAGAGTGAGATGCAAGGCTATCCTGAGGATTGGGAAGTCATCCTTCCTTCTTCCTCAAATCGAGTCTACTTCTTGGAAAGGTGGGCTTTTGCCCTATATGATAAAGCTTTCAGCTTTGGCCTGCGGGTGCCGTTCTCTCAGTTCCAAAAGGAGTTTTTCAACCACCAATGGCTTTCTCTTACGAAGTTTCTTTTGAATGCCTTGCAACTATTGGTAGCTTTCCAAGCCCTGTCTCTTAGCTTCAACATGAATCCTACTCCGATTTTGTTTTAGAGATATTATTGCTTTAAGGGGTCCAACATAGGATGATGGTACCTTGCGAGGTGACTTAAGAGCTCGTTTATGCTCTTTGGCGGGCTTATAAGCTCCAATGGTCGATACTAGAAGAAGAGGTTCTGAATCATTCGAGCTAAGGAAGGCACCCAACACTAGTTCGATTGTTTGGTAGACTGGTGCAAGCCTATTTGTAATACGATGCCATTGAGGTTAGGACCTCACAATGATGGTGCCTAACGGGCTATTAATGAGTTTATGAGCTCTTGGGGTAGGAGGCAACTAGACGCCAAGCTCATAGTGAAGAACTTTTTGAGTGGAAAGCCAATTGCTGATGGAAGTGTGGCTTGATTCTTTACATGTGATCGTAGTCTCTCTCTCTCTCTCTCTCTCTTCCCCTCCCTTCCTCCTTTCCCCCCATATCACCTGTTGATTCAAGCTTTGGAGAGAGGACATTGTTAAGAGGGTTTGAAATTACCGAGCTTTTGAGCTCGATTGAGTATGTATTCGATTATTTATTACTGACTCTTTGTTGTCTCTTTGCAGAGCCTAAGATGCTGGTGAGGGATATGGGCACTATTTTTGCTGGTTTGTCGAAGAAGCGAAAGAGGGCTCCAATCAAGAAGAGGGCAGCTGAGGTCGGTATATCAATTGTCAATTTAGATGGCTAAGGCTCAGGGGGATGTTGTTACCAAGGTCGAAGGTGCTATTGTTACGCCCTAAAGGATACCTTAAACATGGTGGTCCGCCACATACAATATTAAGACTTAAGAATAACTACATTAGTCATATGAAAGTCTCCATATTATATATAAAACATTTAATACAGCAATAGGAGACACCGATAGGATATGTAGCTTAAATAATAATATAAAGCATACAAGAACTAATAAAAATACATCCACCAGATTTATAATAATCAATAAAGTCGTTACATAATCTTAAGGGCATTCCCCCACTAAATTTCCTAAGGATAAAAAATACACTTAAGTTTTTCTTACATAAAATATATATAGTCAAAAGATTTTAAGAGAATTTCTATCTAAGCCTTTGATGAATTTCCCCAAAAAGCTTCCTATAAACATGGTCTTACCCGGATATAAGGCGACCTTGAGTAAAGCAACAGGTGTTCCTAAGAAAAAAAATCTATACGAGTGTTAGCTTTATTAGCTTAGTGAGAATGTTCTTGGGGTTATCATACTCGAATCAAAACACCAAACAAGTTATATTTAAACAAACATATGAAATGCACTAAATATGTGAGCAAGCAAGATATACGGTTTTCCAGGAACATATATTGAATGAATTTATACTCTTTATTTGAGGTTAGGTGTACTGGCCAATTACGGCTAAACTTTCGCAAATAAATTTTATAGTTCTTACCGATGTAGGTTATACCAACTATTATTCGCCATATGTAGATACTACCAGTTATGTTATCCACCACTATTATGCACTTGTCCCACCAAATGTATAATAGCGAATGCAATGGGACTCACTATGTGATATGTATGTTTCAAGTTATTAAATTCTTTAGCATGTAATTAGAATATATTTAAGGTGATGATACAATTTATAAACACTTCAACATGGTAATAAAACATACATTTGATTAGGGCAATTCAAGACTCGATATGCTTAATATAAATTCACCAAAATTACAAATCACATGTATATCCCATTTTAATTTTTTCCTCTTTCTAATGTTACTAATTCTACAAGTACAATCATGAGTATGAAAAATAGAGGAAGTAAACTCACTCGGGCATGACTTGGATCAAACACTCCTAATTGAAGTGATCTTCAAGGTATGGGACTTCTCCTTCCTCATCACCTAAATAAAAAAAAAAAAAACCCTAAATGAGTATTTCGTGGAAGTTTTACTTAAACTTTCTAATTCTATTTCATTATTTTCGTAAAAAATCGGGTTAAATGAAATTTCAACTTAAAATAGCCACAACTTGCTCATTTTAACTCGAAATTTCGCATACTTGGTGTCATTTTTTTCCTATTCAAAAATATTTATCCATTTATAAGGTTATTTATAATATAAAAAGCCATTTCGGTTCTAAAACGGGTCGACATACATTTATCACGAAAACTCCAGTCCTCACTTGTAATTTTTCTAAATTCTATTTCATCCAAAAATTTATAGCAAACACATAGATATTTATATAGTTGAAAAATCCTTTGAATATATATGTATATATATAGACCCATATATGTATGATTCTAGTGGTATTGTCCAAACAATGATTTTTCACAAAACAATTTCCTCTAGATGTTGGAAGAATGAAGTTTATAAAATTTCCATCAAGTTGTTAGAAAGAACTAATATTTTAAGTTGTTTCAAATAACTGTATTTTCCTAACTTCATAAAATTAAACTTATAATCCAAATCTTGATTTCTTATGTGGTTGTCAAATTTTTATTTTTTAAGTGATTTTCTAAACTAGTGAGTTGATTTTAACCTAACTTGAAAATTTTAGTTTTATTCTTAATATCTATCTAGTATTGGTATACTCATCTAAATAAGTATTTAAGAAAATTTTGCATAGCAAAGAATTACCAACATTATACTTAATAATAAATTATTTTAGTATTTTTGAAAAGAATGTTTTTGAACCATTATTATAATGCTTAGAGAACCTTTGTATAATAACAAGTTATCAAAATTTATAATGAATCATATTAAACTTTTGGTGAGTCATGATCGTAAGTTTAAATGGAAAATTTCTCCTAAGTTTTAAGAATTATTTTTATGAGGAGTTTAGTCTCATTTTTATAAGAGAAAATAAATTCCATTTTATTTCTTCAAAAAATTGTGTTTAGACAACATCGTGAAGATCATGCATAAACATAGTATTGTAGCTTTAAGGCAAAATAATAATAACCTATATAGAGAAAATAAGGATATGGAGAATCAAATAAGCATGTAAATATAAGAGCAAAAATATGGACGTCTTAGCTTGTATCAAGACTTCCTGAAGCTTAGAATTGATAAGTTCCGTAAAGAGAAAAGAAAAATAAAATAAAAGAAAAGAAAGAAATTGTGGAAGTCTTAGATTTTCATTCAAAGCTTCCCAAGACTTGTAATTTATCCAGTCTCACATAATATAGCAAATAAGAAAAGAAAAGAAGAAAAAGAGGAAAATTTGGAGCCTTAGATCATATACAAGACTTCCGGGACTTAGATCACAAACAAGTCTCAAAACATGTTTTGACTTAATGAGGACAAATCTAAGACTAGAAAATGACTAGTTTTATTTATAATGAGCAATAAATAAGAGCAAGAATAGTAAGAGCATAATAATAAAAGCATGAAATAAAAGTTAGATTTGTGAGCATTAGACTCTAAGAATATATATACATACTTATATTTAATAATGTATAGAAGTTAGATTAAGAGCATGGGTAAAACAATAACATAATAACATTGGTAAATAAACTTGGTGTTGAACAAGATATGAACAAGTTGTTATTTTCATAATTTCTTCCCTAATATAATGCTCATGGGGTTTTAGAAATCAACATAACAAAGTGTTCATGTTATGTTAACATGAATATAAAGAAAGGTTTATAACTTTTACCTAAAGTGTAGAGATAGAAGAACAAGTTGGTAATTTTTTTTCTAGAGAGAAAGAAGAGAGTTTTAGGGAAGAGTTGGGAAGAGATTTGTGGAGAGATTTTGAGAGAATAATGTTGCATAAATGAGAGGTATGAAAGAGATGGAGGGACATGTGGTATTTATAGAGAATTGTGAAGGGAAAATAGATGTAATAGAATTAATTGAAAAAGAAAATTTGATGGAAGAAGGAAGAGAGGGGGGGGGGGGGGTGGGTTGTTTGTTTGAATGATTTGCATAGGAGAAAGGGAGAGATTTAATTAAATTTGTATTTTTATAATGAAAAGTAATTAAAGTGTAAGAGAAGTTATGTAAAAAGTTTTATGGGAAAAGAAAATGTAAGAGATAGGTGTGCAAGATGTAGGAGATAACATCTAAAAAAAAGGAGAGTTAGTTTAATAGTGGTGAATAGTAGAGATGGTACAATGAATAGTATACTAGACAATTAAATTACTGATAGTAAAAAAAAAATACGCGTAAAAAAAGCTATATATGATATTTTTAAAAGATAAAAAAATTACAAAAATGATATTTTACAAATCCTTGTTAAATTACGAGTCTAAACATGTTTTCAGATAATTTTTGCCATCCCGAGCACTAGGACACATTTTTAGAGAACTGATCTCATTTAGGTCTGAAACAAGTGATTTTTGGATGAATCTGATCTTTTTAAACTACCTCATACTATGTCGACCTATAATCTACCATTAGTTCATTTCTATTATGCTCAGGTTTCCAGTGCAGGATTGTTGGAGTCAAAACTACTAGTATAACCTTGATTATATTGACTTTTGAAATTCCGATTTGACTAGTTAGGGTTTACTCAAATTCTACCCTAAAATTGAGGGGTTTACAACTACTACCGAGGCTGGGGGTGCTACTGCTGTGTTGGAGGTGCTTACCTTGATGTCTGCTTGGTAGGGTCCCCTTGTCAAGCTTAGTTTTGTGAGGAGCGGAGTCCAACTCAATATTCCCCTGTACCTGCTCGAGTTTACAGCATCCCATCCCTATGGTAGAGGATGGTGGAAGTAGAGTAGTGCCTTCGGCCATCAGCTGTAGCTAAGGGTTGTTAGGGTCAGCCCAAAAAACTAGTTCTTGACAGGCCTATTGACTTTATTAAAGGAAAGCTCTGAAGTGAATTGATGTATTCATAGAATGGCCTTCCTTTGAGAAGATAGCCCGTCTTAAGGATAGGAAGATGTTGAAGACCTTTTATGGTGGACTTTCATCAGTGGACTTAGCCATGGATTTCTCAGCATGGAAGATGTACGAGGTAAGGCCGTTGCTATCTTTAGAGAGTTTGTTTTGTAGTGATAGAGGTGTGTTATTTCTTAGCCGTTTAGGCTCTCTTATTGTTTATTTATAGGCTTTGGTGACAACTGTTGAAGTTTTTAGGATGTTGAAGGGCAACTGCGAAGTGGTATGTCGTATTTCTTCTTTTGTTGAATTCCTAGTTGTTGTCACTTGAGCTTAATTCCTTTTGTTTAGGGTCCCGAGGAGCTCAAGGCACTAAAGGTAAGCTTCAAGAAGGAACTTGTCGAGGTCAAGAAGAATGAGATGAGTGTAAGAACGAGTTGCTAGTTGCAATAAATGAGAATTAAAGGCTATGCAAAGAGATAAAGGCGAGGTCTTGTGATATCAGGCCAACATGCTCGAGGCAAAGAAGCAACTATTGCACATTGAGGCTATGGCCACTAGATATAAGGATAAGTGGAAGAGTGAGCCAAGAGCAGGGCGCCCTATCACGATAGCTGAGTAATGCCCAGCTGGGGTATACGAGGTAGAGGCTGGAGCTCGAGCTTGTTACCTCGGAGCTTGACAAGCCAAGGACAGAGCTTGTTACCTTAGAGATTGACAAGCTGAGGATAGCTTTCAATCATCCAATTTGAGCAGGATAGCTTAAAGGTAGGGTCATCTGAATTCGTTGATATGTGACTAATTTTTGTTGTTTAAGTTTTGTCCTCATTAGTCCCTTATTGTTGTTGAAGGCCCATGTGAAGGACTTTGAGAGTGGTCAAGTAATCGCAAGGGCGACCAAGAAGTGGGTTTTTAAGAGAGCTCTTCGAAAGAGAGCAATGGAAGGAGGTCCAAGTCAAGTTCATTTTCAATATAGCCAAGTTAATAAGGAAAGAGCTGTTAGAAAGGTATTCGAACTTAGACCTTGGTTTTCTAGCTACACGTTTAGATGAGGCTTCTACAGACTTTTCTAAAGACGAGGAAGATGGAGAGAGGGATGAGGGAAGGAATATTGGTGTCATTAGGGCAGGCCAAGCTAAGGTGACTACGCTACTAATACTTAGGGAACTGAACAGGGAAGCTATTCTTATGGTCGTGACTTAAGGACCGACCAACAGATTTTAGAGTCAGTAACTACAGATAATGCGATCATGTCGAGCCTTAAGTTGAGGGTCAGATTGGGAGGTAGGTCGAAATTGTCACAATGGATCCTTAGCCAATGACGAGTGAAGAGATTTTTGACGATTTTAAGGCTAATTGATCTCAATCCTTATCAGTTCTTAAGAGCCTTTGCTTCCCCTTTCCTTTTTTTTTTAGGCTCTATTGTTAGCTCACTTCGTTTATTAGCCCACTAGGGCCTTTCTTGATTGTAATTTTTTCCTTAAGTGATGTGCTTTCTTTAGTAAGTAAATGGATGGATTCTTCCTAACTCTATCTATGTTTGTCTTTAGCACTTATAATTTTATCATATCTTTGGTTAGAGTTCTGCGAGCTCAATCTTTGCTATTTTTCACGCTTTCTTTGGCTTGTTTTTCTTTTGATGATGTAATATTTGTCGTCCTATTCTTAGGTCGACAATAGGTTATTGGTATGGCTATCAGTGGCGGGTGACGTTGTTCTGTGGGCGAAGGTGCCTGTACTAGAAAACTTTCCTTTTTAAGGTTTGCTAAATCCCTAGGCTTGATCGAATGGTAGAGTGAGATGTACTTAGGATCCTCAAGATTTGGTTGCATTAAATGTCAATTTTGGTGCATTTTTTTCTACCTATGAATAGTGTTGCGGGTAGACTGTTTCTCCATGAACCAAATTTAGTCCTCTCACTTTACTTCATAAACCAAAGGTTTCTCTTTTCTCTTTAATAGCTAGGACTCAAACAGACCACAAGTTTTCGTCTTGTTAACCTTCTTTGGGTTGAGAGGTCAAGCCCTTAGAGTTTGCAATTCGTACGGTGTCTTTGATGCCCTACGGTTTCTATTTAAGGGATTGGAAGCTTTTGTCTCCCTATTTATGTGGGTCTGTCATTGAGGTCAGTTAGTAGTTAAACATGTTACTCAAGGCCCATTTCCCACTCATGCCTTGGTTGCTCGATCTAGGGTTGTGCCTCTCTTCCGTGTCCCAAGATCGAGGTCATCAAGATCTATTACTTATGGAGAGCCATGGTAACTATGGTGGGTATCCAGTGAGCAGGAGCCCATCATCCATCATCAATCTAAGCCTTCGAAGTGCTGCTTACAGTTGAGGTCATCGTAGAGGAGCCATCTGACTCTTTCCCCTACTTCTTAGCTCCTTTCTTTTAGCTATTTTCATGGCTAGTGGAGGTCATGGGGATGCAGGGCATGTTTTCCCCTTTGAGCTTGGTCTCTTAATGGCCTATTAGGTATTGGCTTATCGTACGGGATCGATTTTATCCTCCTTCTCTTGGGCGTGTTGAGTTCTTCTCCAGTTGAAATTCATTATAGTTCTTGAAGGTTAAAGGATGAGCTCAAGCTCACATTTGTGAGGTCGAGGAGGTGAAGTTGTATTCAGCTCGAACCCACATTTTCAAGCTGTAGTCAGCTAGGTATAGCAGGATTCCTCTAATTTGAGGTTCAAATTCTTTTTGGAGTTTTTGAACTCTAAGTTATGTTCAACCTGAACATATTTGTACTTGTGAAAATTTCACTTTGTATTCCATGGTCGAATCGCCATTCAAAACTAACTTGGCTGAGATGTTAGTCAAAACTACTATAATGACCTTCTTAAAATTAATAAATTTGTTTGCAACTCTCTTGGGACTTGCTTTTATATAAATGGCATGGGCAGTATTATTTTTGGCAAGCTCAATTTCTTGTTTTTTTTTTTTTTTTTGAAGCAATCTGAGACCTTCAAGGAGACTTACCCTTAAGAGGGAGTTACCCAAGCTCACGAAGGGTTATCCTAAGTGGAAGTTACCTAAGCTCACGAGGGAGGTTACCCTCTTAAGAGGGAGTTATTTGAGCTTACAAGGGATTATCCTTGAGAAGAAGTTACCCGAGCTCACGAGCGGAGTTACCCTTGAGAGGAAGTTACCCGGATTCACGAGGGGAATTATCATCAAGAGGGAGTTACCCTAACTCACAAGGAGAGTTACCCTTTATAAGGAGTTACCTAAGCTCAAAAGGGGAGTTAACCTTAATAAAGAGTTACTCAAGCTCACGAGGGAAGTTAACCCTGGAGAGAGTTACTCAAGCTCATGAGAGGAGTTTTCCCTAAGAAGGAGTTACTCGAGCTCACGACAGAGTTCTTTAAACTCCTAAAGCCCTTGCTAAATATTCTTTATTTGTTCTTTTGATATTGCATGCATAAGGGAAAGCTCTTAGAGATGCATTTTAAACATATAATCTTCATTTCATTTGATTTTCTCTACTCATATTCACGTTATACACAAAATAAGTTATAGTATTTCAAACTTGTACGCTCCATTTCTTAAGACTTCCTTCACCCTAGTGGGATCTTCCTAGTTTAAGGTGAGTTTTCCTCGAGCTTTTTTGACCCTGTTGCTTCTAACTTTCTATAAACAAGGTCCCCAGGGGAAAGACCTCATTCTTGACTTTCTTATCATAGTACCAGGTTGCCTTCTATTGGTAGGTAGTGTCCCTCTTACTTACTGTGTCTCAAGTTTCTTCAATGGCATCGAGCTCTACGTGAAGTGCGATCTTGTTGATTAGTTCGTCATAGGATTGGGTTCAAATGTTTAGCAGTTCGAGTGGACATGACGACTTTTGATCTGAAGGCTAGACGAAAGGGGGTTTCGTTAGTTTAGGTTCATCGTGTGGTGCGGTATCCCTATAGGATGCTTGGTAGTTCATCTGTCCACCTACCACTGTAGCAATCTACCCTAGCCTTTAGACTTTACATGATGGTTTTGTTGATTCCTTTGACTTGGTCGTTTGCTCAGGCATATGCAACTGAGGTATAGTGTGCGGTGATGTGGTATTTGACACAAAAGTCTTTGATTCTCTTGACACTAAATTGCCTACTATTGTCCATTACTATGGAGTGTGGTACCCCAAACCTGATTATGATGTTTGTGTAGATAAAGAGTTAGATGTTTTTGTTTGTAATTTTGCTATTGCCTTGGCTTCTACTCATTTTGTGAAATAATCACACCTAACTATTATAAACTTTCTTTGACCCATCAAAGGAGAAAATGGCCCAGTATGTCTAATCCCAACATGGCAAATGGCCATAGGTTGGTAAGCTAAGTAGATTATAGTTATGGAGTGGTTGATGGGGGCAGTCTTTTAGTAACGTTCACATCACCGCACGAATTCTTTTGCATCAACCTTCATTATTAGCTAAAAGTAGCTAGCTCGCATGACTTGAGTATGCAGTGATTGGGCTTTGACGTGGTTGCTGCACTCTCCGATGTAGAGATCTTTTATAACTTGATGTCCTTCCTCTGGGCACAAACAACGAAGGAGAGGGAAGCTGAAGCCTCTCTTATACAAAACCTCGTTGATTATGGTATAGTTGGCTGCTTCATACATCAACATTTTTGCTTCCATTCTATCTGAAGATATGGTGTTGTTTTTGAGGTATTCCTCTATAAGTGTCATCTATCTCGGTGGAGTTGTATGTTGTAGGTCCACTACCTCGTAAACCCGCATAATGGTGATTTTTCAGGGATCAACTCGACGAAGATTTTTTCTTTAACCTTTCCTAGGTCGAAAACTATCATGGAGGCAAATTTGGAGAGCCTATCGACTTCTAAATTATTGGCTTTAGGTATCTTAATGATATCCTAAGAAGGTAATTCTTTGGTGAGAGATCGAACCACTTTTAAGTATCTAGCCATTTCTTAATTCTTTACCTTGTACATACCTTTAACCTATTGCATAACAAACTGAGAGTTAGAAAAGATCTTGAGGTCCCCTGTTTCTACTCCAACAAACATAGCGAGCTTAAATCCGACTAACAGGGCCTCGCATTCAGCTTTGTTGTTGCTTGCAGGAAAACCAAATTTCAAAGCATCATTGATTTTGACTCCATGGGGTCCTTTTAGTATTAAGCCAGCTCCACTTCCACCCCCTAGGGGGATGTGAGGATCCATCTACATGGAGGGTCCATGCAGGCTTTTGTTTGTCATCGGGCTCGAGTGTCCCAGTATATTCAGCCACAAATTTTGCTAGAACTTGTGCTTTTATGGCATCCCGCGGTTAGTATTGCACCCCATGAGTGTTAAGATCTATCGTATATTTCATCATCTTTCCTAAAATATCTGGCTTTTAAAGGAATGCCCTTATCGATACATCGGTGAGGATAATAACTTAATGTGCTTGAAAATACAGACACAACCAACGTGCTGATATTGCAACCACTAAGGAAAATTTTTCCAGTTTTATATATCTTTGCCTCAGCCCTTAGTGGATGTGGCTGTTATAATATATTTGTTGGTGTTGTTCCCCTTCATCTCGTGTTAGCACAGATGAGAGAACTTGATCACTCACTACAAGGTAAATTTATAACACCTCACTTTAGAGCGAGGTTGTTAACAACAGCGGTTTTGTTAGAAATTGTTAAGCTTGTTGAAGGCTTATTTTGATTTTTCTGTCTACTTGAACTAATCAGGTTTTTAGAGGATTTTGAAGAATTTTGAGCACCTGTCAATGCTCCTAGGAGGAATCTGCTCAACTCGGTTATTCTACCAACAAGCTATTGCACTTCTTTTATTGATGTAAGTGGCACCATTATCAAGATCACTTTGATCTTGTCAGGATTGGCTTTGATCCCTCTTCGGGACATATGTAACCCAAGAATTTTCCTAACGAGGTGCCAAATGTACTCCTTATGGATTAAGCTTTATATTGTAGAAATGAAGTTGATCAAAGATATCCTAGAGGTCATGTAGGTAAGTATCCACACATTTACTTCTCACGACCATGTCATTGACATAAACTTCTATGTTTCTACCTACCTAAGGTTTAAATACCTCGTGATTAGCCATTAGAAGGTGGTACTGGCTTTTTTCAGTTCGAACAACATCATTTGTAGTATGTGCCAAAGGATGTGCCAAAGTAGGTATAGACCTCATCAGTTTTTGTTCATTTTGATTTGGTTATAGCTCGAGAAGGTATCAATGAAAGTCAGTAGCTCATGACATGAGGTGTTGCCAATGAGCTTATTGATTCATGGTAGTAGAAAAGTAGTCCTTCAGGCATGCTTTGTTCATGTTGGTGTAATCCACACACATTCACCATTTCCTATTGTTTTTTTTTTTTTTTTGCCAACATTCCCATTGGCTTATTGACCAACACTACGTTGACAAGCCAAGTTGAGTATTTTTCTTCTTTGATGAATCCTGCTCGTAGCAGTTTTTGGACTTCTTCTTCTATGGCGACTTGTCTATCTGGGTGAAGTGTTTTATTTTGCTAGCAAACTAGCTTTTGGGTATTATTGATATCCAGTTGATGTGTGATCACGCTCAAGCTTATGCCTGACTATGCGAAGAAGTTTTCGTCCATAAGAACATCATCAAACTGTCCCTTATGTTAGGAGGAATCGATTTTCCTACCTTCATGGTGTGCTCAGGGTTATCGTCCAAGGTAACGTCTTTGGTGAGCTCGGCTGGTTCACTTGTTCACTTGGAGTTGTCTTCTAGTTTTGTGTCCACAACACATACATCGTTTCCTTTTAAGGCCTTGATGTGCAGTTTTCGGGATTGTTCTTGGTCTCATTAACATATTCCTACCCTAGTTGGGGTAGGAAACTTTGCTTTGAGGTGGGAATGGGAAACGATCATTATGAATATTGATTGCGTGGCCCTTCCTAATGTGACATTATAGGGGGATTAATAATCAACCACAAGGAAATCTATTTGGTGATGGTGTTACATGACTCTTCGTCAAGCTCGGGGGGTTGAGTGATGATTCCTCGAGGTTGAACGGATAGTTAAAAAAATCATATGACTCCTGATCATAAGGCCTCAACTTTGGTTTCAACTCGTGTTTCATTTTCTCTTATGCATGATTGAAAAGGATGTTAGCGCTGCTTCTTGTATTAATCAGCACCCTTTTGACTTTCCAACTTGAAATGCGGCTAGAGATCACTAGGGCATCCTAGTGAGGGGTTTGGACTCCTTTGTCGTCCTTGTTGGAAAAGGAAATGGTGGTATTAACCTTAGCCCTTTTAGGCTATAGGTTCATTATTTGTTGGGGTGAGCTTAAGTCGAGCTGCTCTTATTGAGGTCAGGGGTCTGCCTATGATAGTGTTGATTTCACCATGGCAATGTTGGTAAGGTTAGGGTTGATCCGGGAGGTCATAAGTGGTCGCCACTCTCTCCCGTTCATCAACCTTATGTTTTTGTGTAGTTGGTTCAGGTTTAAGGTTGTGCTCGATGTATTGCCTGAGCTAGCCGCGTCATATGGTGTTTTCTATAGTGCTCTTAAGCTGCCAACAATTCCTTGTATTATGCCTGCGATCACGGTAAAACTCACAATATTCCTTGGAATCTTTTCATCTTAAGTTGCGTCCCATTGGAGGTGGTGACAGTAGGAGGTCCTAATTCCTTATCTCAAGGAACATGTTATGCATCAGTAGTTTTAAAGGGGTGAATTCATTATGCATCAAGAAAAGTTTTTGCTTTTCGATATCTTTATGACTTTGGTGTGCATCAGTTCGATTGAAGTTGTGGCATTCTTTTTGTCGTCCCTTATCTCGAGGTAGATTGTCTTCAACTGGGGGAAGCCCAGTTTGGGCTTTAGCTTCTTTCCAGGCATTTCTAGTGTCTTCTTATCGAATGTATTTTTGTGTCTTTTTCTCTTACTTGCTCTAGCATAATGAGCTGGCATTTCGAAATGGAGTTGAGAACGGGCTTTCTATAAGGATGCCTTGATTGATAGCATCTAAGCTACTCCTTGGTTGAGGTTCGAGACCTCCAGACATGCTTTGTTAAACCTTGGTGGGTAATCCCTCAGGGGCTCACCCTGCCTTTGTCGTACCATATAAAGATACGAGCATTTTTCTCTGATGGTTTGCTTGCCACGAAGTGTGCAACGAAAAGGTCATTGAGCTGCCAAGGAACCTATCTGCTTGGCTTAATTTATTAAACCAACCTAAGCTGCTCCTTGAAAGGTGGTAGGAAAAGTCTTGCACCGTATTGCATATGAGAAATTATGTATCACTATGGTAACCGAACTAGGTGATGTGGCCTTTCGGGTCATTGTCCCATCATAGGATTTTAGAGTAGGGAGCTCCGGTCGAGAGTATCTCGGATTGAACCTTGGCCACAAAGGGCGTTTTGCTCGGAGCGTTCTAGCGGAGGTTCATTCCTAAAGCCATCCTTGATGTTGACAGCCTTCTCATCATGTCTTTGGTTTGTTCAAGAGCCCATTCCTTATTGGAGCCAAGTGCAGTATCCTTGGTGACAAGAGTAGGTACATTTCCCAGTGATCTCGATTGAGCTAGGACCTGCAAGCACTACCCTTACCTATCGCTTATGCTCTGACATTTCTAAGTAACTTGAGCCGAGTGTTGGGATACTGTGTATCCTTGCAAGATGTTGTGAGCAGCTTTCACTGAGCTTTTAGGAGCGTTAGGTCTCTAGTATTCACTTGAAAGCAGTCTTGAACTATACGACCGCTCCTGGTGCAGGTGGTAGCTTGTGACAACACTCGGTATACCTGTGGTCCCTTTCAACTGGCTCCTTTCGAGCTTGATGTTTGAGGTAAGGATATGCTTCGTTGCACACTGGACGCTTACTCTTCTAAACATAGCTTTTCATCCCTTCTAATTCCGTGATTCTAGCTTATAGGAGAGCATTGGAGTGCTCATTTTCCCATTTTTGTGCATATGTTGCCTGCACAAGTTTTTCCAATTCTAAGATACTCAGGGTCCTAGAAGATTAACGTTCATGGCAGCAGTCAGCTCAAGAAGTGTCATCTCAAGGGCTTCGTCATTCGTAAGTTAGGCATAGGCTGTATGAGGACGGAACTACTGATTCTTGCTTTGTTGTGATCTAGGAAATGCAAAAACGAAAGCGTATATTGGGGCGGGTTTAGGTTTTAGAGGGGTTTCAAAGGAGAAAGCAATAGGGAATAAGGGAAAGTAAGAGTTTCCCAAATGGCACACATGTCTCACGTATTAATGTTGTCGGTAGAGATGGCTCCTGCAAACAACAGAAAAAACAATAGAGAGCTTCAAGGGGTTGCCCAGTACGTCCACTTACGATCTTAAGTCAGTCCCTGTGTATGAAGTATGTCTATGATAAGATAAGAAAACTTTCTCCTTTTTCCTCTTCTTAAAGGAAAGGGGATATTTATAGTGTTAGGGTCATACCAGGGTAACTTTTTCCTGGCAACTAACTTGGTACTTGAGCTAATGGGATTCTGAGCTAAAGAGCTGACTTTGCAAAGTGTGGCCAGGTTGATTATGTCCCCGTTTTGATCATAGTTGACTAGAGTACTTTTTTAGCTTAGAAATCATGAGGTCATAGGCTGAGCTCGCTTAGCAGCTATGAATGCTCGCTAACTGTTTCCAAGTGAGGTTTCCTAAGGAGATCTCGTGTCATTCCCCTTGATGGGGCCTGGGTCTTCCTACTTATTTGTTATAAGAAGTGGGCTCTTTTTGCGTTCGTTAGTATTCTTGGGCCTTAAGCCTAAAGGACTACTGATGACCATCTTCTACTGTCAACAGGAACCTATTCTTAAAAGGTTAAGAATTGAGAGCCACAAAGTCTAAAGCCCACTAAGGTTAGTTAACCCAAGCCCCAAATCAACCCTAACCTACATAATTAACTAGATAATTTGGCCAGATAAAACAAATGACCCTTTAAACAATCTTGAGCATATATGGTTAAACTTGACCGATCTAGATGTAGCAAACAACATAAATGAAATGAAGGTAGTAATACTTGAACTAATTCTGACTTCAATTGTAAGTAGTTATAGACATCGAGCTTCAAAAAGGATTTGAAAGCTTAAAGTAAATGACAGTATGCAATAATTGCATTGTTCTTATTGGGATAATAAAAAACTGGACAAAGAATTTAAACTAGGCTTAAAGTGTTAGTTACGGTTTTTTTCGTTTACTCTAGAGTAGTACCCCCCGGATCAAGTTGCAAGCCTGATCAAAACTTTAGGGTGATGCATAGTTTAGGTGCTTAGGCCACCATGGATATATGGTTTGGGCTCGGGCAGTTATCAATATGGAATTTTCGAGATTGGCGGTAGACTAAGGAGTAGGTACAAAGTTGTAACAGTTATACGGCGTTATGAGACCTTATATAAAGCATTACAATTGACCATGCTCATTGGGCTCATGTGAGGAGCTGACCTAGACGGACTATTTTTTTTTTCCTTTTTGGTAAATTTTAGAGACTTTCAAATCCCCCTCGTGCGTGATCCATTAAAGGAGCCCTGACCCTTTTTGTTTGGTGAGAATCATGAGTACTCTTATGCATTTGGTATTCATGGGATGCTGATAATACTTGTTTGTTGACCTATAACTTAATTAAACCTAATTTATGCTTGTTGCATTAGCTTAGGTGTACATGACATGGTATGTGTTTAGCTACTGTGTACTGGGCTTAGCCACTTATTTTTTTTCGCTATATCAAGTACAATAATGATCACTTCGTGGACCTTCATCATGATTCCATAGGTTTCAAGTCCTGGTTTGAAGAGTGACTTACATGAGTAAGAGCCATATGTAATTTGTGAAAAACTATGTGTATGTGAATGTTTATATTCTTATTTTTGTGGATGATTGTAAACTTAAGCTATTATTTTCTTTTGGGCCGAGTGCCATACTTTAAAATCGGGCTGAGCCGCTCCCTTTTGTGGCTACCATCTCAAAATGTTTTAGACTTTAAATTTCGTTTTACTCTCCTAACTGCTTTTCTACATGTTTTGGATAAGAGGTTCTCAATCTTTGCAAAACTGTCAAATCAATCATGATTTCACAATAAAAATTGAATAGCTACTTACCTAAATAATGGAAGCCTTCACATGTTGCTTGGATATGATGTATTAATGAAACGACATGCCTTTAACACCCTAGAGGCGGTCGTTTCATGCATGATCATTTACGCTTTGCTTCTACCCATCTACTTCTCTGAAAAATTATAATCCTTCTTTTTTCTCAATTTCTTCAATTATTCTTTAGATTAAAAGACATTTTCTCATGATTTTTTTTAAAATAATGATGTGATTTGTTTCCTAAAGCAAAGGTTTCTTAATTTTTCCATAGCACGACACTCGCAAAAACAAAGTATAAGTGCTAGGTGAAAATAGAAATTTTTTTTCGGTTACAAGTTTTTAGAGTAATAATTGCAAGTTAGGTTGATACCTTAAGTAAGTGTATGTATGCCTAAGTTAGTAATTAAAAATGAACTTAATTAACTAGTTGTCTTAAAAATCGTATGTTACTTGTATCTAACTTCTGCTAGTACGTAGGGAGCATCTGCGCTACTAACACGACACCCGGATGATTCTATAGGTGTTGTCCCTTGTAAAGTTACACTTAAATATGATTTGAGCAAATCCATGTGATTTAGATTTGTGGGCTCATGGATGGTAGGAAATCCAATATTATATTTGTGTATGTATTTATAAGTATGTTTTGGGTACTAAGTTAATTCTTGTGTTGATTGTAAAACTACAAAAATAAAGACAATATATTTATTGCTTCTTACAGTAGTCTTCTGTAAATGCATATGATTAGATTATGTTGGAGGATATTGCATGTATAAAGTTGCTTCAAATAAAAAAAAAAAATCCACAAAACCAAATTGTAAAAAAAAAAATAATATTGTTGTATCGCACAATTTTTTTTTTTTTTGTAAATTTACACATGTATCACACTTTGGTTGTGTGATACACTATAAATGTGTATTGCATAACCAACGAGCGATACACGTATAGTAGTATGTGTATCACTCATTGGTTATGTGATACATGGGCACAACTATATCGCACAACTTTTGTGCATAATATTCCTAATTTTTTTTTGGCTAGATTGCTATATCTCTACCTGAATATGCAATTCAAATAAGATTTTTATATCTCCACTCCAAATGCAACATAACAATATTATTTTGTAATTTTTTTGTATAATTTATTTATGTATTTTTTTAAAAAAACCCAAGACATGTTTCTACCTGATTATGTGCATAAAGTGATAATCTCGTTCGTTTGTGATAGTTAATGCAAAAGTGGTAAGTTCCTTACATTGCACAAAGTGGTACGACTATTTATTTATCGTCGGTATAGTCCAAAAGAGGAAGGTCCAAGCAAGTACTAATTGTTTACATGAAGTGGTAGGTTCATCTTATTTTGATAGGAGAGTGCAAAAGTGCTAGGTTGATTATGTTTTACAAAATGTAGTCTCGTCCATTTGTGGAAGGTTGATATCTTGTGGTAGGCTTTATGTTACATAAAGTGGTAGGATTGTTATTTGTGGTAGATGGTTCAAAAGTAGCAAGTCATTCAACAATTAACTCTTTGCACAAAGTAGTGGGTTCGTCTTATATGGTGAGATTGTGTAAAAGTGCTAGGTTAATTATGTTGCACAAAGTGTAGCCTTGTCCTTTTGTGGTAGGTTGGTGCAAAAGTGTTAGTTGCTTATGTTGCACAAAGTTGTAGGGTTGTCAATTTATGGTAAATATGAGCCAAAATGGTAGACTAATTAATTACTAGCTCTTTACATGAAGGTTTGTAGGGGTACACAATTCGTTCTAGTTCGATATTTTACTAAAAACCAAACTAAGCTAAATTTATGGTTTGCTATTTCTTTTTTTTTTTCCATTTCAAACTATACCCCTAATTATGGTTTTGTTTGGTTTATATTATGGATTAAATTAAAATTCTAATTAAATAAAAAGGTTTTTTTTTCTAATTTTTTACATTTATGGGACATTCAAATATTCAAGTTAGTCTACAATGGTTAAATTCAAATCACAACAAAATATTTCATAAATATATTACACTCATAATCATAAACTTTATAGTACTCCATAAAATCATTTACTCACTAATTAGTCATCCCTAAGAAAGTACATTTACTAACTAATACATAGTAAATGACAATCTATAATCTTCCACAAAAAATCCAGTTAATTATCTATTAACAAATTTGATAAGAAAAAAATCTACGTATCCATGAGTAAAAGAATCTACTAACAAAATACTACTAAATAACCAATACATAATAATCATAACTAAATAAATAAGTTACATACTACTTCATAGAGTTATAACGATTAGCATAAAAACAACATCAATTAGAATATATTTTGAACCTAAAAAATAATTTAAAAAAATTAATATTAATAACATTCATCAAATAACAAATATCATAATTAAACCATAAGAACAATGCAACCTTTAGTTCATCATCATAAGAAAATTTATAATTACTAGTAAGATATTATTATGTTATTCTAAAACGCTTGAGTTTGGTTTTATGGATTGATTCGATCTATCATTTTAAACCAACTATAAATTTATGAATTGGTAGGAATTTGCAAACTAAATTGTTAAAAAAAATACCATATTTTCAATTGTATTTGGTTTGATTTGTTTATTCATTTATTTATTTTTTTGCCTATCCTAAGATTTCATCCTACTTTAGTAGGTATTTGTAAAAATGCTATCTTTTAAGAAGTGATAGCTTCATGCTACTTTAATAACTTTATGCAAATATGTTAAGTTGGTCATTTTGTATAAAATGATAAGCTGGTGTAAAAGTGGTAGGTTTATAACCTCCTTAAGTGGTACATATGCTTCAAAAGTGGTAGACGGGATCCAACCAAGGTAGTCGGAACCAGACCGACCGGCCGGTTCGAACTGGTTCGATTGGAACCAGAGGTAGGGCGGGCCGGGTCGCTTATGGGACCCGTTTTTGAAGAAAACCGAAGACCCGGTTACCCGCCCGTTCGACCGTGAACCGGTCAACCCAGCCAGGTTTGACGGGTCAAAATGCTACATATTAAAAAAAAAAAAAAACCTCCCAGCCTTTTTTTTCCCATGCCTGGACTCTGGAGCCTCTCCCTACTGTAAAAAACTAAAAGTCTAAACTAAACTCTAAAAAGTAAAAACAAAAGCTGCAAAAAAAGTGATAGAAATTGAAAACAGTAAACTAAACACACAAAAGCAAAATCAAAATCAAAGCAAAAAGGAAAACCAGATCTACACGCAGCTCCGGAATACATTTTCCCTTGACGTGAAGCAAAAAGCTAAGAGTTGCAACACTTTTTCTTTTTTTCTTTTATATGTGGATAGATCTAATATTATTTCCCTTGACGTGAAGCATCCAATCTCTGATCTGATATTGTTATCTCCTTTTTGCTGCCAACTATTATTTCTTGTTTTGTTTTAGTCGTCAGTTTTTTTCGTATGTTTTCATATCTTCAGGCTGTTTTGTTTGCGTTCTTACGAGAAGATGACTTGCTTTCCTGTGCTGATTGGTGTCTTTGTTGATGTTACTCAAACTTGTGTAGATGTCAATTGGTGCGCGTACTTTAAATTGACAATTGTTGTATTTTTCTTCAGTGTGGGTTGTTGCAAGGGCATGTATGATAATCAGTTTCCAATGATGATGCCCCATTTATAATGATCTGAAACGATAATTTTAATGAACTAGTTAAGCTTTTGTTAAAAATGCCTTGATCAAGCTAGAATTGAAATATTATCTCTATTTTGTTTCTAAATCCACCAAGTGATGAAAACTAGATTGCAATATACTGCTGGTTTGGTTTACTTATGCGGAGACCTTATTTATTCCTTCTTTATATGCTATTTGCGTGTTCGCTTTAATCAAATGTGATGCCTGCTCTTTGCTTTGGCTAGTACTTGATTAATGGTCCTTTTCAATCTCTATCCTTTGATACAATAACCATGAGAAGGTCGCGCAACCCAAACGACGAAAAATGACAATTTATGGGATGTTGATATTTTTGTGTCCTTTCCTTAATTTTATAATGGGAAAGGAAAAATGGAATTTGTGTGCACTATTATTTTTGTTCCTTCTTGTTATGCTGGTGTTATTTGATAGACTTAGGGGCTGATTGTTCTATTGATCCTGCAGTTGCTTTAGTGTTTGTGAATTTCTTTTTCATGATATTTAATGAAATGGAGGGACTTTTCCTTGAAATGATGCTAATTGACTCTTTCCCAAGCGAATGCCTTTAAGGAAATAATTATATCCAACATCAGATCTTGGCATAACATGATAAGGAAAACAAGACTACTAATGTAATATAAAGAAACCTAGATTGAGTATATTCGTACGTACCTTGGACTTGGGAATGCATGAAGAAAAAAGGAGGAGAACAAGAATCAAGTGCTCATTTTTTGGACGTCCTAAATTGGAGTTGGATAAGCTCTTGAGAAGGAAAAGATGATGAGGAATTTCCAAGTATGTATGATTGGAATGTTGTTTTTTTCCACTCTCTTGCAAAGAGCTTGAATGTGCTTTGTATTACTTGAATGAGTTAATAAGAACGGTGGCTGCCTGGAAATATATACTTGGTTTCTTTTGGATATTCATGTTTGTAAGCTGCACAATTTCATTGAATATCATGAAAAATAAATTCATAGGTTGATGTATTTCATCTAATTCAACTAATCATAAATGTTCTTTTTTTAACAGAAATATAGGTTGTTAAAAAGAAGAAGAGAATAGAGAAGAGACATGTCGAGTAGTCAATCTTCTTCTTCAGTTCGTACAAAATGATCCTTCTTGGAGCATTTAGGTCATCTACTAATGAGAAAGGGAAGATGGTATTCACGTGCCTTTATTGTGGATCTAGATATCAAGGGGGAATCAATAGGATGAAATATCATTTGGCAGGGATTCGAGGCAATATTGCATCTTGCAAAAAGTACCAAGTGAGATCCAAGAAAAAACGTTGGCATATCTCAAATCTGTCAAACATAAGGATCAAGACTCTGATGAAGTTCACTATACTCAATTTGAAGATGATGAAGCAAGGTTGAAGTAGAAGATTACAAGTTTTGCCAATGCAACCAAAACAAAAAAAAAGGTTGGAGTAGAGAAATATGTCACTAAAACACCCCTCCATTGTTCCAACCAGGTATAAGAGTGCACTAGCTGGTAACAAGTATACATTTCTGGATGACTTGCAAGCTTGGTAACAAGTATACATTTCACATGTTATAGGCTTTCAAAATGTGTTGCTGGAAAAGTTGTTACTGCTATTGTGTTAGACACATCATTTTGGGAAGATTGTTTGCTCATGGTGAAAGTCACAACTCCGATTGTGAAGCTCTTGTGTATTGTGGATGCTAATGAAAAGCCTTCTCTTTTTGCTGTTTATGAAGGATTTTCTAGGATTCGTAAGGGGGTTATATCAGTTTTTAAAAATAGACAAAAATTGTATAGTCCTTATATCAAAATTGTTGATCAGAGGTGGGACAAACATTTTCGTCATGGTCTACATGTTGCAGCTTATTTCTTGAATCCAACCTTCATATATGATGATACATTTGAAGAAACTGCAGAAGTTATGCAAGGCTTATATGATGTGCTTGAGAAAAAAAGTATTTGTCGTGATAGCATAGCTGTAATCAAAGACATGAAATTGTATCGTGAAAGATGAGAGAGTTTTGGTCGGGAAATAGCCATCAAATCTGTCAAAACATTGCAACCAGGTAAGTGACCATGAATACTAGAATCAAAATCGGTGTTACTGTTTATTTTTCACAATTGTTTGACTTGCTTTATTGAATTGTAGATGATTGGTGGAGGTTTTTTGGTCATAGTGCTCCTACATTGCAAAATATTGCTATTCGAATACTAAGTCAAACTGCTTCTACTTCTGGATGCGAGCGTAATTGGAGTTTCTTTGAGCGCATCTACACAAAAAAAAAAGAAATAGATTAGAGCATCAAAGGCTTAATGATCTTGTTTATGTGAACTACAATTTGTGCTTGAAGAATAGGTATGTAAATTATCTTAACTTTATCATAGTTCACCTTATGTATTTTTAAAATTTTTTCCTTTGCTAATTATTTCTTTATAGGCATGAAAATAAGAAGAAAAGTTATGATCCAATAGATTTTGATTACATTGAGAAGATGGATTTTTGGATTACTGAAGAAGAGGAAGATTCACCTCCTGAACTTAATTTTGATGAGATAATTGAACAAGCAATTTATGAGGATGATGCTACCTCGGTAACAATTGATAGTTTGACTAAAGGTTAGTCATCTATTTCTGAATTATTAATTCTGTATATGTTCATTGAATATTTTTTCTTAAGACTTAGTATTCTTCTTTTCTTTTTTCTTTTCCCTCTTTTCTCCCAGACGATACAGAGATTAATGAAGAGGTTGATTTGGATGCGATTAAAAACCGAGCTGACTTTATGCATACCTTTGAATCAAATGAAGATTGGAATGACATTCATTGAAAGTTAAATTAATATCTTAGTTTATATTATTTTGTTTTTGTTTTTGATATGTACAATGTGATTTTACTTTAATGATGGATTTGACAGGTAAATTTCATTTATTTACTTTGTAACGTTGGTGGATTTAACATAAAAATTCATTTTTCATCAACCCTTGTTTAACCTCCGATTCAACCCAGTTCGATCTCTTGACTCCTGACTCCTTAGTATATCCAGGTCAAATCTCGGTCCGGGTTTGACAACCTTGGATCTAACATATTAGGCTTGCTTAACGAATGAAACATTACGGATTTCTTTATCGTACTGCAAATTGGCTTGTAGGCCGGAGGATGAGGTTGGTTACTGGACGTTTCTAGGCAAAAAGACCTATCTTTAAATTCACGGCCCGGCTCGGTCTATGACCTGCAAATAAACAGAAACCCAAAATTCGTGTTTTGATTGGAAACTGGAAAGTTCAACATCTTCACTGACATATGAATAAATAGATAATTGAAAATTGGTGTTAAAAAAAAAAAAAGGATGCATAAGAAGAGTTCAAAAATATATTGAAATTCTAAAAGAAAGAAAAAAAGACGACTCTATTTTGGAAGAAGTAGAAAAGAAGAAGCCAAGGACGAAAGACCACGACAAAGAAGAAGAAGAGGAGGAGAAGAGAAGCAGGGTGATAGATAGATTGATATTATACTTTATTTACTGCTCTCGCTTTGCTTCTCTCGAAGATGAACGGCGGTCCCTCTGGTTTCAGTACGCCTTCCCTTGCTCTCTCTCTCTCTCTCTCTCTCTGTCTGTAGAACCGACTTCTCGAAGTCGAATCCCTAGAAATTTTAATAAAATCTGTCAAAGATATTGTAAACGCAGGTTTTCTAACTCTGTTTCGTGTTTGATTGCTCACACAGACAATGCAGCGGTGACGAGAGCTTTTGTTGTTGTCTCCGGTATCTTCACCGTGTTCTCTGGGATCAAAGGCCGTTCTGATCGACTAGGTCTCTCTTATCAGGTATGTTAAACAAGTGTTCGTCTGGTTCCTAGGGCTAAAGTTGTGGATTTTTTTGAATTTGTGGTGTGATTTTGACCTCAGTTTGAGGATGAGAGTAGAAGCTCAATTTGATGTCTTGCCATGGTTTTGGATGGAGTAGTGGGATTTGATTCTTTTTCAGTTGCAATTCGTGGTTTTTCATTATATCGTTTGGTGTTAGACGATGCTCGGGCAACTTTGCGATGCAAAATTATTAGGTTTGACCTGTTGCATTGTCGCTGTTTTATGTTTAGAGTAGTTTCATGTGGTTCATTTCGTTTTGTGAAATTGGAAATGACGGCTCAAAGTTTGTTAAAATTTAGTTTTTAGTCTTTATTACTTTTCCAATTGCAGCTTGCCGATAGCAATGGCTTTTCTGTGTCCTATATTGATTATGGTCTATCTTGGTCATATTGCTGTTACTTTCATCACAATACAAGAATTTTTTAGTCTGTAGAGTGTATATGCACAAGCAGTCCCCTTTCCTCTGTTTCTGTGCTACGTGAAGGACCTAATTGACAAAGCACGGATTTTTGAAGTTTCATGTATCTTTTTTCATCCCATGTCCTTTGTTAGAGTATGGTCTACATAAAGGAAAGAGAAGATCTATCATCTACCAAGTACGTGGTTTTTGTTGGTCTCAAAACCTTTCCCTGGTTTGCAAGGGCTAAACCTGTCTAGGAAAAACATTAAATATCCACCAGCTGAACCTCTCTGGTCTGGTTAACGATATGTTTGTTTGTTGTGGATGACCAGCAGTGGCTATCCATTCACTTGGGTCTGTTTGGATTGTTAAATTTTTATCTATGTCATATCGTTATCGTATCTATTTGATCATTTTATTGAGTAAAATTGTTAATTTTTCGTTGGCATTTGTTTGAAAACGACAAAAATAGATACAAAAATTACCAGAGTATGATGAAACAAATAGACACTTAAACTTATTTAAATTTCTTGTTATCTTTCTGATGGTAGGCTCTGTGCCTCAGCCAGCTTTTCTAATTTGGTGACCCTGAGTGTCTGTCAGTGATAATATTATCCATGCTGCTTTCCTTGTTCATAAATGAATTCATCCGTGTGAGTAATGGAAGATGCAGACAAAACATATCAGACATATATTAATCAGTTTTTTCTATCATCAAAATTTCTTGCAGCACTTGTGCTTGCAACATTGGTTCTTTTGGTATGACATCGAAGCTTTCTTATTTGTATTTTCTTTCTTATGGTAGGAAATTTTCCAGAAATTTCATCTTTGGAACTCTGTAGCATCCATTTTCGCCTTTTCATCAACTCCAGAGTTGATGTTTGGACTCTACCTCCTATATTATTTCAGGGTTTTTGAGAGACAAATCGGTTCCAACAAGTATTCAGTGAGTTACTGCTCTCAACTTTACAAATGCTGCGGAATGTCATTTGTTTGTGTCTTCATCTTTATCTGGAAAAAATCTGGAATTGCATTGTTCTGATCTTAACTGAGATTATTCTATACCTAAGGCTACACCACCTCAGCACTCATGCTTCTTATAGTTTTGGTTGAAAACATACAAGTTTTTAGGACACCTGTCTAAATTTTTCACTCTCTGCTTTTGTCTTATTCAAGGAAGTTCATTGGTGATCTTTTTGAAATTGCTTTGGGAAGTAATTTTATCTGCCTTGCATCATGATGCATTATTACCTTAGTGGAATTACAGATTTTGTGCTTGCTGCACCAGCTGGTGAAATACTTCACATGGTTATATCTCATAATGCAGAGAGATTTAGGTTTGGCTAACAATTAAAAGAATTGTGTGCATATCAGGCCATTATAGTTGGCATACATGCATATTTAGGTTGATTGATTGGCTCTTAGCCTTAACTATTATTGTCCGTTTACTTTTTTGGATGGAATAAGGTTGTAGCGTAAGAAATATTATTGAAGAATGAAATAAAACTGTACTAGATTTGTCATTTGTTGATTATTTATTTTTGTAAAGATATTTTGGAAAAAATCAATTCTAGCATTTAATTGCTATTCACAGGATTAAGGAACGAGTCGTTATTTAATAATTTTTGTAATAGGGATTTTTTATGAAATTGCTATTACGGTCTTAAAATGCAACCGAATGCTATAGTAGCTCTTCTATAAGAAATAAAGTTGTAATAAAATTGCTATTTTGACTAAGTGAATGGGTAGTTAGTGTAAATTGCAAATACACTTCCTTGTATTTGCTTTGTGCCTATAGTCTTCTATGTCCTATCTTTGAAATTGAACATTTGGACTCTTAAATATTAAAAAACGCACTTTAAAACTCCTACATAACCATTTGTTCCCTTTATGTTATGTATTTTTTTCCTAATCTATAGTATTTTTTTTTTTTATCATTTTATCCAAGGTAAAATAGTAAAATAGGGTTGAAAGCATGTATTTCAAAGATTTGGATTTTAAACCTCAACTATAAAGATGGAGGAGGTAAATGCACATTAAAGGGTATATATGCAACTTACCCTAATATTTATCAGCTTATATAATTTGTACGTTAACTGATTCAGGTACCTTTTTCACCATGTTTTTTGCTTGTTTGCTTGCTTACATAGGTATTTATCTCATTCTCCTTGCTTGCTTCGATCTTATTTGAAGTCTCGGCCCTTGCGCTCCTTAAAGGTAAGCAAGAGAGTTCTCCACTTTATCTTGTGTCATACCTCATTTCATCCTACATTTTGTACTTTTTCCTTGCTTTATATATTTTTTGTTGCAGTATTATATTCATAGGTGAAATAATGTATTAAAAAAGGATGAGGGCTCAGCAGGGAGAATTCTCCATTCTCTTGGTTTGGGAATGCACCATTTTGTTTTCACAACAATTCTGGCTTGCTTTATTACTTTATTGAATGGAACATGTATGCACATTTAGGACCTAATAGCTTAAAAAAAGAAATTATAACTATACTGTGAATATCTATAGAAGGTCTGAAAAATATCAACTTGATTTGACCATGAACAAAATGTGGCTTAAGCTATTTTGTTAAGAATACTGTAATAAAAGATGGGGGAAATTTCTGAAAAGGATCTAGATTCCTAAAAAATGTAATTCCTAGAAGCATTCTTGTCATCTCTAATTTTCTTAGCTATTGCTTGACGACCAATGCATTCACAGCACTTTTCCATCCAATCTTCATTTGCTTGCTTTTATAGTGAAATAAATATTGTGGAGTTAACAAAGAAGACCTATA
Source organism: Combretum micranthum (assembly GCA_024138025.1). Classification (NCBI taxonomy): domain Eukaryota; kingdom Viridiplantae; phylum Streptophyta; class Magnoliopsida; order Myrtales; family Combretaceae; genus Combretum; species Combretum micranthum. The sequence goes on along the minus strand of JAMXBD010000197.1, from coordinate 577,930 downwards.
TGAATTTGAGGATACAGGCAGAATTAACGTACAAAATAATAGGTCATGGTAGCTCAGATTTCTTGATCATAGTTTTATAATTAAAAATCATAATCATTTTTTTGTTTCCTTTTCTTTGCCAATGATGAGGTTCAGCTTTTTAATGTTCCTTGGAGTCAATCATGTCTGTTCTCTTTACCAGTCATCAGATTTCATTTGGTATATGGCTCATGTACCATATAACTTGGCTTTTGGACCAACCATACATGGGTTTCATTTGATATACGGCACGTGTACCATGTAACTCAGTTGTTGGACCCTGCCCCAACCATATATGGGTTGGTTGATTTGTATCTTACTACTTAGATAAAATGTATTAGCAATGCAAACACTACGCTAGGAGGGGTGGGAAAAAAAGCATCCATACGATTCTTTGGGGCTAAAATACTTTGATTCATTGAATGGTTGGGATTAAAATAAATTCTGATGACTGGTAATATGGGGGGACATTACAAGAAGAGGAGCTTTTGCGTAATTAGCTAGAGAAGTGCCAATGGCATTATTAATACTCAAAACATCAAAGTACTTTCAAAATTTTTGTGGATTTGTTTCATCAATCCTTAAGAGTATACCTTTTCTCTTAAAAAAGCAAGATGGGGTATTCATTTTGTATATGTGTTATTTGTTGTTATGCCCCAGAACTCCGCCTGCCGAGTTGTTGTCTGCTTTTGCTACACGTTGTACGGTTTTGTCCTTTTGGTGTCAACACTTCTCAGGTGGTCATCCATCATGGGATTGCTCTGTATAGAACACGCTTAATTTTGGAGTTCCAACGAACTCCCAGCCACTACACACAAAAGACGCCTCTGGGATTAGAATTCTACGATTTATCTTTGAGGGGTATCACATACTCTCTCACTTATAAAACTGATGTCCTCGTCAGTTTCGTTACACATTTCCAGAACCACACCAGACAGTGAGGACACACTCCTTCACTTTCGGTTGGTGAACTGCTCTGATACCACCTGTAATGCTCTAGAACTTAGCCCACCTTCGTATTGTCAGCTTTGACTGAACGCCGCATGGTTTTGTTCTTTTGGTGTCAACATTTTTTAGGAGGTCACACATGATAGGATTGCTCTGCACAGAGTACGCTTAACTCTGGAGTTTCAACGAACTTCAAACCACTACACCAAAAGGCGCCTCTGTGATTAGAGTTCCACGATCTATTTTAAGGGGTATCATATTTTGCTCTGCAACATGGACTCAGTTAAAAAGTCTTTAGACACATGCTTAGATGGCAACCACCATTCCGAGGATGTTAAAGGCGCTTGCTTGTGCGCCTAGGCAATCAGGTGAGGTGCCTTCGCAAGGTGTGTGCCTTTTTTGCCTAGGTGCAAGCACATGAGGTGCCAAGGCGAGCGCCTCAGTGAAGGATGTGAGAATTTAGGATAAAAGTGGGGAAAAAAGGTAAATTTGCATCTTTGATATGCTCTATGCTCCACAGCAAAGAAAAGGGAAAGCAGATGGTGTGAGATTAAGGATAAAATAACTTTTAATTCTTTCTAACCATGGCTGTTGCATGCAAGACAGCTGACAAAGTGAAGGGCGTATGCTAAACACTTGCTGCAAAGTTAAAAACACAAACCCAAACCCTACCCCACTTTTTCTTGTCTCTTTGTTTCTTTCTCTACCTCTTACGTGTTAAAAAAAAAAAAAAAAGACCTGCTGTCTTACTAAAAAAAAGACCTCACCCCACTTCCCTTCTCAAGCTCCTTCCAGGTATGCATTAAGCTTATATTTTATTTTATTTTTTTTTATTTGACCTGCTGTCTTACTAAATAATAAAAAGATCTTTTTAAATAGTAATGACCTTAAAAAACTTTTTCTTTTCCTTTCAATTATAAAATTAGAATCTGCTCAATTTTTGTTTTGGGGGGGGGGTAGGAGAAGAAGAGAGGAAAAAGACTACTATAATAGTCTTTGATCTGGATGTTTTGTGCACATAATACTCATTTTGCTTTGTTAATATAATATTGACCTATTTAAATAGTTTTTGTTGGTCTAAATTAAACATTATTATTAAATAGTGATGCTTTTTTGTGTCAAAATAATTTTAATAAATTTATCAAATACTTGGGCAGCTCTTTTTTTTGTGCTCTTGCCTTAGGCGATTATAAGGTGTTGTTCCTTTAGTGTGTTTTTCGCCTTTGACAACCTTGCTATTGCCAACAAGGGCCTAATTATGTGCACATTTCCATTTTTGGCCTCTATGTGTTTTGTTTAGAATTGTTTATTCATTTATTTATTCTTTTGGCCAATAGGACAATTTATTAAATTGCACAGAAGTTAAACCACAGATTCCTGGAAAAAAGAATATAAAAGTCAAGCACCCTTTTTGGCAATTTTAGGTGCTAAGTAAGCATGTTTCAATGGACTTGTCAATGCAGTCTGGTGAAAGCTCTTTTTGTGAAGTTTGCAGGCATAGATCCAAATTCAAGTAAAAATCAAATCTTTTTGTGTAATTCGCCCTTTTCTATAAGCATCTCCATTTGTTTCAAAATTGTTTGAGAACTATATTTGCCTTGGCTGGCCAACCCTGGTTATGGCCAGGCAAATATGCTCTTGCTATATAGTTTAAGTGCTTAACATTTGGTTATTGTTTTAGAGTAAGCATCTCAAGCTTTTTCTTGGTCACTCCTATTGTTCTTTTGACTTTGTTCAGGAAATTAAAGTAGTAGACATTTAAAGAAGGGTAAATGTCGCAATTGGAACCTGAATTTTACTGAGTCGTTCAATTTACCACATAAAATTTAAGCGTGCCAATCTATTACCTATGGAATTTTTAAGTTCATTTATAGTACCTTGATGAGGTAGTTAATTATAAAAATAAATAAAGTTTAGATGGCTAATTGCGAAATTGACAAATGTCAGGTAGTTAATTGCAAAAGTGGACAAAGGTTAGGCAGTAAATTGATATTTTAAAAATTTAGATGATTTATTGCACAAATTGAGAAAGTTCAAGTACCAAATGATTCACCCTTTAATAAAAGTTGCAACTACCATGAATTAAGTGTATAAAGGAAGAAAACCAAAGGAAAATATCATTTATTACATGATGACAAACTGTACAATGTACTTGTATATATATATATATAGATTCACACACAAAAGTAACCAGTATAGAAATGTGGACCTATATACAACTCAATAATTATGATGTTTGCTTGTATGTATGTTTTGCTCTCGTTAATTTTATATTTGTTAGACAACTATGCATGCATGTTTTTAATAAAAATCAATTTAAGTGCTAAAGTCATTGGCAAGTGTACTAATTATGCAAGTATAGGCTAGCGGGAGTATTCAATGTTGTGATCCACAGGGAGCTTGTGACTAAGTACTAGATTGTAGTGATCTTACTCTAAGCTAGGCAAATCAAAATGGGATTTTTAGATTTCTAACTACTTAAACTACTTCTAAGAATCACCCTACAAACCATATTTAAAGTAACACTAAAAATTACAATGTACTAAAATTACCCTTAGAAACTCCTTTAATACCAAAGTATGGGATTATGTAATTGTATGGCTAGTTTTTCCATTCGTTGTATTGTAGTTATAATCGGGATTGTTTACGTGAATTTTGATTAAACTTACAAAAATTTGCTTCCCTCACAAGTTGCAGAAATTCTAATCATTACATAGATATTTCTTTTGAGTAATCATAACAGGAAAATAACACTTTTCTCACAAGTCATAGTACTCTAATTGAATTTGTAATTCAAGCATGTGTCTGTATCCTAAATCACAATTCCAATTGCATTAGGAATGTGAGTTCTACGATTTGAGCCAAATGCGCATGTGTCAATCTAGGTCTTGAAATTATATTTTCTATTTCCATCGGGCTTTTGAATCCTTCCCAAGCATCTTAACTCTTGATTCATAAGAAATTCATAGACAAATTTTTATCTTATGAACATTGAAATAGAAATAATCAAAATTTTAAATTAACAAAATCCGTTATAAAAATTAATCAACTACTCAAGAAATCCATAAACCCATCACATAATCTCACTAGACAAATTTAGCTCATACTCAAATGAGTAATCTCATTGATGAAAACGATAATTACACAACCCATTACAAATGACAAGGGAAAAGTACGCCTGAAAAATACTTCTGGTTCAATTCCATAGTGAAGGGCAGTAATGGAAGATGATGTATCCAATGGAAAATAGAGCGTGTGTGTGCATGGGTGAAATGGATGAAGTGGATGGGATGGAAATGAAGTGTGTTCTGTGATATGGAGATGGAATGAATGGAAGATGGATTCTCACTTATATGAAAGGTGATGGATGAAAATGAAGTGTGTAAAAGCGTATATGGGGCGAAGTGTCCAAGCATATCTAATAAAGTGATATGTAAAGTATGGTGATATGGAGGTTGTTGAAGTTTGATAGAGAATGATGTGACATGTATTAGAGAATGGTGTTTGTAAGAGTGAGTATATTCTGTGGAGTGGATCTCTAAAAATTGCGAAAAGTACAAAAATTAAGGAAGTCTTTTTTGTAATTACAAAAGTAGGCTTTTAGTAAATGAGCCTCAAAGCAAAATTATCAAAACGGTAAAATGAAATGAAAATAATCATTGAGTGTTGCTGAGAGTGGTCAGTTGTGACTTGCTGTGCTGCTCAGTCATGCACACGCTTGGGTCGGCATTGCCCTAATGCTTGGTCGGTTGGTTGGTGTGTGTCTTGAAGTCAGATCAGCCTCTGTCTGACATGCCATTGAGCAGCTTGGTGCTAAGAGGAGCTCGGCTTATCAGCTGTGTTCAGTGGGCGTTGGTGCACACACAATTGCAGCTCAAACATTCAGCTACTTGATCTGTTTGTGAGTGCTCCGACTGATCCACTGCTATGCACTGCTTGGAGCTTTGCTTCCTATGGCTTGGGGAATCAGCTTCAGCTCGGATCTGTTCAATCTACCCTTGAAGCTTGGAATTTCACATGAATCGAGTTGCTGATAGATTGCAGACGAGAGCTGCTGCTTTACTTGGTCTGATAGCTGCTCAGGTTGGTTGAATCCGGTCAGTGCAGCAGCTTAATGAGCAGGTCAGCGTCAGTATTTGGCTTGGTTGGAATGCTGCCGCAGATGGTTGGTGAAGTTGTACAGCAGCTTGGTTAGCGCTCCATAAAAGCTCCAAGGGTGCTTGAATTCTGTATGTGCTGGTCTGTCTTGGAAATTCTGCTGCAACTTCTGGGATTTAGAGCTTCGATAGCAGCTGGTCGGTGTTTGAGACGGAGCTTGGTGCATAGCAGGTCGGCAAATAGTTCTGGACAGTGCTGTCTTGCTTGAGCTTGGGCTGTTGCATGTTGGCAAGTGAACATCAGGTTGGGCCTTCTTGGATCAGTTTGTTCTTGTTTTGAGAGGTTAGCAGGTTGGTGGTGCTACTTGCTGTTGTGGATTGTTCTATCATATCTGAGGTTGGTCTTCAAATTACTGCAGATAATCATCAGACTTAAGCTGTGTTACTCTTGTTGGAGATTAGGTTGGTGTGGCCTTGTCAACAGCTCGGTCATCTGCTAAAATATGTTGCTTTCTGTCAGTGAAGCTCAGTTTGTACTAGAAGCAGCAGTAGCTCTGCAATTTTTGGCTGTGGCAGCTCGGATTTCTTCACCTACTGCAGTTTGACTTAAAGTCTCTAGTTGGTGTGCTGCTATGAGTGCTCGACATTAGATATCTCCTGCTCGGTCATCAAAGTAACTTGGTAGCTGAGGTCCAGATCAAGTTGGTGCTGTTCTGGTCTGTTTGGCAAAGCTCTCCTGCTGGCTGCTGCTCGTGATGAAAATGGTTACTTGACATTGCAGTTGCTGTTACTTGGATTGTCTGTTGAAACAGAGATTAGATCATAGAATTTAGCCCATGCATCACGGCTTATTGCTCCTGAAGTTGCAGCTCAAAATGAATAATCAACTGCCAAAGTCTGCAGTTGGATGGCTATTCTCCAATTAACCAATTTCAGCCTAGTGTTCTGCGAAGTCATCTCATAGATAAACTTGGATCAAACATGCTGCACATGAGCTAAATACTTGTCAATAAGGAAAATTTGTCCATAACAAACATGGGACAACAATCATTGTTCCTTTAAACCATTCAAAAGCAATTGCAAAGATAAGCCGCAGTTAACTCAATATTGCAATAAGGATTTGATTTCATCCTTATAGACTTCCTTTACATCCTGTTTTGATCCTAATTGACAGCTTTTTACACAATTTAACACAATTGATCCAATAATTATGCAATATATTAATCTATAGCAGAAATTCACCATGATAGTGCCAATTTATGCATGAAAGTGAGACACAAATGTAGGATAATGTGTAGAAAATACACATTTATGAATGTTAATATGGTATAAATAGCGGCCAATCATCTTGGATCCCCTTCAGCATTCCTGAATTTTACAGCATAAGTTATGGTGTTAATGTGCTGGCATGCTGTGATTCGATCTCAGTGACATTTATCCTATCTGAATTGCTGACTCCAAGGGGCATGTTGATAATGTTCATCTTAAAGCATAAGCTGAATCATTGGTAACATTCAAGTTTGCCTGCTTTTTGATGTCTTGGCATCATCATGTATTTTCCGATTGCTGTTTCCTAACTGCTCCCTTTTTTCTCTTGGCAGATCCCTCTCTAAAATTAACGTCTGGACCTTACGGTCTTATATTCGCGTCATTTGTCCCTTTCTTTTTTGACATTCCGGTTTCAACACGATTCCGTGTGTTTGGCATTCGATTCTCTGATAAATCATTCATATATCTAGCTGGTCTGCAGGTAAATTGTTTAATACCATCATTGTGTAGTGTTTGTAATTTGCTGGGTCTCTGGCACTTGCTTGGCTATTCAAGTGTCTAATCTTGCCCAATTTGTCCAGCTGCTCTTATCTTCCTGGAAAAGATCTGTCATACCAGGGATGTGTGGACTTCTGGCTGGTATTTTGTACCGTTTGAATGTCTTCTACATACGTAAGGCAAAGGTGATTTCTCAAATTAATCTTACTTTGACTACTGGTTTGTATTTCCGTTGTATTGTGTATAAAAGATAATTTATTTTAGGATTTGCTCTCTGATAGCTTCTACATGGGTGAATCAAAGGTGAACATGATTAGATCTTACTAAGTGCCTGTCTTTTCTTTAGGGATCTTTGATATCAAAACTTAGACTTATATTGGATAAATATTCGGAGTCAACTCTATTTAGTTTTTGATGGAAATGGATCAATTGATATTTTATTTTTTCTGTGAGATAACCATGTATCCCATTGATCAGATCGATATTGTAAAGGTATTCAATTGGCCTGGCAATGTGGTTCTTTATATTAATTATGCATGGGGTATGAAATTTTGAATAACCCTTTTTCTATTGAGGTCTTCCAAATAAAAACATTTTTGATCATCAGCACAGAAGGGTACTGTTTGTTTAACCAAGCTTTTTTAATTACAACCATGTATAAACTACTGAAGATGAAGCAGCATTTTCTTCCTTTTTCACTACCTTTCCCCTTCTGTTCTGCAGCACCTTTCTTGTAGGTTCTGGCACATCAAGATTGTATTCATTTAATTCTGTGTTTTGGTTGTTGAATATCACAGTTCCCGGGGTTCATCTCTTCATTCTTTTCACAACTTTCATGGCCATCTGTGGAAGCACAAGCGCGCCTTCAGCTCCAGCTAGGGGTGCTGCTCGAAGCATGCCAGCATATGCAGGTCGCCAAGTAGAGGTAAGTGGACCTATGGCTTACTGTCTTTGAGCTTCTGTCACTGGCTGCAGCCACATATACTTGATTTATTTTGAATAATCTCGCTTAAGTTATGATATCTTAGCTTGCTTTTCAGGGTGAATTTAGTGCTGATGTATTTTATCTTATAATAATATCTTTAACTCATTACCTCAGTTTGACATTTGAATGTGGTTTCTTGCATTTGTAAACCCATGGTAATGGTACTTTTGTCATCTCAACCTCCTTCAAACTTGTGCGAGCTGTTTTAAATCAGATTGTATTAAGAATTTTCATTTAAAAACTCATTTTTTTACTTGGGCCTGTATGTGTAAGAGAACTGCCATATAATTCTTTTCTTGCTTGGTGAATTCAAAGGAATTTTCACTAAATACCAAAAGATAAGAGATACTCGTCTGTCTTTCACTTTATTTTCTGTTGGTATGTTCCTCGTCCTTGTTGAAGGTGCATACATGTTCTCCATCCTATCAATTTTCTTGAATTCTTCTCAGGTTTTATTTAAGAGAATTATCATCTGCTTAGTAGTTGCCTTTTGAACCCTAATCCGTCTTCTGCTTCTTTCAGCGAACTTACCCTTCATCAGTGCCTTTATCAATTGAGCCACCGGAGGCCTCAATTGAAACACTAGTTTCAATGGGCTTTGACAGAAACTCTGCCAGACAAGCTCTTGTGCACGCGCGGAATGACATTAATGCGGCGACAAACATCCTTTTAGAAACTCAATCACATTAGTGGAATTTATGCCTTTGACATGGTGTTTGCAGGTCTTGAACACAAGGGAATTCCACTGATAATTCTGTGGAGCCAAGGGAATGGCCATACCCATTTTCACAAGTTAAGATCTCCAGCAGGCAATTAAGATTTTAGTTCTACCATCCCTAAAGTTTCCTTCGCCTAATTAGTCTGGCTTATTGATGTGGAGACTAGATGATACTATTTTGCTAAGCGTTTCAGTAGTAGTACGGAGGATTGGAGCTTGTACAACGAATTTTACCTCGTTCCTAGGGCGTGCATAATCCTTTCTCTTGTTTTCCCTCCGAAGGAGCATTGTGGAGCTTATAGGTGCAGACTGTACGCCAATATTTCCGTTGTGTACTCCTGACATGTAAATGAATGACCAAGGTTGGCCGCTTTGCTTAGTTTTTGCTTTTTTTCCTTTCTTTTTTTTTTTTGGCCATCTCGCTTTACTTAGGTTAATAGGTTGGCATCATATATTTCTCTATTTACTTGGATCCTGTTTTTCTTAAATTATCATACCGCGTTTTGTGAAATACGGCTAACACATGCATCTTAACTACAAATCTTTTCAGCAAACGCCTTTAGAGAAAACGTATTTTATCCATGAGTTTGTTTCCTTTAGAAAAATCTCTAGATAGACTTTGACTCTGTTTTCCGAACAGAGGTTAAACATCCGGCCCTCCGGGGCAAAAGGAAAAGTGCAAGGCAGCGTCTGTGTTTCGTTTCTTCAAAGCCCTTTTAAAATAGCCAACAGCCTCGAAACGCTATACCCAACACCAAGCATCGTCTTATGGTAGAGGACGACTTTTGTGCATTGCCGCCTGTCATAATAGCTCTTTCGTCCTCTAACAAGAAGGTTTTGATGGGTCGATATTCCGGTTAAGAAAACACAGTCAAGTACGTAATTATTGTAAATGTGGGGTTCTGTTTCAAGTCGTCATGTGGATCATGTGCTTTACACGTGAATATACTGTATTGGTGAGGAAATAATATTTAGTTAGATGACTCAGAAAATCATGAGGAACAAATGGGTTTAATGTCTTAAATGCACAAACGATAAATAAAGAGCTTGAGGGAAAGTTTGTCTGAACTTTTCAATTCTTGAGTGATTGAAACTTAAGGTTTGCTTGAATTACTTGCTTGATCTTAAATTTTGGTTATATTTCTAAATGGTTTAGTTCGATAGAGAATAAATGGTTCGTTACTCAGTTCGGAACCATGAATCGAATAATATGGTTGAACTTAATCTTTTTATATATTAAAAAAAAATTTAAATATCTTTTTCTTTTAACTGTTTTACTAAAAAAATTTAATTAGTTTTGGAATTTTTTATTCATGAGAATAAAATTAGAATGGTTTTATAATGTTTTGATTGTTATGATGTATTTATAAATAAGATAATTTTTAGATTTTAGAATCTAGCTGAACATTATTTAATGCTAGATAACTCACTATAACTTAGAATCTTTTCATTATATAAAATTAATGGATGTTTTTTCATAATTAAAATAAGAAAAGGTTAAATTAATATGATTTAAAGGTCCTGCCTTCATGGGATATGTGGTAGACTGCCATTACCTTTTTATATGTTTTAGGGCGTGATAACTAAGCTGCCTACAACGTCGTTAAAGACATAGTATTGGTCGAATGTCGAGGGGCACAGAAGAATTAGAAGCAACTGTCACTGATGTCTTTTTTTTTTTTTTTTTTTTTTTTTGCTCAAAATCTAAAGCATAACAACTTGCCGTATGGTTCATTTAAGTGAAATACGCTAAGGCTCACTAAACAAGTAATTATACTACTATTCCATTTTACTGTCGTTCATTAGATTTTGAAACTTATCTTGTTAATTTGATTTAAGAAAAAATATGGTCACGACTTTGATGCGATAAAATTAGGATAAAGTCTATTCCAAAGTTCAACTGGTTTATAGTCATGAGTTTGAAGTTTGACGGTTATTCATTAAGTCTACAAGCAAGGTCACAGTGGAAGCATCTAGAAGTCATCATTTGCAAGTAAGGCATACTTTCTCTAAACTCTTGGAGAGAGTCTTCAAATTTCTGAAAACCCACTAAAACCTTCAAGAACATTTTGTATTGGTCCAGAACTATTGAAATGCCAAAAATAAAAAACTTCCAATAAGAGAAATTTTATAAATTACTCTTACGAAGAACCCACTAATAGATTTGATATCATATATAATACAAAACCTTAAAGTATTAGTTTAATGAGTTTATTACACAATCCATCTATTTCTTTTGTGAAACTTTTTAAACCTCACACTTATATTCTAATAGAATCCTCTTATCTATTGGAGTCACATGCGAAACACTAAGTCTACTAGTAAACTTGTGGTCTAGAATTTTGGAACTACATATTAAACTTAGATATGGAGCTAAATCTACCTAGATTGAACCTGAATTTACCGAATTGGATGCAATTTCTGGATCTAGACTCCTAATTCCACTTGATTCCTTTTCGTTTCTTTGATTCAGCCACTGTTGGGCTGACTACTAAAATAAGCCCGGTCCACACTCAATCAAAATAACAGAGTGGATACGAAACCCTATTCCTTTCACGCAGTCACTATCGGTAGGTTCTTCCTCTCTCCACTCTCTCTGTTTTTCGATAACTAGGGTTTCTTTCTTTGCTAACTAGTTCCTGTTTGATGAACATGCAAGGTACAACGATGGTGCAAAGCTTGTTCAAGAGCCACTCTCCTAAGACTCAGATCTCACTATTGTAGGGGGATAAGTCCATCCTTTTCCCTGTTTCGTTTATTTATTCCCTTGAATAAGCTGTTAACAGCTGTATTTACAATCTGTTTAGATTCCTATTTGAGATCTGTTGTCTAAACTACTATTACAACTGTCAATTTCTAATTCTGTTGCAATACAAGTGAATCATGTATTTCTGTTATACAAAGTCTTTAAGCTAACTAGGCTTTCTATGCTGCCGTGTTGGTCTAACAGTTGTATCATATTTCCCCCCATCTGGAAAACAACCTTGTCCGCAAGGTTGAAATCTGGATAGAATCGTCTAAAGTGGTCAAAATCTTCCCAAGAAGTTTCTTCGGGAAGTAAACCGACCCACTGGACCAATATTTGTTTCACCTGTTGATTGTTGATTAAAATGACTCGGGAATCCAAAATTGTGAGTGGTTGTAACATAGTATGACCACTATCTGACCCTGTGGTAATTGGGGAGAGGGTTGAGAGACACCTGTAGCTTTCTTGAGTAGTGAAACATGAAAAACATCATGTATACGAGCATGAGAAGGAAGCTCGAGTTGATATGCTACTGTTCCAACTTTTTTAATAACTCGATAGGGACCATAATACCTTTTAGAAAGTTTATGAATCCCAGAATTGAGAGATTTCTGTTTGTAGGGATGAAGCTTAAGATAAACTAAATCTCCTGGAACAAAAAAAAATCAGTACGATGTTTATCAGCAAGCTGCTTCATTCTGTTTTGTGCTTTAGCTAAATTGTCCCTCAATAACTGTAGAGCTCTATCCCTTTGAATTAAATCTTCATCTACGCTTCTAATAGGGAATTGCCCTAATATACGCTGGTATGGATGGAGGTGATCTTCCATACACCAATTCAAATGGGGTACAGTGTGCTCCTTCATGGAAAGAGATATTATAAGCATACTCTGCCCAAGGCAAAAAACGAACCCATTCCTTTGGATAATCCATAACATAGCTCCTGAGGTAGTGTTCAATTGTTCTGTTCAACACCTCTGTCTGATCATCCGATTGATGATATGCACTACTCATGTGCAACTTAGTTCCACTAAGATGGAACAATTCTTTCCAAAATCTACTGTAAAAACCGGATCTCTATCTGAAACAATAGAACGAAAACCATGTAGCTTAATAACCATTTGAATGAAAAGTGTAGCTACCTGAGCAGCAGTAAAATGAGATCCTAAAGATCCAAGATGGCAATATTTGGATAGTCGATCGACTACCACACATATTACTGTGAACCCTTGAGACCTAGGAAGAGATGTTATGAAATCCATACTAACATCTTCCCACACTCGCTCAGGGATAGGTAAAGGATTTAATAGTCCTGCTGGTGATTGAGTCAAATATTTGACCTGTTGACAAACAGTACAATTTCTGATATAATTCTCCACATCCTTTTTCATGCCTTCCCAAAAAAAATCCGCAGCGAGGTGTTTATAGGTCTTAAGTACACCAAAATGACCTAAAGCAGGTGAACTATGAAATTCTTGGAGAAGAAGAGGAATGACTTTGGATTGAGGCACCAAAAACATCGAGTCCCTAAATATAATATGCCATTCTTCCACTGCAAGATCCATTTCATTTGTTTGCCATTCTGTAGGTCAGACATTAAAGATTGAAAAGCTGGCAAAGTTGTATATTCTTGCTTAATATCCTCAAAAAGTCGAAATTGAGGCATTGAAAAAGCATAATAATGGCCCTGTTCATCAACTTGTCTGGAAAGTGAATCAGCCACAATATTGTCATGACTTGATTTATAGGCAATAGAATAACAATAACCCAACAACTTAGAAATATAGATGTGCTGTTCTGGAGTTTGAATAGTCTGAGTCAATAGTTCTTTCAAACTGCGATGGTCAGTTTTAATAGAAAAATGAACTCCCAACAAATATTGTCTCCACTTTCTTACAGCTTCAACTATTGCATAGAGCTCTCTAACATAAGCAGAGGCTTTTCGTAAATGTGATGGAAGCTTCTTACTAAAATATGCAATTGGTTGATTCTGCTGAAGGAGAACAACACCTATTCCCACTCCTGATGCATCTGTTTCCACTGTAAATGGTTGTGAAAAATCTGGTAGCTTTAATATTGGAGCCTCACACAATGTGTGTTTGAGTTGCTCAAAAGCCTGAGTAGCATCAGTGCTCCATGAAAACCGATCTTTTTGCAACATATCAGTCAATGGTCCTGCAATAGAGGCATAATTCCTGATAAACTTTCTATAATATCTTGATAACCCCAAGAAAGCCCTCAATTCCTTTACTGTGGATGGTTGAGGCCAATTTTTTACTGCTTCAACTTTTGCTGGATCTGGTTCCACTCCACTACTACTCACAATATGTCCCAAATAATCAATCTTAGATTGACCAAAAGAGCATTTGCTTTGTTTTAAGTAAAACTGATGATCCAATAGAATCTGAAACACCAGCCAAGTGTTGAACATGTAATTCCACTGATGAACTATAAACCAAAATATCATCACAGAAAACAATAACAAATTTTCTAAGATGGGTTTAAAAATATTATTCATAGTGGCTTGAAAAGTAGCAGGAGCATTACTCAAACCAAAGGGCATTACAAGAAATTCATAATGACCCTCATGAGTTCTGAAAGCAGTTTTTCCAATGCCTCCTTCGTGCATGCGAATCTGATGATATCCAGATCGCAAGTCCAATTTAGAAAATATTGAGGCACCATGTAACTCATCCAACAGTTCATCTACAGTGGGTATAGGATATTCATCCTTAATAGTAGCCTGATTTAAAGCACGATAGTCTATACAAAAACGCCAAGTGCCATCCTTTTTCTTAACCAATAACACTGGTGAAGAGAAAGGACTAATACTATCCTGAATGAGACCTTGATCCAACATTTCTCTCACTTGCTTCTCAATTTCATTTTTTTGAAAATGGGGGTACCTATATGGTTTAACGTTTATAGGCCGAGTGCCCTCATTTAAAAAAATCCGATGTTGGACTTGTCGTAAAGGAGGCAATGATGAAGGTGTCTCAAAAATCTTAGCAAATTTGCCCAACACTTCATGAATAGTAGTGTTGTTGGTGAATTGAGTTGCAGAATCTCCTTTCTGAGCCTCCAAAGAAAAACAGTAAGCTACTGCATTCATATTGAACATCCTTCTCAATTGATTTGCAGTGATTACTGATGGAAAAGAAGTTTCCCCTGACAGAGACACCCTTTCACCCATGTGAACAAAAGATAATGCCAGCGCATTATAATCAATGGTTACAAGACCCCAATTGCTTAAGCCATTGTACTCCCAAAACAATCTCAGCTCCTTCAATAGGAAGAATATAAAATGGAACACGAAATTGAATTCCATGAATAACTAAAGGAACATCCAGACACTGACCCTCACATACCAATTTGGACCCATCTCCAATCATAACATTGAGTGAAACAGTGTGTAAAACAGTCAAATTCAAATGTTTCACTATTCTAGATTGTAGGAAGTTATGAGTACTACCAGTGTCAACTAGAATAGAAAAGTTGTGGTTGTGAATCTGACCTTGAAATCTCAATGTTTTTGGAATAGACATCCCAGCCAAAGCATGCAAACTAATCATCCCTGAATTCTGAGGGCCCTGTATCCTCAGAAGCGATATGTGAATCAATCATATCCTCCTGAACTGTGTGAATATCATCCTCCTCATCATTTGTCATCAATAGTAAAAATTTAGATTTACACTTATGATTGCGATGATATTTCTCATCACAATTATAGCATAAACCTTTTTCCCTTCTCTGAACCATTTCTTCAGGAGTCAACTTTTTTATCGGAATGGTGGATTTGGGTGTATTAGAAGAGGAAACAGTAGAAGTAGGTAATGATGATGTGTATTTAGGTATAGGTTTAGAAAACTGAAGGTTAGCAGAATTAGAAAAAAAATTTGGTTTAGATAAATGGTGAGAATGGGATGGTTTATATGTATCTGTAAACTTTGATTCTAAATGCGTGCCAACATTGCATTTAGTAAGTCAAGGTCTTGCAACTTGAACTTCTCTCCTAATTTCAGGTTTAAGACCTGAAATGAAACAGCTGGTGAGAAAAGAATTGGGTAAACCAGTTATTTGATTCGAAAGATGATGGAATTGAGATTGATATTCAGAAACAGTGGTGGTTTGAGTTAATTTGGAAAGTTGACCCTGAATGTCTTCATATAATGAAGGACCAAAGCGATCCTGAAGGGATTTCTTGAAATTGGTCCAGGAATTTAATTGTTGATTATCATACATCCATTGATACAGTCTAAAGCATCTCCTTCTAGACTTACATGTGGTCGGGTAGAAAGAAATATGGAGATTTTTTTTCTTTTTTTCTAATGTCTTTTAAAATTGAAATATCAAGCTTACAAACTTCAATCTGTTTCACTTAATTGATTGAATTACCTAAATACTCATACTTGACTAATTAAAGTTTGAGAATTATTTGATATTTCTATTTGATTACTTAAGAATAAGTCCTTTATTCTAAAAAGACTATACTACCCTTACATTGCTATCTAAGAATAAGAGCATAAATGTAAAATTACTTTGATTTTATTTTTA
Source organism: Combretum micranthum (assembly GCA_024138025.1). Classification (NCBI taxonomy): domain Eukaryota; kingdom Viridiplantae; phylum Streptophyta; class Magnoliopsida; order Myrtales; family Combretaceae; genus Combretum; species Combretum micranthum. The sequence continues at coordinate 562,098 of JAMXBD010000197.1, read as the reverse complement.
TTTATGTTATCCATTGTTTTGTTTTATTATATTAATATTTATTTTTAATTTATGATTTTTTTAACTTCACTTTATAGGATTCATCGTGAAGCCCACCAGAGTAGATGGGAATTTGTTGGGAACAACCTCCTAATGATGATATAATCCATTTTTTTTCCTTTATCTTTATAATGAGGTGGTGCTCTTGGATCGAGGTATCCAGGCTTCGGTTGTGTAAGCTTTAAATGCATTAGCTCTTGGAGAGTTGTAGAGTCCACTAAAATTGTATTTAGTTCACTAGAATGGAAATGTCATCTTGTCTTTATTGTTATAAAATATTCTCTTATTTGATTTGCAAAAAGTTACAATATAAGAACTTATATTCTTTTCCTTAACTAAAAGACCTAATATTCCTCACATAATATAAGCTTTATTCCAAAAACATAATCAATTACAAAAAAAAAAAAAAAAAACACCAGAATAATTATAATTCATTTCCCAGCTTTCCAATCTTGTTACTTTCCAATGAGTCAAGTGTATAGAAGTGAGGACTCATGTACACTTAAGAATGCCCTCTACCATGAAGACACATATCTGATGACATTAGTAGACAAATTACTCAACTCACTTATTTCTTTTAGATCTTTTCTTAAAAGAAAAATCATATATCCATATAAAGTTGGATCAATCTCTTTCTCCATCACTATCGTATCAATGACCTATGGCTAGTAAGTCCCTCCATGATTACCTAGTCGGCTTATGATAAGAGGTCACCTGGTAGTGCCTACAAAAGGTAAAAAGAGATGCTGGGCTTAAAGCAGGAGATGAAAAAATGATATAGATGCATACGAGTCAAATGAGTGGACTCTTATTGGATGCCTCATTCACTTGAACCAATAAGTACCCTATTTATATTTACATTGTGTTTGGAAAGGTAGTAAACAAATGAAATGAGGGAAGAAAAATGGAAGGAAATTTTTGTTTGGACACTTTAGTTAAAATCGGAAATGGGATGAGCTCATTCGAAATGAATGAATAATTCTGACTTTTAATGCACTTCACTTTCTCTAAAATTAGAGCAAAATCAAGGAAAATAAGTAGAATGGTATAAAGTTACTACTATGTCCTTTAAAAGAGAGGAAATTTAAAATGGCATGAAGCATAGTGGATTTACAAAAAAAGAAAAATGCAAAAAAGTGCAACAAAAATCAAGCTCAAATGTAAGCTAGCTAATGGCTCGAATACAAGCTATTAGAGAAGCAACCATCTTATATTTTGTTCTCTACTTGATTTTTTTTTTTTTTTTGTAATATAGTTTGTTGCATGAGCTGATTTCATTAGTAAAGATTAGATCCTACAAACATAGAAAAAGTGTTTAGAGATGCACAAGGGGGTCACCCAGTGCGACCACTTTGATGATTAAGTTAGTCTGTGAGTCCTTCTTTATTAGAAGAATATTCACTTAGGTAAACATTGTCCCCTTTCCCTATGGAGGGAGGGAATATTTATAATTCATGGTCATAACAGATTAGGGACCACTGAAGCTTTTCTATTAGGGTGAATCTCCATTTGGTGGTTTTCTTGGCACCCGAAGTGACAAGGGTGCCCAAGGTGAAGGAGTTGCAGTTGTGTAGAGTGTAGCTAAGCTGGTGATATCCCCCTTTGGTCCTAGGTTAGGACGAGGATGCATGAGGATTTTTGGGGTTGGGGTCTAAGGTTGAGCTTTTGAGCTCTCCTCGTGGTCAAGGTAGTTGCAAGCTTGGTCACCTTCATCGGGATATGGCTTTAAAGCATAGTTGATCGAAGGCTTTTCGTGAGCTGGTGGTCTTGATGATCTTTTGGGCCCTTGTTGGGCTTTCTAGTGCATGTTCAAGTGGTAGTAGCTGAGTGGGTCCTGGCCTATATTCCATTGTCAACACTTATGCCCTCTGATCTCTTTGTGAGGGAACAAGGAGAGTAAGTGACTTCTATTTAGCCTATGAGGTTGATTCATCGAGTTATTGTACCTGGTGCTCTTTTCATTTGAGCTGCATCCCTATTGTTCATGTTGAGGTTGGCTGTCTTGGAGGTTATATAGATTCATGCTAGATCATTTAGAGTTCATGGTTCTAAAGTTCGACCTGTCTCGAGTGGAATAGTACTTGTTGACTTAAGGTAGCGTGGATTATTTGAGAATTTTTTTGAATAAAAAAACAAGGAGGTTATAATAATAACTTTTGACATTTGAAGGCTATGATGTCATCACAACACTTTAGTTATTAAGGCTTGTCCACATGTCCGAAGAGGTCAGATTCGTCACGTCTTCCCCTCGACCTTCTATAAATTCCCATACCTTGGGGGGGTTGGGTTGGTAGGGGTGTGTTTCATTGGCATTTGTTTTCTACGCCTAATTTGCACAAACAACATTTCTTGAATCTTCAGTGTTGGTCCTTTCTAATTTGTTCTAATATTTTGATAATGTCAAGCTTAGGTAATTCTAAATCTTTAAGCTTAGATAATTCTAAATCTTTTTCTCATGGTTCTAACAATAAGGTTCCAAGGGTTGTCGATGAGATGAGGTGAGGAGAGAAGAGGGCGAGCCAAGTACTAGCTCAGGGAACTTGAGCTCGAGCGAAGACAGAAGAACATTGAGTGAAGGCTCAACCTCGAGAAGCAGTGAAGGTCTCGGTTCTAGAGATGTCGATTCTCAAATCCGCACCTATAGCAAGATTGTGGAGGTAATGTATTAGATTCTCTTAGATAAATATCCAGATGATGGTAAGGAGAAGGAGTTTGTCGAGTCGTTGCACAAGAAGACGGTTAATGGCAATAGGCCCCATGGAGTCCATAGTACTCTTATCGAAGTGAGGCTCGATGAGGTTCGATAGGTGAAGATGCGAGGCTTCCCTAAGGATTAGGAGGTTATACTTCATTCTTGATCTAACCAGTTCTGCTTGTTAAGAGGACGGACGTTTGGCTTGTATGGTAAGGCATTCAACTTCAGCTTGAGGATGCCATTCTCTCATTTTCCGAAGGGGTTTTTAGCCACCACAGGCTATCTATTATGCAAATGTTCCCAAATGCTTGGTAGATTCTAGTGGCTTTGAGGCCTTATGCCTTAGTTTTCATGTAAGGCCTACCCCAGTTTTGTTCCAGATGTGTTACTACTTCAAGAAATCTAATGGAGGGTGGTGGTATCACATAAGACAGTGCAAAAGCTCATTTATGCTCTTCGATGATCTTACTAGTTCTAACGGCTAGGATTGGAAGAAACAATTTCAGATCGTTAGCGTTAAGGAGGGAGGTCTCTGAATGCCGAGCTTGTAGTTAAGAATTACTTGAAGGGTAAGCCCATCATTGAGAATGATGAGGTGTCGTCTCCCAGAGGTGTCTTCTCCTAGAGGTGTGGAATGATTCTTCGAGTGTGGATATATTCTTTCTCTCCCATTCCCCCAATCATCTGTTGAGTTGAGCTCTGAAGAAAGAATGTTGTTGTTGTTTGGTGATGAGCCCATGGTTTCTGAGTATTTAAGCTCAACTTGGCAGGTCTTTATTCCTTTTGTAGACTTCTTGTTATTATTTTTTGTTTTAGATTTTGAGATGGAGGTGATGGACATGAACAAGCTTCTCATGGGGCCGTCACAGAATGGAAGAAGGCTTATACTAAGAGGAAGGTATCTTCAAAGAGGCTGTCCGTCATGGTCAGTGTGCAAGCTGTTGAGGTTATGATAAAGTCATATTTTACACACTTTTCATGGAACAATTTGTGCTAAATTATTATTGATTTTATAGAAATTTAAAGAAATTGGTACTTAAGTGTTCTTAATTTGATATTTCAAGTCATGGAGGACCTATAATGCAATAATATGAAAATTAGAAGAGTTTTGAGAAAAATTGGTGAAGAAAACAAAGTAGGTCGGCAAATTTAGAAAGTGAGCCATCAGCCTTCATCAGATCAAGAGCCAACTTAAATTGAAAAACAACAAGCATAGTCGGCTTAGAAGAAAAAAAAGAACCAGCCTTCAATTTCATTTCTACACCGACAAAAGTTGATTTTATGCCATTAGCTTTGAGACGGCCTTACACAAGCACAAAATTGAATTTTTTTAACATTGGCATCAACACAGTGTCCTTGAAGAGGAATTTCAGTAGCCTTCAATTTTTGATCATTCGTTGGCTACTTGAAATTCTACATCGCCAGCATTGGACCGGTGTGCTTAGTGTTTGGTTTCAGTTTTGGTTTCATTCCGATCATTGACTGAGTTTGTTTCAAATTTATAAATGTTTTCTATATCAGTTTCAATAACTATGGTTTCACAGGGCAAGAGCATCCATCGGATATAGCATAGATAGTGAATTAAGTTGGTCCCAAGGGAATGACTGGTAGCTAGTGTACTTCCAACTTCACCCATTGTCTAGCCAAAGAAAGGTTTGGAAAAACCAAAAAGAAAAAGAAACTATGCTAAGTTAGGATATTCACGAACATTTAGTGGGTAAAATAAAAAATAAGCCTGTAACTTTTATGAAACAGCAGCTCAGGGTTACTTCACCAATACCTTATCAGAATGATTTCTTAAAAACAATAAACTTCTTAAAAGATGTTTGAATTGTGTGTTTATATTGCCGAATTCTCTAATTTAAACTAAAGCTTCTTTAAAAGTTAGTAGTTCTAGGTCTAGCCAAAACCAGTAATATGAAATTCCAATTAGACCCACATAAAGAATAGGAATCCATTGTTTCAAAAAAAAAAAAAAAAAAAACTCAATGAATTTTTAAAACAAGTGACAGAAAGTCTTCACTCGATCCTCAGCAAGAGATAGTTAGGATCGACTCCATTAGCAACCATAGATCTATTCAGTTGAATGATCTCTCGATCTATCTAATTCAAATCAATCGTGGATCTAAAAGAGTGTACCACTCCTTTAAAAACCACAAGTTTAAGTTCAGGTCACTAATTATAAACACCCAATCAAATTAACTTGAAAGCGCATTTGAAATCAACTGAATCAGGAATTGGATTCCTAATCCATAAGTTGTAGGAGTTTATATCTCCATGGATTAATCAAAATAAGCACGAATAAGAAGAAATAAATCAAATTCGAAAGTTTAATCAATTAATTGCTTAGAAATTCATAGATATTCATAGAAATTACAAACATTGGGTTAAATTGATTTTACCCAAAAAAAAGAAGAAATTCTCAAGTAAGAAGGAATGTAAATTCTTTCACCCAAGAATCCTTCAGAAAACTAATCTACGTTAATATGTTAAGTTACACTGTTGGTACATATCCTACAATGCATGCTTGCTCGTTTATTTATAGGCTACTAGGCACAGAAAACATGACCTACTTTATTGACACGTGGAAGATTTACATAATTTGTGATACTTTCTACGTATACATATGATTTGTGAAAATACTCATTGAGGATCGTGTGCGATCTATTGGTTGAGGCTTGTATAAAGCAAAATCAGGCTCGACTCTAGGAATTTCCAAAATAAACAGTGCATTTTTGTCCATTGCTTTATCAAGAGTAAAATTGAGAAAGTGGAGGCTCGTATTATTAAGGCTCGAGGTAATTCTAATGAAGAATTGGTCTATCAAAACACTTGTCGAGGGTCGAGATTTGAGGCTCGACCTTGAGGCTCGACAGTGTATTTTTTCCAGAATGATGCTTGATCACTTTGACTGAAGTCGAGGGTTATGTCGAGGGCTCACAATTAAGGCTCGATAGACTAATTTTTACTGTTTTCTTCCTTTGTTTGGCCTCAGTTGTGACTTTATAGGGCTTGACTTCTACAATCTTGACTTTACTTGTTGTTTTTGCTCCAAATCTGATTTAAAACACTTTGATTATTCCTCATTGGATTCTAAGAGCTTCAAAACAACATTATTTATCAAAAGTATCAATTTTACAAGGTTTTTATATGAAATTCTTAGTAAAATGAGCTCAAAATCCTATGAAAAATATAGAATAAAAATGACTTATCATGGTATTGCTCATTTACAGATTGCAAATCTTTAAAGCTGACATTGACACTGCTAGTGTTGTAACCGGTGTAAGTTCTACACTACCACTATGCCAGCAGTGTACATTTTGTAATTGCTGGCCTACATTGAAACGACTGGAATTCCTTTGAATTTTCTTATAAAACTCCTAGGGTTGTTTGATTTAGAACACACACGAAATTTCAAATCAGCTCTTGAGATCCATAGTAGATATATTAGATCCTAGATTAGAATATTTAGAGAGTTTTTCCAGATTCAAGTTTATCGATTAAGAAGCCTTGTAATTGTTTTGAAGGATTGAAGATCAAGTTTGTTTAAGTTTTGCAACAAGGATACAATTTGTGATTGAAATTGGTGACATCTGATCTATTATCTTTATGCAATTTCAATTTGTGATTTTGGTTTCAAAGATGAATTCCCTTGTTGTAATTACTTTGTTTTGTAATTGTTTGAATAAATCCATGTCATTCTAAGCTTTCATTGTGGGAATATGATGGAACCCTAGGATTGCTAAAAGGATGATCGTATTTATGTTATAGAATTGTTAGATTTGCAGAAGATTCATATTGCAATTCCTACTATAAATCATGTTTCTTGATTGAACTAGGTTTATAGGAATCTTGATTACTTGGAAGAGAAATTAGGGTTCATAAGGAATTCTTAAAATTGGGTTAAATAAAAATTGCGGAAGCGATGATATTTAATTTGATTTAGAAATTATCTGTGGTAATTCATGCAATGTTTTGGATTGATTTCTCACTAAGGGACTAGGAGAAATTAATTTAAGGCATTAGTCAATCTTAGAATTGGAAGATTCATGATTGTGAATTAGATTTCACTATTAATTTGTGTAGTAGAAGCTAATGGATAAATTGGTGGTTTTAAAGATTTTAAAACTTGTAAAGGGATTAAGTTCTTTGATAATTTCATATGAATATCTACAAAGCTAATATTTATTATAACAAGATAGCAATTTGATTAGTGAAACTAGGGTAGATTTTGTTTTTCCCACACTCAATCGATATATTTCTAAACACTCTCTCTGCTCTTAGAAATAATCATAATGTAGGTTTTTCAGTAGTTAATTAATTAATTCTCTTTATATTCGATTGCTTGGATAATAGTAGAATTTAATACCTGTTTACTATTATATAATCCTTGTCGGATAGATACTCTATTCATCATTATATTACTTAATCTGACCCAGTATACTTGCTAGAAGAATTCACTTTTACTTTTATATATACATTTGCTGTAGATCAAGTTTTTTGACGCTGTTATTAGGGATTATCTTAATATTAAACTGCTATTAGTTCTATTATTAATTTAGGTGCATTTCATGGACTGGGTTGTTTTCTTTTCTCTTTGCATACATAGGAGTAGAAGTGTTGAACTTCTACCATTCGATCCTAAAATTGAGCATACCTTGCATCACTTGAGAAGAGAAAACAAAAGAAAAGAAAAAGTGCAAGAAGCAGAAATGGCAGAAAATGAAGGTGAGAATAATGAGAATAACAACAATCAAATATAGGCTACTCCTGTCAGAGCACTTCGGGATTACACAGTACCCACTGTTACGGTTTTTGCAATTAGGAGACCAACTGTATAGGCCAACAATTTTGAACTAAAACCGGCACATATACAAATGGCTGAAGCACATCAGTTTGGAGGATACCCTAATGAGACTCCGGATGAGCATATAGCTAAATTTCTCCAATATTGCAATACTATCAAGATGAATGGTTGCTGATGACGCCATTAGGTTACAGCTTTTCCCTTCTTTCTTAGGGATAAAGCACTGGCTTGGTTCAATTCACTACCACAAGAATCCATCACCAATTGAGCTGATCTTTCAAACAAGTTCTTAAGGAGATTCTTCCCACCTGCTAGAATTGCAAGATTAAGAAATGAGATCATAAATTTCACTTGTCACGCCCTAAAGAGTATCCTAAACGTAACAATCCACTGCATACTAAACGAGACTTAAGAATCACTACCACAGTCATTCAAAAGTCTTGTATTAGAATGCAAGACGTTCCCTTACGACAATAGAATACATATGCAGTTGGAGATAGATAGTTCAATTTGATAGGATAAACATAAAAACATAAACCATAGATATCTCAGGATTAGTTACAAAATACTAAGGGGCATTCCCCGTTAAACAAAAGTATAGGTATTATCTTTTAAGTAAAACCCGATCGTTTAAGGTTTACTATGAAAGACTATACAAAACTAATCATAAACTTCTAAGGGACAACTTCTAGTTTCGCATTACCTGATTTGGCTAAGTCTGGGGACGCAACCATATGTGCGGGAACTGCATCAAAAAGAAGCTATAGGGGTATAAGCTACGCTAGCTTATTGAGTTCCACTTCCAAAATTAAATACTTCAACAAGTGATATGTTAAGCAAGTTATATTAACAATTATATGAAATGCACAAGCATGTGAACATACAATACATAAGACTTTTTGGGAGTCCTATGTTGAATAGATTTACGCCCTCCATTCGAGATTAGGTGTTTCAGGCCCATACAATCATGGATTTCAATTTTTCTCATTTATATAGTGGTTGATTCAGGTGCCCACCCACTCACTAATTTTGTGGTTGATACAAGTGCTTACATCACTTCCATTTTAATTCAGGCCTTTCATGCCAACATTCGAGTTTTTCGGCCCACTCGTTGCCTAGCTATTATGCCTTCTTCCTACAAAGGTATAATAACAAATGTAATGTGACTCAACATATGGTATGCATGGTCAACTTAATTATAAGATCATGGCATATTATTTAAACAAATTATGGGCGATCATAGATATAGCAGACACTTCAATTCTATACTAAATCATACAAATATATAATAATTCCCATTTCAATATTCTTATCATCAATTCAATAAAACAAGATTCATGTGGGCATTTCAATTTGATCTTGTCCTAGTTCTAATGCCACTATTATTACAAGCACAATCAAGAGTATGTAATTTAAGGATAGTGAACTCACTCAGCCATGGACACTGGTCTCTAATGGTAGTGATCCAAAAACAAGAATTTCCCCCGATTCAAAATTACGTAAATGACAGAAATACCCAAATGAATATTTCATACCATAACTAATTCCAACTTATTAGATAAAACTCTTGAGGTCGTAATTTCCGTGGTAAATAAAAATTCCAACTTAAAACAGTAATAATTTGGTCATTTTAACTCGGAATTTCGCAATAAGCTATCGATTCCTATCTACTTCGAAAGATCTATCTATTTATGATGTTATTTTAAGTTTTGAAAAATTTTTACGTCTCAGAATGCTCGGATTAGATCTAAACAGTCGCTAAAACTTGCATTTCCAAAATTGTTTTGTGAAATTTGCATTATTTTTACCAAGTACATTATATATGCATGCATTATCTACAAGTTATTATCATAAATGACATGATATGAGCTATCTATATGTATTGCCTTAATGATTTTTGGTTAAAAAGAATTTTTGGAAAAACTTTTACTTTGCAACAATGTCAAGAACACTTGTTTAAGAAAACTAGCTTTATCTCTTTGAAAATCATCTATAATTTTACTAAGGTAAGGCCTTGATGATCTATATACCTAATAGCTTCATTATCTTAATAAAATTCTTCATTTAAAGGTTGGAAAATAGATGTTTAAATGTGGGTTTTGCCTCGTGACGAATTTTATACAACTTTAGGAAATGAAAACATTGTTTGATCCAAGTTTGGAAACATTTTCTTTGTTTTGGGTTTATACTTTGATAAAACAATTTACTCTTGTCAAAATCAAGTCTTTATTACATCTATTCCCTAAGGCTTCTATTTTTCTATTAAAATCCTCATTTTGATATTTGGAAATAGGTGTTTAAATGGGGATCAATTTTAGATCCGAATTTTGGGAAATTGTTTTTGAGATTATTTCTTGTGAAAAACTTATTTAATTTTTCTAAAATTAAGTCCTAATCAAACCTAATCCTTATGGCTTCCATTTCTTTAATAAAACTTTTTGTTTTTTAAGGTTGGAAAATATGTGTTTTCTTAGCATTTCACCCTAGTTACGAATTTCAAAAATTTTTGTTGGTGTTGAAATATAGATCTAACTTAACTTTTATAACACTTTTCTTGTTTTGAAAATTTCTCTTAGTAAAACTAAGCTCATCTTATAAAAATCACTCATTTATGATACCTATTACCTAAGCCCTTTATTTTACATGCAATGTCTTCATTTTGGATTTGGAATTCTTTTGTTCTTGTTCTTACAAGAACACAAGCTGCCCCTATTTCTTCTATAAGCTCCCACACATATTTCTTCAAGATTCTTGGATAAAACTCTTGTCCAAAGCTTCTATAGATGATGTAGGTAAAGTATAGTGAAAGTTTCATGCATCAAATGACCTTCCATAAGCTTAAAGGCTAAGGATGATGATGCCAAAAATGAAACACTCCTCTTCTCCATAATTATTATCTTGTATATTATTATTTTCTTGCTAAAAGTAGTTATATTTTGTAGATCTAACTTTTGTAGCTTTGATTTTTGTTTATGCTTTAGATCTTGTTATTTGAGTTATTATTTTTGTTATTGCTTATGATTTATACATATATTCATCATTCACATAACTATCTTAGTATTCATACATTTATAACTAGTATAGTAAACTAGATCTAGTGTTTTGAGTTCATAAATGCATTAGACTTTTGTTTTATGTTCATAAATAAATTGTAGTAGCATGATGATGGTAGGAAAGTTTTAAAAAGCTCAGGATCTATTTTATTTTCAACAAAAATCATTTTTGAAAATTCGGATAAAAGAGGAACCATATTTAGAAAAGTTATTTTTCAACTTCAAAATGTGTATTTTTCATTTAAAATGAAGGGCTTAAGGAATAGATAACATAAATGAATAATTTTGATGAGTAAAGTTTAGATGTATGGGTTTATAGTTTACTACCATAGATTTCTTTTATATTTATGTTCATATTAAGTGTAGATTTTGGGTTTGAACTCAAACAAAAATGGTGAAATTAGTATTTAGGCAAGACCCCTATTTAAAAACCACTTTACAAGTGTTATAATGAAATTTTTACTTGAGGTAATGAAGGATTAATGTATGTATATCATCAAGACTTCTTTTTACAAGAATAAAAGGTGATTTTCCAAAGTTATTTTCAAAATAAAAATCTCATTTTCGGATTTAGGCCAAGGCATATTTTAAAAACTTGTTTTGCAACTCAAAAATGAAGTTTTTATTCAAGATATGAAAGGCTCTTAAGATATGATATGTAAGGAATGGATTTTCATAAGTTAAGATATATTTTATCAAAAAGTATGTCAAAAAAAAAAAAATGGTAAATTCGGATCCCAACCAAGACCAATTTTGAAAACCCATTTATTAACTCCAAAACTCATGTTTTATGTGAAGAATGAAGGGTATAGGTAATATGTATCATTAATTAGTGATTTTTACAAGTTGAAATGAGTTTTGATGAGATTAATGTGTAAAACAAGAAGTAGAATCAAGATGGAAAATTTTGAGTTAGTAGTTAACTTGTAAAATTCGTAACTTTGGATGATGCCCATGAAAACACCTATTATCCAAGTTCAAAATAAAAGTTTTATGTATTAAATGAAGTCCTTAAGTAGTAGGTATAGTAAAGTCTTAAATTTTAATGCATTAAATAAGTTTCTCCCAAATGAATCACTAAAAAAGTGGATTTCTAAAAATTCGAATGTTTGAGTAAATCCTATTTGAAAACATATTTGCAAAGTGCAAAATGCAAATTTTTATGTAAAAATGAAGGCCTTAGGTAGTATATGTTATGAAGACTCAATTTTAACTAAGATAACTAGAAATTCCTAAGAATGAATTCCAAAACACTAGTGTGATGTCAAAGTTAGAAAACTAGATTTTTCATAAGTAGTTGTTATTGTGGTCTTGCAAAATAAAAAGTTATAAAATTTTCTTTTAGCAAAAATCATCAAGATCATGCATACATTAAACTCATTACATGTCATTCATGTTAGGAAATCATTCATATTTCATGTATTCTTGAATTATCAAATAGGATCATTTCAAGCAATTACAAAACTATTTTTCGGAAATGGAGATCATTACTGATCATATCTGATCCCTCTGTTTTGTGATCTAAATATTTTCAAAACTTGAAAACAATATTATAATTGGATAGATCTTTTGAATTAGATAGAAATTGATATATAATTTACCAAATTCCGAGTTAAAACGACGAAGTTATGACCGTTTTATGTTGGAATTCCCACTTAGGACGAGAATTACGAATTTGATAGTTTGTATAAGATCGTTTGGATTAGTTTGAGTTGAAATAATTATTAGAGTATTTCTTCCTTTTTAGGTGATCCCGAAATCGACGATTCCCTACCAACGAATTACTTTTACTAAGAGACCGGTGATCCAATGGCTGAGTGAGTTTTCTTCTTATTTTGTTACCTTGTTTGTGCTTGCAGCTAGTTGCATTAGAATTATAGGAACAAGATAAAAATTGATATGAATGGGGATGGGATATATGATGAGACTGTGATGAATGTATGCCAAAGAATACTAAAGCATATCGAAACCACGATTCGATTGGATAACTGCACTGTTCATATTATTTTTGTTATGTGTATGATATTGGTTGGTCACTCTAAAGAATGTATGAATATTTTGACCTAAGCAAAAATTAAATTGGTCATGTATCGCATTAGACATATTGCATTTGGCAATATGCTACTCCTATGCAGGTCGATCGGTATGGTCCGAGGACTCGTTTGGATAATGAGATCCGGTGCCAGATCTCATTCATAGGGAACTAAGGCGCATCGAGGATGCATTCCATGGGTAAGCCTAGCCGAGCCGAGTACTATGAGCTGAGGGCTTGGGGACTAGCAGCGGTCGTGTAGACTTTCAATACCATTCTTAACCCAAGATACGGAGGGCGTAAATCCATTCTGTGCGTGGGTTCTGGATACCCATACATAATTGTTTGCTCATGTGTTTGTTCATGCATATCATATTGATGATTTATAACTTGCTTGTTATGGTACGGAATTAAGGGAATTCTCACTAAGCTAGTGTAGCTTACACCCCAATAGATGTTTGAATGAACAGGTTATCTCAAGAATGCTAAGTGGGGACTGAGATGGTTGGAGTCGAGAATGACTTCAGGATTTCGGTAGGATATAAGAATGCTTGAAGTTATTAGCTAGGTTTTATGATTTGCCTTGTAATAGTTTTATGTAGTGAAATCTTTTGACGAATTGTAATTGGAGTATAATGATTTGTATTTGAAGTATAGTGAAGTGTAATTCCTTTACATTGTTACTCAAGTTATACCAATATAAAATGTATTACTCCGTGTGTCTCCTCCATGTATTAGACGCCTTATTCATAGTATGGAAGCCTTCGCATGATTAAGGTGGTCATTCTTAAGCTTTAATATTGTGTACGGTGGACTACCACGTTTAGGGTACCCTTCGGAGCGTGAAACCTGGCTGTAAGGTCTACGTGGCCTCAACCACAAATATGTGAACTGCAAAAGATATCTATAAGGGTATAAGCTAATAGGCTTAGTGAGAACTATTTCCATAAATACTTCTTGTAACAAAAATTCAAACAAGTTGTTTAAGCAATCAAATGAAATGCAACATACACGTGAGCAAACAAAGCATATAGTTTTCTGGGAACTATATGTTGAATGGATTTATGCCTTTTATTTGGGGTTTAGTGATACATAACCTCAAAAATAGTAATTTTAGTTAAAAAGATTTATGCTTTCGATCAATATCGCCAAGCATATGAAGTCTATTTGAATTGAGCCTTGCTTTCGGATCTTCCGCCAAGCATTTCCTTCATGTCGCCAAGCAATCGCTTTCGGTCACTCCGCCAAGTGTTGCTTTCGACCTGAGCTATAATCCTTCTCACCCAAGGATAATAACCCAATGCAATGTGACTCACTTCATGGTATGCATGAATCCATTTATTTATGATATCATAACATTATTATTATCATATTTAAGGTGATTAAAGAATCTCATATAAATCAAGTTTTATACTAAAACAATTATTAAATCAATTCCGGCCTCGATATTTTTAGGATTCTTTCAAAGGATTATTTTACATACATGTCCATTTGTCTTTTCTTAATTCTAATGCAACTAGATTATAAGCACAAACAAGTAAAGTATTTTAAGGAAATAAACTCACGATGCCATATCGACTATTCTTCTACACGGATGAGTCGCTCACACAATTCTCTTAATCGAAATAGTCCTCGGGGTATAGGTATTCTTCCTCGGAATCACCTAGATAAAGAAAATACCCAAAATGAGTATTTCTTGATGATATTTTTATGAAATTTGACAAAACATTGTCATGAGAACGTCAAAGTTCATATAAAGGAGAGTTCCAATTTAAAATGGCCATAACTTGGTCATTTTAACTCGGAATCCACATATAACATACCGATTTCTACCTACTCAAAAAGATCTATCCATTTCTAAAACTATTTTTGTCAAACTAAACCATTTAAGCCCCGAAACAGTGGTGATCAGATTCACCACGAATTTTCTATCTCAAAAACAATTTTGTTTCAAACTTTAAATCATTCAAAATTTGTTTGATAAATACTTAATTATCTATATAGTTGAAAAATCCTCTTTTTATAGCTACTTAGCTCATATTTATTCATGCTTAAGTATTTGTTGTCCATCCATGTTTCTTAGGTAAAACAATGACAATTTGGTGTTTTAGAAATCTATAGTTTACAAAAAATTCATTTTGTAAATCTTTTAAAATGAATACTTCGATTCTTTTTGTTTTCAAAGAATTTCTTTATGTTTGACTTATTATTTTTCCTAGGTGACTTTTTCGAAAAGCAATTTTCTTCTAAATTCTCTATATTAGTCCTACTTTTCCGGTCTATTTTCTATACCATTTTTCTTTGACCATTTGTTTGAAAAGATTTTAGTTTGAAAATTCCCATTCCTTTCTTATGTTATGTTTTTCATAGAAATAATTTTTGTATCAAAAATCATTTTCTTTTTGAAAAACAAAGTGGAATCACGAATGATTTAAAAAGCTTTTCCTAACAAAAGTAGTTTCTAAAATTGTAGTGAGTTCTTCTAATGACTTTATTTTTGTTAAACTATAGATTTTATATTTCATATAAACTTATTCATAAAGAACAAAATCTCCTTTTTTTTATGAAGTATTTTTAGAGCTTTGAAAAATTTGGACAGCAATCATAATGGCATGATCTTATGAGAATTATAATAACAAGCAAAAATAACATAAATAATAAATAAAGTCAAGTATTGGGAGTCTTAGTTTCTTCAAGGCTCCCAGGACTAAGAATAGAATAGTCCCAAAAGAAAAACAAAATGAAAGAAAGAAAAATTTGTATTGACTTGATGAGGACAAGTCTAAGACTAGAGACTAGTCTTAAAATAGCAAGAAGTAAATAAATTGCAATGAAAGAAATAAATTACTTTGCATGGAAATAAATAAATTACAAGTGAGCTTATATGCTCTAAAGAATATATATATATATATATATATAGATACATAATACTTAGATATAGTAACAATATTATGAACAAAATAACAACATAAACATAAATAGATTTCTATGAACAAGAAAAATAAATGAACATAGTATAGCTTCCATAACATTTAATCTTTGGAAACTCACACCATGGTCATATAAAGTTATATGACATGAGGAGAAGAAAATAATAAGAAATGTTTATCTAAAGAAGGTTTTTTGGAGGGTTATGTGGTCATGAGTTTTGTGTAGGTAGAAAGTAGTTTTGGGATTATTTTGAGAGAGTTTTGGGAAGATATTTGGTGAAAGTTTTGAGAGGAGAATTTGAGAGAGTTTTTGTAGAGAATTTGTGTGTAGTAATTGTGTGAAAGAAGTGAAAGAGGAAGGGAGTATTTATAGGAAAATGTAGAGTGATTTTTGAGTGATTAAAATAAAAGAAAAAAAATAAAATTGAGAGAGATGCATGAGGGGGGCGCCAGCCATGATGCATGGAGGAGAAAAAAGAGATTTTATTTTGTATTTTTATTGATTAAATAAAGTAATAAGTAAGGTAGATGTAAAATAAAGTTATGGGAAAGGTAAAAAGTAAAGGTTATAGGTTATGGTGTTAGTAAGAGTAGGTGTAAGAAAAAGTAGAGATAAAAGAATAGTGTAGAATAGTAATGAATAGTGTAATGTAAAGTAGATATGACTAATAAAGTACTGGTAGTAAGAAAATACGCGTATAATTACGATATCTATTATTTTTACTTACCGAAAAATTATAAAACTGATATTTTTGAAATCCTTATATTTTTATGAGTATAACGGTATATTCGGAATATTTTTACTATTCCGAGCCTCGGGACACGTTTTTCAAGAATTGTGTCCGATCGGGTTCAAAACGATTCGCAATTTTACTAATATGATCTTTTTAAGCTTTCTTAGGTAATTACGCACTATTCTACATTCTAAACTCTTACTTACTTTCTTCGAGTTGCTTATTTGAGATTGCCGGACTTAAGCTATTACGTCCAACTAGGGTTTTGTTGGCTTTAAGGTTTCAATTGACTCCCAGATTAGGGTTTTAAGCTAAACCGATTCTAAAAATTTGGGGGTTTACACATGAAGTTATAGAAAAACAACAACTAGGCATATCAATTAAGCTAATTAAGTTCCAACACAATTTTTAGATTTCTACACTTGCAAATTGTTGGAATAACACTGGCAGCTTAAACTTAAACGTTAGGTGGAAACAATTCAAAAACAAGAAGTTTGAAATCATGATTTTCATTCTAATAAAAAATTCATCAAACTTCTCTAATCTTATTAAAAAATGTTGTTACCTGTCAAGATCCCTAAACCTTAACTAGAAAAATTCATCAATCCAGTGTATAAGAAGTTCAAATCATAGCATCTAACTTAATTTCGGATCATTAATTTTAGTCAAAACACAAAAACCCCATTTTTTGGATCAAAGTTTCCAATTCCATTTTACAACCCTAAGTTTCAATTCAAACATACAATAAGATTCAATTCATCCACCTGTGGCAAATCATATAATGATTCAGAAATAACAACCACAATCAGCATAACCAATGATCCAAACCCATTCTCCAATCCCAACTCCTTCAAACCCACAAATGTGCAGCCTTTCTTCAACAATATCAATATTGCAACAATATAGGAATCAAATGAGAGACCAAAGTTAGACAACTTACTTGATTTTCTGATGTAGTTGAGGGAAATAAGACAATTCAATCCAAATGTCCACGTGAGAGATTGAACGAATGAGTGAGTAGAAGTGATATGGAGTGATAGGGAGAAATAGGTAAGTTTGAGAGTGTTCAAATGTGCAAATGAAAGAGAGAGAGAGAAAACAGAACTGATAAAAATCGATTTGCAGGCCGAACACTGGAAAAATTTATAATTATGTCGGCAACATATAATTACCAAATGCTGGCATTAATCGTGAATGACATTTTAGAAAAATTTACACTGCCTAAACAGTGGCGATGTTAACGTTTCCAAATGCCAGCATTAAAAATTTTGCTACTAACCATTATCAATACTGAAATTACGCCGGCGGCGTATCTGGATGTGGAGTCGGCGTTCATTTGCAAAACCTGAAGAATTTACACCTTATGCAAAGCTGGCAGTGTTATAGCTAGTGTTAAAGTTTTGGCTTCTGACTTTTTTCAATAGCGCCTTAACACCAGCATTGTTGGGGATCCATTTGCCGGTATTAATCATGGTCAGACTCAAACTTTGGTCTAAGCACTTACACCACCTTAAGCAAGCGGTGTAGAAATCCCAAAATGCCAGCGTTAGCAAATTTGCTACTGACATGTTCAACGCCTGCCTTAACGTTGGTAGCGTTCCAGTCCAGTAGCCAGCATTGACTGTTCTGCAAATCTTTGCTGCAATTTTCAATTCATATTCTCTCCCCAACTCATTCACTTCTTCCAATTGCAAGTTACCTAACTTGATCTGTACAAAAACACACAATAAAAAAAATAAAAATAAAGCAACACTACTTACCTAGATCACCATGGGTTGCCTCCCATGCAATGCTTAGATTTAAAGTCGCTTAGCCCGATTACTTCCATTTTCATCATGGATTTTTGCAACTCATGATAGTGAGATCACTATCATTATTTCTGTCACGCCCCATCGAGTATCCTAAACATGAAACCCACTGTACATAATATTAAAACTTAAGAATGACTACCTTAGTCACTCGGAAGCTTTCATATTGGTACAAGGCATATGTTCACAACAAAAAGAGACCGGTGGAATTATGCATTTTAATATAATGGCAGCAGAACATACAAAATAATACTAATATGATTTATCAAAATATAAAGTTCTACAATTTCTACAGGGCATTTCCTTGATAATCTCCATAATAACAAAGTCTTACTAAGATAAATACTAAAACTAGAAGATTTAAAAGGAAATCTAACCTAAGACTTCAAAGCAGAATTCCTCCAAAAGCTTCCCAAAAGTGTAAGTTCTACCTGGATGAACAAGATGGTCTCGGGGGTAAAACAACGATCCTGCAACATCAAAAATCTATTGAGGAGTAAGTATAACTAGCTTAGTGAGATAATCTTTATGCAAAAGTACTCATAACTAACATTCAAACAAGTTCATCAAACAAGCATATGAAATGCAAGCAAACATATGATCAAACAATACATATGACTATCTAGTTTCGTATGTATAATAGATTTACCCCTCCATTCGGTGGTTAGGCAACGATTCAAAAATAGATTTGATCGACCTCCTTGAAATTTTGCATGTGTCTTGGGGTTCCAATGAACCATATTACTAGTCCCTGAGCTTTCCTTACCTAAAGTGATCGATCTGGATCAGCTACACCTTGAGGCCACATTCTTTGAACATCTTAATTCCTCAAGATGTAGCTAGGCAGCTTACTTTTCCAGTCCTACACTGAGGAGTAGTAGCAAAAATACTAAATGATATCTAAGTGATATGCATGAACAATTTAGTTTAAGGGAATTTCCAATCGGACATTAATTCATTTAAGACAATCAATCAATATTTGCACATACAACAATATACAAGAGACAATTTATATCAATTGACCAATTGAGCTCCAATACTTTCGTTTATTCATCACACATAAGAAATCACATACATAGCTCCCATGATAACTCGCATGAATATCGATTTTATCTTTCCTACCATCTAGTGCTCTATTCTACAAGCACATGCATGTATACATAAAACGTAAAGGAAAACTTACTGCTATGGTATCTTCTATCAATCGAAGTAATCCTCGAAAAAGAGAAGATCTTGGTTCTCAACATCTAAACAAAGGAATTACCCAAAATGATATTTCATTCCAAGTCTACTAGGTAAATTTTTTAACTATATCATTATATAGGTTTGCCAAAATTCGCATTAGTGAAATTCTAACTTAAATGGCCGAACTTGCTTATTTTAACTCGGAATTTCGCATATTATGTACCATTTTCTACCTACTCGAAAAGATATATCCATTCTAAAGTTATTTTATCAAAAGGTTATTTAGGTCTCGAAATAGTGAGGTACAAAACTATTACGAAAATCTCAGCTTTCAAAATATAAATTTTCAAGCTTTTCTCCATCCAAAAATTCTTGTACAAAAATATAGCTATTTGTATAGTTGAAAAATCCTTTGATTATATATATATAGACTAAAATTGTATGCATGAATTTAGTGGTGTTGTCTCAACAATAATTTTTTTGTAAAACAATGTCTTGGAAGTTGGAAAAAGCTAAGACTTAAAAATTCACTTAATTTATTGGAAAAATTCTTGAATTACTATAAGTGAGTGTTTCCTTATTTAATTTCATTTCTTAACCTTTTAGAATGATTTAATTTTCTAAAAAATATTTAATTTTTTCTTTTAAGATTCCTACAACTTCATTGTAGTGGTTGAAAATGTAGTTTTGCTAAGTATTCTTGGTATGACTAAATTTCCTTAAAGTAGTTATGTTTTAAAGTTAGTTCCACTTTAAAAAGAAATGATAACGATCTTTAAGTACTTACTAATTTTATTTCCTAAGTAAGACTTGTCCTTTAAAAGGTTATTTCTTTGATGATTTTGTTAAACTATCTAGACCTTAGTATTGGTGAAACTTCACAAATGAGTTTAAGAAAAACCTTTGTTAAACAAAGAATTAGCAATATTAAGTTTTAAAGAAACTTTCTTATTTATTGATTTAAAAAAGAGTGCATGTTATACCTTTACTTTATATATTCTTTGATGAAATCTCATGTACTATTATTACTAAAAACTTGTGATGAACTTGTCTAAATTTGGAAAAGATTGTTTAAGATTAAACTTTAAGTTTTTATAGAAAATCATTTATTAGGTGACAAAAATTTTATTTTTAAAGAGATTTCCTATTTTTCTTCTTTTAAGAAAACTCATCTTATTTTTGTTGAGAAAATAATCAACATATTCATGCATGATTATAATATTAGCCATGAGAAATATAGCAATATCACATAATAATATAAGATTATATATAAGAATAAATAAGAGCATAATAATAAGGTCAAGTATTGGGAGCCTTAGCTTCATCAAGACTTCTCAAGACTAAGAATAGATTAGTCCCAAAAGAAAAAGAAAAAGAAAAAGAAAAAGAAAGAAAAGAAAAGCATAATAGTAAGAGCAATAATAATTATATTAGGTTAGTGAGCACTTAGGCTCTAAGAAATATATATACATAATATACATAAATATCATATAGAAGTTAGATTAGAGAAAGTAATAATAACAATAACAACAACAACATAATAACAATAATAACATAATAGAAATTTAGACAAAACAAGAATAAAACATGAATATATATTGCTTTCTTAACTCTCATGAGTCTAGCAACATACACTAAGCTCATGCTAAGTTACATGAACATGATGAGTAAATATAAAAGTTTTACCTAAGGTTATAAATTTGTTAAAGAAGGAAAGAAGTGTTTGTAGTATACATGGGTAGTGGGTTTTGAAGAGAAAAAAAATTTGGCAGAGAATTTGAGAGAGAGATTTGTGGAGTGAATTTGTAGAGTTTTGGTAGGAAAAATGAGTTATGTGAAATAATGAAAGAAGGAGGGGGGGGGGGGGGGGGGGGGGGGGGGGGGGGGGGTGGGGGGGGGGGGGGGGGGGGGGGGTATTTATAGAATTTTAGAGTGAAATTAGATGTAATTAAATAAATTGAAAAAGAAAAAAATAGATTTGTAGGAGAGAGAGGGGGCACGATTTTGCATAGGAAAGGAAGGAATTGATTATTTTTGTTGTTTTGTAATAAAGTAATAATGTATAAGTGTGATGTGAATAAAGTTGTATAGGAAGGTAAATTGTAAGGAATAGGTGTGGTTAAGTGCAAGAAAATGGTGTAAGAAAAAGTAGAGATAGTAAAATAGTAATGAATAGTAAAAATAATACTATGAATAGTAGACTAGACAATTAAAATACTAGTAGTAAAAAAAATACATGTAAATAAGCTATATATGATATTTTTGGTTACCGAAAAATTCTAAAACTGATATTTTTGAAATCCTTATATTTTTCACGTCTAATAATGTTGTCAGAATATTTTCATTAGCCGGTGTACCGAGGGTAGAGTTTTTGAAAAATGATCTCATTCGAAACCAAAGCTCAGTGAAAATTAACAAATATGATTTTTAAGCTTTCCTATATTATATGAACCATTAACCACAATTATTTCACTTTTTTTTTTTGTTTAGGGGTTAAGCATGGGATTGCCGAACTAGATTTACTAGACTTATCATAGAGTTAGGTTGATTTTAGAGCGGTTTGACTTCCGGTTCTTAGGGTTTACTATATTTATCGAAAAATCTAGGGGCTTACAGTTTTCCCCTTCATAATAATGTTTGATCAAATGACCATTGACTTTGAAAGTCTAGTTGTCATTTGCCTTCAGCTCAATTGCACCATAGGGAAAAACATGAGTAATAGCAACAGGTCCTGACTACCTGGACCTTAACTTACCTGGAAACAATTTGAGGCAAGAGTTGTACAATAAAACTTTCTGGCCTGGTAAGAAATCTCATTTCAAGATTTTCCTATCATGCTATCTTTTTTCTCTCTCTTTATAAATCCAAGCACTTTCATATGCTTTATTTCTCCATTCCTCCAATTGGTTTAATTGAAGCATTCTTTTTTTCACTTATAGCTTTCATATCAAAATTGAGGAATTTAATGGCTTAATTTGCCTTGTGCTCTAATTCAACTGGTAGATGGCATGATTTATTGAAAACCATTTTGTATGGCCACGTTCCAATAGGAGTTAAAAAGCAGTTGTATAAGCCCATAATGCATCATCTAGTTTCAGAGACCAATATTTTCTTGATGCATTAATTGTTTTCTCTAAAATCCTCTTAATCTCCTTTAGATACCTCTACTTGTCCAATTGTTTGTGGATGATAGGGGGTAGCAACAACAAGTATTTAGACAAAGTTTATCAAATTGTTTGTTATAAAAGTGTGTACCCCTATCACTAATGATTGCTCTAGGCACCCTAAATCTAGTAAAGTTGTTCTTTTTCAAAAACTTGACAACTACTTGGGCATTATTGTTTGTAAAGCAATAGCTTCAACCCATTTAGATACATAGTCAACAGTCACGAGTATGTATTTGTTCGAGAAAGATGACGAAAAGGACCCATGAAATCAATTCCCCAAACATCAAAAAGTTATATTACCAGTATATTGTTCATTGGCTATTCATCTCCTAGAAATGTTTCCAGTTCTTTGGCGTTGAGCACAAGTCATAATGAATTTTCTACAATCACTAAATAGATTAGGCCAATAAAATCCACACGATAGAACTTTAACTGCTATTCTTTCTACTCCAAAATGACCTCCTGCTTCTTTTTCATGACAATGCTTAAGTATGCTAAGCTATTCAGATTCTGGCACACATCGCTTAATTACTTGGTCAGCACAAGTTTTGAACAAATATGGTTCATCCCAAAAATAGAATTTCACATCATGGAAAATTTCTTTCTTTGTTGGTAGGACAAACCATACGGTATAATTTTACTTACCAAGTAATTGACAATATCAGCATACTAAGGTAATCCTTGGATTTCTACTGCATGTAACTATTCATCAGGGAACTTTTCATTAATGGGAAGATTTGACAAATTAGTTTGTAATCGGGATAAGTGATCAGCTACCACGTTATCAGTTCCCTTTTTATCTTTTATTTCCAAATCAAACTATCGCAATAGCAAAATCCAATGGAATAACCTAGGCTTTGCATCAGCTTTAGAAAATAGATACCTAAGAGCAGCATGATCTGTATATACTATGACTTTAGAACTTATCAAATAAGGTCTAAACTTGTCACATGCAAAGATAACAGCCAAAAGCTCTTTTTCAGTAGTGGCATAGTTTCTTTGGGCCTCATTTAGAGTTCTACTAGCATGGTATATAACATGAAATACTTTACCTCTTTTTTGTCCCAATAGTACTCCCACAGCATGGTCACTGGCATCACAGATCAACCCAAAGGGAAGCTTCCAATCAGGTTCAATTACTGCCATTGCAAAACTGAGCTTCTCCTTCAAGACATTAAATGCCTGCACACACCTGTCATCAAAAACAAAAAGCAACATCCTTTTCCAAAAGATTACAAAGAGGTCTAGAAATTTTCAGAAGTCCTCAATAAATCTTCTATGGAAGCCATCATGTCCTAAGAAACTTCTGACTCCTTTCATAGTTGTAGGTGGTGGCAACTTCTCTATGACTTCTATTGTAGCTCTATCCACTTCAATCTCTTTCTCCAAAACTTTATGTCCCAACTATTCCCTCTTTGACCATAAAATGGCATTTCTCCCAATTTAGGATCAAATTGCTCTCTTTACATCTTTTCAAAACATTGCTAAATTCTCTAAACATGCATCAAATGATTTCACAAAATAGAAAAATCATCCATAAATATTCAATAAAATTTTCAAGCATGTTAGAAAAAATAGCCATCATGTACCTCTGAAAAGTAGCAGGTGTATTGCAAAGACCAAATGGCATTCTCCCAAATGCAAAAGTGTCATAAGGACATGTAAAAGTGGTTTTTTCTTGGTCAGTTGTGCAATAAGAATTTGATTGTAACTAGAATAACCATCAAGAAAATAGTAATATACATGCCTGAAAGTTTTTCAACCATTTGATCAATAACAGGGAGAGGGAAATGATCTTTTCGTGTGGCATCATTCAGTTTCTTATAGTCAATACACACTCTCCACACGGTAATAGTATGTGTAGGATTAACTCATTTGTTTCATTCCTAACTATAGTCATACCACCTTTCTTAGGAACAACATGCATAGGACTTTACCTACTTACTATCAGAGATAGGACAGATAATACCTGCATCGAGTAGTTTGAGTACCTCTTTTTCACTACTTCCGTAACAGTTGGGTTGAGTCTTCATTGTGGTTGAACTGTAGGCTTGCACTTCGCCTCAAGTAGAATCCTGTGAGTGCAAATCAAAGGACTGATCCTTTGATGTCAGCAATTGTCCACCCAATTGCTTCTTTATGCTCTCTTAGAACTTCCAAAAGCTTTTGCTCCTGTTCACCTATCAAATAAGATGACATAATAATGGGCAAAGTTTCATTAGTTCCTAGATAAGCATACTTTAGATGATCTAACAATGGCTTCAACTCCAAAGCTGGTGTTTGTGTCAGTGATGGAACTGGCTTCTTTTCACTAGTGCCTAACTCCTCATACAATCTGACTCTGATTTTAGGCACTTGCTCCACTTTTTCTTCTTCCTCCTCATCCTCACTCCAATCATCATAATATCTAAGGACAGATTTCAATGTATCCAAGCCTACTTCTTTTTCTATAGACTAAAAAATTAGCTCATCAATTGTATCAATGGTACAATAGGTCCTATTATCATCAAATTGCTTCATAGCATTATAAACATTGAAAGTAACTGTTCATCCATAACTCTCAATGTGAGCTTACCTTGCTCTACATCAATCAAAGCCTTACCTATTGTAAGGAACGGTCTACCTAGAATCATGGGCACCTCTCTATCTTCATCCATTTCTAAGACTATAAAGCCAACTGGAAATATGAATTTGTCAACCTTCACAAGGACATTTTCCACTATACCCCTTGGATATTTAACACTCTATCTGCCAGCTGCAAGGTAACATGGGTCTCCTTACATTCACTAAGTCCTAGTTTCCTAAAAATAGAATTAGGCATTAAATTTATACTTGCACTAGAATCTATCAATACTTTATCAAAATGAACATTCCCTATAGTGCAAGGAACAATAAAACTCCCCTTATCTCTTTGCTTTGCAGGAACAACTGGTTCACTACCATCAATCCTCCTTTTCTTAGAAAGCAGTTCCTTTATGCACCTTGCATAAGATGACATTTCTTATATAGCTTCTAAGAAAGGTATGTTTATATGAAGATTCTTGAAAACATCCAGGAATTTCGCTAACTATTCATCCAACTTCTGTTGTTTCAATTTTCCTGGAAAGGGAACCAGAGGAACATAAGATTTCATATATCATGATTTCTGATCTGGTTCCCCTAATTTCCTTTTTCCTTTATCTTTCACTTGAAACTCTTCCTTCTCCTCAACTTTCTTATCAGAAGTTTCTACCTCCTTTCCACTCCTCAATATGATTGCATTCACACTCTTAGGATTCTCCTTAGTCTTGCTAGGTAAAGACCCTAATGGTCTACTACTAATCTGCTGAGAAATTTGACTTATCTGCCCTTAAAGATCTCTGAATGTTGCTTGTTGATCATCGTTTCTATCTTTTGCATGAAATTCTTCATACGATCTTCCATTGAAGGGTGATTCTATTATTTTTGTTGTTTTTGAGGTGGTGGTAGAGCATTCCTCATTGGACCTTGCCTTTGAAATTCAGGTGGTGGTCTAAACACATTGTTCTCATTTCTCCATGAGAAATTTGGATGATTTGCCCAACTTAAATTGTAGGTGTTTGAATAAGGTCCTAAGTTGCCCCTTTGGAAATTCCCTACATAGTTCAGCTACTTCCCACTTGATGTTGCAGGTGAGTTACTGTAAACCCCCGAAGTTTTGAATTCAAATTAAAGCTTAAACCCTAATTAGAAGTCAACCGGATTTCTAAAGTCAACAAAACCCTAGTTTACCGTAACCGTTTAAGTCCGGCATTCTTGTTTAAGAAACCCTAAGAGAGTAAGAAAGAGTTTAGTGAGTAGAATAGTTCGTAATTATCCAAGGAAGCTTAAAAAGATCAGTTTAGTAAAACCGCGATTAGTTTTGAACCCGATCGGGCACATTTCTTGAAAAACGTGTCTCGGAGCTCGGGATAGTAAAAATATTCTGAATATACCGTTAGACTCGTAAAAATATAAGATTTTCAAAAATATCAATTTTATAATTTTTCGGTGGCTAAAAATATCAAATATCGCATTTATAAGCATATTTTCTCACTACTAGTATTTAATTTGTCATGTTTACTTTACATTACACTATTTACTACTATTCTATACTATTTATCTATCTCTACTTTTCCTTACAACCTACTCTTACAACCTACTCTTACAACCCATACCTCTATTTTTTACACATTTTCATTTTCAATACAACTTCACATCTTTCATATCTTACTTTTAATTAACAAAAATATAAAAAAATAAATTTTCTCTCCTCTCCTCACTAAAGTAGCGCCACCCCCTCTTTTCCCTCTAATTGTTTTATTTTTTATTTATTTAATTAACACAAATTATCTCCCACATTTTCCTATAAATACCCCCTCTTATTTCCACTTCTTTCACACCATTCTTCTACTAAATTACTCTCTCAAAATTCTCCAAGAATTTCCTCTTAAGAAGTTCTCTCTAGTTTAGTTCTTCTAGGTAAATTTTCTTTAAGTTTTCTTTATTTCATCTATTTAGTATGAGCTTAGTGTGTGTTTTCTAAACCATGAAGGTTAAAGATAGCAACAATAGGTTCATACTTTGTTTTTTTTCATCATCAAATTCCTTTATGTTGCCTTTATGTTTATAACTATCTAATAGATCTATATAGCTATATATATTATTTAGAGCATATAAGCTCATTGTTTTGCAATTTATTTACTTTCCTTGCAATTTATTTACTTTCATATTGTTTTTAAGACTAGTCTTTCTAGTCTTAGACTTGTCTTCATCAAGTCAAAACTTTTTCTTTTTCTTTTTGGGACTAGTCTTTTCTTAGTCCCGGGATACCTTGATGAAGCTAAGGTTCCAATACTTGATTTATTTTCTTATTAGCTTATTCTTTCAAGTTATTATGTTTCTTTATATTTTCGTAACTTTATGATTCATATTCATGCATGAACATAATGGTTTTGTCTCAACAAAATAAAATGAGGAAATGTTTCCTTAAAATAAAGATTCTTTTCTAGAAATAAAAGTAGGAAGTAAACTTTTCTAAAAACTAAGAAGTCATCTTAAATAAACTTAAAGGAGTTCATAAGAAATTTTATAAACATACATGACAAAGAAAAGACTTTTTGAAGTAAACAAAGATTTTACAATAACTTTACTTTTCTTCAAATGATAGAAATTCTTGTCACAAGAAATCAAGAAATTATTTCTCTAAATGTAGCAGTGTTGTGACTTTCAAAAAGTGTTGGAAGCTAAGCTTAGGAAATAAAAATCATTCCTTGGGAATTTAAGGAGATTATGAAAAAAAATTTAGGAAAAGAAAAGAAATACTCATTATAAATAACTTAAGATATTTTCAAAGCAAAAATATTTCAAAAGTTCTTAAGTTTCAAAATCTTTAAAGACTTTACTTTTTCATAATTTAAGACAACTTCATTAACTTCATACATTTGTTATGAGTCAATAAATATATGAATAAACCTTCCAAAAGTTGTTGCAAGCTATTATATTACCTATCTCTTCAAATGAGCTTCGGATAAAAGAAGGAAAACAAGTTTATAAAAATTCATGGTGAATCTGTCCGCTACTTTTTTGGATCCCAAATGACTTAGTTGATGAAAATAAGTTTAGAAATAGATAGATCTCTTTGAATAGATAAAAATGGTATATTACATGCGAAATTCCGAGTTAAAATGAGCAAGTTATGGCCATTTTAAGTTGGAATTTCCTCTTATACTATTTTACCGCAATTTTGAGAAAGTTTAGAATCTTCAAGAATAGAGATTTCATGAAAGACTCATTTTGGGTATTTCATCTTGTTTAGGTGGAGAAGGACCCGAGATCAGTTTTCCAGAGGATTACTTCGATTAGGATCTACCGAAATGGAGTGAGTTAATTCTTGACTTAAGTTACATTTCCTTGTTTTGTGCTTGTAAGTAGTAGCACTAGCAATTAAGAAAAAGATAAAGTGAATAATTGTTGTGTGACTTGAAATTATGATTGATTGAAAATAAGTTAAGAATATCGAAAGAAGGTTTGATAAATAAATTGTGATTCTTGTATTGATATGATGAAAATTGTGTTGATCGCCTTCAACTTGAACTAAACATTATTTGGTTAAACATATATTGAAATCAATTCGTGCATATCATACTTATGAGTCACATTTGTTTCACTACTATCCTTCGTGTGGGAAATGAAGAAATGGTAGTGGTGGCTAGTAGGAGCCGAAAAGTCTACATGGGCTAGTAGGAGCCAGAAAGTCTACAGGGCGAGCAGGAGCCAGTAAATCTGCAAATATTGATGGTCGTATGGGCCTGTAACCTCCTAACTCTCGACATGGAGGGCGTAAAATCCATGCTACACTTGATTTCCGATTAATCATGTGTATTTTGTTTGTTCATATGATTGGTCCATTTCTCATATGCTTGATTAAATACTTGTTTGAATTATGTAAATGTCTTGTAGATGGAATTATCTCACTAAGCTAGATTTGCTTATACCCTTATAGCTTTTTGTTACAGTACGATTACCTTTGGTTGGCCCCAAGGAGCCCGGTATGCCAGGTATGAGTTTAAGCTACTAGGAGTTTTTGGGAGAAGCTTTATGTATTTAAGTTTTGAACATAGGCTTCTAGGAAAATCTCTATAGTAGGCTTATGTTATAGTTGTTATTATTTTGGAAGACTTCTAAAGCAGGGGAATGCCCCTAAGATGATGTAAGGATATTATTATGAAAATCTTATGTTTATTTATATGAGTTCTTGCTTGCTTTTATTATCTACTTAAATGTAATACCCCTGTGAGTCTCCTACTATCTTGGAAGCATGCCTTGCATGTGATATCGAAGCTTCTGCATGACTAAGGTTGTCATTCATTAGCTTTAATATTATATGCGGTGGACTGCCACGTTTAGGGTACCCTCCGGGGCGTGACAGTTACTATGTGGATATTCATTGAGTGGATGTAGTCCCAAAAAAATCTCATAACACAAAACTTGATTAGGAGTAATAGAATTTGTAGTGGTTAGTTTGCTTACCTGAGTTGTAAGGGCTGAGATCTGTGCTATCAATGAGACATATCTTCATTGTCTTGCATTGCTGCTACTTTTAACTTCGTTCTCTCATAGCTCCAGTTGTGTGCACTAGACGCCATTTCCTCTATCAATGCACTAGCTTCATCATAACTCTTCCCCATTAGTACACCTCCTAAAGCAGCATCAACCAAAGATCTTAATGTCTCATCCAAACTTAGATAGAGAATGTCACTCCCCAAAGGGTACCCTAAACGTGACAGTCCGCCATACTTAATATTTAATCTTAAGTATGACAACCTTAGTTATCCCATAAGCTTCGATATCGGGTGTAAGGAGTACGTTTATGCTCATAGAGGACCAACTTTGAAACGAATTGCTTAAGAAGATATTCATATAGCAGTTTAGGAATGGAAACCATAACATAATATCTGAATTAGGGAAATATATAAAGGTCTTACAATAATCAAAGGGGCATTCCCCTGTAAAAAATATAGTTCATCAAGGTCTACCGAGGCCTAAACAGAATAAATACATGGAGATTTACTTTGAAGTCTAAGTCTACATCTAGTCTTTGACTTCTTCCAAAAACTCCTTAGGCCAAAGGTAATACCTGTGAGAAAGGTCCCCAGGGCTTCAATCATAAATGAGGAAACTGCAAAAGGCATTTATAAGGGGGTGAGCTTCTTTTTTAGTGAGAATCAAATTCAGAAGTAAAGTGCTCAACAATCAATAATCAATCAAGTAATTTAATCAAACGTATGAGATACAATCAATCATGTGAGCAAACAATACATACGATTTTCCGGAAATCATATGTTTGAATGGATTTACCCCTTCATTCGGTGATTAAGTGTTTTGGGCAACGAAGCCATAGTTTGCAATGATGTTTTTTTTGTAGTTTTTATACATATTCCTACTTCGCTAAAATGTAGTTGATTCAAGTGCCCACTCATTCATTTAATCACATGGCCAATCAAAGCCATAGATTATAATTTTAGGTCCTCGACTCATTTCTATGCCCTTGTCCACCAAGGATATAATGAATGTATTGTGACTCAATATTGTTATGCTTGAATCATTTAATTTAATAATCATGGCATAATATTCTCATTTTATAAGTGATCATAGATTTGCAGACAATCAATATTAACTAAATCATTCAATGATTAGTTTAATTTCCCGCCTCGATATACTTTCATAATTTCAACCATGTAAGTAAAACACATGTGCTTTCATGTTTTATCTTTTCCTAAAATCTAGTTTCACTAAACTATAAGCAATACATAAGTACAAATGCGAGAATTTAAACTCATTCGATCATATCAGTAGAACTCCTTAGTTGAAGTAGTCCTTCGGGTAAGGTAATTCAGACTCCACGTCACTATATAAAGATATACCGAAAATGAGTATTTCTTGAAAGTTTTACTTAAACTGTAACTCTATTCTACTAAGTTTCGTTAAAATTCGCATAGAGTGAATTCCAACTTAAAATGGCCATAGCTTGCTTATTTTTAACTCGGAATTTCACATATTATATACCGATTTTTACCTATTTGAAAGATATATCCATTTATAAGCTTATTTCCTACATACAAGATCATTTAGATTGCTAAAATCGTGGTACGATTCAAAACGAAAAATCTAACTTTTGCAAAACAATTTCTAAACTCTACTTTATTCAAAAAATCCTTTAGCAAAAATATATATATGTATATACTCAAAGAGTTTTTCAATCATATACATATTAGACTCATGTTATATGCAAAAATTCTAATGGTGTTGTCTCAATGATTATTTTTGTAAAACAATTCATTGAAGTGTTGAAACTTTAGCTTGACAAATTCTTTTCTAAGTATTTTGAAGAAATTATATTTACTCAGGTTATTATAAATAGTATTAGTCTCATTTTATTTTCCCATTTCTTTTCTAAAATAAATAATTTTTCCCTTAAACTTTGGTCTTTTACAATTTGCCTCTATATAAAAGAATAAAGTTTCAAAAAAAAATTTCATTAAGTTGTTCATAACCTATTTATAGATTTGCTTTTCGGGAAGGGTTTTAAATGAGTCCCTTCTTATATTTTTGTTTATTAGCTTCTTTAAAAACAAATTTTATTCTAAAACTTGGTCTTTTATTTGCTTTATCGATTTTATTTAAAGAATCTTCTTTTTTATTTTATCAATTGTTTTGACTCATCACATCTATATTCTTTTATC
This sequence comes from Combretum micranthum, assembly GCA_024138025.1. Lineage (NCBI taxonomy): Eukaryota > Viridiplantae > Streptophyta > Magnoliopsida > Myrtales > Combretaceae > Combretum > Combretum micranthum. Next base: position 530,406 of record JAMXBD010000197.1, on the reverse strand, counting down.
TTTTTGAAATAGTTTATCATTTGAAAACTTGAAATCATTATTTTTCTAAGTGGGTTTATAAATTAATGAGTTGATTTATTAACTTTGAAAACTAGTTTACTTCTTGGTTTTTTTTATGAAGTTGAAAAGACTTAATCTTAATGCTTTTTATGAAAACTTGTTATACCAATAAATTATATTTTACTAAGCCTTAGGTCATCTTATTGTGAAAGAAAGTGTTTATTTCTTTATTTCCTTAGAAAGACTGTCACGCCCCAATGGGTACCCTAACGTGACAGTCGCCACACTCAATTTAAAAGCTTAAGATGACAGCCTTAGTCATTCCAAAAGCTTTATATTAAGTGTAAGGCTTACTTTCACAATTTTAGAGGACCATATGTGGAATAATGTGTTAAGGAGATATAAAAATATAAGAAAAGAAGAATCATAATTATTTTTGTCCATGGCAAAAAAAAATTTACAAATTAGGACAACTCCCTTAATCTTTTATACATATTAACATGCTATGTTAAGCTCACTTTATTCAGATTCTTAATATTCAAAAGGGATTACCTGCCCACAGGGTCCACATGGCCTTAACTATAGTACGGGAACTGCAAAAGATAGCTATCGGGGTATAAGCTACTATGCTTAGTGAGAACTATTTCTATAAATAATTCTTCTTGTAAACAAGATTCAAACAAGTTGGTTAAACACACATAGTAATGCATCAAACACGTGGCAAACAATCATAAGCTTTTCGGGTAACTATATGTTGAATAGATTTACGCCCTCCATTCGGGTTTGGTGAACTCAAAACAAGTAGTTTTATAATAGAAAATTTAAAGCTTGCTAGCACTCATCGCCAAGCATTCATTATAAACTTTTAAACTTGCAAGCACTCATCGGCCAAGTATTTCGAATCTACTGATTTGACCTTGCTTTCGGATCAACCGCCAAGCATATTCCATTAAGCCGAAAGCAATCGCTTTCGGATATTCCGCAAGGTTGCTTTCGACATGAGCCTAACTTCTTTTCTCACCCAAGGATAATAACCCAACCATGCAATATGACTCACTTCGTGGTATGCATGAGTTCATTAATTATAAAGTCATAACATATTATTTTCAATTTTAAGGTGATCAAGGAATTTCCACAAATCAATATTAAACTAAAACAATCACTTAGAAAATTCGGGCTTCGATATTCTTAGAATTCTTTCAAGGAATTATTTTACATGCATATCGGTTTATCTTTCCTAACTCTAGTGCAACTAATTTCAGCACAACAAGTGTAGCATTTATTGAAAATAAACTCACGTTGCCATTGTCGTCTTATTCTTCTAAGCGGATGAGTTCATCAACAATCCACTTAATCGTAATAGTCCTTGGGGTAAAGGAATCCTTCCGCGGGGTTACCTAACCAAAGAAAACCCTCAATGAGTTTTTCTTGAAGATTTCTTGAATTTTGACAAAACAATGTCAAAGAACGTCAAAGTTCGTATAGAAGAATGTTCAACTTAAAATGGTCATAACTTGGTCATTTTAACTCGGAATCGCGCATATAATATACCGATTTCTATCTACTCGAAAGATCTACCCATTTCTAAAATTATTTCCCACAAACAAAGCCATATAGGCTCCGAAAAGTGGCGACAAAATTCACCACGGATTTTCAAGTAAAAACAACTTTGGTTCAATAAATCAAAATTTGTTTGATAAATACTTAGTTTATAATATTAGTTGAAAAATTCTTTTTATAGCTATATAACTTATATTAAGCATGCTCAAGTGTCTTGTTGTCCAATTATTTTTCTTAGGTAAAACAATGTCGGGTTGAAGCTTTTCGGAAATTGTTTTTGTAAATTTCTTTGAAATGAATACCTTGTTTTCTTTTTTTCTAAAAACGTTTCATGTTGGTTTTATTTATTCTTTTCTTAGTGACTTTGAAAATAAAATTTCTACTTCTAAGTTACAATAATACTATATTCAAAGTTTTCTAGAAATATGCTTTTCTTCATTTTTCTTATGTAAATTCCTTTGTTTAATGTTTTGCAAAAATCCTTACTTGAAATTCTCATTCTTTTCTTATATCTCATATTCTCCAAATAATTATTCATGTATGAAATTTGTTTTCTTCATAAAAACAAGGTGGAACAATTTAGGACTTTTGTAGAAAAAACTAATTTCTATAATCTTATTAGCTTTTCTTGTAACTTGAAGAGAATTAACTTTATTATTTTTCAAACCATAATTTTTCTTTGCCTATTTGTTTGCAAGGCCTTTTACTTAAAAATTCCTTAGTCATCCATCTTTTTATAAAAAGAATCATTTTTGTATCACAAATATTTTCTTTTGGAAACAAGGTAGAATAACAAAGATTTGAGTAGCTTTTTAAGTAAAAATGGTTTTCTAAATTCATAGTGAATTCTTTTTGCAACTTGAAAATGAATGAGTTTATTTTTCTTATATTTTTATAAACTTATTCCTAAGCGACAAAAAGCCTTCTTTTATTTGATTATCTTTAGAAAATAAAATTTTTAGACAACAATCTAAATGAACATGATTATGAGAATAATAATAAACAAAATAACATGAAACATAATTAATAAGTCAAGTATTGGACTCTTAGCTTTTTCAAGGCTCCGGACTAAGAATTAAACTAGTCCCATAAAAAGAAATGAAAGAAGGAAAAGCTTGTTTTGACTTGATGAGGAAAGTCTAAGACTAGAGACTAGTCTTAACAACAACTTGGAATAATTATAAATTGCATGGAAAGTAAATAAATTGCTTTGCATGAAATAAATAAATTGCAAGTGAGCTTATATGCTAAAGAATTGTATTATATGTATAGATACATAAACAATAATAAAAACAACATAAACATAATTGGATTAGCATGATCAAGAACAATACATGAACATAATGTAGTTTCCACAACTTGTAGTATTTAGAAACTCACACTATGGTCATGTAAAGTTACATGACATGAAGAAGAAGAAAGAATTTAAATTGGGTTACCTAAAATGACTTTGATGTGTTATGTGGTTATGGGTTTTTGTTGTGGTGGAAGTTGTGTGGAATTATTTTGAGAGAGTTTGGGATAGAAATTTGAGAGAGCTTTGAGAGGAAAATTTGAGAGAGTTTTTGTATGAATTTGTGGGTAGTGAATGTATGAAAGAAGTGAAAGAGGAGGGGGGTATTTATAGGAAAATGGGGAGTGATTTTTGTGTGATTAAAATAAATGCAAAATTAAAACAATTGAGTGGAGGAGAGAGATGGGGTGCCTGCCATTGCATAATGGGGGGAAAATTGATTTATTTTGTGACTTTTTGGAAAATAAAAGATGTAATTTGTAAGGTAGATGTGATATAAAGTTATGGGAAAGGTAAAAAGTAAAGATTATAGGTTATGTAGTGTGTAAGAGTAGGTGTAGAAAAAGTAGAGATAAAGAATAGTGTAGAATAGTATGAATAGTGTAATATAAAGTAGATATGACAATTAAAGTACCGGTAGTAAGAAAATACACGTATAATAGCCATATCTGTTATTTTTACTTTCCGAAAAATTACGAAACTGATATTTTTAGAAAACTTATATTTTTACGAGTCTAACGATATATTCGGAATATTTTTTCTATTCCAAGCTTTCGGATACGTTTTTCGAGAACTGTGTCCGATCGGGTTCAAAGGACATCCGAATTTCGCAAAACTGAAACTTTTATAAAACCTATGGTTATTACGAGCTATTTGAGCTAATTATCCTAACTTCGTTTTTCCGGGCCAAAGAAAACGGCAATGCCGGATTTAGATTGATACGGTAAACTAGGGTTTTGTTGACCTTTAGGGTTTCGTTTGACTTTCGGTTAGGGTTTTATGCTAAACCGATTCTGAAAAATTTAGGGGTTTACAAAGACTATTCTTGTTGTTATTTAATAAGGCTTTGGAAAAGTTTGAGAAAAAGGTTGCAAAATTCCATTTTCTAAGTTGTTGATGACAGCTGCTTTATTTATTGACTAGTTATATAATAAAAAGTTTAGTTTCAATTTTTTTTTTTATTAAAGAAAAATTCCACTTTAAATATTGTTGATGTCACGCCCCGAGGGATACCCTAAACGTGGCAGTCCGCCGTACACAATACTAAAGCCTAGGAATGACTACCTCAGTCACGCAAAGGCTTCCATATCATGTAGAAGGCATACATCACAACCAAGGGAACGAATCGGAGTAGCGCAATTTATATTGATAATAAATAAGTAACAAGGCAAAGAGAATACTTATCATAAAACATAAACATATTAAATTACAATTCTTAGGGGCATATCCTCTATTGACTTCAAATAAATATACATCTTAGAATCAACATAACACTAATCATAAGTCATTACATATAAAGAACCTTACAAAATTACTTCATCTTATGATTCCATTTCCTTCATAGAAGCTTAACATCCTTCCATGACTTTCTTATGTCATGATCCTCAATTTAAGCCACGGTATACCTGTTTCAACAAAATCTATAGGAGTATAAGCCACAACTAGCTTAGTGAGATATTCCTTTTCGTTCGCACCATATTTTCAAACAAGTTCATTTAAATTTTCACACTATGTTATGCATACAATGCAACAATCACATGATTACGTAAATATATTAGTTATCCGAAAACCATGTATAGAAGGATTTACCCTCCGTACCAAAGGTTAGGGAATTGGGGTTAAAGATTCTCGATCTTCTATTGCTAGTCCCCAGGTCCTCACCCACAGCATTCGGTTGGCTCGGCTCTGAACCTAGAGTCGCTTTCCTCGAGCAATTTGGATTCTCCAAGAAGGAACATGGCCCGTGTCACCGCACGATCACAACCAATCCAACTTTACGCGTAGGAGTAGCAGCCTTCCGAAAGAGATGTGACTCGATGGATGCTATGCGTGAGCGTTTCATTTTTCTTAAGCCAAACCTTACTAAGTTTTATTAGGAGGCGATCAATCAATTTAGCAATTAATAAGCAGTCATACAGGTAAGTAAACAAAATTATTTAAACAAGCAGCTTGAAGTTGCGATATTCTTAATTCTTATTTCACGCATAAACATAGAATCACATATATACTCATAATCTCGAAATCTCCAAATATGTATCCATTTTTATCTTCTCTTAGTATACTAATGCTACTACTTTATAAACACAAGTAAGGTAACAAAATTAAGAGGAATAACTCACTTATCCATGTCGCGATCTTTTTAGTCGTACTAATCCTCAGGAAGGGTAATCTAGTATCTTTCGTCACCTAGACAAAAGAAATACCGGGATAAGTATTTCATAGAAATTTTACTTGAACTTTCTAATTCTATCTCACTATGTTCGTCAAAATCGTATAGAATGAATTTCCAATTTAAAATGGCCATAACTTGCTCATTTTAACTCGGAATTTCGCATATAATATATCGTTTTCTACCTATTCGAAAAGATCTATCCATTTCTAAGGTTATCTTTGTCATATAAGGTCATTTGGGTTCCGAAAACATTGGGGGCAGATTTAAAACGAATATTTCTAACTTTTGCAAAACCATTTTCTAACTCAATCTTCATTTTAAAGAAAATCCTTTTGTAACAATATATATATATATATATTATAAATATATTTGATAAATACTTTGAGTATATAGGTAAGCTCACTTTATATGCAAAAATTTAATGGTAGTGTCTCAATAATTTATTTTATAAAACAATTCATTTTAAGTTGTTAAAACTTTAACTTTGATAATTTCTCTTCAAGTATTTGAAGAAACTTTACATTTTCATAGGCTATTATTAGTGAGTATATTCTTATTTTATTTTCTTCATTCTTTTTCCAAAAACAAGCAAATTTTCCTTAGTCTTTCATAAATTTTACTTCTAGTGATAAAAGATCAAAGTTATCAAAGTGTATTAAGTTGTTGAAAACCTTTTATAACTTTGTATTTAAGATGGTTTTAGAAAATGAGTCTTATCTTCTTATATTTATTATCTAAAATATAAGTTTTTATTTTCCAAAACTTGTTCTTTTATTTCCTTTTAAAAGAATTCTTTTTATTGATAAAACCCTTTTGTTTTTAATCTTATCTTATCTATATTCTTTGAAAATAAATCTCTTCTTTAGGAACTTGAAAATCATTATTTTTCTAAGTGGGTTCACAACTTGATTTTATTTTAACTTTGAAAACTAGTTTGTTTCTTGGTTTTGGCATGGAGTTTAAAAGAGTTTAACCTTTAAGCTTTTTGTAAGAACTTTGAAAACTAACAAATTATTTTACTAAAACTTGGGTTCCCATAATAAACAATGAAAGTATTTATTTCTTATGTTTCCTTGGTAAAACTATCTTTGTTATTTAAGAAAACTTGAGAAAACTCGTATTACTCTATTTCTATGTTGTTTGATAATAACTTCATTATTTTGTGACAAATTGCATAATAGAAAATTTGGTTTTAAGTTCATTTAGTAAAGTAAAATTCTACTTTTAAATTAGTTGAGATAATATCATTATGTAGATGCAGGTATCATGAGCATATAAAATAATAAGAACATAAGAAAATACTAGAAACAAATGATAAGCAAGAAAATAAAATATCAAGCATTGGGAACCTTAGCTTAATCAAGGCATCCCGGTCAAGTATTGGGAGCCTTAGCTTCATCAAGGCATCCCAGGACTAAGAATGGACTAATCCCAAAAGATTAAAGAAAATAAATAAAAGATTGTTTTGACCTGATATGGACAAGTTTAAGACTAGAAAGACTAGTCTTAAAGAAATAGCATGAAATAAATTGCAAAGCATGAAATAAATAAATTGCAAAGTATGAAATAAATAAATAATAAGTGAGCTTATATGCTCTAAAGATTATATATATACATAAATATATCTAGTTAGATATGAATAATAAAATCAACATAACAACATAATAAAATAGGAAGTTCATGTGCAAGAACAAAACATGAACATGTTGTTGCTTTTACTACTCATATAAGTTTCAAAACAACACCATAGTCATGTTAAGTTACATGACATGGGTAAATAAATGGTTGGAAGAAGTTTACCTAAGGTGTTTTTGTGATATGAAGATGGTAGATGAAAGGGGTATTATGTAAGTAGTGCTATGTGGTAGATAGTTTATGTATAAGGAATGATTTTTGTGAGGAATTGGTTTAAGAGAGTTTTAGTAGAGAGAATTATTGGAGAGAGGATTTGTGGAGAGATTTTGAGATAGTTTTGGTAGTGAAATGAATTGTGTGAAAGAATGAAGGAGGAAGGAGGTATTTATAGAATATTTGGAGTGAATTTTAGATGTAATAAAATAATTGTAAAAGAAAATAAATGAGAGGGAGGAGGAGGGGAGTGGCGTCGGTTTTGGTGCTTGAGGGGGGAAATTTGAAAAAATTAATTTTAGAAGAAAAGTGTAAGAGAAGTTTAATAATATGTGGTGTAGAATTTTTAGGGGAAAAGAAAATTGTAAAAAATAGGTATGTAGGCGTAAGAATAGGTAGTAAGAAAAAGTAGAGATAGAGGAATAGTAATGAATAGTAGGAATAGTACTATGAATAGTAGACTAGACATATAAAATACTGGTAGTAATAAAAATACGTGTAATCAAGTTATATCTGTTATTTTTATCTATCGAAAAATTTTTAAACTGATATTTTTGAAATCCTTGTTTAATTATGAGTCTTTTGGTGTTAATGAAATATTTTTAATATTCCGAGCTCTGGGACACACTTTTCAAGAACTGACTGTTTGAGTTCGAAGGACACTCGAAATTCGCGAATCTGATATTTTTATGTTACCTTATATTATTACGAACTATTTGAAGCCATTAACTTAATTTCATTTTCTAGGGTTGAGAATGCGGGATTGCTGGATCTTAAACACTAGGGTTTGTTATAAGCTTTGTTGACTTTTAGGGTTCCAATTTGACTTCCGGTTTTTATCGAATTATTCGTAAGATCTTATAATTTTCGAGTTTTGACCATTTTATAATTTTAGCTCGATATCTATGGTTTACCTTATTTTATTTGAGATTATTTAATAGTTTTTAGTTCTTGAGATCGTTTAACAGAGTCTAGGGTTATGAGTTGACTCAGTTTGATTTTTGGTAAAAATTGAAATTTCTGATTCTAAAATTTATCGAAGGATTTAAGATCTTATCATTTCGTTGTTAAGCGGTATTTGGATATATCGTTTTGATTTGCGTTTTAGGAATCAGTTAGATCATTTAATTGGCGTAGGAATGTTGATTCAATCGATAGTTGGATTTTATATTTTGTTTCAAGGGTTCTTGTTTTCTCAAGACTAAGAATTTTTTTGTGTTTGACTTGATTTAGAATTTGGTTTTAACTTGAGTCGATTTTCGGGATTTCAATTTTGATATTAGACTTTTAGGATTATTTTCTATGAATTATGAAAATTTTTGAGGGTTTACAATTGAGACAATATCATTATGAAGATGCATGCATATAGACATCTAATATGAAGATGATAAAAATAGAAGATAATAAGCAAGATAGTATGGTCAAGTATTGGGAACCTTAGCTTCATCAAGGTATCCCAATCAAGTATTAGGAGCCTTAGCTTTATCAAGGTAACCCGGTCAAGTATTAGGAGCCTTAGCTTCATCAAGGCATCTAGAGACCATGTCTTAAAAAGAAAAAGAAAAAGAAAAGGCAATAATAGTAATAAGTTTGTTAGTGAGTTAGTAAGTATTTGCACTCTAGGATATATATATATATATATAGATAGGTAGTAACATATATATATGGTTAAGTTAGAAGCATAATAACCACAATAATAATAATAATATGTACATGAGCAAAACAACATAATATGAAATTTATTCATGAACAAGAACAAAACATGAATATAGTATTGCTTCTATAACATTTGAATATTTAAGAAATATACATCATGATCATGTTAAGTTACATGACATGGTAGAGGGAAATGAGTAAGAACATTTACCTAAAAAGAAAAATATGAAAGTGTGTAGGGAAAATGAGTAGTAAAGAGGAAGAAAAAAGAGATTTTTGGGAGAGAGTGTTTGTGGAGAGAATCTAGGAGAGTTTTAGTATGGTAGATGAATTTGTGAAAGAAATGGAGGGAAATGGGGAATAGGAGAGCACTCATCTTGGAGTGGGCTTACTATTTAGATACTTTCAGCAATTATTCTCTTCACAATTGGCTAGCCAGCATTTACCGTAGGCACAATAATTGGTACACTAGAGGTGCCTCCTTCCTAGTCCTTTTGTACTAGGGAAAGGTTTTGGAGTGAAAATTGCATGAATTAAACAAATTGAAAAAGAAAAAAATAAAATGTGTGTGTGTGTGTGTAGGCATGGTTGGAGTGACTGGCGAGGAAGAGGGAGAGAGTGATTTTCTATTTCTTTCGTATTTTTGTTAATTAAAAGTAATAAGATATAAGGTTTGACGTGAATGAAGATATATGGGAAAAGTAAAAAGTAGATAATAGGTATATAGAGTGTAAAAATAGGTGTAGAAAAGTAGAGATAGGTGAATAATAATAAATAGTACTATGAATAGTAGATAAGACAATTTAATACCGGTAGTACAGAAAATATGCGTAATTAAGCTATATATGATATTTTTAGATATCGAAAAATTATAAAATTGATATTTTTGAAATCCTTATATTTTTACGAGTTTATTGATATTATCGGAATACTTTTGCCGTCAAGAGTACTAGGAAATGGTTTTTGAAAATTGATCTCATTCGGATTTGAAAGACACTAAAAATTATTGAATATGATATCTTTATGCTTCATTATTGTCACGCCCCGTAGGGTATCCTAAATGTAACAGCCCGCCACATACTAAATAAGACTCTCGAGTTCCCTACCCGAGCCGTTCGGGAGTCTTAAGTAGATATAAAGCGTTCCTTTACGACAATAGAATATTTTGACAAATGGAGTAAAACAGTTTAACGTGGTATTCATTAGCCATAAATAATAAATCAAAAGGCATAATTATAGTTTACAAAATCTAAGGGCCATTCCCCCGCAAAATAATAACAAGTCCATTACAGTCATCCAGAGTCCTTAGTTTCCAACGGAAGTCTATACAAAAAGAATGGATTAAACTTCTATGGGAAACTCCTATCTCCGGTACCTGTGCTGTGGCTTGCCTCGGCCTAAGCCATATAAACTGTGCTGCAATAGATAAAAACTATGGGGGCGTAAGCTAACTAGCTTAGTGAGTAATAACTTCCATAACACAATTAAATACAATCATTCAAGCAAGTGATTATTCAAGCAAGTGTATGCATCAAACAAATGTGATCAACAAACATATGACCAACCGGAAATCATATGTGGATGGACTTGCGCCCTCCATCCCGGGTTAGCAGATTAACGAATCCTGCGGTACGACGCCGTTTAAGCACACGGTCAACTAACAATATTTCGTTTTATGGATCACGATTAACCAACAAATTCGTTTTATGGATCACGATTAACCAACATATTCGTTTTATGGATCACGAAAAACCAACCAATGCGAATGCTCCAACCCCATCGTGATATGAATGAATTCAATTTACAATTGAAGTCGAATATTCATTAATCCATTCTTTTAGGTGACCAACAAGTATTCGCAGACATTCATCATATGATACTAGCTAATCAGTCAACAACTTATCACCCGGTTTCGTATTCATTAAGTTCCATTTCACATATCAGCAGTAGACAACATATATAATTCCCATATACCCCATCATGCATATACAATTTCTTTTTATCTTTGCCTACACCACTAGTGCCACTACATTACAATCACATTCATTAATTGAGAGTGGAAGTAAAACTCACTCGGCCATTGGACGCCGGTCTTTCTAGTAGTAGTAGTCGGGAGGTAGGGTGTCGTCCTGCTCGGGATCACCTACCAAGCAAGAATAATCCTAATGAGACTCTCATTATGTAACTAAATCAAGCTACACATCTAAACTAAATGAATTCGGATTTCTCGCTATTTGCGGAAGTTCCGACTTAAAACGGCCATAACTTGGTCATTTCAACTCGGAATTTCGCAAATTTTATATCGATCTCTATCTACTTCGAAAGATCTATCTATTTATAATATTAAATTTAAGTTTTGAAAATAGTAAAGTCACGGAACAGTAGGATCAGATCTGTTCCACACTTTCTCCAATTCCGACAAATTGTTTTGCTTTTGATAAGAAATGTTCCTAGTTGATGATTCATGCATGAATGGTATAGGAATGAATTACTAACATGAATGCCATGTAATGGACTCAATATATGCATGGTCATGATGATTTTGTGATAATAAACTCTTATGAACTCCTAAGTGTTAGAAAATTCCGTAAAGGTTATTTCTAAGAAGCTATTCTTCCACTTTACACTCCTTAGGGTTTCTTTGACTTTTAATCTTGTAATCCACTTGTTATCTAACTAAAAATAAGTTCTCAAAGTCTATATTAATCATGGCCTTCATTCATGCATAAAATTTTTCATTTTTCATTTGGTAAACATGTCTTTAAACAAGCTTTTTATAAAAATCCGAATTTTCCAAATTTCATTTTCTTGCATTTTTCTTATGGAAAAACTTGTCTAATGCATTAAAATTTGAAGCTCCAATATGTGTACTATCTAAGGACTTCATTTAGCTTATAAAACATTCAATTTAGACTTAGATACTAAGAGTTCTTGTAGGCATGAACCTAAATTACGAATTTAACCATTGATCAACATATCAATATTTTTCATTCTAACTCCACACTTGATTTGCATTCTATCATGCCTAAACTCATCCAAGCTATGAAAATCATTCTTTCAAGATATCTATCACATATACCCTTCATTTTTCTTGTGAAATATGAGAAAAAATTGATTTTGGTGGCTTTTAAGGTAGGGTTTCAATTTCATCCGAATTTCCAACATTGCATATTCAACAAAACCTTCCTTTTTCAATGTTCTTGCTTCCTATAAGTAAAGATCTACTATCTAACACCTCTATACATGAACAAGACTATATTTTTATGATCATCAATGCATGGAAAACAAAATAAACCTATGATCATGTATGTACATGAAGATGTGGATGTCTAAACTTTAGATCTACTATATATAATGCATGAATCATGGATCTCATGGCATGAACAACAATATATATGCAAGATCTCTACTTTACATGCATGAACAAGTTGATATTTCAAACAAAACTCATTCAAAGACTAGATCCACTTCTTGTGATGGCTTGAGATTCTTGTAGTAGTGTTTTCATGTCCCTTGCCATGCTCATTGGGATCTAAATGAGAAAACACACAAGAATGATCTTGCCATTACAAGATTTGGGATGAACAAGCCTAAAATCAACTACCAATGGAGTCTTGAAGTGGAAAAGAGAAGAAAATAAGTTGAAGTTGTGAGAGGGAGGGAGGCAAAGCTCACGGCACAAAGGGGTAAAAGAGAGGGTTTTTCTTTTGTAAAATTGAAACAAGAAGAAATGAGGAGAGAGAGAAAAAATATGTTTATATATGAAGGCATTAGGGTTTATTAATGAATAAAAATTGCAAAAATAAATCAAATGAGGGAAAATCAAGGGGGGGGGGGGGGGGGGGGGGGGGGGGGGGCGGCGCCGGCCACATCAAGAGGGTGTGTGTGTGTGTTTGAATTTTTGATATTTGTAATTTAGTAAATTAAAATGTAATAAATGTGATAATTGATTAAGAGACAAAATTTCTTGGAAAAAAAATTGAAATGAGTAGTTATAAGGATGTAAGAATAGGGTATGGGTAGTGTGTAGTGTAGGTTGTACTTGTGAATAGTAGACAAGACATCTACTTTACTGGTTGTTCCGAAAACATGGGAAAAGCTATAACTGTAATTTTTATAGCTCGGAAAATTACGAAATTGATATTTTTGGAATCATTATAAATTTACGGTTCTAATGAATATTCCGGAATATTTTTTTGAATCCGTGGTCCGGGGCACGCTTTTCCGTAATTGAGCTCGGGAAGGCTCGAAATTGAAAAATTCCTGAATTTAAAACTTTCAAAGGTTTAAAATGTACTTTAAAACAATAATTCAACTTCATTTACTTTATAAAATTTCTTTTATTATGAAACCGAAGGAAAGCCGGATTTAGGATTCCTAGGCTTCTCTCACTGAACTCATCCTGGATCGGATTAGGGTTTCGCTTCCAACTCGGGGTTTCCTAGCTACTGAGATTACCGGGGTTTACAGTTATATTATTATGAACTATTATCCACTACTATTTCAATTTCATTGTTTCGGAGTTAAGAAAACAGGATTGCTAGATCTAATCTACTAGGATTTGATGTATATTTGTTGACCTTAAGGTTTTCAGTTGACTTCTGATTTATGGTTTAAGCATAAATTGTAGCATAAAACCTAGGGGATTACAGAAAATCTCAATAAGGAGATTGTCAGGCAATCCATGATGTTGACACTTTCTGATTACCTCCTTATATCTTTTCCTAGCCTCATACAAGGATTCACCATGAAATTTGGTGAAATTTGTTATCTCATTCCTCAACATTGCTGTCTTCGCAAGTGCGATGATTAACTCTTGTGGCAATGAGTTAAACCATGTCAACGCTTTAACCCTAAGAGAAAAGGGAAAAAGATGTAATCTTATAGCATCATTAGTTACACCATTCATCTTAATGGTGTTACCATACTGGAGGAACTTGGCAATGTGATCATCTGCAGTCTCATTAGGTATCCTCCAAACTAATGTGCTTGTATAATTGGGCTTCTAATGGCAAAGCCCTACACAATAGGTACTGTGTAATCTCTAAGTGTTCTGGCAGTAGCTTGAATTCAATTGTTATTGTTTTCACCTTCTGCCATACCTTTTGCTTAATCTTGTTCTCTTCTTCTTCTTCCTTTTCTCAACACACATAAAGTGCGTTCTATCTCAGGATCAATGGGTAGAAGTTTGACTTCTATTCCTTCACATATAACCTGAAAATAGAACATAAAACACACCAAAACGTAAAATGCACCAAAACTACTAATAGAACCAAAGATTGTTTAATATTAATTTATTCCCGGCAACGATGTCAAAAACTTGATCCACTAAAAATGGTTATATAAATGTGAAGGCGAATTGACCAGCAAGTGTACTGGATCGAATCAAGTAGTCGAATGATGAGATGAGTATCGCTCCCACGAAGAATAATTAAGTACCAAACTTGTGTGAGTTCCAATTAATATTTAGGCAAAAGATTTCAAGTTAAGTATCTTACTAACACTAATTTATCTACTTTCTACTCGTTGCTAAATTATTCAGATACTGCTAAATCACATAAACTTATATCTATCTAGAGTGAGAACTTAGATTAAATCCTACTCTTGCTAATCAAGTTGAAATCGGTTGTATTAACTATTAGAACTCATGTATATTCAGGTGGAACTATCAAGATCAAAACTTCTATTTGAAGTTCTTAAAATCTTTTTAACCTTAAAACAACTTGGTAGCTTTCGCTACTCAAATGACTAAAGGACTCGATGTTACAATTAAGAATCTTCCAACTCATTAGTTTCCGGATGTATTAAATCAAATTTCCCTTACTCCCTTAGAGAGAAATCAATTTAAAAACATCTCATTTATTACAAAGATGGTTTCTAAATTAGATTAAATCTCCTAGCTTCCACATCTTGATCTCAAATCTCAATTTATGAATTCCCTTGGACTTGACTTCTCTCCCAAGTTATCAAACTTCTTATGAATCTAATTCCTTTAAGATATTTGATTCATACTAGGAATTCAACATGAATATTACATGGTCTAACAGTAATATAACACGAATTCAACCATCGTTTTAGCAAATGACAGATTTAATCATATTCCCACCATTACAATTTAGTTAGACATAGCAGAAAGTACAACTAACAATTCAGTAACTACAAATAAATTCATAATGAACATAAAATAAGAAAATCAATGTGCATAAAACGTAGAAAAGGAAATTAATTGAGAAATCAAATCGTTCAAATTCGTCACAAGGCTTGTAGATCAATATACAACGCATTTAAGAGCCAATTGCTAATCTACATTACAAGATCTGTGTTTTCCATTCTAAACTCTTTATTTCGTGTTATAGAACCACTCTCCGGATCTCTCTCCAGACTCATCTCTTTTTTTTTAAAGCAGCCTTTTTAATATAATCAGACTCATGAAATTGCTCAACTGCTACATATATGTCGATAGTTACACATTATATGCGGTGGTGTTGCAAGCGGTGTTAAGGAATTTTGAACTGTGATGGACAAACATCGGTGAAAACACCGGCGACGTTGCTTCCAGAAATGCCAACATATCTTCAAATTACAAAAGCCACTGTTCCAAATAACATACAATGGCAGTGTTTGTTGGCGGTGTAAGGGATTTTAATTCTATTATGCTCAACACAGTCATCAATGCCGGCAGCATTGAATGCTGATTTGCCGGCATTCATCTTCTTCTATGTAATGCTGGTTGTGTTGCTCTTTTTGATGGCCGGTGTCGCTTCATTTTGGTTCCATTTGCTCTATTTATTGACAATCCTTGCTCAAACTCATTCTAAGTCCTCAATGACCTGAATTAATACAAATTAACATATAATAATACCAATTCTTACACATTTGATAACAATTTGCAAAGATTATAATCCAATTGAGAGATGGAAAGTGTATAAAATGTGAGTTTATCATCAACACTTGTCTCCCCTACTCTTATTGTGGGGAAACAAGGAGAGCAGTTAATCCATGAGGTTGACTTGTCAAATTGGCTTTCCTAGGGGCTCTTCCCATTTAAGATGCATCCCCATTGTTTTTGGGGCTCCGTGTTGGGGATTGCCTAATTTGTGTTGAGTTACCTCGAGCTAATGGTTCCAAAGCTCGACTGTCACATTTCAATGGGTACCCTAATTGTGACAATCAGTCGTACACAATATTAAAACTTAAGAATGACTATCTTAATCACTCAGAAGGTTCTATATTGGTACAAAGCATACTTTCATAATGAGAAGACACCGGTGGAGATATGCATTTTAAGGTAGTAGCAATAAAACATGCAAGAAAATACTATTATAATATCATCAAAATAGGAGGTCTTACAACTCTGAGGGGCATTCCCCTAATAAAATATAATTTCTCTTGCAACAAAAAGAGGTTTCCTAACATAAGAGAATTTCTAGAAAATCTATCATCAAAATCTAAGAAATAAATTTCCTTGAAAAGATCTCAACGTCCCATCATGCCTACTTCCTCCAATATTTCTCTAGGATTGGCCTAACAGTAACCCTACATCAAAAATCTATTTGGGGGAAAGCGACAATATGCTTTGTGAGATATCCTTACAATACTGTATACATAGTAGACAAGTTGATTATTCAAACATATGCAATGCATCAACCATATGCTTACACACACATACGTACAACCTACTGGAAATTGTACGCAAAATGAATTTATGCCCTTCATATCGGAGGTTAGGGAATACTTTGAAAATATTGGGTTCCGTTCGACCATCACATTCTATTGGGTCTCGATCGACCACTACTACTTAGTCCCCGAGTTCCTTACCCAAAGCAATCGATCTGACATGGCTCCTCTATAAGACCGTATTCCCTAAACGTAGTAGTTCCTTATGCCGAAGCTGGGCACCTTACCTTTCTAGTCCCACGCATAGGAGAAGTATTGAAAAAAATGAAATGTGACTTGACTTTAAGCTATGCATTATCAATTTATAATTTAATTCCCGAATCAAGTTAATTTCCAATTTAAAGGCGATCAACCCAATTTTCGCACACATATAACAACATAATATCGAAACAAATACATTAATCAAAGGGAGATGTGTGAATTTTTGCGTGTAAATTAAATAAAAAAAAAAGAAAAGAAAAGAGAGGGAAGCAAGGACATGTTGCAAGCGTGAATTGTGTATTCTAAAGTAAGGGAAAGAAGAGAAAATCAAATGAAAGTGATACTTTATCCAATTTATAGAAAGTTGTAAATATAGCTTAAAGGTTATTATTTTATGGAAAATACATGAAAATTATGAGAATAAAATTTGTATCAAAGTATATAAGAAGATATGGGTAAATAGTAATGAATGGTAATCATAAAATATCATATAAGTTACCGTAGCGATAAAATACACGTATATAGGTTATAATTAACATTTTTATGACTCGAAAAATTTGTATATGATATTTTTGTGAACTTTTTAATATTTTTAAAGTAAAAATTGATTGTTAGAAAATTTTTTATTATTTTGTGTATCAGTAGTTGGATATGAAAACTGATCCCATAAAGGTCCGAAACGATTGAGTTTTTTACCAACCTATTCTTTTTAGGCTATGTACTAATTTTACTAAACATAATTTGAATTTATCTCATTTTTATTATTTTAAGATTTTAAGCGCAGTCTTGCTAGATTTAAAGCTTTTGTGTCTTAATTGGCTTTTAGGGCTTTCAATTTGAAATTTGGTTCTAAATTTACCTATAAAATCTATGGGTTTACGTCCAACTATGTTAGATGGTACCAACTTAAGATTGTATGGCTTTTACATGAAGTTTTTTGGATTCGAAAAGTCACAGTGGTTGTAATAATGACTCTTGACATCTGACGATTATGATCGATGATTATCGAAAAGTAAAATAGTCTCTCTTCTCCTCCATGGGTTGTTAAGTCAAGATCTAGAGGGAGGATGTTGTTGTTGTTTGGTGATGGATTAGTAGTTTCCTAAAGTTTGAGCTTGACTAGGTAGGTGTTTGTTTTTACAGTTGACTCCTTTTGTCGTTTTTGTTTCAAAGCTTGAGATAGAGGTAATGGATGTGAGCAATCTCTTTGTTGGTCCATTGAAGAAAAGGAAGAGAGCTTCTATTAAGAGGAAGGCCTTTTAAAGAAGCGATCAATTAAGGTCAATTTGCAAGCTACAAAGGTTGATATGCAAGCTATGGAGGTGATAAAGGTATATTATACTCAATTTTCATCAATAGGAATCATGCTAGATTATTATTGATTTTATAGAAATAATAACATAATGGTACTTAAGTATGCTTAATATGATGTTTTGGGTCTTGAAGGATTTATAATGCAAATACAAGCAATTTAGAGGAGTTTTGTGCAAATATGGAGAATTGGAAAATTCAAGGGTGGCTATTACAGAACATAGGTTGCCGACCTTCATCACAATATAATACAACACTGGCCAAAGAACACAACACTAGCCAAAGGACACAACAAAGGCCGCCTGCCAACAAGACAAATGGAACTAGCCTTCATCAATTTGAACCTATGCTCTGGCAAAAATGGAAGAAAGGCCGCGGGCCATTGGCCGACCTACATCAAGGCTGCCTCTAATGCTGCTTCAAGGCTACCGGCTTACTTGTTTTGAAAATAATTTTTATATTGAAGGCTGGCTAATTTCAATTCAAGTCTGTTGGCCTTGGTGCTAGCTTATCTCCTTACATCTCCTTTCATATATAAACTCCTCTTGTGGATCTTGTTGAGGAAGAGAAGAACCCTAGAATGAAACAAAAACCTATTTTCCTTTGCTCATAGATATAGATTAGGGCTTAGATTAGTAGCAAGTTTTGTTTTTTTATTTTGATTGAGGATTCCACACTAGGATCAAGTGGGAAACATCATTTGTACTTGGATTTGAGAATGGGATGTTCTCGATAAGGTGATTTCATTCCTTTCTTATATTCATTTCATGGATGGTGTTCAATACTTGTTCTTCTGTGCTTATTTAGGGTTTTGAGTTTATGATTTGAATTGTCCAATTGATGTTTTTTTGTTGTTGATTGAATTGTTGCTTGAGTTTATGTTGTTGATTCTAATTCATTAAGCATGTATTTTGGATTGAATCCAGAGTGCATTTTAGGTTAGGATTGTAATTGAAAAATTCCTTTCTTACCAATTATGTGATTAGCTAATTTGGATTATAAATCTCAGAGGGATGTGGATTTGAATTCGATTAGGCTTTGGTAATTTATATAGATTAGTAAATTATTCACTCTCTTAGGAAAATGGAATATTGATTAGTTAATTTAGGATAATAACTTTCTTTGGGAAAATGAGTTTTTATCTAGTGTTTGATTGATTGAAAACATTAAAACTATTAGCAATTGGGATTTGCAAGTGTACTTTAGTCAATAGCATACATTCAATTGATTTACATATCTATTGGCTCTTAACTTAGTTCAATTATAGGTGTTGGAAATCCCAAAATTCTTTGTAGGTTAGTTTTATCTCAAAAAAAAAAAATCTTTTTGATTTGCTTAGCTACAATTAAGATTAATATAATTGAGTACTAGTCCTCACTCCCTATGGAGACGACTTAGTATTTACCGAAACTTTATTATTATACATGCATCTGATACACTGGTTGTTAAATATTTGCATTGTTAAAAGGAATTTAAAAATAAATTAAAAAGAGTTTTAAAAAGGATACATAGAAAAAGCATGATCATGAGATCGATGTGTAGATGGTCGAAGTGGACTAGGGAGGTGCCAATCTTCATGCTGGTTCAAAAGGCTTACTTGTGGAGACTCCACCATGCGTTTGGTCTCTCAATGTGCAAGGTAGGGTTCAACCTTCTACAATTGCAATCACAACGAATATTTTATCATTCCCCAAGATCGAGGTTGCTAGAAGTAGCACGAGCATCCCAGGCAAAGGTTATAGCTCATGCGAGTCGGCTGGGTAAAGGTGTTACTAGTGGCCTAATTGGCTTAATTAAAGGTAGGGCTCTGAAATGGAGTGACATGCTCATTGAGTAGCCTTGTTTTAAGGAGGTTGCTCAATAAGCATGATTAAGTTGACAAGAAGAGGTTGAGGACATTCCTTGCTAAGCTTCCATTTGTGAATTTAGCTGTGGACTTTTTAGCGTGTAAGGTGTATGAGGTAGGGTGTATTCATTGATATATATATATATTGTGTTATGGACAACCTCTGAGGTGTTCTCATCTTCTTGTTGCCCGTTTTCATGCTATAGTGATGAGCACCGAAGTTTTTAAGTTATTAAGGAGCAACTGTATAGTGGTAAGTTATATTCTTGTGTTTCTTAATCTTTATTTAAGTTTGGTGCCTTTTTTTTAGAGCTCTAAGGAGGTTGAGAGGTCAAAGGCAAGTTTGAAGAAAGAGCTTACTAAAGTGAAGAAGAGTGAGATGAGGCACAAAAGAGACTAGCTTACTGCTATGGAGGAGAATGAAAGGCTGGAGAAGGAGACAAAGAGAAAGATCTTAGGTTATCAGGCTGATGTAATGGAGGTGAGAAAGCAACTATCATTGGTTGAGGTTGCCATTGCTGATTACGAAAACAAGCAGAAAGGTATGAAACAAGAAGAAGAGTCCTTATCTTGCTAACTGAGTGATGCTACTCTAGGCTTACGAAGCAGACGAGAGAGGTTGAGATGTTTATCTCGGAGCTTGATAAGCTGAAGGAGGAGCTTCGAGCATCCAACTTGGAGTGGGAAAATCTAAAGGTAGGATTGTTTCTATTTGCTGTCATATTATTGTTTTTTTAATTTGTTTTACGATTGATTCATTAGTGGGGCAACAAAGAGGTGGGTCTTGAAGGAGCTCTTTAAGAGCGACCAATCGAAGGAGGTCTAAAGGAAGCTTTCTTTGGACAAAACTAAATTAATGAGAAAGGAGCTATTAAAGAGATATCCATACTTGGATCTTGGTTTCTTGGCTATGCGCCTTAGTGAGGTCACTACTGATACTGCTGAAGAGGAAGATGAGAAGGAGGAGGAAGAGGATGTAGATGGTGAAAAGAATATTATTGAGGCTGGCGAAGGTAATGGGCTGGGAGTTACTCATGCTGAGCAAGGTGAGGGGGTCACTCCAGAGGGAGCCTAAAGGGCCGATCAATAGGCTCTTGAATCAGCGGTACCTGAGGTAGCAACAGTACTTAAGCTTCCATTGGAGGCCAACCCGAGGTTACTAGCGATGCTTTCAGTAAAGGTCAAATAAAGGTTGCTATAGTAGCTCAACCTATAACGAGTGAAGAGATCTTTGCTGACTACAGGACGAATTGAATTGCTTTTCATCTGTCATCATTTATTTTGTCTTCTTCCTCTTGTTTCCTCTCTCTCTCTCTCTCTCTCTCTCTCTGTTTTTAGTGAGATGTGTCGTTAGCTCTTTTGAGATGTTCGTTGGCCCTTTAGTGGCCCTAAATACATAAATTTTCCTTAAATGAATTTTTTTCAGTATTGTTCCATCAATTTATACCTTTCATTTTGTCCATTGATGCATGAGTTGAACCTTCCCTTTTATGTTAGAGATTTTACTAAGTAGATGTAGCTTTATTATGTTTTCTTAAGTCGTGTCGGAGCTTAATAGGCTTGATCTTCAATATTGATAATTGCTTTCTCCTTAGTTCAGCTTTGGATTTATTATATGGTAAGTGCATAAGGCAAATCAAATTGTTGATCTAGTACTTAGGTGGTGGCAGGCTAGTTGCATGTGATGACAACGGTTCACGGACTTTCCTTTCCAAAGCTTGTACATTTTTAAGGCCTAATCATATAGTTAGGGCGAGTAGTACTCGAGATTCTTGAGATTTGGTGGCATTAAGTGTTGATTTTGGTGTGGTTTACTTCTGCTTGTAAATAGTTTTCTTAGCCAAAATGTTTCTTTACATTTCAATTCCAGTCTTTTATTTTGTACTTCTTCTTATGTAAAATCCTTTCTTCTACTCTCAAATCATCAGCAGTTGATTGGACTATGTGGTTGTAAACCTCGAAAATTTCATAATTCTTAGAAAATGATCCTAGAAGTCTAATATCAAAATTTAAATCCCAAAAATCAACCCAAATTAAAACCGAATTCTAAATCAAATCAAACACAAGAATTCTTAGTCTTGAGAAAACAAGAACCCTTGAAACAAAATATAAAATCCAACTATCGGTTGAATCAACATCCGTACGCCAATCAAATCATCTACCCGATTCCTAAAACGCAAATCAAAATGATATATCCAAATACCGCTTAACAACGAAATGATAAGATCCTAAATCCTTCAGTAAATTTCAGAATTAGAAATTTCAATTTTCACCAAAAGTCAAAACTGAGTCAACTCATAACCCTAGACTCGGATAAACGACCCCAAGAACTAAAAACTATTAAATAATCACAAATAAAATAAGATAAACCACAGATATCGAGCTAAAAATATAAAACGATCAAAACTCGAAAATTACATGATCTTACGAATAACTCAATAAAATCGGAAGTTAAAACGGACCCCTAAAAGTCAACAAAGCCTATAACAAACCCTAGTGTTTAAAGATCCGGCAATCCCGCATTCACAAACCCTAGAAAACGAAATTAAGTTAATAGCTTAAAATATTTCGTAATAATATAGGGTAACATAAAAATATCAGATTCGCGAATTTCGAGTGTCCTTCGGAATCAAATAGGATCAGTGCTCGAAAAGCATGTCCCGGAGCTCGAAATATTAAAAATATTCCATTTATACCAATAGACTCATAAAAATACAAGGATTCCAAAAATATCAATTTTAGAATTTTTCGGTGGCTAAAAATTACAGATATCGCATTATTAGCGTTTTTATTACTATCGGTACTTTAATTGTCTAGTCTACTATTCATTACTATTTCACTATCTCTACTTTTTCTTACACCTGCATATCTATTTTCTTACTTTTTATATTTCCAATACAACTTTATTCACATCAACTTTACATATTACTTCTTTTATTACACAACAAATAAAATAAATTAAATTTCCCCTCCTAATACAAGCAAACAAGTGCCTATAGCGCCGCCCCGACCACACCCCCCCCCCAATTCATCCAATTTTATTTCTTTTTTCAATTTATTTAATTACATCTAATTTTCACTCAAAAATTCTATAAATACCCCCTTTCTCTTTCATTCTTTCACACAATTCATTTCAATACCAAAATTCTCTCAAAATCTCTCCACAAATCCTCTCTTCAAGAATTCTCTCTATCAAAACTCTCTCAAATTAATTCCTTACAAAAGTAATTCCTTACAAAAGTCATTCCTTATACATAAACTATCTACCACATATCACTACTCACATAATACCCCTTTCATCTATCATCTTCATACCACTTACACACTTTAGGTAAAGATTTCTTCCAACTATTATTCACTCATGTCATGTAACTTAACATGACTATGGTGTTGTTTTGAAACTCATATGAGTAGTAAAAGCAACAACATATTCATGTATTGTTCTTGTACATAAGCTTCCTATTTTATTATGTTGTTATTATTATTGTTATTATTTGCTTCTAATCTAACTTATATATAGTATTATGTATATTATGTATATATTTGTTTAGAGCATATAAGCTCATTTGTTATTTATTTACTTTCAAGTTATGCAATTTATTTATTTCATGTTGTTATTAAGACTAGTCTTTCTAGTCTTAGATTTGTCTACATCAAGTCAAAACAATCTTTTGTTTATTTTCTTTAATCTTTCGGGACTAGTTCATTCTTAGTCCCGGGATGCCTTGATGAAGCTAAGGATCCAATACTTGATCAGGATACCTTGATGAAGCTAAGGTTCCCAATACTTAATATTTTATCTTCTTGCTTATCATTTGTTTCTAGTATTTTCTTATGTTCTTATTATTTTATATGCTCATGATACTTGCATCTACATAATGTTAATATCTCAACTAATCTAAAAGTAGAATTTTATTTTATTAAAGGAGCTTAAAACTAGATTTTCGATTATATGATTTATCACATAATCATGAAGTTATTATCAACAACATAGAAATAGAGTTTTCTCAATGTTTTCTTGTATAACAAAGATAGATTACTAAGGAAACATAAGAAATAAATATTTTCTTTGTATATTATGGTAACATAAGTTTTAATAGAATAATTTGTTAACATTAAAAGTTTTACAAAAAGCTTAAGATTTAAACTCATTTAAATTCCATGAAAAAACCAAGAAATAACTAGTTTTCAAAGTTAAGATAAAATCAACCCATAAAGTTACAAACCCACTTAGGAAAATAATGATTTTCAAGTCCCTAAAGAAAAGACTTATTTTCAAATAATATAAACAAGATAAGATTAGAAACAAATGATTTTACCAATAAAGATGATTCTTTTCGAAAGAAATAAAAAAACAAGTTTTAGAAAACAAAAACTTATATTTTAAATAATAGAGACAAGACTCAAGAGCCATTCTAACATACAAATTCATAAAGAGGTTTTCAAACAACTTAATATACTTTTGATAAATTTGAAGTAAAATTTATGAAAGATTAAGGATTAAAGGAAAAATTTACTTGTTTTGGAAAAAGAATGAAGAAAATAAAATAAGAATATACTCATTTAGTTTCTTCAAATACTTGAAAAGAAACAACTCAAAATGAATTGTTTTATGAAATAAATTGTTGAGACACTACCATTAGAATTTTTGCATATAAAGTGAGCTTACCTATATACTCAAAGTATTTACCAAATATATATATATATATATATATTGTTACACAAGGATTTTCTTTAAAATGAAGATTGAGTTAGAAAATGGTTTTGCAAAAATCTAGAAATATTCATTTTAAATCTGTTCCAATATTTTGGAAACCCAAATGACCTTATATGATAAAGATAACTTTAGAAATGGATAGATCTTTTCGAATAGGTAGAAAATGGTATATTATATGCGAAATTCGGAGTTAAAATGAGCAAGTTATTACCATTTTAAATTGGAATTTCATTATATACGAATTTTGACGGACATAGTGAAATAGAATTAGAAAGTTCAAGTAGAATTTCTATGAAATACTTATCTCGGGTATTCCTTTTTGTCTAGGTAACGAAAGATACGAGATTACCCTACCCGATGATTACTACGACTAAGAAGATCGGAAAATGGACGAGTGAGTTATTTCTCCTAATTTCGTTACCTTGCTTGTGCTTGTAAAGTAGTAGCATTAGTACACTAAGAAAAGATAAAAATGGATATACATTTGGGGAATTTGGGATTATATGTATATATGTGATTCTATGTTTATGCGTAAAATGAGAACTAAGAATATCGCAACTTCGAACTGCTTGTTTAAATAATTTTGCTTACTTGTATGACTGTTTATGGTTTGCTAAATTGATTGATCACCCCTAATAAACCTTAATAAGGTTTGGCTTAAGAAAAATAAAACGCTCACGCATAGCATCCATCGAGTCACATCTATTTCAGAAGGCTGCTACTCTTACGCGTAGAGTCGGATTGGCCGTGATCATGCGGTGACACGGGCCATGTTCCTTCATGGAGAATCCAAATCACTCAGGGAAAGCGACTCTAGGTTCGGAACCGAGCCAACCGAATGCTGTGGGTGAGGACCTAGGGACTAGCAGTAGAAGGTCGAGGACCTTCAACCCCAATTCCCTGACCTTTGATACGGAGGGGTAAATCCGTTCCATATATAGTTTCTAGATAACTATATATATTTGCGTGATCATGTGATTGTTGCATTGTATGCATAGCATATGTGTGAAAATCTAAATGAACTTGTTTGAAAATATGATGCGAATGAAAAGGAATATCTTACTAAGCTAGTTGTAGCTTATACCCCTATAGATTTTGCTGAAACAGGTATACCCGTGGCTTAAATTAAGGATCATGATGTTAAGGATGTCATGAAAGGACGTTAAGCTTCTATGGAATCATAAGATGAAGTAACTTTGTAAGGTTCTTCATATGTAATAACTTATATGATTAGTGATGTTTATTTATTTGAAGACAATAGAGGAATATGCTCCTAAGAATTGAAATGTAATATGTTATGTTTTATGATAAGTATTCTCTTTGCCTTGTTACTTATTCATTATCAATATAAATTGCGCTACTCCGATGAGTTCCCTTGGTTGTGATGTACACCTTGTACATGATATGGAAGCCTTTGCATGACTGAGGTAGTCATTCCTAGGCTTTAGTATTATGTATGGTGGACTGCCACGTTTAGAGTACCCATCGGGGCGTGACAATGGTCATTTTTAGTCGATCTCCTTTAGCTTGAGAGGTCAAGCCCTTAGGGGACACAAACTATAGAAAGAAATTTCTAGTGCTCTGTTGTCTTTATTTAAGGGGGTCGGACGCTTATGGTCCCCATTTACATAGGTCCGTCATCGAGGTCCACAAATGGGTTAGGCATGTTGCTTAAGCTTAGATACCCATTGCCACTTCAGCTACTTGATTTAGGACTATGTTTCTCTTTTGTGGTCCCTTGGTCAAGGTCATTAAGCTTATGTCCTTATTAGCATAGCCGTAGTGACTTCAGTGACATGTTCCAAGTGAGCAGGGGCTTGTCCCTCTTCAATGAAATGCTCCCTTGATGGGTTATTCAGGGTCAAGGTCGTCGTAGAGGAAACATCCGGCCCTTTCCTTTGGTTCCCAGCTCCTTTCTTTAGGCCATTTTCATGACAAGTTGAGGTTGCAGCAAATATAGGAGCTCAGTTTCCTGATGGCTTATTTAAGGTCAAGGTTATTGTGGAGGAAGTGACATCCCTTTTCTTATGCTTTAATTTCCTTTCCTTGATCCTCTTCTATGGCAAGTTGGTCAGAAAAAGGCTAGGTACTTGGAACGGTTGCGATCATCTCATTAGCAACTAAGTTGAATACTTCTCGTTGAAGGCCATTCGTCAGTTGCTCCTTGCGCTGAGATGCGAGTTCAGGTGGTGTACTTTCCAAGTCATGGTGAGGTTTATGTGCTTTGTCACCCTTAGTCAATTGTGAGCTCATGGACTTTTTTAAGGTTGCTCCCAAGCTAAGCCCACATTCACTAGTTGAAGCTAACTTGGTGGCATACCATGATGCTGCTCTTACGAGGTCATGGAGGAAGTTGAGCACCTCAAATTTAAGGTTCAGTTCCCTTTCAGAATTCCTAGCTCAAAGCTCGACTATATTTAGAGATTTTTGCACTTGTTGAAATTTCATCTTGTATTTTTTTGTCAGGATGCTAATAAAAACTAATCTGATCTTAATGCTAGTAAAAACTAACCTGGCTGAGATACTAATAAAAACTACTATAATAATCTACTTCAAATCAATGAACGTGGTTTTTGCACTTGTTTGGATTTCCTCTCATATAACTTTAGTGCCCAACTAATTTTCAAGTAGTATATAGATGGTAATTCTAGTTGAAATTGTAGACTTAAGCTGATCGTTTGTTGTATAAGCTACTTTATTTCTTATGAGCCTCGACTTCTGGCTGATGTTACCTTTAAGAGGAAGTTAGTTAAGCTCTTGATGGGAGTTACTCTTAGGATGGAGTTACCCTTAAGCAGGAGTTATCTTTAAGAGTGAGTTACTCGAGCTCATAAGGGAAGTTGCCCTTAAGAGGGAGTTAGTGAAGCTCATGAGGGAAGTTACCATTAAAAGGGAGTTACCCAAGCTCATAAGGACAGTTACTAGAGCTCTTTCAGCATAGGAGGGAGGAGTTCATTAAACTCCTAAGACCATTACTAGACTTATCTTATCTTTGTTCAAAAGAGGGTTTGGAGAGGGTGTACTATCATAAAGTTTTATTTCATTCATGATCTTTTCATGACTTTATAAGGTCATAATTTCATTCATGATCTTTTCACCAATTTATAAGTTCATATTTTAGATATATGTGGTGAAAGTAAGTCGCATCTATTCAAAGAACTTTCTTAGGTTGTTAGCATTCCAATTTCTAGGCATGAGCTCGATGTTTAAAGTTTCGAGCTTGTATGCTCCACTCCCAAGGCATCTTTTACTTTGATAGGGTCTTCCCAATTCGGAGCGAGCTTCCTTTGACCCATTGCCTCTAACTTTCTATAGATTAGGCCACCAGAGAGGAATATCTTATGCTTGACCTTTTTGTCATAGTACCTAGCTACCCTTTGTTGGCAAGCTACTACTTTCTTGCTCACTATGTCTCTAGTGTCTTATATGGCATCTAGTTCAGCACTAAGGCTTACCTCATTGATGAGGTTGTTGTAGGATTCCACTTGGATGTTTGGTAGTTCGAGCTTAATAGGCAAAATAGCTTCAGATCCGAAAGCCATTCAAAAAGGGGTCTCTTCCGCTGGGGTTTGCCTAGTAGTGCAGTACCCCTATAGTATGTTGGGGAGCTTGTCTGCCCACTTGCCACTTAGACGGTTGACCCTAGCCTTCAAGTTTTGCATGATGGTTTTGTTTATTACCTTGACCTGGCTATTTGTTGTAGGGTATGCGACTGAGGTATAATGTGCCGTGATTTTGTACTTAGCACAAAAATCCTTGATTGCTTTTGAGTTGAACTATTTTCCATTGTCCATTACGATGGAGTTGGGGACTTTAAATCTTACTAAGATGTTGTTGTAGAGGAAATATTGGACATCCTTGTCTGTGAACTTGGTTATAGCTTGGGTTTCTACCTAGTTGGTAAAATAGTTACACCTAAAAATGATGAATTTTCTTTGTCTTGTTGAAGGAGGAAAAGGACCGAGAATGTCAAGTCCCCAATGGCGAACGACCATAAGCTATTGAGGCATAGTAGTTTATGTTTGACGTATGGTTGATGGGGGCAATTTTCTAACATCATTCACATCACTGTATGAACTTCTTGGTGTCAATTTTCATTGTAGGCCATAAGTAGCCAGATCACACGACTTGGGCATGTTGTAAGCCCGGAAAATTTCAGTAAGTAATTCCAAGATGAACTTCGAAAATAAACCCTAAAAATCACTCCAAATTAAAACCGAACTTCAACTAATCCAAAAACACGAGCGAATCCAGAAATTTCCAAATCTTGAAAAAAATAAGAATCCTTAAAAAAAATAATAACTCAACATACTTCAATTCCAAAACCACTACGTACGACAAATTATATACGTAACTCCGACTTATAAAATCGGGTAATATAGAACCCAAAAACAAATTATTAAAAAGTAAATAACGATTAACTTTCGGAAATGAAACCCAATTCAAGAATTTCGAAAACGTTAAAAGATATTAAATACTTACAAAAATGAAATGTAAAATAAATTTCTCAAATTAAATATATTGTATGAACATAAAATATCAGTTTCCAGATTGGCGAAGATCTAAACTGGAAAAATCACCCGAAACCCTAACTGGAATACAATAGCTTAAGTCCGGCAATCTAGTACCCTTAACCCTAGAGGCCGAGGTGTAGTTTAAATATGTAGAATAGCTCGTAGTAATATAAGTTTATTTAAACATATCAGATTGGTAAATTTTTGACCTATTTCGAACTCGTTCGGATACAGACTTCGAAAAGCGTGTCTCGAGGCTCGAGATATCAAAAATATACCATTAGTACCATTAGACTCGTAATTTCATAAGATTTTCAAATATATCAGTTATATAATTTTTCGGGTTATAAAAGTTACAGTTATAACATTTTTATCGTATTTCCATTACTATCGGTAATTAATTAGTCTTTTGCACTATTCACTTTTATTTCATTATACAATTTTATCATTTTAAAGCCTTATATTTTTAGATAAATATTTTATATGTTATAGAATATTTTTTTTTCTAAAATTTAGTTAGTTTCGGGCTTTTATAGGATCAGATTCAAAGACCCGATACTAAAAAAAATAAATAATTTAATAATTTAAAAATATTTTTATTTTCATAAAAAATTTTTTAGAATTTTTTGGGTTATAAAAATATCATTTATAGCCCATATTCGCGTATTTTGATCATATCGGTAACTTATTTCATAATTCACTAAAATAAATTAATTAATTATGTTATTTTTATTATGAAAAATCTGCTACAAATATTTGGAATGAATTTCCTATTTTTATTTTATTTTATTAAGAAAGTACTCTTACAACCCATACTTTTAAGTACACATTTCATATATCACTTCTTTTTCACTTCAGTCTTTTTACACTTCATTATATCACTTCATGGCAGATTTTACTCCTTTATGGCTGCCTTGACTCTTGAAATACTCCAAAATTTAATTAAAATCACCCTCTTTCAACCCTTCTTCAAGAAGTTACATTACATATTTATTACACAATTCAATTTCAAGTCAAATTCAAACAATTTTCTCTCTCTCCTCCCCCTCTTTCACGTGCAGTAGCCCTCCCAAATCGCTGCTGCCCTTGTTTTATTTTTTTTCTTTTTCTTACAATTAATACACTCATTTTCTCTCTCTCTTTCATTTACTCCTTTTACCCTTTTTCATTCCTTAACTTTTTCTCTCTTTTTCCTCTCTTTTCTTCTTCATTTTGTTCTTGTTTCTTCAAGAACACAAGCTGTCCCCACTTCTAAAATTTGCTTCCACACTTCATTCTTGAAGATTTTTAAGTAAACTTTCTTCTCAAAGCTTCCACAGATGATATAGGTAAGGTATAGTGAGAGTTTCATGCATCAAATGACCTTCCATAAGCTTAAAAGCTAAGGATGATGATGCCAAAAATGAAACACTCCTCTTATCCATTATTATTATCTTGTATCACTATTATTTTCTTGTTTAAAGTAGTTATATTTTTTAGATCTAACTTTTTGTAGCTTTAATTTTCGTTTATGCCATAGATCTTGTTATTTGAGTTATTATTTTTGTTATTGCTTATGATTTATGCATATATTCCTCATTCACATGTGTTCATACATTTATATCTAGTGTAGTAAACTAGATCTAGTGTTTTGAGTTTATAAAATGCATTAGACTTTTGTTTTATGCTCATAACAACTTGTAGTAGCATGATGATAGCAGGAATGTTTTAGAAAACTCAAGATCTATTTTATTTTCAACAAAAATCATTTTTAAAAATTCGGATGAAAAATGAACCATATTTAGAAAAGTTATTTTTCAACTTCAAAATGTGTATTTTTCATTTAAAATGAAGGGCTTAGGGTATAAATAACATAAATGAGTGATTTTGATGAGCAAAGTTTAGATCTATGAGTTTATAGTTTACTACCATGGGTTTCTTTTATATTTATGTTCATATTAAGAATAGATCTTGGTTTTGAACTCAAACAAAAATAGTGAAATTCGTATTTCGGCAATACCCTATTTAAAAACCACTTTCCAAGTGTCAAAATGAAGTTTTTACTTGAAATAATGAAGGCTTAATATATGTATATCATCAAGACTTCTTTTTACAAGAATCAAAGGTGATTTTCAAAAGTTATTTTCAAAATAAAAATCTCATTTTCGGATTTTGGCCAAGGCATATTTTAAAAACATGTTTTCCAACTAAAAATGAAGTTTTTATTCAAGATATGGAAGGCTCTTAAGATAGGATATGTAAGGAATGGATTTTCATAAGTTTAGATAGATTTTATCAAAAGATATGTCCAAAAATAAATTTTGTAAATTCGGATCCCAACCAAGACCAATTTTGAAAACCCATTTTTCAACTTCAAAACAAGACTTTTATTAAAGAAATGGAAGCCTTAAGGGGTAGGTTTGATTAGGAAATGGTTTTTGAAAGACTAAATGAGTTTTACAAAGAAAACAAGCTCAAATGAATTTCTTAAAATTCGGATTTGAAAATCCACAATTTAAACACCTATTTCCAAATGCCAAAATGATAATTTTGATAGGAAAATGGAAGTCCTAGGATATATATAACAAAGACCAAGTTTTGATAAGGATAAAAGAAGTTTATCAAAATATAATCTTAGAATAATAAATGGTTTCTAAAAATAGGTTAAACAATGTTTTCCTTCTTTAAAATTTTGTAAAATTCGTACTTAGGCAAACCACCTATGTGAACACCTATTTTCTAACCCCAAAATGAAGGTTTTTGTTGAAATAATGAAGGTGATTGTTATTTAGCTCATCAAGGTTGAATTTTGTTAAAAGCAAATATGATTTTACAAGAAGAAAAACTATTTTTCTTAAGTCTAGTAAAATCCAAAGATTTACAAAGTAAAGGTTTTCAAAATGAATTCTTGGTACTATGTGTATACATATAGGTAGATCATCTCATAACCTTCATAACAATAGCTTGTAGGTAATACATATGTGCATGATGCATTGTAGAAATAAAGTATGAAAATTGAGTTTATCCAAAATTTGTAAATTCGGATGATTTCAAAACCATGCCTTAAAAACTCATTTATCAACTCCAAAACTTGTGTTTTATATGAAAAATGAGTAGTTTAGGTCATAAGTATCATCAAGTAATGATTTTGATAAATTAAGATAGGATTTGCTAAGAAAAATATATAGAACAAGGAGTAGAAATGAAGTAGGAAAAATTTGAGTTGTTGTCATTTTAAGAAATTCGTAATAATGAAGTAATGGCATGAAAACCCATATTTTTCAAACTCAAATTAGAAGTTTTATCAAAGAAATGAAGTCCTTAGTGGCTAGGCATAGTTAAGCCTTAATTTTCTAAGTATCAATTGATTTTTACTTAAAGGAATCCCTACAAAAACAATTTTATAAAATTTGGATTTTGGAGTAACTCCTCTTTGAAAACATGTTTATAAAGTGTAAAATGGAAATTTTTATGTAGAAATGAAGGTGATAAGTAATAGGTATAATGAAGACTCAATTTTAACAAAAATAATTATATTTTCTTAAGTAATAAATCCAAAACAAATGGAAATGATCAAAGTTAGAAAACTAGAGTTTTCATAAGTAGTTGTTATTATGGTCTTGCAAAATAAAAAGTTATAAAATTTTCTTTTAGCAAAAATCATCAAGATCATGCATACATTAAGCTCATCTCATGTCATCCATGTTAGGAAATCATTCATATTGCATGTATAGCTAATCTATATAGTAGGAACATTTCAAACATTTACAAACTATTTTTCGGAATTGAAATTGCTACTATTCTGATCTGATCCGACTCTTTCGAAGCTTCAAAGTTTTCAAAACTTAAATATAATATTAGAATTAGATAGATCTTCGAAGTAGATAGAAATCGATATATAATTTACGAGATTCCGAGTTAAAATGACCAAGTTATGGCCGTTTTAAGTTGGAATTCCCGCTTAGGACGAGAATTACGAATTTGATAGTTTGTATGAGATAGCTTGGACTAGTTAAGTGATGAAATACTTATTAGGGTATTTCTTCCTTTTTAGGTGACCCCGATATCGATGATTCCTTACCACCGGATTATTTGTACTAAGAGACCGTGATCCAATGGCCAAGTGAGTATTACTTCCGATTTCATTTATTGTATGTGATTGTAATAATAGTTGCACTAGAAATTTGGTAAAGATAAAATGGATATGCATGATGGGGACGAATGGGGACTATGTATGCTTGTTGTTGATATGAGAAATGGAATGTAAGAATATCGAAGCCAAGTGATTAATTATTGCTTTCATAGATGAATTAGAATTGATTGTCTACAATTATTGATTGATCACTTAAAAGAATTGGTATAATTGATTATTTGGAAGTGAAGATGAAATTGAACTCATTCATATCACGATGGGGAAGGAGCATTAGCATTTGTTGGTTTATTGTTGTCCTTAAATGAATTATTGAGTTGGTTTATCATCGTCCTTAAACGAATATGAGTTGGTTAATCGTGATTCATAAAATGAATTTATAGTTCAGTTGACCGTAAGCTTAAACGGCGTCGTACCGCAGGATTCATTAATCTGCTAACCCGGGATGGAGGGCGCAAGTCTATCCACATATGATTTCCGGCAGGTCATATGTTTGTTGAATTCACGTGTTAGATGCATATCACTTGTCTGACTAATCACTTGATTGTATGATGTGTTATAAATGTAATCCTGGAAGTTCTTACTCACTAAGCTAATATAGCTTATACCCCAATAGATGTTTGATTAAACAGGTTATCTCAAGAATGCTAAGTGGGGACCAAGATGGTTGGAGCCGGGAATGACTTCGGGATTCCGGCAAGGAATAAGAATGTTTGAAGTTATTAGCTAGGTTTTATATTTTGCCTTGTAATAGTTTTATGTAGTAGAATCTTTTGATGAATTGTATTTGGAGTATAGTGATTCGTATTTGAAGTATAGTGATTTGTATCTGAAGTATAGTGAATTGTATTTCCTTTACGTTGTTACTCAAGTTACACCAATATAAAATGTATTACTCCGATGTGTCCCCTCCATGTGTTAGACGCCTTGTACATAGTATGGAAGCCTTCGCGTGACTGAGGCGGTCATTCCTAGGCTTTAATATTGTGTACGGTGGACTGTCACGTTTAGGGTACCCTTTGGGGCATGACACGTGTAGTGACTGAGCTTTGACATAGTTGCTTCCTTCCCTAGCATAGAGGCCTTCCAAAACTTGTTGTCCTTCCTTTGAGTGCAAAACATGGAGTAGAGGAAAGTTAAAGCCCCTTTTGTACAAGACTTATTGATTAGGGTGTAGTTGGTTGTCTTGTGCATCAATTTTTTCACTTTTTCTATGTTTAAGGCTGTAAATCTCTAGATTTTAAGCTACGATTTATGCTTAAACCCTAAATCGGAAGTCAACCGGAAACCTTAAAGTCAATAAACCTATAACAAAACCTAGTAGATTTAGATCTGATAATCCCGTGCTCTTAACCCTTAAACAATGAAATTGAAATAATTTTGGAAAATAATTCGTAATAATATAAGGAAGTTTAAAGATATCATATTCATTAATTTTTTAGTGTATTTCGGATCCGAATGGGATCAGTTTTTGAAAATCGTGCTTCGGTACACTTGATGATAAAAATATTCCGATAATACCAATAAACTTGTAAAAATACTAGGATTTCAAAAATATCAGTTTTATAATTTTTCGATATATAAAAATATAAGTTATAGCTTAATTATGCATATTTTCTTTACTACTGGTATTAACTTGTCTTATCTACTATTCATAGTACTATTCTATACTATTCATCTATCTCTACTTTTTCTACACCTATTCTTACACTCCACCATATCTATTTTTCTTTTTCTTTTTTTTAACTTTTCTCATACATCTTCATTCACATCACATCTTACAACTTATTACTTTTGATTTACAAAAATACAGAACAAATCAAAATCAACTCACTCTTTCCCCTCTCTCTTCCAAATCGGCGCCTCACCCTCTCTTACACACCTATATTTTTTTCTTTTTCAATTTATTTTAATCACACAATTTTCCCTCCTTAAACTCTAAAAATTCCACATCTCCCTCCATTTCTTTCACACACTCATTTTCCTTACTAAAACTCTCTCAAATTCACTCTAAATACTCTCTCGCAAAATCTCTTATCACTTTTCTTTACTAACCATTTTCCCACATACTTCCTACATACATACTACCCAAAACCTCTCTTAAACTACCACTCTCATATTCCTATCTTAGTTAAATATTGTTGCCTATATATTTTCTACCATGTCATGTAGCTTGATATGACTATGGTGTATATTTCTTGTTGGTCCAAAAGAATAACCGAGGGAGAGGGAGGGGTTGGGGTGGGTGGTGAATTGGTTGTTTAATAAAAATTTTTCTTTTTCAAAACTTAAACAAATTCACACCACTTGATTAATCAAGTTTAGTGGCTTTAAAACTTTCTTTAAAACAATAAGCTTAATAACTAATATCTTTGAACAAAATTCGGATCAAATAAGTTCACTTAAATCCACAAAAGATCAAACAACAAGTTCAAAGTTAAACTTCCAGTTTTACTCTCTGATTAACTCTCTGCTTAAGAAAAGATATTCCAATTACTGTCTGATTTACTTTCTGAGCATATAACACAGCTAAGAAAAATAATTAATTATGCACGAAATAAAGAGAGATAAGGGAGTAGAGAGTATAAAATTGATTTATAGAGGTTCTGCCTCAAACGTCAGTCCTCTCTTCTAGCACCAAGCCGGGGATCTGGTATTCTATACCGGTATATTCCATTATCCAATCAACAATCAAAGAGTTACAAGATTTCTTTTCCAAAGCACGTGGCTACAATGCACTCAACTTGATTCTCTAAGCTTCTTCTTAAGCTAACAATCAATCTACTGAGCCTACTTGTAACTCTCAATCTCACACAAAGTACAATTCAAAGTCAAGTGAGGAATAAAGAATAAAAAGTTTCTCCTAAATTCGGTATAAGGAAGACAATATGGAATAACAATATTTGGCTCAATGAAATTCGCATCTTTTTATGCCTATTCTTTTTCACTTAGATGATGTATTTGAATCTCCATTTTTGTTATATATTCTTCATTCCCAACGGATAAGAAAAGATAGACTTTGTTCCTGATATATTTTTAACTTCTGTAACGGAAACAAAAGGATAAGCCTTGCTGTTATTTCGTGCTTTAAAATTTGAACTTCTTCTAAGAAATAAAACTTGAAGATGATATGTTCCTTGATATTGTTGTTGTTGTTATCGTAATCCTTGAAGACCTGATATTGTGCAACAGCTGAAATAATTTGAAAATTAATCCTGTAGAAGAATTTTTTTAGGATAGATATTTGACTTCTTCACTTCTGATAGTATTCATGCTTGAAAATATTTGTGCCCCATATCTTATTGTCCATAATTTATTTTGAATTTAAATTCCTTTGGTCATAGAAAATCACGTTCTTGGTATCTCATAAATAGATACTTTTATCGGATAAGCTTTTCATGTTAGATTTGGATCGAATCTTGAACACATCTTGACATCGTTATTGAATATCCTTGTTGTCAAAATATTAAATCTTCAAAAATAACACTTTTAATTCAATAGAACATGAATCCCCATGGATATTTAACCAACTTAGTAGAATATAATTGAATGTATTATCCAAATACACTCAACTTTGGAGCTGGGTCTTCAAAATAACGGATCTATCAAGAAAAATCATATATGGAACTTATTGTTCGTATTTTGCAGCTTTTTAGAAGTTTGCAGGTGTAGTCTCTGATGCACCTTCTGACTGTTTTAAGAATCTTGTAAACCAGCGAAATACCTTCTAAGTAACCTTCTGATTGTTGATTTGTTCTTGAAAAAACTTTTCAAACTTTCTGATATATGTTTTGAATTGAGTCTATTTTGAACACATTTTCATAAATCAGCTTTTATCAAATTTAATAACTACACACTTCAATAAATTTGTTAGTAAATACTTGATCCTTTTTGTTATCATCAAAATCATTATTTAAGAGAAACTAACATTTCTTAAACATTCAAATGTTATAGAAGCAATATTATGTTTATGTTTTGTTCTTGTTCATGAATAAATTACATATTATGTTGTTTTATTTATGTACATGTTATTATTATTGTTCTAACCTAACTTTTATATCATACTATCTATATTTATGTATCTATATATATTTCTTAGAGCATATAAGCTCACTAACATAACCGTTATTTATTTATTTGTGATTGAAATTTAGTTATTTATTTCATGCTTTAATATTAAGACTAGTCTTTCCAGTCTTAGACTTGTCTTCATCAAGTCAAAACGATTTTCTTATTTCTTTTGTTTTTCTTTCTTTGGACTTGCCCATGACTAAGTTCGGAAGCCTTAAATTAAGCTAAGACTTCCAATACTTGATATTTATTTCTTGCTTGTTCTTATATTTTTCCATCTTATCATTATTGTTATTTTTGCCATGATACTAGCAACATACTCATACTACATGCATGATCATATTGATAGCTGTCTTAATAAAAACAAAAAGATTCTTTCCTAAGTAAAAGAACATAAACTTAACATACTTTAAAAATATAGTTTCATCACTAAGGAAGAAGTTTCATTAAGACTTAGAATTTTATTTCAACTAAATACTATACAAAGGATTTTTGACAAAATCACCATATATTCTAAGTGTTGTTGATATATAAAACTCTTGCAAAAATAACTAGAAACACTTTATTTTCTTTCCAAACTACCATTAAAAGACTTAAGATTGATAATACTTTTCTATCAGAATTTTCTTAAAAACTTGATTATAAAATACTTACCAACAATTTTAATAAGAACAAGGATTAACTCAAGTTTTCCAAAATAAGTCAAGAATCAACTCACCAAGTAAATATGCTTAGAAAATAAAATTTGAGAATAACTTAGAAAGACTAAAGTTTTGAATCAAAATTTATCTTTTAAGAATCTAAGAAAATAAATTATATCACATATTTAATGATATAAAAATCCTTAGTTTTATTTCAAAACAACTTAACATAATTTTGTCAAACTTTACATTTTCAACCACCAAAACAAGATTACTTTATCAAAAATCATTGATTGTGACAAATCATTAGAATCATGTGTTTATTATGAGTTGCATATATACTAAAAGGATTTTTCAACTACAAATATATATATTTATATGTTTTCTATGGAATTTTTGGTTGGTACAAAATTAGAAAAATCATGTTTTAAAGATGGGAATTTTCGTGTTGATTCTGTACTATATCTTTTAGTGACCCAATGACCTTTTATGAAGGAAATAACTTTAGAAATTGATAGATCTTTTTGAATAGGTAGAAAACAGTATATAATACCTTAAATTTCAGTTAAAATGTGCAATTATGACCATTTTAAGTTGGAATTTCACCACATGCAAATTTCGACAACTTAGTGAAATAGAATTGCAAGTTTAAGTAAAAATTCCAAGAAATACTCATTTTGAGCATTTCTTTTGTATAGGTGATGTAGAGTCCAAGCTACCGTACTCGAAGATTACTTTGACTAGAAGCTTCTACTATCATGGTCAAGTGAGTTTAAATTCTCGCATTTTTGTCTATATGTTTTTCTTATAGTTTAGCGGCATTAGACTTTAGGAAATGATAAAACATGATAGCGCATGTGCTTTACTTATATGATTGAAATTATGTTAAGTATATCGATGTGGGAATTGTTAATTAATTATTGTATGATTTAGTATAGGAATGATTTGCCTGCAAATTCTATGATCACTTATAAAATGTTTAATACTATGCCATTACTTACTTAAATAAAATGATTCATGCATGACACGTAGTGAGTCACATTGCATTCATTACTATACCCTTGGTGGGACAAGGGCATAGTAATGAGGCTCGTAGAACCCGAAAATTACTTCATGGCTTTGATCGCCCGTAATAAAATGGTGGGTGTACATTCGAAATTACTACAATTTAGCAGCTAATAGGAGCTCATATAAAAACTGCAAAAACTTCATTTGCGAACTATGGCCTTGTTGCTCAGAATACCTAACCATTTAATGGAGGGATAAATCCATTCAAACATATGATTCCTGAAAAATTGTATGTATTGTTTGCTCATGTGTTTGAATGCATCTCATATGCTTGTTAAATAACTCCTTTGAATATTGACTATTTGAATACTTTATTTTTGGAATTAATTCTCACTAAGCAAGAAGCTTACCCCTTTATAGATATCTTTTGCAGCACCCCTATCTATGGTTGACGCCCAAGGTTATTTCTCCTAGGTATTACCTTTTGGCCTAAGGAGTTTTCAGAAGAAGTCAAAGATTAAATGTAGACTTAGACTTCTAAGTAAATCTCCATGTATTTATTTTGAATAGACTTTAATAGACCTTATATTTTGATAGAAGAATGCCCCTCTGATATTTTGTAAGACTTTTATATATTTCCATATTTAAGATGTTATGTTATGATTTCCATTCTTAATTGCTATATGAATGTTTTCTTAAACAACTTGTTTCATAGTTGGTCCTCTATGATCGTGAATGTATACCTTACACCTGGTATCAAAGCTTATGGGATGACTAAGGTTGTCATACTTAAGATGTAATATTGAGCGTGGCGGACCGTCACGTTTAAGGTATCCTTTGGGGCATGACAAGGGCTAAGGTATCGTCTTTTAGATATCTTTCTATTGGTGTCATCCAGCTTAGTGGTGGGGCAGTCTATTGTAGCTCAAGTACCTCATGGGTTTCGCTCGTGGTGGATTTTTCTAGGACGAATTTCACAAAGATTCTCCCTTTAATTTGCCAAGGTTGGGAAATATCATGGAGGCAAGCTTGGAAAGCTTATCAGCCTCTGAATTGTTAACTTGTGTATTTTAATGATGTCCTAAGAGGGTAATTCTTGAGTGAGCGATCGGACTGCCTCCAAGTGTCACACTCCAAAGCATATCATAAATGTAATGTCCCACCACACTTAATATTAAAGCTTAAGTATGACTACTTTAGTCATGCGAAAGCTTCGATTCAGGGTATAAGACGTACTTTCACGATCATAGAGAACCATACTTTGAAACAAGTAGTTTAAGGAGATATGTATAATAGCAATTAATAATGGAAATCATAACATTATAACTTAATTCATAATATAAGGAGTCTTACAGAAATCAAAGGGGGCATACCCCATCAAAATGTACGCTTTAGTCTATAAACTAATTCTTCAAAAATAAATACAAAGGAATTTTCCTTGGAAGTCTAAGTCTACTTTTAAGCCCCTACTTCTTTAAAAAACTATTGGATTCAAAAAGGTTAATACCTGTGTAAAATAACCCTGAGACTTCAACCACAAAAGGTATTTAAAGGGGTACAAGCTTACTTTTTTAGTGAGAAATATTTCTGCAATAAAGTATTCATACAACCAAAATCAAACTAGTTAATTATACAAGCATATAAAATGCAACAAACATGTGAGCAAATAATACACATAATTAACCGGAAATCATATGTTGAATGGATTTACACCCTCCATTTGGGGTTAGGTGTACCAAGCTCTATAAGACCATGGTTTGCAAATAAATTTTTTGTAGTTGATTAGGGCTACTACTAGCCATTAAAATATTGTTCATACGGGCTACTATTCGCTGTTAAAATGTAGTTTATTCGGCTTAATACTTGATTTTAAAATTAATGTAGATTTTTGGGTTATTGCTTACCACACTACTATGCTCTTGTCCCACCTAGTGTATTGTAATGAATGGAATGTGACTCACTTCATGTTATGCATGAATCCATTTAATTAAGTACTCATAGCATGGCATTAGATATATTAAGGGTGATCATAAAATTAGCAGACATATCAATATTATGATAAATCAATCATTGGATTATAGACTATTCTTGGCTCCATATACTTAACATAAACTCGATCACTTATATAAAGCACATGCACTTTCCCTTTTGAGTTGAGAATAATAATTTAAGAAAGGAGATTAAAGAGCTAGAAGTAAGGATTTATGCTGTTCCAAAAAATTTGAGTATTTACCAAATTTTCTGAAAGTGATGTAAAATTATAAAAGTTAATATCGTCTCAAAGATTAAATAACTCAAAAGAAGGATTAAGATATAATAAGGCTGAGTCTTCAAATCAAGCTAAGAAAACAATCTTTATTAAAGGAAAATAATCAGTCACTAAAGAGAATGTTGATGCAATCAAGAAAGAAAAGGAAAATGTGAAAACAAATAAAGTTGTTGTTCAAAATGAAAGGAATGTTAGTAAGTATCCTAGACAAAATTATAGATAGAACTACAGACAGAATTATAGACAAAGTTACTGATAGGACTATAGAAGCAATAACAGAAGATATTATGAAGACCACACCAGAATACATTATTATCAACCAAATATAGTAAGCTTATATTAATATTAATGGAGACCATATCAATATCAAAAAAGGCCAGTAAGATCTAACACTTATGCATGTTACTTTTGTAATAAGTATAGGCATATTGAGAAATGTTGCTATTACAAAAATAACAAGCTCAACAACAACAAGTAAAAAATAAAAATAACACAACCTTAAATTGTAGTAGACCCAAGCTAGTTTGGGTTCCCAAAAAGGTTTGATTATCTCTTTTTTATTGCAGGAATACAAAATAAAGCTAAAAGGATTGTCGTACCTCAATAGTGGGTACTCAAGACATATGTTAGGAGATATTTCATTGTTCAAAAAACTAGAATGGAAAAACAAAGGATATGTCAAGTTCGGAGATGATAATATAGGCGAGAAAGTAGCAACTGGTACAGTAAGCTTTCCCCCTAGTACAATTGAAAATATCTCTCTAGTAAGAGGTTTGAAACATAATCTCCTAAGTATTAGTCAACTATGTGATAAAGGATATAAAATTATTTTTGGAAAAGACAAAGTAGATGCATTTGATTAAAATTGGAGAAATTTTTTCAAAGGTTTTCGAAAAAGGAATATTTATATGGTTGAACTAGCAAGAGTAGATGTTGAAAAAGATGTTTCTTAACAGTAAATGACAATTGTTTTTGTTTGGCCTGAACATGTTAATTTTTCACATCTAGAAAAGCTTTCGAAAAATAAACTTGTTATTGGTTTACAAAAATTTTCTTCTTTTAAAGATATTAAATGTGACACATGTTTGAAAAATAAAATGGTTTCCACTTCTCATAAATCAAAAAACATTATTTCTACAAAAAAAAAAAAAAACCATTAGAAATTTTACATCTTGATCTTTTTTGTCCAACAAAAACCTTAAGTTTGGGTGGAAATAAATATAGTTTAGTAATAGTTGATGATTTTTCATGTTTTCCATGGGTTTTTATTTCTTAGAAATAAAAGTGATACATTTGATGTTTTTGAAAAATTTTCAAATCAAGTACAAAATGAAATTGGATTTGCAATCATAAGTTTAAGAACTGATTATGGTAAAGAATTTGAAAATGAAAGTTTTATAGATTTTTGTGAGAAAAATTATATAAAGCACGCTTTTTCTACTCCATATATTCCACAACAAAATGGAGTTGTAGAAAGAAAAAATAGAGTTTTACAAGAAATGACTCAAAGCATGCTAAATGAAAGTAATGTGGCTAAATATTTATGGGATGAAGCAGTATCTACTTCTTGTTACATTTCTAACCGTGTTTATGTGAGACCTTCGATGCAGAAAAGAGCTTATGAAATATATGAAGACAGAAAGCCAATTGTGTCATACTTTCACATATTTGGGATGAAATTTTTCATCAAGAAGTCTAGACAAAATCTTGGTAAATTTGATGAAAGAGTCGATGAAGGAATCTTTCTTGGCTATATGTCAGGCTTTTTGTGTTTTTAATCTAGTAACTAAAGTAGTAGAAGAATCAATATATGTTAAGTTTGTTGATAATCCAATGATAAATGACAATGATGATGATGATACTATAAATAAAATAAAAAAGGATGATCTTTTAAAGCAATAACAAGGTATACAAGTTACGAGTATAGTACCTATGGAACGAAAAAAGGAAAATTTAATGGACAATTGAGTTGACGGTCAAATAGACATTTCAATAGAAAGTTTGTTAGATAATCACTCAGACAGATGACCAAAAGGTACTATTGAACCTGAACAAGTTGAAACCGAAGCGTCTAGATCCTAGAGATTTAAATTGTATCATCCTCTAGAGCAAGTGCTTTGTAAAGTAGATTCAAGAATTAAAACTAGATCAAAGTTACAAGAGGTTGAAAATCAATTTGCTTTATTATATGAAATTGAACCTAAAAATAGGAATGAGGCCATGACAGATAGCAATTGGATTAATGCCATGCAAGAAGAGTTAGCACAATTCCAAAGAAATCAGGTATAGACACTCATTCCAATATCGAAAGAAAAATTTATTATTGGAACAAAATGGGTATTAAAAATTAAACTTGAGGAATAAGATAAGATAATCTGGAATAAAGCAAAGCTTGTAGCCAAAGGGTACTTACAAGAAGAAGGTATTGATTTCAATGAAAATTATGCTCTTGTTGCTAGATTAGAAGCTAAAAGATTATTATTAACATATGGTTGTTATAAAGATTTCAAACTATTTTAAATGGATGAAAAAGCGCATTTATAAATGAATATATAAAAGAAGAAGTGTTTGTTGAACAACCTTTAAGTTTCGAAGATCCATCTAAAGAGGATCATGTTTTTAAATTACAAAAGGCTCTTTATAGTTTAAAATAAGCTCCAAGAGCCAGGTATGAAAGATTAAGTGATTTCCTTAATAAAAAAAAAAATCAAGAGGAAAGGTTGACACAACTCTTTTCATTAAAAGTTATGAAAATGATATTTTAGCTGTAAAGATTTATATAGATTATATAATCTTTGGTTCTACTAATGAAAAATATTGCAAAGAATCTTAAAATTTAATGCAGGTTGAATTTAAAACGTCATTAATGAGATAGCTGAACTTCTTTCTTGGATTACAAATCAAGCAAACTCCATAAGGAATATTTATTCATCAAGAAAAATATGCTAAGCAATTGCTTAAAAATTTTCGATTTGAAAGTGTCAAAGGAGCTATTACTCCTATGTTGACTTCACTAAGGTTAGACACTGACTTTTCAGGTAAAAAGGTACATGAAAAACTCTACTGAAGTTTAATTGGATCTTTATTATATTTAACAACATCTAAACTAGACATATTATTTGTTGTTTGTGTGTGTGCTAGATTTAAAGCAAATCCAACTGAGACATATTTAACAACTGTTAAAAGAATTTTCAATTACATATCTTGCACTACAAAATTAGGAACTTGGTATCCTAAAAATCAAAACAGAAAATTTATAAGATATTTAGATGTTGATTATGCAGGTTGCAAGATAGATAGAAAAAGTACCTCTAGTGCTTTTCAATTTTTTTGAGACAAACTAGTATCTTGGTCTTCAAATTTTAGTAGCCTTATCAATACCTAAAACAAAATATGTTTCAATTGGAAATTGTTGTGCTCAAGTTTTATGGATTATATAACAATTACATGATTATGATTTTATTTGCAAAAATATCCCGATAAAATGTGATAATACAAGTGCTATTAATTTTACTAAAAATACAGTTCATCTTTCTAGATCTAAACATATTGAAGACATCACTTTACAA
Source organism: Combretum micranthum (assembly GCA_024138025.1). Lineage (NCBI taxonomy): Eukaryota > Viridiplantae > Streptophyta > Magnoliopsida > Myrtales > Combretaceae > Combretum > Combretum micranthum. The sequence goes on along the minus strand of JAMXBD010000197.1, from coordinate 485,703 downwards.
GAGATCATGTTAATAATGGAGATATAAATCTTGATTATGTAATATTGAATTTCAATTGGCTAAATTTTTATAAAACCTTTAGGTAAAAATAGATTTGAATTTATTAGAAATGAAATTAGTGTATGTTTTCCTTTTAGTTAAATATTAATATATTAATTTAGTTTTGGATAGACTTACATAAAAAGAAGGTTTCATGCCTATCTAGCTATTATCCTAAACCACACATGTACCAACCACTAATATAACTCTTTTCAAATATCAAAAGGAAAAACTCCGTCCTTTCTTTTAATTGCACTAAAATCAATTTCTTCTATCTCAAACCTTAATCTTTGCTTTAGTAATGCCTCCACGAAAATCATCAAGAACAGCAATGATGCTGTCCCATGGAAAAATGACAGATAAAACCCCTATAGAAATTTAAGACGAGGATTCCTCACAATCTCTAGAACATGGAAAATCTCAAGAATCTTTCTACAGTGAGGAAAAAGGATCATCAACAAAGTCTAGTAAGTTAAACGGTGGTGCTTTTGAGGATACATGAATAGATGATTCTGAAACTGAAAACGAGGTAAATCATCAATCTACATTTTCTTGGAAATTTATTCTACTCAAAGGGAAGGTTATGGATAGTATGTTCTTAGACCTAAAATATGGTGTGCCTAAAACGATCAACACAGTGGTCTTAATTAGGTTTCGATCCGATATCAGAAAAGATGATATTTTTATGGTTTTTCCAATAATTTGAATGCAAGGAATTCAAAGATATGATCTACGTTGATCGCAGATATGACTCATCAAAATCAACTCGAAATACACTCTCTCTCATTTGATATTATGCACAAACAAGATAAAGTGGTTATTCGCCACAATCTAAAGATTAATAATAACGAGAAAACTCACCACAATCACTCAATGGATTGATAAGAGTATGATTTGAGAGAACTTCTTAAAACTAGGGTTCATTATGATAGGGTCTATATATAGTATTCCCAAAAGAGACAAATAAAAGAGAGGAAATAAAAAATATATAAAAAAATAGTGTTTTTGGTCGAACGCTGGCCAGTACACCATCAGCCTAGGATCCAATGCCGCCGGCATTAAAGTTGATAGTACGTATGCCGACTAGGTACACTGTCGCCTTTACTGGAAGACTGCAGGTGTACACTTCAAAACTGCCAGCTTTGAAACAAAATGCAGTCAGCCTTTACTTTGATTACCTTGCTTGCTTGAACCGGTTACTTCAAATCCATTTGCTGCCTTATCTTGTTCTTCATCAAGTGTAAATTTGATGCTCATCATCAAATTGATAAGCTATAAAATTCCATGCGAATTCTCCTTCATATCAATATAGAATATTAAATATTTGACTCAGAAATCTGCTCCCTATCAGATTATTTGGTTAAGAATGGGTTTCATATTGATGAGATGTTAGAAAAGATTAGTTGTAAAAAGTTTTATACTTTGAAGTGTGTAGTCTAAGAGAAATTATTGCAGACTTTTATGCAAACCTACACTCTAGATGGAAGAATAGATTAAAATCAAATGTCTGTGGATAGCCTGTTGAAATTAAAAACAATTATTTAAATAGTACTCTTGGATTGAAAAATGACAGCGATGATGAAGATATCTTGAACATGAATGGATTGGAATTATTTCAGTATTTAAATGACGATTTTGAAATTGAGTCTCAAAGAGATATGTTAGTTATTCAATTTTCCCTGCTACTAAGGATGACACATAAAGTCATTAGTTCTTGCATTCTGCTCGAAATTGGAAGTAAAACTTATATTTCTATAGATGAGGCAAAAATTATTTTAGGAATAACAAAAGGAAAATGTGTAGATGTGGCTGAAAAGATTTTAAGGAATTTGTTCGAAAATGAGGAAAAAAGACCCTATGGAAGTTTAATCATGCTGATGTTGAAAGAAAAAGGAATCAATTTTCCTAAAGAGATTATACTCGAGTTCCAATAAAAAAGATCTCGAAAGGTATTTTTCACTATATGAATATTCATGTTTGAAGGAAGGTATGGTTTTATGGAGATTGTGTCGTTTTTATGGATAAGAGGTTTGTAAGGAGAGAGCTTCCCAAGTGGATGACTAATGTTGAAAGAGGGGTTACTTGTAAGGAAAAGAAGAAAAGAGATGAGGAAGAAATACTAAAGAAAAGCAAGAAAAGAAAAGGGAAAGAACATATGGTAGGTAAGGAAAGAGGAACTAAATAGAAATTTGCTAAGTAAGATTTAGAAATTAAGGATAAACCTTGGGTTCAACTAGACTATTCCTCAGACGATTCAAAATAGACTGTTCCAAGGCAACCACCACTGAATAAACATGATTTTGAAGCTAGGACAAGTTCAGACATTTTTTTTAAAGTAGAATTTCTGATTAGAAAGTTTTGCGAAGAAGAGCTTTTTGGAGTTTAAAAGTGTTATAGAGTCCTTTAGTGCTAACTCTATTGAAGAGAAATTAGATGGACAACTTCCTCCCATTCCCTCAAGAATCGGACCAAGTTCTCCTAAGATTCCAATGCAAGAAGGTCCATAGGTTCTTAATGGTAATGAAGCTATGATACGGTTCCAATTCATATCTCAAGTTCCAATCAAAATGTTTTTCAAAGTGAAGGGACTAAAAGTATGGATCAAGATGAACACGAATCACCACAACTAGCCAAAGAACCTAAACCTGAACCTTCTTCAAGCATGATCTTATATTAGAACCTATTCAATAAGCTATTGAAGATCAACCTGTTCATGTTGAACAAGATCAATCTATTACAAAACTCGTTATCGACCCTGCTTCTATTCGATCACGATCTAAAACTGCTGAAAATCAACCTGTTACAAAGGCTACAGTTGAAACCCCTTCCAAAGTGTTCTAGCAAAGTAAAGGGAACCATGAGAAAAGCCATGAAAGTTCCAAAGAAAAAGAAGAATCAATGTTTCTATTTTTTCTGTAAAAATGGACTTCCTTTGCTACTTATGGTTTCTAATCTTCTTATCTTAGATGTCTGTATTTGCTTTAAAGACTTCTAATGATTAGCTTTAAAGACTTCTAATGATTATCTTCTGATGTTAGTTATCTTCTAATGTTATCTTTAAATTGGACATATATCTTCTGACTGCTTGTTAAGCTATATTACTTATCTTTTAATCTAAATTTTTGCTATTATTTTTGTGGTATCAATGTCATAAATTAAGGGGGAGCAATATTCTTTATCGAATTACTTTCTGATAACAAAAAGAGGGAGAAGGACAAACTGGGTGATAAACTTGTTTTTGGTTTGTTTGACAAGATGATTTTCAAAAGTTCAAAATCTGTTTTCAAATTTATTTGCTTACATATTTTTTCAAAAAAGGAGTTTATCACTTAAGTAAGGTTTTGTTATGATAAAAAAAGGAGAGAATGTTGAGTTCTCTTAAATAAGTTTTGATGATAACAAAAAGCACAAAAGAAAACTAATTAATCTGCTTTAAGTATGTAGATCGAAAGGATTTGTTTTTATAGACAATTAAGCAGATATTCTATCAGACGTTTAACTAGACAAATCATCAAACATATTGATAGAAACTTTTATAGATAGTCAATGTTTTATACAAAAATTCAAGTAGGAATTATTTGAAGCCCTAGCTTCACTAATTAGATGTATATAGGTAATGCACTTAATTCGTTCCACATAATGAGGATAATAATCCATGGGGAATTCTCTATCTTTAACAACTACAAAGTTTTGTTTCAAGATTTATAAAGGTCGATGAAGATCAAAGTTTGTTTAAATGCGACTTCCAATGAGGATTAAAGTTTAACAAAAATATGTTTGAGAGTTAAAATCGAAACAAATATGTTTTACCTCAAGATGACAACTAATGGATGAGGATAAGATTTTTGTTAAAGCCTTATTCAAAATTAGAGAGATTTTTTTTCAAGCTGCAGCATTTCGGATTTTGTGGGATTCAAAATTGAGACTTTATCTAACCAAGAAGATTAAAGTATCAAGAGTATTTGATTATAAAGTGGTTGAACAAGATAAGTTAGAATCGGTTTAAAGTTTGGATTCATAATCAAGATAATCGTATCCCACTTTTCTAGGGATGTCAGCATTACCCAAGAATCATCTAAACCATTGGAAGAATTCTGATAGTTTGAAGCAGCACGAATTAGAATGAAGATATCTATTCATCTCATTTATAAGTTTGAAAACAAGTAACAAATACAACAATAAGAAACTCTCTCGTGCTATAAAAAGCCTTCTGAACAAGCATACAGACACTTGAACAAACATTGCAACCTTTATTAATTCCTTTAGTTATTAAGCTTAATATTTAGGGAGCATATATTTTCTCTTGCTATGGTTTCATTCTTTTACTTTTTGAGCTGTGGATTAGCATAGAAGTTAGATTATAAAGTCTTGCAGTATCTACATAGCCAATTGATAAGCTAAAAAGACAAAGTAAGAGCTATTGGTAATTTTAATTCTTCTTTGCTATTGGATTAGTGGAACAACTGATATGGAAGACTAGATCCCCAACAGTAGAGCAGGAAGAGAGGACTGATTCATATAAAGTAACATCTATAAATAGACTATCTCATTTACTTTTATGCATTTTTATTTCTGCTATTAATTATCTACTTATCATGAGAATTATTTAAAAGAAACAAAAACGTAAAGTTTATTTTTTAAATCATCTCTACGGAATTTTCATTTGTCTTGGGTAAAAATTTTTTAACTAACAATTCAAACCCCTCCCTCCCTCCTCCTCTTAGCATTATCAAGCCCTACATGTATTAAAAATATAGGCAGTATATTTGTTGAATATCAAAACTTAAGTTGCTTATTTGTAGAAATATTAAAATACAAGTCATGTATTTATAAAAAATAGGATTAATGACACAAACAATACATCAACTTTTACAAAATGTTCAATTAGGTACCTGAAGTTTCATTTTAAACAATTTGGTATCCAAATAAAGCTTTCGTGAACTTTTTCATATTTGAAGTTTGGTTTTGACGATTTTGGTATTGAACAAAGTTTTTACAAACTTTTTTTATACCTGAAACAAATTCAATTAGGTATGAACAAAAGTCTGTAAAAACTTTATTCATGTACCAAAATTGTCAAAACCAAACTTCAAGTGTTAAAGCAATCCACGAAAACTTTGTTTAGATATCCAATTGTTCAAAATCAAATTTTAGGTACCTAATTGAATTTTTTGTAAAAATTTAGATACCACTTTTTTAACATTATTCGAAAAGAATAAAAATCATATTGCTTAATTTTCAAAATATCAAAATACAAGTTATGTATTTATTAAAAATCAAAATTCAAAACACTTACTTATAAAAATATTAAAACACAAATTATGTTTTTCTAATTTTCCCTTGAACATATTCTTCATCTGATGATATATAATATTAAAGTTATTTATAAAATAATCAACATTATATTCTTAACCTTATAATATTGTTTATTTTATCAGTTTTATTAGCTGTGATTTCCTTTCTACTTGATTTAAGAATTCCTAAAATATGAAATTGTAAATATTTTAATAAAATTGTGTCAATTGATTAAAAAGGTTTTAGATTTGTATTAGTTTAGCAGGTGGATTTTGGCATGCGGTAGAAAAACTTACATGATTTGGGACAAGGTCCAAGATATACAAGAGGATATCAGGACGAGATTTAGATCCTATAAAACGCATTCCAAACCCATCGCATTGCATCCTTCCAGAAGGAGACAAAGCAAACAGAAAAGATGGGCAGAGGTGAGAGGCAGAGTGGTAACAGGATATGTGATTTCGACCATGTTGGCACCCCATTTTAAAATGACATGCTTTGGTCCAGCCAAACATGACCATGCATCATGGAGTGATTATAAAACAGTTTAACATGGAAGAGACTATTCTTAGATAAAATAAAAAATTAAAAAATAAATAAATTTATAATAGGGAAGTTGGAAAGATCTACAACCACAATGATCTTCCTAGGAATTTTGAAAAAAGTGCAGTAACCACAAGCATGTACACGCATTCCATGCTACAGTCAGATACCAAGAAGAAAAATTTGCCTGTCTGTATATATTGGTTTAGTATCAATCCGATATTATTTTTAAATCAAACCGAAAACTGAACCCATAATGAATCAATACAGATATGATATAGAAGAAACACAACAATTTTACTCATAATTCATAAACTGATCAAATTGAACCGATACTGATCTAATATCGATAAGTTATCGATATAGACTCAATACAGATTCGATATAGATAAAAATCCGACAATCCAAATAGATTGTTTCCCTTGCCCTCTTGCAGATGCAGGCTGAAGTCAAATATGAGGAACACAACTAAAGTAGCATTTTGTTATTAAAAAGATAAATCAAAAGAAACAATTCAGAATGAGAATACAAGCAAAATGAATAAAGATGAGCAGTATTCAGATCAAATCTTCATAGTCCAAATAATGATATCTCATTTGAATAGGGTCCAACTCCCGGGTATAGCTCTGTTCTAATCGTCTCATCAAAGAATCATTAATCAAAATCAACATAATGCCGCAAGGACTCGATAGATAACTTTACTATGATGCAAAATCGTAAGAATGAGATTTCATCAATAAAACACCAAATTCAACCAACCTTCAGCTCTAGCTCCACAACATCATAGCACAAAGCAAAAAGAGGGAAGGAGAGAAAAGGTTAGGCCTCCGTTTTCCATTACTGCTGTCATTATATACTAAATTTACTGAAGCTCAAATAATTATTCACACTGACGGAATGACCCTAAATATAGTTGATGACTGCCCTTTGCTCATGCTAGACAGTGCTAACATCCACTCGCCCCTTCTGAATCTGAAAAGCCGGGGTGATCCAGCTACCACAGCTGCATTGGATACCTGACCAATTGAAGTAGCCAAGGCGAGCCTCACAATGTGCACAAGATAGCTTGCCTTCCAAAGCGCCTTCTTCAACTGTGAAGTAGATAAAAGTCTTAGCTGTTAAGTCCACAAAAAAGATGAGGCATATATTTTCAGAAGTAAAGATATTAATTAAATTTCCAACTAAAAATCTGATAGTCTACTGCATTGTTAAGGTTTTCATAGTGCAAAACATAACAACCTATACTACTTAAGCCAAGAGAAATGGACTATGCATCTTATTAACATAAGCTTACAGGCTAAGAAAGCCAAAGGAACACCAACGTGTTACCCTATCCTGTAGGACAAATAACTATACAATGATGTATCTCCAATGTTTTAGATGACATTTAAAATTCCAGAACACAGACTACAGGGTTCCAGCAATAGCAATGTTATGCAGATAGCCTCAAGCACAATTCCAATGATATAAGACAAAGTTTCACCTGCTGTCATCCAACGAAGTGGCTCAACAAAGATGGATGAGCAATCAATCTCATGAGATTTGTTGAAAGGGTTACCACTTCTTCGCTTGTGCCAGTCAAAGGATGATTCACCCTCGCCAGGAACATGATCAACAACATTCTCCTGCAATGCAACAATTCTTCTACATTTCTTACAACGGTATGCACAAGTAGAGCTAATTTCTCCATTTTGAGATTCCTTGACTCCAGTAGATGCTTGTGTTTGCAAACCAGGATCTGCGGCAAATCTTGAGCTGTCTATTTTCTCCCCACGATTGTAAAATTCACCTTGAGAAAAGGAAAACAAGTTTCTTGTCAAGTAAACTTCACTAGATCCATCTTGTTCTTCACCATTGGGAGAATTGACTTCCAACGAATGTAGGTAGCATCAAGTATTTTGGCAATAACAATCTCCTCAGTATTATTTTTTTACATTCATTTTGATGCTCAAAGTATCATCAAACTTGAAGCAGAAAATATTAAAAAAAAAAAATCATGCACCAGCTCAAACTTCAAGATAAATTGGTTTAGGAAAAAAAATTAGCATAATATAAGAGCGGAGGTCTGAGACTTAATTCCAGTGTCATCATCTGACTCCTTTGGTAGATTATATAATTTCACATGACCGACCTTAACTAATATCTCAACACCTCTACATGAGGGGGAGCATAAATGGTGTCAACACAAAACCAGACCTATCTAACAACTTATACTTCAATCAAGAAGCTGGCAGAATGTGAAATTCAATAAATAAGCAAAAAGATGGCACTTGCACGAAATCTTCAATAAAAAATTTTGAGGACTAAGCTGTCATCCAAGTCATCAACCATTAACAATGGCAGCATAGTAGTGAAAAGCCAGACAATTAAAGGTGAGCTAAATAAGGTGGTTATTGCTGAAAGTGACAGCAAAAGCTTCCTACAAATGATTACTCCTATGTAGTTTCTTAAATACATCATGCACCATGCAAAAGGGTCTTCAATATTTGTCGCACAAATTGTGGCGATTATTTTGTAGAATTGTGATCAGTAATAACTTCCTATCCACCTAATAATATAGTGCCCACTCATGGAAATCGAAGAGCCATATAGAAGCTGGCAGTCCAGGACTCAAAATCACACAGGGGAACAATATCAAACGTTCACAAATATGTAGGCAAAATAAATAGGGGAGAAAAAATCAAGTCCTATGATTCTTTCACCACCTTAAAGAGACAACTTTCAAACAAGTTTGTAAAGAACATGCTTGATTAAAGCATATAGAGACTCTTCTTGAGTAGTTGACTCAAACAAATATTGTTCATAAGTTTTGTCTTTCAATATAGTAGTATTTGGTTATAAACTACTCAAAATATGAAAAATTGGATAGTACAAGGAATATTAGGCAATACTATATTTGGTATGCACAATACTAAATAAGCATCTTTATATTACACATCATTTGGTATATGTAAGTATAGTATAAGATTGTTATAAAAAGTTTGAATTATCTAGTGAATTGAGTTATCTAGTAAAATGAGGATTTGTCCCATCTTTCATATGGTACTATTTTTCTTCAAATTTGTCTAGTCCTCCTAAAGCCTATTGTTCAGTATCAAAGCTCATAACAACAATCAAATAAGGGTTTGGAATTTTTGTCCAGTTCAGTCACACAAATTTATGTGAATCAAACGCCCCCTTATAAATCAAACTGCACTTCTTAAATGAAAATTATCTCCCATGGATAATCAAAAGGTGGATATGAAGGAATATCATATGCATTCTCAAAAAATTTTGCTAGTTAAATCTTTTTCTCCTTTTGATGATCATAAGATGGTGAAGTTTTTAGAGAACTTTGTTTAATGATGAAACAGCAACACTTGGATTAACCTTCAAATAGGCACTGTATAGAAGTTGCAGGAATAAACAGAGGGTCAAAAAAGAGAATTAAAAGCTCTACCCAATACTTTCAGCCGAAAACGCTTGTAAATTGGACTGGCACGGTCAATTTTGAAATTCATCTCTTCAAACATTTTTAGCTGCAATTGAATATGGATATGAATATTCATGGCAAGGGAACAAATTAACAAACTTAAAAGAAAAGGTTTATAACAGAATCGAATGTTAGAAGTTCTCGAGTTGAGGCATACCTGCTCTAGAAAGCCATCATTTGGGCAAACAAATTCCACACTTGTACGTAAGGATTCAAGTGCATCTACAAGAGTTAAATGAATCATATAGGGTAAGCAATATTACATGTCCAAATTTGACCTATTCAAAGATGCTGCATATGCTGGCTACACTCAGAGCCTGCATACTCAACCCTCAAGTTGGGAACATTATGCCTAGGTGACTGACACAATGAACCAATGGATCCATACCTTCCTGAGACAGCTGTTCTGATCTCATCAGATACGCTGTAATGACAGCTGCACTGCACAAAAACATGGAAAGAAGGATACAAAACCCTTAGGAATAAAACATTCAGAAATTGTACAGAATCTATTTTAACGTGGGCCTTGATCATATTTGCTGGCATGCATCAAGAGGACCTATTACAATCATAAATTTGAAAACTCTACATTGAGAAGCCAATGTAGGGCTTGAATCATAATTGTTGACATGCATTAAGAGGACCAATTACAATCATAAATTTGAATACTCTACAGTGGGATGCCAATAATGCTAGAAAGAACCAAGAATAATTTTTTTGTTGACATCATTTGATTTTTCATTAGCTCCCTAAAGCTTAAGTTTTAGGTGCCAGTACTGCTTGTGAAATCGGAAAATACAATTGTGGTGCCATCCACTTACCTTGGTAGCAGAACAACATAAGCATTAGGTTAGTGCATTAAAAAAGCAAGGTATTAAGTATATCAAACTCCCTCTGACATAATCTCAATTGAATAAAGTATCAAAGTACAATCAACAAGTTCTCATACAACCAATCCATTTATTGGAATAGAAAACAGCTATGCAATATGCTTGGAGCAATAGGAAGGACCCGGAGTGGAAGCATGCAACGCATTGGAACCCCTTAACAAGAGTTTATTCTATTAATTTCCTTTTCCCTGTTAATAATCCCCCTGATTAGAGTTTTTCCCTTTTCCCCCCTCTTTTTTTCATTTCGTTTTTTACCTTACTGAAAGAGCAATCGATCATAAAGTGACACAAACAAAGGTTCCATAATCAAAGAAATAGGTTATCAAACAAATAAACTTTTTGTAGCCAATCATCCAGTCAGCCATGTATACTAAAGCATCATCCATGCAATTTCTACGCTTAGATTGAATAAGAACTGCATCATCAAACACTATATGGTGTTATATATACAGCTGCCATACCTCCTTGAGACACCAGCAAAGCAATGCACCAGAACAGATCCTTCTTTTCGACTCTTCTCAATGAAATCCAAGCAAGGGTCCAAATAATCCAATAAATCCTCACCCTCCATATCTCTAATTGGCACTGTCATTCTCACGAATTTTAAATCTTTCCCCGCATACTCCAGTGAATACAGGAGCTTTTCAGGTGATAAACAGCTCTTAGATCCATCATCTTTACCACCACCCTTGGACTCTGATTCACCATATTCTTCCAATCCTCCAGCATACACCTTCTTAATCTCTTTACTAGGGATCACCACGCTGCTACGCCACTCGGTAAAAAACGATATGGAGGCTGAGCTCAATAGGGAAAGAACATGAGTAATTTCAGTGCTACCATTCTGGAGAACCTCAGCTGCATCCCCTATGTTACCAATAAAAAGATTCTCACAGACAAGGTGCATCACCGCACAATTATTAAGGCAGAGCTATATATTCCCCAAGCTTTGAACTATTTCTCACCTGTAATGATCACGAAAAATCCAAACCATATTAAGCCAAATCACAAAATCATTCCCATACTTATAGCTGTGTCCAGCCTGATCACATCGAGATGGCAATTGGTGATTCCACACCATACTATGATTACATAAAAACAGAACCACAAACTACCTTAATGAAGTGTGTCGAATCTAGATTCAAATGTTCGTGGATTCTGCATATTTCTAATGCTAATAAGATTTCGACACAAAATGAATCCTATTACGACAAAATATCAGATATTGCTGCCCCTAAACATAAAGATTAAATCTTAATAGATTAAACCGCAACTGAAAAAAAAATATATATATATATATATATATATATATATCATGGCTCGACACGCATTTCTTATAATTAAAATGAAATTTGAGCTTAGCCCACTTTTTATTATTAGTTAGTTTTGGCAACATGCACATAGAAATCGAAAAAAATTAAATAAGAAAATAAAAGAAGAAAATTAAAAGCTCGAAGTTCATAAGAGCTTATTATTGGAAATAATTTTTTTTTAAAGCAATTTTAATACTGATAATCTAATGAAACGAATTAAGAAAAATTAATTAAAAATTTCTAAGAAGAAGCATGATAATAACTCAAATTGGAGAGATTAAATTAAATCAAGCGACCTGAAGGATCGGAATATTCCGGCCGAGGAAAGGAATCTGATTTGCTGTGCTGCAATGACTGACCCTGCGTGACAGCTTTGCTCTGCTCTGCTATGCTCTGCTTTATTACCTTCGACTATTGTATAATAAATACTAATTATTAATCAGTGTGTTTTCTAATTTTAATTTTTAAAATGTAGTAGCGTTAGTATCGCACGCGTGAAATATTTCTAGTCTTTAGTTCTTGCAACTGGAAATAATATAAAATGAATAATATATACGTTATATATAATGTATGTTAATATATGAATAAAGTAGAGGATAATTTTTTAAATAATTATTATGTATATGATCACATTCATGTGTTAGATAACATTTATAATTATATATCATGTATACATAACATGCAGCGTAAAAGCTCCATCGAATTCTTTCTTATGCAATAGAATGTTAACGTAGCGCGATACTTTTAATTTTTGAAACATTAAATTGGGATCATGGTTTTTCTTTTTTTAATTTTAAGAAAATATCAAATTTTTTTCAGTAGGAAACATAAAGATTTATTGAAATATAAAAGCATGAGTACAAAAACAACAAGAGAATTCGAGCATTGTACACAAATACCTAGATTACGGTATTTTAAATAAATATTCATGCAATTATCAATAAAAATAATATTTATGTTGAAGGCACATCCACTAGATAGTATGCATTAGGGCAGGTAAAAACCCAATCAGATCAAACTAATTCGTAACCAAACTAATTTAAACTAAAAATGTAGTTTTTTTTTTAATGGTTTGGTTTAAAAATTTTTTAATCTGAACCAATCCATAAATTAATCCCTAAATTAATAGTTTAATTTGGAAGGTAAATCAAACCAATCCGTAAAATCAAATCAAACCGTTTTAAAAATATATAATAATATTTTACAATATGTTCATATGATTTTATTTGATATTTATTATTTAGTGAATATTGATTAAAATCAACTTATTCATTTTTAAATTTTTTTAAGGTTCATAATATGTATCTTTTTGTTGTTAATGAAGTATTGTTTTTTTTTTTCCTTATAGCTTTGAACTTTATAAAATACGAAATTGTTTAATATATTTTGTCAGTGGATATTTCATAATTGTTTAACTATTTTGTCAGTGGATTATTTTATTTGTTGATGAATTTTGTTGATAGATGATTCTTTATTTTAGCTAATTGGTAGATAATTGACTTGATTGTTCTATTAAAAATTATAAATTATGACTTACTATGTATTGGTTTTATTGGTGAATATATTTTATTGATGGATAGATGATTTTATAAAAAACTATAGATTAAAAGTATGATGAATTCATTAAGTATTTTATTGTAGTTTATAATATAAACTTTGTAAAATAATATAAATATTTAAGTATCTACACAAATGTAAAAAAAGAGAACAAAGAAAATTTTTAGTTAAAATTTTAATTCAATCCGTAATCCAAATCGAACCAATTCATTATTTAATGGTTTAAAAAAAATTTAAACCGTTACTTAATGGTTTGATATGTGATGAAAAAAAAAAACAAACTGCAAATTATGATTTGGTTTGATTTAAAAAACAAAAACCGAACCAGACCGATCCGTGCCCACCCCTAGTATACATACCAAAAACTCTCCCATCTCTTTTACTCTCTTGCACTCTGTCTTCCACTCTTACATTGTTCCTTTCCCATTATTCAATTATTTAGCAAATTTTGCATTTTCAAGCTTGCCAACTCTAACCCATGATAGTAATAAACTTCTATGCTCTATTCTATTTCCTTTTTTTTTTCCATTACCACTCCATTAACGGGCCGTTCACTTCATTGAATGGAATAGTAATGTAATGAATAGCCATTCCTGATGAATTACATAAGGATGTAATATGTTGTGAATATGTATGATGTTGTTCACTTGGATGTAATGAATTACTAATACATTGTTCATGATGAATTAAACAATGAATAGCTCATGAATTGTAAGACAAATACCAAAAATGCCCTTGTCTTTAATATATTATTTATTATAGTTTACAGATATATAATTAAACATATATTTATATATTTAATATATATTATATTTTTTAATAATATATTTTATAAATATATATATATTATTATTTGTAAATAGATTCTATATATATTAATAGAATATTATATTATATATGGTATAGATATTACATGAAACAAAGGAAAGTACAAAGTTAAAAATGATGTTTCAATAAAGACTCGAAAATATTAAAAAAAAACTGAATTTTAATTCCAACAAGCTAAAAATTTAATCTCATCAATAATATGATGAAAATGATTTATACAATGGTGCAACTTCATTTGCTATAGCATATCATAAAATGTATCCAAAAGCATCAACATATCAAAAAAGGATCGATAAAAGTAAGTACCCAAAAGCAACCCAACATAATCCAATTCATGAGTTCCCACACTATGTGGACTCTAAAATGCGACTAAGGTGATCAAAAGCAACCTAATGTAATCCAATATACATTATGCGGAATCCAAAATGTCCCTAACATAATCCAAATGATCTTTTGATTTAAGTTCATAAAGCACGGCTAAATTGTCCTACTTCTTAGGAACTTGATCAAAGTAGCTTTCAACTCTTGTTATGTTAGACCCTCAATTGTTCGAAGAAATTTGTTTAATCTTTTCACTTCCCTTCATCCTTCATCAACTGACAAACGCTTCACAGCACGATCAATACTCTCCTTCATATCCCTCATGCCAGTCTCAAAGCTTTTAATAACGAATGATAGCTCAGATATTGCTCCATCTCTAAACAAGCTTCGCTTCCTTTTTGTACTAGAATGAGTAACACTATGATGAGATGAGTGATCGTCTTCTTCATATCTCATTGGCAACTCATCTGCAACATCCTGTATTGTTGCTTCTTCTCTATTCAGCTCTTCAATGACATCCTCAGCAGTTTGTGCATATTGACCCGTGGCCCGATCTTTTCCATATATCATAGAGAGCTCTTCTAGGTAAGGGAAGCTCCTATTCATAAAAACAGCAGCATCTCTATGGCTCTACAATTAAAAAAAATATTAAAAACATTAAGAAGATCATTATAGGTGTAAATCCCCATAAGGATCGCAATGCGAAAAAATTTGAAGTATATAACTACTTATGAGCAGACATAATCCATGGATCTACTAACCTAGATTGTAATGTATGATAAATACAGAGCATACACAAAAACACAATTACAAGACATCATCAAATCCTCACCATCTCTACATAATATAATATTAGAGAAATAAGTTTACATACCAATAAGTAGGCATCCATACTTGCTTCTCAGTCACCATCTTCCTGATTGGATCCTATCCAAACCCACTAGTTGTTTTCCCATAGACCATGTCATAAACTATACTCCAATCTTTCTTCAAGGTTCTAATGCATGATTCAATATGTGTTTTGCTTTCAAACCACAATTAGGTAACTTGATGAGAAGCATCATCTCTAATTCATTGAGATATCCACTCTAAAGCCAGTGTCAACATTATGTGTTCCATTGTTGTATAATTTCACCATACACTCAACCAGTGCATTGTCTTCAATAACTATCTACTTTCTTTTTATACCCTTTGTTACTTTAGCTTCCATTGTCTTCAATATAAATTAGATATCCGCAAAAAAACATGATAATATAAGAATAACAATATGATAAATTGCAATAAAAGAAAACAATATAATACGAAGATTTGAATTTCATACTTTCAATTGACAAATCATAAAAGTCATATAGAACAAAAATACACCAAAAAGAATGTACAATGAAATTAAACATAGCTTAGAATTTCACTTATATCTATTCTAATTATGATTCCCTCCACTCCAATCATTGAACATTTGAATTGCCAGTTGTTGTCTCCAAGTTGTCCAAGCATCATTACTCCCTAAGGTTGCAATAAGTTCATCTTCATTATCTACATTGTTTTCTTCAATGAAATTCATGCCATCCTCAAGAGGGTCAAAGGACATCTTTATCCTAATGAAGTTGTGGAGTAAACAACAGGTAAGTATCACACGATTATGAATTTTTGCTGGATAAAATGACGGACTTCTTAGAATGCTCCATCTCATTTTAAAAAAGCCGAAGCACCTCTCAATCACATTTTCGGGCAGATGTATGCCTCAAATTAAACAATTCCTCAAGAGATCTTGGTTGATGACCTTGGCGCCATTCATTTAAATGATATCTTTGACCCCTAAATGGTGCCAAGAATCCCTCACAATTGGGATAGCCTCCATCAACCAGATAATAACATCCTATATGAGTGAAAGAAGAAGTGAATTATGTTTTAACAATGACACTACTTAAAGAAAACTAAATTCAAAATTTTGTGAGTTACAGCAAATCATACCCTGTGGTACTTTAAGGCCATTTCTCCTAGTGATTGCATCCCGAAGTATTCTACTATCAACAGCAGAGCCCTCCCACCCAGGCAACACATAACGAAAAGCATATTTGGTGTACAAACACCAAACACATTAGTTGCAATCTCATTTTTTCGAGTTCTATATCGAGGCTTATCTTTCATTGGCACTTTAATTGGGATATGTGTTCCATCCAAAGCACCTAAGCATTTCTAGATAAGACAAAAATATGGGTAAAGTTTAGAATGATTTTTCGTTAAATTTTTATGAATTTAATGATCAATATGGGATTTTTTTTTACCTTGAAATATTTCCATCGCTCATCGATACAGTTCTCAGGAATGGTTTTAGGCCTCTTCAATAGGTGATTGCTCAATTGGAGAGTGGCATTCAATACACTATGAAAATATTTACTTACAGTTGCTCCAGACCTTCTAAAATTATACTTAATAACCCTATTCTTCACATGGTGAGCAAGTATATGCAAGAACATTGCAACTTGCTCATCCACATGCATATTCCTTGTTGATTTTAGCCCTCCTATGCCGTTTAACATCTCACAAGATTTGAAAAAAGCATGCCTATTTAATCTCAATTGTTCAATACATCTCACATTATCACTATGAACAAGTCTCCTAATATATTCACGCTGTTGATAGGAATCCAAACTATAAGACCGTACACGAGGTCGGTAGGAATGCAAGACCAAAGCATATAAAAAGGAAATTATGTGGCAAGCAACGTTACAATATTCCACACCTAAAGCTAAAAGAAAACAAACAATTTTCTTTTTCCTCCGTCGATCATCAACATGTAAACAAACTTGATCCATCACTGCGAAAAGGACAAATTGTCTATATAACAATTAAATGTAAATAAATAAAGTCAGCCATATATGAATATATAAATAAATTTTAAGTCAAGATAATTTAACTTACTTAATAATAATACCATATATATTCTATTGCAAGGGAACTATTATTAGCTCAAAACAGAAAATTTCAGTACAAAAAATGTGGCATCATAGCTTTCTGTTTTAGTATAAAAATGATCATTTGTGTTTTATAATGATTATGTCATAAATATTAGTTCAAGCCATACTCAGAGGCAAGTCGTAAAATACAGTATATGGGGAATTGATAGTATTAAAGTTGGCTTGATATATTAAACTCAAACTCAGAAAATTTGCTCCCGTGAATGACAAAGGAAAATCATCAGACACAGAAAAAAATAGTGGCCAAGAACTATGCTACCTATATTTATTCCAACACAAAATTCAGCAGCAAAACAAGAAAAATACTTGATGACCCTTATCATGCAGGACTTTACAATACACGCATGTACCATGAAACTAAAACATTCTGACAAAGACCCAATAAGCTTTCCCCTTTATAATGACCGCAATGGTTAGAGATGATCTTGCTTCATTAACCAAAAGCAACCAGTTAAGCCAAATCAAGTTGGTCCTCCACAAAGGGAAATAATCTCAATTAATCCTCCGAGTTCCTCATTCATAGCATAAGGCCTAAAATTCTTCATTCCCATAACATAGATGGTCATTTACGTATGTTGCAAAGTAAAAGTGACAAATGACCTAGTAAGGACTCAAGATTAATAAAGACCAGAAAAATGCAAAGAAAAAGTTATGCAAAGTGTCTGTCATATGTTGAAGCTTATTTGTCAATGAAGTCATTATCCTCAGAAGGGCTAGAAGATGGGCAAAGTCCAATTAAACACACAGGATAAACTCACGATGTTCCTTGCCGATGTGGCATAACAGATTAAAGAAACGCAAAGTGGACATGAGGAAACCCACAAATAAAATGTCCCCAAAAAGAACCACACATAAATTGGTTTTCAAGATTTTCCCTAATGTGAATTTATTATAGTTGCATTCAATTCAAACTAGAAAGAGTTCAAGTGTCTAGTCTAATTTAAAGTGAGCTTTTGAAATTTTAATTAATGTTCACAACTCTAGTAAATCTCTGATCAAACTAAGTTAAATCAATATTAATTTCTTCTTTCATCTAAACCTAGAGGAGGGGCATGATTGACATTGACATTTTCGAGACGAATGAAATTAAGCAATCCTACCTGCAATAAGTTCAGTCTCGTGAAATATCACTCAGCTTTGAGATTTCAGTCCATATGAGCTCAAGGTTCAACAAATCATAATTTTAGCCTAACCATGGCCTTAGATGAGTTATGGCGGATTCCTTTTCAGGACCTCTTCACCACCTCACCAACAACAGCATCCACCAAGCCACTAAAGTTCTACGTCCTATGTCCAGAAAGGAAAGGTCCAACAAATATGACCGTTATCATACGCTTTTGTAATACTCCTCCGACCCCTCTCCTCTCTCTGACTCATGCTCTGTATATGTGTATATATATAGATAAACCACAGCCATACGACACAACACCACTTAACGCAACACGAAACTGCTGGACAGCATACAACCTAGGAGAGAAGTAATAGTGAAAGTAACTACATGGCTATGGACATGTACATAGACGAAGAAGAAGTATGGAAATATCAGCTGCTCAACAGCAACGTTGATAGAGTACTCAAATATAACAAACAGAGCTAGAATGTTGAATAAATTCAAATGAGAATAAGGAAAAATAAAAATATCTTCTAGTGGAACAAAAGTCATATTGAAATCTTACATATGTATTGAATTCCGATGGCCAAGGATAGACAACACCACAAGATAATCTATAAAATCTTAAGTTAATTGCAAGAAGAAAAAATTCCAAATAAACTAAATATAGCAAGACCCTAGCGACTCTGTTCGATTCAAACATCACGATTAAAATTCAAGCACCTCAAAATCCCCTTTGAACAAAAAACAATGAAGGGATAGAGAGAAATTTTGTAAACCCCTAAATTTTCGGAATCAGTTTAGCATAAAACCCTAAACCAGAAGTCAAACGGAACCCTAAAGGTCAACAAAACCCTAGTTTACCGTATTAAACTAAATCCGGCATTGCCGTTTTCCTTGGCCCTGAAAAACGAAGTTGGAATTATTAGCTAAAATAGTTCATAATAACCATAGGTTTTATAAAAAGTTCAGTTTCGTGAAATTCGGGTGTCTTTCAAACCGATCAGACACAGTTCTCGAAAAACGTGTCCGGAAGCCCGGAATAGTAAAAATATTCCGAATACACCGTTAGACTCGTAAAAAATAAGTTTTCCAAAAATATCAGTTTCGTAATTTTTCGGTAAGTAAAAATAAGATATAGCTATTATACGCTGTACTACTACTTTAATTGTCTACTTTACATTATACTATTCATTACTATTCTACACTATTCTTTTATCTCTACTTTTTCTTACACCTATTCTTACACTCTACATAACCTATAATCTTAACTTTTTACCTTTCCCATAACTTTATATCACATCTACCTTATATTACATCTTTTATTTAACAAAAAGTCAAAAAAATAAAACACACTCCCTCACTACACCATATGGCTATCCCCCCTCTCTTCTCCTCAATTTGTTTTAATTTTACTTTATTTTAATCACACAAAAATCACTCCTCAATTTCCTATAAATACCCCCCTCCTCTTTCACTTCTTTCACACCACTTCTATACCAAAGTTACTCTCTCAAAATCTCTCAAGAATTCTCTCCAAGAAGTTCTTACAAGAAAAGCTCTCTTTAGTCTTTCTTTAAGTAAGCTTTCTTCAAGAAAATCCTCCAAGCTTTCTTCATGTTCATCTACTTAGTATGAGCTTAGTGTGTGTTTTCTAAAACCATGAAGGTTAAGAAAGCAACAATAGGTTCATACTTTGTTTTTGTTCATACTCATAATTCCTTTATGTTCATATTCATTTATGTTCTCTTATGTTCATTTATGTCTCTTTTATGTTCATAACTATCTACTACATAGCTATATATATTATTTAGAGCATATAAGTCATGATCTTGCAATTTATTTACCTTTCATGCAATTTATTTACTTCAATGCAATTTATTTATTTCAAGTTGTTTTTGAAGACTAGTCTCTAGTCTTAGACTTGTCCTCATCAAGTCAAAACAAGCTTTTCTTCTTTCATTTCATTTTATTATGGGACTAGTTTACTTCTTAGTCCTGGGAGCCTTGAAAAAGCTAAGACTCCAATACTTGATTTTATTATTATGCTTTATGTTATTTTGGTTATTATTATTCTCATAATCATGTTCATTTAGATTGTTGTCCATAATTTTATTTAAACAAAAAGAAGAATTTTGTCACTTAGAAATAAGTTTATGTAAAGTATAAAATCAACACAAAATAAACTCATTTTTTCATGTTACCAAAAAGAACTCACTATAATTTTATAAACCACTTTTGCTTTGAAAAGATACTAAACTTTATTATTCCACCTTGTTTTTCAAAAGAAGATATTTTTGTTAAAATGGTTCTTTTCATAAGAAAGAAAATAAGATGGATGACTAAGGAAATTTTTAAGTAAAGACCTTTGCAAACTAATAGGCAAAGAAAATTTATGGTTTGAAAATAATAAAGTTATTTCTTTTTCAAGTTACAAGAGGAAATTAATAGAATTATAGAAATTAGTTTTTCTACAAAAAGTCCTTAATTGTTCCACATTGTTTTTATGAAGAAAACAAATTTTCATGCATGGATGATTATTTTTGAAAAATATGAGACATGAGAAAAAGAATGAGAAATATCAAGTAAGGATTTTTGCAAAACAAGTAAACAAAAGAATTTACACAAGGAAAATGAAGAATAGCATATTTCCTAAGAAAACTTCAAATATAGTATTAGTGTAACTTAGGAAGTAGAAGATTTTATTTCAAAGGTCACTTAGAAAAAGATAAATAAACATAAAACATTTTTAGAAAATAAAGAAAACAAGGTATTCATTTCAAAGAAATTCACAAAAACAATTTCCGAAAAGCTTCAACCCGACATTGTTTTACCTAAGAAAAATAATTGGACAACAAGACATTTGAGCATGCTTAAATATGGGTTATATAGTTATAAAAAGAGAATTTTCAACTATATAGATAACTAAGTATTTATCAAACAAATTTTGATTTCTTGAAAATCCGTGGTGAATTTTTTTGCCACTGTTTCGGAGCCTATATGGCTTTGTTTGTTGGGAATAATTTTGGAAATGGGTAGATCTTTTTGAGTAGATAGAAATCGGTATATTATATGCGCGATTCCGAGTTAAAATGACCAAGTTATGGCCATTTAAGTTGGAACATTCTTCTATACGAACTTTAACGTTCTTTGACATTGTTTTGTCAAAATTCAAGAAAATCATCAAGAAAAACTCATTGTGGGTATTTTCTTTGGTTAGGTAACCCCGAGGAATGATTCTTTTACCCCAAGAACTATTACGATTAAGTGGAGTGTGTGAACGACTCATCCGTTTAGAAGAATAGACGACAATGGCATCGTGAATTTATTTCCATTAAATGCTATACTTGTTGTGCTTGTAAATTAGTTGCACTAGAGTTAGGAAATGATAAACCAATATGCATGTAAAATAATTCCTTGAAAGAATTCTAAGAATATCGAAGCCAGAATTGTTCTAAGTGATTGTTTTAGTTTAATATTGATTTGTGTGAAATTCCTTGATCGCCATAAAGTTGAAAATAATTATGTTATGACTTTATAAATTAATGAACTCATGCATACCACGAAGTGAGTCACATTGCATGGTTGGGTTATTATCCTTGGGTGAGAAGGATAGTAAGCTCATGTCGAAAGCAACACTTGGCGGGTGATCCGAAAGCGATTGCTTGGCGGCTTAATGGAATATGCTTGGCGGTTGATCGAAAGCAAGGTCAAATCAAGTAGTTAGAATACTTGGCGATGAGTGCTCGCAAGTTTAAAACTTTTTAATGAATGCTTGGCGATGAGTGCTCGCAAGCTTAAAATTTTCTGTTATTAAAACTACTTATTTTGAGGATAAGTATCACCAAACCCCGAATGGAGGGTGTAAATCCATTCAACATATAGTTCCCGGAAAGCTATATGCTTGTTTGCCCACGTGCTTGTGCATTACATTTTTGATTAAATCAACTTGTTTGAATCTTGTTACAAGAAGTTATTTATGGAAATAGTTTCACTAAGCCTATTAGCTTATACCCCAATAGATATCTTTTGCAGTTCCTGTACTTATGGTTAAGGCCACGTGGACCATGCGGGCAGGTAATCTCTCTTGAACATTAGAAATTTGGGTAAAATTTAGCTTAGTATTAGCATGCATATATTTATATAATAGATTAGTAATTCAGGGTGTTGTCCCTAAGTTTGTAAAGTCTTTGCCGTGAATGAATAATTATTGTGAATCCTCTTTTCTTAATATGTTTTTATATCTCCTTAAGCTTCATAATTCCATATATGGTCCTCTAAAGTTGTGAAAGTACGCCTTACACTTAATATAAAAGCTTTTGGGAATGGCTAAGGTTGTCATACTTAAGCTTTAGTATTAAGTGTGGCGGACTGTCATGTTTAGGGTATCCATTGGGGCGTGATAGATTTCTTACCACACATCAAAGCTAAATAGAGAGCAATGGAGCTAGGGTTTGAGCAAATGAACAAGGGTTTGGAAAGAGAAGGAGCAGGTGTGAAAAACGAAAGAGAAGAGGAGCTATTTGATTATGGCAGGGCTATTTTGGAAAAAGATAATGTGGGCATGTATTGAATCTGGATTCTAAAGTGCATAAATGGAATCCCAATTACGTAAAATAAAGAATATGGATTCAGGACTGAATACCTGTTCCAGGCTTAAAAATAAATTGAACAATTTAATAGAAGCCCAATAGGTAATAAACATGTAATGGAATCAAAATTTCATTAAAGTGAACAGCCCATAAATATTTTATATGGAAACCCTAATTTTTGGAAAGTTGTGTAATTTAGTTGTTTTGGTAGTAATGCTGTGGATGTCTATGCATATTGTTTGTATTAATGACCTTGCGTATAGCTGTATTGGAAATAATTTTTTTAATCACTTTTAATACTGATAATCTAATGAAACGAATTAAGAAAAATTAGTTTAAAATTTCTAAGAAGAAACATGATAATAATTCAAATTGGAGAGATTAAATTAAATCAACCAACCTGAAGGATCGGAATATTCCGGCCGAGGAAAGGAATTTGATTTGATGTGCTGCTATGACTAACCGTGCGCGACAGCTTTGCTCTGCTTTATCACCTTCGACTATTGTATAATAAATAGTAATTATTAATCAGTGTGTTTTCTAATTTTCATTTTTAAATATGTAGTGGCGTTAGGATTGCACGCGTGATTGTTGCTATAGACATATTTCTAGTTTTTCGTACTTGCAACAGGAAATAATATAAAATGAGTAATATATACTTATATGTTAGCATATGAATGAAGTAGTAGATCATTTTTAAAATAATCATTATTTATACAATCACCTTCACGTGTTAGATAACATCTCTCACACTCTTACATTGTTCCTTTCCCATTATTCAATTATTTAGCAGATTTTTGCATTTTTAGACTCACCAACTCCAACCCACAATAGGTGATAAACTTCTATGCTCTATTCTGTTTCCTTTTTTTTTTTTTTTTTTTTTGTCCCATTACCACTCCATTGAATGTTCTGTATGGAAAACCTAATTTTTGGAAAGTTGTGCAATTTAGTTGTTTAGTAATATTGCAGTGGATGTCTATGCATATTGTTTGTGTTAATGACCTTGTGTATGGCTGCATTGTTAAGATTAGATCAATGGAGTTCAATTTCAAACCATGCAAGCTAGGTATTTGGTAAAATACAAATAGAAAGTGTATCAAAATATGTGAAAGTGTAGGAAAGCATAGAGAAGGTGTAGGAAAGTCTAGTATGATCATTGAACCCGCACACATTTGATCTTGTTTTTTAATGTTATTATTTTCAGTTGTGCTAGCATTGATTGCACAGTTTTGTGATGGTTGATTTGATCTTATTTATGGTGTATGTTCATGGGAAAAAAAAAAGTTGATAGTATACATGGGTTGGAGTATGATAGGCCCTAATTAAGAAGGTGCGGATAAATAATGATGTCAACTACCGGCAATTTGTAAGCAGGATATGTGCAAGTACTAAGGTGGTTATAAATGTTGGAGGCATTGAAATAATACACAAACGCCCCTACTGATATGTCAAGCAAGTTAGTCTATGTGTTGGTGCCTATTGTTGATGATGAAAGTGTAAAGGACCTTTTGGCAAAAGCAAAAGAGTTAGATGGTGGCTTAATATAAGAGTTGTTTGTGAAAATATCTAGATAATCAAGCGGTCCTCCAGCATACTACTCAACGTAAGTGAATCAATCCACTCATATTGGTTTAGATTTCCAAGTGAACCCATCAAGCTATCCTCATTCAAGCATTGATGTAGCTAACCAAGTGCGTGAAATCCTACATTTTGAAGTAGGGACATCCGCACACTTAAATCCATACAGGCCGAACCGATATGCTACTCCTCAATGCATGTTGAAGACCATGAGCTTATGCTTGTAAATGGGTTACAAATAAGAACCAAGATGACACTTACTATGTTAATTAAGACAAGATTCCGATAGAGAGTGAGTAGAGTGGGAATGATGATGATGGTTATAATGTAGAAGAGGGTGGAGAGACACGTGAAAATGTTGCTACTAATTTACTAGCTTAATAACTCTCAAGTTTATTGGGAAATCTTGTTGGAGATGATCCATCTAAGATTGCTATTAGGGATGAAATTCCATATTTCAATGTAGGCAAGGATGATGGATTCATAACTTTTATGCCAAGTTTGAACGTTATGTGCAACAACATATCTAAAAGCGATGACCAGGTGAAAGGCATGATGTTCAACACGAAGGTTGACCTTATTCACCATGTGAGATCTTTCCATGTGAAGCACTACTACATCTTCTAGGTTGGTGAATTAGTTAAGAACTTGTGGTTTTTGACGAAAGATGAAGATTATTAGTGGATGTTGAGTGCCTGTAAGAAAAAGTTGGATAGACTTTTTATTATCACTAGATTAGAAGGCCCTCATTCATGTCTTAATGAAATAGTTGGTTAGGACCACTACCAAATCGATCCAAATATCTTAACCAAGGAGTTTCTTCATTATGTGAAGGATAAACTAGACATGAAGACTGTAAACCTTCGCCCCATGCAAAGAGGGAGTTCAGTAATATGGTTTGTCACAAAAGATGTGGGAAAGTGTGCGAAAGGTAATATCGGTGGTTTATGGTGAGTAGGAGAAGGTGTACAATAATCTTTCCAAGCTTTTTACTGCAATCAAGGAAACAAACCCAGAAACACAAGTAGAGTAGGGCTTTACAGGATCTCTAAAAATTGGCGAATTATTCTTTTAAATGGATTTTCTGGACATGTGGTCTTTGTGTTGAGGCATTTAAGTACTATGAGCCTATTGTATGTATCAATGGCACATTTCTTTACATAAAATACAAACGCATTCTATTAGTTACTTGCAGGGTGGATGGAGACAATAGAAATATCCTTTAGCAATTTGCATAACATCGAAAGAAACAAAGTAATCATGAAGTTAGTTCCTAAAGAAGTTAAAAGGAGGATTGTCATTACTTCCAATAGCAAAATGCTTAATAGTTTATATGGTTATGCTTTTCTACCTAGTCAATGATTTTAGGGGAATAAGCCTTATCATGCAAGTTTGTTAAGGCATATGTGGACCAAATGCAACTAGATGAGCCTATAGTGCAAACCCATGCATTGCAGCTTGGTATGGTGCATCATCATGCTTTGTGATCAATTAAAGTTTAAGGTGGATGATGGAGTTCTTCCTCAACACTTAATCAAGCAACGCCGTCACCACCTCTATATATAGTTCAGTCTACCTATGAAATGATGCCATCAAGTAATAGTTATTTAAGAAAAATTATAATTAGCTTAGGGGCTAGATCCAGTTCCTTCGTTGCACCATACCCTAAGTACTATTTTGGGCCTATTTAGATGCTTATAGCATCACAAAAGGAGTGATAACTATCAGATGAATCAAATTCAGATATGGGTGAGGGGTTACATAGCTTATTCAGGTCCATTGTTAATCACAGCATAGTCCTATAGTATGAAGAAGACTTAGTCCTATGTTTGATTGATTGTATGTATTCTTGTATACATATATCGCTTTAACATGTAATGAATACTTTATTTGAGTATTATCAATCATTTTAATTGCTTTGTTACTTGTGTTGTGAATACATAGCTTCGAAATTATATTTTTGATGGAAGGATTCGGTTTTACTGAATTTGTTTGTAGATTAGAAGGGTGTGCAGGTGTATTGTTGTGTGGGCTTATGTAAAGGATGGGGTTTTGTTGAATTATTTGATGAAAATTGTGTTGTCATTACTTTGTATTAGATAATACATTTGTATTTAAGGTGATTTTCAATCTTTGCTTGTAAATTAACGACTTTTGGAAATACCTTAATACAATCTTTTTTTATGAAGAGGGCATGAATGCTGACCATGCCTTTAGTAAAATATTTTTTTAACAAAGAAGGTGTGATCTTCATTAAAAAAAATTGTACAAAGGGCACCTTATGTTGGCCACACCCTCTTTATGGAAAAAAAAAATGTGTCATCTTCACAATGGTTAAAGGTGCATCCATTAGATATGTCTTTAACACATATTTTACAAATATTTATGTGACATATAGTACTTTAGGAATTATTTCCAAGATATGGTATTTTCGTACAGTTCCCTAAAAATTTCTTCTACCCTCATCACAAAGTTCATAGAAAATGGAAACAAAAACCAAGTTATTGCTTGAAAACTAGCTAAAAACAGGCTTCGGATAGATTTCATTAGCAATATAACTAGATAAAAGAAGTTTTTAAGTGATAAGTCTATTTTACTCTATTATGTTCATAGAAATTTAAGCTTAATCTGATACATTTTTAAATAAATTCCTATGGATCTTGTACTTTTGTAGTTTAAATGCTGTTTTTTCAGCTCTTAGAATCAAAACAAGAAGAAACAAAGTACTTTGGATTAGATTTAGAGCAAAACAATAACTGTGCAAAGCAGAACTTAGCTGAGCCTTACAAAGGACTCATCAATGCCAAAACATAGCAAAATGACCTGTTGCGTTCTAGATCGAGCACTCAACATGACCCTCCACTTCTGTATTGAGGTGATCGAGCATTAGACTTCATTATACAGGTTCTAACGTGCCATAGTGTCAATCCCTATATTCAACCGCGATTGAAGCTAAACAAAAATCGCACTTTTGTTGAGGAAAGCATAGTTTCGGTCGAGGCCAACAATTGAGCCCTTAACAAAATCAATGAATCTTGCGATTGAATCTAGATAAGAACTTAAGCTTTTTAGCAAAGAGCACAACTTAGATCGAGCCTTAACATTCAAACAACTTTCGAACACTTCATGTACACCCTGAAAAGTGACCCTATAAGTTGGCAATTAAGATGCACGCATGCAAATAAAGAACGAATTTGGTTATAAAGAATTTGCTGTAAACCCCTGAAAATTTCTTAATTCTTAAAAAATAATCTTAGAAGCCTAATATCGAAATACAAATCCGAAAATCAACTCAAGATAAAAAACCAAATTCTAGACTGAGTCAAAATACTGGAGTCGAAACCCTAAAAATCAAATCAAGTTAAAACTTAATTCCAAATAAGATAAAGAACGAGCTTTCTGGATCTTGAGAAAACGAGAACCCTTGAAACAAAATATAAAGTCCAACTACCGGTATAATCAACGTCCGTACGTCGATTAAATAATCTACCCAATTCCTAAAACGCGAATCGAAACGATAAATCCAAATATCGCTTAACAACGAGATGATAAAATCCTAAATCCTTTGGTAAAATTTTAGAATCACAAATTCCAAATCTTCACCAAAAGTCAAACTGAGTCAACTCATAACCCTAGACTCGGCTAAACGATCCCGAGAACTAAAAACAATTAAATAATCACGAATAAAATAAGATAAACCATAGACGTCGAGCTAGAAACATAAAACGATCAAAACTCAAAAATTATACGATCTTACGAATAACTCGGTAAAATTGGAAATCAAAACGGAACCCTAAAAGTCAACAAGCCTATAACGAACACTAGTGTTTAAGATCCGACAATCCCGCGTTTTCAAACCCTAGAAAACGAAATTAAGCCAATAGCTTAAAATAGTTCGTAATAATATAGGGTAACATAAAAATATCAATTCGCGAATTTCGAGTGTCCTTCGGACTCAAACGGGGACAGTTCTTGAAAAGCATGTCCCGGAGCTTGGAATATTAAAAATATTCCGTTTATACCAATAGACTCGTAAAAATACAAGGATTCCAAAAATATCAGTTTTAGAATTTTTCGGTAGCTAAAAATTACAGATATCGCCTTAATACGCGTATTTTTATTACTACCGGTACTTTAATTGTCTAGTCTACTATTCATTACTATTTTACTATCTCTACTTTTTCTTACACCTATTTCTTACTACTACATACCTATTTTCTTACTTTTTATATTTCCAATACACCTTTTATCAAATCATACCTTACATATTAATTATTTTCTTAAATTTCACTCAAAAATCAACTCACTCTCTCTCCAAAGCATCATGGCCGCGCCCCCTCTCACTCTTACAAACAATTTATTTTTTTTTTCAAATTATTTTATTACATCCAAAATTCACTCAAAAATTCTATAAATACCCCCTTCCTCTTTCATTCTTTCACACAATTCTTTACACTACCAAAACTCTCTCAAATTCACTACACAAACTCTCTCTACAACATTTCCCCTACCAAAACTCTCTTTCACCAAATACCCACAAGAATTTCTCTTTATGCAATACAACTACCATCTCTCCATAACCACATAACCATACATTCACTACCATCTTCATACCACACAAATACCTTAGGTAAAAATTTCTTTCAACCATTTATCTATTCATGTCATGTAACTTAGCATGACTATGGTGTTGTTTTGAAACTCACATGAGTAGTAAAAGCAACAACATGTTCATGTTTGTTCTTGTACATAAGCTTTCTATTTTATTATATTGTTATTATTTGCTTCTAATCTAACTTATATTATGTATATATATTTATTTAGAGCATATAAGCTCATTTGTTATTTATTTACTTTCAAGTTATGCAATTTATTTATTTCATGTTATTATTAAGACTAGTCTTTCTAGTCTTAGACTTGTCCATATCAAGTCAAAACAATCTTTTATTTATTTATTTTCTTTAATCTTTCGGGACTAGTCCATTCTTAGTCCTGGGATGCCTTCATGAAGCTAAGGCTCCAATACTTGACCGGGATTCCTTGATGAAGCTAAGGTTCCCAATGCTTGATATTTTATTTCCTTGTTTCTATTATTTTCTTATGTTCTTATTATTTTATATACTCATGATATTTGCATCTTCATAATGTTAATGTCTCAAGTAATCTAAAAATAGAATTTTACTTTACTAAATAAACTCAAAGCTAGAATTTCGATTAAGTGATTTACAACAAAATCATGAAGTTACTATCAACAACCTAAGAATAGAGTAATACAAGTTTTCTCAAGTTTTCTTAAAGAACAAAGATAGTTTTACCAAGAAACATAAAATAAATATATATTTCTTTGTATTTTATGGTAATCTAAGTTTTAAGAAAAAAATAATCGTTGATTACAAATTTAGGACTTAAACTCTTTTCTAAACTAAGAAACAAACTAGTTTTCAAAGTTAATATAAAAATCAACTCATAAAGAACCCACTTAGGAAAAGTAATGATTTTTAAATTTCTAAAAGAAAGAACTTAGTTTCAAAAGAATATAAATAAAGTAAGATTAACAATAATGGATTTTATCAATAAAGATGATTTTTTCAAAGGAAATGAAAGAACAAGTTTTAGAAAACAAAAGCTTATATTTTAGAAATGAATATAAGAAGACAAGACTCATTTTCTTAAACCATCCTAAATACAAAATTATGAAAAGGTTTTCATCAACTTAATATAATTGTGATAAATTTGATTTTTAAAGTAAAATTTATGGAAAACTAAGGTTACAAGAAAATTTATTTTTCCTTGGAAAAAGAATGAAGAAAATAAAATAAGAACATACTCATTTATAACCACCTAGGAAAATATAAAGTTTCTTTAAAATACTTGAAAAGAAATTTTCAAAGTTAAAGTTTAAATGAATTGTTTTATGAAATAAATTGTTGAGACACTACCATTAGGATTTTTGCATATAAAGTGAGCTTACCTATATATTCAAAGTGTTTATCAACTATATATTTATATACATATATTGTTACAAAAGGATTTTCTTTAAAAAAAAGTTGAGTTAGAAAATGGATTTGCAAAAGTTTAAAAATAATTCATTTTAAATCTGAACCCAATGTTTTCAGAACCCAAATGACCTTATATGACAAAGATAAGCTTAGAAATAGATAGATCTTTTCGAATAGGTAGAAAACGGTATATTATATGCGAAATTCCAAGTTAAAATGAGCAAGTTATGGCCATTTTAAGTTGGAATTTCTTCTTATATGATTTTACCGCGATTTTAAGAAAAGTTTAGAATATCCAAGAATAGGATTTCATGAAAGACTTATCCCGGGTATTTCTTTTGTCTAGGTGACAAAGGACACGAGAATACCCTATCCGAGGATTACTACGACTAAGAAGATAGCAAAATGGACGAGTGAGTTATTCCTTCTAATTTCATTACCTTGCTTGTGCTTGTAAAGTAGTAGCATTAGTATACTAAGAAAAGATAAAAACGATATATTTGGGGAAGTCGGGATTATGTGTGATTCTATGTTTATGCGTGAAATGAGAATTAAGAATATCGCAACTTCAAACTGCTTCTTTAAATAATTTTGTTTACTTACTTGTACGATTGTTTATTGTTTGCTAAATTGATTGATCGCCCCTAATAAACCTTAATAAGGTTCGGCTTAAGAAAACTAAAACGCTCACGCATAGCACCCGTCGAGTCACATCTATTTCGGAAGGCTGCTACTCCTACGCGTAGAGTTGGATTGGCTGTGATTGCGGTGCCACAGGCCATGTTCCTTCCTGGAGAATCCAAATCGCTCGGGGAAAGCGACTCTAGGTTCGGAGCCGAGCCAACCGGACACTGTGGGTGAGGACCTGGGGACTAGCAGTAGAAGGTCGAGGACCTTCAACCCCGATTCCCTAACCTTTGATACGGAGGGGTAAATCCGTTCTATATATGGTTTCCGGATAACTATATATATCTGCGTAATCATGTGATTGTTGCATTGCTTGCATAGCATATGAGTGAAAATCTAAATAAACTTGTTTGAATATATGGTGCGAATGGAAAGGAATATCTCACTAAGCTAGTTGTAGCTTATACCCCTATAGATTTGTTGAAATAGGCATACCCGTGGCTTAAATTGAGGACCATGACATTAAGGAAGTCACGGATGGATGATTAAGCTTCTACGAAGGGGATGGGATCATAAGATGAAGTAATGTTGTAAGGATCTTTATATGAAATGACTTACATGGTAAGCGATGTATATTTAATTGAAGTAGATATACCTCTAAGAATTGAAATGCAATATGTATGTTTTATGATAAGTATTCTCTTTGCCTTGTTACTTATTAATTATCAATATAAATTGCGCTACTCTATGCGTCCCTTTGGTTGTGATGTACGCCTTGTATATGATATGGAAGCCTTTGCGTGACTAAGGTAGTCATTCCTAGCTTTAGTATTGTGTACGGCGGATTACCACGTTTAGGGTACCCCATCGAGGCGTGACATTTGCCACATCAGTGAATAAAATCATCATGATTTTTATGTCTAGTCCTATAAATAAACGTGCATAGGCATGCGATAATATATGTAGAGTATTTTTAATAAATTTATAACACATAATGTAAATCCTCGAAATTTTGGACTCGAATTATAGTTTAAAACCTAATCGGAAGTCAACCGGATTTTCTAGAGTCAACAAAACCCTAGTTTACCGTAACCGCTTAAGTCCGGCATTGCCGTTTACTCTAACCCTAGAAATCGAAGTGGGAATAATTAGCTATAATGGTCTGTAATTGCTATAGGCTACGTAAAAATATCAGTTTTGCAAAATTCAAGTGTCCTTAGAACCCTATTGGACACAGTTCTCGAAAAACGTGTTCCGGAGCTCGGAATAGGAAAAACATTCCGAATATACCGTTAGACTCGTAAAAATATAAGATTTCCAAAAACATCAATTTCGTAATTTTTCGATAGCTAAAAATATCAGATATTGCATTTATACGCGTATTTTCTTACTACCGGCATTAAATTATCATGTCTACTTTTACATTACACTATTTTCTACTATTCTACACTATTCATCTATCTCTACTTTTTCTTATAACTTATTCTTACAACTCATACACCTATTTCTTACACATTTTCATTTCCAATACAATTTCACATATTTCATTTCTTACTTTTAATTAACAAAATAACAAAAAAATAAATTTCCTCTCTCTTCCCCTCAAATTTGTGCCGGCCACACCCCCTTTATGCCTCAATTTGTTTTATTTTTCACTTATTTAATTAACACAATTTATCTCCCACATTTTCCTATAAATACCCCCTCATACCTTCACCTCTTTCACACCACTTATTTACTAAAGTTAGTCTCTCAAAATCTCTCAAGAATTCTCTCCAAGAAGTCTCTTACAAGAAGTTCCTCTCTTCTTCTTTTTTCTAGGTAATATGCCTTCAAGAATTTCCTATGTTCATCTACTTAGTATAAACTTAGTGTGTGTTTTCTAAAACCATGAAGGTTAAGAAAGCAACAATAAGTTCATACTTTGTTTTTGTTCATAATCACAATTCCTTTATGTTCCTTTATGATTCCTTTATGTTCATAACTATCTAAATATCTATATAGCTATATATATATATATATATATTTAGAGCAATATAAGCTCAATGTCTTGCAATTTATTTAATTTCAAGTTGTTTTAAGACTAGTCATTCTAGTCTTAGACTTTCCTCATAAAGTCAAAACCATTCCTTTTCTTTTTTTTTTTCGGAACTAGTCTTTTTTAAGTCCCGGGGTACCTTGATGAAGCTAAGGTCTCAATACTTGATTTACTTTCTTATTTGCTTAATCTTTCATGTTATTATGTTCCTTTATATTTCTATAGTTTATGATTCGTATTCATGCAAGAACATAATGTTTTTGTCCCAACAAAAATAAATGAGGAAGTGTTTTCTTAAACTAAAGGTTCTTCTTAAATAAACGTAGAAAATAGATTTCTTAAAGAACTCATGAACATGCTTAGAAATGATTTTTCTTAAATAAACAAAAAGTTTTATAAAAACTTATTTTTCATCAAGTATTAGAAATTCTTTTGGAATCATTACAAGAAACAAAAATATCATTTTATTACTTTTAAAAGTTGTTGGAATCTAAGTTTAGAAAATAAAACCACTCCTTAGGAATTTAAAGTAATCACAAGAGATTAAATTTAGAAAAAGGAATATTCATCTCAAATAACTCAAGATCTTTTCAAAAGTAAAATGAATATTCCAACAAATCTCAAGTTCAACATCTTTTAAACTTTACTTTTTCATAAGTTGAGACAACTTCATTTACTTCATCCAATTGTTATGAGTCAATACATATATGTATATATCTTCCAAAAAGTTTATAAAAATACTTGAAACATTCATCTCTTCAAGTGAGTTTTATTTAAAAAGAGGAACTCAAGTTTTTACAAATTTGTGGAGAATCTGGTCGTTGCTTTTTCAGGACCCAAATGACTTAGTTTTATGAAAATAAGTTTAGAAATGTGTAGATCTTTTCGAGTAGGTAGAAAACGATATATTATACATGAAATTCTGAGTTAAAATGAGTAAGTTATGGCCATTTTAAGTTGGAATTTCCTCTTATACGATTTTACTGCGATTTTAAGAAAAGTTAGAATCTTCAAGAAGAGAAATTTCATGAAATACTCATTTTGGGTATTATTCTTGATTAGATAATCTTGAGGAGGATTGTTCGTATCCCGAAGATTACTACGATTAGTGGAAATCCCGAACGACTCATCCATTTCAAGAAAGGTATCATGGCCGAGTAAGTTTACTCCCCGTTATTTTTTTTCATACTCTTGATTGTGCTTGTAAAATTAGTTGCACTAGAATTTAGGCAAAATCAAAAGGAAGTGTATGATAATATGTTGAAAGAATACTAAGTATATCAAAACTTGATTTGTTTGTAATAAAGTTGTGTGTGCATTAATATCTTGAAGTGTTTGAAATTGGTTGATCACTTGAAAGAAGTTAAATGTAACTACTAGACTTTAATTAAGAAATTATTCATGCATTTCATATGTTGAGTCACATTTCATTCACTACTATACAATTGGTAGGACAAGTGTATAATAGTGGTGGTAGGCAAAATCGGTATATCATGTAAATGGCGAGTAGGAGCCGGTAAAAACTACAAAAAATTGGTGGCTAGTAGAAGCTTGTAATAACTACAAGTTTTTGATGGCATATAGGAGCTGGTAAGATCTATAAAAGTGTTTTTAAAAGTTGTGGCTGTAATTGGCCTGAATACCCAACCCCAAATGAAGGGCGTAATCATTCAACATATGATTCCGGAAGGTCATATGTCTTGTATGCTCACGTGGTTGTTGCATTCCATATGTTTGAATAATAAACTTGGTTGATAATTTACTTTGAGTATGAATTTTGGGATTTACTCACTAAGCCCATAAGCTTACACTCCTATAGGTATTTGTATTCTCAGGAACACCTATTTTTGTGCCCGAGGCCTCCCCGTATCCGTATAAGTTTTATATATTGAAGCTTTTGGAGGAAATCTGCTCGAAGACTTCGATTAGAATTCCTCTGAAATCTTTAATGTAGTATTTTGGATATTGTAAAGATTATCACATCCTTGGAATTAGCGGAGGTATGCCCCTAAGAAATCATGTAATAGACCTTTGGTTATTAATGATATAATATGTTTTATTTCTGGATTCTTGTATGTTCATTTTTATTGCTTAAACTATGCTTCCCAAACGCGTCTCCTATTGCCGTATTAGACGCCTTACATGTAATACTAAGGCTTTCGCATGACTAAGGTAATCATTCTTAAGCCTTGATATTATATGTGGCGGGCTGCCACGTTTAGGTACCCTTCGGGCGTGACATAGAAGAGATAGAGAAATTTTGAGCAAAAGAACTATTTCTTCTTGCTAAGAAATCTCAAAATTTCTAGGTAAATTCATTGTAAACCAGATGTTATTTTTTGCAAAACTTCATGCTTAATTTGTAATTTTATCTTTAATTCCATATTATTTTATTTCTTCAGAATTTATGCTTAATGTTTGCATCCATGGAGAAATAATTAATTAACTTAGGGTTTGAGAATCCATGACTTGATTCATGTGATTTCTAAGTGTTTTAACAAGTATCAACTAGGTATTTATGATTAGTAGCTAAAACTTAATTTTGGTAGGTCTAAATAAGTAGTATACCTTTTAGACTTATATTTGATTTCAATTGAATATATTGAGAGATAATTCTTTTGAATAGATCTGGGGCTATTAATGAAGTTGCTCATAATCACCTTAAGAGAGAGAGATGGAGAAACTTCCTTTTGCTTGTTTTTAAAAGTCATTTGCATGGTTTTAAAACAAGTGATTCTTAAACTTTACGTGAATCTAGATTGCTGAAAAGTTGTGAAGAGATTCCAGTGGTTTCGTCTAGAGATAAAGTTGTTTACCTTTAGAGAGACTTTAGCTTACCCTAGTGAACCAATAGTCCAAATATACCAGTGAACAACTCTATGAGTTTGTTGAGAAATCCTGAGCAAAAGAACTGTTTCTTCGTGCTGAGAAATTTCAAAGTTTTCTAGGTAAATTTATTGTAAACTCGACGTTTGTTTTTGCTAGACTTTATGCTTAATTTGTAATTTTATTTTTAATTCCATATTATTTCTTCAGAATTTGTGCTTAATGGCTGCATCCGTGGAGAAATAATAAATTAACTTAGCGTTTGTGAATCCAAGACTCGATTCATTTAATTTCAAAATTTTTTAACAAATATCGACCAGGTATTTGTAATTAGTAGCCAAAACTTAATTTCATGGGTCTAAATGAGTAGTATACCTTTTAGATTCATGTCTGATTTCAATTTAATAGATTGAGAGATCATTCTTTTGAATAGATCTGGGGATACTAATGAAGTTGTTCATAATCACCTTGAAAGAGGGATGGTGAAACTTTCTATCGCTTGTTTTTAAAATTCATTAGGTTTGTTTTAAAACAAAAGGATTCTTAAACTTTATGCGGATCTAGATTGTTGTTAACTTGTGAAGAGATTCCGGTGGTTTGGTCTAGATCTAGAATTATTTACCTTGAGAAAGGCTTTAACTTATCCTAGTGAATTTGACAGTGCAAACTAGTGAACAATCTATGAGTTTGTTGAGAAATCACATAATAAGGACTTAGTGACGTAATACCTAAGGCTTTTTTTTTTTTATTAGCAAGCTTATCTTACAATTTGCTTTGAGAACCTGTATATATTCATTAACCCTAGTAAAACTTATGTTTTTATTATGTTCTACTGAATTTTCTTTGGCTAGATAATAGATGAAAAGTTAGTATTGTAGATGCCAACGATCCCTTCGAATACAATCTAATATTTTCTATGCTACTTTGGTAGGTGTACTTACCTAATGTTGGTAGTTGCAACCAAAGTTGGATAGAACTTATTAGCTTTATAAATTTTTGAAAAATTCAACTTCATGTTCTTAAATGCTTTTAAAACCAAACGAATAGACCAACTAACAACTAAGTTTTTTGGCACCGTTGCTAGGGAATCGTGTTGAATTCATGAAAATAAAGCTTAGCAGGGCATTACCTGAAAACTTTGACTCTATTATTCTAGCTGCTTTTGCATATAATCTTTAACTAGTTTAGTTTTTCCTATTTCTCTGTGATCTGCACTTTCTGTTTTATTATATTATTTTTTTTAGCTAGAATGGACCAAGAAGTTCATCGAATAGCTCAGCAAATCGAGAAACTATCAAGAAAACAACATACTAGAGGTGATCCTTTTCATCTTGCCAAAACCCCTGCTACGGTACCCTTGAATCAATTTATCATAACTTTAATGGCAACTTACCTTGAAGCATATGAGAGCCATCAACAGTAGTGGAGTCCATACTGTTCATATCAAAGCGTGCAGTAAGGACACTTCCACTCTGTATTTATCGGCAGAATTCCTTTATGGAGGAGCTATTCTTGTCTTTCATCAAATGCTCTGAATTCCACTACCAATAGATTGAATTAGTAATGCAGAGTCATGCCAACTCGCTCAATAATTTGGAGATACAAATGAGCAGTGTTGTGGAAATGCTTAGAGAGAGAATTAGAGAGGGAGTGCATGCAATCACGCTGAGGAGTGGAAGAGAATTGTAGAGGAAGGAAGAAGAAGAAAAAAATAAAAGTGAGCAAGAAAGAGAACAAAAGAATGAGAGAGTGAAAAAGAAATTTCTCAAGAGGAAAATCAAGTTGCAAAGCAAAAGTAAGTTAAGAAAAAGAAAGAGAATGAAATAATTAAGGAGAAGGAGGGAGAAGAAAGGAGGGAGATACCCCCTGTCAGACCTTATAAGCCACCATTACCCTATGCAGTTAGGGCCAAAAGAAGAAGAGACAAGGAGCAGTTCAATAAATTCCTTGAACTATTCAAACAGTTACATATCAACCTACCCTTAGTGGATGCTCCTTCTTAGATGCCAAAATACACAAAGTTTTTAAAGGAGCTACTTTCAAACAAGAGGAAGCTTAAAGAGATATCTATGGATACTCTTGGAAAAGAATGTTTAGTTGTTCTCCTTAATCAACTCCTTAGGAAAATAAAGGATCCAGGTAGTTTCACTATACATTGTCTGATAGGGAACTTACCTATTGAAAAGCTTTAATAGATTTGAGAGTAAGCATCAATTTGATGCCTTATAGCATGTTTAAGAAGCTAGGTTTAGATGAACCAAAGGCTACTAGAATGACTTTACAATTGGCTAACAGATACAGTAGATAACTTAGAGGAATTATCGAAGACGTGTTAGTGAAAGTCAAGGATTTCATATTCCAAGATAATTTTGTTATCTTAGAGATGGATGAGAGTGTGGAAGTTCCCTTTATTTTAGGGAAACCTTCTTAGAAACTGCAAGAGTGATTATAGACGTTGTCACGCCCCAAAGGGTATCCTAAACGTAACAGTCCGCCACACTTAATATTAAAGCTTAAGTATGACAACCTTAGTCATTCCCAAAAGCTTTGATAAGCGTGCTCTCACAATTTTAGAGAACCATACATGGAATTATGAAGCTTAAGAAGATATATTAACAATTTAAGAAAAGAGGATTCATAATATTCACTTATTTAAAACAACAGTCTTACAAATCTTAGGGGCATTCCCTAGTCACAAATACTATAATTTATTACAAGAATATTTCTATGAAGTCTATATTTTATCCAATACTAAACTTTATCTAGAAATTCCTTTAACCAAAAGGAAAGTACCTAGTTGCAGGGTCCACGTGGCCTTAACCACCAATAGGTAAACTGCAAAAGATATCTATAGGGGTATAAGTTAATAGGCTTAGTGAGAACTATTTCCATAAATAACTTCTTGTGTAAAAGGAATTTAAACAAGTTATTTAAGCAGACAAATGAAATGCAACATACACATGGGCAAACTGTAAACCCCCAAATTTTTGGAATAGGTTTAGCCTAAAACCCTAATCTGGAAGTCAACCGGAATTCTAAAGTCAACAAAACCATAGCTTCAATCCGGCAATCCCGAATAAGCAACTCGGTGAAAGTAAGTAGGAGTTTAGAATATAGAATAGTGCATAATTACCTAAGGAAGCTTAAAAAGATTAGATTAGTAAAACCGCGACCCATTTTGAACCCAATCGGATACAGTTCTTGAAAAACTTGTCCCGGGGCTCGAAATACTAAAAATATTCCAAATATACCATTAGACTCATAAAAATATAAGGTTTTAAAAAATATCAGTTTTATAATTTTTCGGTAAAAAAATAACAGATATCGCAATTATACACGTATTTTCTTACTACCAGTATTTTATTAGTCATATGTACTTTACATTACACTTTACTACTCTACACTATTCTTTTATCTCTACTTTTTCTTACACCTACTCTTACAAACACCATAACCTATAACCTTTACTTTTTATCTTTCCCATAACTTTATTTCACATCTACCTTACTTATTACTTCATTTAATTAACAAAATACAAAATAAAACTCTCTCTCCCTCTCCCTCTCTTAAGGAATGCCCCCCCACCCCTGTCTCAATTTTGTTTCAATTTTCTTTTATTTTAATCACTCAAAAATCACTCCACATTTTCTTCTATATACCCTCCTCCTCTTTCACTTCTTTCACACAATTACTACTCACAAATTTCCTACAAAAACTCTCTCAAATTCTTCTCTCAAAACTCTCTCCAAATCCTTTCAAAACTCTCTCAAAATAATTCCAAAACCACTTTCTACCTACAACAAAACCCATGACCACATAACACTACCAAAACCTTCTTTAGGTAAACTTTCTTATTTTTTTTTATCCTCATGTCATGTAACTTTATACAACCATGGTGTGAGTTTCCAAAAGACTAAGTGTTATGGAAGCTACACTATATTCATGTATTGTTCTTGTTCATGAAAATCCATTATGTTTATATTGTTTTATTTTGTTCTTGTTATTGTTATTATATCTAAGTATTATTATATATCTATATATATTACATATTCTTTAAAGCATATAAGCTCACTTGCAATTTATTTATTTTCATGCAATGTAATTTATTTAATTCTTGCTATTTTAAGACTAATCTCTAGTCTTAGACTTGTCCTCATTAAGTCAAAACAATTTTTTTTTATTTTCTTTTGGGACTAGTCTACTTCTTAGTCCCGAGAGCCTTGAAGAAGCTAAGACTCTCAATACTTGATTTTATTTATTATTTATGTTAATTTTTGTTTGCTATTATTTCTCATAAATCATGTTCATTAAGATGTCCAAATTTTCAAGTTCTAAAAATAATTAATAAAAGGAGATTTTATCACTTAGGAATAAGTTTATATGAAATACAAAATCTATGGTTTAACAAAAATAAAGTCATTCCTTTTCAAGTTATTAGAAGAACTCACTACAATTTTATAAACTATTTTTGTTATGAAAAGCTTTTTAAATCATTTGTTATTCCACTTTGTTTTTCAAAAAGAAAATGATTTTTGATACAAAAATTATTTCTATGAAAACCATAACATAAGAAAAGAAGGGGAATTTTCAAACTAAGATCTTTTCAAACAAATGGTTAAAGAAAAATTGTATAGAAAATAGATAGGAAAATAGCAATAATGTAGAGAATGTAGAAAAGAAGGAAATTACTTTTCAAAAAGTCATCTCAGAAAAATAAATAAGTCAAACATAAGGAAATTCTTTGAAAACAAAAGAATCGAAATATTTACAAAATGAATTCTCTTAAACTATAGGTTTCTAAAACACCAAATTGTCATTATTTTACTCAAAGAAACATGAATGGAGCAAACACTTGAGCATGAATAAATATGAGCTATGTAACTATAAGAAGAGAAATTTTCAACTATATAGATAACTAAGTATTTATCAAACAAATTTTGAATGATTTAAAGTTTGAAACACAATTGTTTTTGAGTTAGAAAATTCGTGGTGAATCTGATCACCACTGTTTCGGGGCCTA
This sequence comes from Combretum micranthum, assembly GCA_024138025.1. NCBI lineage: Eukaryota > Viridiplantae > Streptophyta > Magnoliopsida > Myrtales > Combretaceae > Combretum > Combretum micranthum. The sequence continues at coordinate 444,673 of JAMXBD010000197.1, read as the reverse complement.
AAAGGTTTAGTTTGATGAAAATAGTTTTAAAAATGGATAGATCTTTTCGAGTAGGTAGAAATCGATATATTATATGCGCGATTCCGAGTTAAAATAACCTTGTTATGGCCATTTTAAATTGGAACTCTCCTTTGTTTGAACTTCGACGTTCTCATGACATTGTTTTGTCAAAATTCAAGAATATCAACAAGAAATACTCATTTTTGGATATTTTCTTTGGCTAGGTGATTCCGAGGAAGAATACCTTTGCCCCGAGGGCTATTTCGATTAAGTGGAGTGTATGAGCGACTCATCCGCTAGAGAAATCGTCGTCATGGCATCGTGAATTTATTTCCTTAAATTGTTTTACTTGATTATGCTTGTAATCTAATCGCATTAGAACTAAGGAAAGACGAATGGATATGTATATAAGATAATTGGTTCAAAGGATCTTAAGAATATTGAGGCCGGAATTGACTTATGTTTGTTTTAGTATAATACTTGATTTGTCTGAAATTCTTTTATCACCTTAAATCTGACAATAATAATGTTATGATATCATAAATAAATGGATTCATGCATACCATGAAGTGAGTTACATTGCATTGGGTTATTATCCTTGGGTGAGAAGGATAGTAAGCTCAGGTCGAAAGCAACACTTGGCGGAGTGACCAAAAGCAATTGCTTGGTGACATTAAGGAAATGCTTGGTGGAAGATCCGAAAGCAAGGTTCAATTCAAGTAGACTTCATATGCTTGGCAATATTGGTCGAAAGCATAAATCTTTGAACTAAAACTACTTGTTTTGAGGTTACGTATCACCAAACCCGGAATGGAGGGCGTAAATCCATTCAACATATAGTTTCCGAAAAAACTATATGCTTTGTTTGCCCACGTGTATGTTGTATTCCATTTGTTTGATTAAACAATTTGTTTGAAATTTTGTTATAAGAAGTTAATTATGGAAATAGTTCTCACTAAGCCTATTAGCTTATACCCTTATAGATATCTTTTGCAGTTTCCCTATTTGTGGTTGAGGCCACGAGGACCATGTAGCCAGGTACTTTCCTTTTGGATTAAGGAATTTCCTAAGATAAAGGTTAGTAGATAGGATGTAGAAGACTCCTGTAATAGATTTGTAAATAAGGGAAATGTCCCTAAGTTTTGTAAATAAGGGAAATGTCCCTAAGTTTTGTAAGAACATTGTTATGAATAAATGAATATTATGAATCCTCTTTTCTTAATATGTTATTATATTTTCTTAAGCTTCATAATTCTATGTATAGTCCTCTAAAATTGTGAAAGCACGCCTCACACTTAATATCAAAGCTTTTGGGAATGGCTAAGGTTGTCATACTTAAGCTTTAATATTGAGTGTGACGGACTGTAACGTTTAGGGTACCCTTAGGGCGTGACATAAACAAGGCATATAGTTTTTCGGGAACTATATGTTGAATGGCTTTATGCCCTCCATTTGGGGTTTGGTGATACGTAACCTCAAAAAAAAGTTTTAGTTAAAAAGTTATGCTTTCGATCAATACCGCCAAGCATATTAAGTTTACTTGAATTGAGCTATGCTTTCGGACTTTTCGCCAAGTGTTTAACTCTATGTCGCCAAGCAATCGCTTTCGGTCAATCCGCTAAGTGTTGCTTCTGACTTGAGCTACCATCCCTTTCACCTAAGGACAATAACCCAATGCGTGACTCACTTCGTGGTATGCATGAATCAATTTATTTATGATATCATAATATTATTATTATCAAATTTAAGGTGATCGTAGAATTTCATACAAATCAAGTGCTATACTAAAACAAACATTTAATCAATCATGGCCTCGATATTCTTAGGATCCTTTCAACAAATTTTCTCACATACATATCCATTTGTCTTTTCTTACTTCTAATGCAACTAGACTATAAGCACAATCAAGTAAAGCATTGTTAAGGAAATAAACTCACGATGCCATGTTGACACTTCTCTTAACGGATGAGTCGTTCACACAATCCACTTAGTCGAAATAGTCCTCGGGATATGGGTATCCTTCCTCGGGATCACCTAGTCAAGGAAAATACCCAAAATGAGTATTTCTTGATGACTTTCTTGAATTTTGACAAAACAATGTCATGAGAACGTCAAAGTTCGTATAAAGGAAGATTCCAATTTAAAATGGCCATAACTTGGTCATTTTAACTCGAAATTGCGCATAAAATATACCGATTTCCACCTACTCGAAAAGATCTATCCATTTCTAAAACTATTTTTCTCAAACCAAGTCATTTAAGCTCCGAAACATTGGTGATCAGATTCACCACGGATTTTTCTCTAACCCAAAAACAATTTGTTTCAATCATTAAATCATTTCAAAATTGTTTGATAAATACTTAGTTATCTATATAGTTGAAAAATTCCTTTTTCATAGATGCTTAGCTCATATTTTATCCATGCTCAAATGTTTGTTGTCCAACCATATTTCTTTGAGTAAGACAATGTTATTTAGGAGTTTTAAAAAACTATAATTTGCCAGAAATTCATTTTGTAAATCCTTTTAAAATGAATATTTTGATTTCCTTTATTTTCAAAGAATTATTTTATGTTTGTTTTACTATTTTTCTAAATGACTTTTTGGATAAAAAATGAATTTCTTCTTTTCTAATTTCTCAACATTAGTGCTACTTTTCTTATTCGTTTTATTTGACTATTTATTTGAAAAATTTTGGTTTTGGAAACTCTTATTTTTGTTTTAAGGGATTTCCTTATATTATGAAAATTATTCTAGTATCGAAGTCATCTTCTTTTAAGAAAACAAGAAATATAGAAAGGATTCAAAAAGCTTTTTCAAAACAAAAGTAGTTTTTAGAGTTGTAGTGAATTATTCCTAAAGCTTGGAAAAGAATTTTACTTTAGTTCAACCATGGATTTTACATTTCATGTAAAACTATTCTTTAGGTGATAAAATCTCATTTTTATCAAATTTAATTAGGGCTTTGAAAATTTAGACAACAATCTTAATGGACATGATTATGAGAAATAATAGTAAGCAAAAATAACATAAATGATAAATAAAGTTAAGTATTGGGAGTCTTAGCTTCGTCAAGCTCCCAGGACTAAGAAGTAGACTAGTCCCAAAAGAAAGAAATAAAAGAAACAAAAATTTGTTTTGACTTGATGAAGACAAGTCTAAGACTGGAGACTAGTCTTAAAACAATAAGAAATAAATAAATTGCAATGAAAGAAATAAATAAATTACGTTGCATGGAAATAAATAAATTGCAAGTGAGCTTATATGCTCTAAAGAATATATTTATATATAATAATACTTAGATATAATAACAATAATAATATGAACAAAGTAAAATAACAACATAAACATAAATAGATATTCATGAACAAGAACAATACATGAACATAGTGTAGTTTCCATAATCTTTAATTTTTGGAAACTCACACTATGGTCATGTAAAGTTACATGACATGAGAAAAAGAATATGTAAAGAAAAATTTACCTAAAGAAGGTTTTTGAAGTATTATGTGGTTATGGGTTTTGTGTATGTAGAAGGTGGTTTGAGATAATTTTGTGATAGTTTTGAGAGAGTATATGGAGAGAGTGTTGAGAGGAAAATTTGAGAGTGATTTGGTAGAAATTTATGGGTAGTAATTGTGTGAAAGAAGTGAAAGAGAAGGGGGGTTATTTATAGGAAAATGCGGAGTGATTATTGAGTGTTTTAAATAAAGAATAAATAAAATAAATTGAGAGAGAGACGAAGGGGGAGGGGCACCAGCCATTGAGTGTGAGGGAGAGTGAGAGTTTGATTTTTGTGTTTTTGTTGATTATATGAAGTAATAAGTAAGGTAGATGTGAAATAAAGTTATGAGAAAGGTAAAAAGTGAAGGTTATAGGTTATGGTGTTGTAAGAGTAGGTGTTAGAAAAAGTAGAGATAAAAGAATAGTGTAGAATAGTAGTGAAAATAGTGTAATGTAAAGTAGATATGACTAATAAAGTACCGATGTAAGCAAATATGCGTATAATTGCAATATCTGTTATTTTTACTTACCGAAAAATTATAAAACTAATATTTTTTAAAACCTTACATTTTTACGAGTCTAACGGTAATATTCCGAGCCCCGTGACATGTTTTTCAAGAACTGTATCTGATCGGATTCAAAATGATTCGCGGTTTTACTAATATAATCTTTTTAAGCTTCCTTATGTAATTATGAACTATTCTACATACTAATCTCCTACTTACTTTCTTAGGGTTGCTTATTCGGGATTGTTAGATTTAAACCATTATGTTTCACTAGGGTTTTGTTGACTTTAAGGTTTCCGGTTGACTTTCCAATTAGGCTTTAAACTAAACCGATTCCAAAATTTTGGGGGTTTACAGACGTGAAGGATAGAAATTAGCACTAAGAGTGGGGGATGATGAAATGATTATTAAATTGTCCATGATCACCAAACAAGAAAAAATAACGATGATGTTGATTGTTATGCTGTAGAATCCTAGATTCAGAACTAATTAGTGTAATGAGAGACATGACTTGTGAAGACACTCTAGAAGTATGTTTAAGCAAAGGAAGTATTAAAAAATCAGACTGAACTCAGGATACAAAAATGATTCTACATATAGAAGCAAATAAAGAGGTTGTTAAAGATGAGAAAAAGGAGGAGATGAATAGAGATGATGTTGAGAGATTAAGGCCTTCTATTGAAGAGCCATCTGATCCAGTGTTGAAAGAATTACCAGACCATCTAGAATATGCTTTGCTTGAGAAAATTTTAAGTTAGCTTTCATCATATCTTCAAAACTCAATAGTGGACTGAACAAAAAGCTGTTGAAAGTACTGAAGGAACACAAGAGGGAAATAGCTTGGAAAATTGTTGATATTCAGGGTATAAGCCTCGCAATTTTTTATGAAAAATGATTTTAAACCAATCGTACAACCATAGAGACGATTGAACCTGAACATGAAAGAAGTTGTGAAGGAGGTGGTGAAGTTATTGGATGCTAGAATTATCTACCTAATTTTTAATAGCTTGGGTAAGTCTAATGCAGGTAGTACCAAAGAAGGGTAGGATGACTGTTTTCCCTGATGAAAGGAATGATGTAATATCGATACACACTATTACTAGTTGGCGAGTTTGTATGGACTATCTAAGACTTAACAATGCTAACGAGAAATATCATTTCCCATTGCCTTTTATTAATCAAATGCTTGAGAGATTGTCTAGCCATGATATTGATTCCTTGATGGAATGTCTGGCTATTTCCAGATCCCTATAGCTCCTGAGGACCAAGAAAAGACAACTTTCACATGCTTTTATGGAACATTTGCCTATAGGAGAATACCATTTGGCATTTGCAACACCCTAACAACTTTTCAAGATACATGACGGCAATTTTTTATGAGTATATTGAGGATATCATGGAGGTATTATGGATGACATTTTTTGTCTTTGGGAATTCTTATGATAAATGGCTCTAGAATTAGGGCAAGGTTCTTTAGAGATGCAAGGATACAAATTTGGTCTTAAGTTGGGAACAACACTACTTTATGGTCCAGGAAGGGATAGGTCTTGGTCACAAAATTTCTAAGAAAGGAATAAAGGTGGATGTCCAAAGATTGATGTCATTGCAAAACTCCCACCACAAAGAATAGTTAAGGCAATCACAAGTCTTCTAAGTCATGCTAGTTTCTATAGAAGTTCATCAAGGATTTTTTGAAGATAACTTGGCCATTAAACTAAACTTATGGAGAAAGATTGATTGTTTGAATTTGATGAAGGGTGTCGAGATGCATTCAATCAGCTAAATGATAAACTCGCTTAAGCTCCAATCATAATTGCACCTAACTGGAGTTTACCCTTCGAGGTCATGTGCGATGCCAACAATTTAGCTGTAGGAGTAGTTCTGGCCAACAAAGAAATCGCTACTTCTAACCTATTCATTACGCTAACAAGACTCTGATAGACACACAAGCAAATTACACCACGATTGAAAAAGAGTTGTTAGCTGTCATTTTTGTTGTTGAAAGATTCAGGTCATATCTTATCATTTCTAAAGTCATTGTTTATACTAGTCATTCTACTTTAAAGCATTTACTTGCAAAAGCTGATGCTAAACCCCATTTGATCCGCTGGATTTTATTGCATCAAGAGTTTAACTTGGAAATTAAGGATAAGAAAGTTTTGAGAATTTAGCTGTTGACCATATATCTAGACTTGATAACCCATTTTTGGGTAGAATGAAGAGGAAGAGATTGATGATACCTTTGCCGATGAGAACTTTGTTCCATTTGCACTATAGATAATGAACCTGGCCTTGGTTTGCAGATATAGCTAATTATTTGGTCGATAAGGAGCTCCTTACTGAACTTAATTATAATCAAAGGAAGAAATTCTTTTCAGATTTAAAATACTGTTTTTAGGAGGATCCATTTCTTTTTCGAATCTACTTTGACCAAATGATTAGACGATGTGTTTCACATAAGGAAGGTAGAAAAATTTTGTATCACTATCATAATGGACCAATAGATGGCCATTATAGTGCAAATAGGATAGCTCTTAAAGTTCTGAAAGCAGGGTACTATTAGCCCTCAATTTTAAGAGATACTAAACCAATGGTTGCAAACTGTGACAGTTCTCAAAGGATAGGAAATATTTCAAAAAGGGATAAAATGCCTCAAAAATTATTTTAGAATACGAAATCTTTGATGGTTGGGGCATTGAATTTATGGGACAATTTCCCACTTCTTTTGGAAACAAATACACTTTAGTGGTAGCTGACTACATTTCAAAATGGGTGGAAGCTTAAGCTTTGCCTACCAATGATGCTAGAATTATCATGCCCCGAAAGGTATCCTAAATGTAGCGATCTGCCACATACAATATCAAGACTTCAGAATGACTATCTTAGCCATGTGAAAGTCTTGGCATTATATGTAAGGCGTACAACACGGTAATAGGAGATGCCATTGGGAAGTATGGTTTAAGCAAGTAATAATGAACATATAAGAATCTAGAAATAAAGTCAACTCATAAATAACAATTAATAATCCATTACATGAGTCTTAGGGGCATTATCTCGCTAATCTCCAAGGATCATATAAAAATAACTAAGTCTTTACAAGATATCTTAAATACTTTATCAAAAGATTTTAAAGGAAGTGTATTCTAATCTTCAAGTAGATTTCCCCCAAAAGCTCCCAAAAAGAAGACTTACTCGGATATGCAAAGACCTTAGAAAAAGGAACAAATGGTCCTATGTATACAAAAATCTAAAGGGGTGTAAGCTTTATGAGCTCGGTGAGAACATTCCCAATTTACATACTCGAAACAAAGATATCAACCAAGTTTATTTATACAAGCAAGTGAAATGCAGCAAACACGTAAGCATACGAGATATATGGTTTTCCAGGAACCATATGTGGAATGAATTTACGCCCTTCATTCGGGGTTAGGTATTCTAGCCAATTACAGTTAACAATTTTTAATAAACAATTTTCAAAGTTCTTACCGGTTACTATTTGCCATAAAAAACATGCGGATCTTACCGGCTCTACTCGCCATCAATTTATGTAGTTCTTACTTACTCCTACTCCCCACATATAGATTATATCGATTATACCAACACCCACTATTATACTCTTGTCCCACCAATTGTATAATAGCGAATGTAATGTGACTCAACTCGTGAAGTGCATGCATCAAATTTATTTAGTGTCTAGCCATTTAATTTCACTTTCTTACAAGTGATCAACCAATTTTAGACACTTGAACATGCTAGTAGAACATACAATTCAGTATAGGCAATTCATGGCTAGTTATGCTTAAGGTTCTTTCACCAACATTATAAATCACATGCACTTTCCATTTTATCTTTATCCTATGTCTAGTGCTACTATATTACAAGCACAATCATAAGTATGAAAAAGAAGGGAAGTAGACTTATTCGGCCATGGCTTGACGGTACTTCCTTAATCGAAATAGTCTTCAGGGTAGTACACATCGTCTTCCTCATTTGCTAAACAAAGAAAATACCTAAAATGAGTATTCCATAGAATTTCTAATCAAATTTTCTAATTCTATCTTCTAGTTGTGGTAAAAATCGTATTAGTAGAAATTCCAACTTAAAATGGCCATAACTTGCTCAATTTAACTCGGAATTTCGTATATTATATACCGTTTTTTATTTACTCGAAAAGATCTATCCATTTCTAAGATTCATCAAAAGTCATTTTGGGTCTTGTGTAAACCCCTAAAGTTTGTGATCAATTAAGCTTAAACCCTAATTAGAAAGTCAACTGGAATCCTAAAAGTCAACAAAACCTTAGTCAGACATAACCATTCAAGTCCGGAATTCCCGTTTAAGCAACCTTAAGAAAGTAAGTAAGAGATTAGTATGTAGAATAGCTCATAATAACTTGTGAAAACTTAAAAATATCATATTAGTTAAACCGCGATTCGTTTCGAGCATGATCGAACACAGTTTTCGAAAAGTGTGTATCGGGGCTCAGATTAGTAAAAATATTTCAAATAAACCGTTAGATTCATAAAAATATAAGGTTTTCAAAAATAGCAATTTCATAATTTTTCGGTAACTAAAAATATCATATATTGCAATTATACGCGTATTTTCTTACTACCGGTACTTAAATTGTCATGTATACTTTACGTTATACTATTTATTACTATTCTACACTATTTATCTATCTCTACTTTTTCTTATAACCTACTCTTACAAACCATACCTCTATTCTCTTACAATTTTCATTTCTAATACAACTTCACATATTTCATATCTTACTTTTTAACAAAAATACAAAAAAAAAAAATTTCTCTTCCTCCCCTACATGATTTGCAGGCCCCCTCTCTCCTCTCCTCATTTATTTTGTTTTTCAATTATTTAATTAACACAAATTTCCTCCCATATTTTCCTATAACTACCCCATCTTCCTTCCACTTCCTTCATACCTTCCATACACAAAAAAATTACTCTCTCAAAATTCTACAAGAATTCTCTCTCAAAGTTCTCTCAAGTTTAGTTTTCATAGGTAATATTTCTTCAAGTTTCATTTATGTTCATTTACTTAGTATGAGCTTAGTGTGTGTTTTCTAAACCATGAAGGTTAAAGAAAGTAACAATAAGTTCATACTTTGTTTTTGTTCATGAATCTAATTTCTATTATGTTGCTTTCATATATATATATATATATATTTAACTAAATATATCTATATAGCCATATATATCTTTTAGAGCATATAAGCTCCTTTGTTTTGCAATTTATTTACTTTCAAGTTATTTTAAGACTAGTCTTTCTAATTTTAGATTTGTCCTCATTAAGTCAAAACAATTTTCTTTTTCTTTTGGGACTAGTCTATTCTTAGTCCCGGGATACCTTGATGAAGCTAAGGTTCCAATATTTGATTTATTTATTAGCTTATTTCTTTAATTATTATGTTTTTCTTATGTTTTCATAATGATCATACATGAACTTATTGATTTTGTCTCAACAAGATAAATGAGGAAAAGTTTTCTTAAAATATAAATTCTTCCCTAAAAATAAAAGTAGTAAGTAATTTTTTGTAAAAACTTAGGAATTTGTTTAACAAACTTTTCTAAGAAATCTAGAGGAGTTCATAGGAATTTTTACAATACATACATGAAAAGAAATTCTTGAGTAAACAAAAGTTTTACTAAACTCCATTTTTTCATCAAATACTAGTTGACAAACACCAAGAGTTTCCTTTCATAAAAATGGAATGATCTTAAGAAACAAGGAAATTATTTCTACAAATATAGAATTGTTATTATTTTCAAAAAGTATTAGAAACTAAGCTTAGAAAACAAAATCATTCTTTGGAAAATTAAAAAGACTAAGGAAATGAAATTAAGGAAAAGAAAAATACTCATTTAAAATAACTTGAGATATTCTCTAACAAAAATAAGAGGAATTTTCAAAAGTTTTTACTTTTCCAAAATCTTTAGAAAACTTTACTATCACCAAAAATTTATGATTTGAGACAACTTTATTAGTTTCATACGTTTGATATGAGTCAATAAATATATGTATATACATTTCAAATGTTTTACAAACTATTATAATATCTATCTCTTTGATATGAGTTTTTGTTAAAAAAGGAATACAAGTTTTGTGAAAATTCGTGGTGAATTTGATCACCACTGTTTCGAAACTCAAACAACTTAGTTTGATGAAAATAGTTTTAGAAATAGATAGATCTTTTCAAGTAGGTAGAAAACGATATATAATATGTGAAATTCCGAGTTAAAATGAGCAAGTCATTGCCATTTTAAGTTGGAATTTCCTTCAATCCGATTTTATCACGAATTTAAGATAGATTTAGAATTTTCAAAAATAGAAATTCTATGAAAGACTCATTTTGGGTATTTCATCTTGTCTAGGTGAAGAAGGAACTCGATATTGCTTTCCCGAAAGACTACTTGAATTAGGAGTGATCGTCATGGAGTGAGTTAATCCCTTACTAGTTACATTTCCTTGATTGTGCTGTAGTAGTAACACTAGAAAATAAGGAAAAGATAAACGAACAAATATTGTGTGACTTGGATTCATGACTGATTGAATAAAAGTTAAGAATATCGAAAGAGGAGTTGATGAATAATTTATGTTCTCTTGTATTGATATGATGAATATTGTTTTGATTGCCTTTAACTTAAAATCAACATTATTTGGTTAAACCTATATTGAAAATAATTCATGCATATCATACTTGCGAGTCACATATATTTCACTACTATTCTTCGTGTGGGGAAATGATGAGTTGTGGTGGTGGCTAGTAGGAGCCAGAAAGTCTTATGGGCAAGTAGGAGCCGGAAAATCTACAGGGCGAGTAGGAGCCAGTAAATATGCAATTATTGATGGTCATATGAGCCTGTAACTTGCCTAAACCCAGACATGGAGGGCGTAAAATCCATGCTACACATGGTTTCTGGTTAATCTTGTGTATTTTGTTTGCTCATGTGATTGGTGCATTCTCACATGATTGTTTAAACACTTGTTTGAATTATGGAAATGTTTTGTAGATGGGAGTTATCTCACTAAGCTAGTTTTGCTTATACCCCTATAGCTTTTTGTTATAGTATGATTACCTATGGTTGGCACCAAGGAGCCCCGTTTGCCAGTTATAAGCCAAAGGTACTAGGAGTTTTTGGGAGAAATTATACGTATTTAGTTTTGAACATAGACTTTTAAGAAAAATCTCTATAGTAGGCTTATGTTATAGTTATGTATGTTTTGTTGATGGTTTAGTTAAACAAGACTATTTAAGATGGGGGAATGCCCCCAAGAAGTTGTAAGAGATTATTATCCAAATGAATATCACCTATTTATTTATATAAGTTCTTGCATGCTTTTATTATCTACTTAACTATAATACCCCTATGAGTCTCCTACTATCTTGGAAGCACGCCTTGTATGTGATATCGAAGCTCCTGCGTGACTAAGGTTGTCATTCATTAGCTTTAATATTATATGTAGCAGACTGCCACGTTTAGGGTATCTTCTGAGGTGTGACATCTTGAAACAGCAAGGTACAAATTCACCATGAAAATCCCAGCTTTCAAAACACAAGTTTTCAAACTTTTCTTCATCCAAAAATTCTTGTACAAAAATATAGATAATTGTATAATTGAAAAATCCTTTGAATATATATATAGACTCATATTATATGCATGAATTTAGTGAGGTTATCTCAACAATGATTTTTTGTAAAACAATGTGTCCTAAAAGTTGGAAAATGTAAAGACTTGAAAATTTACTTAAGTTTGTCGGAAAAATTTCTTGAACTATTATAAGTGAGTGTTTCCTTCTTTTAACTTCATTTCTTAACCTTGGAAATAATTTAATTTTCTAAAAATAAATTAGCCTTTTTAAGATTCTTACAACTTCATTTGTAGTGGTTGAAAAATACAGTTTTTCCTAAGTTTTTCTTGGTAGTGACAAAAATTCCTTAAAGTAGTCATGTTTATGTGTTCTTAATTTTTCCTAAAGTCAGTTTCCCTTTAAATAAATAATAATGATCCTCTAAGTTATTAACTAATTTTATTTCCTAAGTAAGATTTACTATTAGAAAGTTAATTTTTTTATAATTTCGTAGAACATGCCTAGTTTTTAGTTTTTTAAAGTGTTGGTGAAAACTTCATAATTAAGTTTAAGAAAAACCTTTATTAACCATGGAATAAGCACTATTAAGTTTTAAAGACACCACCTTATTTTTATTGGTTTCAAAAGAATGTATGTGATATTTCTACTTTATGTATATTTTGTTGAAATTCTAATATACCATTATTATTAAAAACTTATGATTAACTTATCTAAATTTTGGAAAAGATTTATTAAGAAAAAACTTTAAGTTTTTAAGGAAAAATCATTTCTTAGGTGACAAAAATTAATTTTTAAAGGGAGTTCCTATTTTTCTTGATTTAAGAAAGCTCCTTTTTATTTTTATTGAGACAATATCAAAATGTTCATGCATAATTATGAATATGTAGCCATGAGAAATAGAATAATATCACATAATCAAATAAGATATCTATAAGAATCAATATAAGCATAATAATAAGGTCAAGTATTGGGAACCTTATCTTCATCAAGGCAACCCGAGACTAAGAAGAGACTAGTCCCAAAAAAAGAGAAAAAAAGAAAGAAAGAAAAAGCATAATAATAATAAAAATAATAATAACATAATGTATGAACAATAACAAAATATGAACATAATATTAATTTCTTAACCTCTATGGTCTTTAAAAACATACACTATGTTCATGCTAAGTTACATGAACATAATAAATAATCTATTAGCAATCTAACAAAATAAGAATGGATGTATGAACAAGAACAAAGTATGAAACTATTATTTCTTAATCTCTTATGGGTTTTTAAAAAACACACATTAAGTTCATACTAAGTCACATGAACATGAAGAAAGTTTAAGACAATTACGTGGTGGTTTAGAAGAAAATGGAGAACAGTAGAGAGAAATTGGAGAGAGGAGTTTTGTGGAGTGATTTTGAGAGAATTTTGGTATGTGAAATAACTGTGTGAAAGAAATGGAGGGAGATGAGTATTTATAGAATTTTATGGAGGAAAATTAGATGTAATAAAATAAATTAAAAAAAAAAAGAGTTAAAGAGAGAGGGGGAAGCGCCGACCATGAGAAAAGAGAGGAAGAAAATTGATTAAATTTGTATTTTTGTAATGAAAAGTAATTAAGATGTGAATTTGTATTGAAAAGAAAATAATAAGAAATAGGTGTATAGATAGTAAGAAAAAGTAGAGGTAGATCAATAGTAATGAATAGTAGAATATGACAATGAATAGTAAATAAAACTGATAATATACTAGTAAAGAAAATACATGTATAAATTCGATATCTGTTATTTTTAGCCACCAAAAAATTATAAAACTGATATTTTTGAAATCTTTGTATTATTACAAATCTAACGGTGTTATTGGAATATTTTTACTATTCCAAGCCCCATGATATGCTTTTCGAGAACCGATCCCGTTCAATTCGAAATACACTATAAATTAGTGAATTTGATATTTTTAAGCTTCTCTATATATTATTACGAACTTTTATCCATAATTATTTCAATTCCATTATTTATTGTTTAAGAGCGTAGGATTGCCAGATCTAAATACTAGGGTTTGTTCTAGTCTTTTGTTGACTTTTAGGATTTTCGGTTGACTTCTAATTTTAAGATTTAAATATAAACTTAGAAAATTTCAAGGGTTTACAAGAATGATCACAAGATTTTTAAAAAGATTTTTTTTCAAGATTTGAATGCCCATGTTCTTTAATCAGTGATAGGGGTACCCACTTTTGCAATACACAAACTGAAAAAGTTTTAAAATGATATGGAGTGCACTATAGGGTATCAACCCCTATCATCCACAAACAAGTGGGTAGGCTAAGGTCTCCAACTAAGAACTCGAATAAATCTTGGAAAAAATAGTTGCATCCAATAGAAAAGATTGCGCAAAGAAGCTACATCATGCACTGTAGGCCTATAGAGCCGCTTTCAAAACACTTTTTGGGAACAATTCCTTACAGATTGGTATATGGGAAGGCATGCCACTTACGATGGAAATACAACATAAGACATATTGGGCTATCAAATTATTGAATCATGACCTTGCAACTGCTGGTAAACATAAGTTCTTGGAATCCTTGGTTTTTATAAATAGAATTAGAAAGTAAAAAATTAATGTGTTTGATTGTTTATGTTGTAGTGTATGGATGTTGAGTAAATTTAAGTATAATAACTTTTGTAAAACCAATTTAGTAGAACAAGAAGTTCAAAATCTTCAATTGAATTGTTTTAATGAAATTGTCAATTTAAAGTATTCTTTCTATTCTTTTAGAGTTGAAATTTTATAAACTAGAATTCTAATATGTTAAAAGTATTGGTATAAATTATTATAAGCAATTATTTAATTAAATAGGAATTATAAGCTATATTGTTGTCATACCCCGAAGGATATCCTAAACGTGCCAGTTCGCTGTACACAATATTAAAGCCTAGGAATGACCACTTCGGTCATGCGAAGGCTTCCACACTATATACAAGGCGTCTAACACATAAAGGAGACACATCGAAGTAATACATTTTATATTGACAATTTGAGTAACAATGTAAAGGAAATATAATTCACTAAACTTCATATGCAATTCATCCACAGATTTCACTTCACAAACTATTACAAGACAATTCATAACACCCAGCTAACATCTTCAAGCATTCTTGCTTCCTGCCGAAATCTCGAAGTTATATTCGGCTCCAACCATTTCGGTCCCCAAGTAGCATTCTCCCATCAACCTGTTTATTCAAAAATGTATTTAAGTATAAGCTACACTAGCTTAGTGAGATTTCCCTTAATTTCGTACCATAACAAGCAAGTTATAATTCATCCATATGTTATGTATGAACAAACACATGAGCAGACAAGCATATGACTTTCCGATAGCCATATGTGAATCGATTTACGCCCTCCATTCAGGGCTAGGATGGTCCATAAGACATGCAATCATAATTTTAATCTTGAGTGGGGTGGTCCATAAGTCATGCAACCACAATCCTAATCTCTTTCTCTTGTTGTTTTATGTAGTTAATTCAAGTGCCTACACCACTACCGTTAACTTAAGCGATTTCGCATCCTTAATATTAACATTGGCCCACTCACCATCCACTAATATACTTTTGTCCCACCAAAGGTATATTAGCCTATGCAATGTGACTCAATATGTGATATGCATGTACATTTTATTCATATAATCGTGGCATATTAATTATATAGGTTAAGAGCGATCATAGAGAATTTCAAACAATTCAAGTCTGTGCTAACTCATACAATGATCTTACAACAAGTCCCGCCTCGATATACTTATCATTTGTTCAACCAAGATTATATCACAATTCATTTCAATTTTATCTTTTCCTAATTCTAATGCAACTAGCTCCAAGCATAAGCAAGGTAACAAAATAAGAGGAAAACTCATTCGGCCATTGGATCACCGGTCTCTTAGTAAAAATAATCCGGTGGTATGGAATCATCGATCTCGGATTTACCTAAAAAGGAAGAAATACCCAAATGAGTATTTCTACTTAAAACTAGTCCATTCTATCTCATACAAACTATCAAATTCGTAATTCTCGTCCTAAGCGGGAATTCCAACTTAAAACGGCCATAACTTGGTCGTTTTAACTCGGAATTTAGCAAATTATATATCGATTTCTATCTACTTCGAAAGATCTATCTAATTCTAATATTATTTTCAATTTTTGAAAACTTTTAAGTTTAGAAAAGGTCTGATCAGTTCTGATCAGTAGCGAAATTCGATTCCGAAAAGTAGTTTTGTGAATGGTTGTCATGTTTCTACTATCCAAAGCAAGCATACATGCAATACGAACAAGTTACTACCATAAATGATATGTCATGAGATATATATATACATGTTCTTGATGATATTGAACAAAAGGAATTTTTAGAAAACTTTTTTTTATAAGACTTTATGAAAAATTAACTTAGAAATACTAGTTTTGTATTCTTGATAATCCTTACTTGTTTTTAGGAAAATTCCTTAATAAAATCTATTTATTCTTGTTAAAATTAAGTCTTCATTATGTATATTCCCTAAGGTCTTTGTTTTTCAATAAAAAACTCCAATTTTACACTTTGTAAACATGTTTTTAAAATTAGTTCATCCCAAAATCCGAATTTTACAAAACTTGTTTCTGTGGTGATTCATTTATGTAAAAATCATTTGATACTTAGAAAATTAAGGCTCAACTATGCCTAGCCACTAAGGACTTCATTTCTTTAATAAAACTTTCATTTTGAGTTTAGAAAGTAAGTGTTTTCATGACTTCACTCCAAAATTACGAATTTCCTAAGTTGACTAGCAACTCAAATTTTTCCTACTTCATTTCTACTCCTTGTTCTACATATTTTCCTTAGCAAATCCCATCTTAATTTATCAAAATCATTACTTGATGATACCTATGACCTAAACTCCTCATTTTTCATATAAAACACAAGTTTTGGAGTGGATAAATGGGTTTTTAAGGCATGGTTTTGAAACCATCCGAATTTACAAAATTTGGATAAAACTCAAATTTCATATTTTGTAACCTCTTCCTATTTTTGAGAATCTCTACTAGTAGATCTACCATTTACTTATCAAAACATCTCCTATTGATATCTATTCCATAAACCTTCCATTTTCTAAACAAAACTTTCATTTTGGTGTTGAAAAATGGGTTTTCAAAATTGGTCATGGTTGAGATCCTAATTCACCAATTTTATTTTTGGACATATCTTTTGATAAAATCCATCTAACTTATGAAAAATCATCCTTTACATATCCTATCTTAAGAGCCTTCCATTTCTTGAATAAAATCTTCATTTTTGAGTTGGAAAACATGTTTTTAAACTAGGCCTTGGCTTGAATCCGAAAATAAGATTTTTATTTTGAAAATAACTTTTGAAAATCACTTGATTCTTGTAAAAAGAAGTCTTGATGATATGCATCTACTAAACCTTCATTTTCTCAACTAAAACTTTCATTTTGAGACTTCGAAAGTGGTTTTTAAATATAGGTTTTCAAGATACGAATTTTACTATTTTTATTCAAGTTCAAATCTAAGATCTACACATAATATGAACATGGATATAAAAGAGATGCATGGTAGTGAACTATAAACTCATAGAACTAAACTTTATTCCTAAAAATCATTCATTTATGATATCTATTCCTTAAGCCCTTCATTTTAAATGAAAAATATGCATTTTGAAATTGAAAAATAGCTTTTCTAAATATGGTTCCATTTTTATCCAAATTTTCAAAAATGATTTTTGTTGAAACTAAAATAGATCTTGAGCTTTCTAAAACTTTTCTACTATCATCAAGCTATTACAAGTTATTTAAGAAAATAAATCAAAGGTCTAATGCATTTATGAACCTAAAACAACTAGATCTAGTTTACTATACTAGTTATTAATGCATGAACACTAAGATAGTTATGTGAATGGTGAATATATGCATAATCCTTAGCAATAGCAAAATAATAATCTCATATGACAAGATCTAAAACATAAACAAAATCAAAGCTACAAAAAAATTAGATCTACAAAATATAAGTACTTTTAGCAAGAAAATAATAATGATATAAGAAAATAATCATGGAAAAGAGGAGTGTTTCATTTTCGCATCATCATCCTTAGCTTTTAAGCTTATGGAAGGTCATTTGATGTATGAAACTCTCACTATATCTTACCTATATCATCTATGGAAGCTTAAGAAGAAAGTTCACTTAAGGAATGTGAGCCCCGGAAAATTTCGATAAATAATTTCAAGATGAACTTCGAAAATAAACCTTAAAAATCACTCCAAATTAAAACTGAATTTCAACTAGTCTTAAATCACGAACGAATTCGAAAAATTTCCGAATCTTGGGAAAAATAAGAATTCTCAAAAATAAAGTAAGAACTCAATATACTACAATTCCAAAACCACTACGTATGACAAATTCCATACGTGACTCCGATTTATAAAATCGGGTAATATAGATCCCAAAAACGAATTATTAAAAAGTAAATAACGATTAACTTTCGGAAATGAAACCCAATTCAAAAATTCCAAAAATGTTAAAAGATATTAAATACTTACAAAAATAAAATTTAAAATAAATTTCTCAAATTAAATATGTTGTATAAACATAAATATCAGTTTCCAAATTAGCAAAAGCCTAAACCGGAAAATCACCTGGAAACCCTAACCAGAACACAATAGTATAAGTTCGGCAATCTAGCGCCCCTAGTCCTAGAGGCCGAGATGTAGTTTAAATATGTAGAATAGCTTATAGTAATATGAGTTTGTTTAAAAATATCAGATTGGTAAATTTTTGACCTATTTCGAACCCGTTCGGATACAGACTTCGAAAAGCATGTCCCGGGGCTCGAGATATAAAAAATATACCAATAGTGCCGTTAGACTCGTAATTTCATAAGATTTCCAAATATATCAGTTATATAATTTTTCGGGTTATAAAAGTTACAGTTATAACCTTTTATCGTATTTCTATTATTACCGGCGATTGATTAGTCTTTTTGTACTATTCATTTTTATTTCATTACAAAATTTTATTATTCTTATAAAAGCCATATATTTTTAGATAAATATTTTATATGTTATAGAAAATTTTGTTTTTCTAAGATTTAGTTCGTTTTGGGTCTTCACAGGATCAGATTCTGTTTAAGACCCGATACTATAAATAAAAAATTAATTTAATAATTGAAAAATATTTTAAAATATATTTTTATTTTCATAAAATAATTTTTTTATAATTTTTCGGGTTATAAAATATTATTTATAGCCCATATTCGCGTATTTTGATCATACCGGTAACATAATTGTTAAAATACTAAAATAATTCAAATTATTATTTAATTTAAATTATGAAAAATCTGCTACAAATATTTGGAATAAATTTTCTAATTTTATTTTATTTTAATTTGTTTTATTGAGAGAGTACTTTTACAACCCATTCCTTCAAGTACACCTTACACATATCATTTTCTTTTCACTTCAATCTTTCTACACATTAACCCACACTTCATGGTAGATTTTGACCCTTCTTTATGGCTGCCATTGTCCTTTATTTACTCCATTTTGACTAAATTAATTAAATTCTACTCCTTCTTAAGAAAGCTACGTTATACATTTATTACACAAATTAATTTCAAGTCAAAATTCAAACAAATTTCTCTCTCCTCTCCCTCCCAAATTCACGTGCTACAGCCACCCTTATTTTATTTTTTTCTCTCATTTATTCAATTAAAACACTTATTTTCTCTCTCTCCTTCATTTACTCACTTTCTCTCTTTCATTCCTTAGTCTTTTCTCTCTCATTTTCTTCTCTTCTTCTTCTTCTTGTTCTTGTTTCCTCAAGAACACAAGCTGCCCCCTTCTTCTTCCATGGCTTCCACACTTCATTCTTAAATATTTCTAAGCAAATATTCTTCCCAAAGCTCCATAGGTAATATAAAAGTGTAATGAAGGTTTCATGCATCAAATGACCTTCCATAAGCTTAAAAGCTTAGGATGATGATGCCAAAAATGAAACACTCCTTTTCTCCACTTTTATTATCTTATATTTTAATTATTTTCTTGTTTAAAGTTGATATATATTGTAGATCTAACTTTTTGTAGCCTTGATTTTTTTTTTATGCCATAGATCTTGCTATTTAAGTTATTATTTTTGTTATTGCTTATGATTTATGCATATATTTCTCATTCACATGTGTTCATGCATTTAAAACTAGTTTAGAAGACTAGATCTAGTATTTTGAGTTTATAAATGCATTAGATTTTTATTTATGTTCATGAGCAACTTGTAATAGCATGATGATGATAGAAAAGTTGTAGGAAACTCAAGATCTATTTTATTTTCAACAAAAATAACTTTTGGAAATTCGGATAAAAATGGAACCATATTTAGAAAAGTGGTTTTTCAACTTCAAAATATGTATTTTTCATTTAAAATGAAAGGCTTAGGGTATAGACAACATAAATGAGTGATTTTGATGAGCAAAGTTTAGATCTTTGAGTTTAAAGTTTATTATCATGGGTTTCATTTAGATATATGTTCATATTATGTGTAGATCTTAGATTTGAACTTGAACAAAATTTGTGAAATTTGTATTTTGGCAAGACCCCCATTTAAAAACCACTTTCCAAGTGTCAAAATGTAATTTTTACTTAAGAAAATAAAGGCTTAATATATGTATATCATCAAGACTTCTTTTTACAAGAATCAAAAGTGATTTTCAAAATAAAAATTCTATTTTCGGATTTTGGCCAAGGCCTATTTTAAAAATATGTTTTCCAACTCAAAAATGAAGTTTTTATTTAAGAAATGAAAGGCTCTTAGGATAGGATATGTAAGGAATGTATTTTCATGAGCTTAGATAGATTTAATCAAAAGATATGACCAAAAATAAATTTTCTAAATTCGGATCCCAACCAAGACCAATTTTTAAAATCCATTTATCAACTCCAAAACTCATGTTTTATGTGAAAAATGAAGTATATAGGTAATAGATATCATTAAGCAATGATTTTTACAAGTTAAAATGAGTTTAGGCATGAGTAATGTGTAAAACAAGTAATGGAATTAAAGTGGAAAATTTTGAGTTAGTGATCAAATTGTCAAATTCGTAATTTGAGATGATGCATATGTAATCACTTAGTATTTGAGCTCAAATTGCAAGTTTTATGTGTTAAATGAAGTCCTTAGACAATAGATATAGTAAAGCTTCAAATTTTGATGCATTAAACAAGTTTTCTCATAAGAAATATGCAAGAAATGAAAATTTCCAAAATTCGGATTTTTGTGAAAAGCTTGTTTAAAAACATATTTGCAAAATGTAAAATGCAAATTTTTGTGTAAGAATGAGTCCTTAGTGGTTATGATGATTGAGCCCTAATTTTCTAAATCAAATGATTTTTACTTAAAGAAATTACTCAAAAACCAATTTTTACTAAATTCGGATTTTGGAATCAACCCTATTTGAAAACATGTTTACAAAGTGTAAAATGGAAATTTTTATGTTGAAATGAATCATAAGTAATATATAATGAAGACTCAATTTTGAAAAAAATAATTATATTTTCTTAAGTAACAAATCCAAAACAAATGGAAATGATCAATGTTAGAAAACTAGATTTTTCATAAGTAAGTTGTTATTATGGTCTTGCAAAATAAAAATTATAAAATTTCCCTTAGCAAAATCATCAAGATCATGCATACATTAAGCTCATCTCATGTCATTCATTAGGAAATTACTCATATTGCATGTATAGCTAATTTATATAGTGGGAACATTACAAACATTTACAAAACTATTTTTCGGAAATTGAAATTGTTGCTGTCCTAATCTGATCCAAACTTTTCGAAGCTTCAAAGTTTTCAAAACTTGAAAATAATATTATAAATAGATAGATCTTTCAAAATAGATAGAAATCGATATATAATTTGCGAGATTCTGAGTTAAAATAACCAAGTTATGGCCGTTTTAAGTTGGAATTCCCGCTTAGAATGAGAATTACGAATTTGATAGTTCGTATAAAATCGTTTGGATTAGTTTGAGTTGAAATACTTATTAGAGTATTTCTTCCTTGTTAGGAGATCCTGAAATCGATGATTCCCTGCCACCGATTTATTATTACTAGAAGACCGGTGATCCAATGGCCGAGTGAGTTTTCTCCTTGTTTTGTTACCTTGATTGTGCTTGTAGTTAGTTGCATTAGAATTATAGGAACAAGATAAAAATCAATATGAATGGGGATGGGAGATATGATGAGACTGTGATGAATGTATGCCAAGGAATACTAAAGTATATCGAAACCACGATTTGATTGGATAACTGCACCGTTCATATTATGTGTGATATTGGTTGGTCACTCTAAAGAATGTATAAATATTTTTGAACTAAGAAAAAATTAAATTGGTCATGCATCACATCGGACATATTGCATTCGGTAGCATGCTACTTCTACATAGGTCGATCGATATGGTCTGTTGATTTCTCATTTGGATAACGAGCCTGGTGCCAGAGCTCATTCAGGGGTACTAAGGCGCATGTGGATGCGTTCTTGGATGAGCCTAGCCTAGTCGAGTTCTAAGAGCCGAGGGCTTGGGGACTAGATGCGGTCGTGTAGACTCAATACCATTCCTAACCCAAGATACGGAGGGCGTAAATCTGTTCTGTGTGTGGGTTCCAGATACCCATGCATAATTGCTTGCTCACGTGTTTGTTCATGCATAGCATATGATTGATTATAACTTGTTTGTTATGGTACAGAATTAAGGAAACTCTCACTAAGCTAGTGTAGCTTATACCCCAATAGTTGTTTAAATGAATAGGTTATCTTAAGAATGCAAAGTGGAGACCGAATTGGTTGGAGCCTGAAATGACTCCGGGATTTCGGCAAAGTATACGAATGTTTGAAGTTATCAGCTAGTTTTATGATTTGCCTTGTAATAGTTTATGTAGGAAAGTCTGTGGATGATGTAATTGAAGTTGAATGATTTATATTTTGAAGTATAGTGGTTTGTATCGGAAGTATAGTGTGTAAGCCTCGGAAAATTCCAGTAAATAATTTCAAGATAAACTTCGAAAATAAACCCTAAAAATCACTCCAAATTAAAACCGAATTTCGATAAGTCCTAATTCACGAACGAATTCAGAAACTTCTTAATCATGAGAAAATGAAAATCTTTAAACAATAAAATAAGAACTCAGTGGTCTTCAAATTCAAAACCACGACGTACGAAAAATTTCATATCTAACTCCGGCTTATAAAATCGGGTAATATAAAGCCCAAAAAACAAACTATTAAAAACTAAATAATGATTGACTTTCGAAAATATAACTCAATTCAAGAATTCCAAAAACATTAAGAGATATTAAATACTTACAAAAATAAAATTTAAAATAAATTTCTCAAATTAAATATGTTGTATAAACATAAATATCAGTTTCCAAATTGGCAAAGGTCTAAACCGGAAAATCACCCGGAAACCCTAACCGGAATACAATAGTGTAAGTCCGGCAATCTAGCGCCCCTAACCCTAGAGGCCGAGATGTAGTTTAGATATGTAGAATAGCTCATAGTGGTATGAGTTTGTTTAAAAATATCAGATTGGTAAATTTTTGACCTATTTCGAACCCGTTCGGATACAGACTTCGAAAAGCGTGTCCCGGGGCTCGAGATATAAAAAATATACCAATAGTACCGTTAGACTCGTAATTTCATAAGATTTATAAATATATCAGTTATATAATTTTTCGGGTTATAAAAGTTACAGTTATAACCTTTTTATCGTATTTCCATTATTACCGGTAATTGATTAGTCATTTGCACTATTCATTTTTATTTCGTTACAAAATTTTATTATTCTTATAAAGTCTTATATTTTTAGATAAATATTTTATATGTTATAGAAAATTTTATTTTTCTAAAATTTAGTTAGTTCGGGCCTTTACGGGATCAGATTCTGTTTAAGACCCGATATTAAAAATAAAATAAATTAATTTAATAATTGGAAAATATTTTAAAAATATTTTTATTTTCATAAAATAATTTTTTAGAATTTTCGGGTTATAAAAATATTATTTATAGCCATATTCGCGTATTTGATCGTACCGGTAACATATTTGTTAAAATACTAAAATAATTCAAATAATTATTTAATTTTAATTATGAAAAATCTGCTACAATTATTTGAAATAATTTTTCTAATTTTATTTTATTTTGTTTATTTTATTAAGAAAGTACTCTTACAACCCATCTTTTCAAGTACACCTTTCACACATCACTTCTTTTTCACTTCAATCTTTTTACACTTTATTAAATCACTTCATGGCAGATTTTTTTCTTTCTTTTGGCTGCCATTGTCCTTTATTTACTCCATTTTGACTAAATTAATTAAATTCTACTCCTTCTTAAAGAAGCTACACACACCATTTATTACACAATTTAATTTCAAGTCAAATTTTCAACAAATTCCTCTCTCTCTCTTCTCTCTTCACGTGACAGCCCCCCAATTCTGCCTTGTTTATTTTTTTTACTCCAATTCATTAAAACACATTTAATACACTCATTTTCTCTCACTCCTTCATTTATTCACTTTCCCTCTTTCATTCTTTAACCTTTTCTCTCTCTATTTCCTCTCTTTTCTTCTTCTTCTTGTTCTTGTTTCTTCAAGAACCAAGCTGCCCCCACATCTTCCTTTAGCTTCCATCCATATTTCTTGAAGATTTCTAAGCAAATCTTTATCTCAAAGCCTCCATAGGTGATATAGGTAAAGTATAATAAAGGTTTCATGCATCAAATGACCTTCCATAAGCTTAAAAGCTTAGGATGATGATGCCAAAAATGAAATCTTTCTCTTCTCCACTTTTATTATCTTGTATTACAATTATTTTCTTGTTTACAGTTGATATATGTGGTAGATCTAACTTTTTATAGTTTTGATTTTTGTTTATGCCATAGATCTTGCTATATGAGTTATTATTTTTGTTATTACCTATGATTTATGCATATTTTTCATTCACATGTGTTCAGCATTTAAAACTAGTTTAGAAAACTAGATCTAGAGTTTTGAGTTCATAAAATGCATTAGACTTTGTTTTATGTTCATGGATGACTTGTGATAGCATGATGATGGTAGGAATGTTGTAGGAAACTCAAGATCTATTTTATTTTCAACAAAAACAACTTTGAAAATTCGGATGAAAATGGAACCATATTTAGAAAAATGGTTTTTCAACTTCAAAATGTATATTTTTCATTTAAAATGAAGGGCTTAGGATATAGACAACATAAATTGATGATTTTGATAAGTAAAGTTTAGATCTATGAGTTTAAAGTTTGTTTTCATGGGTTTCATTTAGATCTATGTTCATATTATGTGTAGATCTTAGATTTGAACTGAACAAAAGTAGTGAAATTCGTATTTTGGCAAGACCCATATTTGAAAACCACCTTCCAAGTATCAAAATGTAATTTTTACTTGAGAAAATGAAGGCTTAGTATATGTATATCATCAAGACTTCTTTTTACAAGAATCTAATGTGATTTTCAAAAGTTATTTTCAAAACACAAATGTCATTTTCGGATTTTGGCCAAAGCCTATTTTAAAAAACATGTTTTCCAACTCAAAAATGAAGTTTTTATTTAAGAAATTAAAGGCTCATAAGATATGATATATAAGGAATGGATTTTCATGAGCTTAGATAGATTTTATCAAAAGATATAACCAAAAATAAATTTTTTTAATTCGGATCCCAACTAAGACCAATTTTTAGAACCCATGTATCAACTCTAAAACTCATGCTTTATGTGAAAAATGAAGTATATAGGTAATAGATATCATTAAGCAATGATTTTTACAAGTTAAAATGAGCTTAGGCATGAGTAATGTGTAAAACAAGTAATGGAATTAAAATGAAAAAATTTGAGTTAGTGATCAAATTGTCAAATTCGTAATTTAAGATGATGCATATGTAATCACTTAGTATTTGAGCTCAAATTGCAATTTTTATGTGTTAAATGAAGTCCTTATACAATAGATGTAGTAAAGTCTTAAATTTTAATGCATTAAACAAGTTTTCCCCAAATGAATCATTCAAAAAGTGGATTTTCTAAAATTCGGATTTTTGAGTAAATCATATTGGAAAACATATTTACAAAGTGTAAAATGGGAATTTTTATGTAGAAATGAAGGTCATAAGTAGTATATATAATAAAGACTCAATTTTGACAAAAATAATTATAATTTCTTAAGTAACAAATCCAAAACAAATGGAAATGATAAAAGTTAGAAAACTAGATTTTTCATAAGTAAGTTGTCATTATGGTCTTGCAAAATAAAAAGTTATAAAATTCCCTTTTAGTAAAAATCATCAAGATCATGCATGCAATAGGCTCATCTCATGTCATTCATGTTAGGAAATTACTCATATTGCATGTATAGTTAAGTTATATAGTAGGAACATTTTAAACATTTACAAAACTATTTTTCGGAAATTGAAATTGTTGCTGACCTAATCTGATCCGAACTTTTTGAAGCTTCAAAGTTTTCAAAACTTGAAATAATATTAGAATTAGATAGATCTTTCGAAGTAGATAGAAATCGATATATATTTACGAGATTCCGAGTTAAAATGACCAAGTTATGGCCGTTTTAAGTTGGAATTCCCGCTTAGGACGAGAATTACGAACTTGATAGTTCGTATGAAATTTTTGGATTAGTTTGAGTTGAAATACTTATTAAAGTATTTCTTCCTTTTTAGGAGATCCCGAAATCGACGATTCCCTACCACTGGATTGCTATTACTAGAAGACCGGTGATCCAATGGCCGAGTGAGTTTTCCTTGTTTTGTTACATTGATTGTGATTGTAGTTAGTTGCATTAGAATTATAGGAACAAGATAAAAATCGATATGAATGGGAATGGGATATATGATGAGACTGTGATGTGTGTGTGCCAAAGAATACTAAAGCATATCGAAATCCCGATTTGATTGGATAACTGCACTGTTCATATTATTTCTGCTATATGTGTGATATTGATTGGTCACTCTAAAGAATGTAAAAATTTTTGACCTAAGAAAAAATTAAATTGGTCATGCATCGCATTGGACATATTGCATTTGGTAGCATGCTACTCCTACACAGGTCGATCGGTATGGTCCGTGGATGACTCGTTTGGATAACGAACCCGGTGCCAGAGCTCATTTAGGGGTACTAAGGCGCATGTGGATGCATTCTTGGATGAGCCTAGCCGAGTCGAGTGCTAAGAGCCGAGGGCTTGGGGACTAGATGTGGTCGTGTAGACTCAATACCATTCCTAACCTAGATACGGAGGGCGTAAATCCGTTCTGTGGTGGGTTCCGGATACCCATACATAATTGCTTGCTCACGTGTTTGTTCATGCATAGCATATGATTGACTAATACTTGTTTGTTATGGTACGAAATTAAGAGAATTCTCACTTAGCTAGTGTCGCTTATACCCCAATAGTTGTTTAAATGAACAGGTTATCTCAAGAATGCAAGGTGGGAACCGAATTGGTTGAAGTCGGGAATGACTTTGGGATTTCGGCAAGGAATACGAATGGTTGAAGTT
The DNA here is from genome assembly GCA_024138025.1 of Combretum micranthum. Classification (NCBI taxonomy): domain Eukaryota; kingdom Viridiplantae; phylum Streptophyta; class Magnoliopsida; order Myrtales; family Combretaceae; genus Combretum; species Combretum micranthum. Next base: position 417,458 of record JAMXBD010000197.1, on the reverse strand, counting down.
ATCTGCTAGTTTTATGATTTGTCTTGTAATAGTTTGTGTAGGGAAGTCTGTGGATGAATGGAATTGGAGTTGAATGATTTGTATTTTGAAGTGTAGTGATTTGTATCTGAAGTATAGTAAATTTGTATTGTTACTCAAGCTATATCAACGTAAAATGTATTACTCGATGAGTCTCCTCCATGTGTTAGACGCCTGTACATAGTATGAAGCCTTCGCGTGACCGAGGTGGTCATTCTTAGGCTTTAATATTGTGTACGGTGGACTGCCACGTTTAGGGCACCCTTCGGGGCGTGACATAGTGGATTATATTTCCTTTACATTGTTACTCAATTGTATCAACATAAAATGTATCATTCCGATGTGTCTCCTTTATGTGTTAGACGCCTTGTACATAATATGGAAGCCTTCGCGCAACTGAGGTGGTCATTCTTAGGCTTTAATATTGTGTACGGCAGACTGCCACGTTTAGGGTACCCTTCGGGGCGTGACAAGGAATCTTCAAGAATGGAGTGTGGAAGTAATTTTTTTAGATGGGGGCAGCTTGTGTTCTTGCAAGAACAAGAATAAAAGAAGAAAGATAGGGACGAAAAAGAGAGGAAAAGAGAGAGTAAATGGAGTAGGGTTTCAAAGAAGGAAAGAGTGTAAATGAGAGGCATTGAATGGGAGAGAGAGGAGTGTATTAATTAAAAGAAAAAAAAATAAAACAAGGGCAGCAAATGCAAGGGAGCTACACGTAAATTACAAGAGGGAAAGAGAGAGAGGTTTATTTGCCTTGTAACTTAAATTTTGAAAGTGTAACTTGTGTCATTTAATGTGCTAACTAAATGGGACTTTAATTTATTAAATAAATCATTAAAAATAAAAGAAAAGTGGCTGTTTTGGAGAGTATGGTCAGTGCCATGCATTGAAAATAGAGTGTAGAATGAGTGAAAGAAAACTTGAATAATGTGTAAAAGTGACAAATGAAGTGTACTTAAAGTATGGGTTGAAAAAAATACTTTTTATTAGGAAAATATATAATATAAAATTAATAAAAATATTTTTAAAGGAGTGGCAGAAGTTTCATAAATAAAATTAAATAATTAATTGAATCATTTTAGTATTTCAATAAATATCTTACCGGTATGATCAGAATATGCGAATATGAGCTATAATTGATATTTTTATAACCAGAAAAATTTTAAAAATTTATTTTATGAAAATAAATATTTTTCAATTATTAAATTAATTTATTTTATTTTTAGTATCGGGTCTTAAATAGAAACTGATCCCATAAAAACCCGAAACGAACTAAATTTTGGAAAAGAACAGAATTTTCTATAATATAAAACATTTATCTAAAAATATAAGGGTTTACAAGACTAATAAAATTATGTAATGAATAGTGGTGAATAGTGTTAAAAGACTAGTTAATTACCGATAGTAATAAAATACGAAGGAAATTGGAAAATCAGATATTTCTAGTTATCAAAAAATTATTAAATTGATATTTTAGAAATCCTTACGAAAATACGAGTCTAACGGTACTAATGGTATATTTTTGATATCTCAAGCCCTGGCACATGCTTTTCTAAGTCTGTATCCGAATGGGTTCGAAATAGGTCAAAAATTTACTAATCTGATATTTTTAAGAGACCTTACATTACTACGAGCTATTCTACACACTTAAACTACACCTTGGCCTCTAGGGTTAAGGACGCGAGATTGCCAGACTTAAACTACTGTATTCCACTTAGGGTTTCCGGGTGATTCGCTGGTTTAGATTTTTGCCAATTTGGAAACTGATATTTTATATTTATACATTATATTTAATTTGAGAAATTTATTTTAAATTTTATTTTTGTAAGTACTTAATATCTCTTAACGTTTTCGAAATAATTGAATTGGATTTTATTTCCGAAGGTTAATCATTATTTACTTTTTAATAATTTGTTTTTGGGCTCTATATTACCCGATTTTATGAGTCAGAGCTACGTATAGAAATTGTCATACGTAGTGGTTTTGAATTTGAAGACTGTTGAGTTTTTATTTTATTTTTAACGATTCTTATTTTTCTCAAGATTAAGAAATTTTTGGATTCATTCATGATTTAGGACTAGTCGAAGTTCGGTTTTAATTTGGAGTCATTTTTAGGGTTTATTTTCAAAGTTCATTTTGGAATTACTTATTGGAATTTTCCGGGGCTTACAATTGTTACTAAACTTTGTTTTAAATTTGTATGATTGATAATTATATTGTGTTAGAAAAATAATAGACTAATATGTATTTGTTCTAATTTTAGTGTTACAAAATTTAGACCCTTGGAGCTCACCACAACTCCCATGCGCGCACGCATGTGCGCACACACACACACAAATCCCTTTTAAATTGCCCCAAAAGTCAAAGTAAAATTTTGTATATATACACATAATTATCTCTTAAGGGTATAATTATTTTCCTCATGTTTGCTCTCTCTCTTTCAAAATCGATGTTTACCCCACACATACACTCTCCACATATCAACTTCATTTTCTTCTCTTAAATCATCAAGAATAGCAAGATAAGCCTTTATCTCCAAGTTAAACAAGAATAAGTAAGTTAATTCTTGCTTTACTTTTGTTGTTTTTATGCTTGAGTAGTGTAAAGTTTATGTTGTTGTTGGTTGATGGCTGATATAGATGGTTATGTGTCTTGGTTACTAGTTATGTGGAGTAGATTTATGATGTGAGGGTTTTAAAGTTCTAAAACTTGAAATTTATGGTTGGTTTGTTGGTTGGTTAATTTGATGTGGAGAGTAGAGATGAGTTGGAGGATATGATGGAGTAAATGAGAAGTATAAGTCTTATATGATGATGTTGGAGTGTATTGGATGGATACTAAAGTTGGTTAAAGTGTATAAAAATGTGATGTGAAAAGTGTTTTTCGGCTGTCAAAAGGCCATGGGAAGTGGTGGAAGGCATGGCATGTCCTGAGTGTAATCTGGGTTGCTAGCCCACATGGTCCCTATGCTTCTCCATATGGGGGCATGGCAGGGGTGGTGGTAGCCTTTGTGCTTCTCCATATGGGGGTATGGCAGGGTTGGTGGTAGCCTCTATTCTCCGCCCTGTTTGACACGCCCCCTGACATGGGGTGTAGCCAAGAACGTATAAGTTATTGATCTTGTCCATGTCCTTTTTAGGTTTAAAACCTAGTTTAATCTTCATTTCATGTTAAATCCTCAGTAATATGAGTCTCTTTATCTTATAAGAACCCTAGTTCATGATTCGGACTGCCTGTTGGACTATTACGATGATTAAGGAGAACGCACAGGCAAGTAACATGAATCTTATCACTTTGTTTATTATTGTTAAATAGTTGAATATAGTCTAATCATAACTCTATAGAATCAAATGCATGAGGTTGGGTATTACTATATGTTATATGTTGTATGTGTCACGCCCCAAAGGGCACCCTAAACGTAACAGTCCACCACGCTTAATATTAAAGCTTAAGTATGACAACCTTGTCATTCCCAAAAGCTTTGATATTAAGTGTAAGGCGTGCTCTCACAATTTTAGAGGACCATATATGGAATTATAAAGCTTAAGAATATATAATAGCAATTTAAGAAAAGAGGATTCATAATATTTATTTGTTTAAAACAACAGTCTTACAAATCTTAAGGGCATTCCCCAGTCACAAATAACTATAATCTATTACAAGAATATTTCTATGAAGTCTATATCTCATCCAATACTAAAACTTTATCTAGAAATTCCTTAACCAAAAGGAAAGTACCTGGTTGCGGGTCCTCGTGGCCTCAACCACAAATAGGTAAACTGCAAAAGATATCTATAGGGGTATAAGCTAATAGGCTTAGTGAGAACTATTTCCATAAATGACTTCTTGTGTAATGGAATTCAAACAAGTAATTTAAGCAAACAAATGAAATGTAACATACACATGGGTAAACAAGGCATATAGTTTTCCGTGAATTATATGTTGAATGGATTTACGCCCTCTATTCGGGGTTTAGTGATACGAAACCTTAAAACAAGTAGTTTTATTTAAAAAGATTTATGCTTTTGATCAATATCGCCAAGCATATTAAGTCTACTTGAATTGAGCCATGCTTCCAGACTTTCCGCCAAGCATTTAATTCCATGTCGCCAAGCAATCGCTTTTGGTCACTCTGCCAAGTGTTGCTTTTGAACTGAGCTACCATCCTTTCACCCAAGAATAATAACCCAATGCAATGTGACTCACTTCGTGGTATGCATGAATCAATTTATTTGTGATATCATAGCATCATTATTATCGAATTTAAGGTGATCATAGAGTTTCATACAAATCAAATATTATACCAAAATAAACAGTTAATCAATTCCGTCCTCGATATTCTTAGAATCTTTCAACAAATTTTATTGCATACATATCCATTTGTCTTTTCTTAATTCTAATGGGACTAGACTACAAGCACAATCAAGGAAAGCATTTTAAGGAAATAAACTGACGATGCCATATCGATAATTCTCTAAACGGATGAGTCACTCACACAATCCACTTAGTTGAAATAGTCATTGGGGTATGGGTATCCTTCCTTGGGATCACCTAATCAAGGAAAATACCCAAAATGAGTATTTCTTGATGACTTTCTTGAATTTTGACAAAACAATGTCATGAGAACGTCAAAGTTCGTATAAAGGAGAATTCAAATTTAAAATGGCCATAACTTGATCATTTTAACTTGGAATCGTGTATATAATATACCGATTTCTACCTACTCAAAAAGATTTATCCATTTATAAAACTATTTTTATCAAACTAGACCATTTAAGCCCTAAAACAGTGGTGATCGGATTCACCACGAATTTTTCTTTGCCAAAAATAATTTTGTTTCAAACTTTAAATCATTCAAAATTTGTTTGATAAATACTTAGTTACCTATATAATTGAAAAATTCCTTTTTCATAGATACTTAGCTCATAGTTTATCCTTGCTCAAGTGTTTGTTATCCAACCATATTTCTTGGTAAAACAATGTTTAATTAAGAGTTTAGAAAACTATAGTTTACAAGAAATTCGTTTGTAAATGAATATTTTGATTCCTTTGTTTTTCAAAGAATTGCTTCATATTTGTCTTACTATTTTTCTAAATGACTTTTTGAATAAATTTCTTCTTTTCTAAATTCTCAACATTAGTGATACTTTTTTCCTATTTGTTTTCTTTAACTATTTATTTGAAAAATCTTGGTTTTAGAAACTCTTATTTTTGTTTCAAGGATTTCCTTATATTATGAAAATTATTTTAGTATCAAAGTCATCTTCTTTTTAAGAAAATAAAGTAATATAAAAAGCTTTTCAAAACAAAAGTAACTTTTAAAATTATAGTGAGTTCTTCCTAAAGCTTTGGAAAAGAATTTTACTTTGGTTAAACTATAGGTTTTATATGTAAAACTATCCTTTAGGTGATAAAATCTCATTTTTATCAAGTATAATTGGAGCTTTGAAAATTTGGACAACAATCTCAATGGGCATAATTATGAGAAATAATAGTAAGCAAAAATAACATAAATGATAAATAAAGTCAAGTATTGGGAGTCTTAGTTTCGTCAAGGCTCCCGGGACTAAAGTAGACTAGTCCCAAAAGAAAGAAAAAAAAAAACAAAAATTTGTTTTGACTTGATAAAGACAAGTTTAAGACTAGAGACTAGTCTTAAAACAACAAGAAATAAATAAATTGCAATGAAAGAAATAAATAAATTACTTTGCATGGAAATAAATAAATTGTAAGTGAGCTTATATGCTCTAATATATATATATATATATATGATAATAATACTTAGATATAATAATAATATGAACAAAGTAAAATAACAACATAAACATAAATAAATATTCATGAACAAGAACAACACATGAACATAGTGTAGCTTCCATAACATTTAGTTTTTGGAAACTCATACCATGATCATGTAAAGTTACATGACATGAGAAGAAGAAAATATAAGGAAAGGTTTACCTAAAGAAGGTCTTTGAAGTATTATGTGGTTTATGGGTTTTGCATAGGTAGAATGTAGTTTGAGATTATTTTGAGAGAGTATTTGGAGAGAGTATTGAGAGGAAAATTTGAGAGAGATTTGGTAGTAAATTTATGAGTAGTAATTGTGTGAAAGAAGTGAAAGAGGAGGGGGGGTTATTTATAGGAAAATGTGGAGTGATTATTGAGTGTTTTAAATAAATGAAAATTGAAACAAAATGAGGGAGAGAGAGATGGGAGGGGCGCTGGCCATAGTGTAGGAGAGGGGGAGGAGAGATTTATGTTGTATTTTTGTTGATTTAATGAAGTAATAAGTAAGGTAGATGTGAAATAAAGTTATGGGAAAGGTAAAAAGTAAAGGTTATAGGTTATGGTATTGTAATAGTTGGTGTTAGAAAAGTAGAGAGAATAGAATAGTGTAGAATAGTAATGAATAGTGTAATGTAAAATAGATATGACTAATAAAGTACCGATAGTAAGAAATTACGTGTATACTTGCGATATTTGTTATTTTTGCTTACCGAAAAATTATAAAACTGATATTTTTGAAAACTTACATTTTTACGAGTCTAATGGTATATTCGAATATTTTAACTATTTCGAGCCTCGTGACACGTTTTTCAAAACTGTATCCGTTCAGTTCAAAACGATTTGCGGTTTTACTGATCTGATTTTTAAGCTTTCTTAAGTAATTACGAACTATTCTACATACTAATCTTTTACTTACTTTCTCAGGGTTGCTTATTCGGGATTGCCAGATTTAAACCATTACGTCTAACTAGAGTTTTGTTGACTTTAGGTTTCCAGTTGACTTTTAGATTAGGGTTTAAGCTAATCCGATTCCAGAAATTTGGGGATTTACAATATGCTCGGGATGTAAATCTTCATAATCAAAGTGATAACTGCTTGCTTAACATTAAATTATAGTTTACATTATTGAGTGTTTGAAATTGATATGACAACATGATAATATGGAATTAAATTTATTGAACTTTTGAAGTTAATGTGTCATGCATTTCATAACATCATACCATTAGCATGGTACTCATGTCATGTGTTAACATTTTGATTTTGTGGTACTGCTTGTTGGGACCAATGGGTCTGTTTGTAGGTTGTCATAGGGTTGTCAGCTTCAAGGGAACTAAGTAGGCTTCGAAGGAGGTCGCATGTGTTGGAGTTGGCTTTAGAGTGTTAATACTTAGTGAGATTGCTTATATAAAAACTATTTTGGAAATGATAAAAGAGAATAGAATAGTCCCCCTTTCTTTAGTTTTGAGATTCTCATGGGCATGAACTACTAAATTTATCCTTCAACCCCTTGGAAGGGCGTGAATTCCCACAGGTTTGAGTTTTGGTTATTCAAACCATGTTTGCTTCATATGTTTGATGAGTGCTGTAAACCCCTAATTTCTAGGGTAATTTCAAGCTTAAACCCTAAACCGGGAAGTCAACCGGAAACCCTAAGTCGATAAATTCCTAAGAAACCCTAGTAGTTTAGATCCGGTAATCCCGTGTTTTTAAACCGAGAAGTCGGCATATGAATAGAGAGTAGTTTGGTTCGTAATAATATTAAGATGCTTAAAAATATCAAATTTGTGAATTTTCGACCTATTTCGAACCCGTTGGATATAGATTTTGAAAAGCATGTCCCAAGGCTCAAGATACTAAAAATATGTTATTAGTACCGTTAGACTCGTAATTTCATAAGATTTCCAAATATATCAGTTATATAATTTTTCAGGTTATAAAAGTTACAGTTATAGCCTTTTATCGTATTTTTATTACTACCGGTAATTTAATTGTCCAATCTATTTTTTTTATTTTTAATCACACTATTCACAAGTATAAGCACCCATACCTTATTCTTACATCCTTACAACCTATTCTTATAATATTACATTATTTTTCTTACATTTACTTTTCTAATACATTTTATTACATAATATACTTTTCAGTTTTGAATTTTATTACACAAAATCATCACACATCTCTCTCTCTCTCTTCCTTAGTGAACCGGTGCCCCTCCCTCTTTTCTCCCACTCAATTTATTTTATTTATTCCTTCTTTTATTACACAAACCCTAATCCATTCCACTATAAATACTTTGTTATACCTTTCACCTTTCATTTTCTCCCTTTTCTCTCTAAAACAAACCCTTGCAAATTTTTTTCTCCCTCTCTCCCTCTCATTGCCTTGAGTCTCACCCATATACACACACTCACACATTTTTATTCTTCAAGTTTTATTGTTCCAAACCATTAATAGGTAATAGATCTGCACTTTACCATATTAAAAATATGTAATGGCATGGTCATTCATGTGTGATTCCACTCAAAATCCCCATGAGCTTTATGCTAGGGATGTAGAAACACTTGAACATGAGATCCTTGCCATCATAATGTTATAGATCTTGTTATTTAAGTTATTTTGCTATTATTTTGCTTTATTATTGATTTATGTTGTTATTATTAATGTTTTGTGCATGTATTCATCATTTAACCTTATATACTTAATGATCATAGTGCATTTGCATTTATGACTAGTATAATAAACTAGATCTAGTTGTTTTGAGTACATAAATGCCTTAGGTTCTTGTTTTATGTACATAAAGGACTTGTAGTAGCATGATAATAGTAGAAGATGTTAGAAAGTCTAAGATCTATTTTAGTTTCAACAAAAATATTTTTTGGAAATTCGGATCTAAAAAGAACCCTATTTAGAAAAGCTATTTTTCAACTTCAAAATGAGTATTTTACATTAAAAATGAAAGGCTTAGGGAATGGGTATCATAAATGAGTGGTTTTGATGAGTAAATCTTAGATCTACTAAGGCATATTTTCAAAACAAGAAAAGTTTACAAAAGTTATGTTAGTATTATGTTTCAATCCCAACAACCAACTTAAAATTCGTAATAAGGAAGGCTTGATATATGAACACCTATTTTTCAACCCCAAAACAAGATTTTTATTAAAGAAATGGAAGCCTTAAGGAGTAGGTTTGATTAGGAATTAGTTTTAGAAAGATTAAATGAGATTTACACAACAAACAATCTCAAATATAAATTTCAAAATTCGGATTTAGAAATGACTACTATTTAAACACCTATTTCCAAATGCCAAAATGAGGATTTTAATGGAAAAATAGAAGTCCTAGGGAATACATTTAATAAAGAACTAATTTTGACAAGGATAAATGAAATCTATCAAAGTATAATCCTAAAACAAGGAAAGGTTTCAAAGTATAGATTAAACAATGTTTTCCTTCCTTAAAATTTTGGAAAATTCGTAACTAGGTAAACCCTCTATTTAAACACCTATTTCCAACTCCAAAATGAAAAATTTTATTAAAATAATGAAGGTGATAGGCATATAGGTCATTAAGGTTGAGTTTTGATAAAAATAAGTGTGATTTTACAAGGAATAAAACTAGTTTTCTTAAGTCTAATAATTACAAAAGTTTTGTCACGCCCCAACGGGTACCCTAAACGCGACAGTCGCCACTCAATATTAAAGCTTAAGTATGACAACCTTAGTCATTTCCAAAAGCTTTTATATTAAGTGTAAGGCTTACTTTCACAATTTTAGAGGACCATACATGGAATAATGAAGCTTAAGGAGATATAAAAACATATTAAGAAAAGAGGATTCACAATAATATTTGCATACTAATTACTATGTGATGTTTTATCCAGTGTTCTAATATTCAAAAGGGATTACTGCCCACATGGTCCACGTGGCCTTATATAAGTACGGAAATGCAAAGGTAGCTATCGGGGTATAAGCTAATGGCTTAGTGAGAACTATTTCCATAAATAACTTTTGTAACAAGATTCAAACAAGTTGGTTAATCACATATGTAATGCATCAAACACGTGGGCAAACAATCATATAGCTTTCGAGAACTATATGTTGAATGGATTTACCCTCCATTGGGGTTTGGTGATACTCAAAACAAGTAGTTTTAATAATAGAAAATTTAAGCTTGCGAGCACACATCGCCAAGCATTCAATAAAACTTTTATACTTGCGAGCACTCATCGCCAAGTATTCCGAACTACTTGATTTGACCTTGCTTTCGGATCAACGCCAAGCATATTATTAAGCCGCCAAGAATCGCTTTGGATCTCCGCCAAGTGTTGCTTTCGACATGAGCTACTATCCTTCTCACCCAAGGATAATAAACCAACCATGTAATGTAACTCACTTCATGGTATGCATGAGTTCATTAATTTATAAAGTATAACATTTTAATTTCAACTTTGGGTGATCAAGGAATTTCACAAATCAATATTATACTAAAACAATCACTAGAACATTCGGGTTCGATATTCTTAGAATTCTCTTCAAGGAATTATTTTACATGCATATCGGTTTATTTTTCTAACTCTAGTGCATAATTTACAAGCAAACAAGTGTAGCATTTAATGGAAATAAACTCACGATGCCATTGTCGTCTATTCTCTAAGCGGATGAGTCGTTCGCACATCTTAATAATAATTTTGGGTAAGGAATCTTCCTCGGGTCACCTATCCAAAGAAATACCACAATGAGTTTTTCTTGAAGATTCTCTTGAATTTTGACAAAACATGTCAAAGAACGTCAAAGTTCGTATTAGAAGAATGTTCCAACTTAAAATGGCCATAACTTGGTCATTTTAATCGGAATCGTGATATAATATACCGATTTCTAACTACTTGAAAAGTCTACCATTTCTAAAATTTTACCACAAATAAAGCCATATAGGTTCCGAAAAAGTGGCGACAAAATTCACACGGATTTCAAGAAAAAAACAACTTTGGTTCAAGAAGTCAAAATTTGTTTGATAAATATTTAGTTATCTATATAGTTGAAAAATATCTTTTTATAACTATATAACTCATATTTAAGCATGCTCAATGTCTTGTTGTCCAATTATTTTTCTTAGGTAAAACAATGGGTTGAAGCTTTTCGAAATTTGTTTTTGTAAATTTTTTGAAATGTATACCTTGCTTTCTTTGTCTTCTAAAAAACGTTTTATTTTTATTTATCTTTTTCTAAGTGACTTTTGAAGATAAATTTTTTTTTTTTTTTACTTCTATGTTTATTAAGACTATGTTTGAGTTTTCTAGAAAATATGTTATTCTTTATTTTTTTGTATAAATTCCTTTGTTTATTTGTTTTGCAAAAATTCCTTACTTGATACTTCTCTATTCATCCATGCATGAAAACTTGTTTTATTTATAAAAACAATGTGGAACAATTAAGGCTTTTGTAGAAAAAACTATTTTTTATAATTCTATTAATTTTTTTGTAACTTGAAAAGAAATAATTTATTTATTTTCAAACCATAATTTTTTTGCCTATTTGTTTGCAAAGGTCTTTTCTTAAAAATTTTCTTAGTCATCCATCTTATTTTCTTTCTTATGAAAAGAACGTTTTGTCAACAAAATGTTTTCTTTTGAAAACAAGTAGAATAACAAAGATTTGAGTAGCTTTTTAAGTAAAATAGTTTCTAAATTCATAGTGAATTCTTTTTGTAACTTGAAAATGAATGAGTTTATTTTTGTTATCTTATATTTTTATGTTTCACATAACTTATTCCTAAGTGACAAAAAGCCTTCTTTTATAAAACTTTTGGACAACAATCTAAATGAACATGATTATGAGAATAATAATACAAAATAACATAAAGCATATAATAATAGTTAAGTATTGGAGTCTTAGCTTTTTCAAGGCTCCCGGGACTAAGAAATAAACTAGTCCCATAATAAAATAAAATGAAAGAAAGAAAAGCTTGTTTTGACTTGATGAGGACAAGTCTAAGATAGAGACTAGTCTTAAAAACAACTTGAAATAAATAAATTGCGTTGAGTAAATAAATTGCATAAAAGGTAAATAATTGCAAGATTATGAGCTTATATGCTCTAATAGTTATATATAGCTTTATAGATATAGTAGATAGTTATGAACATAAAAGAGACATAATGAACATAAGAGAACATAATGAATATGAACATAAAGAATTATGATTATGAACAAAAACAAAGTATGAACCTATTGTTGCTTTCTTAACTTCATGGTTTTAGAAAACACACACTAAGCTCATACTAAGTAGATGAACATGGAGACTTCTTGAAGAAACTCTTACTTAAAAGAAGCTAGACTAGGAAGAACTCTTGGAAGGAATCTTGAGAGATTTGAGAGAGATTTTGCTATAATAACTTTAGAGAAGAAGTGGTGTGAAAGAAGTGAAAGAGGAGGGGGGTAATAGGAAATGGGGATTGATTTTTGTGTGATTTAAATTAAAGAAAATTGAAACAAATTGGAGGAGAGAGGGGGGCATAGGCGCCGGCCATGCTTGTAAAGGGGGGAAATTGATTTTTTTAATTGTTTTATATATAAAGAAGTAATGTATAAGTTGATGTGATTAAAGTTGTGTTGGAATGAAAAAAGTAAGAAAATAGATATGTAGGTGTAAGAATAGTGTAAGAAAAAGTGTGAGAAAGAATAGTGTAGAATAGTAATGAATAGTGTAATGTAAGTAGATATGACAATTAAGTACGGTAGTAGAAAATACGCGTATTAGTATATCTGTTATTTTACTTACCGAAAATTACGAAATGATATTTTTGGAAAACTTATATTTTTACGAGTCTAACGGTGTATTTGGAATATTTTTTACTATTCCGAGCTTCGGACACGTTTTTCGAGAACTGTGTCCGATCGGGTTCGAAGGACACCGAATTTCGCGAAACTGAAACTTTTATAAAAACCTATGGTTATTACGAACTATTTTAGCTAATAATTCCAATCATTTTTTAGGGCAAAGAAAAGCAATGCGGATTTAGATTGATACGATAAACTGGTTTTGTTGACCTTTAGGGTTTCGTTTGACTTCCGGTTAGGGTTTTGTACTAAACCGATTCCGAAAATTTTAGGGGTTACAAGTTTACAAAGCAAAAGTTTTCTAAAAGGATTTTGATATCAAATATCATTGAGGATGTACATATAGATAGCTCATCTCATGACATTCATGATAATAACTTGTAGGTATTGCATATACCTATAATGCACTTGGTAGAAACAAAGCTAGGAAAATAGTGTCTTACACATCCTATAAAGCATTGTCTAAGTACATGAAGAAATAAATTGACCAACACCCATGAATCATGCATGATATTGAGTTATTTATGTATATAAAAGCGTCTTTCAAGATATAATAATAGTTAAGTATCTATCAAAGCTTTGGAATGATGCTTGGATTGAAATTAGAAATTGATTTGTGGGTTGGGAATCTTGTATAGCATTCTGTACCCTACTGTTCATGGACCAAACGACCGTATTTAATGGAAATAACTTTAGAAATAGATAGCTCTCGTCAAATAGGTAGAAATCAGTATATAATATGCAAAATTCCGAGTTAAAATGACCAAGTTATGGCCGTTTTAAATTAAAATTTCCTCTTAGATGAACTTTGACGAACTTGTTAAAATAGGATTTATAAGTTCATTCAAACTTCATAGAAATACTTATTAGAGTTATTTCTTTTGATTAGGAGACTTGGGAGACGGACTAGACCTTCTCGAGGACTATTACAATTAAGTGGATTTTCGTGTCATGGCAAAGTGAGCTCACTATCCTTAAATACATTGCTTATGATTGTGCTTGTAATGATAGTGGCATTAGAATTAGGACAAGATAAAATTGCAATGCGCATGTGAATTGTGTTTGATTGAATTGATGATAAGAATATCGAAATGGGAATTGTTATAAATATTTGTATGATTTAGCAAAGAATTGAAGTGTCTGCAATATATATGATCGCATATAATTCGCTTAATTAATATGCCATGATCTTATAATTAAATTGACCATGCATACCATATATTGAGTCACATTACATTTGTTATTACACCTTTGTGGGAAGAAGGCATAATAGCTAGGCAATGAGTGGGCCGAAAAACTCGAATGTTGGCATGGAAAGGCCTAAATTAAAATGGAAGTGGTGTAGGCACTTGTATCAACTACAAAATTAGTGAGTGGGTGGGCACCTGAATTAACCACTATATAAATGAGAAAAAAATTGAAATCTATGATCGTATGAGCCTGAAACACCTAACTCGAATGAAGGGCATAAATTCATTCAACATAGGACTCTTGGAAAGTCTTATATATTGTATGCTCAAGTGCTTATGTATTTCATATGATTGTTAATATAACTTGTTTGCCCTATTGTTTGATGAAGTATTTAATTTGGAAGTGAAACTCGCTAAGTTGTAAGCTTATACCCCAATAGTTTCCTGTCGTGATACGATTATTTGTGGCTATCCCCAAGAGGCTACTTTCCTCAAGTACAACTTTTGGAATTTGAGGAGCTTTTTGAAGAAGTCAGGACCTAGATGTTAGGCATAGACTTCTAGTTAAATCTCCTTAATCTTATATATATATATATATATATTATATGTGTATGTGTATGTGTGTGTGTGGTGTGTGTGTTGTTGTTGTTGTAAGAGACTTTTATGGACCTAAGGTGTCTTAATATTTTGATGGAGGATGCCCTTAGATCTTTGCAATAGATTAATATTGGTTATAACTGTTATGATTTATATTCTTATCGCTATGTGTGTCTTCTTAAGCTATTTCGATTCAAAGTAAAGTCCCTTACATGGTGAACGTAAGCCTTACACCTAGTGTTTAAACTCATGGGATGACTAAGGATATCATACTTCAGTTTAAATATTAAGTGTGGTGGACTGTCACGTATAGGGTACCCTTTAGGGCGTGACAAGTGCGTTGCACATGGTTGCTAATAAAACTTATTTGATACTATTGATATGTGTTAAGATTCTGCTAATCATTGAGCTTTTGTATGCTCACGCTCTCTTAGATTGTTGATTACAGAGTTATAAGAAAGAAGACCGAAATCAAGCTCTAGTGTGGGAAATAGTATAGAGTGGAGTTATGGACTCTTTTGGAAAGAAGACCATTTGTGTAATAGAGACTTAGATATTATTTTGCAATAATATAAGTTAAGTTTTGTTTTCTTGTAAGCTTTGTTGTAAAAGGATTCTGATGAAGCCCTGAAGACCATCGTTGTAATATTTTGTTATGACCTAGATTTGTATGTTATGTCTGTTTGTGGTTTGTACATATATATATGCAACATCTTTCTTACTTAAACAACTATTGCTCCTTTCTAATTGTCCACTTCAATGGGGAATGTTAGTTGTGTAGTACTTATGTAACTTTCTAGAGGCCTCAGTAAGTTACATGGTGTACTAATACAACTAGGGTACCCTATAGGGGTGTGGCATTCTCTCAGATGAATGAGTTAAACGAATTACGTTTGGAGGCCTATAAGAACAATAGATTGCACAAAGAAAAGGTTAAGAAGTGGCATGATGTGAAGATCAAGCTTTCGAATGAATTTAAGGAAGGAGACTTAGTTTTGTTGTTCAACTCTTAGCTGAAGCTCTTCCTAAGCAAATTAAAATCAAGATGGTCATGACCATTTAAGGTCAAAAGGTTTTCCCCACATGTTGTAGAACTGACAATGAAAGTTTTAAGGTTAATGGACAAAGACTCAAATTAATCAAGGACCATCATAAGATCTTGGAAAGATGGAGGAGTTGCACCTGGTGAAAACTCATTGATCGCTTACAGGAAGTTTTATCTAGATAAAGACACTAGACAAGCGCTTAATGAGAGGCAACCCATTTCTAACTTTTTTTCCCTAGTTTATACCCCCATAGATATCTTTTGCAGTTTCCCTATTTATGATTAAGGCCACAAGGACCCTGCGGTCAGGTAATTTCTTTTTGGATAAAGGAAATTTTAGATGAAGTGTAGTATTAGTAATGATGTACAAATATTCTTGTAATAGATTAGTGATAAAGGGAAATGTCCCTAAGTTGTAAAGATCGTTGTTATAAATAATTAAATATTATGAATCCTCTTTTCTTAATATGTTATTATATCTTCTTAAGCTTCATGATTCCAAGTATGGTCCTTTAAAATTGTGAGAGCACGCCTTACACTTAATATCAAAGCTTTTGGGAGTGGCTAAGGTTGTCATACTTAAGCTTTAATATTGAGTGTGGTGGACTGTTACATTTAGGGTACCCCTTGGGGCGTGACATTCATAGTTAGTGTAGGGGAAGGGATTTAACAAGATTACGTTGAAGTTGAAGTTCTATTAAAGAATAGAGTAACTACGCTTTGAATGATCAATTTTTCACAAATTATAGAAATTAATGAAATTGTAAAACTTTGATCGAAATTTTTCAAAAAATTGAAACAAAATCACCAATTAACTCGATAGCAATTAATAAATGTCATCATATGATTAAGGTAACTTTACTAGGTGTAAATTACTTTAGAGATATCCTTGTGGAGTAGATTTACTTGTTTTTTAATCTAGAAATTTAGAGTTAGAATTAGCTTAAGGTCCCTAGTAAGGTTACTCAATTAATTTGTAAAAGCTTAAATGATGTGTATGTTTTTCAATTTAGTCATTTTGAGAGCTTTGTATTCTTTGATGAAGGTTCAAATGATGATCATAACTTAATGATTTTTCCTTGTGCTCATTCTAATCAAAATAAAAAAAAATTAAAATGGAAACCATGCACTTAAGGTTGAAATAGCCAGAGGTTGATTCCTCATAAGAGCAATTTCTTGACCCTCTTTCATTATTTAAGCCATGAAAAAAAAAGGCGGAATGATAGGGGCAAAAACCCTTTTTAGAGGAAAATGTAAAGAAGAAGACAAAACCTTCCCCTCTACAGCTTTGAAGTACATAAATAATCAATAAGAACAAAATGAAAAGCATAAATAAGGAGAAAATTCAGGAGATTAATTGATATATATGCCTTCATCTTTAATTATGATGCTTAGAGAGATGATGAAGGAACTTCATACCTATATGCATAAGGGGATAAAGTTGATTGAGTTTCTCTTACTTTGTTTGATCCTTTGATTAATTTTTGCTTTAGAATTTTCAATTAAAAAATAAGGGTTAAAGCTAATCTACTTAGATAAGTTCTATGACTTTTAGCATAAGTAGCTTTAGCACAGTTAGTGAAAATGATTGAATATCTAAAGTGCTAAGGTAATTTGAGCTTAATTGATCTGGTCACATTTCCAATTTGATTTATTTTCCTATTTCAAAAAGTCTTGCCTAGTTATGCTAAATTGATGTTTGCTTGAGGACAAGTAAGGCTTAAGTGTGGGGGAATTTGATAAGTCTATTTTACTCTATCTTGTTCATAGGAATTTAAGCTTAATCTAATACATTTTTACATAAATTCCTATGAATCTTGTGCTTTTATTGTTTAAAAGTTATTTTTCAGCTCCTAGAATCAAAAGAAAAAGAAATAAAGTGTTTTGGATCAGATTTGGAGCAAAACAATAAATGTACAAAGCAGAACTTGGCCAAGCCCTGCAAAGGACTCATTGAGGGCAAAATAGCAGGGCAAAACTAGGCAAAATGACCCGTCGAGCCCTAGATCAAGCACTCAACATGACCCTCTGATGTGGAATTTTCCAATAAGAATCAATCAATTCAAATTCAAACCCTATTCTTATTTTTGGGATTAATCTTAGGCAAGTGTACTTATCTATTGTAGTAGCAATGTAAGCACAGGGATCGTTCTACTAAGGACCTATAACTACTAGTAATTACCTTTATTCTACTATTTAGCTGATTTAATTCAAATGATATCAATAATAATAATAATTAATGCCTAACTAACTTATCAACTGACCCTAGAATCAATATGTTCATGCCTTTAATAAATATAAATCACAAAACATTACCCCAAATCTTGATTACCATTAACCATATTCAACTTCTTAATAAACATTTCTTAATGGGTTGTTTAAATTTGTTGAATTGCAAGAATCCCTAATTTCATCAATCTCTCTTTCAAGATAATTGAATTCTAACCCTATATTTCCAATGGAAATTTTTTTCATCATTAAATTCATACAAGATTGCATTAAAGATCATGGTGCCCTAAAAAAGTTTAAACCTTTATGCAATAAGTTCATGCAATCTATATGTAGAATCACATTCAAACTTCTCTATTCATGTTAGATCTATCTCATTAATCAATCATCAATTAAATTAACAAGAATCAAACAACGATCGAATATTGCGCATATATTAAATTAAGAAAGAAATATAAACACATGAATAGATTTAAGAAACATGAACTTCCATTAATGAAACAATCCAATTATCTATATTAACGTTAGGGTTTCTCAAAATCTAGGGTAAAAGAGATCTATTTTCCCATATGAGGATGATTATAATATAATAAGCATAGAAAAATAGATGAAACACATGATTACAACCATAGTTATCGAAATTGCGATTTTACCCTACGATTCTATGAGTTTACGATTTTAGGAGGCTTTACTGAATTGACTCATGGGTAGAATAGTTTTTTGGTAGAATTTTACGATTTTAACCGAATTTATTGATTCTACGTATTTCAGTCAAATAAGCTAAAAGATAAGAAATACAACTATGTGTTTACAAGCTCATCAACTATTAGGAATTAGGATGATGTATCTTGCTTGTTGTCATTTCTATTTAGTTTTCACACACTCTCTCAATCTTTTCCCTCCCTCCCTCACTCCCCCAAAAACCTCTGTTGTACTTTTATAGAATTCATTCAAGCTAAGTTATAGCTATAACGTTTACAAGAAAACTTATTTATTTAATTTATGTAATTAAGCATTTAATAAGTTGAAAACTTTGATTCTCCTTCAATTTATAACATATTTCAAACAAAACAATAGAAAATAATTTAATTTTGATTCTATTCACTCTTTTTTATATATATTATATCATGGATTAAGAGTTATTATGAAAATAAGAACTTAATTTCTTTATTATTTTTTTACATCCATTATGTGTTATAAGTTTTCTACATATTCTATAAGCATTTGTATTATTTTTCAAAACTATTTTGCAAAGATTATAGAAAGTGATTTTTCTACGTTTTGATTTTAGGTTCTGATTTTATTAACCCACTGGCAATTCTACATAGAATTGTGAGTTTAACAACCTTGATTACAACCCTTGAAGTGATGTCTTGTGATCTTCACAATGACTTTGACATTTCTCTCTTTTGAAGTGATATTTTTCTCCTCTAGGGTTTTTGAAGAATGACAATGTAATTTTAAATGACGAGTCAAAACCTCTATTTATAGGAAAGAGGTAAAACATTTTTGCATGACCGCCATACACAATGTGTGTTCGAGGCCATGTTGGTTGAAAACTAGTGAATTCTCTCTTTTGGAAGGCTATACGACCCTAAGCATGCCTTGTGTAAACAGGCCGTACTTTCAAAAATGTCTCTGCCCATTTTTTGTCCTCAACATAAGTACTCTATGCAGTCTGTGTATGCTCCCTGCGTACTTGGAACATGCTTGCTGGTCACTTTTTGTCTCCTATACCGGTGTTCTACACAGCTTGTGTAGAAAGCCATGTATGTTGTAAATCTTCCAAATTCCTATTTCTTGATTAAGTTCTTGCTTGATTCATCCAAAAGTCTCCATTAAGCTCAAAATTATCCTTTACTCTTGAAATTGACATTTTAACCCAAATAAGTATTATTTTCATTAATAGTTCACATAAAATCCATATGATATAATATCAAAACAATGTGAATAATAAGGATCTTTAGACAATCATTACTCTTAACTTCTGTATTGAGGTGATCGAGCCTTAGACTTCATGATACAGCTTTTGATGCACCATAGTGTCAAGCTCTAAATTTAACCGACAACTGAAGCTAGATAAAATCACACTTTTGTTGACGAAAGCATACCTTGGGTCAAGGCCAACATTCAAACCCTCGATGAACTCGATGAATCCCATGGTTAAGTCTAGACAAGAACTCGAAGCTTAGATCGAGCCCTACCATTCAAGCAAATTTTGAGCACTCAATGTATACCACGAAAAGTGACATTATGAGTTGGCAATTAAGATGTGTGCATGTAAATAAAGAACCAATTCGATTATAAAGAATCTACGACATTAAATCATCTTGATTTCTATGTCTGATTCTCTAAATAAACATGTACATGCATGCAATAATATATGTAGAGTATTAATAGGGGCAATTTACTATAGTCATTTGGGTAAATTTATGATCATTTATGCTTTAATTCTTGTTTAACTTAAAGATAATTGATACTTAAATAGTAATATAATCATTTCAGGCATAAATAAGACAAACATTAAATATAAGATCAAAATCAACAAGAATCGAAGTTAAATAAGTCAAAAAGGCACTATCATAGTCGTGATCACACCAGTGATATCCTCTGACCTATCTTGGAAGCTTGTAACCGTTGGGACATAGGGAAAGAAAGAAGACATGGAGATTATGGCCAATGTCACAGCCATAGTCTAGATGGGGATCTTCTCGGGAAGGATATTTATAAGTGACTACGGCCGGGAGAAGAGGAAAGATGAGAAGCAATAGTCAACAGAGAAGATCATGGCCAACATTACGGCCATGATAGTGGACGTTGTCTTGTCTGGACTATTTTGGGAAGATTGGTTACAGTCGGTATTGAAAGATTGAATGGAGCCACAGAGTAGATAAAGGACCATATAACGACCATGATGGACAGGGCAACAAATTGTAGCTCCTGATCACCTATGTATTCGGCTATAATTGCATGTGGAGATTATCATTTGAGAAGATAACGGCCTATATAATGGCCATGATCATCATCAAATAATCAATCTAGTGAAGATAATGGCCCGAATAACGACCGTTATGACAGTTGCAATTCACTCATTTTTGCACATTATTGGAATTTAAGCACCTTTTTGAATAGGAATGAAGCCCAATGAATGCATCTCTTCACTTATCATATGTATTGAATGGAGGAAACATATATACATTCCTCCCAACCATTGCAAGAAAAGAACTAACCATTGTAATAGATCATTCACCATTCTCATACACCACTCATATTTTTCTCTTGTAACGACCTATGTAACATCTTATTATTTTATCACTTACTCATGTAAGAAGTGTATTATATAAGATCTTGAAGTGTTTTTCAATTTTTACGGGTTGTTTTCCTATTCTTTTTGTTTACTTTTTCTAATATCTATTGTCTTGTCTACATTATGTGTGAGTAATTATTAGGGTTCGTGTAGCCATATGTTAGCATATATTTCAATGAACTGAATGCCTAATGTTGTAGGATTTCCTAATTACTATAGTGTATTAATATAGTCTAATTCTAGGTAGTGCATGACTTAGGATTAGATCAAATTTCCTTAGGATGCGATTGAGAAATCTACCCATGGAATAGACCTAGGCTATAGAGAAAGATTGCCCATGATGCCTAGAGATAGGGTTATGGAATCTTCTACATATAATTGGATAATTATCTTGGGATCCTGTTTGTATGCGATTTTAGTCAGCTGTTAACTAAGAAGAGATTCCATTAGATACAGCTAGAATTATGGTTAGAGAGATATTAAACTAATAATTGGAATCCCACAGTTAGAAATGACTCAACAATTGATGAAATTGCGGTATATGTTAACTAATTGGTGAAGCGAGTCTGAATTGTTAATTGTTAAGTTAAATTTTATTTGTAAATTCATGTTATAACATAGTTTTAGTTGAGAATTATTTAGTTATCTAATTTTAAATCCTGAATCAATTTAATTTGCTAGATAATAATGAAGAGGGTGAGTAATAGTACTTATTAATGACCCCGAGGAATACGACCCTGTAATTCATTCATATATTATAATTGATAGGTGCACTTGCTTAGTATTGACCAGATTATAGAAGAAAGATTATAGATTATTAATTTACTAAACTAGGTCAAGAAATAACGCAACCAAGTTTTTAGCACCATTACCGGTGATGGTTAGCAATATTAAGAAAACCTTATTATTGTTAATCTAGCTATTTATTTATTTATTTTTAATTATTTTCCTCATATTAATTTTACTAAGACTCTTATTTTTCTTTTAGTTACAGGTTTATGACCTGAAGCTATCCTACCGTTCTAGCCGATTTTGATCCAAAACCTGAAAAACAGTCCATCAAAATTTAAGGAAGATCAGAGAGATTCTTTAGAAGTCATCCACTAGAGTGAGAGAAACTAAACCAAAATCATCAAGCATGAGTACCAGAAATGAGAATGTGAATCCAAGAGGGGTTGGTGAAGTTAAGGATCCTAGAATTAATTAGAATCCAACTGGTGGAAATGGAAATGATTTGAATCAATCCGTTGAGAATTAGAATAATTCAAGAGTTGCTTAAAATGAGGTCAATAGACCCATAAGGGAATTATTTATGCCCACGATTGATGGAATTACACCATACATTGCATGGCCGACAATTCAAGCAAACAATTTTGAATTAAAGCCTGCTTTGATTCAAATGGTGCAAGTGAATCAATTTGGTGGGGGAGTTTCTGGAGATCCACATGCTCACTTGACAAACATTTTGCAAATATGTGCTACAATAAAGAGTAATAGGGTGTCAGACGATGCGATACACCTTGGATTGTTCTCGTAGGGATAAAGCTAGGAGTTGTTAATTCACTAACCCCTCATTCATTAACCAATTGGGATCAAGTGGCATAGAAGTTCATAGAGAAATTCTTTCCACCCAACAAGACAATTTAACTAAGGAACGAGATATTTTCTTTTCGCCAGTATGAAGGTGAATCACTTTATGAGGTATGGGAAAGGTTCAAAGAACTACTTAGGAGTTATCCTCACCATAGGATCACTTTACATGATTTGGTCAGAATTTTCTATACGTCTCTTGGTGATCAATCAAAGACCATGATTAATGTTGTAGTGGGAGGTAGTTTGATGAAGAAAAGGGCTCCTAAGGCATATGAGTTGATTGAAGAAATGGCAACTGTAAGCCCCAAAAATTTCAGTAAATAATTCCAAAATAAACATCGAAAATAAACTCTAAAAATGACTCCAAATTAAAACCGAACTTCAACTAGTCCTAAATCACGAGCGAATCTAGAAATTTCTTAATCTTGAGAAAATGATTCCTTAAAAATAAAATAAGCACTCAACAGTCTTCAAATCCAAAACCACTACTATGACAAATTCTATACTTAACTCTGATTTATAAAATCGGGTAATATAGAACCCAAAAACAAATTATTAAAAAGTAAATAACAGTAAACCTTCGGAAATAAAATTTAATTCAAGAATACCGAAAACATTGAGAGATATTAAATACTTACAAAAATAAAATTTAAAATAAATTTCTCAAACTAAATGTATCATATAAATAGAAACCCTCAGTTTCCAAATTGGCAAAGACCCCAAACCGGAAAATCACCCGGGAACCCTAAGTGGAATATAGTAGTTTAAGTCCAGTAATCTCACGTTCTTAGTCCTAGGGGCCGAGGTGTAGTTTAAGTGTGTAGAGTAGCTCGTAGTAATATAAAGTCGCTTAAGAATATCATATTAGTAAATTTTTGACCTATTTGAAACCCGTTCGGATACAAACTTTGAAAAACGTGTCCCAGGGCTCGAGATATAAAAAATATACCATTAATTCCGTTATACTTGTATTTTCATAAGGATTTCCGAAATATCGGTTTTATAATTTTTCGATAACTAAAAATATCTTATTTTGCGATTATATTCGTATTTCATTACTATCGGTAATTAACTAGTCTTTTTGCACTATTCATTACTATTCATTACACAATTTTATTATTCTTATAAACTCTTATATTTTTAGATAAATATTTTATATATCGTAAAATTTTGTTTTTCTAAAATTTAGTTAGTTTCGGGTTTTTACGGGATCAGTTTCTGTTTAAGACCCGATATTAAAAATAAAATAAATTAATTTAATAATTTTAAAACATTTGAAAAATATTTTTATTTTCATAAAATAAATTTTTATAATTTTCGGGTTATAAAAATGTAAATTATAGCTCATATTCGTGTATTTTGATCATACCGGTAACGTATTTGATAATTCACTAAAGTAAATTAATTACTTATCTTATTTTAATTATGAAAAATATGATACAAATATTTGGAATGAATTTTCTATTTTTTTATTTTATTAAGAAAGTACTCTTACAACCCATACCTTTAAGTACACTTTTCACACATTACTTCTTTTTTACTTCAATCTTTCTACACTTCATGGCAAAAATTTTGACTCCTATTAGCTGCCTTGTCCCTTGAAATACTCCAAAATTGATTAAAATAAATCTCTTTAAACCCTTCTTTAAGAGCAACACTTACACATTAATTACACATTATAATTTCAAGCTAAAAACCAACAAATTCTCTCTCTCTCTCCTCCCAAAATTCATGCCTGCTATTGTAATGTATAGGCTACCATTTTATTTATTTTTACTTCATTTAATGTGTCTTTAACTCATTCTATCTCTCTCTCGTTTACACCATCAACCCTTTACCATTCCTTACCTTTTTCTCTCTATTTTTCCTCTCTTTCTTTCTTCTTTTTCCCTTGTTCTTACAAGAAACCTTGTTGCCCCTATTTTATGTTTGAGCTCCCACACTTATTTCTTCAAGATCCTTTGATAAAACTCCTGTCCAAAGCTTTCATAGTTGATGTAGGTAATGTATAGTGAGAGTTTCATGCGTCAAATGACATTCCATAAGCTTAAAAGCTAAGGATGATGATGTCAAAATGAAACACTCCTCTTATCCATGATTATTCTCTTGTATTATTATTGTTTTCTTACTAAAAGTAGTTATGTTTTGTAGATCTAACTTTTTTTTGTAGCTTTGATTTTGTTTATGTTTTAGATCTTGTTATTTGAGTTATTTTACTATTATTTTGTTTTATTTTCAAGTTATGTTGTTATTACTAATGATTTGCACATATATTTATCATTCACATAACCATCATAGTGCTCATGCATTTATGACTAGTATAGTAAATTAGATTAGTTGTTTTAAGTTCATACATGCATTAGACTTTTGTTTTGTGTTCTTAAATAACTTGTAATAGCTTGATGGTAGTAGGAAAGTATTAGAAAGCTCAAGATCTATTTTAGTTTCAACAAAAATCATTTTTGAAAATTCGGATAAAAAGGGAACCATATTTAGAAAAGCTATTTTTCAACTTCAAAATGTGTATTTTTCATTTAAAATGAAGAGCTTAGGGAATAAATATCATAAATGAATGATCTTGATGAGTAAAGTTTAGATCTATGAGTTTATGGTTTACTACCATGGATTTCTTTTACATTTATGTTTATAGTAAGTGTAGATCTTGGTTTTGAACTCAAATAAAACTAGTGAAATTCGTATCTAGGCTAGACCCATTTTTAAAAACCACTTTCCAAGTGTCAAAATAAAATTTTTACTTGAAATAATGAAGGCTTAATGGTATATATCATTAAGACTTCATTTTATATGGTTCAAAGGTGATTTTCAAAGATTATTTTTCAAAACAAAATTCTATTTTCGGATTTAGGCCAAGGCTTAGTTTAAAAACATGTTTTCCAACTCAAAAATGAAGTTTTTATTCAAGATATGGAAGGATCTTAAGATAGGATATGTAAAGGAGGAATTTTCATAAGTTTAGATAGATTTTATCAAAAGATATGCTTAAAAATAAATTTTGTAAATTCGGATCTCAACCAAGACCAATTTTAAAAGCCCATTTTTTCAACACCAAAATGAAGGATTTATTAAAAAAAATGAAAAGCTTATGGAATAGGTATCAATAGGAGATTTTGATAAGTAAATGGTGGATCTGCTAATAGAGATTCTCAAAATAGGAAGAGATTACAAAATATAAAATTTGAGTTTTATTCTAACTTTGTGAAATTCGGATGATCTCAAGACCATGTCTTAAAAACCATTTTACAACTCAAAAACTTGTGTTTTATATGAAAAATGAAGAGTATAGGTCATAGATATCATCAAGCAATGATTTTTAACAGTTAAGATGGGATTTGCTAAGAAAAACATGTAGAACAAGGAGTAGAAGTAAAGTAGGAAAAATTGAGTTGTTTGTCATTTTAAGAAGTTCGTAATAATGGAGTAATGGCATGAAAACACTTACTTTTCAAACTCAAAATAGAAGTTTTATTAAAAAAATAAAGTCTTTAGTGGCTATGTATAGTTGAGCCTTAATTTTCTAAGTATCAAATGAGTTTTCTTAAAAGAATCACCACAAAAACAATTTTTACAAAATTTAGATTTTGGGGTGAACCACATTTAAAAACATGTTTGCAAAGTATATAATGGAAATTTTTATTGAAAAACAAAGGCCTTAGGGAATATACATAATGAAGGCTTAATTTTAACAAGAATAAATAAATTTTATTGAGGAATTTTTCTAAAAACAAGTGGGGATTGTTAAGAATACAAGACTGGCCTTTCTAAGTTGATTTTTCATAAAGTCTTACAAAGAAAAAGTTTTCTAAAAATTTCTTTTATTCAATATCATCAATAACATGTATGCATATATCTCATGACATATCATTTATGTTAGTAACTTGCTCATATTGCATGTATGCTTGCTTTGGATAGTAGAAACTTCACAAACTTTCACAAAATTAATTTTATTAAATTGTTTTCGCTACTGATCTGAACTGATCAGACCTTTTCAAAGCTTCAAAGTTTTCAAAACTTAAATATAACATTACAATTAGATAGATCTTTCAAAGTAGATAGAAATCGATATATAATTTGCTAAATTCCGAGTTAAAACGATCAAGTTATGGCCGTTTTAAGTTGGAATTCCCGCTTAGGACGTGAATTATGAATTTGATAGTTTGTATGAGATAAAATGGATTAGTTTTGAGTAGAAATACTCATTTGGGTATTTCTTCCTTTTTAGGTGACCCCGAAATCGATGATTCCCTACCACCGTATTACTTTTATTAAGAGACCGATGATCCAATGGTCGAGTCAGTTTTCCTCTTATTTTGTTGCCCTGCTTGTGCTTGTAGCTAGTTATACTAGAATTAGAAAAGATAAAATTGTGATGAGTTATGGTATAATCTTGGTTGAATGAATGATAAGTATATCAAGGCGAGACTTATTGTAAAATCATTGTATGAGTTAACATAGACTTGAATTGTCTGAAATTCTCTATAATCGCTCTTACCGTACATAATTAACATGCCACAATTATATGAATACACAATACATGCATATCACGTATTGAGTCACATTGCATTAGCTAATATACCTTTGGTGGGACAAAAGTATATTAGCGGAAGGCAATGGGGCCTTTGTTAACATTAAGGATGTGAGATCACTTAGGTTAACGAAAGTGGGGTAGGCACTTAAAAATACCACAATAAAACAACAAAGGTTTTATAATTAAGAAAAAGAGATTGAGATTATGGTTGCATGACTTATGAACCACCCTAACCCCGAATGGAGGGTGTAAATCCATTTACATATGGCTACCGGAAAGTCATATGCTTGTCTGCTTATGTGTTTGTTTATGCATAGCATATGGATGAATTATAACTTGCATGTTATGGTATGAAATCAAGGGAACTCTTACTAAGCTAGTGTAGCTTATACCCCAATAGATGTTTGAATAAATAGGTTGACGGGAGAATACTACTTGGGGACCGAGATTGTTGGAGCCGAATATGATTTCAGGATTCCAGCAAGAAGTAAGAATACTTGAAGATATTAGCTAGATTTTGTGAATTGCCTTGTAATAGATATGTAGTGAAAGCTTTGGATGAATTGTAATTGAAGTATAGTGAATTGTATTTCCTTTACATTGTTACTCAAGTTATATCAAGATAAAATGTATCACTTCGATGTCTCCTCCATGTGTTAGACGCCTTATACATAGTATGGAAGCCTTCGTGTGATTGAAGTGATCATTCCTAGGCTTTAATATTGTGTATGGCGGACTACCACATTTAGGATATCCTTTGGGGCGTGACAGCGACAAACACATTCAGGTGGCACAGTGAAAGGAACAAACCAAGACTAGTAATTGCCAAGTATGAGTCAGAAAAAGTTTCCCAACTTCAAGCACAAGTGGCATCACTTACAGCTGAAAATGAGTAAGATGAAATCAAGTATGAATGTTTTGCCTCAATGTGATCTTCCTATGAGTCCAATGGGAGATTCTTATGTTCCTGAAGTCGGTCCAAGTACAGAAGAAGTGAATCTTATGAATAGATTTGATAGAGGAACTGGGAATTATAATCCCTACAATAACACCTATAATCTTGGTTGGAGGAATCACCCTAACTTTTCCTAGAACAACCAAAATGTACAAAGATCAAGCGTTCCATCTAGGTACCAGAAGCCATAGTTACAAGCATCGCAGCAACACTTTGTTTTACCATCATTCGAGAAAAAGGTAAATGTTGAAGGTCATTTCCAAATAACAAACTCATTCAAGAAATATATACAAGCAAGTTATAGTTAATCAATCATATGAATGCACAAGCAAATGAGCATCCGTAATAGTCTCCAAGTTGTTCAAGAATAGTAGCGTTGAGTTTCTCGACCCTTTGTTGCATAGGACTTTTCGATAGCCATACGTGAATGGATTTACGCCCTCCATTCGGGGTTGGGGTGGTCCATAAGTCATGCAACCATAATTTCAATCTTGAGTAGGGTGGTCCATAAGTCATGCAACTATAATCTCGATCTCTTTCTCTTAGTTATACAACATCCGTTGTTTTATGTGGTAGTTTCAATTGCTTACCCCACTTCCGTTAACTTAAGCGATCTCGTATCCTTAATGTTAACACGAGCTTCCACGCCTCCGCTAATATACCTTTTTCCCACCAAAGGTATACTTGCTAATGCAATGTGACTCACTACGTGATATGCATGTATAGTTTATTCACATAATCGTGGCATGTTAATTAAGTAGGTTAAGAGCGATCATAGAGAATTTCAGACAATTCAAGTCTATACTAACTCATACAATGTTTTTACAACAAGTCTCGTCTCGATATACTTATCATTCATTCAACCAAGATTAGATCACAACTCATCACAATTTTATCTTTTCCTAATTCTAATCCCACTACGATTACAAGCACATACATGAGCACAACTATTTAAGAAATGAACTCACTTTGCCATGGCGCAGAAATCCACTTAATCGTAATAGTCCTCGGGAAGGTCTATTCCGTCTATGAAGTTTGAATGAACTTATTGTTGGTCCCGAAAATAATCAAGAAGGGGGGTTGAATTGATTATTTTAGAAAATTAAAATTTTTGCTTTTTTAAAAACAATTGCTTTTTAAAAACAATCCACTTTGATTTTAAGTTAACAGAACAATATGAACAATTAAACAACAATAACATAAACTATGGAAATATAAATAGAGAAGGGATAAAAAGATCAAGCAGGTATTTAAGTGGTTCCACTTGTGCGTCAATCCACTCTTCCAGCTCCGAGCCAGGGACCCGTTATTCTCGGGTTTTGTTCCACTATATCCAATAAAAATCAATTACAAGCTTTGTACAATTCTCTCTACTCGATTTCACAGCTATCCTCTAGCGTCAATCGATTACAGAGTCTAAACAAGTATGGAACTAGTCACTTGAAGACAACAACAAGTTGCTTCAATTATCTAAAGACAAATGTAAGATACAATAAATTTTGCTACAATTATGCACGTGAAAAGAAAACAAAGAATATTTGCTTTTTCAACTCTTAAGATTTTTTCTCAGTCAATCGATTGAATCAAGTTGCTCTCAGTTTTTTGTTTTTTTCCTCTTGAACTCTTAAGTTCTGCGTCTTGTTTTTCTTTTTAACTCTGTTCACGTCTCTCCTTCTAACGTTCTAAAATTGTTGCGCTGGAGATAAGATAAATATCCCAAAAATCTCGGATGAAAATCTGTACCTTCTTATCCTTAATTTGATTTATCAAATGCTGCTGATATTCTTCGAGAGATAATCTCATTCTTCTTGTTTTCTTCGGTTCCAGATTTGAATATGAATTCTTGATATGTTGAAGTAAGATAAGATCGCTTGAATTTCGTGATTTGAGATAATCCACTTTTTTTCTGTTTGAAAGCTTTTGATAAAGTTGATCTTGAAGATAAATCTGGAGAACTGTTGCTGATTGCTGATATCACGGTCTTCAACGTGATCTTCATATGTTATCTTCTTAAAGATAACATTGTTCTTATTTTGATTTTCTTAAAAATATCCAATTTGATTTTGTTTTTATCTTGAGAAAAATTAGAAAACATAACTGTTTTAACTTCAAATCGTTCCAT
Organism: Combretum micranthum; assembly: GCA_024138025.1. Classification (NCBI taxonomy): domain Eukaryota; kingdom Viridiplantae; phylum Streptophyta; class Magnoliopsida; order Myrtales; family Combretaceae; genus Combretum; species Combretum micranthum. The sequence goes on along the minus strand of JAMXBD010000197.1, from coordinate 387,233 downwards.
CGTTAATCAACTGTAGCTTCTGTTCTTTATTTCCAAAAAACTTCTTTGATAAAAATAATCAATCCGACAATTTATTTAATCCCCTAGGATAATCCAACTTTAGTGGAACTAATAAGTATACTGTCCGAATATACTTATTATCTCGGAGCTAGGTCTTCAAAACTATTGATCTTTTTCATAAATAAACGTAGATCTTGTTTGAGAAGATGAATAGTAACCATCTTAAACTCAAATTACTGCTGAAGTTTCTTGAAAAAGTTCTGTAAAAACTTCTGTGTTTCTGGAAACTAACTTCAATTTAGAATGGTTGCTTTGAGTTTCTCCCAAAGGTTCTATGAAAGGTTATGTGTTTCTAAGATTGTTTTATACTTTAAGTATTCTTCTGAAAATCATTCTGTGTACCTTTTTCCTTTCTAAACATCATCCGAAATCTTCATATCGTATAACAACTCTTGTCTAACTTATCTAAAAGCTTGTTTATATCTAAGACTTAATATCATTCAACCTTATATATTTGTTCAACAACTTTACCAATATTCTGTATAAAATTATGAATATAATTCTACGCACTAATAGAGTAGTTAGTTCATTGAGTATTTTGTTATCATGAAAACTTTAGATATTTAGAGAATCAACACTTATAAATTCTATTATATTAAGTTCGTCAAAATTCGTCTAAGAGGAAATTCCAACTTAAAACGGCCATAACTTGGTCATTTTAACTCGGAATTTCGCATATTATATACCGATTTCTACCCATTCGACGACAGCTATCTATTTCTAGAGTTATTTTCAACAAATGAGGTCGGTTGGCTCATGAACAGTAGGGTACATAATACTACACGAATTTCCCATTCCATAATTCAACTTCTAACCTCAAAACAAACATCATTTTAAAGCTTTGATAGATACTTAGCTATCATTATATCTTGTAAGACTCTATTATATACATATATAACTCAATATCATGCTTGATTCATGAGTGTTGAAAATTTCTAATTCCTCATGTACTTAGATAATGTCAACAAGAAGTATGTGGCATTACTTTTCTAACTTTGTTTCTACAAATGCATCATGTATATATGTAATACCTACAAGCCATTATCATGAAGGTTTTGAGATGATCTATCTATATGTACACATATAGTACCAAGAATTCTTTTTTGAAAAACTTTTACTTTACAAAACTTTGAAATTTACTAGACTTAAGGAAAATAGTTTTTCTTCTTGTAAAATCATACATGCTTTTATCAAAACTCAACCTTGATGACCTATATAGCCATCATCTTTATTATTTTAATAAAAACCTTCATTTTGGGATTAGAAACTAGAAGTTCTAATAGGTGGCTTTCCTAATTACAAATTTTACAAAGCTTTGGAGATTAAAACATTGTTTAAATCTATTCTTGGAAACCATTCCTTGTTCTACGATTATATTTTGATAAACCTCTCTTATTTTTGTCAAAATTTGGTCTTTATTACATGTATCCCCTAGGACTTCCAATTTTTTTTTTTTAATAAAAATCATCATTTTGGCTTTTGGAAATAGGTGTTTAAATAATGGTTATTTTCAAATCCGAATTTTGAAAAATTCATTTGAGTTTGTTTCTTTTTAAAACTCAGTTAGTCTTTCAAAAACCATTTCCTAATCAAACCTAACTCTTAAGACTTCCATTTCTTTAATAAAAATCTTGTTTTGAAGTGGAAAAATGGGTGTTTACATTTCGAGCTTCTTTTATTATGAATTTAAAACTTATTTTGAGATTGAAATATAACTTTCGTAAACTTGCCTTTGTTTTGAAAATATTCCTTAGTAGATTTAAAGTTTACTCATCAAGATCACTCATTTATGATATCTATTCCCCAAGCCCTTCATTTTTCATGTAAAATAGACATTTTGAAGTTGAAAAATAGCTTTTCTAAATATGGTTCCTTTTTTATCCGAATTTTCAAAAGTTATTTTTGTTGAAACTAAAATAGATCTTGAGCTTTCTAATACTTTTCTACTATCATCAAGCTATTATAAGTCATTTATGAACATAAAAACAAAAGTCTAATGCATGTACAAACTTAAAACAACTAGATCTAGTTTACCATCCTAATCACAAATGTATGAACACTATGATGGTTATGTGAATATGAACAGATGATGAATATATGCACAAATCATTAATAATAATAACATAACTGAATAATAAAACACGATAATAGCAAAATGTAAGCCCCGAAAAATTTCAGTAAATAATTTCAAGATGAACTTCGAAAATAAACCCTAAAAATCACTCCAAATTAAAACCGAACTTCGACTAGTCCTAAATCACGAACGAATCCAAAAATTTCTTAATCTTGAGGAAAATAAGAATCTTTAAAAATAAAATAAAAACTCAAAATACTTCAAATCCAAAACCACTACATATGACAAATTTCATACTTAACTCTGAATTGTAAAATCGAGTAATATAGAAACCAAAAACAAATTATTAAAAAGTAAATAACGATTAACTTTCGTAAATAAAACCTAATTCAAGAATTCCAAAAACGTTGAGAGATATTAAATAATTACAAAAATAAAATTTAAAATAAATTTCTCAAATTAAATATGTTGCATAAACATAAAATATCAGTTTCCAAATTGGCAAAGATCTAACTAAAGAATCACCCGGAAACCCTAAGTGGAATATAGTAGTTTAAGTCCGGCAATCTAGCGCCCTTAAACCTAGAGGCCGAGGTGTAGTTTAAGTGTATAGAATAGCTCGTAGTAATATAAGTTTGCTTAAAAATATCAGATTGGTAAATTTTTGCCTATTTCGAACCCGTTCGGATACAGACTTCGAAAAGCGTGTCCCGGGACTCGAGATATCAAAAATATACCATTAGTACTGTTAGACTCGTATTTTCATAAGAATTTCAAAAATATCAGTTTTATGATTTTTTGATAACTAGAATTATCTGATTTTGCGATTTCATTCGTATTTCATTACTATCGGTAATTAATTAGCCTCTTGCACTATTCACTTCTATTTCATTACATAATTTTATTATTCTTATAAACCCTTATATCTTTAGATAAATATTTTATATATTATAGAAAATTTTGTTTTTCTAAAATTTAGTTAGTTTCGGGTTTTTACAGGATCAGTTTCTATTTAAGGCCTGATACTAAAATAAAATAAATTAATTTAATAATTGGAAAATATTTGAAAAATATTTTTATTTTCATAAAATAAATTTTCAGAATTTTTCGAGTTATAAAAATATCATTTATAGCTCATATTCGCGTATTTTGATCATACCAGTAACTTATTTGATAATTCACTAAAATAAATTAATTAATTATCTTATTTTAATTATGAAAAATCTGCTACAAATATTTGGAATAAATTTTCTATTTTTATTTTATTTTATTAAGAAAGTACTCTTACAACCCATACTTTTAAGTACACCTTTCACACATCACTTCTTTTTCACTTCAATCTTTCTACACTTTATTCCACGTTTCATGGCAGAAAAATTGACTTCTTTTTGCTTCCCTTGTCCTTTAATTTACTCCCAGTTTGATAAAATAAATCCCTTCCAATTCTTCTTAAAGAAGCAGCACATACACATTAATTATACATTACAATTTCAAGTTGAAAACCAACCAAATTCCTCTCTCTCTCTCCTCTCCACTTTCACGTGCAGCCCTCTCCCCAAATCTGCCTTGTTTTATTTTTTTCTTCTTTCTTTCAATTAATGCACTCCTCTCTCTCTCTCTCTCTTTCATTTACACATTTTATCCTTTACCATTCCTTACACTTTTCTCTCTCTTTTCCTCTCTTTTTCCTCTCTTTCTTTCTTCTTTTGTTCTTGTTCTTGCAAGAACACAAGCTGCCCCCATTTCTAAGCCTTGCACCCACACTTCATTCTTGAAGATTTTTAAGTAAACTTTCCTCTTAAAGCTTCCATAGATTATATAGGTAAGGTATAGTGAGAGTTTCATGCATCAAATGACTTCCATAAGCTTAAAAGCTAAGGATGATGATGCAAAAAAATGAAACACTCCTCTTCTCCATGATTATTATCTTGTATCATTATTATTTTCTTGCTAAAAGTAGTTATATTTTATAGATCTAACTTTTTGTAGCTTTGATTTTTGTTTATACTTTAGATCTTGTTATTTGAGTTGTTATTTTTGTTATTGCTAATGATTTATGCATATATTCATCATCAATATAACCATCATAGTGTTCATACATTTATAACTAGTATAATAAACTAGATCTAGTGTTTTGCGTTCATAAATGCATTAGACTTTTGTTTTATGTTCATAAACAACTTGTAGTAGCATGATGATAGTAGGAAAGTTTTAGAAAGCTAAAGATCTATTTTATTTTCAACAAAAATCATTTTTGAAAATTCGGATAAAAAAGGAACCATATTTAGAAAAGTTATTTTTCAACTTCAAAATGTTATTTTTCATTTAAAATGAAGGGCTTAGGGAATATATAACATAAATGAATGATTTTGATGAGTGAAATTTAGATCTATAAGTTTATAGTTTACTACCATGGATTTCTTTTATATTTATGTTTATATAAAGTGTAGATCTTGGTTTTGAACTCAAACAAAAATGGTGAAATTCGTATTTAGGTAAGACCCTTGTCTAAAAACCACTTTCCAAGTGTCAAAATGAAATTTTTACTTGAGATAATGAAGGCTTAGTGTATGTATATCATTAAGACTTCTTTTTACAAGAATCAAAAGTGATTTTCAAAATAAAAATCTCATTTTCGGATTTAGGCCAAGGCATAGTTTAAAAACATGTTTTCTAACTTAAAAATGAAGTTTTTATTCAAGATATGGAAGGCTCTTAAGATAGGATATGTAAGGAATGGATTTTCATAAGTTTAGATAGATTTTATCAAAGGTATGTCCAAAAATAAATTTTGTAAATTCGGATCTCAACCAAGACCAATTTTGAAAACCCTTTTTTCAACTTCAAAACAAGATTTTTATTAAAGAAATAGAAGCCTTAAGGGGTAGGTTTGATTAGGAAATGGTTTTTGAAAGACTAACTGAGTTTTACAAAGAAAACAAACTCAAATGAATATTTCAAAATTCAGATTTGAAAATAGCCACTATTTAAACACCTATTTCCAAATGCCAAAATGATAATTTTTATAGGAAAATGGAAGTCCTAGGGAATATATGTAACAAAGACCAAGTTTTGACAAGGATAAGAGAAGTTTACCAAAATATAATCTTAGAACAACAAATAGTTTTCAAGAATAGGTTAAACAATGTTTTCATTCTTTAAAATTTTGTAAAATTCGTACTTAGGCAAACCACCTATGTAAACACCTATTTTCTAACCCAAAAATGAAGGTTTTTGTTGAAATAATGAAGGTGATGGTCATATGGGTCATCAAGGTTGAGTTTTGATAAACGCAAGTATGATTTTACAAGAAGAAAAACTATTTTTCTTAAGTCTAGTAAAATTCAAAGTTTTGCAAAGTAAAAGTTTTCAAAAAGAATTCTTGGTACTATATATATACATATAGGTAGATCATCTCATAACCTTCATAATAATAGCTTGTAGGTAATATATATATGCACGAAGTATTGTAGAAATAAAGTAGGAAAAATTGAGTTGTTGTCATTTTAAGAAATTCGTAATTTTGGAGTAATGCCATGAAAACACTTATTTTCCAAACTCAAATTAGAAGTTTTATCAAAGAAATGAAATCCTTAGTGGCTAGGTATGGTTGAGCCTTAATGTTCTAAGTATCAAATGATTTATACTTAAAGGAATCACAACAAAAACAATTTTTACAAAATTCGGATTTTGGAATCAACCCTACTTGAAAACATATTTACAAAGTGTAAAATGAAAATTTTCATGTAGAAATGAAGGTCATAAGTAATAGATATAATGAATATTCAATTCTAACCTAGATAACTAGAAATTCTTAAGAAGTAATCCCAAAACACAAGTGAGTTATCAAAATTAGGAAACTAGTATTCTTAAAAGTAGTTATTCTTGAAGTCTTGCAAAATAAAGAGTTTTAAAATTTTCTTTTAGTAAATACCATCAAGATCATGCATACATTAAACTCATAACATGTCATTCATGATAGGAAATCATTAATATTACATGTATAATTGATTTATAAAGTAGAAACATTTCAAACATTTGCAAAACTATTTTTCGGAATTGGAAATTATTTCTGATCAGATCTGATCTCTCTGTTTCGTGACCTAAATATTTTCAAAACCTGAAAATAATATTATAATTAGATAGATCTTTCGAAGTAGATAGAAATCGATATATAATTTGCTAAATTCTGAGTTAAAACGACCAAGTTATGGCCGTTCTAAGTTGGAATTCTCACATAGGGTGAGAATTACGAATTTGATAGTTTATATAAGATAGTTGGACTAGTTAAGTGATGAAATACTTATTAGGGTATTCTTCCTTTTTACGTGACCCCGATATCGACGATTCCTTACCACCGGATTACTTGTATTAAGAGACCGGTGATCCAATGGCCGAGTGAGTATTACTTCCGATTTCATTTATTGTATGTGATTGTAATAATAGTTACACTAGATATTTGGTAACGATAAAATGGATATCCATGATGGGGACGAATGGGGACTATGTATGCTTATTATTGATGTGAGAAATGAAATATAAGAATATCGAAGCCGGGTGATTAACTATTGCTGGTATAGACGAATTAGAATTGACCGTCTGCGATTATTGATTGATCACTTAAAAGAATCGGTATAATTGATTACTCAGAATTGAAGATGAAATTGAACTCATTCATATCACGATAGGGATGGAGCATTAGCATTTGTTCAGTTTTCCATGATCTTAAACGGTGTAAAGTTGGTTAATCATTGTCCTCAAATGAATTTATAATTCAAAGTTGACCGTGAGCTGAAACGGCCTTGTTCGTACCGCATGATTCGTTAATCTACTAACCTCGGATGAAGGGCGCAAGTCCATCCACATATGATTTCCGGCTAGTCATATGTTTGTTGAATTCATATGTTTGATGCATATCACTTGCTTGACTAATCACTTGCTTGTATGATGTGTTATAAATGTGATCTTGGAAGTTCTCACTCACTAAGCTGGTGTAGCTTATATCCCAATAGATGTTTAAATGAGCAGGTTATCTCAAGAGTGCTAAGTGGAGACCAAGATGGTTCGAGCGAGAATGACTTCGAGATTCCGACAAGGAATAAGAATGCTTGAAGTTATTAGTTAGGTTTTGTGAATTACCTTGTAATAGTTTTATGTAGTGAAATCTTTTGATGAATTGTAATTGAAGTATAATGATTTGTCTTTTGAAGATTAGTGAATTGAATTTCCTTTATATTGTTACTTAAGTTGTATCAACATAAAATATATCACTCGATGTATCTCCTCCATGTGTTAGATGCCTTGTACATAGTATAGAAGCCTTTGCGTGACCGAGGCGGTCATTCTTAGGCTTTAATATTGTGTACGACAGACTTCCACGTTTAAGGTATCCTTCGGGGCGTGACACAAAATAACTCAAATAACAAGATCTAAAACATTGTGATGATAAGGATCTCATGTTCAAGTATTTCCACATCCCTAACTTGAAGCTCATGGGGATTTTTATGTGGAATCACACATGAATGAACTTGACATTACATGTTTTTAAGATATTAAGGTATAGATCTATTACCTATTGGTTGTGTGGAGTAAGAAACTTGAAAGAAAAACAAAGTGTGTGTGTATAGAGGGAGGGGGAGCTCATGGGTTGAAAGAGGAGAGGGAGAGAGAATTTTGCAAAAATTTTTCTAAAGTGAAAAAGAAGAAAGAGACAAAATGAAATGAAGTGGGTATAAGGAGGTATATATAGACAAATGGATTAGGGTTTGTCTTAATTTAACAAAATAAAATAAAACACATTAGAGAGAGGGAAAGAGGGAGAGGGGGCGCCGGTTTGGAGGGTATGAGAGAGAGAATAGTGTGTTGTGTAAGTTTTGAAATTAATTAAAGTAATTTAAGTAGTAAAAGTTATATTGGAAAAGTAAATTGTAAGAAAAATGATGAAATTGTAAGAGTAAGATGTAAGGATGTAAGAAATAGGTTATGGGTAGTTATACTTGTGAATAGTGTAGAAGAAATCAAAAAGTAGATTAGACATTTAAAGTACTGCTAGTAATGAAAATATGGTAAAAAGGTTATAACTGTAACTTTTATAACTCGAAAAATTATATAATTGATATATTTGGAAATCTTATGAAATTAGAGTCTAATGGTACTAATATCATATATATAATATCTCGAGCCCCGGGACACGCTTTTCAAAATCTATATCCAATCGAGTTCGAAATAGATCGAAAATAAACCAATTTGATATTTTTAAAAAATCGAATATTATTATGGACTATTCTACACACTATACTTAATTTTCGACTTCTCGATTTATGAACACGGGATTGCCGGATTTAAACTGTAGGGTTTAACTTAAGATCTATTGACTTAAAGTTTCTGGTTGACTTCCCGGCTTAGGGTTAAGGCTTAGGATTACTCTAAAAACCAAGGGTTTACGACCTACCCATCTTAAAAAAAGTTTTGTTCGCAAAACTTGAACGGCGTACTTGATTCTTTAAATAGATTTGGATACTTTTGCCGCATCTCACTTTCTGCTTCCCAAGTTGCTCCCTCGTGTGTATGATTCCTCCAAAGAACCTTTACATATTTAATTTCCTTATTCCTTAATTTTTGTACCTTTTTATCCAAGATCTGTACCGGGTGCTCATTGTAAGTGAGGTTTTCTTTTAACAACACTGGATCCAATTCTATGACTTGATCCGGGTCAGTTACATGCTTGCGAAGAACCAAGACATGAAAAACATTATGCACTTCCGAAAGATTTGGTGGCAAGGCAAGGCGGTATGCTAACTTTCCTACCCATCCCAATACTTCAAAGGGACTAATATACCAGGGGCTCAACTTTCCTTTTGAGCGAATTCGGTGAATACTTGTGATAGGATTTATCTTTAAATACACATGATCTCCCACTTGAAACTCAATAACCCTTCTTTTTAAATATGCCCAACTCTTTTGTCTATCTTGAGCTTCCTTCATCCATTGTTGGATTACCCAAACCTTATCGGTCACATCTTGCACGAGATCGGGTTTAAGAACCATCTTCTCCACATCATCCCAAAACAACGGGGATCTACACTTACGTCCATATAAGGCCTTGTAAGGCGGCATTTTGATGGTCGAGTGATAGCTATTGTTGTAAGCGAACTCAACCAAAGGTAAGTGCACTTCCCAACTTCCCTTGAACTCCATCACACATGCCTGAAGTACATCTTCCAAAGTCTGGATTGTTCTTTCAGACTGTCCATTAGTCTGCGGATGATAAGTTGTGCTAAAATGCAACTTTGCTCCCAAACACTTCTACAAGCTCACCCAGAACTTAGACACAAACCTTGAGTCTTGATCCGACACAATCCCAGCCGGTACTCCGTGTAGGCGAACAATTTCCTTCATGTAAAGCCTCGCCAATTGTTGACACCACATCCCATATGGCATCATGACCTGACGGTATCCTCGGTAAACCACAAACAAAATCTATGGAATCTGGTCCTACTTCCATTCTGGTATAGGCAAAGGTTTTAACAATCTACCCGACCTTTGATGTTCTACCTTCACTTGTTGGCACGTTGGGCTCTTAATCACAAAATTTGCTACATCTTGATACATCTTGGTTCCTTGCGAGTGTATCGTATATCCAAAATTGTGTGCTTTGCTCATGATTTCCTTTCTCATTTCTTCATCATCGGGCACACACAGTTGCCCTTTCATCCTTATCATGTCATCTTCATCTATTATAAAATCAGTATACTTCCCCTCCTGAACTTCTTTCTTTATCCTTTGAATTACTTCATCATAGTGTTGGGCCTCTTTAATCCTTTCCACTAAAGTTGGTTCCAACACTAAACTTGCTATTTCCATCTCCAAGTCTTGCCTAACAAATTCAATGCTTAACTTCTCAAATTCTTTTATCAATTCTTTCTGGTCGGTCAAAAGAGTTGCAACTTCACCATGATTCTTACGACTTAAGGCATTGGCAACCACGTTCACTTTCCTGAGGCAATAATTAATCCCTAAATCATAATCCTTGATTAGCTCGAGCCATCGCCTTTGTCTCATATTCAGCTCCTTTTGTGTGAATCAATACCTAAGGCTCTTGTGATCAGTGTAGATCTCACACCTTTGCCCATAAAGGTAGTGTCACCATATCTTTAAAGCAAACACCACTGTGGCTAGTTCCAAATTATGTGTAGGGTAATTCTGTTCGTATGGCCTTAGCTGTCTTGAAGCGTAGGCAATCACTTTACTCTCTTGCATGAGTACACATCCGAGACCATTTCTCGATGCATCGCTATGAACTGTGTAGGGCTTCTCAGGATTTGGTAGTACCAAAATCAGTGCGAAAACAAGTCTTTGCTTAAGTTCTTGAAAGCTTTGGTCCCTCTTTTTCGTTCATATAAACTTTTCATTCTTTTGGGTTAATTGGGTCAAAGGTTTAGCTATCTTGGAAAAATTCTTAACAAACTTCCTATAATACCCTGCCAAACTTAAAAAGCTTCTTACTTCTGTCATTGTCTTGGGTGGTTTTCAGCCCATTACGGCTTTTATCCTTTCAGGGTTCACAGATATATACTCTCCTGATACCACATGACCTAAAGATGAAATCCTATCTAACCAAAAATCATACTTGGAAAACTTGGTGTATAACTTGTGTTCTCTTAAGGTTTGTAATGCCATGCACAAGTATTCTTCATGTTGCTTGCGTGTCTTTGAGTAGATAAGGATATCATTAATAAAAACTATAACACACTTATTTAATAAAGGCTTATACACTCAGTTCATCAAATCCATGAATGTAGCAGGAGCATTTGTTAATCCAAATGATATCACCAAGAATTCATAATGTCCATATCGAGTTCGGAATGTTGTTTTGGGTACATCTCTCGACTTAACCCTTAGCTGATGGTATCTTGATCGAAGATTAATCCTTGAAAACACACTAGCTCCTTGCAGCTGGTCAAATAGATCATCAATCCTAGGAGGCGGATACCTATTCTTGATTGTGACTTTGTTTAGTTCTCGGTAATCCACACATAACCTCATCCAAGCCATTCAGAAATACTTTTCTCTTAAGTTCCTCACTATATTTGTACGAGCTAGGGGCATATTGGAGTAGCAGATTGAACTCGGTCTCATATTGTTCCACTGTGTGGGCTTTTTGTGATATGTGTAGAAAATCCACGTTGTACAGTACCCGGAGACTTCCAAGAAAGTAATGCTCAAGGTTTCACGCCCTGAAGGATACCCTAAACGTAGTAATCGGCCGTACATAAAATTAAAGCCTAGGAATGATTGCCTCAGTCACGCGAAGGCTTTCATACTTTGTACAAGGCGTCTAACATATGGAAGAGACACATCGCAGTAATACATTTTATATTGGTATAACTTGAGTAATAATGTAAAGGAAATACAATTCACTATACTTCAAATACAATTCATCAAAAGCTTTCACTACATAAAACTATTGCAAAACAATTCACAAAACCTAGCTAATATCATCAAGTATTCTTATTTCCTACCGAAATCCCGAAGTCACATTCGGCTCTAACCATCTCGGTCCCCACGTAGCATTCTTGAGTTAACCTGTTCATTCAAACGTCTATTGGGGTATAAGCTTGATCACGCTTTTTCTATATATGCTTTTTAAACTCTTTTTAGTTTATTTTGAAATTCCTTTTAAAGCATAATTATTAACCGACAATGTATCGGATGCGTGTGCAGTAACAAATTTTGGTGAATACCGAGTCGAATCCACAGGGAGTGAGGACTAGCTATCAATATATCAGTTCAAATTCATAGCTAGGCAAATCAAACTTTGTTTCTCTTTTTTTTTAGATTTTCTTTTAATATAAATAAACTACTAAAAATCTTGGATTTCCACACCTCAAATAAAATTAAGTTTAGAGCCAATCAAATCTGGAAATAAATTGAATGTCTGCTATTGACCAAAAATGCACTTGTCAATCCAAATCATCAATGGGTTCAATTTTTCAACAATGAAGAACAAGATAACAATTCCTTTTCCCAAAGTGAACCATTACCCTAAAATTACCAATCAATATTCCCTATCCCTAGGAAAGTGATTAATTGACAATTATTTTCTAATTCACCAAACTCTAATAGAATCACAACCCATATCCCTATGTAAAATGCAATCCTAATTAGATAATCACAAAATTGATTAGAATAGAATTTTCCAATTACAATCCTAATCATTCATGAATTCCAGATTAAAGCCAAAATTGCATGATTTGTGAAATAATGTTGATAATCTAAATATGAACAAGTAATCAATCAACAAAAGGAATCATCAATAATATAATCCAGATAAAAGACTCAAAACCGATTTAAGAACACAAGAAATCAAGCATCAAACAACATCCAATAAGAGGATATAAGAAAAAGAACAAAATAACCTTGTCAATGGAATCCTGTTCTTGAAATCCAAACACAAATGTTGTTTTCCACTTGAATCTAGTGTGGAATCCGATATCAAATTAAAAAGTTAACTACTTTAGTGTTCTAAACCTTAATCCATCACCGAGCTATGGAGGAAAAAGAGAAAAATCGTGCCTAGGGTTTCTTCTTTTTTTAAAAGATACAACAAAAGAAGTTTATATATGAAAAATCGCAAGGAAGATACATTGGCACTCTACACCGGCAGTGTACTTTTGGATCTAGCCGGCCTTCTTTTTAAAATTTGATTTCTGAGATCATTTTGAATATACACCGGATTCAAAGCTGGTGGCCTTGAATCTCCAGTAGCCGGTGTACATTGTAAAATCAATTCTGAAGCAAGATAGATGACAGCCTTTAAGTAGTGTTGATGTGTAGAAACTTTATGGCGATTTTTGACTTTACTCAAATTGGAATTTTGCAAAACTTATAAAATTAAAGTTGTAGATATTTCTCTCCTCTTTCTATAGGATCTTGAATCATATCAAACAGAGCTTGAATGAGAGCAATATATCAAGTTTACTAAAACAGTGTCAATCTGCAAGTCTTACTGATGTTCTGCACTTGCAGTGACTTCAAGATGATTTTCAACCTTCATTTTTTCATAATTACCAAAATCTTAAAACATAAAAATTGTATATATATCTCTTATCTTTCCATATGAGGTTGAATCACATCAAAATAAGATGATATGAGAGAGATATTTGCAATTTACCAAACTCTATGATTTTCCAAAACGTGAACACCATCACCGTAATAGCAGCAACTTCATGGCATATTTTGATGCTGATTCATTCCGAATTCATTCACACCCAAAACATAAAAATTGAAGATATCTCTCTTGGGTTTCAGTGGCATTTGAAATCATCCCAATAGGAGCTCGTATGAGAGAGATATGTTGAATTTACGAAACATCACCAAAACTGTCATGATACTTGCATGGCCGACCTTGCTTGATTTCTTTCCCAAATTTGCATGAAACTTCTCCCAATTGCTTGTATTTGTTATTTAAGTCCTTAATGACCTGAAATAACAATTTAAGTGTACTTAAGTACCATTTCCATTCGATTTCTATAAAATCTATAATAGATAAACATGATTTGATTATTGCAAAGTTGAGTAAAATATGACTTTATCAAAGCTACACTAGCTTAGTGAGAGTTCCCTTAATTTCATACCATAACAAGCAAGTTATAATTCATCCATATGCTATGCATGAACAAACACATGAGCAAACAAGCATATGACTTTTCGGTAGCCATATATGAATGGATTTATGCCTTCCATTTTGGGTTAGGGTGGTCCATAAGTCATGCAACCATAATCCCGATCTCTTTCTCTTAATTATACAACCTTTGTTGTTTTATTGTGGTAGTTTTAAGTGCCTACCCCACTTCCATTAACTAAAGTGATCTCACATCCTTAATGTTAACAAAGACCCCCTCGCCTTCCGCTAATATACTTTTGTCCCACCAAAAGTATATTAGCTAATACAATGTGACTCAATACGTGATATGCATGTACAATTTATTCATATAATCGTGGCATGTTAATTATGTAGGTTAAGAGTGATCATAGAGAATATCAGATAATTCAAGTCTATGCTAACTCATACAATGATTTTACAATAAATCTCACATCGATATACTTATCATGCATTCAACCAAGATTATACCACAACTCATCACAATTTTATTTTATTTTTCCTAATTCTAATGCAACTAGCTACAAGCACAAGCAAGGTAACAAAATAAGAGGAAAACTCACTTGGCCATTGGATCACTGGTCTCTTAGTAATGTAATCCGGTGGTAGGGAATCATCGATTTTGGGGTCACCTAAAAAGGAAGAAATACCCAAATAAGTATTTCTACTCAAACTAACCCATTCTATCTCATACAAACTATCAAATTCGTAATTCTTGTTCTAAGTGGGAATTCCAACTTAAAACGGTCATAACTTGATCATTTTAACTCGTAATTTATAAATTATATATCGATTTCTATCCACTTCAAAAGATATATCTAATTATAATATCATATTTAAGTTTTGAAAACTTTGAAGCTTTGAAAGGATCGGATCATATCAGAACAGTGGCGAAAGCCGATTTAGAAAATTGATTTTGTGAAAGTTCACGAAGTTTCTACCATCCAAAGCAAGTATTTATGCAATATGAACAAGCTACTATCATAAATGATATGTCATGAGATATATATATATATATATAATACATATTCTTGATGATATTGAATAAAAGAAATTTTTAAAAAACTTTTTCTTTGTAAGACTTTATGAAAAATCAACTTAGAAAAGCTAGTCTTGTATTCTTGACAATCCCCACTTGTTTTTAGAAAAATTCCTTGATAAAATTTATGTATTCTTGTTAAAATTAAGCCTTCTTTGTGTATATTCCATAAGGCCTTTGTTTTTCAATAAAAATTTCCATTTTATATTTTGTGAAACATGTTTTCAAATATGGTTCATCCCAAAATCCGAATTTTGTAAAAATTGTTTTTGTGGTGATTCCTTTAAGTAAACTCATTTGACACTTAGAAAATTAAGGTTCAACCACACCTAGTCACTAAGGACTTCATTTCTTTAATAAAACTTCTATTTTGAGTTTGAAAAGTAAGTGTTTTCATGCCATTACTCCGTTATTACGAATTTCTTAAAATGGGAAACAACTCAAATTTTACCTACTTTATTTTTAATCCTTGTTCTACATGTTTTTCTTAGCAAATCCCATCTTAACTTATAAAAGTCATTGCTTTATGATATCTATTACCTATACTCTTCATTTTTCATATAAAACACAAGTTTTGGAGTTGATAAAAGGGCTTTTAAGGCATGGTCTTGAAACTATCCGAATTTCACAAAGTTAGAATAAAACTCAAATTTTATATTTTGCAATATCTTCCTATTTTGAGAATCTCTATTAGTAGATCTACCATTTACTTATAAAAAACATCTCCTACTAATACCTATTCCATAAGCCTTTAATTTTTTTAAACAAATCCTTCATTTTGGTGTTGAAAAATGGGTTTTCAAAATTGGTCTTGGTTGAGATCCGAATTTACAAAATTTATTTTTGGACATATTTTGATAAAATCTATCTAAACTTATGAAAATTCATCCCCTACATATCCTATCTTAAGAGCCTTCCATATCTTGAATAAAAACTTCATTTTTTAGTTGGAAAACATGTTTTTAAACTAGGCCTTAGCCTAAATCCGAAAATAGAGTTTTGTTATGAAAAATAATCTTTGAAAATCATCTTTGAACCATATAAAATGAAGTCTTGATGATATATATACATTAAGCCCTCATTATCTCAAGTGAAAATTTCATTTTGAAACTTGGAAAGTGGTTTTTAAAAACGGGTCTTACCTAGATACGAATTTCACTATTTTTATTCAATTTCAAATCCATGATATATACATAATATGAATATGAATATAAAAGAAATGCATGGTAGTAAGCCCTAAACCTATAGATCTAAACATAAACATAACCAAAGCTTCATAAAAATTTAGATCTACAAAGTATAATATAAATATGAAGATAATAAAGTCTAAAAGACAACAAATATAGCAATATCATTATAGATCATAAACAAGAGGAGTGTTTCAAAGTTTTGGCATCATCATCTCTAGCTTTTAGGCATTATGGAGAGTCCTTTGATGCATGAAACCTCCATATAATCAACCTATAGCATCTATGGAAGTTTAAGAAGAAAGTTCACTTAAAGAATCTTCAAGAATAGGATGTGGAAGTAATTTTTTCAGATGGGGGCAGCTTGTTTTTCTTGCAAGAACAAGGGTAAGAAAGAGATAAAGAGAGGAAAAAGAGAGACTAAATGATGTAGGGTTGCAAAGAGTAAAAGTATATAAGTAAGAGGCTTTAAATAGAGAGAGGAGTGTATTAAAAGTATGTTAAATAGTTAAAAGAGAAAAAAAAAATAAAACATGGTAGAAATGGGGAGGGCTGGACGTGATTCTTGTAGGGAGAGAGAGGAGTGTAGTTGGCTTGTAACTTGAATTTTTTGAAAGTGTAACTTGTGTTACTCAATTTGCTAAATAAAAGAGACTTCAAATCATTAAATAAATGAATAAAATAAAATAAAAGTGGATGATTTTGAGAGTGTGGCAGCTGCCACGTATAGGAGGTTGAGTGTAAGAAAGAGTGAAAGAAAACATGAATAATGTGTAGAAGTGACAATTGAAGTGTACTTGAAGTATGGGTTGAAAAAGTGCTTTTTATTAAGAAAAATATATAAAATAAAATTAAGAAAAATATTTTTAAATGAGTGGCAGAAATTTCATAAATAAAATTAAATAATCAATTGAATTATTTTAATATTTCAACAAATATGTTACTAGTACGGTCAAAATATGCTTATATAAGCTATAACTGATATTTTTAGATTCCGAAAAATTCTAAAAAGTTATTTTATGAAAATAAATTAATTATTAAATTAATTTATTTTATTTTTAGTATCGGGTCTTAAACAGAAACTGATTCCGTAAAAACCCGAAACGAACTAAATTTTTGAAAAATAAAATTTTCTATGATATATAAAATATTTATTTAAAAATATAAGGGTTTATAAGAATTGTAAAATTGTGTAATGAATAGTAGTGAGTAGTACAAAAGACTAGTTAATTACTAGTAATAAAGAAATACAAATATAATTGCAAAAATAAGATATTTCTAAGTTGTCGAAAAATTATTAATGGTATATTTATAAAACAAGATAATAGCAAAATAACTCAAATAACAAAATCTAAAACATTATGATGGCAAGGATGTCATGTTCAAGTGTTTCATATCCCTAGCTTGAAGCTCATGGGGATTTTTATGTGGAATCACACATGAATGAACTTGCCATTACATGTTTTTAAGATATTAAGGTATAGATCTATTACCTATTAGTTGTGTGGAGTAAGAAACTTGAAAGAAAAACAAAGTATGTGTGTGTATAGAGGGAGGGGGAGCTCACGGTTTGAAAGAGGAGAGGGAGAGAGAATTTGCAAAAATTTTCTAAAGTGAAAAGGAAGAGAGAGAGAAAATGAAATGAAGTGGGTATAAGGAGGTATATATAGATAAATGGATTAGGGTTTGTCTTAATTTAACAAAATAAAATAAAACAAATTAGAGAGAGGGAAAGAGGGAGAGGGGGCGCCAGTTTGGCGGGTGTGAGAGAGAGAATAGTGTGTTGTGTAAGTTTTGGAATTAATTAAAATAATTTAAGTAGTAAAAGTTATATTGGAAAAGTAAATTGTGAGGAAAATGATGAAATTGTAAGAGTAGAATGTAAAAAATAGGTTATGGGTAGTTATACTTGTGAATAGTGTAGAAGAAATCAAAAAGTAGATTAGACATTTAAAGTATCGGTAGTAATGAAAATATGGTAAAAAAGTTATAACTGTAACTTTTATAACTCGAAAAATTATATAATTGATATATTTGGAAATCTTATGAAATTACGAGTCTAACGACTAATATCATATATATAATATCTCGAGCTCCGGACACGCTTTTCAAAGTCTATATCCGATCAGGTTTGAAATAAATCGAAAATAAACCAATATGATATTTTGAAGAAATCGAACATTATTACGGACTATTCTACACACTTTACTTAATTTTTGACTTCTCGGTTTATGAACACAGGATTGCTGGATTCAAACTGTAGGGTTTAACTTAAGATTTATTGACTTAAGATTTCCGGTTGACTTACCGGCTTAGGGTTAAGGCTTATCAACTTTTAGAAAAGTTTTTCTCTCCTCTCTTCTCTCTAGTATGCCGTGAGCGTCCCTCCCTCCCTCCCTCTAAACCATACACACAAAAGTTTTCTTCAAGCTTTCTTGTTTCAAACATTAAATAGGTATAGATCTATACACTATCACCACAAAAACATGTAATGGCAAGATCATTCATGTGTGGATTCATAAAAAATCCCCATGAGCTTCATGCTAGGGATGTGAAATCACTAAAATATGATGATCAAGCCATCACAAACTGTGGATCTTATGTTTTAAGCTCATATTTTTGTCATGATAATAATATATGTTCATATAGTGATGATTTTATGTAGGAATCTTGCTACTACAATGTAATCATAATAGTATACTTGTAAACCCCCGAAAATTTTCATAATTCATAGAAAATAATCCTAGAAGTCTAATATTAAAATTGAAATCCCAAAAATCGACTCAAGTTGAAACCTAATTCTAAATCAAGTCAAACACAAAAAAAAATTCTTAGTCTTGAGAAAACGAGAACCCTTGAAACAAAATATAAAATCCAACTATCGATTGAATCAACATCCGTACGCCAATTAAATGATCTATCCGATTCTTAAAATGCAAATCAAAACGATATATCTAAATACCGCTTAACAACAAAATGATAAGATCTTAAATCCTTCGGTAAATTTCAGAATCAGAAATTTCAATTTTTACCAAAAGTCAAACTGAGTCAACTCATAACACTAGACTCGGTTAAACGATCTTAAGAACTAAAGACTATTAAATAATCACAAATAAAATAAGGTAAACCATAGATATCGAGCTAAAATTATAAAACGATCAAAACTCGAAAATTATAAGATCTTACAAATAATTCGACAAAAACCGGAAGTCAAACTAGAACCCTAAAAGTCAACAAAGCTTATAACAAATCTAGTATTTAAGATTCAACAATCCGCATTCTCAAAACCTAGAAAACGAAATTAAGTTAATGGCTTCAAATAGTTCGTAATAATATAAGGTAACATAAAAATATCAGATTCGTGAATTTCGAGTGTCTTTCGGACTCAAATGGGATCAGTTTTCGAAAAGCGTGTCCCGAGCTCGGAATATTAAAAATATTTCATTAACACCAAAAGACTCGTAATTAAACAAGGATTTCAAAGATATCAATTTTAAAATTTTTCGGTAGCTAAAAATAACAGATATAGCTCGATTACGCATATTTTTATTAGTGTCGATATTTTATATGTCTAGTCTACTATTCATAGTACTATTCCTACTATTCATTACTATTACTCTATCTCTACTTTTTCTTACTACCTATTCTTACACCTACATACCTATGTCTTACAATTTTCTTTTCCCCTAAAAATTCCACACTACATATTATTAAACTTCTCTTACACTTTTCTTCTAAAATTAATTTTTTATCAAATTTCCCCCCTCTACAAGCACCAAAACCGGCGCCACTCCCCTCCTCTTCCCTCTCATTTATTTTCTTTTATAATTATTTTATTACATCTAAAATTCACTCCAAAAATTCTATAAATACCCCCTTCCTCCTTCATTCTTTCACACAATTCATTTCACTACCAAAACTCTCTCAAAATCTCTCCACAAATCCTCTCTTCAAGAATTCTCTCTACCAAAACTCTCTTAAATCAATTCTTCACAAAAATCATTCCTTATACATAAACTATCTACCACATAGCACTACTCATATAATACCCCTTTCATCTACCATCTTCATATCACATAAACACCTTAGGTAAACTTCTTCCAACCATTTATTTACCCATGTCATGTAACTTAACATGACTATGGTATTGTTTTGAAACTCATATGAGTAGTAAAAGCAACATGTTCATGTTTTGTTCTTGCACATGAACTTCCTATTTTATTATATTGTTATGTTGATTTTATTATTCATATCTAACTAGATATATTTATGTATATATATATATATAATATAATCTTTAGAGCATATAAGCTAACTTGTTATTTATTTATTTCATGCTTTGCAATTTATTTATTTCATGTTTTGCAATTTATTTCATGCCATCTCTTTAAGACTAGTATTTCTAGTCTTAGACTTGTTCATATCAAGTTCAAACAATCTTTTATTTATTTTCTTTAATCTTTTGGGACCAGTCCATTCTTAGTCCCGGGATGCCTTGATGAAGCTAAGGCTCCCAATACTTGACTTGATACCTTGATGAAGCTAAGGTTCCCAATGCTTAATATTTTATTTTCTTGCTTTTCATTTGTTTATAGTATTTTCTTATGTTCTTATTATTTTATATGCTCATAATACTTGCATCTACATAATGATATTGTCTCAACTAATTTAAAAGTAGAATTTTACTTTACTAAAGGAACTTAAAACCAAATTTTCTATTATGTGATTTGTCACAAAATAATGAAGTTATTATCAAACAACATAGAAATAGAGTAATACAAGTTTTCTCAAGTTTTCTTAAATAACAAAGATAGTTTTACCAAGAAAACATAAGAAATAAATACTTTCATTGTTTATTATGGGAACCTAAGTTTTAGTAAAGTAATTTGTTAGTTTTCAAAGTTCTTACAAAAAGCTTAAAGGTTAAACTCTTTTAAACTCCATGACAAAACCAAGAAACAAACTAGTTTTCAAAGTTAAGATAAAATCAAGTTGTGAACCCACTTAGCAAAATAATGATTTTTAAGTTCCTAAAGAAGAGACTTATTTTCAAAGAATATAGATAAGATAAGATTAAAAACAAAGGGTTTTATCAGTAAAGAGAATTCTTTTCAAAGGAAATAAAAGAACAAGTTTTAGAAAACAAAAACTTATATTTTAGATAATAAATATAAGAAGACAAGACTCATTTTCTAAAACCATCTTAAATACAAAGTTATAAAAAGGTTTTCAACAACTTAATACACTTTGATAATTTTGATCTTTTATCACTAGAAGTAAAATTTATGAAAGACTAAAGAAAATTTGCTTGTTTTTGGAAAAAGAATGAAGAAAATAAAATAAGAATATACTCACTAATAATAGCCTATGAAAATGTAAAGTTTCTTCAAATACTTGAAGAGAAATTATCAAAGTTAAAGTTTTAACAACTCAAAATGAATTGTTTCATGAAATAAATTGTTGAGACACTACCATTAGAATTTTTGCATATAAAGTGAGCTTACCTATATACTCAAAGTATTTATCAAATATATTTATATATATATATATATATATTGTTA
Organism: Combretum micranthum; assembly: GCA_024138025.1. NCBI lineage: Eukaryota > Viridiplantae > Streptophyta > Magnoliopsida > Myrtales > Combretaceae > Combretum > Combretum micranthum. Next base: position 365,650 of record JAMXBD010000197.1, on the reverse strand, counting down.
CAAAAAAAATTTCTTTAAAATGAAGATTGAGTTAGAAAATGGATTTGCAAAAGTCTAGAAATATTCGTTTTAAATTTGTACCCAATGTTTTCGGAACCCAAATGACCTTATATGACAAAGATAACCTTAGAAATGGATAGATCTTTTCGAATAGGTAGAAAACGGTACATTATATGCGAAATTCCGAGTTAAAATGAGCAAGTTATGGCCATTTTAAATTGGAAATTCATTTTATACGATTTTGACAAACATAGTGAGATAGAATTAGAAAGTTCAAGTAAAATTTCTATGAAATACTTATCCCGAGTATTTCTTTTGCCTAGGTGACGAAAGATACGAGATTACCCTTCTTGAGGATTACTACAACTAAGAAGATCGCGAAATGGACGAGTGAGTTATTCCTCTTAATTTCGTTACCTTGCTTGTGTTTGTAAAGTAGTAGCATTAGTATACTAAGAGAAGATAAAAATGGATATATATTTGGGGATTTCAGGATTATGAGTATATATGTGATTCTATGTTTATGCGTGAAATGAGAATTAAGAATATCGCAACTTCAAGCTGCTTGTTTAAATAATTTTGTTTACTTACTTGTATGACTGCTTATTAATTGCTAAATTGATTGATCGCCCCCTAATAAAACTTAATAAGTTTTGGCTTAAGAAAAATGAAACGCTCACACATAGCATCCATCGAGTCTCATCTCTTTCGGAAGGCTGCTACTTCTACGCGTAGGTTGGATTGGCTGTGATCGTGCGGTGACACGGGCCATGTTCCTTCCTGGAGAATCCAAATCGCTCAGGGAAAGCGACTCTAGGTTCGGAGCCGAGCCAACTGAACGCTGTGGGTAAGGACCTAGGGAATAGCAGTAGAAGATCGAGGATCTTCAACCCCGATTCCCTAACCTTTGATACGGAGGTGTAAATCCGTTCTATATATGGTTTCCGATAACTATATATATTTGCGTAATCATGTGATTGTTGCATTGTATGCATAACATATATGTGAAAATCTAAATGAACTTGTTTGAAAATATGGTGCGAATGAAAATGAATATCTCACTAAGCTAGTTGTGGCTTATACCCCTATAGATTTTGTTGAAACAGGTGTACCCGTGGCTTAAATTGAGGATCATGACATTAAGAAAGTCATGGAAGGATGTTAAGCTTCTATGAAGGAAATGGAATCATAAGATGAAGTAATTTTGTAAGGTTCTTTATATAATGACTTATATGATTAGTGTTATGTTGATTATAAGATATATATTTATTTGAAGTCAATAAAGGGATATGCCCCTAAGAATTGTAATTTAATATGTTTATGTTTTATAATAAGTATTCTCTTTGTCTTGTTACTTATTTATTATCAATATAAATTGCGCTACTCCGATTCATTCCCTTGGTTATGATGTATGTCTTGTACATGATATGGAAGCCTTTGCGTGACTGAGGTAGTCATTCCTAAACTTTAGTATTGTGTACGGCGGACTGCCATGTTTAGGGTATCCCTCGAGGCATGACAATACTTCATTTCATGCATCTAACATGATCATCACACTAAGATCTAGCTTCTAAACATCCATCTTCTACATGTCATTTAAGATCTCACGCATTTATTTTGTTTAGAATGAATAAATGGTCTTAATGTTTTTGTCTTATGTAAATGAATGTTTTGTTTATTTCTAAAAGTTAGGATATTTGTGAAGATGAGACAAAAAGCTCAAGAACAAATTTGGTTGCATCAAAATAAACTTTTGTAAATTCGGAAGGAAAAAGAGTTATAATTTGAAAACCTATTTTTCAACTCCAAAACATGAGTTTTATGTGAAAAATGAAGGGCTTATGGAATAGGTATCACTAGGAGATGATTTTAATAAGTTAATGGTAGATTTTCTAAGAGAAATTTGTCAAACAAGAAATATTTACAAGATAGAAAATTTGGATCTTATGTTAGTTACATGAAATTCGTAAATAGGAAAAGACGGTATGTAAACACCTATTTTCAAAATCAAAATGGAAGTTTTATTAAGAAAATGAAGTCCTTAGGGGATAGGAATAGTGGAGCCTAATTTTTAAAGTAATTGAGTTTTTCTTAAAGAAATCACCTCAAAATCATTTTTTACAAAATTCGAATATAGGAATAGCCCATATTTAAACACTTGTTTACAAAGTGTAAAATGAGGATTTTTATTGAAAAATGAAGACCTTAAAGAATAGATATAGTAAATACTTGATTTTAGCAAGAATAAATAAATTTTATTAAGGGAAGATCTCTAAAACAAGTGTGATTTGTCAAGAACACAAACTAGTATTGCTAAGTTAAGTATTCATGATATCTTGTAAAGTAGAAGCTTTTTAAAAATATTCTTTTGATAGAATATTATCAAGAAAATACATAGGGGAAGCTCATAATATACCATTCATGATAGTAACTTGTTAATATAGCATGCATATTTTGGCATGGATGGTAGAAACATCATAACTCTTCACCAAAACAATTTCGAAAATGGATGTTTGTCTACTAATCAAAACTGATCCAAAATTTTTGAGACTTAAAAGTTTTCAAAATTGATATATTATATTATAATTAGATAGATCTTTAGAAGTAGATATGAATCGGTATATAATTTGCGAAATTCCAAGTTAAAATTACCAAGTTATGGCCGTTTTAAGTTGGAATTTCCATTAATGACGAGAATTACGAAACTTAATAGTTTTTATGAAATAAAATGGATTAGATATGAGTTGAAATACTCATTTGGGTATTTCTTTCATTTAGATGACTTGGATCCCGATGATTCATTACCACCGAACTATTATTATTAAGAGATCGACGACCAATATTCAAGTGAATATTACTTCCTAATTTCATTTCTTGATTGTGTTTGTAGTGATTAGTTGCACTAGAATATGAGGTAAAATATAAAAATGGATTTACATGATGAGAATTATGGGGGATTACATATGCTTGTTTATGAGTTGAGAAATTGTGTTAAGAATATCGGAACTGGGTGATTAACTTATGCTTGTTTAAGGTATTATAGGATTGATTGTCTGCAAGATTGGTTGATCACCTAAAAATTAGTATTAATAATTATTTGCATTGATAAATTAATATGGACATAATCACTTCATGATGTGGATAGAGCACTAGCATATGTTGGTTACTCATGATCCTTAAACAGCTAAAAGTTGGTTGATCGTGATCCATAAACGACATAAGTTGGTTTCCCGTTATCCATAAACGGCACATTAATTCAACAGTAGTACCGTAGTATTCGTTAATCTGCTAACCCTAAATGGGGGTAAATCTATTCACATATGATTTTTGACTGATCATATGTCCTGTTTGTTCATGTGGTTGATGCACTCTGTGTGGTTGAATAAATAACTTGATTGAATGATTTGTTATAAATGTCTTTATGGAAGTATTCACTCACTAAGCTAGTGTAGCTTATGCCCCCACAGATTTTTCTTATTATAGTTTTCATAGATATGGCTAAGGCCGAGGCATCCTACCGAGCAGGTACAGGAATTAGGAGTTTCCATTAGAAGTTTGTGTTCGATTTTGTATAGACTTCCATAGAAAACCCTAATATTTACCGAACGACAGTAAAAGACCACTTTTAAACTTGATATTCTTTTACAGGGGAATGCCCCTATAACTTTTGTAATTAATTATGTGGACTCATGGTTTATATTATGATGCTTATAGTATGTTAAATTAACCTATTCATCTCCATTGGTTCATGTATTCTATTGTCGTAAAGGTACACCTTGCATCTGTGCAAGACTTTGGAATGATTATGGTAGTAATTCCTAAGTCTTATATAGCATGCGGTGGACTATTACGTTTACGATATCCTATGGGACGTGATAGTGGATGTGCCATTAATTTTAGGAAGATCATTCATAGCTACTATTGGGGTGGTGATTGATGTCAAGGATGGCAAATTAGTTCTCAGAGTTGGAGGAGATGATATGGTTATTCAAATGCTGAATGTCTTCAGGCAAACGATGACCAATGATAATACTTGTTTTAATATGGATTCATTTGATTTGCATGTTTCTGATTTTATGCAGAAATTCTTGAGTAAGGATGCATTAGGGTTAAGCTTGGCTTATGAAACACATGAAGAATGTTCAATTAAGGAAGTGAGTGAGATAAGAGAACAATTGGAAACACAGCCAAAGTTAAGAAGTGAAGTAGTTGTTGAGGAGATTGTAAGGAGTGATAAGTCACTACCTGAATATCAAGAATATGCATTCCTAGATAAAGATTCCAAGCTTCCAGTCATAATATCATTGGAGCTTAAGGAAGGTTAGAAAGAACAACTATTGACGGTGCTTGGGCTACATAAAAGAGCTTTGTCATGGAAGATTTCAAATATTAAGGGGATCAACCCTTCCTTTTGCACACATAAAATCTTAGTAGAAGATAGGTACAAGCAAGTTGTACAACCACAACGAAGATTAAACCCAAGCATGAAAGAAGTGGTGAAGAAGGAAGTAGTAAAGCTCTTAGATGCTAGACTGATTTACCCTATATCGGATAGTTCATGGTAAGTTTAGTACAAGTGGTTTCTAAGAAAGGAGGGATGACTGTAGTACCAAATGAAAAGAATGAATTAATCCCAATGCACACGATCACTAGATGTAAAGTGTGCATCAATTACAAGAAACTAAAAGATGCCACTAGGAATGACCATTTCCCATTGCCATTCATCAATCAGATATTGAAATGATTGGCAAGACATGCATACTATTGTTTCTTAAATGACATGTCGGGATATTTTCAAATCCCCATGGCACCCGAAGATCAAGAGAAAACCACCTTCACCTATCCTTACGGTACTTTTTCATACCAAAGTATGCCATTTGGTTTACGCGATGCCCTACAACTTTTCAACGTTTCATGATGGAAATTTTTGAGGACTTAGTGAAGGATGTTATGGAAGTCTTCATGGATGACTTCCTAGTGTTTGGGGATACATTTGGTGACTGTTTGGATAATTTAAAAAAAAGTACTTCAAAGGTGTGAGGAGATGAATTTGGTATTAAATTGGGAGAAGTGTCACTTCATGGTACAATAAGGAGTTGTTTTAGGACATAAGATATCAAGAAAAGGGATTGAAGTTGATACAATAAAGGTTGAGGTTATTGAAAAGCAACCACCACCACCACCATCTTTCAAGGCCATAAGAAGTTTCTTGAGACATGCCATCATCTATAGGAGATTCATCAAGGATTTCTCCAAGATAGCTAGGACGTTAACCAAATTAATGGAGAAGGATGGACCCCTCGAATTCACTAAGAGCTATTTGCAAGCGTTCAACATATTGAAGGAAAAACTAAAAAATGCTCCAATAATGGTGGTATTGGATTGGAACCTACCTTCTGAATTAATGTATGATGTAAGTGACTCAGCGGTTGAGGCTGTACTTAGACAGAGACAGGACAAGCACTTCCAGCCCATTTACTATACTAGCAAAACCCTCAAACCGACTTAAGGGAATTATACCACCACGAAGAAGGAGTTATTGGCAATGGTTTTTGCTTTTGACAAATTTAGATCCTACTTAATTTTTTCAAAGTGTATTGTGTACACGAATCATTTAGTATTAACATATCTAATTTCCAAACCTGATGCTAAGCCAAGGTTGATGTCAGGCCCCGAAGGGTATCCTAAACATGGCAATCTGCCGTACACAATATTAAAGCCTAGGAATAACCGCCTCAGTCACGCAAAGGCTTATATACTATGTACAAGGCGTCTAACACATGGAGGAGACACAACGAAGTGATACATTTTATATTGATACAATTTGAGTAACAATGTAAAGGAAATACAATTTACTATATTTCAATTACAATTCATCAAAAGATTTTATTACCTAAAACTATTACAAAACAATTCACAAGACCTAGCTAATATCTTCAAGTATTCTTACTTCCTATCGGAATCCTGAAATCATATTCAGCTCCAACCATCTCGATCCCCAGGTAGCATTCTCCTGTCAACCTGTTTATTCAAACGTCTATTAGGGTGTAAGCCACACTAGCTTAGTGAGAGTTCCCTTAATTTCGTACCATAACAAGCAAGTTATAAATCATCCATATGCTATGCATGAACAAACACATGAGCAAACAATTATGTATGGGTATCCGGAACCCATACACAAAACGGATTCACGCCCTTTGTATCTAGGGTTAGGGATGGTATTGAAAGTCTACATGACTGCTGCTAGTCCTCAAGCCCCCCAGGCTCATAGCACTCGACTCGGCTAGGCTCATACATGGGATGCATCCCTGATGCTAAGCCAAGGTTGATGTCAGGCCCCGAAGGGTACCTTAAACATGGCAATCTGCCGTACACAATATTAAAGCCTAGGAATAACCGCCTCAGTCACGCAAAGGCTTCTATACTATGTACAAGGCGTCTAACACATGGAGGAGACACAACGAAGTGATACATTTTATATTGATACAATTTGAGTAACAATGTAAAGGAAATACAATTTACTATATTTCAATTACAATTCATCAAAACATTTTATTACCTAAAACTATTACAAAACAATTCACAAGACCTAGCAATATCTTTAAGTATTCTTACTTCCTATCGGAATCCTGAAATCATATTCAGCTCCAACCATCTCGATCCCCAGGTAGCATTCTCCTGTCAACCTGTTTATTCAAACGTCTATTAGGGTGTAAGCCTACAGCTTAGTGAGAGTTCCCTTAATTTCGTACCATAACAAGCAAGTTATAAATCATCCATATGCTATGCATGAACAAACACATGAGCAAACAATTATGTATGGGTATCCGAACCCATACACAAAACGGATTCACGCCCTTTGTATCTAGGGTTAGGGATGGTATTGAAAGTCTACATGACCGCTGCTAGTCCTCAAGCCCCCCAGCTCATAGCACTCGACTCAGCTAAGCTCATACATGGGATGCATCCCTGGTGCGCCTTATTTCCCTATGAATGAACTATAATACCGGGTCTCATTCTCCAAACGAGTCCTCGAACCATACCGATCGACCTGCATAGGAGTAGCATGCTACCAAATGCAACTTATCTGATGCGATGCATGACTAATTTATTTTTTTGCTTAGGTCAAATTATTCATACATTATTTAAAGTGCCCAACCAGTATCATACACATAAACAGAAATAATATGAACAGTGCAGTTATCTAATCGAATCATGGTTTCGATATGCTTTAGTATTCTTTGGCATACATTCATCAAAGTCTCATCGATTATCCCATCCCCATTCATATCAGCTTTTATCTTGTTCCTATAATTCTAATGCAACCAGTTATAAGCACTAACAAGGTAACAAAACAAGAGAAAAACTCACTCGGCCATTGGATCATCGGTCTCTTATTAAAAGTAATCCGGTGGTAGGGAATTGTCAATTTCGGGGTCACCTAAAAAGGAAGAAATACCCTAATAAGTATTTCATCACTTAACTAATCCAAACTATTTAATAAAACTAGAAAATTCGTATTTCTCGTACTACGTGGAAATTCCAACTTAAAACGGCCATAACTTGTCGTTTTGACTCGGAATTAGCAAATTATATACCTATTTCTATCTACTTCGAAAGATCTATCTAATTCTAATATCATATTTAAGTTTTGAAAACTTTGAAGCTTCGAAAAGATCTGATCAGTTCAGATCAGTAGCGAAAACAATTTTAGAAAATTGATTTTGAGAAAGTTCATGAACTTTCTACTATCTAAAGTAGGCATACATGCAATATGAGCAAGTTACTAACATAAATGATATGTCATGAGATATATATGTATATGTTATTGATGATATTTAATAAAATAAATTTTTAGAAAACTTTTTCCTCGTAAGACTTTATGAAAAATCAACTTAGAAAGGCTAGTATTATATTCTTAGCAATCCCCACTTGTTTTTAGAAAAATTCCTTGATAAAATATATTTATTCTTGTTAAAATTAAGCCTTTATAATGTATATTCCTTAAAGCCTTTATTTTTCAACAAAAATTTCCATTTTACACTTTGTAAACATGTTTTTAAATATGGTTCATCCCAAAATTCGAAATTTGTAAAAATTATTTTTGTGGTGATTCCTTTAAGTAAAATCATTTGATATTGAGAAACTTAAGGCTCAACCATACCTAACCACTAAGGACTTCATTTCTTTAATAAAACTTCTATTTTGAGTTTGAAAAGTAGGGGTTTTTATACCATTACTCCATTATTACGAATTTCTTAAAATAACAAACAACTCAATTTTCCTACTTTATTTCTACTCCTTGTTCTACATATTTTTCTTAGCAAATCCCATCTCAACTTATAAAAATCTTTACTTGATGATATCTATGACCACTCTTCATTTTTCATATAAAACTCAAGTCTTGGAGTTGATAAAAGGGTTTTTAAGGCATGGTCTTGAAACCATCAAAATTTCACAAGGTTAGAATAAACTCAAATTTTATACTTTGTAATCTCTTCATATTTTGAGAATCTCTATTAGTAGATCTATCATTTACTTATAAAAACATCTCCTATTGATACCTATTCCATAAGCCTTTCATTTTTTAAACAAATCCTTCATTTTGTGTTGAAAAATGGGCTTTCAAAATTGGTCTTGGTTGAGATCCGAATTTACAAAATTTATTTTTGGACATATCTTTTGATAAAATCTATTTAAATTTATGAAAATTCATCCCTTACATATCCTATCTTAAGAGCCTTCCATACATTGAATAAAAATTTCATTTTTGAGTTGGAAAACATGTTTTTAAGTTATGCCTTTGCCTAGATCCGAAAATAGAACTTTGTTTTGAAAAATGATCTTTGAAAATCACCTTTGAACTATATAAAATGAAGTCTTGATGATATATACCCATTAAGCCTTTATTATTTCAAGTAAAAATTCCATTTTGACACTTGGAAAGTGGTTTTTAAAAATGGGTCTTGCCTAGATACGAATTTCACCATTTTTATTTGAGTTCAAAACCAAGATCTACACTTTCTATGAACATAAATATAAAAGAAATACATGGTAGTAAACTATAAACTCATAGATCTAAACTTTACTCATCAAGATCATTCATTTATGATATCTATTCCCTAAGCCCTTCATTTTAAATGAAAAATACACATTTTGAAGTTGAAAAATAGCATTTCTAAATGTGGTTCCTTTTTTATCCGAGTTTTCAAAAATGATTTTTGTTGAAACTAAAAGGTCTTAAGCTTTCTAATACTTTCCTACTACCATAAAGCTATTACAAAGTTATTTAAGAACATAAAACAAAAGTCTAATGCATTTATGAACTTAAAACAATAGATCTAGTTTACTAAACTAGTTATAAAGACATGAACACTATGATGGTTATGTGAATGATGAATATATGCACAAATCATTAGCAATAATAACATAACTTGAAACTAAAACAAGATAATAGTAAAATAACTCAAATAACAAAATCTAAAACATTGTGATGGTAATGATCTCATGTTCAAGTGTTTTCACATCCCTAGCTTGAAGCTCATGGGGATTTTTATGTGAAATCACACATGAATGAACTTGCCATTACATGTTTTTAAGATACTAAGATATAGATCTATTACCTATTGGTTGTGTGGGGTAAGAAACTTGGAAGAAAAACAAAGTGTGTGTGTATGGAGGAAGGGGGCTCACGGTTTGAAAGAGGAGAGGGAGAGAGAGTTTTGCAACAATTTTCTAAAGTAAGAAGGAAGAAAGAAAGAAAGTGAAATGAAGTGGGCATAAGGAGGTATATATAAGAAAATGGATTAGGGTTTGTTGTAATAAAAGGAATTAAATAAAACAATTTGAGAGAGGAAATGGGAGGGGGGTTGCACCGGTTTTCAAGAGGAAGAGGGAGAGGGTTTGTGTGTTTTGTGTTGTGTGAGATTCAAAATTAATTAAGTAATTTAAATGATAAAAGTTATATTGGAAAAGTAAATTATAAGGAAAATGATGAAATTGTAAGAGTAGGGTGTAAGGATGCAAGAAATAGGTTATGGGTAGTTGTACTTGTAAATAGTGTAGAAGAATCAAAAAGTAAATTAGACATGTAAAGTACAGTAGTAATGAAAATACGATAAAAATGTTATCACTGTAACTTTTATAACCCGAAAAATTATATAATGTATATTTGAAATTTTAGGAAATTACGAGTCTAACGGTACTAAAATCGTATATTTAATATTTCGAGCCCTGGGACACGCTTTTTGAAGTCTGTATCCGATCGAGTTCGAAATAAATCGAAAATTCGCTAATCTATCTTTTAAAGCATCCTAATATTATTACGAATCAAACTACACCCTTTGCTCATAATCCGACTCTTGGTCTAGGAATACAGATTGCTGGATCTAAACTACTGGGGTTTCCTAAGAATTTGTTGACTTAGGTTTTTTGGTTGACTTTCCGGGTTAGGGTTTGAACTTGATATTACCCTAAAAATCAAGGGTTTACATGAACTACTATATTTACTTAGGGTTCTCAGATGATTTTCCAATTTAGATCTTTGTCAATTTGAAAACTGAGGGTTTCTATTTGTACAACACATTTAGTTTGAGAAATTTATTTTAAATTTTATTTTTGTAAGTATTTAATATTTCTTAACGTTTTCGGAATTATTGAATTGGGTTTTATTTTTTATGGTTAATCATTATTTACTTATTTAATAATTTGTTTTTGGGTTCTATATTACCCGATTTTACAAATCAAAGTTAAGTACATAATTTGTCGTGGTTTTGGATTTAAAAACTGTTAAGTTCTTATTTTGTTTTTAAGGATTCTCATTTTCTCAAGATTAAGAAATTTCTAGATTCGTTTGTGATTTAAGACTAGTCGAAGTTCGGTTTTAATTTGGAGTCATTTTTAGAATTTATTTTCGAATCATTTACTGAAATTTTCTGGGGCTTACAATCTCTCTTACCATGACATGTAACTTTACATGACCATGGTGTGAGTTTCCTAAACTTAATGTTATGAAAGCTACACTATGTCCATGTATTGTTCTTGTTCATGAATATGTATTTATATATTTTTATGTTGATATTTCTTTTTGCTCATATTATTGTTGATATTATGTTAACCTCTTATATATATTTAACTAGATATAATTATGTACTTATATGTATAATCTTTAGAGCATATAAGCTCATTGTTATTTAATTACTCCCAAGTTATGCAATTTATTTATTTATTTCATGTTGTTTTAAGACTAGTCTCTAGTCTTAAACTTGTCCTCCTCAAATCAAAACAATCTTTTCTTTTTTTTTTCTTTATTTCTTTTGGGACTAGTCTATTCTTAGTCTCGGGATATATTGATGAAGCTAAGGTTCCCAATAATTGACATTTATATTAATTTGCTTATTTTATTATTTATTATGTCTTTCATATGTTTTCATGATTTCATGATTTCATATCATGATCATGCATGGACATATTGATTTTCTCTCAACAAGAGAAAGAAGGAAAAGTTTTCTTAAAATAAAAGTTCTTCTCCAAAAATAAATGTTGTCATGAAGGAAATGATTGTTAACAAATCTTTTCTAAAAATCTAGAGGAGTTCATCATAAATTTTAGTAACCAAAGAACATATGAATTTTTAAACAATACATACATACATACACTTTACAAAGTCATAAAATGGAAAAGAATTCTTGTTTAACAAAAAATTTACTAAACTTCATTTTTCCACCAATACTTTGGAATATAATGGAATAGTCTAGTTTAACAAAACACCAAGAAAATTTCTTTCATAAGAATAAAATGATCTTCAGGAATAAAAATTAACAAACAACTTAGGAAAATCATTTTCTTCTTTTTAAGAGAAATAAACTTTAGGAAAGGTTAAAGTATAGAGTTTGATAGATTTTAACTACTTTTAAAAAGTATTACCCCCCCAATACCTAAAAAGGTAAGAAACTAAGAAAAGCAAAAATCATTCTTTTGAAATTTAAAAGACTAAGGAAATGGAATTAAGAAGGAGAAAATACCCATTTCAAATGACTTAAGAAAATTTTCTAGCAAGCTAAGTAGAAATTTTTAAAAGTTTTACTTTTCTAAAATTTTTAGAAGACTTTGCTTTTACAAAAATTCATGGTTGAGACAACTGCATTAAATTCATGCATTTGATATGAGTCAATGAATATATACATATATATATACACATTTTAAAGTCCTTTCCAACCATTATAATATCTATATCTTTGATACAAGTTTTTGTAAAAAAAATAAGAAAAAGTAAGTTTTGCAAAATTTGTGGTAAATTTGATCACCACTGTTTCGGAGCTCAAACGACTAATTTTGATTAAAATAGTTTTAAAAATGGATAAATCTTTTTGAATAGATAAAAAATGGTATATTATATGCGCAATTCCGAGTTAAAATGACCAAGTTATGGCCTTTTTAAGTTGGAATTACCTTCTATGTGAATTTTGACAATCTTATGACATAGTTTTTTATAAGTATCATAGAATCAACAAGAAATACTCATTATGGGTGTTCTTCTTGATTAGGTGATCCTGAGAAGGAGTGTTCATACCCAGTGGATTATTTTGATTAATAGAAATACCAATCGACTCATCCATAAGAGAGAAGTATCATCATGGTCGAGTGAGTCTACTCCCCTTACTTTTCATGCTTATGTTTGTGCTTGTAAAATTAGTTGCATTATATTTAAGGAAAGATAAAATGGAAGTTGTATGGTAATATATTGAAAGAATATTAAGTATATCGACACATGAAATGCTTGTAATAAATTGATGTTTATTAGCATGTTGAAGTATCTGAAATTGGTTGATCACTTGGAAGAAATTAAAATATAACAACTAGGCTTTAATTAAAAATTGATACGTGCACTTCATATGTTGAGTCACATTGCATTCGCTATTACACAATTGGTGGAACAAGTGCATGATAGTGGTGGTAGGCATAACCGGTATATTATGTACGTGGCGAGTAGGAGCCTATAAAAACTACATAAACTTATGGTTAGTAGGAGCCAGTAATAACTACATGTTTTTTTATGGCATATAGAGCCGGCAAGATCTATAAAAATATTTTTAAAAGAAGTAGCGTCGTAATGGGCTGGAATACCTAACCCCGAATAAAGGACGTAATTCATTCAATATATGATTCCCAGAAAATCATATGTCTTATATGCTCACGTATTTGTTGCATCACATTTGGTTGTTTAATAAACTTGGTTGATATTTTGTTTCAAGTATGAATTTTAGGATTTACTCACTAAGCTCTTAAGCTTACACCCCTATAGATATTTGCATTCACAAGATACCTGTTTTTGTACCCGAGGTTTTCTCCTATCCACGTAAGTTTTCTTTTGGAAGTTTTTTAAGGGAATCTACTTGAAGGATTAGATTAGAATTCCTTTAAAATCTTTTGATGTAGTATTAAATTATTGTAAAGACTATTAGTTATTTCGATCCTTTGAATTTAGCGGGATATGCCCCTAAGAATCATGTAATAGACCTTTGATTATTAATATTATAATCTATTTATTTCTAGATTCTTGTATGTTCATTTTTACTTGCTTAGACCACACTTCCCAAAAGCATCTCCTATTACTGTGCTAGACACCTTACATGTAATACTGAACTTTTGCATCGACTAAGGTGGTTATTCTTGAGTTTGATATTATATATGCTGGGCTGCCACGTTTAGGGTACTCTTCGGGGCGTGACAACTTGGGAGGCAGAAAACGAGATGCGGCAAAAATACCCCAGTTTGTTTCAAGAATCAGGTACACTTTTCAAATTTTGAGGACAAAACTTTCTTTAAATGGGTAGGTTGTAAACCCCTAATTTTTAAGGTAATTTCAAGTTTAAACCTTAAGCCGGAAAGTCAACCAAAAACCCTAAGTCAACAAATCCATAGGAAACCCAAGCAGTTTAGATCCGATAATCTCATATTCTTAAACCGAGAAGTCGAAATATGAGTGAAGATTGTAGATTGGCCATAATAATATTAGGATGCTTAAACATATTAGATGGGTAAATTTTTAGCCTATTTCAAACCCGATCGGATGCAGACTTTGAAAAGCATGTCCCAAGACTCGAGATACCAAAAATATGCTATTAGTACCGTTAGATTCGTAATTTCATAATATTTTCAAATATATCAGTTATATAATTTTTCGGTTTATAAAAGCTTCATTTATTGCCTTTTAACGTATTTTCATTACTACCGGTAATTTAATTGTCTAATCAACTTTTTGATTTCTAATCACACTATTCACAAGTATAACCACCCATTCCCTATTCTTACATCCTTACAACCTATTCTTACAATCTTACATCATTTTCTTTACAAATTTACTTTTCCAATAAATTTTGTTACTTAAATTACTTTTAAATTTGAATTTTATTACACAAAAAAAATATCTTACATCTCTCTCTCTTCCTCTCACCAAAACCTGCACCCCCTCTCCTATACTCTCTCTCATTTTGTTTAATTTTTCTTCTTTTATTTATACAAAACAAACCCTAATTCCACTTCTATAAATACTCATTTATGTCTTTCACTTTTCATTTTCTCTCTTTCTCTCTAAAACAAACTCTTGCAATTTTTTTTTTTCTCCCTCTCTTCCTCTCCTTTGTGCTGTGACCCTCCCACAAACACACACACTCACACAATATTTTTCTTCAAGTTTTTCTAGCTCCACACATTTAATGGGTAATAGATCTACACCCTACCACAATAAAACATGTAATGGCAAGATCATACATGAGTGGTTCCACTAAATTCCCCATGAGCTTTGTGCTAGGGATGTGGAAATACTTAAGCATGAGATTTTGCCATCACAATATTCTGAATCTTAATATTTAAGTTGTTTTACTATTATTTTACCATATTATCGTTTTATGTTGTTATTATTGATATTTTGTGAATGTATTCATTTATTAACCATATCTACATAATGTTGATGTTGCATTTGCATTCATGACTTGCATGATATACTAGGTTTAGTTGTTTTGAACACATAAATGCCATAGATTTTTGTCTTGTGTACATAAAAGACTTGTAGTAGCATAATAATAGTGAGAAAATGTTAGAAAGTCCAAGATCTATTTTAGTTTCAACAAAAATGAATTTTGGAAATTCGGATCTAAAAAGAACACTGTTTAGAAAAGCTATTTTCCAACTCCAAAATGAATATTTTACATTAAATATAAATTGCCTAGGGAATAGGTATCATAAAGGAATGGTTTTGAGGAGTAAAGCTTAGATCTACTAAGAGATAGTTTCAAAATAAGAAAAGTTTACAAAAGTTATGTTAGCATTATGTTTCAACCCCAACAACAAGCTTAAAATTCGTAATAAGAAAGGGTTGATATGTGAACACCTATTTTTCAATCCTAAAACGAGAGTTTTATTAAAGAAATGGGATCCTTAAATAGTAGGTTCGATTAGGACTTAATTTTAGAAAGATTAAATGAGTTTTACATAATAAATAATCTCAAACATAAATTTCAAAATTCGGATTTAGAAATGACTGCCATTTAAACACCTATTTCCAATTACCGAAATGAGGATTTTAATAGAAAAATAGAAGCTTTAGGGAATACATGGAATAAAGACTTAATTTTGACAAGGATAAGTGAATTTTATCAATGAATAATCCTAAAACAATGAAAGGTTTCAAAATATAGATCAAACAATGTTTTCATTCCTTAAAATCTTGTAAAATTCATAACTTGGTAAAACCCCTATTTAAACATCTATTTTCCAACTCCAAAATGAAGAATTTTATTAAAATAATGAAGGTATTAGGCATATAGGTTATTAAGGTTGTGTTTTAATAAAAACAAGTGTAAATTTGCAAGAAATATAACTAGTTTTCTTAAGTCAAGTAATTTAAAAGGTTTCGCAAAGCAAAAGTTTTCTAAAAGAATTCTTGTAATCAAATTTCATTAAAGATATATATATAGATATCCCCCATCATGTCATTCATGATAATAACTTATAGATATTACATGTACATATAATATACTTGGTAGAAACAAAGCTTAAGAAAATAATGCCTTTCAAACCCCATAAAACATTGTCTAAGCACCTGAGAAAATAGATTGATCAAACCCATGAATCATGCACGATATTAAGTTATATATGTATATAAAATGGTCTTTCAAGATATAATTATAGCTCAATATCTATCAAAGCTTGTGAATGGTGCTTGGATTGTAATTAGAATTTGATTTGTGGGTTGGGAATCTCATATAACAATGTAAACCCCGGTTTTCCTAGTAGTCAAGTAAACTCTGGAAACCGAAAAAAGAATCCCTAAACCGGTTTAGTTCAAGCCTGTGAGAGAAACCTAGAAACCCTAGTTCCGGCTTCCTTTGGTTTCATATCAAAAGAAATTTTATAAAATAATTTAATGTGAAATATTATTTTAAAGTATATTTCCAACCATAGAAAGTTTTGATTTCAAAAAATTTTCTATTACAGGCCTTCCCGAGCTCCATTATCGAAAAGCGAGCCCCGGAACTAGAAACTCAGAAAAATATTCCGAAATACTCCTTAGAACCAAAATTTTATAAGATTTCAAAAAGATAAATTTTATAATTTTTTGGATTATAAAAATTATAGTTATAACATTTTTCCTGTATTTTCTTTACTACTGGTAAAGTAAATGTCTTGTTTACTATTTATTACTATTCACAAGTATAACTACTATACACACAACCTATACCCTAGTTTACATTCTTACAAACACTCATTATATTTTCTTTTCCAAGAAATTTTTGTCTCTTAAACAAATTATCACATTTAATACATTTTATTATATAAATTACAAATTCAAACAATTTCATCTCTCTTTCTCTCTTTCCCCTTACTTGGCAGGCACATGACCCCCCTTTTTTACCTCGAAATTGATTTATTTTATCTCCTTTTATTACTTAAAACAAACCCTAGTTCACTTAATATGAATAATCCTTTACTTTCTCTATCCTTCACTTTATTTCATTTGTTAAAAAATCACAAAATCCTCTCCCCATTTCTCCTTGTTGTCGTAAGCTCCAACCCCTCCACACACACACAAAACAAGCTTCTTTCTTCTTCATTTCTTAACTTAATCCAACCTTAGGTGATGATTCTTAAGCTTTCCTATCATTTAATCTTGTAATGGCAAGATTATTCATGTGTATTTTCACCTTAAATCCCTATGAGCATTTGCTAGGGATAAGAAAAAGCTAATACATGAATATCAAGCCATCACAAGAGTAGATCTTGTGTTTGATGAGTTTTTGGTTAAGATATTATCATGTTCATGCATGTAGAAGTAGAGATCTTGCATAAAAATATATGTTCATGTCCTTAAACTCCTTTTCATGCATTATAAGTAGTAGATCTAGCACTTAGACACTCAGATTATGCTTGACATTCATGTTCGCTTAAATATTTTGTATCTTCATGCATTAATGCTCATAAAGACTTTATCTTGTATATATAAATGTTGTAGTTAGTAGATCTTTATGTAGATAAGACAAAGAACTTAAAAGGGAAATGTTTTTGTTAGAAATGTTCAAAAGAAAATCCGTATGACTTCAAAGCTATATTTTGAAAACCCTTGTATCACTTTAAAAACTCATGTTTTGTGTGAAAAATGAAGGGTATAGGTAATAGGTATAATTAAGTATTGATTTTTATAAGTTGAAATGAGTTTTGATGAAATTTATGTGTAAAACAAGAAGTAGAATCAAGATGGAAAATTTTGAGTTAGTAGTCAACTTGTAAAATTCGTAACTTTGGATGATGCCCATGAAAACACCTATTATCCAAGCTCAAAATAAAAGTTTTATGTATTAAATGAAGTCCTTAAGTAGTAGGTATAGTAAAGTCTTAAATTTTAATGCATTAAACAAGTTTTTCCCAAATGAATCATTCAAAAAGTGGATTTCTAAAAATTCGGATTTTTGAGTAAATCCTATTTGAAAACATATTTGCAAAGTGTAAAATGTAAATTTTTATGTAAAAATGAAGTCTTAAGTAGTGTATGTTATGAAGACTCAATTTTAGCTAAGATAACTAGAAATTCCAAAAATGAATTCCAAAACACAAGTGTGTTGTCAAAGTTGAAAAACTAGATTTTCGTAAGTAGTTGTTATTGTGGTCTTGCAATAAAGGGAAGAGAGAGGGAGGGGCGCGCATAAAGGGAAGAGAGAGGGAGACTTTTATTTGTTTTGATTTTTGATAAATGAAAGATGTAATGTATAAAGTAGATGTGAAATAAAGTTGTATTGGTAATGTAAAAAGTAAGAAAATAGGTATGTAGGTAGTAAGAAATAGGTGTAAGAAAAAGTAGAGATAGTGAAATAGTAATGAATAGTAGGAATAGTACTATGAATAGTAGACTAAACATATAAAATACCAGTAGTAATAAAAATACGCTTAAACGAGCTATATCTGTTATTTTTAGTTACCGAAAAATTCTAAAATTGATATTTTTTAAATCCTTGTTTAATTACAAGTCTTTTGGTGTTATCGGAATATTTTTAATATTCCAATCTCTAGGACATGCTTTTCGAGAACTGATCTCGTTCGAGTCTGAAGGACACCCGAAATTTGCGAATCTGATATTTTTATGTTACCCTATATTATTACGAACTATTTTAAGCCACTAACTTAATTTCTTTTTCTAGGGTTTGAGAACGCGGGATTGCCGGAGTTGAAATTGCTTAATTGTCTTGGTCTTTGTTGACTTTTGAACTCTGGTTTGACTAGGGTTAGGGTTTTTGCCATTTTAACTCAAATCGATAGGTGGATCTTTTCATGTTCGAATTTTCAAATCGATTGATTATTGGACTTTCTATTTTTTTTTTGAAAATTCTCTTATGAAATTCCGTGATCGAAATTGTTTAAGGTTCGGTTCCAACTTGAGCCAAACTTTAAGGTTTTTGATTTGGTATTCCAAAACCATAATCGAAAAATTCGGGGCTTACAGTGAGTATCACTTCCGATTTCAATTATTGCTTGTGATTAAAATGGTAGTTGCACTAGATACTTGGCAAAGATAAAATGAGTATGCATGATGGGGTTGAATGGGAATTATATATATGTTTGATGTTATTGTGAGAACTTGAATTTAAAGAATATCGAAACCGGGTGATTAATCATTGCTTATATAGATGAATTAGGAATGACAGTCTGTGGATATTTGTTACGCCCCAAGGGTACCCTAAACGTAAACAGTCCGCCACACTCAATATTAAAGCTTAAGTATGACAATCTTAGCCACTCCCAAAAGCTTTGATATTAAGTGTAAGGCATGCTCTCACAATTTTAGAGGACCATACTTGGAATTATGAAGCTTAAGAAGATATAATAATATATTAAGAAAAGATGATTCATAATATTCAATTACTCATAACAACGATCTTTACAACTTAGGGACATTTCCCTTTTTCAGTAATCTATTACAAGAATATTTTACATCTTATTCAACACTAAACTTCATTCCTAATCTATAAAGAAATTACCTGACTGCATGATCCTCATGGCCTTAACCATAAATAAAGAAACTGCAAAATATCTATGGGGGTATAAGCTAACAGGCTTAGTGAGAATTATTTCCATAAATAACTTCTTGTAACAAAATTTCAAACGAGTTATTTAATCAAACAAATGGAATGCAACATACACATGGGCAAACAAGACATATAGTTTTCCGGAAACTATATGTTGAATGGATTTGCACCCTCCATTCGGGGTTTGGTGATACATAACGTCAAAACAAGTAGTTTTAGTAAAAAGTTTTATGCTTTCGATCAATATCGCCAAGCATATGAAGTCTACTTGAATTGAGCCTTGCTTTCGATCTTCCGCCAAGCATTTCCTTTTCCATAATGCCGCTAAGCAATCGCTTTCGATACTCCTCTAAGTGTTGCTTTCGACATGAGCTTACTATCCTTCTCACCCAAGCATAATAACCCAAATGCAATGTGTCACGCCCCAATGGGTACCCTAAACGTGACAGTCCGCCACACTTAATACTAAAGCTTAAGTATGACAACCTTAGCCATTCCCAAAAGCTTTTATATTAAGTGTAAGGCGTACTTTCACAACTTTAGAGGACCATATATGGAATTATGAAGCTTAAGGAGATATAAAAACATATTAAGAAAAGAGGATTCACAATAATTATTCATTCATGGCAAAGACTTTACAAACTTAGGGACAACACCCTGAATTACTAATCTATTATATAAATATATACATGCTAATACTAAGCTAAATTTTACCCAAATTTCTAATGTTCAAGAGAGATTACCTGCCCGCATGGTCCACGTGGCCTTAACCATAAGTACGGGAACTGCAAAAGATATCTATTGGGGTATAAGCTAATAGGCTTAGTGAGAACTATTTCCATAAATAACTTCTTGTAACAAGATTCAAACAAGTTGATTTAATCAAACAAATGTAATGCACAAGCACGTGGGCAAACAAGCATATAGCTTTCCGGGAACTATATGTTGAATGGATTTACGCCCTCCATTCGGGGTTTGGTGATACTTATCCTCAAAACAAGTAGTTTTAATAACAGAAAATTTTAAGCTTGCGAGCACTCATCGCCAAGCATTCATTAAAAAGTTTTAAACTTACGAGCACTCATCGCCAAGTATTCCGAATCTACTTGATTTGACCTTGCTTTCGATCAACCGCCAAGCATATTCCATTAAGCCGCCAAGCAATCGCTTTCGGATCTCCCGCCAAGTGTTGCTTTCGACAAGCTTACTATCCTTCTCACCCAAGGATAACAACCCAACCATGCAATGTGACTCACTTCGTGGTATGCATGAGTTCATTAATTTATAAGTCATAACATAATTATTTTCAACTTTATGGCGATCAAGGAATTTCACACAAATCAATATTAAACTAAAACAATCACTTAGAACAATTTTGGCTTCAATATTCTTAGAATTCTTTCAAGGAATTAATTTACATGCATATCGGTTATCCTTTCCTATCTCTAGTGCAACTAATTTACAAGCACAACAAGTATAGCATTTAATGAAATAAACTCACGATGCCATTGTCGTCTATTCTTCTAAGCTCACTGTGTGTTCACACACTCCACTTAATCGTAATAGTTCTTGGGGTAAAAGAATCCTTCCTCGGGGTTACCTAACCAAAGAAAATACCCACAATGAGTTTTTCTTGATGATTTTCTTGAATTTTGACAAAACAATGTCAAAGAACCTTAAAGTTCGTATAGAAGAATGTTCCAACTTAAAATGGCTATAACTTGGTCATTTTAACTCGGAATCGCGCATATAATATACCGATTTCTACCTACTCGAAAAGATCTACCCATTTCCAAAATTATTCCCAACAAACAAAGCCATATAGGCTCCGAAACAGTGGCGACAAAATTCACTACGGATTTTCAAGAAATCAAAATTTGTTTGATAAATACTTAGTTATCTATATAGTTGAAAAATTCTCTTTTTATAACTATATAACCCATATTTAAGCATGCTCAAATGTCTTGTTGTCCAATTATTTTTCTTAGGTAAAACAATGTCGGTTGAAGCTTTTCGAAATTGTTTTTGTGAATTTCTTTAAAATGAATACCTTGTTTTCTTTATTTTCTAAAAACGTTTTATGTTTATTTATCTTTTTCTAAGTGACCTTTGAAAATAAAATCTTCTACTTCCTAAGTTACATTAATACTATATTTGAAGTTTTCTTAGGAAATATGCTATTCTTCATTTTTCTTGTGTAAATTCTTTTGTTTACTTGTTTTGCAAAAATCCTTACTTGATATTTCTCATTCTTTTTCTCATGTCTCATATTTTTCAAAAATAATCATCCATGCATGAAAATTTGTTTTCTTCATAAAAACAATGTGGAACAATTAAGGACTTTTTGTAGAAAAACTAATTTCTATAATTCTATTAATTTCCTCTTGTAACTTGAAAAAGAAATAACTTTATTATTTTCAAACCATAAATTTTCTTTGCCTATTAGTTTGCAAAGGTCTTTACTTAAAAATTTCCTTAGTCATCCATCTTATTTTCTTTCTTATGAAAAGAACCATTTTAACAAAAATATCTTCTTTTGAAAAACAAGGTGGAATAATAAAGATTTTAGTATCTTTTCAAAGCAAAAGTGGTTTATAAAATTATAGTGAGTTCTTTTTGGTAACATGAAAAGGAATGAGTTTATTTTGTGTTGATTTTATACTTTACATAAACTTATTTCTAAGTGACAAAATTCTTCTTTTTGTTTAAATAAAATTATGGACAACAATCTAAATGAACATGATTATGAGAATAATAATAACCAAAATAACATAAAGCATAACAATAAAGTCAAGTATTGGAGTCTTAGCTTTTTCAAGGCTCCCAGGACTAAGAAGTAAACTAGTCCCATAATAAAATGAAATGAAAGAAGGAAAAGCTTGTTTTGACTTGATGAGGACAAGTCTAAGACTAGAGACTAGTCTTAAAAACAACTTGAAATAAATAAATTGCATTGAAGTAAATAAATTGCATGAAAGGTAAATAAATTGCAAGATCATGAGCTTATATGCTCTAAATAATATATATAGCTATGTAGTAGATAGTTATGAACATAAAAGAGACATAAATGAACATAAGAGAACATAAATGAATATGAACATAAAGGAATTATGAGTATGAACAAAAACAAAGTATGAACTTTGTTGCTTTCTTAACCTTCATGGTTTTAGAAAACACACACTAAGCTCATACTAAGTAGATGAACATGAAGAAATCTTGGAGGATTTTCTTGAAGAAAGCTTACTTAAAGAAAGACTAAAGAGAGCTTTTCTTGTAAGAACTTCTTGGAGAGAATTCTTGAGAGATTTTGAGAGAGTAACTTTGGTATAGAAGTGGTGTGAAAGAAGTGAAAGAGGAGGGGGGTATTTATAGGAAATTGAGGAGTGATTTTTGTGTGATTAAAATAAAGTAAAATTAAAACAAATTGAGGGAGAAGAGAGAGGGGGTAGCGCCGGCCATATGGTGTAGTGAGGGAGTGTGTTTTTTTTTTTTGACTTTTTGTTAAATAAAAGATGTAATATGTAAGGTAGATGTGATATAAAGTTATGGGAAAGGTAAAAAGTTAAGATTATAGGTTATGTAGAGTGTAAGAATAGGTGTAAGAAAAAGTAGAGATAAAAGAATAGTGTAGAATAGTAATGAATAGTGTAATGTAAAGTAGATATGACAATTAAAGTACCGGTAGTAAGAAAATACGCGTATAATAGCTATATCTGTTATTTTTACTTACCGAAAAATTACGAAACTGATATTTTTGGAAAACTTATATTTTTACGAGTCTAACGGTGTATTCGGAATATTTTTACTATTCCGGGCTTCGGACACGTTTTTCGAGAACTGTGTCCGATCGGGTTCGAAAGACACCCGAATTTCACGAAACTGAACTTTTTATAAAACCTATGGTTATTACGAACTATTTTAGCCAATAATTCCAACTTCGTTTTTCAGGGCCAAGGAAAATGGCAACGCCGGATTTAGTTTAATACGGTAAACTAGGGTTTTGTTGACCTTTAGGGTTCCGTTTGACTTCGTTTAGGGTTTTATGCTAAACTGATTCCGAAAATTTAGGGGTTTACACAATGTGACTCACTTCGTGGTATGTATGAATCCATTTATTTATGATATCATAATATTATTATTGTCCAATTAAGGTGATCAAAGAATCTCATACAAAGCAAGTGATATACTAAACAAACATTTAAATCAATTCCGACCTCGCTATTCTTAAGATTCTTTCAAGAAATTATTTTACATACATATCTATTTGTCTTTTCCTAACTCTAATGCAACTAAATTATAAGCACAACAAGTACAGCATTTAAAGGAAATAAACTCACGATGCCATGTCGACTATTCTTCTATACGGATGAGTCGTTCATATACTCCATTTAATCGAAATACTCTTTGGGATATAGATACCCTTCCTCGGAGTCACCTAGCCAAAGAAAATACCCACAATGAGTATTTCTTGATGATTTTCTTGAATTTTGACAAAACAATGTTAAAAGAACGTTAAAGTTAGTATAAAAGAAAGTTCCAACTTAACATAGCCATAACTTGGTCATTTTAACTCGGAATCGCACATATAATATATCGATTTCTACCTACTCGAAAAGATCTATCCATTTCTAAGATTATTTTTAACAAACAAGGTCATATAGTCACTGAAACAGTGGCGATAAAATTTACCACGAATTTTCCAACTCTAAAAACAACTTTGGTTCAATCAATCAAGATTTGTTTGATAAATACTTAGTTATCTATATAGTTAAATATTTCTCTTTTTATGGTTACTTAGCTCATATTTATTCATGTTCAAATGTTTGTTGTCCAATCATGTTGCTTAAGTAAAATTATGTCAGTTTTAGAGTTTTTAGAAAAATATAGTCTACAAGAATTTATTTTTTTTGTAAATCTCTTAAAATGAATATTTTGTTTCTTTTGTTTTTCAAAAAAATGTTTTAGGTTGGCTTATACATATATTTCCAAGTAACTTTTTGAAAATAAATTTTCTTCTTTCTGAGCTTTCTATATTAATACTATTTTTCCTATACAAATTTCTTTGTCTATTTGTTTGCAAAAATCTTTGTTTGAAAATTCCTCATCCTTTCTTCATATTATGTTTTTCATAGAAATTATCCTTGCATAAAAATTTTATAAAAACAAAGTGGGATTACAAGTGGTTTAAGAAGCTTTTTATAATAAAAGTAGTTTTTAAAATCTTAGTGGTTTCTTCTTGTAAAGATATGACTTTATTTTTATTTGAACCATAGATCTTCTACTTTACTTAAACTTGTTTCTAAGCGTCAAAATCTCCTTTTTGTCAACTTGAAATTTTGGACAACAATTTAAATGAACATGAATTATGAGAAAATAATAGCAAACAAAATAACATAAATAACAAAGTCAAGTATTAAGAGTCTTAGCTTTTTCAAGGCTCCCAGACTAAGAAGTAGACTAGTCCCAAAATAAAAATAAAATGAAAAAAAAATTGTTTTGACTTGATGAGGATAAGTCTAAGACTAGAGACTAGTCTTAAAATAACAAGGAATGAATAAATAAATTGCAATTGAATAAATAAATAAATTGCATTGCATAAAATAAATAAATTGCAAGTGAGCTTATATGCTCTAAAGAATATGTATATATATATAGATAATAATACTTAGATATAGTAACGATAATATGAACAAAATAATAACATAAACATAAATAGATTTTCATGAACAAGAACAATACATGAACATAATGTAGCTTAAGAAGAAAATAATAGGAGATGATTACCTAAAGAAGACTTTGGTAGTGTTATGTGGCTTTGGTTTTTGTTGTAGGTAGAAGTGGTTTTGGAATAAATTGGAGAGAGTTTTGGTAGGATAGTTGGAGAGAGTTTTGAGAAGAGAATTTGAGAGAGTTTTAGTAAGAAATTTGTGGGTAGTAATTGTGTGAAAGAAGTGAAAGAGGAGGGGGTATTTATAGGAAAATGTGGAGTGATTTTTGTGTGATTAAAATAAAAGAAAAATAAAACAAATTGAGGAAGAGAGGGGAGGGGGTAGCGCCGGCCATGCTTGTGAAGGATGGGAGAGAGTGTTTTTATTTTTGCTTTTTGTTAATTAAATGAAGTAATATGTAAGGTAGATGTGAAATAAAGTTATGGGAAAGGTAAAAAGTAAAGATCATAAGTTATGGTGTATGTAAGAGTAGGTGTAAGAAAAAGTAGAGATAAAAGAATAGTATAGAATAGTAATGAATAGTATAATGTAAAGTAGATATGACTACTAAAGTACCAGTAGTAAGAAAATACGCGTATAAATGCGATATATGTTATTTTTACTTACCGAAAAATTACAAAATTGATATTTTTGAAAACATTACATTTTTACGAGTCTAACGGTATATTCGAAATATTTTTACTATTCTGGGATCCTAGACACGTTTTTCAAGAGCCGTGTCCGATCGGGTTCAAAATGAGTTGCGGTTTTACTAATTTGATTTTTTACGTTACCTTAGATAATTCCGCATTATTCTACATTTTAAACTTCTACTTATCTTCACTGAGTTTCTTATTCGGGAGTGCTGGATTTAAGCTATTACGTCTAACTAGGGTTTTGTTGACCATTAGAGCTCTGGTTAACTTCCAGTTTAGGTTTTTAGGCTAAACTGATTCCAAAAATTTGGAGGTTTACAATATTGGTTGGTCACTTAAAAGAATTGGTATAATTGATTATTCAGAATTGAAGATGAATTTAAACTCATTCATATCACGATGGGGATGGAGCATTAGCATTTGTTAGTTTTCCATGACCCTAAACGGTGTAAAAGTTAGTTAATCGTGATCTATAAAACGAATTATAAGTTAGTTGACCATGAGCCTAAATGGCGTCGTATCACAGGATTCGTTAATCTACTAACCCGGGATGGAGGCGCAAGTCCATCCACATATGATTTCCAGCTTGTCATATGTTTGATGAATTCACATGTTTGATGCATATCATTTGTCTGATTAATCACTTGTTTGATTGATGTGTTATAATTGTGATCGTGGAAGTTTTCACTCACTAAGCTAATATAGCTTACACCTCTATAGTTTCTATTTATTGCAGCACGAGTTTATTTAGCTTAGACTGAGATAGGCTACAGCTCAGGTACAGGAGCTAGGCGTTTCCTATAGAAGTTGTATTCAAATTTTTTTGATATCCACAGGAAACTAAGAGCCTATGGATGACTGTAATGAACCTTTAAATATTCTTTTGCGGGGAATGCCTCTTAGACTTTGTAACTTATTGTCTATGCATTTTGATTTATTATCTAATGCTATTAAATGCCGAATTAAACTCTTTAACTCCATTGAATAGAGTATTCTATTATCGTAAAGGGACGTCTTACATCTATACAAGACTCCCGAAAGGCTTGGATAGTAATTCGAGAGTCTTATATGGTATGTGGCGGACTATTACATTTAGGATGCCCCTATGGGGCGTGACAAACATTCTGCATCCTACTATTCATAAACCAAACGACCTTGTTTGATGTAAATAACTTTAGAAATAGATAGGTCTTGTCAAATAGGTAGAAATCGATATATAATATATGACATTCCGAGTTAAATGATCAAGTTATGGTCATTTTAAGTTGAAATTTCCTCTTAGATGAACTTGTTAGAATAGAATTTGTAAGTTTCATTAAACTTCATAGAAATACTCATTGGAGCTATTTCTTTTGTTAGGAGACTTGGGAGACTAACTAGACCTTCGCGAGTATTATTACGATTAAGAGGAATTTCGCGCCATGGTAAAGTGAGTTCACTTTCTTTAAATTACATGCTTATGACTGTGCTTGTAATGATAGTGGCATTAGAATTAGGATAAGATAAAATTGGAATGTGCATGTGAATTCTACTTGGTTGAATTTGTAAACCCCTGAAATTTCGGTAAATTTTTAAGCTTAATCGTAGAATTAAAAGTCACCGAAAACCCTAATGGTCAACAAAAGATTAGTAAAAACCCTAGAATTTAGACCTGAAATTCCCGTATTCTTTAGCCCCAGAAAATGAAGTTGAAATAATTAGTGAAAATAGTTCGTAATAATATGAGGAAACGTAAAAATATCAGATTCGTGGATTTCGAGTGTCCTTCGGACCCAAACGAGATCAGTTCTCGAAAAGCGTGTCCCAGAGCTCGAAATAGTAAAAATATTTTGATAACACCATTAGGACCGATTTAATAAAAAAATTTCAAAAATATCAGTTTCGTAATTTTTTGGTAACTAAAAATAACAGATAACGCAATTATATGCATATTTTCTTACTACTGGTATTTTACTAGTTACATCTACTTTACATTACACTATTCGTTACTATTCTATACTATTTATTAATCTCTACTTTTTCTAACACCTACTCTTACACTCTATACACCTATTATCTTTACTTTTTATCTTTCCCATAACTTTATATCACATCTACGTTACATATTATTTCTTTTAATACACAAAATTACAAAAAAAAAAATCTCTTTTTCTCTCTTTTTTGTGTAGCCGGCGCCCCCTCCTTATTGCTCTCTCTTAATTTTTTTTCAATTTTTTTTAATTAAATCACTTTAAGTTCACTCCTCATTTTCCTATGAATACCCCCTTCTCTTTCACTTCATTCACACATCACATTTACTATCCACATATTCACTACCAAAATTCTCTAAATTTTTCATCTCCAAAACTCTCCCAAAATACTCTTAAACCCCTCCTACATACACAAAACTCATACACATATTACTCCAAAATCATCTTTAGGTAAATTCTTCCTTCCACATTTCTTTCTATCATGTCATGTAACTTTACATGATCATAGTGTGAGTTTCCTAAACTTATTGTTATAGAAGCTACACCATGTTCATGTATTATTTTTGTTCATGAAAGTCTATTTCTCTAATTTTTATGTTGTTATTATATTTTGCACTTATTATTGTTGATATTATGTTAACTTATATATATTTAACTAAATATAATTATGTACTTATATATAATCTTTAGATATAAGCTCATTTGTTATTTATTTACTTCCAAGTTATGCAATTTATTTATTTCATATTGTTTTAAGACTAGTATCTAGTCTTGGACTTGTCATCATCAAGTCAAAACAACCTTTTCTTTCTTTTCCTTATTCTTTTTAGGACTAGTTTATTCTTAGTCTCCGGATACCTTGATGAATCTAAGGTTCCCAATACTTGATATTTCTATTAACTTGCTTATTATATTACTTATTATGTCTTTCTATGTTTTCATAATTTCATGATTCATATTCATGATCATGCATGAACATATTGATTTTTGTCTCAACAAGATAATGAATGAAATGTTTTCTTACATGGAAGTTCTTTTCCAAAATAAATTTTGAAAGAAATGATTTTTCATAAAAACTTAAGAATCTATCTTAGCAAATCTTTTCTAAAAATCTAGAGGACTTCATCATAAATTTTAGTAACCAAAGAACATAGGAATTTTTAGATAATACATACATACACTTTACAAAACCATAAAATAGAAAAGTTTTCTTTAAAAATTAAAATTTCAAGTTCTTATTTAACAAAAGTTTTACTAAACTTCATTTTTCCACCAATACTCTAGAATATGAAGGAATGGACTAGTTTGACAAAACACAAAAAATTTCTTTCATAAGATAAAATAACCTTAAGAAATAAAATTAATAAACAACTTAGGAAATCATTTTAATTAAATGAAATAAACTTTAGGAAAAGTTAAGAAAGTATAAAGTTTGATAGATTTTAACTACTCTCAAAAAGTATTTAAAACTACCCTCTCAATCCCTAGGAATTAAGCTATAAGAAACTTAGAAAAATAAAAATCATTCTTTTGAAATTTAAAAGACTAAGGAAATGGAATTAAGAAGGAGAAAATAATCACTTAAAATAACTTAAGAAATTTTCTAACAAGCTAAGTAGAAATTTTCAAAAGTTTTGCTTTTTTAAATTTCTAGAAAACTTTGCTTTTACAAATATTCATGGTTGAGACAACTTCATTAAATTCATGCATATGATATGAGTCAATATATACATATATACATATACATTTTAAAGGTTTTTCCAACCATAATAATATCTATATTTTGATACAAGTATTTTTAGATAAAGAAAAGTTTACAAAATTAAGTTTTGCAAACACAAATTTTCGTGGTGAATCTATATCCTATGGTTTTGGGACCCAAACGACTTTTTATGATAAGAATAACCTTAGAAATAGATAGATCTTTTCGAGTAGGTAGAAAACGGTATATTATATGCAAAATTCCTAGTTAAAATTAGCAACTTATAGCCATTTTAAGTTGAATTTCCACCTATATGAATTTTACCTCAACTAGAAAATAGAGTTGGAAGCTTTGACTAGAAATTCCATGGAATACTCATTTTGGGTATTTCCTTTGTTTAGAAACTGAGGCGGAGGACGTATACTACCCTGAGGACTACTTCGACTGAGGGAGCATCGTCATGGCTGAGTGAGTCTACTTCCCTTATTTTTCATGCTTATGTTTATGCTTGTAAATTTAGTTTCACTAGATTTAAGAAAAGATAAAAGTTGAAGATGTATGTATTAATAACATATTGAAAGAAAATTAAGCATATCGAGCACGAAATGCTTGTGATAAATTGTATGTTTATTAGCACATTAAAGTGTTTGAAATTGGTTGATCACTTACAAGAAATTGAAATATAATGGCTAGACTCTAAATAAAAGTTGATACATGGACTTCATATGTCGAGCCACATTGCATTGGCTATTATACAATTGGTCGGACAAGTGTCTGATGGTGGTGGTAGGCATAACCGATATATTATGTATATGGCGAGTAGGAGTCGGTAATAACTACATAACTTGATGGCTAGTAAGAGCCGATAATAACTACAAAATTTTTTATGGCGAATAGGAGCTGGTAAGATCTATAAAAAAAAAAAAAAAAAAAAAAAAAAAAAAAAAAAAAAAGAGAGATTTTTAAAGAAGTGATGGCCGTAATGGGCCGGAGTACCTAACCCCTAATGAAGGGTGTGATTCATTCAACATATGATTCTGGAAAAATCATATGTCTTATATGCTCACATGCTTGTTGTATCCCATTTGCTTGTTTAATAGACTTGGTTGATATTTTGTTTCAAGTATGAATACTGGGATTATACTCACTAAGCCTGTAAGCTTACACCTCTATAGATATTTGTATTCACAAGAACACCTATTTTTGTACCCGAGATCTCCTCTTATTCACGTAAGTTTTCTTTTGAGAGCTTTTAAAGGAAATCTACTTGAAGGGTTATATTAAAATTCCTTTAAAAATATTTTGATGTAGTATTTAAATTATTGTTAAGACTATTAGTTATTTCAATCCTTGGAATTTAGCTGGGATATGCCCCTAAGAATCATATAATAGACCTTTAATTTTTAATATTATGATCTATTTTATTTCTAGATTCTTGTATGTTCATTATTACTTGCTTAGACCACACTTCCCAAAGCGCCTCCTATTACCGTGTTAGATGCCTTACATGTAATACCAAGACTTTCGCATGATTAAGATAGTCATTCTTAAGTCTTGATATTATATGTGGTAGACTGCCACGTTTAGGGTATCCTTCAGATCATGACAGAGTTGATGATAAGAATATCAAAATGGGAATTGTTATAATATATGTATGATTTAGTATAGAATTAAAGTGTCTGAAATCTCTATGATCGCCTATAATTCACTTAAATGATATGCCATGACCATATAACTAAATTGTCCATGCATAACATATGTTGAGTTACATTACATTTATTATTATATATTTGTGGGGAAAAGGCATAATAGTAAGGCAACGAATGGGCCTGAAAACTCAATTATTGGCGCGGGGTCGCCTGAAATAAATGGAAGTGGAGTAGGCACTGGAATCAACTACATAATTAACAAATGGGCGGGTACCTAAAACAACTACTAAATAAATGAGAAAAATTGAAACCTATAGTCGTATGGGCCTGAAACACCTAACTCGAATGGAGGGCATAAATCCATTCATCATAAGACTCCCAGAAAGTCTTATATATTATATGCTCACGTGCTTGTGCATTTCATATGATTGTTTAATATAACTTGCCTACCCTATGGGAGTATTTAATTTGGAAGTGGAACTCACTGAGCTCGTAAGCTTATATCCCTATAGTTTCCTATTGTAGTACAATTATCTATGGCAATCCTCAAGGGGACATTTCTCTTAGGTACAGCTTTTGGAAATTAAGAGCTTTTTGAAGAAGTCGGGACCTAGATGTTAGGCATAGATTTCTAGTTAAATCTCCTTAATTATATATATGTTGTTGTAAGAGACTTTTGTGGACCCTAAAGATTCTTAATATTTTTTACTTGGGTATGCCTATTAGATCTTTGTAATAGATCAATCTTGGTCATAACTGTTATGATTTGTATATTAAGCTATTTCGATTCAAAGTAAGGTCCCCTACATGGTGAGTGTAAGGTTACACCCGGTGTCTAAACTCATGGGATGAGTAAGGTTTTTATACTTGAGTTTAAATATCGAGTGTGACGGACTGTTGCTTTTAGGGTACCCTTTGGGGCATGATGTTGTTGGTTACTTGACTGTGCATGTAATATACATACCATTAGAGCTTATGCGTGCTACATGCCACTACTCTTAAGATTTGTTTTTAACTAACATAATATTTTTTCTTCTTGTAGATGGCACCAAAGAAGCCAATATCATCACCCAAGGGAACTAAACGTTCCAAGGCAGATCAATCACCTCAGGCACACAAGGATCAAGTTCTAGCAATGCTATGCGATCACCTCCAAGCAGAAAGAAAATCATCGTCACCGATACACTCAATTGGCTGAAAAGAAGAAATTACTAGGTGAGATGATTTTGGAAGAAAAGATTTTAGGGGAATATGGTCTACTAAGGGCATTCGAAAGACTGTTACCTGAAGGTCCATGGAGAAGTTTCTTTTCTATTAAGAGGACATGTATAGGGAGACTACCCTTGCATTTATGGCTTCCTTTGAGATGTCATACACTAGCATCCTCTATGGAACCCATAATCAAATTACCTGCTTTGCCATGGAAGGTACTATGAGTACTCTTTGACAGAATTCATAAGAGGAATGGGGATATATTTAGATACACAGATAGACTACTTAAACTTCCACAGGATGCCTATGAGTATGCTAGATGATGTTACTTATTCACGATTTTGAAGCGAGATATCAACTGAATCCACCTTCCACCCATGCAAATCTAGAGGATCATCTTTAAGTGTTGAGCCATAGGATCCTTCACTATTTTATAGTGTGATTCATCAACCCTTGATTTGATAATCCAGGAGTGGTAGTTGAAATTGATATGTTGCCTTTATATAACATTATCAAATCTTATGAGACAAATGTAGGGGCCATCCTTACTTTTGCATTCTGGCATCATGCTTCAAATTTTGGAAGTGTCATCTACTTTGGGTCCTTTATCACTATAATCTTGAAGAACTTGAAGATTTGGCCCAGACATAGGGCATATGTGCCTAAGGATAGGATTGGTGAGTCTCGCCCCCTTCCTTATGATCCATTTCACTAATGGGGAATCCCTAAGGTAGAAAACCTGGATGTGGATATCGAGGCATCGAGCCAACCAAGCAGTGTCTTGCTAGTTGCTACTACTTCCTTCTCTATAGGTAATTGAGCCATATTAGAATAAACTATGGCTAATCAAGCCTAGGAGATTGCTACTCAAAAGAAGGCACTTGTGGAGTTGAAGGAAGACAATAGGGGGATGAAGCAGTTGATCAAGGAAGGGTTTCATGTTGTATTCGAACATTTGAAGATTTCAGTCCCTTCTTGCTTCAAGGGCAGCCTAACCAGAGAGCATACCACCCTTCAGGTACCCTCTAGTACTCTACTTAGTACCAATACTGCTCTAGTGAGGATTTCTCCTCCAGCACAAGAGCATAGAGTCCCTCTTACTCCCACTTATGAAGGAGCAGCAGAAGAAGAAGAAAGTGGGAGTAAGGACGAGAGTGGAAGCGAGGAGGAGGAGAGTACTGAAAAGGAGGAGCCACAGCTCCAACAGCGATCCACCCTTAGGAGGGAGACAGTTCCTCCACAGTAGCCAGTTGTGCCAACTCCAGCCCCTCAGCAACCTCTAGCACGGACTCAAATTAAGTAAGAAGGTAGTAGTAGTGGCAGCACTGACACGGGATCTGATGATGATAATGATGAGGAGATGAGAAGGAGACAAATAAGGAAGACAAGAAAGGGAAGGCAAAAGTTGCTAAAGAGAATGATGATAGTAGCAATAGTAGCAGTGGGAGTGACGAGGATCTGCATAATTGCTCTGGCCTACTCCATTTTCTTTTATTTTCTTTTCTCTTTGGAGTAGTTTGACCTTATGTGATTTGTCAACCCTCGAAAGACTCCAGTTTTATGGTCTTATTATTACGTTTTTGTTTTTGTTTTTGTTTTTTTTTTCTGTTTTAGTGTGTTGTTGCAAGAAAAGATGGACAATGGAAAATTGTAACGAAATTGCCCGTGGAAATGTGAAAGATGCATGGAATTTTCAAACTTTAAGAAAGTAGTTTCAGTTTTCTTTTCTCTTGCATTTTAAGTTTTATTCCTTTTTCCTTTTAGTTTTCTTTTAAGACATTAGGGACAATGTCTATCTGCAGTACATGGAAGGGAACTTGTATATGGAGTACGGTTGTGATCTCTTTATCAAATTTTTCCTCAGTTAAGCATGTTTTTGGAAAATTCATGTGATGCAAGGTTACTAAGAGATGTCATTCTAATATCTCTCACTTAAATAACTATGTGGCTGTTGTTGAATATTGTTAAAAAAAATTTTACTTTTTTTTTCCTTCCATTAATATTTTAAAATTACATGATAGAATCTGAATGATGTAGTTTTATTTGTTATTTAACTAGGAATTTAGGTATTAGATAAGTATAAGGCTCCAAGTAAGGATTAATTGGTGAAATCTCAAACTCAACTTATTGTATAGGTTTTCATTCAATTATCTTGTAAGACCAATTCTTTTTCATGAGAACAACCCAATTAAAATTATTAAAGTACATGTCCTACTATACTAAATATATATATATATATATATATATATGAGTTAAGGATATGGAGGTTTGATGGGGTCTCTTTAAAACCTGATTACCTAAGGTCGTCTAGCCTAGGATAAACTAACCAAGGAAATACCCTTAACAAAATAATTAATGTTTAGAGAGTCTCGTATCTCGAGTGATTAAGTCTGTGGAATGCCCTAAAAGGGAATAACATTTATTAACTTGGGTAACAAATCCAAGATAATCGGCTGAAAGCTTGCTACATGGGTTATGAGATTCACCCCAAAATGGACATTTGAATAAAAGGGCTAAGGGTGTATGGATTGTCATTTGATACAAATTAGACTATATGGATGATTGATGGTTTTCTATACATTTATGTTAAGCAGTTAACATTAACTACTTCTCTTTTACTTGGAGAACTTGTGTCTAATTTCTATATGTGAATTCCTATTTAAATGATGAAGGTAAAGGCAGGATTATTTAGATTAGCCTTGAATTTTTGCAAAATTAATGGATGGACATGTCATAGCAAGTCAAGAAGGACAATAGTTCATATAAATTGTAAAGTCACTTAGTGAAACAATTTTTAAAGTTAAATGAGAGATATATATTAATCATAAAGGAATGCATATGTATGAGTAGTTTATCTATCCTTTACATCAAATTTTCTTTATTGCATTTATCAGCTTGTTTGCTTGAGGGCAAGCAAAGCTTAAGTGTGGCAAAGTTTGATAGGCACAATTTACTATACTCATTTAGGCAAAGTTATGATCATTTATGCTCTAATTCTTATTTAACTTAAAGATAATTGGTACTTAAATAGTAAATATATTCATTCCAATCATAAAATAGGGCAAACATCAAATATTGGATCAAAATCAACAAGAATTGAAGTTAAACAAGTCAAAAAGGCACCATCATGATTGTGATCACACCAGTGACATCTGCTGACCTATCCAGGAAGCTTGTAACGGCTGGGACATAGGGAAATAAAGAAGACATGGAGATTACAACCAATGTCATGGCCATAGTTTAGATGGAGATCTTCTCGGGAAGGATATTTATAAGTTACTACGGCCAAGAGAAGAGGAAAGATGAGAAGCAATAGTCAACAGAGAAGATCACGACCCAAATTATCGCCATGACAGTGAACGTTATCTTGTCTGGACTATTTTGGGAAGATTGGTTACGGTCGATATTGAAAGATCAAATGGAGCCACAGAGTAGATAAAGGCCTATATAACAACCATGATGGACATGGCAACAAATTGCAACGCTTGATCACCTGTGTATTCCAGCCGTAATTGCATGTGGAGATTATCATCTGAGAAGATAACGGCCTGTATAATAGCCGTGATCATCCTCAATTAATCAATCTAGTGAAGATAATGGCTCGAATAACAACTGTTATGACAGTTACAATTTGCTCATTTTCGCACATTTTCGAAATTTGAGCACCTTTTTGAAGAGGAATGAAGCTTAATGAACACATCTCTTCACTTATCAAATGTATTGTACAAGATCTTGAAGTGTTTCTAAATTATTATAAGTTGTTTTCCTGTTCTTTCTTTTTACTTTTTCCAATATCTGTTGTTTTGTCTGCATTATGTGTGAGTAGTTATTAGGGTTCGTGTAGCCATATGTTAGCATATATTTCAATGAACTAAACGCCTAATGTTGTAGGATTTCCTAATTTATGCAATTGAGAAATCTAGCCATGGAATAAATCTAGGCTATAGAGAAAGATTGCCCATGAAGCCTAAAGATAGGGTTGTGGAATCTTCTACATGTAATTAGATAATTATCTTGGGATCGTGTTTGTATGCAATTTTAGTCGGCTATTAACTAGGAAGAGATTCCAGTAGATATGGCTAGAATTAGGGTTCAATAGACTCGAGAGAGATATTGAACTAATAATTGGAATCCCACAGTTAGAAATGACTCAACAATTGATGAAATTGTATTATATGTTAACTAATTGGTGAAGCGAATCTGAATTGTTAATTGTTAAGTTAAATTTCATTTGTAAATTCATGTTATAAAATAGTTTTAGTTGAGAATTATTTAGTTATTTAATTTTAAATCCTGAATCAATTTAATTTGTTAGATAATAATGAAGAGGGTGAGTAATAGTACTTGTTGACGATCCCAAGGAATACGATCCTGTAATTCATTCCTATATTATAATTGATAAGTGCACTTGTCTACCGTTAACCAAATTATAGGAAAAAGATTTATTAATTTACTAAACTAGGTCAAGAAATAGCGCAACCAAGTATTTGTAACAAGTTTCTAACATAGAATAGATAGAGAATTCTTGAGTAAAAGAACTATTTCTTCTTGTTGATAAATCTCAAAGTTTTATGGGTAAATTCATTGTAAAGCCAATGTGTGTTTTTGCAAGAGTATGTGCTTAATTTGTATTTTCATCTTTAATTCCATGTTATTTCTTCAAAATTTGTGCTTAATTTCTGCATATATGGGGAAATAATTAACTAACTTAAGGTTTGCGAATCCAAGGCCTGATTCATATAATTTCAAAGTATTTTAATGAATACCGACTATATATTTGTAATTAGTAGCTAAAACTTAATTTCATGGGCTTAAATGAGTGGTGTACCTTTTAGATTCATGTCTAATTTAAATTAAATAGATTAAGATATCATTCTTTTGAATAGATTTGGGGCTACTAATGGAGTTGCCCATAATCACCTTGAGAAAGGGATGGTTAAACTTTCTGTCGCTTATTTTTAAAATTTATTAGGTTGGTTTTAAAACAAATGATTCTTAAACTTTATGTAGTTCTAGACTATTGATAACTTATGAAGACATTCTGGTTATCTAGTGCAGATCTAGAGTTACTAACCTTAAGAGAGGCTTTAATTTACCTTAGTGAATCAAATAGCGTAAATATACCAGTGAATAACTTTATGAGTTTAGAAATCACATGATAAGGACTTTATGAAGCAATCCTTAAGACTTTTTTTTGTATTAATAAGCTTATTTTATAATTTTCCCTGAAAAGCTGTATATATTCATTAACCTAAGTATAAATTTTATTTTTATTATGTTCTACTGAATTTTCTTTGGCTAGATAATAGATGAAAAGTGAGTACAATAGATGTCAACGTTTCCTTGGAATACAATCTAATATTTTCTATGCTACTTTGGTGGGTACAGTTACCTAATGTTGGTAGTTGCGACCAAAGTTGAACAAAACTTATTAGCTTTGTAATTTTTTGAACTTCAACTTCGTGTTCTTAAATGTTTTTAAAACCCAATGAACAGACCAACAATAACCATTAAGTTTCTTAGAAAAAAAAAAAAAAACAGGACATCAAATCAAATAGAAGGAACATCATTAAGAGCTTCGTTCACATTATTTCCACAATAACTTATAACAATCTTACGCGCCATCCAAATGGACACCCTATTTCTCTACCCCAAAATCAGTATTTTGCTGTTCTTCTAAAGTATCCATAGCATGTTTCTATAGTGCGAAATGACATTTAGGTTATAAGTATCATTAATATTGGTTTAACTAATCCACTTAATAGTATACTTTGAGCTCAATTCAATTATTCCCTTTTTGTACATTTTGATCATCCGTACACCTCAAACTTCAGGAAATAGCCTAGACTCCAACCAATAAAGGTGACTTGACTCTTACACCTCTTGTAAAACCCCCAATACATTTGTCATCTGACGTTGTTGCTGGGCCATCAATTGCACCTTTATTCCCTATATCTTTAAACACAACATCACAATCCATTTTAATCAACCTTTGCTTTCCTATATGTCTCCAAAATTCATCA
Source organism: Combretum micranthum (assembly GCA_024138025.1). NCBI lineage: Eukaryota > Viridiplantae > Streptophyta > Magnoliopsida > Myrtales > Combretaceae > Combretum > Combretum micranthum. The sequence goes on along the minus strand of JAMXBD010000197.1, from coordinate 327,153 downwards.
ATAGCATCTCTAGCCATCTCTATCCTCTACTAATTCGAGGTTCTTTCACACATTCTTTTGCACTAGCATTAGGTCTTTTACATTTAGGGATGTAATTGGGTTGGGTTTTGGTTGGATCATATAAACACGAAACCCAACCCGCTACCCTATAAGGTTTACCAAGCCCAACCCTATAATCCTATAGGATTTATATGCTATATCCAAATCTGCCCTATAATGTTTGATTTATAACCCAAAACCCGACCCTATAGGCCCTTTTTTCAACCTATTTCAAATTTTAATAATAAATTATAAAAAAAAACGGAGCTTATGAAACAACTTTTCTATACATTAAAAAATGAAAAGATACATGAGGAATTGATAAAAAAATATTGCATGCCACATTCATTATACAACATTTAAACATATAAATATATTACTTTTGTCACTATATAATATCTTAGAAATATGGTTAAATTAAATCTCCTACTATGACTAAAATACAACAAACAACAAATAATATTAATCACTACAATAAACATGACTTGAACAAAATTTGATAAAAAGTTGTAAAATCCATAGCTATTCTAGCAGATATATATATAAAAAAATTATTGGGAGGTAAAAGAGGTAGTAGTTCCTTCATGTCTTCTTTCCTTCCCTTACCCCTTTATAATATTTTTATTTATTTATTTATTTAAATTATAATACTAGATTATCAAGTATCTATTACGTTTGTTAGATGATCCAAACTCAATCCTATAACCATATAGGATTTTTATTATATTTCCAAACCTGACCCTATGGATCGGGTGGATCAGAAACCATATAACGATCTACCCAATTATATACTTATCTGCATTCTTAGATAAGGGTCCATACATAATATTATTAGTTTTTGGAGGGATAATTGGGGTAAATGTCAAATTTCATATCTAAATTTTGTATAAAAAATTGAATTTGGTACCTAAACTTTGAACCTGTCAATTTAATACCCAATCAAACCTTTTATAACTATTTTTGAAACTTTCATAACACTACTTATTCTATTTGTTGACTTAGAAGAGACAACATATCATTGAAATTATATTACTTTTCCCATTATTGTCTAACACTGAGAAGTTACTTCTTCCATATTAGAAAATAAAGCAAACGATGCTAATGTGATAATAAAAATAATCACAAAAAGTTTAATTGGTATTAAATTAACTATTTTAAATTTCATATGCAAAATCAAAATTTTATGCAAAATCTAAGTACTCAATTTTACATTTTCCCTTTTATTTTTCCCTGAATCGTTTATTTTCTTTCTCAAATGTTAGCAATCCTAAGTTTCTAGAATAGAAATAAAATCCTTTTCGTTCTATATTTCATTGTATTCATATTGCAAATAAACCTATGATTATTCCTCACATATCACCTTTTATCATTTATTATACAACTTATAAAATTGTACATATAGGTTCTAATATATCACCACATCTTATAAGGTTTTAATAACAATTTAAGAGTTATTTCTATATTTTAAAAAATTTAATCATACAAAACTAGAATTTAAAATTTTAAAATATTTCATTGCATTTAATTAATTACCCATTTTCTTTAAAAATTGAGGTAAATTATCTTAAGCTTGTGGCACTATATATAGTAGGCATTGATATAGATCCAAATACTACAAATAGATGCCTATTTACATATGCTAAAACATGATAGAATTGTGTCCATCCTTGGGATTATTATAATTGTAAACCCCTAAATTTTCGGAATCGGTTTAGCACAAAACCCTAACCGTAAGTCAAACGAAACCCTAAAGGTCAACAAAACCCTAGTTTACCGTATCAAACTAAATCCGACATTGCCGTTTTCTTTGGCCCTGAAAAACGAAGTTAGGATAATTAGCTCGAATAGTCCATAATAACCATAGGTTTCATAAAAGTTTCAGTTTCGTGAAATTCGGGTGTCCTTCAAACCCGATCGGACACAATTCTTGAAAAACGTGTCCGGAAGCCAGGACTAGTAAAAATATTCCAAATACACCGTTAGACTCGTAAAAATATAAGTTTTCCAAAAATATCAGTTTCGTAATTTTTCAGTAAGTAAAAATAACAGATATAGCTATTATACGCGTATTTTCTTACTACCGGTACTTTAATTGTCATATCTACTTTACATTACACTATTCATTACTATTCTACACTATTCTTTTATCTCTACTTTTTCTTACACCTACTCTTACACTCTACAAAACCTATAATCTTAACTTTTTACCTTTCCCATAACTTTATATCACATCTAATTTACAATTACATCTTTCATTCAATAAAAAGTCACAAAAATAAATCAATTCCCCCCCCCCCCCCCCCCCCCCCCCCCCCATCACACAATGGCCGGCGCCCATTTCCCCCTCTCTCCTCAATTTTTGTTTCAATTTTACTTTATTTTAATCACACAAAAACCACTCCTCAAAATCCTATAAATACCCCCTCATACCTTCACTTCTTTCACACCTCTTCTTCTCTAAAGTTACTCTACAAAAATTTCTCTCAAGAAGTTCTTTCAAGAAGTTCTCTTAGTTCATCTCTTTAGGTAAAAGTTCTTCAAGAAGTCTCCATGTTCATCTACTTAGTATGAGCTTAGTGTGTGTTTTCTAAAACCATGAAGGTTAAGAAAGCAACAATAGGTTCATACTTTGTTTTTGTTCATAATCATAATTCCTCTATGTTCATGTTTCCTTTATATTCATTTATGTTCTCTTATGTTCATTTATGTCTCTTTTATGTTCATAACTATCTACTATATCTATATAGCTATATATACTATTTAGAGCATATAAGCTCATAATCTTGCAATTTATTTACCTTTCATGCAATTTATTTACTTCAATGCAATTTATTTATTTCAAGTTGTTTTTAAGACTAGTCTCTAGTCTTAGACTTGTCCTCATCAAGTCAAAACAAGCTTTTCTTTCATTCATTTTATTTCATTATGGGACTAGTTTATTTCTTAGTCCCGGGAGCCTTGAAAAAGCTAAGACTCCAATACTTGACTTTATTATTTATGCTTTATGTTATTTTGTTTATTATTATTCTCATAATCATGTTCATTTAGATTGTTGTCCAAAAGTTTTATTTTCTAAAGATAATAAATAAAAGAAGGCTTTTTGTCACTTAGGAATAAGGTTATGTGAAACATAAAAATATAAGATAACAAAAATAAACTCATTCATTTTCAAGTTACAAAAAGAATTCACTATGAATTTAGAAACTATTTTTACTTAAAAAGCTACTCAAATCTTTGTTATTCTACCTTGTTTCCAAAAGAAAATATTTGTTGATACAAAAATGGTTCTTTTTATAAGAAGATGGATGACTAGGGAAATTTTAAGTAAAGACCTTGCAAACAAATAAGCAAAGAAAATTTATGGTTTGAAAATAATAAAGATATTTCTTTTCAAGTTACAAGAAGAAGTTAATAAGATTATAGAAATTAGTTTTTCTACAAAAAGTCCTTAATTGTTCCACATTGTTTTTATGAAGAAAACAAATTTTCATGCATGGATGATTATTTTTGAAAATGAGAAAAAAGAATGAGAAATATCAAGTAAGGAATTTTTGCAAAACAAGTAAACAAAGGAATTTACACAAGAAAAATGAAGAATAACATATTTCCTAGAAAACTTCAAATATAGTATTAATATAACTTAGAAGTAGAAAATTTTATTTTCAAAAGTACTTAGAAAGAGATAAATAAAACCAACATAAAACGTTTTTAGAAAAAAGAAAACAAGGTATTCATTTCAAAGAAATTTACAAAAACAATTTCCGAAAAGCTTCAACCCGACATTGTTTTACCTAAGAAAAATAATTTGGACAACAAGACACTTGAGCATGCTTAAATATGAGTTATATAGTTATAAAAAGAGAATTTTTCAACTATATAGATAACTAAGTATTTATCAAACAAATTTTGATTTCTTGAACCAAAGTTGTTTTTACTTGAAATCCGTGGTGAATTTTGTCGCCACTTTTTCGGAGCCTATATGGCTTTGTTTGTGGGAAATTTTAGAAATGGGTAGATCTTTTCGAGTAGATAGAAATCGGTATATTATATGCGCGATTCCGAGTTAAAATGACCAAGTTATGGCCATTTTAAGTTGGAACATTCTTCTATACGAACTTTAACGTTCTTTGACATTGTTTTGTCAAAATTCAAGAAAATCTTCAAGAAAAACTCATTATGGGTATTTTCTTTGGTTAGGTGACCCCGAGGAAGGATTTCTTCACCCCGAGAACTATTACGATTAAGTGGAGTGTGTGAACGACTCATCCGCTTAGAGGAATAGACGACAATGGCATCGTGAGTTTATTTCCATTAAATGCTACACTTGTTGTGCTTGTAAATTAGTTGCACTAGAGTTAGGAAAAGATAAACCGATATGCATGTAAAATAATTCCTTGAAAGAATTCTAAGAATATCGAAGCCCGAATTGTTCTAAGTGATTGTTTTAGTTTAATATTGATTTGTGTGAAATTCCTTGATCACCTTAAAGTTGAAAATAATTATGTTATGACTTTATAAATTAATGAACTCATGCATACCACGAAGTGAGTCACATTGCATGGTTGGGTTATTATCCTTGGGTGAGAAGGATAGTAGGCTCATGTCGAAAGCAACACTTGGCGGAAGATCCGAAAGCGATTGCTTGGCGGCTTAATGGAATATGCTTGGCGGTTGATCCGAAAGCAAGGTCAAATCAAGTAGATTCGGAATACTTGGCGATGAGTGCTCGCAAGTTTAAAAGTTTTTAATGAATGCTTGGCGATGAGTGCTCGCAAGCTTAAATTTTCTATTATTAAAACTACTTGTTTTGAGTATCACCAAACCCCGAATGGAGGGCGTAAATCCATTCAACATATAGTTCCCGGAAAGCTATATGATTGTTTGCCCACGTGTTTGATGCATTACATATGTGTGATTAACCAACTTGTTTGAACTTGTTACAAGAAGTTATTTATGGAAATAGTTCTCACTAAGCCTATTAGCTTATACCCCGATAGCTATCTTTTGCAGTTCCCGTACTTATGGTTAAGGCCACGTGGACCATGCGGGCAGGTAATCCCTTTTGAACATTAGAAATCTGGATAAAGTATAGCATAATATTAGCATGCAAATTTATATAATAGATTAGTAATTTAGGAATTGTCCTTAAGTTTGTAAAGTCTTTGCCATGAACAAATAATTATTGTGAATCCTCTTTTCTTAATATGTTTTTATATCTCCTTAAACTTCATTATTCCACATATGATCCTCTAAAATTGTGAAAGTAAGCCTTACACTTAATATAAAAGCTTTTGGAAATGACTAAGGTTGTCATACTTAAGCTTTAATATTGAGTGTGGCGGACTGTCACGTTTAGGGTACCCATTGGGGCGTGACAATAATTAAGCATTTTATCAAAAGTATTCTCTTTTGGATTTAAAAAGAAAAAAGAAAATCAACAACACAAATCTAGAAAAATAATAAAAACTAATCTACATTAGCCTAAGTTATAAATCAAATTTGTGCCTCTTTCCATCCAACGGTTGGACGACTGACAATTAAATATCTACTATTACGGTTAAAGTTTTTTTTATTTGTATTGTTTTTTTTTTTTCCTTTTTCTTTTTCCAAGATATTTGTATTAGTGTTTAATGGTTTCAATAAATTTGTTACATTTTTTTTGGGTGACATTGGCCTTGTAGCAGGAGTATAACAATTTTGTGAATGTGTGGTCACTGTTTTGAAATATTAACATGTATTCCATTAGAACTTTCATGTGGATCCTATAAACTATAAATTTCATTAGGTATAGTTGATAGAAAGATTCTCTTGAGGACGAAATAACGTGGGTAAATTATAGATTTCCTAAAAATTCAAGTTCAATAACATATTGCATGTCCTATAACATGATTTAAGTTCTACAGAGTATTTTAACATAAGCCCATAACCTAATCGATAGAATTAAAAGATATCAAATACCCCTTTTTTAAACTTGATTGATATGCATACCTTAGTTAATTAAAATAAAGCTCATGTTTATTATAAAATAAATATCCTTATAAGTTAAATGATTTGAACTTATGTTAAGGATAATTTGTGTATATGATATTAAGTTTAAGGGAAATTCTATAATCCCGTCATTGTCTAACGATTCACATCATACTCAATCGTAATAAAATCACTAAAATAGTTAATATTTCAATTACTTATTAATTTTAATGGTTAGATGGCTGATTAAACAGTCCCATCAACAAAATCGTAGAAGTTCTCTAAGTTTAAATAGTTGACTACCAATCCCTTTAGGGAAACTCAACCTAAGGTTATTAAAAATTCAAATTGAAACCTACAACAGGTTTATAGGGTATAATTCTTATTGGATTTGGCCATCTGGTTCCCTATAAGACTTGATCTACTTGCATCATTAAGTTAGTATATTATAAAATTCTAAAATTTAGAAAATGTTGATAGGTGGCATTTCGTTTGCAATATTTTAAATTACTAGACCAAACAAAAAGTTCATACTTTATTTTATTTATAAAGTAAGTTTAATACTATACAAAAATCCCCTTACAGTACTAGGTAAATCTTTAAAGTTTTATCACTTCCATATGTAATGGGTAAAACAAATTCTCTTAACAAAAACTTTAAATTAACCATTATTCCTATTATAAGTCATTTCAAGGGAGGAGTGCTATTAGACATTAGCGTAAGTCAAAAGTGTAGGGGTGAGACTATCAAGGGCCAATGCTGAGGGATGATAATAATTAAAAGTAAACAAGTTATGCACCTAAGCTATCTATAATGCTGTCATTCAAACAACATAGTGCTTGTTATCTAAATGACAAATCCTGTGCAATTGTTCATCAATATCTTAAAGTGAGTTCATGATAATCCATATAAATCATAGTTACTTTGACATTTGGGATGCCAACAACCTTTAATGTATAACCCTTTCACCATATGCTCCAGAAAATGAAGACTCATTGGATTTAAAGACAAATTTTAAAGAACCCATGATTGCTATTTGGAATCAAATATCTCTTTACTTGATAATGCTGCTAAAGTTAAGGGAAAAAAAAAAAAATAGTTTGTAAATCTCTTGCTAGTTTTGTTTTTGAGATTACAAATTTGTGTCATGATTTGTATAAGATATGCTACAAATCCTCAAATAAATTATGCTTGACTAAAGTGGTTTTGAGACACATGGAAATGACGAAGGTGTTTTTTTATTTATAGATTTTAGAAATGAGGGAAAGCCCATAGGATTTTATTCAACTAAAGGAATCAAATTGGAATTAGATGAGAAAATGATTTGTACAATTGTACAAAAGTTATACTTAATTTGCTAAAAAATGTTTCTTAAATGATTGTTAAAATGTCAATATATTATCTATTTATGTGTGTGTGTGTGGTGGTATGTGTATTTGTAGGACCTTACTACACTACAGCTAGTGTCTAGATGCTAACATAATCAGAATGACTAATCATGTGTATGCAACTAGCATCTGGAAGCTGGAGGTCAATGTTCAAACAACAAGCTTAATGCACATGTTTAGAAAGCTTCTAACCATGTGTTTTTTTATTAGGGTCCAAAGTTAAGGTATGACATCCGACCAGTAGACATTTTATGTGCAAGCAAAATGCTAATGGTACTATGAGCATAAGGATGATTAAAGCTTTCCATATGGCATCTAAACAATAGTTTGTGGTGTTCGGACACTAGATACTCGGAAAAATAAAAAGAAAAAAAAACTAACTATTCAAGCTTTTAATATAAAAGGCGTAGTTAAGAGAAAATAGGCAATGACCAAATTTCTTGAAGATCTTATCAATAGGAGTTAGAGGATGAAATGAAGGTTGATGGTTGATTACAAAAACTTGCAATTAATTCAATTGTCTCGCTCTCCTAATTATATTTGTCTCTTGTACATTGTTTCCAACTTCTTGTTGTGAGAGAGAAAGAGTAAAACCATTAAGAGTTTACTTTGCAACTTATTGTAAGGCATTACTCAAGTGTTATTATGTGATTCAGTGAGTGTATGAGTTATGCCTTGTAAGTGATAGTATGATTATTGTAAAGGCACAATTTTTATGAGATTTGTGAAAACCTATTTGTATAATATTGTGGGGTAGCTTATTAGGAGCAAATTGGTCATTGATAAAGTGGGTCGTGAGTTCCTCATTTGGAGGCATTTGGTGTATGTGGAGAGTAAAGGGTTATTCAAACTCTACATTAATTTGTGCCTTGTTCTCTAACCCTTATCTCCTCTTAATTATTGTAATTTATCTTCATGTTGTTCTTATATTGTTTAGTTTATTAAATTGCATCATTTAGGCATTAGTTTTGTAAAAGATATCAAATTTGGAAAAAACTCAATTCATACCCCTCCTCCTTCCCTTAACTTTTAGTCTAGGTGTTTAATCAGTTTTTCACAATGGTATCAAAACTAGTTTATGATTGTTTTGCTTAACTACATACTAGAGAAAGGAAGGTAAGTTTAGGATAAGTAGCAAAGGAAGGTAAGTTAATTTCGTTTTGAGTTAGTTTATACATTAAACATTATCTTAAACAATGTTTCTTACTGATCTAGGTTCAAATCTAGCTCTTAGGGAGAGTTTAACATCTTCATATCAACTTATACAAGGTAATACTCAACCATAACCCTTATTTACATATGCTATCATCCATGTAGGAGGTAGAAACTAGGTAGTATAATGACTATAGAAAATTTTATGTGCTGATATAACACAAAAAATGGTTGTGAAGTATGTAAAAACGCTTAAAAGATGTTTAAAAACAAGTATAATATGTATATGTTATATGGAAGTTAAGTTTCGAATCGTGAAAAATTGGAGAAGACAATGAACAGTATCAACACTGGTACTACTGTAAGCCCCAAAAGATTTCAGTAAATAATTCCAAAATAAACATCGAAAATAAACTCTAAAAATGACTCCAAATTAAAACCGAACTTTGATTAGCTCTAAATCATAAACGAATCTAGAAAATTCTTAATCTTGAGAAAATGAGAATCCTTAAAAATAAAATAAGAACTCAACAGTCTATAAATTCAAAACCACTGCGTATGACAAATTCTATATGTAACTTTGACTTGTAAAATTGGGTAATATAGAACCCAAAAACAAATTATTAAAAAGTAAATGACAATTAACCTTCGGAAATAAAACCCAATTCAAGAATTTAGAAAACGTTAAAAGATATTAAATACTTACAAAATAAAATTTAAAATAAATTTCTCGAACTAAATGTGATGTATAAACATAAAACATCAGTTTCCAAATTAGCAAAGATCTAAACCGGAAAATCACCCAGGAACCCTAAGTGGAATATAGTAATGTAAGTCTAGCAATCTCGTGCTCTTAGCCTAGAGGCCGAGGTGTGGTTTAAGTATGTAGAGTAACTCGTAGTAATATAAGGTTGCTTAAAAATATCAGATTGATAAATTTTTTATCTATTTCGAACTCGTTTGGATACAGAATTTAAAAAGCGTGTCTCGGGGCTCGAGATATCAAAAATATACCATTATTATCATTAGACTCGTATTTTCATAAGGATTTCAAAAATATCAGTTTTATAATTTTTCAATAACTAGAAATATCTGATTTTTCAATTATATCCGTATTTCTTTACTACCAGTAATTAACTGATCTTTTACACTATTCACTACTATTCATTACACAATTTTACTATTCTTGTAAACCCTTATATTTTTAGATAAATATTTTATATATCATTGAAAATTCTGTTTTTCTAAAAATTATTTCGTTTCGGGTTTTTACGAGATCAGTTTCTATTAAAGACCCGACACTAAAAATAAAATAAATTAATTTAATAATTATAAAATATTTAAAAATTATTTTTATTTTTATAAAATAACTTTTTAGAATTTTTCAGGTTATCAAAATATCAATTATAGCTCATATTCGCGTATTTTGATCATATCGGTAACTTATTTGATAATTCACTAAAATAAATTAATTATTTATCTTATTTTAATTATGAAAAATCTGCTACAAAAATTTTGAATGAATTTTCTATTTTTTTCTTATTTTTATTTTATTTATTAAGAAAGTACTCTGACAAACCCATACCTTTAGTGTACCTTTCACACATAATTTCTTTTTTACTTCAATCTTTCTACACTTCATATATCACTTCATGGCAGAAATTTTGATTTCTTTTGGTTGCCTTTTGTCCTTTGAAACCCTCCAAAATTGATTAAAGTAAAGCTATTTCAATCCTTCTTCAAGAAGCTATACATATCATTAATTACACATTAGAATTTCAAGTTAAAAACCAACTAAAACTCTCTCCCTCTCTCCTCCTCAAATTCAAGCTAGCTATAGGGAATTGATTGCTGCCCACTTTTTTTTTTATCTCATTTAATTGTCTTAAAACTCCTTCTACCTTTCTCTCTCATTCACACATCAAACCTTTACCCTTCCTTACACTTTTCCTCTCTATTTTTCCTCTCTTTCTCTCTTCTTTTGCTCTTGTTATTGCAAGAATACTTGCTACCCCTATTCTATATTTGAGCTCCCACACATATTTCTTCGAGATCCTTTGATAAAACTCTTATCCAAAGTTTTCATAGTTGATGTAGGTAAAGTATAGTGCGAGTTTCATGCATCAAATGACCTTCCATAAGCTTAAAAGCTAAGGATGATGATGCCAAAATGAAACACTCCTCTTATCCATGATTTTTCTCTTGTATTATTATTATTTTCTTGCTAGAAGTAGTTATATTTTTTAGATCTAGCTTTTATGTAACTTTGCTTATGTTTATGTTTAGATCTATGAGTTTATAGTTTACTACCATAGATTTCTTTTATATTTATGTTCATAGAAAGTGTAGATCTTGGTTTTGAACTCAAACAAAAATGGTGAAATTCGTATCTAGGCAAGACCTATATTTAAAGACCACTTTCCAAGTGTCAAAATGGAATTTTTACTTGAAATAATGAAGGCTTAATGTATATATATCATCAAGATTTCATTTTATATGGTTCAAAGGTGATTTCCAAATGTTATTTTTCAAAACAAAATTCTATTTTCGGATCTAGATAAAGACACAACTTAAAAATATGGTTTCCAACTCAAAAATGAACTTTTTATTCAAAATATGGAAGGCTCTTAAGATAGGATATGTAAGGTATGATTTTTCATAAGTTTAGATGGATTTTATCAAAAGATATGTCCAAAAACAAATTTTGTAAATTCGGATCTCAACTAAGACCAATTTTGAAAACCTATTTTTCAACACCAAAATGAAGGATTTGTTTAAAAAATGAAAGGCTTATGGAATAGGTATCAATAGGAGATGTTTTTTGATAAGTAAAAGGTAGATCTACTAATAGAGATTTTCAAAATAGGAAGAGATTACAAAAAATAAAATTTGAGTTTATCCTAACTTTGTGAAATTCGGATGGTTTCAAGACCATGCCTTAAAGACCGTTTTATCAACTCCAAAACTTGTGTTTTATATAAAAAATAAAGAGTATATGTCATAGATATCATCAAGCAATGATTTTTATAAGTTAAGATGGGATTTGCTAAGAAAAACATGTAGAACAAGGAGTAGAAATAAAGTAGGAAAAAATTGAGTTGTTTGTCATTTTAAGAAATTCGTAATAATGGAGTAATGGCATAAAACACTTACTTTCCAAACTCAAAATAGAAGTTTGATTAAAGAAATGAAGTCCTTAGTGGCTAGGTATGGTTGAGCCTTAATTTTCTAAGTATCAAATGAGTTTACTTAAAGGAATCACCACAAAAACAATTTTTACAAAATTCAGATTTTGGGATGAACCATATTTAAAAACACATTTACAAAGTGTAAAATAGAAATTTTTGTTCAAAAATAAAGGCCTTAAGGAATTACATTATAAAGGCTTAATTTTAACAAGAATAAATATATTTTATCAAGAAATTTTTCTAAAATCAAGTGGGGATTGTCAAGAATACAAGACTAGCCTTTCTAAGTTGATTTTTTATAAAATCTTACAAGGAAAAAGTTTTCTAAAAATTTCTTTTATTGAATATCTTCAAGAACATGTACATATATATCTCATGATATATTATTTATGTTAGTAACTTGCTCATATTGCATGTATGCTTGCTTTGGATGGTAGAAACTTCATGAACTTTCACAAAATCAATTTTCTAAAATTGTTTTCGCCACTTTTCTGAACTGATCAGATCTTTTCAAAGTGTCAAAGTTTTCAAAACTTAAATATGATATTGGGTCTGTTTGTTTTGGCTTTTTTCCGGCAGATACAGACACTTTTTCAAACTTTTTTGTAATAAATTATTTATCAAGAAATAGATATAGATAAAAAAAAGTTGATAGTTCTCATAAAAAAATCAAATAGAACGAATATAGATAAAATTTAGATGCAAATCGGATATATTTTGCACATATCATTTTAAAAAAGATATAGATACAGATGAAAAACAGACAATCCAAACAGACCCTATAATTAGATAGATCTTTCGAAGTAGATAGAAATCGATATATAATTTACTAAATTCGGAGTTAAAACAACCAAGTTGTAGCCATTTTAAGTTGGAATTCCAACATAGGTCGAGAATTATGAATTTTCTAGTTTTATTAAATAGTTTGGATTAGTTAAGTGATGAAATACTTATTAAGGTATTTCTTCCTTTTTAGGTAACCCCAAAATCGGTGATTCCCTACCACCGGATTACTTTTACTAAGAGACCAGTGATCCAATGGCTGACCTTGCTTGTGCTTGTAGGTAGTTGCATTAGAATTATATGAACAAGATAAAAGTCGATATGAATGGGGATGGGATAATCGATGAGACTTTGCTGTATGTATGCCAAAGTATACTAAAGCATATCGAAACCATGATTAGATTGGATAACTGCATTGTTCATATTGTTTCTGTTTATGTGTATGATATTGGTTAGTCACTCTAAAGAATGTATGAATAATTTGACTAAAGCAAAAATAAATTGGTCATGCATCGCATCGGACAAGTTACATTTGGTAGCGTGCTACTCCTACTCAGGTCAATCGGTATGGTCGAGGACTCGTATGGAGAATGAGACCCGGTATTAGAGTTCATTCATAGGAAACTAAGGTGCACCGGGGATGCATCCCATGTATGAGCCTAACCGAGTTGAGTGCTATGAGCCTAAGGGGCTTAGGGACTAGTAGCATTGTGTAACTTTCAAGACCATCCCTAACCCTAGATACGGAAGGCGTAAATCCATTCTGTGTATGGGTTTCGAATACCTATACATTATTGTATGCTCATGTGTTTGTTCATGCATAGTATATGGATGATTTATAACTTGCTTTTTATGGTTCGAAATTAAGGAACTCTTACTAAGCTAGTGTAGCTTATACCCCAATAGATGTTTGATTAAACAGGTTAACTCAAGAGTGCTACGTGGGAAACGGAGACGGTTGAAGCCAATTATGACTTCGGGATTCCGGCAGGAAGTAAGAATTCTTGAAGATAGTAGCTAGGTCTTGTGAATTGCTTTGTAATAGTTTTATGTAGTGAAATCTTTTATGAATTGTAATTGAAGTATAGTGAATTGTATTTCCTTTACGTTGTTACTCAAGTTGTATCAATATGAAAGGTATCACTCCGATGTGTTCCTCCATATGTTAGACGCCTTGTACATAGTATTGAAGCTTTCGCGTAATTGAAGCGGTTATTCCTAGGCTTTAATATTGTGTACGGCGGACTGCCATGTTTATGATACCCTTCGGGGCTTGACAACTACGTTAGCAGTGTATGTGCACAATGCTGGTGGTGTAAAGGGATAGGCCGACGGTGTTATGATGGCGTGCACTAGAACAAAAGTTACGTGAATTCCATTTTTACGTAAAATGAACAAATGTTCGATAGGTTGTAATTCAATGCCGGTAGTGTTCCTGTCGGTATACGTTGTAAAGCTAATAGCCCTGAGCGAGCGTACTCTGATGCAGAACTACATATGAAATTATAAGAATGCCGACGTCTGGGTTTCAATGCCGTGGTGTAGGATGTCGACATACGCACAAAATACCTCTAAACGAATTTGTTTCTTCTAAAATAAATATAAACATATATATACATATATACAGTATAAGAAGAACAAGAAAATGGAACAGAATATTTAACATAATAAATAAATAGAATATAATAGTTGTGTAGTACTTGTCTTATATAAATAGATATATAAGAATGAAAATCTAAATAAGCTAAAATTATGAATAATGTGATATCTAAAAATGACAAAATAATTATATGAAGTAGATTAAGAGAAACATGATGAAACTAAATGATAAAAAAGAAATATCGGTTACTATAATAAGTCAACCAAGGAACGATATAAGAATAGTAGTAATAGTAGTGATAAAGATATTAATCTACTGAATACAAATTTTACAAATACCCAATAAAAATATATAAATATCAAACAAGATCAAGAAAAGCAAAATGAAAATAAAATATTAAATAATAATTGTTATCATAAAACCATTAAAAGGACCAATATAGTAATAGAAACAAAACCAAGACCAAATATAGGACACTTAGACACTCATAAGAGTCTAGTTATATAATATGTTTTACTGATGAATATTTTTATTCATCTCAATAGGTGACTATGAAACTATAGAGGATTTTCCAACCGACTATTACTGCTAGCCAATATGAGTAGGTGAGTAACTCAGTTTTATTATATTGTTTGTGCTTGTAATTAGTTGAATATGCAATGCAAAGATAATAATATGATTTTTATGGTATTATATTTGAAATGTGTTATGATCTGAATGTATGGTTGTTAATCCATGATAACAAAAGTGATAATATTGAATGTTTGATGACTATAATTAGCATGTTATATGTTGTGTATGTAATGTTTGGACATTATAAGCCTGATTAAAAGTTATTGGCTTTGTAATTGAAACAGTCATGTATTACATGAACTGCATTATTGCATATTCAAAAAGGGTGACAGTCTCCTACGTATTAATATTCCAATTCTCTATTAATGCTTAGCTTTTCTAAAGCATTAGTTTTTCTAAGGTTTTCTTTATTCCATCAATTCTACAGAAACTAAATGGCAACGAAGAACGCCGCCCATATTATCGCTTTTAAATGATTAATACTTAGGGAGTTTTTAAGGATTAAAGCAGGAAATGTCAGTTAAAATATCATTAAGCTAAAAGTGGTAACCCTAAGACGAGAAATCGTTGATTTTTCTATACACTTAGTCTCTTCTAGGCAGGTGGGTCATAAAGTAATTGTTCTTCAACCTTAAAAAGAGGGCGTAAATTTTTTCTATTTAGATTCTAAATCATCTAAGCTTGTATTTGAGCATATGTCTGATTGTTACATTACATATGATTTGTTAATAAACTTGCTTGATGTGTAATATGTCTAGTTATTCACTGAGCTCACTTTTAAAGACATTTCAAGTTTACATTATGACCATAGATAATTACATCTAGGAATATAGCCTCGGTAAGAACTTAGGAGCTAGGGGCTCATGGGTCAAATTAAGATAAGTTGTTTACTATTATTCCTAGTATAGATTAGTTAGTATATGATTTATCAATTATGTATTTGGAGACTTATGGAAAGATTACATGATCTGTAATATCATTATGATATCCTCTACTTGTGATGGTAGTTATTTATTAATTTATGACTTACATATATTTGTCCTTTCTTATCTAAGCAACTAAAAGAATTTGTTGTTTGAAAGTATATCACTCTTTGAAGGTTAAGTAGTAATAGTATTCAAGTGTGGCTTTTATACTACTACTAGGGTATTATCGGGGCGTGACACAATTCATGAGTTAGAGATATGAATTGTTATTCATCATTTTAGGTAATAGTAATTCATTATGAATTGTCATTCCTTTCAAGTGAACACCATAATATCAGCTTTACGTTGAACGAGGAAGGAACGAATAGCTATTCATGTCAAGTGAATAGACTGTAAGATTTAAGCCAAGTTTTCAAGTCAAGGTAAAAATCAATTCATTAATTTAGAAACAAATGTAGAGAAATAAAATTGTCGATAACTTAAGAAATTAAGTTTTTAAAATATTAAAATTATTTTCTAAAAAGTAGAAAAATATAAATATAAAAACAAAACATAAATTTAACACAACTCAAACACTAGTTGCTTCCAACAACTTAAGAAAAATTTGAAAACTTTATTTTTCAGTCATTAAAAATAAATCGCTTCATGAAAAATCATTGTTGAGACAACATCACTGAAATCATGCATATAATACTAGTTTATATATGTATTCAAATGATTTTCCAACAGCATAAATATCTATGTGTTTGCTATGGGTTTTTGGATGAAATAAAATTTACAAAAAATTATTTTTAAAAGCTGGAATTTTCATGACCAAGTTGTACCACTCCATTTTCTAACATCAAATGTCTTTAAATGTTACAAATAACCTTAGAAATAGGTGGATCTTTTTGAGTAGGTAGAAAACAACTACTTATATGCAAAATTCCTACTTAAAATGAGCAAGTTATGACTGTTTTAAGTTAGAATTACTTTAACTGAAAAAGATGTGAATTTCAAGTTATAGAATTAGAATTTAAGTATAACATTTATGAAATGCTCATTTCAGATATTTCTTGTTGTTTAGGTGAAGGAGGACCCGACATCACTTTTCTGGAAGATTACTTCGATTAAGATCGATCGCCATGGAGTGAGTTATTCCCTTAATATTTACATTTCCTTGTATGTGTTTGTAAGTAGTGGCACTAGAAGTTAAGAAAAGATAAAATGAAACGTCATATGTGATAAATGTATGTGGTATATGGTGTTTGATGAATAAAAGAGAAGCATATCAAAAGGAGAATTAATGAATAAATTATGTGTTCTCTTATGATTGTTTGATGTATATTGTTTGGTCACCCTTAACTAGAAAACTAATATTATTTGGGAAAATCATTATTAAAAATAAATTATACATGACATAAAGTGAGTCACATTACATATTTCGCTACCATTCTTCGTGTGGGGATACGAGGAGTCGTAGTAGTAGTCAGTAGTAGCTAGAAGTCTGCATTGGCAAGTAGAAGCCGGAAAGTCTGCAAAAATATTATGATCGTATAGGTCGGTAACCACCAACCCCTAATATGGAGGATGTAAATCCATGCTATACATGGTTTCCAGTTAATCGTGTGTATTTGTTTGTTCATTTGATTTTTGCATATTCATATGTTTGCCTAATTACTTATATGTTTATGAAATGTTTGAAGAAGAGAATTATCTCACTAAGCTAGTTTCCTTATACCCCTATAGCTCTTTTTTTTCAGTTTGAATACCTATGGTTGGCCCCAACAAGCCCTATTTGCCAGGTACGAGCCAAAGCTAATATGAGCTTTTGAAGAAGTTTGCATGATTTAGTTTTTGGTATAGACTTCTAGGGAAAATCTTTATAGTAGACTTTTGTTACAGATATATATGTTATTTTGTTGGCTTAAGATTAGTAAGACTTTAAGTATAGGGGAATGCCCCTAAGAGTTGTAACAAGTTAATCTTAATGAATATTACATGTTTACCTTCATAAACTCTCGCATGTTTTTATTATCTGCTTAAACGTAATATCTCTTTGGAGTCTCTTACTATCTTGGAAGCATGCCTTTCACGTGATATTGATGCTATTGCACGAATAAGATAGTCGTTCTCTAACTTAAATATCATGCACAGTAGACTGCCACGTTTAGTGTACCTTTTGGGGCATGATAAGACTGTTATTTCTATGCGAAGAATCGAAAGGGTCTGAGGCTAAGCTTATTCGAAGAGGCCCGTAGTCATGCTCATTCTTAGGGAACTAAGGCATATAGGGAATACATCCCAAGAATGAGCCGTGCCGATCAATCACTGAGGGTAGAGTGCGCCCAGGGACTAGTAGTGAAGATCATGCAAACCTTCAAATACCATTCTCTCGATACGGAGGGTGTAAATCTATTCTTTATATGGTTTCCGGATACCCATACATAATTGTTTGTATCATATGGTTGTTACATAGCATACATAGCATATACGTGAAATTTAATAAACTTATTTGAAATACAATATCAATTAAGGTAATATCTCACTAAGCACATTGTAAGCTTACACTCCCATAGATTTTGTTGAAATAGGTACTAAAGAAATCATTGGTGGAGTATTGAGTTCTTACGGAAGAAGTAGAAGCATAGAAGGAATTTACTTTCTTGAAATTCCTTTGTGAGTAATAGATATATGTTAATATTTCGGAGATTACTAGGAAATGTGTTTATGTGGACTTGAAGTCATTAGCGGGGGTATTGCCCTTAAGAATTGTAATTGACCTTTTTTATATTTAATGAAAGTATTTATCTTATCTTGTTACTTAATCGTTATCAATATAAATTATGTTACTTTGATGCGTTCTCTGTGTTGTGATGTACGCCCTATGCACGATATGGAAGCCTTTGCATGACTAAGGTGGTCATTCATAGGCTTTAATATTGTGTATGATAGGCTATCAAGTTTTCGGTACCCCTTGGAGCGTGCCACCATCAAATTGACAAAGGAGGTCACGTGCTTCAAAATAGGAATAATTTTTCTTTCCACCGCTATTTCTTTGTCTCTGTTTTAGGGTCATCTGACTGCTTCTAATTCAATTTTAGTATTGGAATTTTTGTCTTAATAGTCGTGGTCGGTTAGAGAGCTGCAAGGAGGTTACAGATTTGCAGATTTTAGTAGATTTTAGTTACAGAGTTTGATTCTAGAACTAGGATGATTTGATAGGCATGGGAGGAAATTTCTTTCCTGTGTTAACACCTTAGCACATTAGTTTGAGTGCCCCTCTTTCCTTGTCTCTAAGAATCCACCTTGTTATTCGGTGCAACTAAGCAAAAATATTCTTAATGAATGAGGGAGACACGATAGCAACGATCATGGAGGCTGATCTTGATCTAGAAGAAAAAAAATTCCATGTTGTCATTAACCAGGAGGGACTTTTTGTCACCTAGCATGGTCCTCATTTTACTTCTGGTGCACGAAAAAGAAGAAATAAAAATATGGTGATTCTCTTTGTAGCAGTTGGACGTAGCAACCATTGGCCACACGAATAATTTATCTAAAGCAAGATGCAATGGCTTGATAGAAATAAGGAAATAGGATAGTAATGTGCATAGATATAGGAGCTTAACAGTAGCGGTTGCTGTATTGGAAGGAACATCACTTTGATTTTTGTTTGTTCCATTCCAGCTAGTCTTGAGTGACACAAAGGCACAGCAACTATGTGGCAATGCATGACTACAAGTTGCTCCTTGATTTAAACTTATAGCAAGCTATTGAGAAATCTTGTATTTCTCTTTTTTCTACGGTGGCATTAGATAATTAAGGTTACATAAAATTGTGAAATTAGAGGAAAAGAAGGAACTACTGAAATTCATTGAAAATTTGGAAAGGAATCAGCAGCATTGGTAGAGGAGGAAGAATGAAAATTAAGGAACGATGATGGAGTATGGTTTAAGGAAACTCAGCTTTGGTTGACACATATAAACATAACTGTCATAATGTCCTACCTACCTACTGTTTCATTATGAAGTGAAGGTTAATCGTAGAATTTTTAATCCTAAATGCTAAGATGACTTGTCGATGGGATTAGGAACCATTCATCGTATCTTGGCAGAGATTTTTAGAAAACATAAGCGGTGGTCAACATGTTTTCATGTCGGCTTCATCTCGACACAATATGAAATGGTTGTGTATATTTATCCTAGTTTAGAAAGGCATAGATCCTTTGTTGTCAAAGATGCATTAGGACAGATGTCATGCAATCTTGTTTTAGGCATGGAAAGTCGAGGAAATCGAGGAGTTAAGTCGGCTAAATTGAGACTCCAAAAATTGTAGCAAACAGAGAGAACATATGGGGAAAAATAAAATGCTGAGCATGGACAGAAAATTTGCTGCGATTGACACTTAAGATCACAACTATCATTATGTCTGATTATATCATTGCCTACCAGTAACATGTCATAGAGGATACATGCTATTTTGTGAGGAGTTTACAACGAAAAACTACAAAAAAAATTAAGTGAGGAAAAGTGGTGTTTGATGATCAATTAAGAAGTAGCATAAAGTCCTAGTGTTATTGATTAACATGTGTTTTTCTAATCTATTCCCTATTGATACATAGCTTGCTCTTTGCTCCTTGCCATAGCTTCATTTGCCAAATCACAGGTGTTTCTACAACCCTAAGTTGAACTAGGTAATAGCATTGAACTAAGAAGGGCAGGGGCTGATTGCTATCCAACTTTACCTCACCTTCCCTTGTTTTAACACCATGGCAACACAGGTTCGAATGTGACATTATCCTAGTTTTAAGAAGGTTGATAAGGCAAGTAGAATTGTTGGTAAATGGTGGTAAACTAGGAGTATGATGGCATTGAACGTAGAGATAAAAAAGCTGGTAGCTTGGTCACTTGATGGCACCTACAAGCCTAATGTTCCTCATCTCAAGCGGTGGTGAAGGCTTGGGGCATTCTAACATTGGCTTCCCCCTAGCTGCCAGTCGTTGATGTGGTAGCTAGCATCCATCACTTGTTACTCCTAGTTTAGCACATAAGGGAAGTGGCTGTGTTTGGAGCTGCTCCTTTATTGACACTAATTTAGGCACTCCTAAGTGCTCTAGTGCTAACTCCATTGTTACCCTATGGCTGCTCCTATGTTGGCTCTTTTAGTGATCAGTGATGGCCCTCCAAACATTGTTGTTGGCTCTAAGGGGTGCTCCTAAGGTGGCTTCAATTAAGGCAACCATGAACTATTGATGATACTCCATGGGCATTGTTGTAGGTTGTAGGATGCACTTGTTTAACTATTTCTACTTGTTAACTCATGTGAAGGTCTGATATTTGTTGAAATGAAATAAAAAGAAGAATAATTGAGTTACACCATATGATTTTGATTTAGAGTGGAGGGATTGATATGCCCATTTCATATAGGAATTTTAGAGAATAGAATTGGGAATTAAATATTAATTGAAGGCTTTAGGTTTTACTCAAGTTTTCAGTTACTTAATTCATGATTGTTGTATAAATAGACTAACATTTCCTACTACTTGGTTTTGAGGGTGTTTATGGTACAAGACTATTTCTAGGCATTCAGTTTGATTTCTAACATGATTCATGGAATCATTAGGTTGATGAATTGAATTCAAAGTTCAGTGACTTCCATTTAAAAGCACCAATTGACTTTTCAATTAAGTCCACTTCGTAGGTTGGTGATCGAAAATTCTTAGGTTCACACATGTTACATATTTTATTCATTTCCGATCTATACTTACTTATATGAGTAATAATTAATTTTTACGTTTAGGCAAAAGGAAAAGAAAAATTTTGGGGTGGTTTTTCAAACATGTTCTATTACTTGCTCAAGATCTTGTTATTAATTTTACTAATTAATACAAATTACGCTTACGTAAAATTCGGGAGATTGCACAGAATTTCGCATATCGGTAGTCGATTATTACCTACTTCATATGATCTATCAATTTCTAAGGTTATTTTTAATTTTTAAGGTCATTTAAGGGTCGGACTAAATAGTTATAGATTGTATCACATATGTTCCAGCCCTTGTTTTTCTTTTTCTCACTTTTTTTTAAGTTTTACTTCACTTGAACACTTTCTATTAAACACAAAATATTTTTACCTTTGAAAAATATTCAATATGGACATTAACTCATATTATATGAATGATCTTAGTGATGTTATCAAGGAAATGATTTTTCCATAAAACAATCCCTTATAGATGTTAAAAAAGTTAATGTTCATGGAGAAAACTCCCTTTGAGTTGTAAAAGGAAATCATGATTGTTAATTTGTTGTAGGTGAAATATTGAACTAAGAAAATTACTATTTTTATATTTATTTAACTTCATGAAAATTTTATTTTTACAAGAAACTCCTTTTGTCTAACCATTGTTCCAAGACATGAATCTTTATGTTTTTTTATGAGTTTTTATTCTAAGTGGAGTCTTCTTTGAGAAAAATATTTCTAGTTTTTATACTTAAACTGAATCATGTGGAAACTTGTTGTAAGTCTTTTATTTTTGATAAAAGGGTTCGTTAGGAAAACTCACTTGATACTTTAAAAATTTTAGTTAAGTTCCTATTTTTATTCTTTTATTCTTAATGGCAATTCTTCCTAAATGAGGAAAAATAAAATCCTTAAAAGTTAGTTTATAAAATAAGAGATTATCAATATTTACATTAAAATTTTATTATGGCAACATCTGTCATGCCCCGAACGGTATCCTAAACGTGGCAATCCGCCGTACGCAATATTAAAGCCTAGGAATGACCGCCTCAGTCATGCGAAGGCTTCCATACTATGTACAAGGCGTCTAACACATAGAGGAGACACATTGGAGATATACATTTTATATTGATACAACTTGAGTGACAATGTAAAGGAAATACAATTCACTATACTTCATATACAATTCATCCACAGATTTCACTACACAAACTATTACAAGACAATTCATAACACCCAGCTAATATCTTCAAGTGTTCTTGCTTCCTGCTGAAATCCCAAAATTATATTTGGCTCCAACCATCTCGGTTCCTAAGTAGCATTCTCCCGTCAACCTGTTTATTCAAACATCTATTCGGGTATAAGCTATACTAACTTAGTGAGAGTTCCCTTGATTTCGTACCATGACAAGCAAGTGATAATTCATCCATATGCTATGCATGAACAAACACATGAGCAAACAAGCATATAACTTTCCGGTAGGCATATGTGAATGGATTTCCACACACTTTTAAATTTTACTATGGTTGATACAGGTGCCCACCCACACACTTTTAAATTTTACTGTGGTTGATACAGGTGCCCACCTACACACTTTTTCAATTCCAGCCCCTACGCCAACATTCGAGTTTATAAGCCCCTCGTTGCCCAATTATTATGCCTTCTTCCCACAAAGGTATAATAACCTATGCAATGTGACTCACATATGTGATATGCATGTACTGTTTATTCATATAATCATAGCATGTTAATTAAGTAGATTAAGTGCGATCATAGAGAATTTCAAAACAATTCAAGTCTATGCTAACTCATACAATGATCTTACAACAAGTCCCGCCTCAATATGCTTATCATTTGTTCAACCAAGATTATATCACAATTCATTTCAATTTGATCTTTTCCTAATTTTAATACAACTAGCTACAAGCACAAGTAAGGTAACAAAATAAAAGAAAAACTCACTCGGCCATTGGATCACCGGTCTCTTAGTAAAAATAATCCGTTGGTATGGAGTCATCGATTTCAGGGTCACCTAAAAAGGAAGAAATACCCTAATAAGTATTTCAACTCAAACTAATCCATTCTATCTCATACAAACTATCAAATTCGTAATTCTTGTCCTAAGTGGGAATTCCAACTTAAAACGGCCATAACTTGGTCGTTTTAACTTGAATTTAGCAAATTATATATCGATCTCTATCTACTTTGAAAGATCTATCTAATTCTAATATTATTTTCAAGTTTTGAAAACTTTGAAGTTTCAAAAAGGTCTTATCAGTAGCGAAATTCGATTCCGAAAAGTAGTTTTGTGAATGTTTGTAATATTTCTACTATCCAAAGCAAGTATACATGCAATATAAACAAGTTACTACCATAAACAATATGTCATGGATATATATATATATATATATATATACACGTTCTTGATTATATTGAACAAAAGGAATTTTTAGAAAACTTTTTCTTTATAAGACTTTATGAAAAATTAACTTAGAAATGCTAGTTTTGTATGCTTGACAATCCCTACTTATTTTTAGAAAAATTCCTTAATAAAATCTATTTATTCTTGTTAAAATTAAGTCTTCATTATGTATATTCCCTAAGGCCTTTGTTTTTCAATAAAAACTTCCATTTTACGCTTTGTAAACATGTTTTTAAAATTGGTTCATCCTAAAATCCGAATTTTGTAAAAATTGTTTTTGAGGTGATTCCTTTAAGTAAAAATCATTTGATACTTAGAAAATTAAGGCTCATCTATGCCTAGCCACTAAGTACTTCATTTCTTTAATAAAACTTCTTTTTAGTTTGGAAAATATGGGTTTTCATATCATTATTCCATTATTACGAATTTCTTAAAATGATAACAACTCAAATTTTCCTATTTTATTTCTATTCCTTGTTCTACATGTTTTTCTTAGCAATCTCTTCTTAATTTTTAAAAATCATTACTTGATGATACCTATGACCTAAACTCTTCATTTTTCATATCAAACACAAGTTTTGGAGTTGATAAATAGGTTTTTAAGGCATGGTTTTGAAACCATCCGAATTTACAAAATTTGGATAAAACTCAAATTTTATATTTTGTAATCTCTTCCTATTTTTTGAGAATCTCTACTAGTAGATATACCATTTACTTATCAAAAACATCTCCTATTAATATCTATTTCATAAACCTTCCGTTTTCTAAACAAAACTTTCATTTTGCTGTCGAAAAATGGGTTTTCAAAATTGGTCTTGGTTGAGATCCGAATTTACCAAATTTATTTTTGGACATATCTTTTGATAGAATCCATCTAAGCTTAGGAAAAATCATCCTTTATATATCCTATCTTAAGAGACTTTCATTTCTTAAATAAAAACTTCATTTTTGAGTTGGAAAATATGTTTTTAAACTATGCCTTGTCCTAAATCCGATAATGAGATTTTTATTTTGAAAATCACCTTTGATTCTTGTAAAAAGAAGTCTTGATGATATACATCCACTAAACCTTCATTTTCTCAACTAAAACTTCTATTTTGAGACTTGGAAAGTGGTTTTTAAATATAGGTTTTGTCAAGATACGAATTTTACTATTTTTATTCAAGTTCAAATCTAAGATCTACACATAATATGAACATGAATATAAAAGAAATGCATGGTAGTAAACTATAAATTCATAGATCTAAACTTTACTCCTAAGAATCATTCATTTATGATATCTATTCCTTAAGCCCTTCATTTTAAATGAAAAATACATATTTTAAAGTTGAAAAATAGCTTTTCTAAATATGGTTCCCTTTTTATCCGAATTTTCAAAAATGATTTTTGTTGAAACTAAAATAGATCTTGAGCTTTCTAAAACTTTTCTACTATCATCAAGCTATTACAAGTTATTTAGGAAAATAAATCAAAAGTCTAATGCATTTATGAACCTAAAACAACTAGACCTAGGTATAAATGCATGAACACTATGATGGTTGTGTGAATGATGAATATATACATAAAATCATTAGTAATAACCAAATAATAACTCAAATAACAAGATCTAAAACATAAATAAAATCAAAGCTACAAAAAAAGTTAGATCTACAAAATATAACTACTTTTAGCAAGAAAATAATAATAATACAAGAGAGTACTCATGGATAAGAGGAGTGTTTCATTTTGGCATCATCATCCTTAAGTTTTAAGCTTATGGAAAGTCATTTGATGCATGAAACCCTCACTATACTTTACCTATATCACCTATGGAAGCTTTGGACAAGAGTTTTATCCAAGATTCTTGAAGAAATATGTGTGGGAGCTCAAAGAAGGAATGGGGGCAGCAAGATTTTTCTTGTGAGAACAAGAGAAAATGAAGAAAGAAAGAGAGGAAAAGTGTAAATAATGACAAAGGGTTAAAGGTGCAAATGAAAGAGAGAGATTGAATAAGTTAAAGACTCATTAAATGAGGTAAAAAAATAAATAAATGGGCAGCAATAAAAAGGACCATGGCAGGCGTGATTTCTTGAAGAGGAGAGAGAGAGAAATTTAGTTAGCTTTTGACTTAAAAATGTAATGTAATTAATGATATGTGTAGCTTCTTGAAGAAGGATTTGAAAAAGGGTCTGTAGACACCCAATTTTTGCCCAATTAATTAAGGTTTAAATTTAATTAAACTCATTTTTCCAAAAGTCTTAAGTATTGATGAAGTTGGCTAAGTGATCAAGGCACAGGCCAAATGGCCTGTTGGTTAAATCATTGACCCAAACACACACTCAAGCTCAAGGACACAGGTTCAACCCTAGCAAAGGCAAATTTTTGCCTTTTTATCATCTCTCATTTTTGCCTTTTCATCTTTCTCAAAGTGACTTTTGCCTTACTTTGCATCAATTTTTAACTGACAAAACGTCATTAATTATTAAAATTGATGATGCCATTGCAAAGTAGTTATGGAATATGAAAGATTAGTGCATAATTCATGTGTAAAAACAATCCAAAAGTCACAAAATTCGTGCTAAAAAAAAATTGGAAAAAATACAATTTGCAAAGCATTCAATTGCACATAAATGAGGAGTTACAACAATTGAATGAAAATTGGACAATTAATATACCCACATTGAATGATTTGATGAAGGATATGAGAAATCAATCATCAATTCATCAGTTTCAAACAAATTAATCATGAATTTTCAAATTAAATTCGTGAAAAATAAAGAGGCAAAAATCGATTCATTTTTGAAACTGTACGAAACGTAAAATTGAGCTTGAAACCTATAAATAGGGGGTCCTAAGATCAAAAGGCACAAGTCAATTTCAAGAAACATACAAACAATAGGATCAATTCGAAGTTTTCAAGTTTAGGGTTAAAATTCGAATTTTTTCAAATTCGAAGTTCTTAGTTCAGATTTGATCCAAATTGAATGTTTTAAGAATGTTAGAAACTCGATTTGGATGATTTAGTGTGCTTAGATTGCTCGAATTGATCAAATTAATTCTGCAAATTTTTTTTAATTTTTTTAATCCTCACGTCGTACGACCACCATCGGAGCCGCCCTTTGCCGGTTCTGGGTGCACGCCACACCACCAGGAGCTTCACCGTCACACCAGAAGTCGGGCCGACAAACTCCCAGCCGCCGACGACCACCGGAGCCGCGGAATCCACCCGAAAAGTCTCGTAGTCGTCTTCCTCGCCGATCGGGTCGGATCCGACCGAAATCTGACCCGAAAATCCGAAAAGTCCAACCTGACCGGTCAGCGGTCAATGGTCAACGGTCGTCGGTCAACGGTCAACCTAGATCAGACGGCCCAGATTAAATCATCTAAATCAGACGGTCCATATTTGATCAAGCAGATCAGCGGCCCAGATTTCATCAAGCAGATCAGACGGCCCAGATTTGATCAAGCAGATCAGCGGCCCAGATTCAATCAAGCAGATCAGATGGTCCAAATTTGATCAAACAGATCAGACGGCCTAGATTTAATCATCTTGATCAACGCCCCAGATTTGGTCAATTCCATCAGACGATCAGGATCAGTCAACGCGATCGACGCTCTAGATCTCGTCCGCTTCATCCAACGGTCCAGGTTAATCCGCATTATTTTATTATTAGTTTATTATATAATTAATTTCAGAAAATAATAAAAAAAATAGTAAAAAATTCATAAAAAATTCAAAAAAATTCAAAAAATTCAGAAAAATCCAGAAAAATCAAAATAATTATTTTTCATATAAATTTATTTTTTTGGATATTTTTGAATATTTTTAATGTGTATTTATACATAAATTGCTTTTGGAAATGCATATTTAATGCATGAAAAATAATTTTAATATATTATAAAATGTTTTGAATATGTTGTGAGTTTATGTGATGATTAAAAAAAATTAAAAATAAATTAAAAAATAAAAAAAATAATAAAAATAAATAAAAATAACAAAATTGAATTTTCAAAACAAAAAAAAATAAAAAATGATTTTCAAACTTAGAAAAATTATATTTTCATAAAATGAAAATCAATTGATTAGATCATAGGACCATCAAAAATGATTTTCATAAAAATATAAAATTTAATGAACTTAAATTGAGAATAGTTCAAAAAATTAAAATTGATCAACAAATTAAAGTTCTTTTTAAAAGAACTACGTTTTGTCTGATCTCGATTAGCGAGTACGTAGGCACCTACGGGGAGACAATAAAAAATGAAAAAAATATTTTTTGTTTATCATTTTGGTTATTTTTGTGAAATTTTTGAGAAATAAAAAATATAAAAACATAAAAACAAAAAACAAAAAATGTGACTTGTAAATGTTGTTATGTAATATTTTATTTGAATTTTTGAGCATATAAAGGATAGATTATAAATTTAAAATTCCAAAAGTGGTAACCATTTGGTTTTAATAGGTTAGCCCCCGAATCCATGATATCTGGTTTTTTAAAAAGTTTTTTTTTTTAATCAAATTTTTTCGCAGACTAGTAGCTAAGTTAGGATCAACCGACCCATTGATCCTAGCTTTTGTTTTTTTTTCCCGATTTATATCGGGTGGCGACTCTAAATCATTTTCAAAAATTTTTAATTTCTCTTAACCTCTAGTCGAGGATTCATGTTAAATGGGTTCGGGTTTAATGTGAATCGGGTTAGGAGAAATGAACCAGATAAGTGGAAAAATCCAGGCTCGACAGGGTCATTTTAATTAATTTTGTGGTATTTCAAGAGACAAAAGGGCAGCAAAAAGGAGTCAAAATCTGTCATAAAGTGATATAATGAAGTGTAAAATGATTGAAGTGAAAAAGAAGTGATATGTGAAAGGTTTACTTAAAGGTATAGGTTGTAAGAGTACTTTCTTAATAAAATAAAATAAAAATAATAAAAATAGAAAATGTATTCCAAATATTTGTAACAGATTTTTCATAATTAAAATAACATAATTAATTAATTTATTTTAGTGAATTATCAAATAAGTTACCAGTATGATCAAAATACTCGAATATGAGCTATAAATGATTTTTTATAACCCGAAAAATTATAAAAAAAAATTTTATGAAAATAAAAATATTTTTCAAATATTTTTTAATTATTAAATTAATTTATTTTATTTTTAGTATCGGGTCTTAAATAGAATATGATCCCGTATAAACCCGAAACGAACTAAATTTTGAAAAAAAGAAATTTTCTAAGATATATAAAATATTTATCTAAAAATATAAGGGTTTATAAGAATAATAAAATTTTGTAATGAATATTAGTGAATAGTATCAAAAGACTAATTAATTACCGATAGTAATGAAATACGAATATAATCGCAAAATCAGATATTTCTAATTATCGAAAAATTATAAAACTGATATTTTAGAAATCCTTATGAAAATACGAGTCTAATGGTATTAATGGTATCTTTTTTATA
This sequence comes from Combretum micranthum, assembly GCA_024138025.1. NCBI lineage: Eukaryota > Viridiplantae > Streptophyta > Magnoliopsida > Myrtales > Combretaceae > Combretum > Combretum micranthum. The sequence continues at coordinate 297,955 of JAMXBD010000197.1, read as the reverse complement.
TCTCGAGCCCCGAGACACGCTTTTTAAGGTCCGTATCCGAACGGGTTCGAAATAGGTAAAAAATTTACCAATCTGATATTTTTAAGTAACCTTATATTACTACGAGCTATTCTACACACTTAAACTACACATCGGCCCCTAGGGTTAAGGGAGCGAGATTGCCGAACTTAAACTACTGTATTCCACTTAGGGTTCCCAGGTGATCTTCTGGTTTAAATCTTTGCCAATTTGGAAACTGATGTTTTATATTTATACAACATATTTAGTTTGAGAAAATTATTTTAAATTTTATTTTTGTAAGTATTTAATATCTCTCAACGTTTTCGGAATTCTTGAATAAGGTTTCATTTCCAAAAATTAATCGTTATTTACTTTTTAATATTTTTTTTTGTTCTATATTACCCGATTTTTACATGTCGGAGTTAAGAATAGAATTTGTCGTACGTAGTCGTTTTGGATTTGAAGTATGTTGAGTTCTTATTTTATTTTTTTTAAGGATTCTTATTTTTCTCAAGAGTCAGAAATTTCTGGATTCGTTCGTGATTTTAGGCTGGTCGAAGTTCGGTTTTAATTTGGAGTGAATTTTAGGGTTTATTTTTTAAGTTCATTTTGAAATTATTTACTGAAATTTTTCTGGAGTTTACAACATCACTTATAACCATGTATGCATATGAGTAAAAAATATAGTAATTATACCAAAAATAAAAATTATTATCATAAAGTCATATATAAAAATTAGAGATAGAAAATCAAAATAATCATCAAAATAAGATTATAGGAGTCTTAACTTAATATCAAACTTCTTTAGGACTTAAATAAATTTCAGTCACCATAAAATAAGAAAATCATATAAAAAAAAAAAAGGAGAACATGGAAGTCTTAGGTCATTTTCAAGGCTTTCAGTGACTTAGAATAATTCCAGTCTCATAAATAAATTAAGAATATCAAATAAATAAATATGGGAGTCTTAAATTTTATTAAGGCTCCTTGAGACTTGAATATTATTCAGTCTCATGCAAATAAAGGCAAAATAATCTAGAGCGAAACAAATAAAATAGAAGCTTTAGAATATTTAAACAAGGTATTCCTGGGACTTAGATTATGGACAAGTCCCTAATTATTTTTTACTTGATTAAGGACAAGTCTAAGGCTTAGATTAAGGATAAGTTTCAAAATATATATTAAGTGCATGAAAATAAATAAAGCATGAAATAAATATAATTATAAAATAAATGTTAAGTTAGTGAGCAATATAACTATATGTACATAACTATATTTACACATATATATATAGTTAGATTAGATGAAAAGAACATAACTATATGAACTCATAATCAACATGACCATAATATAGATGAGATATGATTTTCATTTTTAGCATTATCATCCCTAGCTTTTTTGCATCATGAGAAGATTTCAATCCATGGATAACGCATGAAACACACATAATATTAACCATGGAGATATGGGTATATGTTTACCTAAATTAAATGTTGAAGGAAGGGGATGTGTGTTTTTGAAACAGAACCGATAGCGAGAAAACTAAGGGGAATTAGCACAAGCTAAGAGAAGGAAAAGAGAGAAAAAGAAAGAAATTTGAGAGAAGTTGTAGAGCATAAGAAGGGGAATGGTAGTAGGTATTTATAAAAAGAATGGAAGGATTTTAGTGTGTAAAGTAAATGGAAAAAAAAAAAAGTTGCTGCAAACAAGAGGATAGCAGCCGCAATCTTCCTTAAGAAGGGAAGGAAAAGAAAAGAAAAAAATAAAATAAAATAAAAGTAGATTTGATGTGATAGAGTATGTATAGCTTAAAGAACATAAATTATAGGTTTTTGGTTATATTTGACAAGAAATATATATATATATATATATATATGAGGATAATATGGTAGCATTGTATAGCTGCAAATAAAAGCAAATAATAATGGTAAAATATCATATAAGTTATTGGTAGAGATAAAATACGCGTATATGAGCTATAACTAATATTTTTATGATTCGAAAAATTTTATCTTGTTTTGCATGTTATAGTTGGATATGGAAACTGATCACGTAAAGGTCCGAAACGATTGAATTTTTGGACAATCTGATCTTTTTAGGATTTATACTGTAAACCCTCGAAAATTTTCATAATTCTTATAAAATAATCCTAGAAGTTTAAGTATCAAAATTTAAATTCCGAAAATCGATTCAAAATAAAAGCCAAATTCTAGACCGAGTCAAAACACCGGAAACGAAACCTTAAAAATCGAACCAAGTTAAAACTTAATTCCAAATAAGAACAAAAACGAGTTTTCTCAATCTTGACAAAACGAGAACCCTTGAAACGAAATATAAAGTCTAATTACCGATATAATCAACGTCCGTACGTCGATTAAATAATCTACCCAATTCCTAAAACGTGAATCGAAATGATAGATCAAAATACTGCTTAACAACGAGATGATAAAATCCTAAATCCTTCAGTAAAATTTTAGAATCACAAATTTCAAATTCTCACCAAAAGTCAAACTGAGTCAACTCATAAACCTAGACTCGGTTAAATGATCCCGAGAACTAAAAACAAATAAATAATCACGAATAAAATAAGATAAACCATAGACGTCGACCTAGAAATATAAAACGATCAAAACTCAAAAATTATACGATCTTACGAATAACTCAGTAAAAATCGGAAATCAAAACGGAATCCTAAAAGTCAACAAGCCCATAACGAACCCTAGTGGTTAAGATCCGGCGATCCCGCATTTTCAAACCCTAGAAAACGAAATTAAGTAAATAGCCTAAAATAGTTCGTAATAACGTAAGGTAACATAAAAATATCATATTCGTGAATTTCGAGTGACCTTCGGACCCAAACGGGATCGGTTCTCGAAAAGCGTGTCCCGGAGCTTGGAATATTAAAAATATTCCGTTTATACCAATAGACTCGTAAAAATACAAGGATTCCAAAAATATCAGTTTTAGAATTTTTCGATAGCTAAAAATTACAGATATCGCATATTACGCGTATTTTTATTACTACCGGTACTTTAATTGTCTAGTCTACTATTCATGGTACTTTTCTACTATTCATCACTATTCACCTATCTCTACTTTTTCTTACACCTATTTCTTACACCTACATATCTATTTTCTTACTTTTTTTCATTTCCAACACAACTTTAATCACATCAACTTTACACATTACTTCTTTATTACATAAAACAAATTAAAATAAATCAATTCCCCCCTTTACAAGCACAAACCGGCGCCTCCCCTCTCTCACATCCATCTATTTATTTTTCTTTTTCAAATTATTTTATTACATCCAAAAATCACTCCAAAAACTCTATAAATACCACATCTCCTCTTCTCATTTCTTCACACCTTTCTCAAGTAAAGAATTTATGCAAAAATTCTCTCTAAACACTCTCTCCATACTCTTACAAGAACTCTCTTCTTGTAAGAAGAAAATCTCTCCTACCAAAAGTCTTTTTATGTCATACAACTACCATCTCTCCATAACCACATAACCATACATTCACTACCATTTTCATACCTCTTACATACCTTAGGTAAATATTTTTTCCATCTATTATTCATCCATGTCATGTAACTTAACATGACTATGGTGTTGTTTTAAAACTCATATGAGTAGTAAAAGCAACAACATATTCATGTTTTGTTCTTGTACATAAGCTTCCTATTTTATTATGTTGTTATTATTATTGTTATTATTTGCTTCTAATCGAACTTATATTATGTATATTATGTATATATATTTAGAGCATATAAGCTCATTTGTTATTTATTTACTTTCAAGTTATGCAATTTATTCATTTCATATTATTATTAAGACTAGTCTTTCTAGTCTTAGACTTGTCCATATCAAGTCCGAACAATCTTTTATTTATTTTCTTTAATATTTCGGGACTAGTCCATTCTTAGTCCCGGGATGCCTTGATAAAGCTAAGGCTCCAATACTTGACCGGGATACCTTGATAAGCTAAGGTTCCCAATGCTTGATATTTTATTTTCTTGCTCATTAATTATTTTTAGTATTTTCTTATGTTCTTATTATTTTATATGCTCATGATACTTGCATTTGCATAATGTTAATGTCTCAACTAGTCTAAAAATAGAATCTTGTTTTACTTAATAAACTCAAAGCTAAGTTTCCAATTATATGATCTACCACAAAAACATAAAGTTATTATCAATCAACCTAGAAATAGAATAATACAAGTTTTCTCAAAGTTCTCTTAAATAACAAAGATAGTTTTACCAAGAAAACATAAATAAATACTTTCCTTGTATTTTATGGTAATCTAAGTTTTTAGAAAAATAAATCGTTAATATAGAAAGTTTAAGACTTAAATTCTTTTCTAAACTAAAGAACAAACTAGTTTTCAAAGTTAAAGACAAAAATCAACTCATCAAGTTATGAACTCACTTAGGAAAAATAATGATTTCTAAAAGAAGGAACTAATCTTCAAAGGAATATAAATGAGATAAGATTTATAATAATGGATTTTTTAAAGATGATTCTTTTCAAAAGAAATGAAAGAACAAGTTTTGGAAAGCAAAAGCTTATAATTTAGAAATGAATATAAGAAGACAAGATTCATTTTCTAAAACCATCCTAAATACAAAATTATAAAAAGGTTTTGAACAACCTAATATACTTTTTGATAAAAATCGATCCTTTATCACTAGAAGCGAAATTTATGAAAAACTAAGGTTAAAAGGAAAATTTACTTGTTTTGGAAAAGGAAATGAAGAAAATAAAATAAGAATATACTCATTTATAACAACCTAGTAAAAATATAAAGTTTCTTTAAATACTTGAAAGGAAATTTTCAAAGTTAAAGTTTAATTGAATTGTTTTATGAAATAAATTGTTGAGACACTACCATTAGGATTTTTTTTGCATATAAAGTGAGCATACCTATATATTCAAAAGTGATTAACAAATATATATTTATATTGTTACAAAATGATTTTCTTTAAAATGAAGTTGAGTTAGAAAATGGATTTTTGCAAAAGTTTAGAAAATTCGTTTTAAATCTGTACCTGACGTTTTTGGAACCCAAATGACCTATTATGACTAAGATAACCTTAGAAATGGATAGATCTTTTCGAATAGGTAGAAAACGGTATATTATATGCGAAATTCCGAGTTAAAATGAGCAAGTTATGGCCATTTTAAGTTGGAATTTCCTTTTATACGATTTTACCGCGATTTTAAGTAAAGTTTAGAATCTCCAAGAATAGAAATTCATGAAAGACTTATCCCGGGTATTTATTTTGTCTAGGTGACGAAGGATACGAGAATACCCTACCCGAGGATTACTATGACTAAGAAGATAACGAAATGGACGAGTGAGTTATTCCTTCTAATTTCATTACCTTGCTTGTGCTTGTAATGTAGTAGCATTAGTATACTAAGAAAAGATAAAAACGAATATATTTGGGGATTTTGGGATTATGCATATATATATGATTCTATTTTATGTGTGAATTGAGAACTAAGAATATCGCAATTTCGATCTGCTTGTTTAAATAATTTTGTTTACTTACTTGTATGATTATTTATTGTTGCTAAATTGATTGATCGCCCCTAATAAATCTTAATAAGGTTTGACCTAAGAACAATAAAACGTATACGCATAGCATCCATCAAGTCACATCTATTTCGGAAGGCTGCTACTCCTACGCGTAGAGTTGGATTGGCTGTGATCGTGCAGTGCCATGGGCCATGTTCCTTCCTAGAGAATCCAAATCGCTCGGGGAAAGCGACTGTCACGCCCCGAGGAGTACCCTAAACGTGGCAGTCCGCCGTACACAATACTAAAGCCTAGGAATGACTACCTTAGTCATGCAAAGGCTTCCATATTATGTACAAGGCGTACATCACAACCAAGGGGACGCATCGGAGTAGCGCAATTCACATTGATAATAAATAAGTAACGAGGCAAAGAGAATACTTATTATAAAGCATAGACATTTGTATTGTAATTCTTAGAGGCATGTCCATCTATTATCCGCAAATAAATATAGCTCACTATCATATAAGTCATTATATGTAAAGACCCTTACAAAATTACTTATCGTATGATTCTATTTCCTCCATAGAAGCTTAACGATCCTGTCATGATTTCTTCAATGTCATGATCCTCAAATTTAACCCACGAATATACTGTTTCAACAAAATCTATGGGGTATAAGCTACAACTAGCTTAGTGAGATATTCCTTCATTCGCACCACATTTTCAAACAAGTTTATTTATTCAAATCACATATGCTATGCATACAATGCAACAATCACATGATTACGCGAATATATATAGCCATCCGGAAACCATATATAGAACGGATTTACCCTCCGTATCAAAGGTTAGGGAATCGGGGTTGAAGGTCCTCGACCTTCTACTGCTAGTCCCCAGGTCCTCACCCACAGCGTTCGGTTGACTCGGCTCCGAACCTAGAGTCGCTTTCCCCGAGCGATTTGGATTCTCCAGGAAGGAACATGGCCCGTGGCACCGCACGATCTCAGCCAATCCAACTCTACGCGTAGGAGTAGCAGCCTTCCGAAATAGATGTGACTCGATGGATGCTATGCGTGAACGTTTTATTGTCTTAGGTCAAACCTTATTAAGTTTTTGGGGCGATCAATCAATTTAGCAACAATAAACAATCATACAAGTAAGTAAACAAAATTATTTAAACAAGCAGATCGAAGTTGTGCGATATTCTTAATTCTCTTCACGCATAAACATAGAATCATATTATAATAATCACGAAATCCCCTAAATATACTCGTTTTTATCTTTTCTTAGTACTATGCTACATAACTTACAAACAAGCAAGGGTAACGAAATTAGTAGGAATAACTCACTCGTCCATTTCGCTATCTTCTTAGTCGTAGTAATCCTCGGGTAGGGTATTCTCGTATCCTTCGTCACCTAGACAAAAGAAATACCCGGGATAAGTCTTCCATGAATTTCTATTCTTGGAGATCTTAAACTTTTCTTAAAATCGCGGTAAAATCGTATAAGAAGAAATTCCAACTTAAAATGGCCATAACTTGCTCATTTTAACTCGGAATTTCGCATATGATATACCGTTTTCTACCTATTCGAAAAGTTCTATCCATTTCTAAACTTATCTTGGTCATAAAAGGTCATTTGGGTTCCGAAAACGTCAGGTACAGATTTAAAACGAATTTTCTAAACTTTTGCAAAAATCCTTTTCTAACTCAACTCATTTTAAATTTTTAAAGAAAATCCTTTTGTAACAATATAATTATATATTTGATAAACACTTTGAATATATAGGTAAGCTCACTTTATATGCAAAATTTCTAATGGTAGTGTCTCAACAATTTTTTCATAAAACAATTCTTTTTAAAACTTATTTTGATAAATTCCTTTTCAAGTATTTAAAGAAACTTTATATTTTTACTAGGTTGTTATAAATGAGTATATTCTTATTTTATTTTTATTTTTTTTATTTCCTTTCCTTTTCCAAAACAAGTAAAATTTCCTTTTAACCTTAGTTTTTCATAAATTTCGCTTCTAGTGATAAAAGATCTATTTTTATCAAAAAGTATATTAGGTTGTTCAAAACCTTTTTATAATTTTGTATTTAGGATGGTTTTAGAAAATGAATTTTGTCTTCTTATATTCATTTCTAAAATATAAGCTTTTGCTTTCCAAAACTTGTTCTTTCATTTCTTTTGAAAAGAATCATTTTTATAAAATCCATTATTATAAATCTTACCTCATTTATATTCCTTTCAAAATTAGTTCCTTCTTTTAGAAATTTGAAAATCATTATTTTTCCTAAGTGGGTTCATAACTTGATGAGTTGATTTTTGTCTTAACTTTGAAAACTAGTTTGTTCCTTAGTTTAGAAAAGAATTTAAGTCTTAAACTTTCGATATTAACGATTTATTTTTCTAAAAGCTTAGATTACCATAAAATACAAGGAAAATATTTATTATGTTTTCTTGGTAAAACTATCTTTGTTATTTAAGAAAACTTGAGAAAACTTATATTATTCTATTTCTAGGTTGTTGATAATAACTTCATGTTTTTGTAGTAAATCATATAATTGGAAACTTAGCTTTGAGTTCATTTAGTAAAACAAGATTCTATTTTTAGATTAGTTGAGACATTAACATTATGCAAATGCAAGTATCATGAGCATATAAAATAATAAGAACATAAAAAAATACTAAAAATAATTAATGAGCAAGAAAATAAAATATCAAGCATTGGGAACCTTAGCTTCTTCAAGGAATCCCGATCAAGTATTGGAGCCTTAGCTTTATCAAGGCATCCCGGGACTAAGAATGGACTAGTCCCGAAAGATTAAAGAAAATAAATAAAAAGATTGTTTTGACTTGATATGACAAGTCTAAGACTAGAAAGACTAGTCTTAATAATCGCATAAAATAAATAAATTGTATAACTTGAATGTAAAGAAATAACAAATGAGCTTATATGCTCTAAATAAATATATATACATAATGTACATAATATATATATAAACAAATAATCACAATAATAATAACAACATAATAAAATAGGAAGCTTATGTACAAGAACAAAACATGAATATGTTGTTGCTTTTACTACTCATATGAGTTTCAAAACAACACCATAGTCATATTAAGTCACATGACATGGATGAATAATAGATGGAAGAAATATTTACCTAAGGTATGTAAGAGGTATGAAGATGGTAGTGAATGTATGGTTATGTGGTTATGGAGAGATGGTAGTTGTATTACATAAAGAGAGTTTTGGTAGGAGAGATTTTCTTCTTACAAGAAGAGAGTTCTTGTAAGAATATAGAGAGGAGTTTTTGGAGAGGATTTTGGCATAATTTCTTTGCTTTGGAATGGTGTGAAGAAATGAGAAGGGAGAGGTGGTATTTATAGGAAAAGAGGAGAGGAATTAAGAGTGATTTAAATAATTGAAAAAGAAAATAAAAAGAGAGGGAAGAGAGAGAGTGATTGGATGGCAACATGAAGGGGGAGAGAGAAAAGTACAATTATGATTAATTTTTGTGTAAGAGAAGTGATGTTTTGTAAGAAAGGTATGAGTAGATTTTTATGGGAAAAGAAAATGTGAATAGTGTGAATTGTGTCATTTGTAAGAGTGATTAGATATAAAGTAGAGAGAGTGAATAGTAATGAATAGTAGAAAAGTACTATGAATAGTAGACTAGACAATTAAAGTACCGGTAGTAATAAAAATACGCGTAATAATGCGATATCTGTAATTTTTAGCTACCGAAAAATTCTAAAACTGATATTTTTGGAATCCTTGTATTTTTACGAGTCTATTGGTATAAACGGAATATTTTTAATATTCCGAGCTCCGGGACACGCTTTTCGAGAACCGATCCCGTTTGGGTCCTAAGGTCACTCAAAATTTGCGAATCTGATATTTTTATGTTATCCTATGTTATTACGAACTATTCTAGGTCATTAACTTAATTTCGTTTTCTAGGGTTTGAAAACGCGGGATTGCCGGATCTTAAATACTAGGGTTCGTTATGGGCTTGTTGACTTTTAGGGTTCTGTTTTGATTTCCATTTTCGTCGAGATATTCGTAAGATCGTATAATTTTTCGAGTCTTGATCGTTTTAGAATTTTAGCTCGAAATTTATATTTTATTTTATTTGTGATTATTTAATAGTTTTTAGTTCTCGGAATTGTTTAACCGAGTCTAGGGTTATGAGTTGACTCAGTTTGACTTTTGGTGAGAATTTGAAATTTGTGCTTTCTGAAATTTATCGAAAGTTTTAAGATTTTGCTGTTGATCGTTATTTGGATATATTGTTTTGATTTGCGTGTTAGGAAACGGTTAGATGATTTAATTGATGTACGAACGTTGATTAAATCGGTAGTTAGACTTTATATTTCGTTTCAAGGGTTCTTGTTTTCTCAAGATTGAGAACACTCGTTTTTTTTTCTCATTTGGAATTAAGTTTTAACTTGGTTCGAGTTTTAGGGTTTCATTTCTGGTGTTTGACTTGTCTAAAATTGAGTTTTAATCTCAAGTTGATTTTTCGGGTTTTTTTGATATTTATACTTCTAGAATTATTTTTAAGGATTATGAAAATTTTTGGGGGTTTACAACCTACCCACCTTAAAGAAAGTTTTGTCCTCAAAACTTGTTATGCGTACGTAGGTTGATGAGAAATTATATATCGTCGTTCATCAACGTTTGTGATTTGGAATTTTGTCTCAAGTCTTTTTGTTGGAACGGTATTATGATTTTATTCAGTCGTTCCTTTAATCTCTATACATCTGATACCTTCTTTAGTTTTACTTCCATAAAAAAAAAGGGTTTGGAAGTTTATCGTTGTTCTTGAATTTATTCTTTCGTATTTTCTATTTCTCATGTATCTTTAGTCGGTAATATTGGAATTTCGTTAATCTTGTGCGTTTAATATTTTATGCAATATAGCATATATAAATCAATAAGATTTGGTTTTAGCGATTTTCAACCTTCACTTTACTTAACCCATTTTGAAGAATCTCAAACTCGACCAACACAACAGACGACGGACGGCTTTGACTTGACTCAATCTTGAATTGATGACGACTTACTGTGACATGACACTGGTACATTCACTTGACAAAGGAAGGTTGTGAATTCGCTTTCCCATTCTTATGTGAGCATATATATGACATGCATATATAAAATACACAATGTTTACACTTATTCCATATCGTTGTTTTATTCTTTACGTGGTCATCTTGACAAGATTTGAGGTCAAGATGAAAAATTTGGAGTTTGCTTGTTGGGATCTTATCATTACCGATTCTAGCTTATAGGCGGTAATAGTTATGCTTTTGATGTACTTTATTTTTGGTGTGTTCAAGGTAAATGGCAATTGATTTGCTTTCTTCTTTTGGTACTTACAAAATTTTCGACAATCATATTTTTATTCCATCTGTATTAAGGAAAAAGGTGACAATTACATAATCTATGGTCATTACTAGCAAACTGTTTCTTTGGTCCAAGCGGTACAACAAGAAATTTATTGTCTAAGGGTAACCTGATATCTATTCGCATTCGTGACTATCGTCTCCTTTTAAAACAACGAATTCTAACTCTTGGTTGCTTCCTCGCAAATCCATTGTCCTTGTTGGTTGTACACACGTATTTCTTATGGGGTATCGCCGAGTATCTCCCTTCCATATTTTTCTTCTTAGGACACTTCTTGGCAATATGTCCTGGCTCCTTACAGATCAGGCAGGTGGCAAAGTTTTCTTTGGACATCTCATGACTTTGTGATTCGGACTCCCGCAGTAGTAACACTTGTGTTGTAACTTAGGACACTGCCTTGGTTTATGTCCCTTTTTGCATTTCCAACATTGGGTATCCGGTTTCTTTTTATCCTTCTTTCTACTCGGGCTGACCAATGTTTCGAGCTCATTGACTTTGAGGCTTAGACTAGGTTCACTTATAGATTCCTCCTCAATTATCAAGACATTTCCTTCCGTCCTTCTCCTTTTCTTAGCACCATCCACAATTCGTGCTCTTTCTACTAGTTCTCGGAAATCTTTGATGTCAAATTCTATTAACTTGATACGAAGGTCTTCATCCAATCCTCCTAAGAAGACTTGCCTCTTGAGTTCCTCACTATCCTTATATGACTCAGGGGCATATTGTAACAACTTATTGAACTCTGTTTCGTATTGTTCAAGACTACGGCTTCCTTGAGAAATACTTAGGAAATCTGTACTAAATTGGATTCTCAAGCTTCCAGGGAAAAAGTTCTCCAAGAATTCATGCCTAAATGTCTCCCATGTGATTGGTGGTAGTAGCTCTCTACTTTTGGATTCCCACCATATTCTTGCATTGAACCTCAGCATGAAAGTCCCATATGTAAGCTGAAGATGTTGTGGTACTTCAAAAGCATTGAAAGATCGTTCTATTTGTGCTAACCAATCATCGGCTTCATCCGGTTTTCCAAAAGCTCCATCAAAATATCGATTGCACTTAATGAATTCTGGCAACATACTTTGATAAGGTTTCGGTAAAGGTGGCTCAGCTGGTGTTATTTCAATCGGTGGTGTTGGAACTTCTGGTATTGCTTCTTGTGCAGGTACTGGTGTAGGCATAGCATGGGCTTGTTGTGCGAAATTCCTTATGAGGTTGGCAAGTTGTTCGATGTTAGCTTGATCCATTCGCGGTTGGTTCGGTTGTTGAGGTTCTTCCGGGTTCTCAGGTTCTACAAGGGGTATTTTTTGGTTGCGTTGAGCACGAGTACGTCTCCTATTTGTTCTACAGGTTTTATTAAGCTAGTGTGAGATGCTTTTGAACTTTATTAAGTCTTAGACGTTTATCGGAAAAACATTCGAGAAATAAACTAATAGCAAATGAGTACGGAAATGAATACAAATATTTGAAAATTGACTGTAATCATAAAAAGGAAATTCGTATCATTAAAATAAATACATGGAAACAGAAGGAAGACTTAAATACTTCCTTTACAAAAGTTCAAAGAAAGGATGCAAAACATAAAAAAAAAAAATTTCAAATTATTACATAGATAACATATATATTAAAGTTTTTACGGGATTTTTAGCGTTCGTTCTCACTTCGGATTGCTCTTCACAGGGTAGGAGTATTTCCTTGATTACTTGATCCTTCGTCTTCATTATCAGTAACTTTTTCTTTTCCTTTGTGGTGAGATTTGGTGGTAGGATCTCTTAGACGAAGTCCCACATTCTTTCTTAGATGGGTCATTTCTTTCGGGGTCTGAGATGGGATCATCCCATAAACCTTGCGTCTTTAGATCTTCACGTACATAGACATACCACACCTTGCACATGTAGCATGTTTCTTTGGTACTTGTGGGGTAATTCTTGGTCCTACAGATGAGACGATTGCATACGTAGCATTTCTTTATTGTTGTTGGGTAATTGTTGGCACTGTGTTTTCTCTTTGCATGACCAGAATAGATAGTACCATTCTTCTTAGGACAATTAAGGATTTTGTGGTCCTTGTTTCCACAGAAGTAACACTTGTACTGTAGTTGTGGGCAACTTTTGGGGAAATGTCTTCCTTCACACTTCCAGCATCTGACCTTAGGGGTTGCGGAATCCTTAAAAGGTTGAAGTTGTTTATGCTTCTTAGCCCATGGTTCAGGATTAGCCATGAAGGAAGGCACTTGTGCTATTGGTGTTGCTCCAAGTTGGGGTCTTCTAACTGGAGCGGGTGTAAAGGTTATGGGTGTTTGTTGTATGTATGCTCTTATCGTCTCTTCTAAACGTCTTATGGTGGTCCAGAGTTCTTGGGTTAGATCTTGTGGTGGGAGTGCTCTTGGTTCTTGTTGTTCTTTGAGAGGGGTGCTTGATTGTGGCATAATTTCCTCGGGTAGCTTCCTAGAACCAAACGAAGCGGTCGTATTAGATATTTTCTTTATTTCGAGTTTTATGCTCATGTTATTTGTTTTTAAGGAAAAGAGAAGCGTTATAGACTGTTGTTAGTCTGATTAAAGGTTAACGTAGGTACTTAATGTTATTTACCTAAGGGTCTTACTTATAAAAGAGGTATTATACATAAATTGCTCCTAATTGGTCTTGAATAGGGCTACTATGCATTAAGGCTTATTGATCTCGCTAAGGTAGGCTTACTATGTTTATTCTATATCTAAATTCTAAGTCTCCTTCATGTTTTCTCCATATTATTCTGTTATGTTCTATTTCCAAGTCATTTCTACCTTTCTCAATCTTGGGTCAACATTCTAAGGTAATTCCTCTTTATGTGATACTAAATATCCTCTAATTCTTGTATAAGTATTTCCTGCCTTCTTCTAACATTCTCCAAGATAAAGTTCTATTCCTAAACATAAGGATTCTTAAACATAAGATCAAATCCTATCAATCTATCCTTCTACTCTTCTTTTTCCTAATTCCCAAAACCTTGTTGCTTGATACCAACTTAAACTGTCACGCCCCGAGGAGTACCCTAAACGTGGCAGTCCGCCGTACACAATACTAAAGCCTAGGAATGACTACCTTAGTCATGCAAAGGCTTCCATATTATGTACAAGGCGTACATCACAACCAAGGGGACGCATCGGAGTAGCGCAATTCACATTGATAATAAATAAGTAACGAGGCAAAGAGAATACTTATTATAAAGCATAGACATATTGTATTGTAATTCTTAGAGGCATGTCCATCTATTATCCGCAAATAAATATAGCTCACTATTCATATAAGTCATTATATGTAAAGACCCTTACAAAATTACTTATCTTATGATTCTATTTCCTCCATAGAAGCTTAACGATCCTGTCATGATTTCTTCAATGTCATGATCCTCAAATTTAACCCACGAATATACCTGTTTCAACAAAATCTATAGGGGTATAAGCTACAACTAGCTTAGTGAGATATTCCTCTTCATTCGCACCACATTTTCAAACAAGTTTATTTATTCAAATACACATATGCTATGCATACAATGCAACAATCACATGATTACGCGAATATATATAGCCATCCGGAAACCATATATAGAACGGATTTACCCCTCCGTATCAAAGGTTAGGGAATCGGGGTTGAAGGTCCTCGACCTTCTACTGCTAGTCCCCAGGTCCTCACCCACAGCGTTCGGTTGGCTCGGCTCCGAACCTAGAGTCGCTTTCCCCGAGCGATTTGGATTCTCCAGGAAGGAACATGGCCCGTGGCACCGCACGATCACAGCCAATCCAACTCTACGCGTAGGAGTAGCAGCCTTCCGAAATAGATGTGACTCGATGGATGCTATGCGTGAACGTTTTATTGTTCTTAGGTCAAACCTTATTAAGGTTTATTAGGGGCGATCAATCAATTTAGCAACAATAAACAATCATACAAGTAAGTAAACAAAATTATTTAAACAAGCAGATCGAAGTTGCGATATTCTTAATTCTCAATTCACGCATAAACATAGAATCATATATATACGCATAATCCCGAAATCCCCAAATATACTCGTTTTTATCTTTTCTTAGTATACTAATGCTACTAACTTACAAGCACAAGCAAGGTAACGAAATTAGAAGGAATAACTCACTCGTCCATTTCGCTATCTTCTTAGTCGTAGTAATCCTCGGGTAGGGTATTCTCGTATCCTTCGTCACCTAGACAAAAGAAATACCCGGGATAAGTCTTCATGAATTTCTATTCTTGGAGATCTTAAACTTTTCTTAAAATCGCGGTAAAATCGTATAAGAAGAAATTCCAACTTAAAATGGCCATAACTTGCTCATTTTAACTCGGAATTTCGCATATGATATACCGTTTTCTACCTATTCGAAAAGTTCTATCCATTTCTAAACTTATCTTGGTCATAAAAGGTCATTTGGGTTCCGAAAACGTCAGGTACAGATTTAAAACGAATTTTCTAAACTTTTGCAAAAATCCATTTTCTAACTCAACTTCATTTTAAAGAAAATCCTTTTGTAACAATATAATTATATATTTGATAAACACTTTGAATATATAGGTAAGCTCACTTTATATGCAAAATTTCTAATGGTAGTGTCTCAACAATTTATTTCATAAAACAATTCTTTTTAAAACTTATTTTGATAAATTCCTTTTCAAGTATTTAAAGAAACTTTATATTTTTACTAGGTTGTTATAAATGAGTATATTCTTATTTTATTTTTTATTTTTTTTCATTTCCTTTTCCAAAACAAGTAAAATTTCCTTTTAACCTTAGTTTTTCATAAATTTCGCTTCTAGTGATAAAAGATCTATTTTTATCAAAAAGTATATTAGGTTGTTCAAAACCTTTTTATAATTTTGTATTTAGGATGGTTTTAGAAAATGAATTTTGTCTTCTTATATTCATTTCTAAAATATAAGCTTTTGCTTTCCAAAACTTGTTCTTTCATTTCTTTTGAAAAGAATCATTTTTATAAAATCCATTATTATAAATCTTACCTCATTTATATTCCTTTCAAAATTAGTTCCTTCTTTTAGAAATTTGAAAATCATTATTTTTCCTAAGTGGGTTCATAACTTGATGAGTTGATTTTTGTCTTAACTTTGAAAACTAGTTTGTTCCTTAGTTTAGAAAAGAATTTAAGTCTTAAACTTTCGATATTAACGATTTATTTTTCTAAAAGCTTAGATTACCATAAAATACAAGGAAAATATTTATTTATGTTTTCTTGGTAAAACTATCTTTGTTATTTAAGAAAACTTGAGAAAACTTATATTATTCTATTTCTAGGTTGTTGATAATAACTTCATGTTTTTGTAGTAAATCATATAATTGGAAACTTAGCTTTGAGTTCATTTAGTAAAACAAGATTCTATTTTTAGATTAGTTGAGACATTAACATTATGCAAATGCAAGTATCATGAGCATATAAAATAATAAGAACATAAAAAAATACTAAAAATAATTAATGAGCAAGAAAATAAAATATCAAGCATTGGGAACCTTAGCTTCTTCAAGGAATCCCGATCAAGTATTGGAGCCTTAGCTTTATCAAGGCATCCCGGGACTAAGAATGGACTAGTCCCGAAAGATTAAAGAAAATAAATAAAAAGATTGTTTTGACTTGATATTGACAAGTCTAAGACTAGAAAGACTAGTCTTAATAATCGCATAAAATAAATAAATTGTATAACTTGAATGTAAAGAAATAACAAATGAGCTTATATGCTCTAAATAAATATATATACATAATGTACATAATACTATATATATAAACAAATAATCACAATAATAATAACAACATAATAAAATAGGAAGCTTATGTACAAGAACAAAACATGAATATGTTGTTGCTTTTACTACTCATATGAGTTTCAAAACAACACCATAGTCATATTAAGTCACATGACATGGATGAATAATAGATGGAAGAAATATTTACCTAAGGTATGTAAGAGGTATGAAGATGGTAGTGAATGTATGGTTATGTGGTTATGGAGAGATGGTAGTTGTATTACATAAAGAGAGTTTTGGTAGGAGAGATTTTCTTCTTACAAGAAGAGAGTTCTTGTAAGAATATAGAGAGGAGTTTTTGGAGAGGATTTTGGCATAATTTCTTTGCTTTGGAATGGTGTGAAGAAATGAGAAGGGGAGAGGTGGTATTTATAGGAAAAGAGGAGAGGAATTAAGAGTGATTTAAATAATTGAAAAAGAAAATAAAAAGAGAGGGAAGAGAGAGAGTGATTGGATGGCAACATGAAGGGGGAGAGAGAAAAGTACAATTATGATTAATTTTTGTGTAAGAGAAGTGATGTTTTGTAAGAAAGGTATGAGTAGATTTTTATGGGAAAAGAAAATGTGAATAGTGTGAATTGTGTCATTTGTAAGAGTGATTAGATATAAAGTAGAGAGAGTGAATAGTAATGAATAGTAGAAAAGTACTATGAATAGTAGACTAGACAATTAAAGTACCGGTAGTAATAAAAATACGCGTAATAATGCGATATCTGTAATTTTTAGCTACCGAAAAATTCTAAAACTGATATTTTTGGAATCCTTGTATTTTTACGAGTCTATTGGTATAAACGGAATATTTTTAATATTCCGAGCTCCGGGACACGCTTTTCGAGAACCGATCCCGTTTGGGTCCTAAGGTCACTCAAAATTTGCGAATCTGATATTTTTATGTTATCCTATGTTATTACGAACTATTCTAGGTCATTAACTTAATTTCGTTTTCTAGGGTTTGAAAACGCGGGATTGCCGGATCTTAAATACTAGGGTTCGTTATGGGCTTGTTGACTTTTAGGGTTCTGTTTTGATTTCCATTTTCGTCGAGATATTCGTAAGATCGTATAATTTTTCGAGTCTTGATCGTTTTAGAATTTTAGCTCGAAATTTATATTTTATTTTATTTGTGATTATTTAATAGTTTTTAGTTCTCGGAATCGTTTAACCGAGTCTAGGGTTATGAGTTGACTCAGTTTGACTTTGGTGAGAATTTGAAATTTGTGCTTTCTGAAATTTATCGAAAGTTTTAAGATTTTGCTGTTGATCGTTATTTGGATATATTGTTTTGATTTGCGTGTTAGGAAACGGTTAGATGATTTAATTGATGTACGAACGTTGATTAAATCGTAGTATAGACTTATATTTCGTTTCAAGGGTTCTTGTTTTCTCAAGATTGAGAACACTCGTTTTTTTTGTTCTCATTTGGAATTAAGTTTTAACTTGGTTCGAGTTTTAGGGTTTCATTTCTGGTGTTTGACTTGTCTGAGTTTTAATCTCAAGTTGATTTTTCGGGTTTTTTTTGATATTTATACTTCTAGAATTATTTTTAAGGATTATGAAAATTTTGGGGTTTACAGCGACTCTAGTTCGGAGCCGAGCCAACCGAACGCTGTGGGTGAGGACCTGGGGACTAGCAGTAGAAGGTCGAGGATCTTCAACCCCGATTCCCTAACCTTTGATACAGAGGGTAAATCCGTTCTATATATGTTTCCGGATGACTATATATATTCGCGTAATCATGTGATTGTAGCATTGTATGCATAGCATATGTGTGATTAAATAAATAAACTTGTTTGAAAATATGGTGCGAATGAAAAGGAATATCTCACTAAGATAGTTTGTAGCTTATACCCCTATAGATTTTGTTGAAACAGGTATATTCGTGGATTAAAATTGAGGATCATGACATTAAAGAAGTCATGGACGGATGATTAAGGATATGAAATCATACGATGAAGAAATTTTGTAAGGTTCTTTATATGTGCAACCTATATGATTAGGGACGTATATTTATTTGAAGATAATAGAAGAATATGCCCTTAAGAATTGAAATGTGATATGCTTATGTTTTATATTAAGTATTCTCTTTGCCTTGTTACTTATTTATTATCAATGTAAATTGTGCTACTCCGATGCGTCCCCTTGGTTGTGATATACGCCTTGTACATAATATGGAAGCCTTTGCATGACTAAGGTAGTCATTCCTAGGCTTTAGTATTGTGTACGGCGGACTGCCACGTTTAGGGTACCCCTCGGGGCATGACATATACTATATCTATGATTCATATTTTGAGTTCATAATATTTTTCATAGTTAATTTATTATTTTATGGTTTTAGAAGTTGTCCGATCGAGTATGGATTTTTTAAGGTTTACAATTGACTTGGTTTGATTTTAGGATTCCAGTTCTATTTTCGAGTCTAAGGTTCTACGTATAAGATTACCATAAAATTTTAGGAGTTTTCAATTATAGGAAATTATCTTATTATTTTATTAATAGATATTATTTAGATGTACTTCCTCGATGTGCATGTTAGATATCAAATGGGTGAATTATTTAGCGTAAGGTTTTTGGATTGTTTGAGTTTTTGGATCATTGTGATAGTGATATATTTTTTATTTAGGGTTTCAGACTTTATCTAATTCATCTAATATCTTAAACTTATTGAATCTTTGTTTAGGGTTTCTAGAGTTCATGACAGGTTCGATTTATTTTACTAATTTTCTGATATGATCTCGGTCTGCATTATTTAATTAATATTATCATATTTCTTGATTTTGCTTGTTTTTGTATATTCTATTATAATTTTCTTGATATAGTATTCGTCGTACCAAATGATTTCTCAAATATGTAGTTCGTGCCAATAATTGTAAACTTTTTTATATAATTAGCTCTAGGGTCTTGTTGTGTTATATGTTATATTGATATGATAATTATGTATATATTATTACTATAATTATTACATTATAACGGTACTTATTATAATAGTTTACTAATATTATGATATTAGTTATAACATATTTATAATCCTATCGTATAGTTATAAGCTGTTATGTTATCATGATTAATATATTATTAGTAATATAATAATCATTGTCTTCATATTGTTAATTTATTAAAATAATCTTAATACATGGATCAATTATGGTGTTATTTATTATACGACAAAGTATTATTATTATTATTTGTTGGTCCCAAAATAATCAAGAAGAAGGGTTAAATTGATTATTTAAAAATTTTACCTTTTAAAATTTCCCTTTTAAATTTTAAACATGAGACCAATATATTAATTAAACAATACAGACAATGTATTACTGAAAAATAAAAGATAAGGGAAAAAGGATATCAGGCAGCTATTTATAGTAGTTCCGTCTTGTGCGTCAATCCACTCTTCCAGCTCCACAACAGGGACCCCGTTATCCTACCAGTTTTATCCCACTATATCCAATAAAAACAAATTACAAGCTTGTATAATTCTCTCTGCTCGATTCTCATAGCTATCCTCTAGCTTCAATCGATCTACAGAGTCTAAACTTGTAAATGAGCTACCAAGCTAAGAAGGCAACAACAAGTTCCTTCTATTACAAATAAAAATCGAAGATTAAAACAATGAAGAATATTTGCACAATTTCGGATTAATGAAAGCTTGTAGGAGATAGATATATGAGAATGATGAATATTTCTTGTTGCATGTGTAGCTTGTGGAGATCCTCTACTTCCTTCTGTTTTCTTTTACATTATGGCTTTGTTCTTCAACGGTCAATATTGGTTTGAAGAATTGATATCATGTCCCAATTATCTCGACTGCAAATCTGTTCTTCTTTATCTGTATTTTAAAATTTGAAAACCATCTAGCTGCTTCTATTCGTCTGTTATGAATTAGATAAGCTTTGTTGAGATACGTTCTTGATTCTTGTTGTAATTATTTCCTTGAACTGATCTGAAAATTACTGTGTTTTTCTCTTTGTGATTTGAACAAGATATACTTGAAATGATAACTTTATCTTCTTTAATAAATCACGGTGATCTTCTCTTGTTTTCCTCTTTTGGATAATCCTCAAGATTTTTGCCGATTTCTCTTGTGATCTTAAAAAATATGGATAAGTTGATATCATAATAAATCTTATCTTCATATAACAAACATTATCTTCTAAT
The DNA here is from genome assembly GCA_024138025.1 of Combretum micranthum. Taxonomy (NCBI): domain Eukaryota; kingdom Viridiplantae; phylum Streptophyta; class Magnoliopsida; order Myrtales; family Combretaceae; genus Combretum; species Combretum micranthum. The sequence continues at coordinate 277,055 of JAMXBD010000197.1, read as the reverse complement.
CTTATCTTGTAACAATCATATCTTCTTATCGAAACAACCTTTATTATCCATATCTTATCACATTCGTGAGCTATAAGAGCTTTAGGAAATATCCATGTGTCTTGATAAAAATATTTGAAGATATAAAACTTGATGTGAAAAGATCCCCATGATATAATATCCAACTTAAGTGAAACACATCAAGCATATTACCCAAATATACTTGATAAGTGGAGCTGGGTCTTGAAAAATATTTAAAGCTAAGATTTAAATAATTTTAGGTGAATCTAGAAAAATTCATGCCAATCCTTAAGGTTCTGAAATTGCCTCTGACTAGCTTGATAAGCATATTTGTCTATTAACGCAAATTCTGAAAATGCTTCTGACAGACTTATTTTTTCATCGCTGAAATTTCTGAAATTGCTTCTGAAAGACTTTCTTTAGATACCAAAGCTTAAACGAAACTTCTGAAATAACTTCTGACTTTGTAAAAACTCATTTATACAACTATCAAAAGTTCTGAATAAGCTTCTATTCAATCATACTTAATAAATAAAATTAGAAACAATTAATCATCTTTTTGTTATCATCAAAACATTATTGGAGAACTTGACATTCTCCCCCTTTTTGATGATAACAAAATATATCTATCTCTTAAAAAAATCAATTATTATTATTAGAAGTATTATCATCATCATACATACTCAGTTGCAGCACATATCATCATCATACTTCATTAAACTTTCTCCCCTTTTTTGTTATCATCAAGAAGTAAACTCCCCCTGAATTTGTGCATAAGAAGTAAAACATTTATATAAAACAAAAACAGAAAGTTATTAAAAATAAAAAACAGATTAATTTTTTCTTGATTTTCTAGGAGAGTTCGAAGAGACTAAAGGCTTCTCGGGTAAGGATTCCAAATCTATGACATGAGCTCCCTTTCGAATATACTCCGGAAAATGAGCTTTAAGAAATAGTTGAATTTCTCCTTTAACATTCTTTGCAGCCTTGATATTTTGATCTATCTTTGAATCAAGATGATTAGGGGTGTCATGGACCGGTTAACCGGTCCATGACTCTATTTTTTGAACCGGTCCATAATTATCGGTTTTTCTAAAATGCAAACCGTAACCAATCCATTATTAATGGTTAACCGCCTTAACGGTTAACCATTTTTTTCGGTTAATTTTTTCGGATTTCGGTTTTTAACCATTCAATATAACAATTATCCATTTTTTGTTTTACAGTTGATAAATTTCCGTTTATTCATATTTTCAGAGAACAATGAAGGCATTTTTAATCATCCTTTCAGCCACACAACTTGTGTACATTGCAGCAATTCATGGTGCTGCATCAAGAAGAGTTTAGATGTACTGGATCTGTCTTTATAATGTCGTGAGATTGAGGATTGAGCATGATTGTGAGTTGACTGTGAGAGCAAAGCAGCATAACTGTAGAAGGATATGGGAAAGAAATAATTAAATAAAGAGAAAAAGGCTTAGGGTCACGGTGCCGTGTTTCACTTCATATACTTATGTTATATTTTTGAAAAAATTAACTAATATTATAAATATATAATTATTGGACCGGTTAACCGTTAACCATCGGTTTTTTTAATTACAAACCGAAACCGAAACCGAAAACCGAAAAAATTAAAAACCATAAACCTAAACCGAAACCGATGGACTGGTTAACCTAATTTTTTCGGTTTGGTTTTCGGTTTCGGTTCGGTTTCTCGGTTTGATCGGTTTTCTTGAACACCCCTAAAGATGATTAAACGTGATGAGACAGATTCTCCAACTTTCCTCAGTTGATCTACCAAGTGATTAAAATTTGTGACACTATGAACAAGATCCCTTTTGATATTGTCACTAAATTCATCATAAAAAATTCTATAACTTTTGAAATCGTGAGAAGTTTCTTGGAATCATCTCTAACTTGTTTGATCAAATCAAGGGTATTCTTTTGTTCCATTCCTTGAAAGGCTCTGAGTTCGTCCTTCATACTATTATGGATAAGATCTTTTAACTCACTCTTGATGAATTCTTGAATCATATTTTTAAGTTCATCAAGGTTTAGAGACTTAGTGTCAACAATGAAGAACTTCCACTTTCATCTAATTTTCGTTGCTTTGATTTTCCTACATCAACATTCACACCAGCCTCTGGATGTTCCTCTGACACTTAAACATTTGGTATTGAGGATCGAAAGGAATTTCCTTAAGCCTATGTTTCTCATCAATGTAATGTGATCCATCATTAGCAAACCACAAACAATCTTTCACATAAATTGACATATGATGGAACACTTCTTTTTCAATTCGTTTCAATTTGATGGGTTCAAAAGAACTTGATGGAAGCTTAACTTTCTTAAACTCAAATATCTTCATCAAGACATTTCCAAAAATCAAACTTTCTTGATTCTTCCAGATTTGATCAATCACGCTAGAGGTAATATCAAGCTTCTTCTTTATAATCATGGCAAAAATAATTTGCGCATGATCAATGGACATAGAAGTTGAACTTCCTTTCCATGGACAGATGCACTCTATAATGATTTTGTGCAAAATCCTTGGAAATAATTCAAAGTCCTTTATCATGGCTTCTTTGCCATAATACATTTCTAAACCTCCATTCACGGCAACAAATAACTCATTCCAAGACAAATTAACTATCTCCACATCATCATTAACATCCATCATTCCAAAACATTTAATCACATCTTATTGAGAGATAGCTATCTTTTGTCCACACACTTTAGAAACCAATACATTTTCTTTTGAGATTTTCAAGTTTTGATAAAACTCCTTTACACATTCTCCATATACCAAAATTTGCAGAGAGCATAAAGATACACATCCCATCGATTCTAACAACTCTGTCAAGTAAAAACCATTACTTATAAAGAAATTGTAATCGATAAAGCTACATGCACACACCTCTGTTTTCTTTCATCCCACTGACTTTACCATAAAAATTTTTGTAGGACTGGATTCGGAACCTTTGAACTTTTTCTTGGAACCCGTAGTAGTACTTTGTCCTGTTTCTACTTTTTCTTTTCCCTTTTTGGACAAAGATAATTTCTTTCTTTTCATTGGTGATTGCTCTGAAGATTTCATGTCCGTTTCTGAAGGTATTACATTTGAGTTTTCCTCTATTATAGGTTCTGATGTAGCTTCTGAAGGAGTTTGTTTAAGTTTGTTCGAACCTTGACTCGACTTGTGAGTCATCTTGGAACGAATTTCTCGTGACTTCAAGGAAGATAGTAATCGAGATGGAGTTTTCTCTGATTCAGATGGGTCATCATGGTATGCAGAGAGCATAAAGATACACAAAACCAACTTTTCCTCCTTCTCTCACTCTCTTTCTCCCTCCCTCTCCTCCTCTCCTCCACACTCCATTAATGGAAGCTCCATAATAGCTAGAAGAAAACTTCAAGAAACATAGGAAAAATATGGAAATATGATTAAAATTGATGTAACTAACTAAATGAACAAAGATTAAAGTCTGAATATATATATATATATATATATATATATAAACTACAAAGCCTACGCTACTTACGTGACCTACTATTTACATAATTTGACATCGTAATATAACACCACCCCTCCCCCCCCCCCCCACCAAAAAAAAAAAAAAAACTTGGAGATCTAAGGGACCCTACTTGTAACATATAACATATATCTGAGATTCAGAAGAGACCTTAGTCACAGTGCTGGCTAATTGGTCAGTAGAAGAAACATGAGAAAGTTAAAGAAAACCGGATTGAATATGATGCCTAGTGAAATGAACATCAATCTCTATGTGATGTCCTACTATGATAACAAGGATTCTTAATGATAAGATGAGTAAACTTGTTGTCAATATGAAGCACAATAGGAAGTTGAAGATGCAATCCCAAATCATGTAAAAGAAAAGACAACGAGTTTATGATAATCAATCATAGTATGGTACTTCACTAAACCATCTACTTCCAAGATCACATCAAAGTCTATCATATTCAAGACTATTAGGTCTATAGGTAGATGACTACGTTCTATCTCTGTATCCATATTTCTACAAATCTTGTTCGACATAGTTCCACTCCCCAAAGGTGTGTTTACAAACAAACATTCAGACATATGCTCAACATACATACCACATATAGATACAAATGACTAAGAGATACATGAAAAACTTACACCAGTATCAAAAAGTACATAAGCACTATGCAGAAATATAGGGAGTGCACATGCAATAGTGTCCACATTAGATGTATCATCGTATTGGAGGGTATAACCTTTAGCCGACGCTCTTTATCCTTGACCATCCTGATATTGATCTATCTAAACCCTTGGAACCACTTGTCTTCCAGGCTCCTTGCATTCTATGGCCTTATGCCTACATTACCCACATTTGAAATATAATACTTGTGAGATAACTTTATCTGCACAGAATCTGTGATCATGCCCAACATTGCCACATGAAAAAGCAAGCATTCTTAGGCCATTTACAATCTTTAATATCATGGGGTCGATGGTGCCTGATCTACTTTCTCTCCGTACCTTGAATTGTTGATCTAACTTGAAGAGTGATAGGCCTCTTCCCCCTGTCCTAAGTAAGAACACTAGTAGCTGGTCTCTTTTACAAAGATACTTGACTTCTCTGAGTCTCATAACCTTTTATCTTATTTAGGCCTTGCTCAACAGTCTTTGCTTTTGTAAAGTACAAATAAATAATTCATAATGAAGGGTAGAATTATAATATAGTGATATATAAAAAATGTATTTTTGTCCTTAAACAGATGAATTTGAATACAAGGAAGTCACGTGGGATTGATTGGGCGAATTTGGCTTAGGCCGGCATCTAAGCTGCCATCCTTGAATCCTAAGCTGCCGGCCTAAAAATAATGGACGATGGCCTAAGCTTCAGCGTGAAGTTTCAAAAATTTGCTAAGGAAATTGGTCTTATGCCAAACTAATGGCCACCGGCGTATCAAGCTAAACCGTCGGCGTAAGTGGTTAAGCCGTCAACATAAAGGTGGGCCTATGTCAACGAGTTTCCTTAGCTAGGGTTGCATTTTTCCAAAGCCAACTCTCTCTATAAATAGACTATAGACCCCACAACCTTGTCACATCTTTTCCTCAGCAAAACTCAAGGTATGTGGGTCTAATCTTGGTCTTTTTCAATTCTTTTCCCTAGATAGATAAATCTAATTCTAGTTTTGTGTACGATTGAAGGAGATTCAAGAATCTATTGGAGAAAACCCTAAAGCAGATTTTGAGAGTTTCGATTCCAAATCAAAGTAAAGATAAGATCTCTATCAAAGTCTCATAGTTTCTAAGATTAATAGATTATAGGAATATGATGGTAGCGATAGTAAAATTACTTGTGACAGGAGATTGATTGAACAAATTAGGGTTCTGTTGCAAGTAAGATTTACGAGTTCTACGTAGGTATGACCCCGTTCTATTTCTATAGATATAAAGCTATGAACTTTCGTAGTCTTTTTTCTCATAGAAGATTGTATATATATGTATGTGTTGTGAAGGGAATTTTGGAGATTGTTAAGAACTTTGGAGAAATTGTGAAAAGGGTTTCTATGAAGTGCACACGAGATAAATAGGTGTGTTGATCTTCGATTAGGTTTATGGAATTGGGGTTAGGGTTTGATATTGTTATTATAGTTGGAATAGATTGCAATATATATATATATATATATATATATTGTTAAACAGGAATATTACGAGATTAGGGTTTATTTTCAATTAAAAGTTTCTATTAGATTTGAGTTAGAAGTAATACCAGGTATGACCTTACCTTGTCTGCTGCTTGTGCGTATAGCTTTGGAAAATAATTTGAATAAATACTATCCGACATATAAATTGTAAAGAATGTTGTTTGTGTATGGCTTTGGTTAGTAAAGACCATGCAAAGTGTGATACTAACGAGGCGCCCTAATGATCCTTGTATGGCACTGTCCCTGGTGAAGTTGCACTTGGAAATGATTCTGGTATATTAGAAGTCATTCCGGTCCATATAGCGAAACGTAACGATGTGTGGGGAGTACCCAACATCAATATATTATATATAAACTATTTTATAAAGATTGTGGATTGGGGTCATAAGTTACTTTGGGTTTAGGACTAGATGCATATGGTTTTAAACTGTGATGTTTGTTTCACTAATCAAAGATAATAATATGTGCATATTGCATTGGCTTAGGAATGAATGTTAATTATGTTGACATGTTCATGCGTATTTGTTTGTGGTATAGCATACTGGTCGTTTTCGCTCATTCCTTTATTTTTGTAGGTACAGGTGAAGATGATATTGTTTATGATCTGTCTGGGTGTGATCTCTATGTAGATCATGGGGATGGCGATAGTGGACTTGACTATCCAGCAAATGACTCGTAGATCTAGAGCATTTGATATAATAGTGAGATGTGGAAGACTTTATGGAGTTTATTTTAATTATTATTAGTGGTTGAGGATCCTATGAGACTAGTTTGTCAGATTTTTAATTGATTTGATGACATTTAGGTTTAGATTTTTGAGTTTATGATTTCTGAGAGATTATATTTTCTTTTATGGGATGTTTTAAATTAATTCCATTGTGAGTTTTGGTGATTAAATTTGATATATTTGTGGTATAGTGTTTTAATAGCCTTAACATGTTCTTAATAAAAGAAAGACACGTGGCGAGTTGTAATGCCTTTAACTTAGGGCGTTATCGCTTTGTTGACCACAGCTGAGTCATTGGTCGAATCCATTAAGTTCACATGGTGTTGAATTTCAAGCGTCAACCCTATGATAAACCTACTCACTTTAGCATCTTCACTCTCCATTAAAGGATATGGAAGAAACCTCATCAGCTTGTTAAGTTCAGCTTCATACTCCTCAACAATCATTATGCCCTGTTGTAGAGTACAGTACTATTATAACATTTATTATTTAATACTTTTAGGGAAAAGCTCCCTATAGAAAGCTTGTTAGAACCTATCCCGAGTAATCACTCCAACCATATGTTTCTTGGTGCTCAACCATCAATTGTTTGCTCTCTTAATAAGTAAGTAAGAAGCATACTCTACTTTCTTATTCTCAAGAATATCCAAGGCAGCAAAAGTCTTTTCTACTTGTTCCATCCATAACCGAGCATCAAGCAGCTTTCTAAGCTTTGGCTCAAATTTGTATACCAAATCCATAAATTTGTTCAAACTCAGGACATCAATAGGTTTGGCACCATTACCTCTATTGCCATTCTATCTATATATCTCTTATCTCCAGGCCTCAGCATTGGCATGTATCACCTGTACATCCTGATGCATGGTCTGATATTATTGTGCAACTACCCTGGAAAAGTATTCTCTACTTACATAAGTTGGGTATCATCAACTAGTACCTGCTAACCTACTCGTAAGGGTGGTGGTCGTGATAGATCTTGAGATAACTCATTTACGGGTGGTTAGTTCAAAGATGGCAGTCCTCCATTAACCTCCTCTTCACCGGCCCTAGAGGAACTAGCATCAAGGGCTCTTCCTCTAAGTGGAATACTAACAAGGATAAACACATAGAATATGTGAAAATACATATAATAGGTTAAGAGGAACAAAACTATAGAAAACTACTAAACAATAATTCTAATTAGACAAATTGCCTCAACTATTGGTTACCCCACTTATCATTGCTCACCATCCTAAGGAGTTTATAACTTAAATCTAATAAGATTCATAACCTAAGCTCTGATACCATTTAAGTTATAACGCTATAAATTGAAGGTGTTATCAGTCTGCCATGTGTTCTCACTTAAGATGGACATGCTAAGGCCATTATTCCATTAATCCACAGTAATAAAACCATATAAAATCAATCACCCACATATAAGGGTACTTGTTTGAAAACATCTCATAATAACAAAACTTCTGAATAATTTAGTTGGCATACACCAAAAGCTAACCTAGATTAAACTTAAAACAGTATAAGACAAGTCTCATAAAATATTTCAGAATCAGAAACCATTTAAAATATGAATACAATCGTCAACTCTAATTTTCTCCGATCCAAAATACCTATAAATCAGCACGAAAGTCGGCTCCATTATCGTCCTCCTCATAATCCACATAAACATCATATCCAGATAGATTGAACACTACGGGATCATCACTTGTTCCTTAAAAATAAAAGAGTAAGCATAAAAGCCCAGTACGCTATACCAAAAATAAATGTGCATGAACAAGCATCAAATAATTTTCACATGCAATCTAATAACATATGCAACAACTACAGGTTATTATCTTTTATTAGCCAGGCAAATAGCACAATTTAGAACAATTTGCAACTAGTCCTAAACTATAAGTAACTTATGACTTCGTAAAAATAATCAATATAAAAAATAATAATATATACATATATTGGTATTGGGTATTCCCGACATACCTTGGATATTGTACACATCCCGTACCACTTCTAGACTACAAGAATCATCTATGTGCACGACTCCACTCGGGACAACGACACACACAAATCATCAGGGCACCGTCCTAGTAGCAATGGTACTACCGATCTACTAGACTCAGCCAAAGACAGGCAGCAAAATCAATTATAATCAAATAGTATTATGTCAATTTATAATTAGTAAGCCTATAATCACAAACAACAAGCAATGTAAGATAGTTGAAAATAAAAATAAAGAGAACGATACTCATGGAATAATCTTGAAAAATATTAATTTTTTGTTTCGTTTTGTGTATTATACAACCATAGGTACAAAATATATATACTTAGATATGTGATATTTTAGGTACAAAAATATATATACCAACCTAAGAGTCAACCCTAATTAATGAAATAATCAACCTAAAATTCATCCATGATTAATGATATATTCCAAATATAGAGAATCATAATCAATTAGAGATTTTTTACTTGATTATTCCCTAATTTTGGGAAACTTGCCATCTTTCCAACACTTCTCTTCAAGTTGGTGAATGAATATCTATCATTCCTAACTTGCTCACATTTGATTCAAACTTACGCTTCAAGAGAGCTTTAGTGAGTACGTTTGCTTCCTTTAGCTTTGTTGGCACATAGGATAGGCTGATCCTTCTGCTTTCCACTTCAGCCTTGATAAAATCTCGATCAATCCAAACATGCTTCATTCAATCATGTTGAACAGGGTTATAAACAATTGCAATAGTTAATTTATTGTCACTGTACAGTTTCATGGGACCCTTCAAAGGAACATTCAATTCTGAGAGTAATCTATCTAGCTAAATTAATTCACACATCCCTTGTGCGATTGCCCTATATTCTGCTTCGACACTACTCATTGCCACAGTAGATTGCTTCTTACTTCACCAAGTAACTAAGTTACCCCATAGCTTAGTACAGTACGCAGTGGTAGTCTTTGAGTCTTCAACTAAACCTACCCAATCTGCATCTGCAAATCCCTCTACTTCTTTGCTATCATTTTTCTTAAATAGTAGCCCTTTCATCGGTATCCCCTTTAAGTATTTGAGAATCCGGTCAACAGCTTCTTGATGCCTTTTGGTTAGAGCATGCATAAACTAACTCACTAAATTGACGACGTATGCAATGTCATGTCTGGTTAATGATAGGTAGATCAACTTTCCCACGAGGTGTTGATATCTTTCCTTATTGGTGGGAGGATTATCTTCAGAAACTTTATGCTTCCAATTTTTTTAAGGGTGTGGTTGCTGGTTTACAACCCAACTTTCTTGTCTCTTTTAATAGATCTAGGGTATATTTTTCTTTGTGAAATGAAAATGCCAGTTTTGCTTCAGGCTATTTCCATCCCAAGAAAATATTGGAGTCTTCCAAGATCTTTTACTTTGAACTATGATTGCAGTAACGCCTTGAGGTTCTCAATCTCTTTAACATCATCACCTGTGATAACTATATCATCAACATACACGATTAGAATAGATTTCTTACCATCCATTGATTTCTTGATGAATGAAGTATGGTAGGCTTACCCCTGCTTATACGCAAATTGCTTCATTGTTCAGCTAAAGCTGGTAAAACAGGCACGAGGTGTCACGCCCTAGCGGGTACCCTAAACGTGACAGCCCACCGTACGCAATATTAAAACTTAAGAATGACTACCTCAGTCACTCGAAAGCTTCCATATCGGTACAAGGCGTACATTCACAACAAAGGGAGACCGGTGGAGTAATGCATTTTAAGACATTGGCAGCGGAACATGCAAAATAATACTTAATATATATTTCATTGAAATAAAAGTCTTACAGCTTCTAAGGGGCATTCCCCCGATAATTCATAATAACATGGTTCTAAATATAACATAACTAAGCTAGAAGATTTTAGAAGAAATCTACTCTATAACTTCAAAATAGATTGCCTCCAAAAGCTTCTCAAAATAAGGATTCTACCCGGGAAATCAAGGTGGTCTCGGGTGCAAAAAATCCTGCAATATCAAAAGTCTATAGGAGTATAAGCATGACTAGCTTAGTGAGATATTCCTTACGCAATAGTACTCATAACAACAATCAAACAAGTTTATTAATCAAGCATATGAATGCAACAATCATATGATCAAACATTACATACGACTATCCGGTTTCGTATGTTTGATGGATTTACCCCTCCATCGGTGGTTAGGGAATGCTTTGAACTGGGTCCCGAACAACCTCCTCAAGTTTGCGCGCGTCTTGGGGTTCCAACGAACCGTACTACTAGTCCCCGGGCCTTCCATGCCCAAAGCGATCGATCCGGCTCGGCTACACCTTGAGGCCGTATTCCCCGTACGTCCTAACCCTCAAGATGTAGCTAGGCAGCTTACCTTTCCGGTCCCACGCTGAGGAGTAGTAGCAAAACTTCGAAATGATATTCTAAGTGATATGCATGAGCAATTTATTATATGGGGATTTCAATATGGCATTAAATCATTTAAAGCGATCAAACAATATTTGCACACATAACAATACATACATGGAAACATTATATCAATCACAAATCGGGTTCCGATATACTTATCGTTCATTGATCGCACACAATGAATCACATACATAATTCCCATAATATCCCACATGCATATCAATTTTATCTTTTCCTACATCTAGTGCTCTATTCTACAAGCACATGCGCGAATACATAAGCGTAAAGGAAACTCACTCGTCCATAGCGCTCTAGGAGTCGAAGTAATCCTCGGGGAAGACAAGATCGTGATCCTCGACACCTAAACAAAAGAAATACCCAACATGAGTATTTCATCCAAGATCTATTCAAGTTCTATACTTCTATCTTAAAGAATTCGTAAAATCGTATGGAATGGAAATCCCAACTTAAAATGGCCATAACTTGCTCATTTTAACTCGGAATTTCGCATATTATATACCGATTTCTACCTACTCGAAAAGATCTATCTATTTCTAAGGTTATTTTCATCAAAAGAAGTTATTTAGGTCTCGGAATAAAGCGTACAGATTTGATACGAATTTTCCAAACTTCAAAACTAGAGTTTTCAAACTTCTTCCTCAAGGGCTTTTGTACAAAATATAGATATATTGTATGGTTGAAAAATCCCTTGAATATATGTATATACATATATGTATAATCTCATACTATATGCATGAATTTGGTGTTGTCTCAACAATGGTTTTGTAAAACAAATGTCTTGAAAGTGAGATAAGCTTAAGGCTTGAAAAGAATTTTATTTTTGAAAAATTTCCTAAGTTATCATAAATGAGTATTTCCTCCTTTTAACTCCATTCCTTCAAAAAGTTATTTTAATCTTTCAAGATTTCCATAAATTTATTTCTAGTTTTGGAAAACAAAGTCTTTCTAAATACTTTATGGTTAGTTCCACTTTTAAAAGAAATCATCTTATAAGTAAATTTTGAAAAACTTATCTTAGACTTTAGTGTTGGTGGAAAACTTTGACAATTGAATTTAAGAAATCCTTTGTTTAGGTCTAAAGAAACTTCTTATTCTTTGAAAAGAGAATTTATAATAACTTTACTTTATGTATTTCTTGGTGAAAACCACATATTATTACTAAAACTTGAGCTAGCTTATCTAACTTTAGAAGAATATTTGTTTAAGATAAATTTCAAACCTTTAAGGAAAATAACTTCTTATGTGACAAAATTTATATTTAAAAAGAGTTCTTATTCTTATTTTAAGAAAACTCATTTCTATTATGATTGAGACAATAACAACATATTCATGCATGAATGAGAATATGTATAAATAAAACACATAAATAAAATAAGAGCATAAAAGTAAAGTCAAGTATTGGGAACCTTAGCTTCATCAAGGTATCCCGGGACTAAGAATGGACTAGTCCTCAAAGAAAAGAAAAGCAAAGAAATAAAATTGTTTTGACTTGATATGGACAAGTCTAAGACTAGAAAGACTAGTCTTAATATTGCATAAAACAAGTAAATAAATAAATTGCAAGACTTGAAAATAAATAAATAACAAGTGAGCTTATATGCTCTAAATAAAATATATACATAATATACATAATTTATAAGTTAGGTTAGAAACAATAATAACATAATAGTAACATAAAGAAAATAAGAACATGAACAAAAACAAAACATGAATAAATTGTTGCTTCTTTAACTCATGAGTCTAAGAAACATACACTAAACTCATGTTAAGTTATATGAACATGATGAGAATATGAGAAACTTTTACCTAAAGTTTATGGTTTGGTTGAAGAAGAAAAGAATGGGTTGTATATTATGTGGGATGGATTTTCTAAGGAAAAGAAGAACTTGAGAGAGATGTTGGGAGAGGAATTTTGTGGAGTGATTTTGGGAGAGTTTTAGTATGAATTTTTGTTGTGTGAAAGAATGGAAGAGGAAGGGGGTATTTATAGATTTTTGGAGTGGAAATTAGATGTAATAAATAAATGGAAAAGAAAATAAATTGTGATGAGGGGGAAGAGAGGCGCCGGTTTTCTTGTATAGGGGGGGAAATTGATTTTTGTTTTTTGTAATAAAAGAAGTAATGTGTAAAGTGTGATGTGATTAAAGTTGTATGGGGAAGGTAAATTGTAAGATATAGGTATGGTAGAGTGTAAGAAAAAGTAGAGATAGGTGAATAGTAATGAATAGTAGAAAAGTACTATGAATAGTAGACTAGACAATTAAAATACCGGTAGTAAAGAAAATACGCGTAAAAGGCCTATATCTGTTATTTTTAGTACCGAAAAATTCTAAAACTGATATTTTTGAAAACCTTATATTTTTACGAATCTATTGGTGTTGTCGGAATATTTTTGCTATCCGGTGCTCCGGGCACGGTTTTCGAAAACTGATCCCGATCGGATCCGAAGGACACTAGAAAAATTCGAATCTGATATTTTTAGGCTTCCCTATATTACGAACCATTTTCCACAATTATTCAATTTCGTTTTCTAGGGTTTAAGAACACGGGAGTGCCGGATCTAGATTCACTAGACTACTCATAGAACTAGGTTAACTTTAGGGTTTCGTTTTAACTTCCGGTTCTTAGGGTTTGCTAATATTATCGAAAAATTTAGGGGCTTACACGAGGAGACTGTTTTAATTCATAAAGAGATTTGCTTAACTTGCAGACTGCATTTTCTTGTCCTATTTCTTCAAAACCAAGAGGAAGCTTCATATAAACTTCCTCTTCGAGTGTTCCATTTAAGAAAGCATTAGATACGCCAATCTAATGGAGTTACCAATCTAAGTTGGCTGCTAGAGATAACAAAACTCTACAGTTTAACTTTGCAATCGGTGTAAATGTTTCTTCGTAGTCAAGCTCATATGTTTGAGTGTAGCCCTTGAGCTACCAGTCGAGCTTTATACCTATCTATACTACCAGTCGAGCCAAATTTCACAGTGAAAATCCACTTACACCCAACCAATTTTTTTCCTTCTGGCATATCCAAAACATCCCATGTGCCATTATCTTTAAGAGCCTTCATTTCCTCCATAATTGCAGCCCTCCATATTTCATCCTTCAACGCCTCATAAATATTTGAAGGAATATTCACATCATCCAATTGAGATACAAAAAGAACTGTATTTGTTAGAGAAATGGCAATATGATAAATGGTTTAAAATACTATGTTTTGTACAAGATCTCACCCCTTTCCAAATAGTAATAAGAATGTCCAAATCATCAATTTGAGGTGATACTTGAGGTAGTGGTGGTGGATCCCTCTCTGGTTCTGATGGTTAGTCATGTTGAGTAACTTGTGGTCTCCTTGAATGTACTAGGAGCTCTTCCTGTTAAGATTGTTGTTGAAGGGCCTCGCCCCTTACTAGGAGCTCTTCCTGTTAAGGTTATTGTTGAAGGGACTCTCCCCCTCTCTTAAATTCCCTAAGGGTGATGATTGTGTAGGTGGTAGATGTGACTTAACTGGTCTGTCAAATGGGGTCATCAGAAGCATAGGAAGAGAGACAAGACGAGAGGCAGACATTGATGGATCCCAATGATTCTCTTCACTTAAGTTCTCCTCTTAAAGAGAAGAATGTGGGTAAAAGGACTGGTTTTCCAAGAAGGTTACATCATAAGACACAATAAATTTTTTTAGGTGTGGACTACAGCATTTATAGCTTTCTTAAGTAGAAGAATACCCAAGAAAAATACACTTGATGGCATTGGCATCAAGTTTTCCTTTTGTGGGAGAACATTCAAAGATTTTGGGGGCAAGAGAACTAAACAACCTAACATGGGGACATAATTTTTTTAGACAATCTATGGGTGTATGAAATGAAAGGGGCTTCGAGGGAAATCTATTGATAAGGTAATCTGTGGTTAATACAGCTTTACCCTAATATTGGTAAGGAACAAAGTTTTCAAACATGATGCATCTCGCTACATCAAGTAAGTGACGATTTTTTCTTTTTGCAATACCATTTTGTTAAGGGGCATAGGCACATGATGTTTGATGAAAGATCCCATTTTCAACATAATAACTTTCCGTATTATTTTCGAAATATTCTCCCCTATTATTTGTACGAAAAATATGGATTGATTGAAACACATTCTTTACCATTTCATGAAATTACTGAATTACAAGTCCTGCCTTAGATTTTTCTTTTAGAAGGTACACCCAATAGGTTCAAGTATGGTCATCCATACATGTGATGAACCATCTTTTACCTGTCAGACCGGTCACTTGAGATGGCCCCTAAATATCAATGTAAACAAGATGAAAAGGTTTGGACATTTTGGATTCATTAACAAAATAAGTTTTTTGTGGTTGTTTGGCAAGAATGCAAGTCTCACAAGAAAATAAAGTTGGATCTTTATTAATGAATAAATGTGGATATAAACGTTTCACATAAAGCAAATTTAGATGACCTAGGCGTTTATGACATAGAAAAATATTAGAGTTTGACAAACTAGATGTAGCAAAAGATGCAAGAATTTTTGTGGTTGTAGGAGATCAAATGAGGTAGCAGAGACCATTTCGTTCCTCACCATTGCCAATCATCCTCCTTGTTGAAGAATCTTGAAAATTGCAATGATCACATAGAAAAGTTACTATATACTGTTGATCCTTTGTTAACTTACTCATAGAAAGAAGGTTGTATTGTAAATAGAACATGTAAAACAAATTTCAAAACGAGTTCTCCACAAATAACATCATCGATTCTAGCCACAATCGAGGAACTCCCATTGGCCATAGAAACCTTCAAATTATCAGAGGATTTTCTATAATTTGTAAAAACATCCATAGAACCATTTATATGATCGGACGCACCAGTGTCAACAATCCATTCTCCACATAATTCCTTTTGAGTAAAGCAAGAGGATGAGATAATACCTTATTGTACCATGACTGCTTTAGACCCATTTAGTTTATGTTGGGTAACCTACAGTGAATGATTCACATCTATTGAAGGGAATAAGGTTTGGCTAGATGGACTTGCTAGAGACATATTGGATGACAAATCTTCTATAAATGGAGTTTGATTTTCAGGGCTAGTAGGATTGTATTAGCTCTGATACCATGAAAATGAAAATAGAGAGAACAATACTCATGAATAATTTTGAAAAATATTAATATTTTTTTCTTGTTCTATGTATTATACAACCATAGGTACAAAATATTTATACTTAGATATGAGATATTTTAGGTAACAAAGCTATATATACCAACCTAAGAGTCAACGTTAATTAATGAAATAATCAACCTAAGATTCAACCCTAATTAATGAAATTTTCCAAATATAGAGGATCCTAATCAATTAGAGATTTTTGACTTGATTAATCCCTAATTTTGGGAAACTTGTCATCTTTCCAACAGTAGTACCTATAACAGCTCTTCAAATAGAAGACCTAATTTCATCAAAACATTGATTATATAACTAAAACTATTTCAAAAGTCGTTTTCACAAAATAATCATCCTCCTACTATTATCTAAACCATAAACTCAAAAGAATTACAACCCTAAGTTCATACATACCTTTCTCCTTTTAATTGTAAAACCACAGAATCTCCAAGAAAAATAGGGTTTCCTCACAAATTCCTCTAATAACTATGATTCCCTTCAACATCAATAAGAAATTCATAAATGATCACACTTTTATATCACCAAAAGGATTAAAAAGAATCAACTTGCCTATTTCTTGATTCTTCTTCCTCCCCGTTAAATGCAGTAAGAAATTAGGTTTTCTCCAAAACTTATCAAAGATTAACTTCCTTCGAAACCGATAAGAAAACTTTAGGAAGAGATCATTCTTTTAGATCGCTAAAGAATTGAAAAGGATCAATCTTACCTAGTTTTTTACTCTTAATCCTCATTGAAGCAAGATCACATGTAAAAAGGGTTTTTTATAGCTTAGGAAAGGTTTTGGAGAAGAAGGAATAGGGCTAGGCTTATATAAAGAACTTGAAAATTTTTACAAATTCTGTGTATGAAGGTTGACACAAAGGCTGCGACGTAGAAACATAGACTAGCGGCCTATAATTTACACTAACAGCTTAAAACTTAAAGACGAATTTGAGGCCATGAAGGCCGGCACCAAAGCCAGTGGCTTATTAGTCCAAGGCTTGTGGCATAAATTCTAAGCTATGGCCTAGGGGGCGGCTTTGGGCTATCTTCTCATGTCTTTCTTAAATGATTCCCACTTGATCAACTGTATCTATCATATGTCGACAAATCATTATCCATATTAGGATGGACCATAAAATCCTCTTATTAATCTACAAATGACACTTTTGTCTTTCATTATAAATTATTTATTTATATACTATAGAATATATTATAAACTAAAAAGGCTGTGCTACTCATGTGACTTGCTATTTACATAATTTAACATCATAATATAACTTAACATACTCTTTGACACTAACCCAACTTTTCCTCCACTTTATCTTTTTCTCTTCATCTTTCTATATATGTATAATGTAAATTGCTTTTCTATATCTCGATATGTATTGTTACTATATCTCATTTTAGACGTGCAATTTTATAACATTAATTTGATAATATTTTTAATTTAACCTTACTTGAGTAATTATTTTGAAGAATAACCCTAAACAGAAAATTATTTTCGGATTTTGGATGTGAGAATTCAATAACATAATAAAAGAGATAATATTTTTTTTCATGTTCTTTATTATTTTTTATGATTTAATAATACTTAAACATAAGAGATATGCCAACATTCCAAGGGCCCAGTAATAAAAGAAACTTCTAGAAATGCATGGAATCTTTAAAATCTATTTGCATCTAAGAGCACATGCTTTACTACTCTTTTTTTTTGTATTTTGTTTTCAACTTTTTTAATTATAAACTTCACTATTTTACTGATTAAAATAATTTTATTATAGTAAGTTAGATAAGGTTTTTCACTATTATGGTAATGATCTTTTGTTGTCCCCATAAGAATATCCCGTTTATGTGAATAGGGATTGCTACTGTAGAAAACAAAGTTGAGGAACAACTTAGAGAAAACAAAAGTAAAGTATGGGAGGAAGTGTTCGGGAAAGAGGGAAGTGTTATGTTCCGCTTAAGTCGTCTTACATTCGACTTTACTCCTGAAGACAAATATAATAGTGGGTTGAGCCGAGAAATAGTCAAGCCAGGGAGCTTATGGGCCGTATTACTTAGCTATTGTATTAAGCCAAATTAAATAAGCCTAGCATATATAATCTATAGCATCTAATATTAAGTTGTAGTAGCATAGTATGTTATAACAAATTCTGACGTAGCACTTGTTGCACATGCCACCTGTCTATTATTACAATGTACGAGCAATCAGTTATGATATATATTCCAAGTGTAACACATATAGATTAATGAAAAAGATCACAAAAACATTGCTAGTTTAATAACTTGCATACAAGTTCATCCTGGTTGTATCGACTAGGAACTTGAATGCTTAATTCCGAGCAGTATTCGGTTGGAATCTATTTTTTTGTCCTTATTTCTAGTATTAAATTGTTTCCCTAGTGCAATTGGTATTAGACGTCGGCACGGTTCCGGTAGGTTTGGACCGGAACCGGAACCGGAACCGGAACCAGAACCGCCAGAGCCAGGGCGGTTCACGGTTCCACAGAACTACTGGTTCTGGAGATTCCGGTTCCATGAGAACCGTGAACCATTTTTTTTTTATAAATCAATCGAAAAATGAAAATACAAAAACCTTAAAATCAATTTATTGTGTTAAGATTAAATTGGATATGCATTTTCTAATTGTAATTAAGTGTGTTTGTATACTGTTAATATCCAAAGATGGCACCATTTACTCACAGAATGCAAAGTAATAGCAAAAGTCCATGACACTAAAAAAGAGGTATGCATGCTGATTCAAAGTCCTTTTTTTTCTCCTTATTGCAAACTCAAAATCTCTTATAATAGCAGTCCGCTATAAATAATTAGAATTAGTCTAATGAAGTTACTCTTGTAAAGTCAATATTTAACATAAAGATTTAGGTATTATGATTCTCTTATTAAGATTTAAAGAATATTGGTAAAAGTAATTAATATGGATGTTCTAATTGTAACTTTCCTTCAATTTTTTTGAAAGCAATTCCGACCTTTCCCCTATTTTGCATCAAAATTATAAAATTTATTTTATTTTTCCTTCCGTTTGTTATGTAATTGTAATATTTTTGGTTAAATTACAAAAATGAAAAAGTGATTTGTATTTTGAGAGGGTTGATTTGAATGAATGAATGAATGAATTAAATGATATTGTTAAATATTTTAAATAATTAAATTTCTTAAAAACTTGATATAAAAATGCAGAAAATTTAAATGTAAAGACTGAAAAATAAGTAAAGAGTAAATAACAACCTATCGTTTGGTAGCCTATCGACAATAAGATGGTCAATCAACAGTTTCTTGCTTTTTTTTTTTTTTTTGAATTCTGAAAATTTTCCCCCTCCTTTGGTTTCAATTTCTTTTAAATTTCTTAACTAAATTAAGTTGCATAAATATATGTAAAAGCATCATTTATTAATTTAATTATTTCATTATTTATTAAGAGGAAATTACATGTTTTTAGTGAAATCAACAAATAAGTGTAAAACTCATTTGTTTGTTAAATACAAAAAACTATGTAAAATTGTCAAAACACTTAAGTTATTTTCTCTAATTATTTTTTTAGGGATTTCAGACACTACTTTCACTCGTTTCGTCATTTAGAATAATGTTGGCGAACGTTTATAGTAAATCTTCTTCAAACCTTTCCTTTTCCTCTTTTTTTTCCTCTCTTCGTTTT
The DNA here is from genome assembly GCA_024138025.1 of Combretum micranthum. NCBI lineage: Eukaryota > Viridiplantae > Streptophyta > Magnoliopsida > Myrtales > Combretaceae > Combretum > Combretum micranthum. The sequence goes on along the minus strand of JAMXBD010000197.1, from coordinate 257,389 downwards.
TGGGTCATTGTAAATTTTTTTTATACCAATGTCTATGTATGTGCCATGATATGATTCAAACCCTCGGAAATAGATTAGAGTCCACAAAAGACACTAGAACTCAACCTGAGGAAATAGAAAGAAGCTCTTTCTGGAGTCACTTGCTAAACAAAGTTAGCCCAATTTGTGATGTATGTGTTTTGTTTTTTTTTTTTTTTTATTTTCTATACAAGCTGGGTCGGAACCACTGGTGGTTCGTTGCAGAGGAACTACTAGGACTAGCCAGTTCCAGCAGGTCCTCTGGCAGTTCTTAACCATCCCTGACGGGGCAATTCTTAAACGTCTCCCCGGGTACGAAACCGCCGGGGACGGTTCAAGGCGGTTCACTGTTCAAACCGCCCCGTGATGACCTCTAATTAGTATCATAGCTTACTATTAGAGTTGATGGCGAAGGAACTCAAGAATTCAAGCGAATGGAGAACCTATTCAAATTAATGATGAAAGATCAGAATGAGAAACAAGAGGGATTGATCAAGATGTTTTTAGAAACATTGCAGAAGCAACAAGAAGCTCTTGAACATCAGTCACAGTCAATTGAAGATCTTAAACAATAGCTTAAGGGTAAATTGACATTGACGGGTATGCCTCTCGAAGTGTGTAGAAAGTGTCTGAGCATTCTAATGCAAACGACCAGAGCTTAAACAACACTAGGTTAGGTGGTAGTATGCATACCAACTAATAGCTACCTATGTGTAGCACTAAAATAGATTTCTCTACTTTTAATGGAGTCAGATTGCAATCATGGGTTGTTAAGGCGGAACAGTTTTTCTTAATTGATGACACCCTCGAGGAGTTGAAGGTTAAGGTGGCTATTATGCACCTAAAGGAGAAATGTTATGAGTGATATGCCTCTTATTCTAAACTGAGAGTTGATACATCACCCATTACCTAGGAGGAGCTCACCAAGCACTTCAAGCACAATTCAATTAGTACATCTTTCAAGATCCAATGGCTAAATTGAAGGAACTACAACAAATCGATACACTTTAGGAGTACCTAGACCAATTTATCTACCTCTCAGCACAAAACCAACTCACCGAGACACAGCTCATCAACTGTTTCCTTAGTGGGTTAAAATTCGAAATACGATACCCAATATATATTTTCCAACCTAGTACCTTGACCCAAGCATATACATTAACCAAACTCCAGGATGTTACCCTGACCACCATCAAAAGCCCTTCTAAAACCATAAAAACACAAACCCAGATTCTAATCTCTTCTTTCCCCAAATATTCATCCACTACTACCTATACTTCACCACAGACTGTAACTCGAATTCCATCACAACTTTCTCCATTACCTAATAACCTATAAAAAAACCACAACCCAACATCCACCAGCAATAGGAATTACCGTAGGCTTACTCCTAAAGAGATAGAAGAAAAAAGATGCAAGAAATAGTGCTTTTTTTAGCATGACGAACCCATTGGGCCTGGTCATCGATGTAAAAATAAGAGATTGAACCTACTTGTAACTAGCAGAGAGGGTGAGGAAATTGAGGAAGTTGAATTACAAAAGGAAGTGGAGAAACTGAAGGGTGAATTGCAGTGCTTTCATTGTGTGCCGTAAAGGAACACAGCAACAATGCAGAGCAAAGTATGAATGTAAAGGGAAGTCTTAAGGTGAAAGAGTTGAGTATTCTCATTAATACTGGTAGTTCTTCCAATTTTATTGATGAAGGACTAGCTAAGAGACTTGAGTCTGCGTTAACACCTGTTGATTCGGTGACAATAAACCTAGCTAATGGGGCTAAGTTGTATAGTTACTTCATGATTTATGACTTGGCTTGGAGTATGTAAGATATTGAGTTTAGGGCGAACTTCTATGCTCTTCCAATGAATGCATATGATATGATTCTTGGAATGCCTTGGTTGATTACACCGGGTACTGTACATTGGAATTTCAAGTTAGTGCGGATGGAATTTCAATGGCAATGAGCTTTGTGCACCTTACGGGGACAAAACAAATGTGTCGCTCTAATATCAAGTAACTCTATGTCTCAAATTCTCACCACTACTAGTTCTATTTGTGAAGTTCAATGTTAGATCATTACTCATGAAGGGTCCGATGATTAAGAGCTTAGTAAACAACCAGTACATCCTATGACACTTGAACTATTAGAAGCTTGTCATGATTTATTTGAAGAACCAATATTTGTTCCACCTAATAGATCATGTAATCATAGGATCCATCTTTAAGATGACTCTAATCCAATGAATTTGAGGCCCAACCGATATTCTATAGTATAAAAGTCGGTTTTGGAAGAAACGGTTAAGGAAATGTTGCTTAGTGGCACAATTCATCCTAGTCACAGCCCCTTTGCCTCCCCTATGGTTTTAGTGAAAAAAAGGACAACAACTGGGGAATGTATGTGGATTACCAAGAATTAAACAAGCAAACCATTAAAGATAAATTTCCTACTCCTATTGTAGAGGATTTATTTGATGAATTGCATGGAGCTAATTATTTTAGCAGGTTAGACCTTAGATCTGGTTACCATCAGATACTAATGCATCCAAATGACATTTATAAGACGACCTTTCACACACATGATGGGCATTATAAGTTCTTAGTCATGCCATTTGGCTTGACTAATGCCCCATCCACATTTCAAAGTCTTATGAATGATTTGTTTAGGCCTTATTTTTGGAAATTCGTTTAGTGTTTTTTTATGACATTTTGTTGTACAATTCTAGAATTACACAACATGTGGAGTATCTGAAGACTGCTTTTGAAGTAATACGCAAGGAAAAATTATTCCTTAGGCGTAGTAAATGTGCTTTTGGGGAAAATCAGATTAAGTACCTAAGGCATATTATATCTAACCAAGGAGTTGCTATTGATCCAAGGAAAATTGAGGCAATTGAACATTGCCCAGCTCCAACTAATGTGTGACAATTAAGGGGATTCCTTGGCTTGACGGGTTACTATAGATGGTTTATTCAAGGCTTTAGAACTATAGCTAAGCTACTCACCAAATTGCTTCGAAAGGACCAATTTAAGTGGGGTCTTGATGCTCAAAAAGCTTTTGAAGACTTGAAAAGAGCTTTAGTGCAGTCACCAATTTTGTGTTTGCCAGATTATTTGAAGAAGTTTACTATTGAAATTGATGCTAGTGGGGAAGGAATTGGAGCAGTACTTATGCAAGAGAAGCATCCAATTGCTTATATAAGCAAAACTCTTACATCTAAACATAGAGGGTTATCAGTATATGGGAAGGAACTGTTAGCCCTAGTGTATGCTATTGATAAGTGGAGGCACTACTTGTTAGTGATAGGAATCAGGTTGCCCTAAGTCGTAGAAAAAGAAATAGAAAAGGGAAAAGCAGCAAGAAGCAAGTCAAGAAGCGAAACGGGCAGCGCAAAGGATTTAGACTGGCTCCTAAGCCATTGGCCTACTTGTCTAAGCCGTCGGCCTACTTGCCTAAGCCGCTAGCCTTCTTTTGACGAGTCTCATTCTAGTTTCTCTTTGTTTTGTATAGGCTGCCCAAGTGTAATAAAGGCCGACAGCTTTCTTTTGGTATGAGAATTTATGTCTTTAGGTTTCTTTAGGATTAGTATATATAGCCTCTTGTTATTTGTTTTCAATAGTTTTTGGTCATTTGATGTTTTGAGAGTACATTTGTGTGAGAAAACCTATCGTGGTTTTTAGATTATTGAGAAACAATTTTCTTCTTTAAGCATTTGTTCTTATCAAATCTTGAGTTATATAGATTTGTGGCGAACACCGTTTTTGAATCTCGTGATTCATTAACATGGTGATTATTTTAAGATCGTGGAACCTATTGATTTATAAATCGATTACAAACCAGTTTGTTATTGTTGCTCGTGGAATCTATTGAGTGACGATTTCATCCATATCCTTTTTATATTTGTAAGTTCATATCAACCATAAAACCCTAATTGATCAAGATCAGATTTCATTGAAGACCGTAGTTGAATTCACACTAGTTAGGGAGACGATTTGTGATCCAAACTAATAACCAAAGCCTCAAGTTTCTTCTTGAGCAGCGTTTAGCGACTCCAACTCAACAAAAGTGGCTTATTAAATTACTTAGGCTAGATTATTCGATTGAGTACAAAAGTGGAAGTTCCAATTTAGCTGCAGATGCTCTATCTAGGCGGGGTGGAAACCGGCTGGATCACTTAACTCTGCAGGTTGCTATGTTTAAATTAATTAATGAAATTCGAGCTAGATGGAGTTTGCTTAATGGGTATGATCAGCTTATTGGTCAATTAAAGGAAGGGATCGAAGTGAAACACTTCACCTTCAATCAACAGTTATTAAGGAGGAATGGTAAGCTGGTAATTGGGCCAGCTCCAGAATTGAGAGAGAAGATACTTCAACTCTACCACGGAGGACCGCTTCGAGGTCATTTAGGAGCTCAGGCTACTTATAAAGGATTTCAGTTGTGTTTTATTGGCCAAAATTGGAGAAGATAGTAAGGTAGTATGTAAGGACTTATGATGTGTGTCAACGTTATAAGTATGATAATGTGGCCTACCCAGGTTGTTGCAACCACTAACTGTACCAAATGAGTGTTGGTAGGAAGTCTCTATGAACTTCATTGAGGGTTTGCCTAAATCTAATGGCAAAGAAGTCATATTTTTTGTGCTAGATCGATTGAGTAAGTGCGCTCATTTTATAGCACTATCTCATCTTTACTCAGCAACTCAGGTTGCGCAAATGTATTTAGATAACATCCATAAAGTGCATGGGATGCCAGAGACAATTACAAGTGATAAGGATCTTATCTTCCTCAGTGTGTTTTGGAAGGAATTCTTTAGCTTGCGAGGAGTCTCTCTCAATCTATCTACATCTTACCACCCCTAAATTGATGGGCAGACGGAGGTGGTAAATAAGTGCCTAGAAACCTACCTTCGATGTATGATCGGAGAATACCCAAAACGCCGGAGTCACTTTTTGCCTCTAGCCGAGTGGTGGTACAATACTAAACACCATAAGAGTTCAAAGTACACTCCATTCTAGGTTCTCTATGGCTACTTATCCCCAATCCATTTACCCTATGTGCCAGGTGATTCTAAGAACGCTGCAGTTGATGATGTCTTAACTAGCAGAGAAGATATGTTGTGAATGCTCAAGCTCCACCTTAAGCAAGCACAACAACAAGTGAAGAACTTGACTGATAAAAAAAGAAGTGATAGGGAGTTCAAAATAAGGGATATGGTCCTACTCAAACTTCAACTGTACAGACAGTCTTCACTCAAGCAAACTAAAGTACAAAAACTATCTCCAAAATACAATGGACCATACAAGGTAGTGGATAAATTTGGTCAAGTGGCTTATAAATTAAAATTACCACCTGAAGCAGCGGTGCATCCCACATTCCATGTTTCACAATTGAAACCCTACCATGGCCAGAGAACCGATCTCATAGCTCCTCTACCTGCAATACAAGAAGATCTGGAGTTAGAATCTCAAGTTATACTGGATCGAAGGATTATTAAGTGAAAAAACATAGTTGATACTCTTGTACTTATCTTGTGGAAGAACATGTCACCAATAAAATCAATGTGGGAGATCTTTACCGAACTTAGGTTACGATTTCCGAATCATCCTTTGTAGTCAAGGGTCTCGGAAGGAGAAGGGAATGAACTAGGGTTTACTACTATAGAAGATGAAGTTGAGGAGCAAGTTGGAGAAAACAAAAGTAAAGTGTGGGAGGAAGTGTTTGGGAAAGAGGGAAGCGTCGGCTTAAGTCGTCTTACATTCGGCTCTACTCCTGAAGATTAATATATAGTGGGTTAGGTCGAGAAATAGTCAAGCTGGGGAATAAATAAGTTTGTGGGCGATATTACTTAGCTACTGTATTAGGCCAAATTAAATAAGCCCAACATATATAATCTATAGCATCTGATATTAAGTTGCAGTAGCATAGTCTGTTATAACAAATCCTGATGTGGCACTTGTTGCATATGCCACATGTCTATTATTACAATGGAGGAGCAATCAGTTAAGATATATATTCCAAGTGTAACACAAAAAAATCAATGAAAAAGATCACAAAAACATTGTTGCTTCAATAACTTGCATATGAGTTCTTCCTGGTTATATTTGATTGGGAATTTGAATGCTTAATTCCGAGCTGTATTCGTCTAGAATCTTTTTTTTAACCTTATTTTTGTTATTAAATTGCTTCCTACTGCATTCTGTCTTAACAAATAAGTATTTAATATGTATATTGAAACATAATTATTATTTACATTATTTTAGAGATTTTCTTTTATATCATACACACCTAAAATACTTATTCGTTGCATACCAATAAAGTAGCATCACTCGAACAGCAAATTCCCATCCTTTAACCTTTGTGGTCCTTCCAAAAAGACTTCTTGATACGGGCTAAAAGGGCACCTAATCAGCATACTCAGCCGAATTCTTCCTTTTCCACTCCACCGAAAAGCACAAAGCTGTTCTGTACAGGCACCCGCCCTTTATCTTTCCTTCTCTTCATATCTTGACTAACGGTAATTTTTCCGGCCAAAGATGGCCGGCCGCAACCCTTCCAAATCTTCTTCCCACACCAAACCCTCTTTTCCTCCACCTTCCTCTCACCGCAAATCCCGTTGGGAATCATCCAATTCCACCCCTAATCCCAATCCCAATCCCAACCCAAACTCTAACCCGAACCCTAACCCTAACCCTAACGCTAACGGTAAATCAAATCCCAAACCTTCCTCCAATTCCAATCCAAAAACGCAATCCCATCCCTCTACTACGTCCAAACCTTCTCCCTCCAAACCTTCTCCCAAACCCAAATCCGGTCCATCTCCCACCTCTGCCCACCCCAAAAACCCTCTCCCTCCTCCTCACGCTCCTTCTCCATCATTTTCACTTCCCGATCCCGGTCCGCCTCCTCCGCCCTCCTACGGCTTCCACATGCTGGAGCGCCGCACTATATCCCTGGCCGACGGCAGCGTCCGCTCCTACTTCGCTCTTCCCCCCGATTACCAAGATTCCCCTCCGCCCCGTCCCTTGGATCCTACTGCCGCCCGGTTTTATCCAGGCGGCCCCCGGCCCGAATTCAGTCTCTCCGATAGGGAAGATCCATTCCTTATGGGCAGGCAACCAGAATTTTTTAATCCCCTTGGCCCTGAGTCGGGCCGGCACTCGCTTGTTGAAGGGCAATTGAAGAGAAGGTTTGGGGATGAGGAGTTAGATAAGGCTAGGAAGAGACAGCAGGTTTTGCAATATGGGAATGACCCGGATGCGGGTTTGGGTGGTTCGAGTTTTCGTGGTGGTCCGAGTGAGGAGCTTAGAGGGTCTAATTCGAGTTTGAGGAATGGGAGATTAAAACATACTGAGGTTGATCAAGCCAAGTTAAAGAAGGCATTTCTCCAATACGTCAAGGCGGTCAATGAGAATGCTAATCAAAAGAAGAATTATATCGACAACGGGAAGAATGGATCACTTAAGTGCATTGCATGTGGCAGGTTTGATGCTTTTGGATTGGATATGATGCTAATGTTTTTACTCTGCTGTTTAAAGTGGATTGCTTTAAGGATCTTATGGTTTTTTGGGTTGTGAATGTAATGTTTCCAGGTGACTTTTGGTCTCGGCTGCGCTTATTTTATCCTTTTAGGGTAACTTTTTTTTATATATATATATATATATATATATATATAGTACGATCAAAACCGCTAGTCCCTTTCTTTTATTTCTGGTTCTGAAGTTGGGCCTGTAATAGTATTTACTCTTTGGTGAGATGCTTAGTATAATTGCATCATGCTTTTCAGAGAGTAACTTGGCACATTTATTGGGTGAATCTTAGTTTATTGATGCTTTGAGTCTTGTTGATTAAACAAGGGAGCCCCTCCAGTTCAATGCCTTGGGTTGTACTCTAGAAGGATAGTTTATCAGTGATCTTTATTGATTAGAATGTGGATAGGAAAAGTTACACTCTTTTTTTTTTTCCTCTCCTTTTAGAGTTTAGTTTGGCTGCAGAGAGTTTTTAAGCCACTTTTGCAGGGAGAATGAATTAGTGGGTTCACCAACTTTAGTATCTTGTACATATGTAATTGGTTGCATCCCCTTTGTTAGATAATGTAGAATTGTTTTCCTTTTTTTTCCTCCTCTTCCTCTCCCTTGAGGCTTCATGTCTGTATGATTGGACATCCGCCGTGCTTTGCTTGCTAAGAAGTAAAACAATTTTTAGATTTGGTGATTGGACGAGGAATATTTTATAAATAGATGCATGTGGTGTCTCTGATTCTATAATCTAGAAGTTGCTTGTGATGAAGTAAGATGCTGGATCATGATTTGAGAGCTCATCACATTAGCAGTTCTTTACATGTCTTCTTATGGTATTTGCATCAATGTTACATATCATTTTTCAGTATTACGGTCTTGAATGAGAGGTTAAAATACTCGGGTCAATTGCTTCCTTCTTGCTGATTTTTGCATGGTTCTCACATTGTCCATGCTTTACCTGATAAAATCGTGCTTGATTAGTTGGTATAATTTCTGGAAGCTTTTTGTTGCATTCTTGTCTGGTCTTTCAGTGAGAATACTCATTTGGGCATTGCGGGTTTCTTTGATCTCAAGACCTGTATTATGTGTGCATGGCAGAGTCATGCATTATAAATTCTTCTTCCTAATACTATTGCTCCTTGTTAACTTTGTCTCCTGTTCAATTCTGATGAGAGAAAAGAAGATTGATCACACAGTTTGAATTTTGTTTTCTTTTCGGCCCTTTTTCTTTCTTGATATTACATACGCAGTATAGAGAAGGCAATAGAATATCCATCTTGTTACTTCTTTTCTTTTGTATATGACTGCAATATATGTACTTACATGTACTAGACGTACTTGGTCGTGGGAGAAAGCTTTTGGGGTAGAAAGGTTTTTTATGGGGATGAGGGAGGGCTACCTTCAGCCACATGAAGCACCCTACAAGACCCATGTATCAGCTAAGAATAGCTTGTGCTATGTAGGTACTCTAAGAAATGTTGTGGATTTTAAACCCAAAACCTTATACAAATTGTTGTCATGATGTATCTTAGGCCTTTAATTACTAGGCCAACCCTTTGGGGGTTGGGGTAGAAAGGTTTTGTTTGACTAGGTTTGACATAAATCAGATATTGCAAGTTTATGAAGAGTCCTCTGTAAGCTTTCCTGACTGTGCTTGAGCTCTGAGGAAGGCCTCTAGGATATACCTAAGAATAACAGTGTTTTGCAGGCTAACAGTGTTGTGCCATACTCATTTATTGGGTCATCAAGCATCAGAAGATGAAAGTGCAAAACAATCATACTCTACTGTTTGATTTGATTTGTGCTTTGGAGGGATATACAGGGTGTTAAAATCAAAAAAAAAAAAAAAATGTGCTAAGTATTATTGGTCCAGCAGAAAATTAGAAAGATTGAATGTGATATTAGACACGAAAGCAGACATATATACTGAAAGTAGAAATCAAGATGGTGTGGAAGAGATTCACAAGGACTACATCAAAAATGTGAACACAGATGTTTTATAACATGGCAATTGATCAAGTGTTGTAGAAAATACTGTAATAATAGCTAGTGTTTCCTGCAAGATATTACTTCATTTTGTGGTAATTTGTTAATGCTTAGTCATTATCGTCTCTTTAAGGCTTATTGACTAGTATTTGTTGTAGTGGATTATAGCAGGTTGTTTGCTAGGAACTCCTTTTGCTTTTGAAATTCACTCTGCTTACACCCCTAAAAACTGAATCCTGTTTTTTCTAGGTGAAGACTCCTAATTATGTCCATAGATGAGCACTAATAATTTGGAATGTTAAGAAATATAAATTAGTATATATTAGATATTATAATTAATGATGTGTTTGGTAGTGGTAGGTAGGATTGATAGCTTTATATATATTCTTATTTTGTATATGACAGATGGGATAACAATACAGTTATTCTCCTTTTTACTTATCAAATAACATGGTATTAGAGGCCTAATGAAAATTAGATTTTTATAAAATTAGGGTTTTCCTTTCTAGTTGCTCTAGTGAGCAACGTTTAGATCTTCAACACACTCCGGAGAGCGTGCTTATTATTTCTCATTGCCCTTTAGGAAGAAATTCTACCCTATCTACCCTACCAAGCAACGTTTGTATCCTATACACATCTTAGAGAGTGTTTGTGTAGAGAGACCATCGCCCAACATACTTTTTTGACAAGTCCCGGCAACCAATGGACAAGCGTGTGAGGCCACGCTCTACGTTAAGCGTTTGATGCTCCCTCTTGTTTTTAGCACATGGATATATCGAGACCAGAGAACAATCAGCATATCTTCAACAAAGCATTGAATGGTGTTAAAGTAAATAATATTTGTAACAAGTTGGGCATGGTTAATATCTATGCTCTAACTTGAGGGGGAGTGTTAAGAAATATAAATTAGTATATATTAGATATTATCATTAATGATGTGTTTGGTAGTAGTAGACAGAGGTAGGTAGGATAGGTAGCTCTATATATATTCTCATTTTGTATATGATAAATGAGATAATAATATAGTTATTCTCCTTTTGACTTATCAAATAACACAAACAGAGTGCTTTTTAATGGTGGAAATAAGTTATCTTGGAGATCGTGTATGACCAAAATTCAGCAATCTGATGATATTTCAGGCTGATGCCATTATATGCTAAAAGATATCAGCTGATTGGCATTGGGCATGGAATGATTTTTGTTAAGGGTAGTTAATTGCTGTTGTGCTTTATATTTTACTTGCTAATATTATTGGGACAGACCTTTGTAGCTTTTGATTCATTGAGTTCATGTTAGTCATCCAGGTCGTATGATAATGCTCTTTGTGAATTTTAACTTTTAGAGAATTTTGCTTGAATTATGGGGAATACTAACCAGAAAGGTGTAACGGGAAAACTGTAATGATGAAACCAAAAGAGGAAAAAAGAAAGAAGGGGGGGGAGGAGGAATCCGCAATGAAGATATATTTCTAATTAGGTGGGTTATTTTATTTTATCTTATTTTTTAGAAATCTTAGGAGGCAGCATTGGTGATTTGTAGAATTGGTATAAGCTGGGCAATTTCGCATGTGCTTTCAGCAGGCATCTTGTTGGGTTTTGCTGTCAGTGCTGTGGCAGCATGGCTAGTAGGAAAAATTCTGCTGTTTTGTTTGATTGCTTGATATATTTTTTCCTTATCCTGCGGATGTGTAGAAGTTCTAGACTTACTACTTAAACTCTTCTCGAAAGTATTGCTGCAAACTTGACTGTGCATGTGTGTGGGTGTGCTATTATTTTTTTTTAACCCCCTTGGCTGGAGTTTTTTTAATGCTTCTAGCATTCCAATTATCTGTAACTGCATTGGATAAGAATAATTTAAGATTCTTTTGATGTTTCTGAGTAGTAAGGGTGTACATTTCTTGAAGTTGGTACTGGCCCTTGTTAAACAAATTGTGGTTGTGACATTATTTTATTTTTTTCCCGTTATTTCTTACTAGAAATAAACAATGATCTGTGGAGGTATGTATCAATTAACGTATGAATGATTGATCAGGAGATGGTGCTTAGGTCTCCTAGTGTCTACTTATTTTACCTTTTCATGTTCATGTCTGTGCACACAGTGGGATCTACCGTGGCTAAAGTGTGTTGTCCTGGGAAGAGAAATTGTCTTATGCCCTTTTTCAGATTGATGAGTCACCTGCTGGTTCTAATTTCTCTGGACACTTCTACTCTTCAATTTCTGATTAGCATTCTAGTAAGGTGGTCGAGCTGCTGTGAGCCTTTATTTATTTTTTTAATCATTACAAATTTTTTCATTTAATCTGAACTTATTTTTGGATGAGCTTTGTAGCTAGTTATGTGCTAGTCAATCTTTTGGAAGTTCATTAGGTACATTTTGAAGCTGTGACTTGTCCAGATCAATATGGGAGCCAATCCTTGATGTGAAGAAGTAGTCTAATTCTTTTTTCCTTGTGAGACTGCAGTAGGTTCCCCTTTCAGTGTTAGTTGCTATTGTTTCTTCCAATACTCTAGAGTGATTGTGAAGTCACTAATTTTAGGTTTACCCTCTCCTGGGTATGACCATGCAAGTTAGCAAATTTTAGTTATTTATTTATTATTATTATTTTTTTTTTTTTTAGTTATTTGAGAAGCTCTACATTCCAGTCTTTTCTTTTCCTTACCCACTCAACATAAAAGTAAGGAAATAGCTTGGTGTACTATGGCTTTCTATATTAAGTGCCTTGGGAGTTTGGTTTCTATATGAAGTTGTAAGTCATGCACATTTCTGAGACAAGCTCTCAGCATATCATGTTCTTTCCTTTTCTGATACAGTTATTATTTAACTTTTTTTTCCGTTTAATTTTGCTATTTTTTAATGAAGGTTTTTGGATGAATCTGTTGGTTTATAGAAAATCTGTTCTCACAGTTTATAGAAAATCTGCCCTTGATTGTTTACTTTCATGATAAGTGGGAATATATATAAGAAGAAAACTTGAGTCATATTCGTTGGATTCCCTTGGTACACAAATGCAGGTCATCTAAAGATTTCCCAGATATGCATTCTCTTATAATGCACACTTACAACTCAGAAAATGCTGACACACTTGTGGATCATTTGGGTTTGCACAAGGCTCTATGTGTTTTAATGGGTTGCAACTATTCGATACCTCCTGATAATTCAAAGGCGTATCAAGCATTATCAGCTGAGGAAGCTGCTGCTAATCGGGAAGATCTGATCATGTGGCCACCTATGATTGTAATTCATAATACAGTCACGGGAAAGATTAAGGATGGTCGTGTGGAAGGTTTGGGGAATAAAGCAATGGATGCTATAATAAGAGGTAATATACTTAGCCAGTTCTGCATTTAAATCCTTTCTATTCTGGATTTTCAAATACTTGCATAACTATCTACTCTGATTTAGCCTGGATCATGACAGTTCCCATGCTATTCTTTCTGATATAGAAGGTTTTACATCAAAGTGTCCAAGTTGGATTCCTCTACATGCTGTACTAACGCTCACTATCTAGTGATGATGTATGAATGCCCAGTAGATGTAATGAGTCCTCTACTGGTTAAAGGAAAATAGCCATTTCCTTAATAATGAAAAATAGATAGATTCCATATTAGTATACTGTGTGGTGCATCTTGCACAACAGACTTCTACAATGATATGGATCATGCCCAAGGGACTGAGGAAGGCATGGCCATTTACAATGAAGCATGTAATGAGAATGTTTTCATCTTAAAACAGGTGCAATACAATAGTCCATCTTGAGCTGATCTTGCACCAAATTGAGTGCTAAATAAATTTAGGGATAAAAAAAGAGGCAATAAACTTTCCATCATTCTTTGCAAACAAAATATTTGGCTTGTGATTCTCTCTGAACAGTGTTTTTAGGAAATTTCCTCCAATAAATTTCTTCATTAATCATTCTGCTTATGGCATCACTGTGCTACATTTTAATTGCACCAATACACAGGAGAAACTTGCTGCCTCTACCCTTTGTGTTTACTGTTGACAGAATTTATTAGTTTTGCTGTTGGTTTGTTGGAAAATGAAAATTAGAAACCAGAGTTTTGCCTACAGCTATCTGCATTCAGATGTTAATTATTCAGTCTGAAGGCTGTCCTTAAATGTTAAGTATGAGGATTGGTAAGTTGATTTAAGTTGTCGGCTCATCAACTTGTGAACCATTTACACAAGGGTCACTTGTCAACTGGAAGAGGTTTTCTCAGGGGTGTCCATTGGTGAGTCCCCTTTGCTTACTTAGAGTTGGTGCTAGGTAGAAGAAATTGATATTTCCATCATTATAGGTGTGAGTTCTTTTGGTGTTTGTTCATTTTTTATGGGAGGTTGAGCAGGTGGGTGTGGAATCAACATACTATGGTGGGCGAGGGACTGGTGCTTAATAGCTTGAATTTTGATCATGGTGGGCTAGTTTTATGGGACTGTAGTCCTTGTAGAGGGTAAATTTGGCGCTAAATTTAAGAAGCAGTTAGCCCTATTGATATCTAACACCCTTAATGTTTGGGATAGATGATCCAAATCTAGTTTAAATATCTTTCTCAATTGAGTGATACTTTTGAATAGCTTGTTCTTCAACTTATTGGCCACCCTTACACTTCATTTTGCTGCATATTTTCTTGATGTGTTAATTAGAATTACAAAGACTTAATATCTTTTCATGACTTAAAAAGAAAAAAAATAGTAGTCTATTTGGTAAAGTGGTGGTGACTTTGACATCCAGATTCACCTGCCTAAGGTATCTATTGGTCAGGAAATAAATTTAGTTATATTACCTGGCAACAATAAGTTATTTGAAGCATCTTCCATAGTGCAATATGAATATTTATTACCCTTTACTGCTTTGAAATGGGTTTAACTTTGAAAAGGTAGAAGAATGCAATTTAACTCCTCAAAATTCTCAAGGCACCTATCCTGCATTTTGACATTTATGGTTTGCATCTTTGTACATGTGTTTTGTTTTGCCAATTGAGAGAATTCTCAACAAGTTTTCTTTTTTCAGTCTGTTGTCAATGAAAAAAATTTCATATGCTCATTACATGTTTGTTTCTTGCTTTTGTTTTTCTCATTTACTCAATTACTTGGTCATTGAAATTTTTGACTGATAATTGACTCTTCCTTTTCACCTCTTATTAGTAGTTCATGCACATAATTGCCAGCAGATTGGTTCCCTCTCTTCTTTCTTCCCTCCTTCTTCCTTTTTTCCTTTCTTTCTATGTTTGTTTTCTCTATGGAGGTTCTATTACCTGAATGGGCTACCAATGTCATAAGTGGACTTGTAGGAATTTTAGTTTTAGATTGCACAAACAGTTATTTCTGTCATAGGTTAATTGTACATTTTACTTTCCCATGGTCTGAGTGTCGTGAGGGCATGGAGTTGGTTCTTGTAGAATTCTGTGCAACCTAAGCTTCCTATAATGAAACTTCCACCATGATATGCATATAACTGCTTTTGAACAAGGGAAGTTCCTTGTATTAAAACTCAAGATCTTGAGGCTTTGGGATGCATCTTTTTGTTTCCATAATTTACGTTACTATCACTGAATCATGCTAAGCTTTAATGCTTTTATGTCAATATGCATGATTTCTCCCCCAAGTTCAAACAGAAATCTGATATTTGGCATCATTAATTACTGCACACTTTTGTGATGCATTGTTTTCTGAGATTGATATTTTAAGAGCAGTATATGTATCTATATGTATATTATTTTGGTTTTGTCAATAAATAATCGTGTAGTTCTGGTCATTGAATCAAAGAATATGCTTTACTGTTGTAGTGGACCTGTCTCTTCTCCATGGTCATGTCCATGGTTGGTGGAGGAAAACTGGGATGATACAAGCAAGCAAGCTTGTATGCTATATTATTATTTTATTTATTTATTTTTTTTGTTGGGGTTCTATCATAAAAGAATTGCAAATTATAGCTTTCTTCTGTTCTTTTCCTGAATTCTCAAAGGAAGTTGATAAAGCTAGAGATTGAAAACAATTGTATTTGCTGCTTACAAAAATGCAAACAGAGCTAAATAGAAAGAAAAGAGCTCTCACCAAAGCAGCTTTCCCATTTTGCACTCTCAAATTTAAAATATATGAAATTCCCCCCAAGACTTGTAATTTACAAAATAGTCTATCCTATCAATTTATTTATAAAGTGCACTGTACCTTTTTACTTTTTAATCTCTGCTTCTCTGTTATATGTGAAATATCCCATATAAGACTCAGTTCTAGGGTTTCCTTGAGCAATTGAATGTTGAGAATTTGTGGATCTGGTATAAGAAGGAAAACTGTCAAGCCATTTACTTGATATGTTATTATGGCCACAACTGACTATATCCAAGTTCCAACTCCACTTGTGGTTTTCCTTTATTTGCAATGGGAACTGGATCCAAATCCTTAATGATCTTTTTCAATTGCAAACACCAACTCCCTATGTTTGTGAGTATGAGTCCTCAATCAATGTCTAATATCTTCTCTTAATCCATGAATAAAGTATTTGAGCGGTTGTCTCATTCATTGTTGAAACTTGTGCCACAATTGCCTCAAATTCTCAATATAATGTTCCAAACTATGCAAGAACACAAGTCTCTGAAATTCCTCCACTGCTTCTGCCACTACTTTCATCTAATTCCTTATTTGAAGCAATCTCTCCATCATGTTCTTTAGGTCCTCTATTCTTTGGTTCATCTCCATCCTTTATGTTTGATTTCCCTTATGAAGCTCCTGTATTATCTTCTGATTCTTGATAAAGCGTTTTCAATTAAATTCATTGGATTTTCCATTTGAGTCATTGTAGTCTCTCTCTATTGATTGAGCTAGACCAGAAATTATAGATAAAGTGAAAGAAGAGAAACTCACTACAACAACTTGCTTCCCAATGCACCTCAAGGCTCAAATCTAAAAAATATGAATGGATGCCTTCTCTCTCCTCCTCCTATGTTATTTATGCCCCTTAACAGAATTTTTGTACAGGATGCACTTTTTATCTAAACTAGTCCCTCCTACTGCATTGTATATCCCATTAATCAGTAGTTCTCTGTTATTTGTGAAATACCTCCGCCTCCTCCTCCTACTTAATACGAAGTATTGCTACTGGTGTTCCTGCATTGCTTAGTTATGCCCCGCAGACAACCAAATCCCTGGTGATCTATTGGAAGGTTTTGTATTGATGGTTACCTAGGTGAAAATACTTGTCGTATACAATATCAGATATTAGCTCCATTGATTTGAAGAAGAGCCAAAAGTCACAAATTGTTGAATATAAGGCTTGTTGGTAGATTAATATCAGGATGCTTGTGGAGACATACCAATCTATCATGGATGCTGTCTTCTGTAGAGATTTTTTACCCTTACTAAGTCTATTGCCACATCTCCAAAGTTAACAGGAAGGTACATGGTCAAGTGTTTTTGGGTAAAGATTACTTGGTCTTGTTCTTATTCTCTTTGTTACTAAAAATTTCTTTATTGCTTAATTCCCTTACCCAAATCTTAAATCACTCTGACCTTTAGGAAAAAGATAGCTATATGGGCTCTATGAGAGAGTAATCTTTCCTAAAAATACCTGCTTACAGTGCAATTTGTTTTGACAAGCATCTTTTTTTACATCATCCTGAGTCTCTGGTATTGTCATACAAGTTGCATCGTGCACAAGAAAGTGTTTCTTTAGAAACTGTAGTGTGTATCTTTCTTAAGGAATGTTGAAAATCTAGTAAAGTGAGTTGAAACTGAACCTTTGCTGGAGCTCAAAGTTTGTTATAAGTGTCATGTGCTGACATAGTAAGGTTTTTAATAGTTTCAAGCTGGATCTTCAAATGTTTCAGAGTCCTTCCTTCATGGTTTCTATCATATGGAATCTCTTACAGGAAATTCATCTTTGCAAACTATATATTAGCTATGTTCTGCACTATCAACATTGTTGTTTTGTGGCTCGTTTGACATGCTTTCTTCTCTATTTTGGTTTATGATTTTCAGAACTGGGATTTTCGGGTGGCAAATCAAAGTCTCTTTATGGGAGAGACGGCCATTTAGGAATAACTATGATTAAGTTTTCTGGTGACCAAGCAGGCCTTAGAGAGGCTATGCAAATGGCTGAGCACTTTGTGAAAGAGAACCATGGACGGAAGGGTTGGACTCGTTTGCAACCCTTGGCTTTAGATGATGATAACAATCCTAACCTGGTTCGGGTTGATGCCAGGACTGGAGAGAAAAAGAGGATCTTTTATGGCTACCTTGCTACTGCTTCTGATTTGGACAAGTTGGACTTTGAGACAAGAAAGAAGGTAGTCATTGAGAGTCGTAGGGATTGGCTATCTTTGAGCTAGAGCATGTAAACATCACAAGATATTGCCATTGTCATACATGGTCATTTGCCCTGAGAATCTGCTACCATTAAAGTGATGATCTACTTTGATCACTTTGGAACCATAAATATTATCCAAAGTTAAGTTATCATGTCATAGGTGATATGGAATTTCTTTTATGTTAAATTCTTATATCAAGAAGATTTTGCCATATATTTTAGAGGTGAGGTACTTTTTGAGTCTTAGTTTGTGATTGTGGTTTCATCAATATCGTAATCTTTCTTCCTTTTGCATGAACTTTGTCTAACACTAAATTTTATTATTATAATAACTCTTTAGAGTTATTTAATAAGGAGTCTCGCAAATACTCCAAATTAGTGTGGAAGTGCTATGTATCAAAGTCTTGAGGTCACGTGTTCTAGTGTAGTTCCTATTATTCTCTCTGTTCTGTATTAATTTAATTGAGGTTTTAAGTTCAAATTGCTTTGGATTTAGTCGTGTTCATTCAATGGAAGTATCCTCATTCTTTATGTAGCATATTCTATGTATAGAGTAGTGTTTTCCGAGGGTCATACTTAATTTAAATGACAGATCAGTAGTAGGTGATAACAATTGCTCTGCTCAGCAATACCCATACTTCTAATAAAAATGCAACGCTGGGGCCTTCAGTTTTGTGATTAGTGGTTATGTAGAAGAGTCCGAAGCTTATCCGTTTGTGCGTTACTTTGCTAGACCATCATTTATTTTTTCCCTTTCTGCCATCTCAAGTTGCCATTTATATAGACCCTTTTCCTGCTGAACTGTCATCCTAAATCCAATTTGACCTTTGCAGATAATAGGGATATCAAGGAGTAGATTATTTTTACATATCTATGTTTATTTATTTGTTACTCAATCCTTTGACTTCACAGTTAGCATGGATTGGTAATTATAGCTTTGGCTGATTTATAGGAGATGTGGCAGCTACGACGATTAGGCTACATTCTTGTCTCTAAGGGCATTTATTGAAAATCTTTTAGTCTGTCGTCTCCCATCTGCAGTGAGTACAATACCTATGCATACTAAGAAATATCAAAATGATTGCTTATCTAGTGGTTACTTGCTTTATTACCGTTGTAAGTTTTCGTTGATGTAGTTTTCTTTTAGGTTATTTAATCAAATGATATGGGGTATATTTTCCATCTCATGAGAAACAAGTGGGCTCTCCATTTGCAAGATTGTGCTTCATGATATTTTATGATACATTCTTTTCTATCCTTTTCCATCTTATACGAGTAGTAACTTAATTTTTAATTGATATGTACTTGTTTCTATATGTATTTAGGTTTGTACATTTATATGAGGTGTTCCTTTTTATATTGGTCTAGCTGATTCAATAGATTAGAATTTTATAAAAAGTTTATTTATTTATCTATTTTAAAATTTTCCTTCATCTTTCATTTAGTTATTTACTAGAGCAATTATAAGATAGAATTCGATCTAGGTGAAGTATTTATACCTATGATATAGCTATGGGGCGCTTGATAGATGGTTTTATCATCTTATAAACCTTTTCCAGCTATCAACCATCGATGTCTCATTTGGGTGCAAGTCCACAATGCGTACACAGAATCTAGCGTATGGCAAATAACATCGGGGTTGTGTCCTGAAAGCAAAAGTGCTGATTAGGTTGTCGCCTAAGTGTACTTGCTCATATATCGTAATAATAATAGAAGAGGGACAAGCCCCGGTCACTACAATGATGATGGTCTTGTGTATCTTTACTGATCGTATACTTTGCAAATGAATTGTTATTGCAAAGGTAAAGGTAATTGGATTTTCATTTGTTATTTATTTAAATTAGGATATTTTTGGAAAAAAGAAGAAGAAAAGTCTATTTTAGTATTGAATTGTTATTAATTGATTTAAGTAATGATTGTTATTGAATGTTTTCGGTAGTAGGAATTCTTTAAGGAATCGCTAGTATAGTTAACTAAATATCGTATTAGCTCTTTATGAGGCAATAGAATTACTGTTATAGTAATGTGATGGAGCACTTCCGGCAGTGGCTATTCATTTTTTCATTTTGTTTGTTTGTCCATCCGTACCGATTTAAGTGTGTGCTGTCAATAATGGCTAAACGTGAATCTACAGGAAAATTTTTTCTAGAGTATGTATACAATCGATGACTAACCCTAAAATAGATCATCGAATACATTAGCTTATATAGCTTGTACTATATCCTGAATCTACGAAAGCAGACATTGACCTATGGTGGTTGCGATCATCATTCTAGTCCGATTCATCCGAGTCCTGTGGGGGACAAATTAACTTAGGGGCTAATTGGCAAATCACAGTCTCCTTTCGATTGTTGAGTCTCCTCTTAGGATATATTTATCTAATGTGGCTTGTTCTTTCCGGCAAGGGTAAGAGAAGGGATACCAGCAGATGCTTGCGTCCGCGCGCACAAATTGCTATACAACCATGCAGATTGATTGTGTATGGTATGGGTTTGTTTAACACGGTTTATGGGGTGAATAGCTTATCATGTGTCATTATTTGTATTGAATTTTAGTCGGGAGCAATTGTACAGTTTGGTTTTTTACGGAGATAGCTTTTTTTTGGGCCCAAAATATGGGGTTAACTTCCAAGGTATTCCTAAAGTAGGAACCGAAGGCGTATGCATTAGATGCTCCTTTATTCGATACGTGTTTCGATTATTAAAGGTGCATGCACAAGCCGAATATTCATTTAAAAAAGAAGGTGCATACATTCATGATAGAACATCGCATGGCCTTCTTTTTTTATATTTTTATTGATGGGGCTTTTTGTACTCAAAGTCCCCTTGATCTCTCATGCTATATCCTTCCCTTCTATTCGTGTTTTATGCGCCTCTAATACAAAGTAACAAAGCGAGATTCTTTTTATTTTATTCACCTTCTTTGACAACGTTAGTAGTAGTTATTTTGTAACCCTAAGCATAGCGTCATAAGTATCTGAATCTGCTCGATCTGAAATTGTGAGTGCAAACTGCAGGGTTAAATATTTGTAGAATTACAACATGTGGTTAGGGATTGGATAATTTGGCATAATCAAGTAGTAAATAGATTAAATTGGATTCGAGACTTCAAATATTCTTTTTTCTGATTGTTTAATGTTTTACCTATCTATTTTGACAAATTAAATTTGATAAAGCTTTCCAATTTTTTAGATTAGAACGTTATTTCTTAATATTCCAATTCTCTAAGCCTTTGAACAAGTAGTTTAAATGTTTTGTAGATTTCTAAATCTTTGAATTTTAGTTAAACTTTCATTTTCTTAATCCTTATAAATTTTGGATTTATCCGTTTGTTTAAAATTATTTGTTTTAAGTCCAAACTCAAATTAAGCGGCATATTTTCATAAATTAAAGTCCTAGCTTGGATATTTTTTATTCAAACTATTAGTCTCTAATATATAGACCCTCAAATTATTTTCTAATAATTCCCGGATCTAAATATAATTACCAGAAAAGTTTAAACATAATACTCTTATTCTAATATATCTATAGCTTTTTCTTTTCTTTCCTTTTTCTTTTGTTTTCCCTGTCTTCCCTTTTTCTCCTTTCTTTTCTCTTTTTTCTCCTCTCTCTTTTTCTCCCTCCGCATCTCTCTTCTTCTTCTCTTTCTTTCTTCTCTTAAATTTCAACCCAAAATTTCAAATTAAACAAGATCATAAGAGAAATTAAGGTTAGAAGAAAAAGATTGAACATGAGAGTTAAGCTAGGAGGAGCTACATCAACTAAGGAGTAGTAGTAGTATAGAAGATTAAATGTCATGTGTTTGCTAAAAAGATAAGTATAGTTGTTTTTCTTATTTTGATTGTTGTATATGCATGTTTATGATGAATAGATGCCAGGTATAAGTAAGGTTGTAATAAAATTTGTAGATTAATGCGATATGAACTTGTAACTAAAAACTTAGGTTGTGTTTATGAAGCAAAAATATGTATATATATTTTGCAAATCACGTTTACAACTTTTATATTGATTATAAGATATTGTATGTTGAGACATGATGCAAAACAAGTAGTAAATAGGTTTTGTTTTTGAAGGAATTGAACAGAGTAAAGAACACAAAAAGAACACGGTATGCTATACTAAGTTGTGCTTCTTACTGTTGCTTAAAAATACATGATTTTAACCTACACGATAAGAAGCACGGCTAAAACACGACTTGTCTTATCTAACCATGCTCTTTTTTTACTTCAAAAACTCAAAGAAAACATGTTTCTAGAACAACACGACCAAGAACACGGGGTAATGCATATGCTTGTGCTTCTCTTTGGTCTTAAAACTCTTTCAACTCTAAAAGAACATAGGGTAATACATGTGTCTATGTACCTCTTTGTATACTTTTTCAACTCCTTTATATCTAAAACAATTCTTGTCCAAATCACACGTAACTTGATCCGATTCATTTCTTAACCTTAAGTAACCCTCTAAGGCCTTCAAAACACAAATTTAACAAGTATTAATACCTCGTTTATGATGTATATCACCTAAACACATTAAGTCCAAAATGCTTAACCCAAACTAAAGAAATTCTAACCTCATAAAATAGAATAGATGGATGATAGTTAATATGATATGTTAGTTCATTTGTACAATTGGGAATGAGTTAACTGAACTTATATATTTAATAACTAATTAAATTAAATATAGAAGTTAAGTATATAATGAATTTAATTAATCAACCTAAAACCAATTTGGCTTAATGAATCTAAATGAACTAAAATGAAATAGGTTAACTACTTAGGGGAATAATTGGATATAACTTAGTAAATTGATTAATGACTAAGTTTAATCAACTTGGTTAAGATTAAGATAATAAAGACTTAACTAGAATTAGCTTAGATTAATGTATTAGGTTAAACTATAGATAGTAAAAGAGTATGTTGTTTTAAATACTTGTTGCTAAGAACAATGAATGAATTATAAACAAAAATAAAAAGAAATAATTTGATAGACAATGGAGAACTGCCTGTATCTTGGTAGGGCAATTTTCGCAGCCATGGTGGGGTTCCTACTTAATGTCTAATCAAATAGGTTTTAATTTAAGTTTGATGTGAGTTGATAATTAATTTAATTTCTTAAACAAAAGTTTGCCTCTGAGCTTGTCTTTTGACTTTTGTCGGATTCCAGGTACTTTGAAAGGTATATAGTGACATGTTTGTTGCATGCAACGCTAGACATATTAAATATGAATTAAAACTTAGAGACAACTTAATACTTGAATATTGCTTATGCTTGAGTCGTTTAATCCGGTCCGAAGAGTGATAACCTTATCTGGAGCTGGCCATGGTAATGCCAATATCTACCATAATGCTATGATATGCCATGATGTAGTGATAATTCATAAGTGGCTCAACGGGTAGTCGATAGAGCAAATGATATTGGAATAACATCTACTTACCCTTAGAGGGATGTAATATGGCATGACTCACATTTATAAGACTGGTTGAGCCGCATTATATTATGGACTAAGATAATTACAGATGTGTAATGGTTATGAATCCTAAATGAAGCTATTTTTCTTTTTCGGTTAGATATAGGAGATATAAGTATTTGGATTACTTAGATCAACTCTCTAAGAAGCTATTGTTATTTAGGACTTCCAGATTCCTAGAGGCTTATTCCAAAGTGTAAATGCTCCTGTATTATTTATTTCACTTTAATTTAGAGATATAAACTGACGATTGATGCATTGCATTAGAATAAGCATGTGTGCCATCTCGTGGGTGCTTGTGTTGCTGTTGTACTAGGCTTCTGTTCATTGTTTTTATCTTTTTAGTATAGATGATGATGGTGGTGATGTTGATGATGATGATTGAATTGGGAGTATGAGATGACTTAGGAAAAGTTTGTTGAATAGTGAAACGATTTAGGATCGTTGGATTATTTATGTTTCATTTTATTTGTTTTAGAGTTGGATTTATATCTTTGAAACTTGTATTTTCTTTAAGGGCTTGGAGGAGCCCATATTTTGTAATTTAATTTTTTAAAGCTTTATTTTACCATCAAGAAAGGTAAATGAGATACCTGATGGTATGGTTTTATTTTACGAAAAAGTTGATCTACTTACAAGAGTAGACGTTAGAAATATTTTTTTACAAAGTTTGTTTTACCGTTATAAATCCAGTTGTCTCTAGAATTTAAGTAAACGATTTTAGGAATTAAAACCGGCTACCAAATATTCGACAAAAAGCTATATCTTTTAAGAAAGCTTGTGTATGTAATATCTAAGATATTATACATGGCGACTGTATACATCTAGACCTATTTCAGCGCGTTTGGTTTGAGGCTTGGCTTATTTAATTACTTAATGAGTTTGAGCCGAGTTGGTCTCTTTATTGAGTTTGAAATGTACAGGCTTAAGATCGAGCTTGTCTAGCTAAATGAGTCTAAACTTGACTCGTTTACATATATAAATATACAGATAATTATATTTATTATAATATAAATAATTACATATAATATTATACTATATATATTAAACAAACTCTTAATGAGCTTGTTTGTGAGCTTGAAAAAAAGTTTAGGCTTGGCTCGTTTAGCTAAGAGAGCCAAAGTTTGATCTTGAGCTTGAGCTTGGGCTCGGCTCGGCTCGGTTCGACTCGTTTGTAACATTACTTGTCAGTGGCTGTATTTGATATTTTTACATTTTGTGTATTGTTAATGTAGCACATTAACTTTTTGTTAAAATGCTTGAAAGAATGTTAGGGCATTGTAAGAAAAGTCATGGAAAGCACTTCTAATTTTTCATGATATAAGAATATTAAAATATGAATAATTTAATTATCATTTAGAAATTTGAATTATTATATTTTAAGATAAAATTCTACAACTATAAAACGGATAAGATTAGAAATATATACATAAATGGATGAAAAATGAGGTTTAACTATATGATAGTAACAATCAAAGTACTAAAATATAACATTATGGATAATTATTGAAATAAATGATGAGTGAATAAATAATTATAAAAGAATAGTAATAAATCTAAATAACTTAATTCTTAACATGTTTCATAAAAACAAAGACTATAAGAAACACCAAATCTATATGATGAGTAAGAATAAAACAAGGTAAGCACATAATACATATAATAAACAACCTTGAAATATGAAAATAATTGTAAAATAACACTAAGTTTTAATATGCTTTAAATAATGGAAAACAATAAGAAATATCAAGTAGATTTGATGATGAATACAGAAATATAATATAAGCTCAATAAATAATAGATTATCAAATAATTCAAAATTATAATGGAAGTGAACATAATATCATTTAATCTAAAATAATTAGAATAGTATAATAAAAGCATAAGTAAAAGAATAAATCTTAAAGCGATCAAGAGTTTTTTGTTTTATAAAATTTAAAGCTAAATAGATAATTAATCTCAAATTTTGTTTAGAATGTAATTTAATAGTTGAGCTTAGATGGTTTAATCAAAATTTGTAAATAGACTTAATTTAATTTGAGATTTCAATTATTTATTTCATGAACCAAATTTCTCAAATCTTTCTAGTTATCAAATTTGATCTCTATTTCCTTCAAATCATTTATTTACTTTAATTGTTTTTCTAACAAGCAAATTTCACTATAATCTCAACTAATTCTAATTTGAAAACTCATTTCTTTTAATCTACAAATGATCTAAAAATTTCTAAAGTTCAAATACTAAGATTTATAAAAATACTCAAACATAGCCCTTTAATTTAGTTTTTATACCTTCAATTTCCGTGAATTTTGAATTCATCTGCTTGTTTAAAAATATCAGTTTGTAAGCTTGAACTCAAGCTAGATATCAAGTTTTACAAAATTAAATTTCTAAACTAGACTTCCAATTCAAGTTATTGATATTACTTATTTATATACTAAAATTTCCTCCTAATTGTTTCTAGTACTTAAGATAATGATATGAAAAGCTTAAATCAAAACCCTTAATCATAAATATATTTAATTACTTTTGTCATTATCCTATTTAATCTATTTTTCTTCTCCTTTACTACCATTTACTTTCCTCTCTTTTTCTTTTTGTTTTTCTTTTATGTTTCTCTTCTTCCTCTCCATTTCTCTTCTTCTTCATTTGAAAACCCAGCTCAAAGTCTCAAATTCACAGAAGATTAAAGAGAAATGACGATAGAAAACAAGATAAAAGATGAAAATTAAGCAGAAAGAAGCTTCATCAAACAAGAAAGAGTAGTAGTAAGGATGAACAAGATAGTTAAATTCATCAAACATATGAGTACACTTATTTTCTTTGTTTTGATTGATATAAATGTATAAATATGATGGATTGATGTTAGTTACATGTAGAAAGTGTGATGAAGTTGCTGTATTATGGATATATGAATGTGAAAGTTGAAACCTACGTAATATATGCATATGTGAAGTTGGGGATTGATGATGTAGTTTGGAAATGTTTTGATTAAGTAAAATGAGTTTAAAAGTATTGAAAAATGTGAATATGAATTGTATTTGGTTTTTATGTGTTTAAGTTGAAGTAGGATTTGTAAAAAGTATTAAAAAAGAAGAAAGAAAACAGGTTGCAAGGATCCATACATCCTATCAAACGACCTCGTTTGGGGGGGGGGGGGGGGGGGGGGGGGGGGGGGGGTGGGTGTGTGTGGTGGAGGGTGGGGTATTTCACTTTTTGATCATTTTTTGGGTAAAATCCTTGGGTTAAAACGGCCCTTAAAATGTCCCTTATAGGGGGTGTATGAGCTCATACAACCCTTCATACAGCCTTATTTGGTTTCCCCTATAGCGACATTGTTTCGTATTTTAATCATAACTTTTTCATTCAAACTCGGATTAAGGTGCTTCAAAATGCTACAGAAAAACATAAAAAGAGATCTGCAACCTTTATGTTTTAAGTTTTTGAAAATTATAGAAGTATCATGGCCTAAATTTTAATTGTTTCAAGCTATTACATATATAAACAAAGTTGAAAACTTGTGTTTACTAGCTAAATGTATGTGGTTAAGTATAAAAAGAACTTAGTTAATAAACTTAAGTTCAACTTGACTAAAATGAACTTTAATAAACTAAAATGAATTAGATTGATTAAGTCTAATTATTTTGGCTAAGTTAAGTTAATAGACTTAAAATTTGTAAATGACTTAGAGATAATATGTTATAATAGGATGGATTATGCCATATTTAGAAAAAGGAATATATTGCTTCAAATATATGGTTGTTTAGACAATGATTATTTTTGTATATGAGTGTTTTAATTTTTCTTTGTGATAAATGATTATAAACAAAGAGAAAAGAAATACTTTGATAGATAATGGAGAATTTTCCGTATCTTAGCAAGGCAATCTTCGTAATCATGGCAGGGTTCCTACTTAATGTCTGATCAAATATGATCTTAAAATCGATTTAATTTCATGAATAGATGTTTTCTTTTGCTATGTTCTTTGTATTATCTCTAGCAAACCTTCCTTTTCTATTTGAATTTCATATATGAATGATGATGATGATGATGATACTGTTGATGATTTGATGATTGACAAGGATGAGGAATTGGTTTTCCTAGAGGGATTTTTATGGCATATCTTGGATATCAGGTGGTGTAACATTGACTTTATCACTTTGTTTGTGATTGTAATTTAGTTGCACCTTTATTAAGATAAAACATAACTGGCTATGTGTGGGCATGGGGTAATTGTGTGTTGTTTAATGATTGTATTGTTTGATAAAAAGTAATAGTGAAAGTGATAACATATTGCTTATAATGTTTGGATTGTTGTTATTGATTAATGTTTGTTCATTGATTGGTCACCTAATAAAAAGACTTAATACTATATGACCATTTAATTAAATGAATATGTATTGCATAACATCATACTTGCATTAGCATGGTGTTCATGTGTATTAATAGTTCGATTTTGTAGTTGCTCCTTTGGGAGTCAATGAATCTGGTTAGGCTACTATAGAGTTGTCGACTTCATGGGAACTAAGTAGGCACAGAAGGACATCGCCTGTGTTGGAGTCGGCTTTAGAGATTAATACTTAGGGAGGTTCTATGGTTCTAAGGGAAGTAGAGGTTATGTTGATAGTATATGTATATTATGCAAGAACAAAATGAATTTTAAGGGAAGTCCTCCATCCTTAGTTCTTTTTAAGGAGAAGTTAGAGGCTATGTTTCAATAAAATGAGTTTCAAAGGAAATCTTCCTCCTTAGTTATATCTAAGGAGCACTTAGAGGTTATTTTTCAACTAAAACGAGTTTCAAAAGAAATCTTACCTCCTTAGCTATGTTTGAGGAGAAGTTAGAGATTATTTTTCAATTAAATGTGTTTCAAATGAAATCCCCCTCCTTAGTTATATCTAGAGGGAAGTTAGAGGTTATTTTTTATAAAATAGGTTTCAAATGAAATCCTCCTTTCTTAGTTATTGCTAAAGGGAAGTTTGAGGTTATGTTTCATTATAAATGAGTTTTAAAATGAAATAGTTGAAAGCTATGAGCTAAAAGCAATATGTTGAATGCACTGTGTTGAGAAAGCAATGAGTTGAATGCTCTAAGTTGAGAAAGCACCCCCTTTTACTTAGTTTATAGTTCTGCTGGGCGTGAATGACTTGAGTTAATCCTTCAACCCTTAAGAGAGGGTATAAATCTCCATTGATTTGGATTCCAGTCATCCAAACTATGCATATCATATGGTTGAGTGTAGCATTGCATATGTATGTTAGTAAAAATTGTTTGGTATTTGTTTGTGGTGTGATTTGGTCATGTTATTCACTAAGCTTTGGTTTAGCTCACGCCCTTATAGTTTTTGTGTAAGGATAGTTAAAGCTTTAGGAATGAGTTAAGCCTATGTGGAGAAGATTCCTTGAAGATAGAAGACAGGTTAGATATAAGAAGTAAATAGATTGTTTTGTATTAAGATTTTGTTTTATGTAATATAAGTTTAGATTATGTATTAGATTAGTTGTATAATAGTCTAAGGTTTGTAAAATGTAGACGATATATTCTATTTTACTATTTGGTGGGGGATATCAATTCTCTATGGTCTAGGTGGACTGTAGGAAATTGGATTTTCTTTATTTATGACAAATGTTTTTATATATTAGAAGTTTGTAAAGGAATTTTTAGGTAGAGCCTTGTAAACTCTAACTTGCAAGATGGTTCTCATATTATGGGTGTACACGTGATATGATAATTTTAGGATAATCCTCCTAAGCCCTTTTAAGGTCGTGACATTACCTCTCCCCCAAACTTATAACTCTTCGTCAGTTTTAGTTTTATTGAAGTAGTCAATGGCATGTTTATTTATGTTCTTAACCATTCTCATGAATTTTCAAACTTTTGTTGTTTTTGGAAAGTTGATGTCTTGTATTCATTGACACAGAAGTTGCAGTAGTTTTTCACACAGAACATCTTCACAACTAAATTAGTTTATCCCTTGTGTTGAATGTTATACCATTGCTTAATTTCTCACTTATGTATAGGTTACTATGCATTATGTTTATGTTTTCTTCATTAGCACTAATTGTCATCCGTATAGATGTTAAAATATGGTATTGGTCCCTAGCTGTCATCTTGGTTTGTGAACTCTTATAGAATTTCTATTGATTTGGAATAATGTGGTGTGGATCTATTAGTTATAAGACTGTGATGGATCTTCCTAATTTCTTCAAAACTATCATCATCATCATTGCATCTCTCCTTATCATCAATTGAACCCCTTCTTCTCAATATGGTAATAATCATCTCCATGGTCATTTGCAACTATATTGTTAAGAAGAATTGGTGCCGCTTCTATTTAAACCTATTTTCAAAATCAAGTGACTCATTCATGGACATACGGTCATAATCTCCATATTGCATTGACGAAAATCACATCATGTCTTGCTCTTGAGGAGTTGTGAAGGTGAATGTCTTAATTAAATTGTGGTATATGATGTATTTGGGTGTTTGCTTGAATTTCCAAAAAAGAAAAAAGAAGGATAGATGTGTTTATGGTACATGATGTATATGGATAAATAGATGTGTTTGCTTCTATTGAATAGACCTCCTATTGAGCCTTGATTGTTTGGATGTCCACATATATAACTATTATATCAAGTCAGCACCTAATTTTCAAGCCAATGAAACGAGATCCTTGACATCATCATTTAAAATGGGCATAAACATGTAGGCTACACCATATGGCATATAATGAGCATTTATGGACTATTTTACTAAAACCAACGATTGAATCTACATTGATATCTCCACATATCTTACTTATGATTTAAGGTTTGTTGACATCAGCTCTTTCTTTCAAATTCTTAGTTGGAGCCTTGTCATACTCTAGTATGAAATTACTATTGACAATGTTTCCATGGGTGTACATGATGAATATAACAATCCGCCATTTTAAACCTCTGGACATCATATGTGTAAAATTATGTCATAGTACTAGGGATGCAATCAAGGCAAGTTTAGGATAGGTCATGCAAAACCTGAACCAGACTCGATTATATATATGATGTACTGGAACATGAGAAAAACCCTATATGTTTTTTCTAAATGTGCTTAGAACCTATCTTGACATGATAATGACGAACCTGATTCCAACCCGACTAAACTTGACAATATAAGTTTTTTTTTTTCCTTACATTGAAGATAAATACTATTGAATATTAATGATTTATTTCCAAATAAAAAAATTATTTATTACTATGAATATCAATGATAAATGATAATAAAAGAGTTTCCCTGCACAACATGAAATTCAAATTGTAGTAAACATTAATTGCTATTGCTAACAATTTGTTCAATCCCTCACAAGGGATTGTTTATATCAAAGTTGTCCCCTATGGTTATGTCAGCTAGCAATATTGCTAGAATATTGAAAATCATGGTCATTACAAGCACTAATAAAAGAAAAGTTGATGTCAAACATAATACTATTATATCACAAACATCCACTAAGGAATAGAGATATCAATCATGATTCATGTCCAAATAGCACACTCAAACCAAGTTCAAAGGAAAAAGAGATGAGTTAGTTGACTTAAAGTCCCCATTCCTAACAAACAAAAGCACACACTAATATTGCAACTTATAGTCTTTTACGCATGCTTCCACATATGAAGCAAAGAAAAAAAAAAGCTTGTAGTCCATAGCTAAAGCTTTCACTATTGTCTTCTTTCACCAAATACAAGGATGCCACCAACCGTCTCAAACCATAGGTTGCCTACTAAAGTAATAACCAAAATAAAAATATCTTATGTGCTAATCAAGTAATATAAAGAAATTAAAAAAAGAAGAAATAACTTTATAAAACCCATAATATTTACTTATTTGCTCTTAATCTTCAATACTTAAATTTTTGATCTCATTCTCTAGCTCAGTTATGTTGAAACCTACAAAAATTAGAGAAAGATAATATAAAATGCAATGGAAGATATAGGAAATAATTTTTTTTTCATGAATAAATATTATATAATTAAAATTCTTACTTGTTTCTCCACGTGATAATCAGATTTGACTACACATCAATACCTCTATTATGTCTACCTTTAGTCGACTTCTATGCGAGCTAATTACACGTCCACTTGTATTAAATGCTGATTCAGAAGCAACTATAGACATAGGAACAACTAACATATCTCAAGCTAACGATTGTAGTGTAGGATACTTGCTTCCATTCAATTTCCACCATGCAAAGATATGAAAATCAGTACCCCATTCTATGGCAACACAAGCTCTTCTAGGTAGTGGTCCAACTTTGATTTTACTTGGCTATTAAAAGTCACAGTGGACATGTATTGCACCAACTTTGATTTTTTTCATAAATTCATATGAGCTACATCACCACTTGCTAAATGCATTGAAGAAGAATTGCCTGCATTCTTATTATGACAAGATCTAGCCTTTAATTGATACTCCTGAAGTAGATCATAACAAGTCTTCCTCACATTTTCCCTCTCAATAGAATCCTTTCACCATAAATAATGGGAAATACAAAGTCCACGACTTTCGACTTGAAATATGGATCTAGAATAGTAAAAACAACCATGATAATATGCACATCACCCCAATATTTCTCAAACTTGTCAAACGTCTTTTTAGCCATTGTGCTTATATTCAAATCAAAAGAGTCTTTTCAATCCACCAAGCTTCCCTAATTTCAAACACTTTTCAAAATAATAATTTGCAGTTAGATATTTTGTACTAGATAAAAGAGTAGTCACTTCATAAAAATTTCCAACTTCTCATAAATTTCTTCATCTATATCCTAATCTTCATCAGTAGGAGATGAGTTATAATATTTATCAAAAAGCTGGGCTCTATAAAAACATTCTAACATGCAAGGGCAATAACAATGATATCATATGTAGAATTCCATCATGTTTTACAATCTAAGCAAAGCATTCTATAGTATGCCACATCTATCTATTTACATGCCTCTCTAAATTTCTCCATTCGTGATAGAGTTGTTGACTAAGATATAACACTATCACTAATCCTTTCTATTGCTTTTTCTATCACATTGGCACCCTCTTTCACAATCAAATATAAAATATGAGCACAACAATGCATATGGAGTACCTTTCCATGAAGAATTATATCATCCTTTCGTAGCTTCATAATTAAAGTTGTGATCATCACATCGTTTGTTGAACAATTGTCTACAGTGATTGTAGACAATTTCCTATCCAAGCCCCATTTCATTAATGCACTAAATAAGCAATCACCAAGAGCCTCACTTGTATGTGGACTGGAACATACACAAAGCTTAAAAAAAAATTGTAAATGTAGTTAAAGAGAAAGTTAATTGCAGTGATATAAAGATAAGAGATATATAGTAGAAAAGCTTACTCCAATAGTCGACTTTGAAGGATCTAATTGCTATCAATAAAATGTGTTGGGATTGTCATGTATCCTCTTTTTTGGTTTGATGTCCACATGTCTATTGTTATTGCCATTCGAGAATCAAGTCCTTTTAATAGGACTCTCAACTTATCCTTTTCTGTGTAATAGATGTCAATTATCTCTTTCCTCATTGTGGTAAGGCTAACATGATGAAAAAGTGGCTGAATGCAATGAATAAACTCCCTAAATACTCGTGCTTCACTATTGAGATTGGATATTCATGAAAAATAAATGCCATTGCTGGTTTTTTCCTTGCAACTTCTTGATTGAATGTCCAATTTTCTATTGTAAAATCACTTCCACCATCATTAGTTTTGGATTTCCTCTCAATCGATAAAAGATATTGCTTTGTCTTTTTACTTGTTCTTTTTTAGATACCTTTGTAAATGATTGTGCAAATGCTTTGTTCCATTCATACGATTTTCTTTCAATTGTTTCTTATAGTGTTTACACTCAACAGTAGCATCCCCATTAACAGTTTTCTTCACCATCTCATTCCATACAATAGAAGTTAACTTATGTTTGTTTAGGTTATTAGTCTCATCGACAGTACTTGCTACTTGAGAACCAGATGTGTTTGTTGGGCATGTAGAAGAAAAACCCACCTCCTTCTCGGTTTCTAGTATAGATAGAATTTCCTCAACATCATTATCATTCCCTTCCAATTCCATGTTCAACTCAACTTTAGTTGCATCCATGTTCTCTACGTTACATAACGTATAAGAAGCTTTAGTGGCTTAAAATGTACAAACCATATCATTTATGTTACTATATAAGAAGGTGTTAAAGATGCACAAAACATTTCAAACTATCTCTACTAAATTAAAACTTTTTTTAGAACTATCACTACATAACATAAGGTGTTCTATCTTATTTCCATCTAATCTAAATAGTAGAATATCCAATGATTAATTTGTTTGGATGAGATTATAGTTTGATCTAAGGTTTAAATATCATAAACATGCTTTACGTGTAGGCTATATGCTATACTAGCTAAACATGAACATTTTAAACT
This sequence comes from Combretum micranthum, assembly GCA_024138025.1. Lineage (NCBI taxonomy): Eukaryota > Viridiplantae > Streptophyta > Magnoliopsida > Myrtales > Combretaceae > Combretum > Combretum micranthum. The sequence continues at coordinate 223,655 of JAMXBD010000197.1, read as the reverse complement.
TGTTAATTGAAATAAAATATTTTATGTAAGTCCTATAATAAAAATTGAAAGAGCAAACTTCACTTTAAATTAGTATGATCTATTTATAAAAGTATGAAAAAATTTTATTGAAGGGATAAAGAGTGGCTTGATAAAACAAGTTCATATATCCTAACATACTTATCCCAATTGTCATGAAAATCCCAATTCAGTTCAAACTAACATGGTGAAATCCTAAAATAGTAGAATTACTAATGAACCTATCATCAGTCCAATATAGAAAAACCTGTCCACATCCTCATCTATCTCCCCTATATGCAATGCCATCTTCATATTTTACATTTAAATTTCCACATGCGTTTCCAATTTCTCATAACATGAACTTCTACTAGTACTGAAACTAACTTCAAACCTTATAAGCTATAAACAAAGAACAACTTGAGAGAGAGAGAGAGAGAGAGAGAGAGAGAGAGAGAGAGAGAGAGAGAGAGAGAGAGAGAGAGAGAGAGAGAGAGAGAGAGAGAGAGAGAGAGAGAGAGAGAGCCCAGTTGTGGACCTACAGTAGAGCCTAGGAGGTTGATGTTGGCGTTGTCGTACTACTAGAAGTAACTAGTTACGGTGAAGGATGTTAGGGCTATCGCCAGTGCCGTTCCTATCCTACTAGAACTCACAGAAGATGACAGTCCATTAAGATGAGAGAAAGAGAGAGAGAGATTACCGGTGCATCATGTCTTGAGGAGTTTGGAGTTCATTGTGTTGCCATGCTTTGCCAATATATAGTCATGTTTGAAGAGTTCGGATTTTATGGAGACTAAAGTGCTACTCGCCAGGCGAAGATGGATGAATCGATGAAGTTAGGACTCATGAAGGAAAGGTTTGATGAGGGGAGAGATAGAGAGTGAAATGTGAAGTAGAGTATGTGTGTTCTATCAATTTGTGTATGAAATGTGGCTAGGGCTAAAGAAGAGAAGGGCCACATATGTATATGCATATTAATATTACTATTAACGTTTTGAAAATTTTTTAAAATTTTTGCTTTGTCGGATTTTTATTGTGTTTTATAATTGACTCGATATGCTATAGGGTTCTTGATATGAACCATGCCAATTTGATGACACAACCTTATACTAATACAATTGGAATTATAACCTAATATTATCAAGTTTGAATGGAATTGCAACTCGTTGCTTATATAGAGGCAAGAACCTTGGTATATATCGTAGACGCTACAATCGAAGATGGTAATTCGATTGATAAGTTAGATATGAATGCCACATAATTGATAAGTTAGACATGTATACCGGTGACCTAGAATAACAAATAGGTAGCTTATAAACAAACTAACAAAAAATTAACGTTTTGGGAACAACAAACACCGGTCATACGCCAACGATGTACATGGGAACACCAGCGGTGTAGACACCGAATCACTGCCAGTGTTCGAGATGGTGTTAAACAAAAAGCTACTAATCACTTTTCCAAACAATGTATGCCGATAGTGTAGAAGCTCAATGCCGGCGACGTAGATGAGTAAACTGGCGGTGTTGGTGTCGATGTTAAAGATTTTGATTTTGTTCTCTCTTTACACCGCTACTAGACCGACGGCGTAGATTTGCAGTAAAGCCAGCGTAGGACTCTAATTTGACCATATTGAGCTGATTCTATTCCTGATCAATCGATCCATCATTTTGATCCATTTTCGAGCTGAATTTGATGATATGGATTTCCTCCTCTTGAACTTGTTGGATCAATTTGTTGAGTGCATCATTGAATCTTTTTGCCCGAATCCTTGAAGCCGTTCAGATGAAAGCTCAAGCGAATCTACTCTCTATCTTCTAGCTATGTCTCCATCATTTTGTTCCTCTTGAGAAGGATTTGTCCTCAAATCTTCATCACTTGCATCAAAAGGACTTAGATAAGTAACATTAAATGTAGCAGTTATATTGTACTCACTTGGTAAATCAAGCTTGTCAGCGTTGTCATTGATGCACTCTAGAACTTGAAAAGGGCCATCGTCTCTTGGTAGTAACTTAAAACGTCTTTGCTCAAGAAATCTTTCCTTGTGCATACGTAGCCAAACCCAATCTCTAGGTTCAAATACCATTTGGTGACATCTCTTGTTAGCTTGCTTAGCATACTGCTCAGTTCATCTCTTAATATTGGTCCTTGCCTTCTCATGAATTTGCTTTACAAATACCGCCTTCTTTTTACCATCTAAATTAACAAACTCAGATACATGTAAGATGACAAATCTAAAGGAGTTAGTGGATTAAAACCATACACAACCTCAAAAGGTCAAAATTTAGTAGCAGAATGTATAGCTTGGTTATAAGCAAATTCAACATGTGGTAAATATTCTTCCCATGTTTTAAGATTCTTTTTTATGATAGCCTTTAATAAAGTAGATAAAGTCCTATTTACTACTTCAGTTTGACCATCAGATTGTGGATGATAAGTTGTAGGAAACAATAGTTTAGTGCCTAACTTACACCACAACGTCTTTCAGAAGTAACTTAAGAACTTAGCATCTCTGTTAGATACAATTGTTCTAGGCATACCATGAAGTCTTACAATCTATTTGAAGTATGGATTTGCAACATGAGAAGCATCATTAGTTTTGTGGCATGGAATGAAATGTGCCATTTTTGAAAATCTATCCACTACCACAAAAATAAAATCTCGATTAGTTTCACTCGTAGGAAAACCCAATACAAAATCCATGGATATATCTACCTAGGGTTTACCAAGAATAGGCAATGGTGTATATAGGCCATGTGGTTGTACTCGGGACTTAGCTTGCCTACATGTAATGCACCTATCATAGACTTTCTCAACATCTTTTTTCATGTGGGGCCAATAGAAATGCTCTTGCAAGACTCCCAAAGTCTTACCTACCCCAAAATGTCCCATCAATCCCCACCATGAGATTCTTTCTCCAATAACTCCCTAACAAAACAATTTGGAATGCACAATTTGTTCTCCCTAAAAAAATATCCATCATGCCTATAGAATTTACCACAAGCATTTTTCTCATAAGATGCATAATTCTCAGCAAAGTCTTGGTCTATAGAATACAATGCTTTGAAATGTTCAAAACCAAGTAACTTAGCATCTAAAGTAGAGATTAGCAAGTACCTTCGTGAAAGTGCATCAGCCACTATTTTTTCCTTACCTTACCTGTATCGGATGACATAGGGAAATGTTTCAATGAATTTTACCCATTGTGCATGCCGTTTGTTTAGTTTATGTTGGCCCTCAAATGCTTTAAAGACTCATGACCTGTATGAATCGCGAGCTCCTTATGCCACAAATAGTGCTGCTAGGTTTCTAATGCCATAACCAAAGCATACATCTCCTTATCATAAGTGGGGTACTTCAAAGCTGCCCCACTAAGCTTCTCGCTGAAGTATGCTATAGGTCTTCCTCCTTGCATCAAAATGGCTCCAATTCCTATACTTGAAGCATCACACTCAATTTCAAAAGTTTTAGAGAAATTAGGTAAAACAACTAAAGGAGCATGAGTTAGCTTATCCTTGATCAACGAGAATGCCTTTTCTTGTTTTACTCCCCATTTGAACCTAACATTCTTTTTCATAACTTCATTGATTGATGTTGCAATGCTACTGAAGTCCTTCACAAACCCCCTATAGAAGTTAGCTAGCCTATGAAAGCTTCTAACTTGACTCACATTAGTTGAACCAGGCCATTCCTAGATTGCACAAACTTTCTCTTCATCTACTTGTATCCCTTATGCACTGACAACAAGTCAAGAAATACAAGTCTATCTATGCAAAAGGTGCACTTCTTAAGGTTAGAAAACAATCTCTCCTTTTGAAGTACATTTAAAACAGATTTCAAATGATTTAAATGATCTTCCAAGTTCATGCTATAAATCAAAATATCATTAAAATAGACAACCATGAATTTTCCAGTGAAAGCATGCAAAACATAGTTCATTAGTCTCATAAAAGTACTAGATGCTTTCGTTAACCCAAAAGGCATAATGTTAAGTTCTCTAATAATATTTTGATGATTACAAAAGGATATTAAAGTATTTAATTGTTTTATGATTTTATTTGATAATCATGATTTAACAGAAGCTAGTTCAAAACCTTTGAATAATTAGATAAATAAGTTTTTATAGAATTAGAAGCTATCTCAGAAGTTTCGATTAAGCTTTGCTTGTCTAAAGGAAGTAGTCAGAAGCAGTTTTAGAACCTTAAGTGATAGTAATATGAATTTGTTAGAAGCAATTTCAAAACTTTCAACAGTAGACGAATAAGCTTAACAAAGCTAGACAGAAGAAATTTCAGAACTTTCAAGATGGATACGAATTTTTCCAGTTTCGATTAAAATTGTTTTAAAACTTGGTTATTTTTCAAGACCTAGCTCCACTCGTCAAGTATATTTGGGTAATATACTTGATGTGTTTCACTTAAGTTGGATTTTATATCATGGGGATCAAATCACATCAAAATATATCACAAAGAATTTTATGGAAAATTATTTTGACATTTTCAAATATAATTTTACCAAGATACATGGATATCCCATAAAGCTCTTATAGATCACAGATATGGATAATAAATGTTATTTCAAGAAGAAGGTAAGTTTGTTACAAGAAAAGATTAGAAGATAAATTTTGTTAGGATATCAAGTTATCCACGTTTTATGTCACTTGAATAAGATATCAACAAATATTTTGAGGGTTATCCAAAGGTAGATCACAAGAGAAGATCACGGTGATTTATTGAAGAAGATAAAGCTATCTTATCAAGTATATCTAGTTCAAATTACAAGGAGAAGATCTCAGTAACTTTCAAATCAGTTCAAGGAATATCAATAGTTATAATAAATGACGTTATCTCAACAAAGCTTATCAAATATTTAAAAATCAAATCAGACGAGAATAAACAGCTGGATAGTTTTTGAATTTCAAATACAGATAAGGAAGAATAGATTTGCAGCCGACATAATTAGGATACGATATCAATCCTTCAAACCGATATTGACCGTTGAAGAACAAAGTCATATATATCAAAGAAGACAGAAGGAAGTTTAGAATCTTTACAAGCTTCACATGCAGCAAAATATATTCATCCTTTCCCCACATACATCGATCTCCTACAAGCTTTCATTGATCCGAAATTGTGCAAATATTCTTTATTGTATTTAGCCTTCGATTTTTATTTGTAATAGAAGGAACTTGTTGTTTGCCTTCTTAGCTTGGTAGCTCAGTTACAAGTTTAGACTCTGTAGATCGATTGAAGCTAGAGGATAGTAGTGAGAATCGAGCAGAGAGAATTGCACTATCTTGTAACCTTGAATTTTCTATATAGTGAAACACATCCCGACGGTGTCCCCGGCGTGGAGCTGGAAGAGTGGACCGACGCACAAGGCGGAACCACTATAAATAGCTGCTGATCTTCTTTGTCCTTCATCTTTTATTTTTAGCAATTTTTTAATTGTAAGCCTAATTAATTGATTCTTGTGTTTAAACTTAAAAGCGAAATTTTTAAAAGGTGAAAATATATAAATAATCAATTCAACTCCTCTTCTTGATTATTATTTGGGACCAACACATAACCAACCACTCATATAAACCATACTTTGTTTTAAACACAGTCTTCCACTCATCACTTTCTTTCATACTAATATGAAGATACCCACTTTTTAAATCAATTTTTAAAAACACAGATAATCCTTGCAATTTATCTAACATATCATCTAAGTGAGGAATGGGATGACGACACTTTACCATGATGTTGTTGATAGTGCAACAATCAACACACATTCTTTATGACCCATCCTTCTTAGGAACACGAGTCACTGGTATAACGCATGGACTCATACTTTCCGTCACATACCCGTCTCCATTAGCTATTGAACCTGCTTTTAAAGCTAGGATTACTTCTATAAGTTGGTCTATTTGGAATGGTGGCTCCAGGTGCAAAGCCAATCTTATGCTCAATTCCCCAAATTGGAGGTAATCCTTTTGGGATTTCCTTAGGAAACACATCCTCAAAATCCTACAAAAGAGATATAACAACACTAGGCAAAGCATCAGGTAGCTCGTTAGTGTTCAAGCATGTTTCTTTGTAACTCATCAATAGTACAGGCTGTTTCATTACCAATACTCTCCTCACTACACTCACTCTTGCCACATAGCTCTCGCCACATAGGTCTCCTTTTGCAAGGCCACACTCTCCTTTTCTCTCACCACCTAATCCGAACCCTTTTCGACTTGGTCTCTCTCACTCTTTCCATTCTTACCCTCTTTTGCAGAATCCTTTTCTTTTTCCCTCTTACTCTATTTTTCACTCACCTTGTGTTTCCCAAAGGATTTTTGAGTTGCAATGGATCCTCATAAACTTCCTTAGGGGTGAAGGGCTTAAGGCTATAGCTCTTGCCATTTTGAGCAAGTGAGTATTTGTTTGAAAAGCCATCATGAATCATCCTCCTATTGAATTGCCATGGCCTTCCTAACAATACATGACAAGGCTGCATCGGTATGATATCACACAACACTTCATCCTCATACCTCCTTATATGAAAAGCAATCTTAGCCTGCTTAGTTACCTTGGTCTCATCGCTATCATTCAACCACTGCAACTTATAAGGATTAGTGTGTTTAGTAGTCTTGAGCCTTAACTTACCTACAATGAATGTACTAACAACATTTGTGCAATTACCCTCAATAATCAAACTACAAATGTTGTCACCAATATATCACATAGTATGAAAAATATTAGCTCTTTGCACTTTAACTTCCTCTTTCACTTGCACATTTAAAGCAAGCTTCACAACCCCCACTAATCGACCTACATCGGGTTCTTCACACTGATATCCTGCATGGTGGCATATCCTCATCATCCTTACTATTCTCTTTACTTTCATACTCACCATTGCGAATTACTATAACATGCTTGTTAGGACACTGGCTAGCAATGGGACCTCTGCCTTGGCATTTGAAACATTTTATATCTCAATTTCTAGAAGTAGAAGAATAGGATTTACCTTGATTTCCATGGCTGATTGTTTCTTGCTTTTGCTCAGATTTTAGCTTGGAAATGGGCTGCTTCTCCTCCTTCTTCTAGTAATTTGACTTATAACTAGATGGGCCCGAAACCAGATGTGAAACGTATGGTACTATTACCCTTCCTCTTGAGTTGGTTCTCAACTTTGATGGCCATATGTACCATATCTTCTAAGTCAATATAGTGTTGCAATTCCACCACATTCTGGATTGTCCTATTCAAGCCTACTAAGAATCTTGCCATAGTAACCTCACGGTCCTCCTCTACATTCGCCTTAATCATCATAACCTCCATTTTGCTTATGGTACTCCTCTACACTCCTATTTCCCTGGCGAAGAGTTTGTAACTTTTGTGCAATTCCTATAGAAGTAGCTTGGAAAAAATTGCCTCCTCATTATTCTTTTCATCTCCTCCTATGTCTCTACTAGTGGCTTCCTATTTCTCTCCTATTCAACACCAATTGATCCCACCAGACTATAGCATAATCAGAGAATTCAATGGTAACAAGTTTTACTTTCTTTGATTAAGAATAATTGTAGTAGTCAAAGACCAATTCCACCTTCTTTTCCCACTCAAGATATGCTTCAAGATCATTCTTCCTTTCAAAGGATGGAATTTTAATCTTTATGCTACCTAAGTAATCATCCTCTTGATTCTTAGCTTCTCTAAACCGGCCTCCATATCTCCTTTTACCATCAAAAGATCCCCTATCAAAATCATCTTCATAACCAAAATCCTCAAACTCTTCTTCTATTCTCAATCTCCTAGGATTTCTCTCTCTCTCTCTCTCTCCTATTTATTGGGGGAACACACCTAAACTGCTCCATGCTTTGTTTAACCTTCTCATGGAGTTCTTTTATTCCTTCCCTAAACATTTTCTTCATCTCTGCTATCAACGCATCTAAAATCAATTAAGTATCAACTCCTCCCATTTTCACCTTTAGCTGAACCTTTTTGAGACATATTTTCTTTCCTATAGGAAACAAGGTTAGAAATAAAATAATCATCACATATCACTTCCTCGCGTGTTTCACGCTATAGATGATTCACTTAACCCCTCGTGTTTTCACACAAATTAATGTTGTTCATCTGTTTGAATTCCTCTTTTAGTTCTTTAAGAACTAATTTAACAATTCAACATCTATCCAAGAATTCAACCGAACTTATCAAGAGAATATCAACAGACAAGAATTAAGTCAAACTATATCAGTGGAATTTTTGAGCAAATCAAGAAACAAATCTTTTGCCACCTAAACAATTTGACGAACTTTGTAACAAATCTTTCAAGAATTCAATCAATCTTATTTTTTTTTTTACATGAATTTTTTTTAATGAAGTCCTTTTTCTTCTTTGTTTTTGTTTACTCAACTAATATGAACTAACAAGATTGAATCAACGAATTAATCAAGAACTAACAAAAACACAAAGAACAATACTCTAAACCCTAAAAGAAACAATCTTTAGTAAGGGAAAGCATAGGCAAAAATGTAAACCCCTAATTTTTAGGGTAATATCAAGTTCAAACCCTAAACCGGAAGGTCAATCGGAAACCCTAAGTCAACAAATCCCTAGGAAACCTTAGCAGTTTAGATCCGACAATCCCGTGTTCCAAAACCAAGAAGTTGAAATGCGAGTAAAGAGTATAGTTCGGTCCGTAATAATATTAGGTTGTTAAGCCCTAAAGGGGGATCCTAAACGTAACAGTCCGCCACATGCCATATAAGACTCATGAATCACTACTCAAGTCTTTCGGGAGTCTTGTATAGATGTAAGACGTCCCTTTACAACAATAGAATACTCGAACCGATGGAGTTAAAGAGTTTAATTTGGTATTTAATAGCATTAGAAAATAAATCAAAACACATATGTAATTAGTTACAAAATCTAAGGGGCATTCCCTGCAAAAGAATATTAATTAAAGATCTATTATAGTCATTAGAGTATGTTGGTTTCCTATGGAAGTCTAAACAAATCTGAATACAACTTCTAGAGGAAACGCCTAGCTCTTGTACCTGAACTGTAGGTTGTCTCGGTCTAAGCCATATAAATTCGTGCTGCAACAAATAAAAACTGTAGGGACGTAAGCTACACTAGCTTAGTGAGTGAGAACTTCCGAGAATGCAATTATAACACATCAATCAAGCAAGTGATTAATCAGACAAGTGATATGCATCAAACATATGAAATCATCAAACATATGACAAGCCGGAAATCATATGTGGATGGACTTGCGCCCTCCATCCCGGGTTAGCAAATTAACAAATACTGCGTACTACTCAATATGCCATTTAGGATCACGATCAACCAACTTATAAATTCGTTTATGGATCACGATTAACCAACTCATTAATTCGTTTATGGATCACGATTAATCAACTTTTACACCGTTTAGGATCACGGACAACCAACCAATGCTAATGCTCCATCCCCAATTATGATATAATGAGTCCATATTTATTTTCAATTCTGAATAGTCAATTATACTAATTCTTTAAGTGATCAATCAATAATCGCATACAGTCAATCCTAAATCATCTATACAAGCAAAGTTAATCACCTAGCTTCGATATTCTTATATCCAATTTCTCACATCAACAACAACCATATATAACTCCCATTCATCCCCATCATGCATATCCATTTTATCTTTACCAAATATCTAGTGCAACCATCATTATAATCACATACAATAATTAAAATCGAAGTGGTACTCACGATCTTTTAGTAATAATAATCCAGTAATAGAGAATCGTTGGTTTCAGGGTCACCTAAAAAGGAAGAAATACCCTAATAATATTTCATCACTTAACTAATCCAAACTATATATCAAAACTTAGTAAATTTGTATTTCTCATCATTTGCAGAAGTCCCAACTTAAAATGGCCATAACTTGGTCATTTTAACACGAAATTTCGCAAATTATACATCGATTTTTATCTACTTCGAAAGATATAATAATTATAATATTATTTTCAAGTTTTGAAAATGTTTGGGTCATGAAACAGTAGGATCAGTGACAATTTTCCAAATCCGAAAATAGTTTTGCCAATGTTTGAAATGTTTCTACTTTATAAATCAATTATACATGCAATATTAATGATTTCCTATCATGAATGGCATGTTATGAATTTAATGCATACATACTCTTGACAATATTTACTAAAAGGAATTTTTAGAAACTTTTTATCTTGCAAGACTCCAAGAATATTTACTTTTAAGAAAACTAGTTTCCTAACATTGATAATCTCTTTTGTTTTGGAATTATTTCTTAGGATTTCCTAGTTATCTTTGCTAGAATTGAGTCTTTATAATGTCTATTACTTAAGACCTTCATTTCTACATAAAAATTCCCATTTCATACTTTGTAAACATGTTTTCAAGTAAGATTTATTCCAAAATCCGATTTTTAGAAATTTAGTTTTTGAATGTTTTCTTTAAGAAAAACTTGTTTAATGCATTAGAATTTAAGGCTTTATTATACTTATCCCCTAAGGACTTCATTTCTTAATTAAAACTTTCATTTTGAGTTTGGAAAATAGGTGTTGCTATGACCTTAATCCAAAATTACGAATTTCTTAAGTGACTAGTAACTCAAAATTTCCTATCTTATTTCTACTCTTTGTTTTACATATTACTATCATCAAAACTTATTTTAACTTATAAAAATCATTACTTAATAATATCTATTACCTATACCCTTCATTTTTCATATAAAACATAAGTTTTAGAGTTGATAAAGGGTTTTTAAAACATGCTTTGAAGTCATACGAATTTTTCATTTGGACATTTGAAACAAAAGTTTTTCTTTTTAAGTTTCTTGTCTCATCTTAACTAAAGATCTATTAACTACCATATTTATATATACAAGACAAAACCTTTATGAGTATTAATGCATTAAAACACAAAATATTCATGAGATCATGAATGTCAAGTATAACATGAACATCTAAATGTTAGATCTACAACTTATGATGATGAAATGAAGTTTGAAAGCATGAACATGGATTTTTATGCAAGATCTCTACTACTCTGCTATTGTATGCATGAACATGAAGATAATCCAACAAAAACTCATTTAAACGCAGATCTACTCTTGTGATGGCTTGATATTTATGTAGTAGCATTTTCTTGTTCCTAGCAAGTGCTCATGGGGACTTTAACATGAAAACACTCATGAATAATCTTGCCATTACAAGATTTAATGTAAAAAAAGGGTTAGGATTCATCACCTAAGGCTTGAATCAAGGAGAAAATGAAGAAGAAAACAAGCTTGTGTGAGTGTGTGTGTGGGGTGTGGAGGCTCACGGCAAGAGAGAGAAATGGAGAGAGAGTTGTGTAATTTTTTTGAAAACAAAAGAAGTGAATGAAGAGAGAGAAAAGTAAAAGAATATATATAGTAAATATAGGGTTTGTTTTATTATAAAAAGGAAAGAAAATAAAACAAATTGGAGCAATTTTTTTTTTTTTTGGTGGGGAAGGGGGGAGGGGGGAAGGGCAGGGCCGCATGGGGTAGGGTGCGCCGGCTACAAGGGAGGGAGAAAGAGAGAGAGTTAAATTAATTTTTTTTGTAATTTATGTAATAAAAGTCTTAATTTGTAATAATTTTTAGGAGACAAATTTTCATTGGAAAAGAAAAGGTAATCGACTGTTTGTAAGGATGTAAGACTAGGGTATGGCTTTTGTGTGTAGTAGGTTGTACTTATGAATAGTAATGAATAGTAAACAAGACAATTACGTTACCGGTAGTAAAGAAAATACGAGAAAAAGACTATATCTGTAATTTTTATAACCTGAAAAATTATGAAACTTATATTTTTGAAATCCTTATTAAATTTTGGTTCTAAAGAGTATTCCAAAATATTTTTTCGAATTTCTAGTTTCGGGTCTCGCTTTTCCGTAATGGATCTCGGGAAGGCTCGGAATAGAAAATTTTTCGAAATTAAACTTTTTATGGTTTGAAATATACTTTAAAACAATATTCCACATTAAATTATTTCATAAAAATTCTTTTACTTTGAAACCAAAGGAAAGCCGGATCTAGGGTTCCTAGGTTTCTCTCTCAAGCTTAAGTTAATCCTGTTTAAGGCATTTGGTTTCCGATTTCTGAAGTTTACTTAATTACTAAGAAAATCGAGGTTTACATAGAGTGCTCAAAAAGATCAGATTAGTGAATTTTCAACTTATTTTGAACCCATTGGATACAGACTTTGAAAAGCGTGTCTTGGGGCTCGAGATATTAAATATATGTTATTAGTACCGTTAGACTCGTAATTTCATAAGATTTCCAAATATATCAGTTATAGAATTTTTTGAGTTATAAAAGTTACATTATAACCTTTTTATCATATTTTCATTACTACCGGTACTTTAATTGTCTAATCTACTTTTTGATTTCTTTCACACTATTCACAAGTACAACTGCCTATACCATATTTCTTACATCCTTACAACCTATTTTTACAATATTTTATCATTTTTCTTACAATTTACTTTTCTAATACAACTTTATTACTTAAATTACTTATTTAATTTTGAAACTTACACAACACACATCTCTCTCTCCCTTTCTCTCTAAAACCGGCTCCCCCTCCCTCTATTCGCTCTCTCCCATTTTGTTTTATTTTCTTTTTGTTTAATTAAAGCAAATCCTAATACACTTTTCTATAAATATCTCTTCATACCAACTTCATTTCACTTTCTTTCCTTCTTTACAAAAAATCAACTTTTGGAACAAGTTTTTCTCTCCCTCTCCTCCTCTCATTACCGTGACCCTCTCTCTCAATACACACACACACTTTTTTTTTTTTTCAAGTTTCTTACTCCACACATCTAATAGGTAATAGATCTATACTTTTCTACCTTAAAAACATGTAATGGCAAGATTATTCATGTGTAATTTCACTCAAAATCCCCATGAGCTTAAGCTAGGGATGTGGAAACACTTAAACATGAGATCCTTACCATCACAATGTCATAAATCTTGTTGTTTAAGTTATTTTGCCATTACTTTTTCTATTTACTAAGTTATGTTGTTATTATTAATGTTTTGTGTATATATTCATCATTTAATCATATCCACATAAAGATCATAGAGTTCATGCATTTATGACTAGTGTAATAAACTAGACCTAGTTGTTTTGAGTTCATAAATGCATTAGGTTTTTGTTTTATGCACATAAATAACTTGTAATAGCATGATGATAGTAGGAAAATGTTAGCAACCTTAAGATCTACTTTAGTTTCAACAAAAATGATTTTTGAAAGTTCGGATAAAAAAGGAACCATATTTAGAAAAGCCATTTTTCAACTTCAAAATATGTATTTTACATTAAAAATGAAAGGCTTAGGGAATAGGTATCATAGATGAGTGATCTTCATGAGCAAAGGTTAGATCTACTAAGGAATATTTTCAAAGCAAGGAAAAGTTTACAAAAGTTATGTTTCAATTCCAATAACAAACTTGAAATTCATAATAAGGAAAGCTTGAAGTGTAAACACATATTTTTCAACCCCAAAACAAAGTTTTTATTAAAGAAATGGAAGCCTTAAAAAATAGGCTTAATTAGAAAATGGTTTTTGAAAGATTAAATGAGTTTTACAAAAGAAACAATCTCAAATGAAAATTTCAAAATTCAAACATGAAAATGACCACTATTTAAATACCTATTTCCAAATGCCCAAATGGTGAATTTTATGGAAAAATAAAGTCCTAGGGAATACATGTAATAAAGACCAAATTTTGACAAGGATAGGTGAAGTTTATTAAAGTATAATCCTAGAACAAGGAATGGTTTCAAAGAATAGATTAAACTATCTTTTCATTTCTTAAAAATTTTGTAAAATTTGTAACTAGGTAGACCACTATGAAAACATTTATTTTCCAATTCCAAAATGAAGAATCTTATTAAAATAATGAAGGTGTTAGGAATATAGGTCATCAAGATTGAGTTTTGATAAAAGCAAGTGTGATTTTGCAAGAAATAGAACTAGTTTTCTCAAGTTTAGTAATTTTAAAAGTTTTGCAAAACAAAAGTTTTCTAAAGAATTCTTGGTATTAAATGATTAAGACTATATATATATATATATATATAGAAGATAGTTCATCTCATAACATTCATGACAATAGCTTGTAGGTATTGCATATTTACATGATGCACTTAGTAGAAATAAAGTTAGGAAAATAGTGTCTTATACATCCTATTAAACATACTCTAAGCACATAAGGAAATAGAATTACCACCACCCATGAATCATGCATGGTATTAAGTCATATATGTATATAATAGAGTCTCTCAAGATATAATTATAGCTAAGTATCTATCAAAGCTTTAGAATGATGCTTGGTTTGAAATTGGGAGTTGAATTATGGGATGGGAATTTCGTATAGCATCCTGTACCCTACTTTTCATGGACTTAATGACCTTGTTTGACGGAAATAACTTTAGAAATAGATAGCTCTTGTTGAATAGGTAGAAATTGGTATATAATATGCGAAATTCTGAGTTAAAATGACCAAGTTATGGCCGTTTTAAGTTGGAATTTCCTCTTAGACGAACTTTGATGAATTTGTTAGAGCAGAATTCATAAGTTCACTCAAAATTTGTAGAAATACTCATTAGAGTCATTTCTTTTTATTAGGAGACTTGGGAGGGGCATAGACCTTCCCGAGGACTATTACAATTAAGTGGATTTTCACGCCATGGCAAAGTGAGTTCACTATCTTAAAATTATATGCTTATGAATGTGCTTGTAACGATAGTGGTATTAGCTTTAGGGCAAGATAAAATTAGAGTGTGCATGTGAATTCAAATTGTTTGAATCGATGATAAGAATATCGGAATGGAATTGTTGTAAATATTATATGATTTAGTATAGAATTGAAGTGTCTGCAAATACCTATGATCACTCATAAATTGTTAATTAATATGACATGATCTTATAACCAAATTGACATGCATACCATATGTTGAGTCACATTGTATAGGATATTATACCTTTGTGGAAAGAAGGCATAATAGCTAGGCAACGAAGGGGCTGTAAACTCGAATATTGGCATATTGACTGGAATTGAAATGGTAGTGGTATAGGCACTTGTATCAACTACAAATTATGCATGGGTGGGCACGTGTATCAACCATAATATAAATGAGAAAAATTGAAATCTATGTCGTATGGGCCTAAAACACCTAACCCCGAATGGAAGACGTAAATCCATTCAACATAAGACTCCCAAAAAATCTTATGTATTGTATGCTCACGTGCTTGTGCATTTCATATGGTTGTTAATATAACTTACTTGATATATATTGCTTGTTGAGTATTTAATTTTGGAAGTGAAACTCACTAAGCTTGAAAGCTTATACCTCTATAGTTTCCTGTAGCAGTATGATTATTTATGGCTATCCCCGAGAGGCCACTTTCCTCAGGTACAACTTTTGGAATTTGAGGAGATTTTTGAAGAAGTCGGGACCTAGATGTTAAGGCATAGACTTCTAGTTGAATCTCCTTAATTAAATATATATATATATATTGTTGATGTAAGAGACTTTTATGGACCTAAGGACTTAATATTTTGACGGGGGTATGCCCCTTAGATCATGTAATAGATTTTTCTGGTTATAACTGTTATGATTTACATTCTTATTGCTATGAATGTCTCCTTAAGCTATTTCGATTCAACGTATGATTCCTTATATGTTGAACTTGAGCCTTACACTCGGTGTTTAAACTCATGGGATGACTAAGGTTGTCATACTTGAGTTTAGATATCGAGTATGGTGGAGTATCGCGTTTAGGGTACCCTTTGGGGCGTGATAAAACCTTAACGATCCCTAGGCTCTGATACCAAACTGATATGAACCATGCCAATTTGATGATGTAACTTTGTGCTAACACAATTGGAATTATAACCTAAGATCATTAGGTTTGAATGGAACTGCGACCGATTACCTATATAGAGGCAAGAATCTTGGTATATGTCGTAAATGCCATAATCAAAGATGGTAATTTGATTGATAAGTCATATAGGACTGCCACAGAATTGATCTGATAATTTCAAGAAAAAGTTCGTTCAAGAAAAAGTTCATTTAAGAACTAAAGAGAAATCTCTCACTTGTATGATCAAAGTTATGTTCCAAATATAAACCAAAGGGATACTTATATATAAACAAAAGAAAACCTAAAGACAAAACAAGAAACTCAAAATTCGTCTGAAGTATGCTAGCAACCATTAAATGTATACTGGCGACCTAGAAAAACAAACAAGTGGTTTATGAATGAACTGACAAAAATTAACGTTTTGGGCACAATAAACATCAGTTGTTCTCCGACAGCGTACTTGAGAACATTGGCGGTGTAGATGTAAACCCCCAAATTTTTGGAATCGGTTTAGCCTAAAACCCTAAACCGGAAGTCAACCGGAACTCTAAAGGTCAATATAACCTTAGTTAGACGTAATAGCTTAAGTCTGGCAATCCCGAATAAGCAACTCGGTAAGAGTAAGTAGGAGTTTAAAATATAGAATAGTGCGTAATTATCTAAGGAAACGCAAAAAGATTAGATTAGTAAAACCGCAACTCGTTTCAAACCGATCGGATACAGTTCTTGAAAAATGTGTCATGGAGCCCGGAATAGTAAAAATATTCCGAATATACCGCTAGAATTGTAAAAATATAAGGTTTTCAAAAATATCAGTTTTATAATTTTTCGGTAAGTAAAAATAACAGATATCGCAATTATACGCATATTTTCTTACTACCGGTACTTTATTAGTCATATCTACTTTACATTACACTATATATACTATTCTTTTATCTCTACTTTTTCTTACACCTACTCTTACACACACCATAACCTATAACCTTTACTTTTTACCTTTCCCATAACTTTATTTCACATTTACCTTATTTATTACTTCATTTAATCCACAAAATACAAAACCAAACACACTCTCTCCTCCTCTTTTCTACATGGCCGGCGCACCTCCCCTTCATGCATCATCCTCAATTTGTTTCAATTTTCTTTTATTTAAATCACTCAAAAATCACTCCACATTTTCCTATAAATACTCTCCTCCTCTTTCACTTCTTTCACACATTTACTACCCACAAATTTTCTCCAAAAACTCTCTCAAATTCTCCTCTCAAAACTCTCTCCAAATATCCTCCAAAAACTCTCTCAAAATAATTCCAAAATAACTTCTACCTACAACAAAACCCATAACCACATAACACTACCAAAGTCATCTTTAGGTAAACTTTTCCTATTATTTTCTTCTTCTCATGTCATGTAACTTTACATGACCATAGTGTGAGTTTCCAAAGACTAAATGTTATGGAAGCTACATTATGTTCATGTATTGTTCTTGTTCATGAAAATCTATTTATGTTTATGTTATTATTTTGTTCATATTATTGTTATTATATCTAAGTATTATTACCTATATATATACATATTCTTTAGAGCATATAAGCTCACTTGCAATTTATTTATTTTGTAACGCCCTAAACTATTGGCATTACAACCCGCCATGTGTCCTCTCTTAATAAGATACGCTAAGGCTTCAATTTCCACAAATAATATGAAAAACAATTGTATAACTCACAAGGTATAAAAGAAGACATGTGGTCCTCATAAATAAACCATCTACTAAGAATGTAATCTATACAATCATAAAACTAGACATTGTTGACATAACTGCAGGTCAACAAGTCAAACCATACTCTAACACTATTACCACAGATAAAACTCCAAATACAACTGAAAAATTCAATGAACAAAACATGAATCAGACAAAAAGTTTTCTTTGATCCATCCTATATCGTTTATGATTATACAACTAGTCATCAGCAGGGTAGTCTGGACCGCTAACGCCATCCCCATCCTCATAAACGATATCAAAACCCGATAGATCATATATCACACTATCATCACCTGCACCTGAAATATAACAGAATGAGCGGCGAAGCCCAGTACGATAATATCCAATCCAGTTCAAACAAGGTTATGCATAAACATCATGTATAAATAAATGCAACTGAACTAAATGCATACAACAGTTTATTATCTATTTTAGTCCAGCAAAACAACACAGTTCATAATCCAGTATATATAAATCCTGAATTCAGAGTAACTCAGACTCTACTTTAAAAACAACCAACTGATTTTGAAAATAAGTAATCATATACATATATGGATGAGTGGGTACTCCCCAAACATCCAATTCCCGAACACCTAAATCTACCAGAATCATATCTTAGCACGAGTCCACTCGGGACAATCTGGGTGCCTCACCAGTATCACTGTCTACCAGGTCTCTACTGGTCAAAGCTAACCACAACCAGACAGACAATTATTAAGTCGAATATTTATTAAGTTTATTATGCAATTCTGTTCCTACATCCATTCACAAAATTCTAACCTACAAGCACATAGAACAAACAATGGATTGGTTGTACCTTTTATATTCAGGAGATAACCTGAACTATTCAAAAACAACTGTCAACAACTACTAGAAACCAAACCACAACCCTACCACCCATTAACACCAAACTCTTAAACTCCCAAACCCGATATCAAACAACAACTCCAAATTTCAACCTGTAACATATTAACATTTATCAAATCACCAACATTCATAGATAATTCAAACTTAACATAAAACAACCTATCTACACTAACCTGATATAGAACTTCACAAACTCGACCTATACTGATCAATAACCCCAAGTACCTCCAATAATATCAACGAACAGATATTTCAAATCCTTAAATCAGAATCTTCACCAAAACCCTATAAAACATATCATATGATCAATATCGTAACATCAAGGCTGTCCAATTTCGTATAAAAAGGATTCAAAGCTTATACTTACTGATATGGAATGTATAATACTTGTTTCTTCTCTTCCTATACTGATCAAAACACGAGCTAGGGTTTTTCTTCAAAAACCTTCATGCAATATTCAACCAAACCCTAAGAAATCTATACAAAATTGTATATAATCCAAATGAGAAGATTAAGATCACTTACTTTTAATTAACAATACCCTCCGAATGATTCTCCAAGCCTAGATCTCCAAGAACACTTCAAAACTCTCTTATACGAAGGAGAAAATGATATAAAAAAATCTATCGAAAATGTTTTTCACGTCTCGTATTTATAGAAATTTGGTCATATGCCGGCCCTACGCCGACGGCGTACCTGCAAATCTTGCCGGCTTACACCATATGCTGGTAAACTTACACGAACGCCGGTAGTGTTCGTCGGGGCTTTGATTTCCAGAATTCAAATCCTCCCTTCATACGCCGGCAAATCTTTGCCTTACACCGGCGGCTTTCATGCCGGTGTTGGGAAGAAACCCTAATGAACGTCGGCAGCTTTCCTCCCAGTGTTAAGAAAAACGCTACTGTTCCTATCCTACGCCGTCTCTAAGCCGACGATGTAGATTCTCCAGGAGGCGGCGTACAGTCTATTATAGAGTACGCGGGCAATTTAAAAACTGGGCCGGCGGCTTTCTTCATCAGAAATGCCGACCTTTATTGTAGAAAAAAATGAAATTGATCCAATTAATGCCAATCTGTTTCAACACATAATTGATCATCCTTAACTTATGTTCTAACATCAATATAATGACCTCTTAATATTTGGTAACTTGTGAATACTTATTACTTATTTTTACTTTGTATATTACATATTTTATGCAATGCAATTTATTTATTTATTCCTTTGCAATTTATCTATTCATTCCTTGTTATTTTAAGACTAGTCTCTAGTCTTAGACTTGTTCTCATCAAGTCAAAACACATTTTTCTTTCTTTCATTTTATTTTTATTTTGGGACTAGTCTATTTCTTAGTCCTGGAAGCCTTGAAAAAGCTAATACTCCCAATACTTGACTTTATTATTTATGTTATTTTTGTTGCTTTTATTTCTCATGTTCATTTAGATTGTTGTCCAAAATTTCAAGTTCTAAAAATAATTAACAAAAGGAGATTTTACCACTTAGAGATAAGTTTTTATGAAGTATAAAATCTAAGATTTAATAAAAATAAAGTCATTCTTTTCAAGTTACAAAAGAACCCACTACAATTTTAGAAACTATTTTTGTTATGAAAAGCTTTTTAAATCAATTATTATTTCACTTTGTTTTTCAAAAGAAAATGATTTTTGATACAAAAATGATTTCTACATAGCAAAAACCTTAGGAAGCAAGAAGTAAGGATTTTTCAAGTTTAGATCTTTTTAAATAAATAGTCAAAGAAGGATTGTGTAGAACATATATAGGACCAACACAAGAATTGAGAAAAGAAAAAAAATTATTTTTCAAAAAGTCATCTAGAAAAATAATAAGTCAAAAATAAAGTAATTCTTTGAAAACAAAAGAAACAAAATATTCATTCAAAAGATTTACAAAATGAATCCTTGTAAACTATGTTTTTCTAATACTCCAAACTGACATCATTTTACTCAAGAAACATGATTGGATAACAAACACCTGAGCATGAATAAAATATGAGCTAAGTAACTATAAAAAAGAGAATTTTTCAACTATATAGATAAATAAGGATTCATCAAATAAATTTTTGGATGATTGGACCAAAGTTGTTTTTGAGTTGGAAAATTCATGTTGAACTTTATAGCCACTGTTTCGGGGCCTAAATGGTTCATTTTGATAAAAATAGTTTTATAAATGAATAGATCTTTTCGAGTAGATAGAAATCGGTATATTATATGCGTGATTCCGAGTTAAAATGATTAAGTTATGGCCATTTTAAATTGGAACTTTCCTTTATACGAACTTTAACATTCTTTTGACATTGTCTTGTCAAAATTCAAGAAAATCATCAAGAAATACTCATGTGGGTATTTTCTTTGGCTAGGTGACTCCGAGAAAGGATACCTATATCCCGAACATTATTTCGATTGAGTGGAGTGTGTGAATGACTCATCCGTATAGAAGAATAGTCGACATGGCATCATGAGTTTATTTCCTTTAAATACTATACTTGTTGTGCTTGTAATTTAGTTGCATTAGAGTTAGGAAAAGACAAATGGATATGTGTGTAAAATAAATTCCTTGAAAGAATCCTAAGAATAGCGAGGCCGGAATTGATTTAAATGTTTGTTGTAGTATAACACTTGTTTTGTATGAGATTCTTTGGTCGCCTTAAATTTGATAATAATAATGTTATGATGTCATAAATAAATGGATTCATGCATACCATAAAATGAGTCACATTGCATTTGGGTTATTATCCATGGGTGAGAAGGAGTAAGCTTATGTTGAAAGCAACACTTGGCAGAGTGTCCGAAAGCGATTGCTTGGTGGCTTTAAGGAAATGCTTGGCGGAAGATCCAAAAGCAAGGCTCAATTCAGTAGACTTCATATACTTGGTGATATTGATCGAAAGCATAAATCTTTTTACTAAAACTACTTATTTTAGGTTATGTATCACCAAACCCCGAATGGAGGGCGCAAATCCATTCAATATATAGTTCCCAAAAACTATATGCCTTGTTTGCCCACGTGTATGATGCATTCCATTTGTTTGATTAAACAACTTGTTTGAAATTTTGTTACAAGAAGTTATTTATAGAAATAGTTCTCACTAAGCCTGTTAGCTTATACCCCTATAGATATCTTTTGCAGTTTTCTTACCTGTGGTTGAGGCCACGAGGACCCTATAGTCAGGTATTTTCTTTTGAGTAAGAGAATTTAGATGAAATTTAGCATTGGATAAGATGTACAAATATTCTTATAATAGATTAGTGAATTAGGGAATGTCCCTAAGTTTGTAAAGATCATTATTATAAGTAAATGAATATTATGAATCCTCTTTTCTTAATATGTTATTATATCTTCTTAAGCTTTATAATTCCATGTATGGTCCTCTAAATTTATGACAGCACGCCTTACACTTAATATCAAAGCTTTTGGGAGTGGCTAAGGTTGTTATACTTAAGCTTTAATATTGAGTGTGGCAAACTGTTACGTTTAGGGTACCCTTTGGGCGTGACAGTAGACACTGAATCACTGCCATCTTAAAGAAAACGTTACCGATCATTTTCCATATAACGTATGTCGGCAATGTAGAAGCTCAATGTCGGTAGCATAGATGAGTAAATTGGAGGTGTTAGTCGGCATTAAAATTTTGATTTTGTTCTCTCTATGCACTACTACAAGACCGGTGGCGTAGATTTGCAGTAAAGCCGGTGTAGGACTCTGATTTGATCATATTGAGCTGATTTTGTTCCCAATCGATCTATCCATCATTTTGATCCATTTCCGAGCTGACTTTGATGATATTAGTCAGCTTGAGATCATCCTTAGTGGTGTGCACATGGATTTCCTTCTCTTGAACTTATTGGATCAACCCGTTGAGTGCATCCTTGAATATGTTTTCCCGAGCCCTTGAAGCCAGTCTAGGTGGAAGCTCAAGTGGATCTAATCTCCATCTTCTAGCCATGCCTCCATCAGTTCTACTATTGTGCCCAAAATCCGCCCCGAAACCTTAAAGGTTTTTAATGGATCAGGTGGGGCAGGTACCCTATAATGGCCTGCCCAATTGCATCCCTACATAGTACTCACACATTAAGCGATATGTTGAAGTTATAGTACTCTCGTCATTTCCAATGTAGAATTTTGCATGTAGAATGCCCCATTCTTTCAAGCATTTCAATAAACACTTGACAAGCAACATTAATAACACACATAAAATGTAGAAGCATCACAATGTAACCACACATAACTTGTAATAATACATATAATGGAGTCAAATATATGCAATTTGCAATCATAATTTCGAAGTTGACAAATCTAATTTCATATCACACAGTGCCTAGGTTTATGAAATAAAAACTATCAACAATATGTGTAATAACGTAGGAAAAAAAAAAAAGGTTTTTGCTTTGTTTTATGTTAGAGCGGAAAGAGAATACAAAGATATTAGGGGAGTTAGGGTGAGAGAGCAAAGAGACGAGGGTAGAGCATTTGAGAGTTGGAGTGAAAGGAAAGATATAATTGATGGGAAATACAATACTATACTGTTTTGTCGTCAATATATCTAGCATGTGTTTTCTTTTAAATGATGTTTCTCCATTTAATAATAAAATGAAGACACATCTACTACACAAGCCTTCAATGCCTACTCTCAGATTATTTTTCAAAGCTACCCCATTTTTGAAATTATATTTCAAAACCACACTAATCGTTTGCCTGACGACCAATCCTTATGAAGGCCTAACAAATTTGTACACTCTCATGTACAGATATGTTTAGAATTTTAGCATTTTGATTTCTTAAGTAATGCTAACTTTCATTGGGAGGGGGGGAAGAGGGGGCTGGGGGGAAGAATTACTGAAAATTTGGCTTAGAAAAGAGTCAAGATTTGTAACTTCACAGCATCATTTCTTGCTTTTACCAATAAGTTCAATTGAAATATTGTAGCTTAATTGTGTTATTGTGATTTAATCAAAATGTTGTAATTTTATGGGACGCTGCAATTCTTTCGTGCATCTTAGATGCTTCAACTATAGAAGTAGTTGGGTAGGCGATAAAAATAACATAGTAAATCAATTGCAAAGGTATTATTATATTATTATTATTATTTATATTATTGGATTCACATGACAATCTAAGTCGAAGTTACTCAAGTATCCTCCCTTTTTTTTATTATATTTCTTTCAAAATCACAGTAAAACTTTTATGACATTAAAAAAAAAAAACAACTTGAAATGTTGTCTATACGAATCTTCATTTATCATCCAAAATTTTAGTTACATGTTCATTGAAAACTATCAATATTCATATTATGCTAGACCACTGGTGAGCTAACCTTTTGGATCCTCATTAACCAATACATATCCTTGTGCCAGTTCTATCTCTCTCTCTTTTCCCCCTTTCTTTTAGTAAAATGATTTTGATTATTGATCATCCATAGCTTTGAAAATTACATAACATTAAGCTGGCCACAGAATTTCGTCTTTTCTGGCCGATAAGCTAGTCATATGTAGAATTTATTACGTGCTTGATTATGGGATCACATCTTATTCTTGCTCGTGAACATAAATTCACATATTGTCATTTCATATATTATAACTAAGTGTTTCTTTCTAGATGTAAGCAAATAGTTTAAATTGGAATTGAACATTTGTATAGGCTTTTCCAAGATCTTTTAGTCTATGTTTTTGTTCTTATAGTACTGGTATTGTCTTGATAGGTTTAATGTGGCGAGATCCTACATAACAGTTTCTATTCTCGCAGGGTTGATATGTAAAGTTGGTTTATTTCATGGTTGTATCATCTAATTTAAATATATGCAACATATTCATTCTAAATTCCTTAAATCGATTTTAACATGTTTATATGTGCATCATAAATGTTTTTTTTTAAGCCTATTTACTGCCAAATTCACAAGGTTAATACTCAAAACCAATACATTTGAACACATTGAATACTTTAAGCTAAGAAGATACTTATAATACTTGAGGGTAAATAATCATTTATATTAATCTAGACCTTATATATTACTTGATCAATAGTTGATCCTACAAAAGATTATATGAAATTGATAGAGGGAACACACAGTTTCTTTAAGATTATTACTAAGTTGTATTAGGAAATACAATTAACAGTCTATTCACTTGACATAAATGAATATTTATTCCTTCCTCATTCGACGTAAAGCTAATATTACATTATTCATTTGAAATAAATAATAATTTATAATGAATTACTATTACTTAAAATGATGAATCATGTCTTCATCCCATGAATTGTCATTTCTATTTTTCAACTTTTCATAAATATCCTTATCTTGAAAATAACTCTTATACAATTATCCTCTCTCTGTAATAAATACAGATGGTATTATAAATATTTTACTTTTTACTCTGATTTACTTTTTACACTAAGTGAAATTATAATAGTTATTACAACTTTATTACATTTCTTTTGAATTGGAATTCCATTACCCCTTTATTCCATTCAACGAAATGAACGAGCTATAAAAGTTGTGTTTGCAACATGCTTTGGGAGTATACTTTCATTAAAGAAGAGATTATGACACCTCGCAGGTTTATGAGAAACTCAAATCTTACAATTACGAAGCTACATGTACAAATTTCATATGTAAGTTATATTAACTAATATTTTATACCACTTACACTTGGAGGACTAGAGTTTTACCTTGTTTATGACACTTAAGCTTTTGGTTCTTATAGGGCTCAAGAGGAAGGAAACATAATGTAAACTCTCGTTTTCCTAGCAAACCTGAGTTCAATTTCGGAAAACTTAAAACCAAAAATCGAAACCCTAAAAGCATACCTCTGGACTAGTCTGACCAAGAAACCATATGTCCGGCAATTCGAAGAATGAAACCCCGGAAGAATAGAAACGAGTTAACTCCAAAATAAAACTCTAAATCGGAAAGTCAATTGCAAATCCTAAGTCAATAAAACCTCAAGAAACCCTGGCAGTTTAGATCCGGCAATCTTGTGTTCTCAAACAAAGAAGTCAAAATATGAGTAGGAGGTGTAGATTGGCTTGTATTAATATTAAGATGCTTAACAATATCAGATGAGCAAATTTTTGACCTATTTCGAGCCTGATCGGATACAAGCCTTGAAAAGCGGTCTCAAGGCTCGAGATATTAAAAATATTATATTAGTACTGTTAGATTTGTAATTTTATAATATTTCTAAATATATTAGTTATATAATTTTTCGGGTTATAAAAGTTACAGTTATGACCTTTTATCGTATTTTAATTACTACAGGTAATTTAACTGTCTAATCAACTTTTTGCTTTCTTTCACGCTATTCATCAAGTACAACTACCCATACCATATCTTATATCCTTACAATCTATTCTTACAATTTTGCATCACTTCCTTACAAATTTACCTTTCCAATACATTTTAGTACTCAAAGTTACTTATTAAGTTTGAATTTTATTACACAAATTAAATCAAAAGTCTCTCTCTCTCCCTTTACAAGAACCGGTGACCCCCTTGCTCCCTCTCTCTCATTTGTTTGATTTTTTAAAAGTAATTAATCATACAAAACCCTAAATTCTTTTCCTATATAATATCTTTTTCATCTTTTACTTTTCACTTTCTTTCATTTTCTCACAAATCAAACATTGGAAAGCTCTTCTCTCCTCTCCCTCTCCACCCTTGCTGTGAGCTCCCTTGCCCCACACACACATAAATTTTTTTTTCTTCAAGTTTCCTTCTCCAAACACTAAATAGGTAATAGATCTTGACCCTACCTCTATAAAAACATGCAATGGCAAGGTCATACATGTGTGGTTCCACCAAAAATCCTCATGAGCTTTATGCTAGGGATGTGGAAACATTAAAACATGATATCCTTGCTATCACAATGTGTAGATCTTACTATTAAAGTTGATATACTAGTATTTTGCTATATTATTGTTATGTATTGTTCTTATGAAGATTTTATGCTTATATTTTCATTATTACTCTCATCTACATAGTGTTCATGTTGCATCTACATCCATAACATGAGTAGTATAGCAGATCTATTTGTTTAGAGTAGTTAAAATGACATAGTTATTTGTTTTACATGCATGAAAGACTTACCACATGATACTCTTAATGAAGGTGTTGATCAAAACTCAAGATCCATTTTGTTTCTATGAAAAAGTGATTTCGAAAATTCGGATCTTGAGAAAGAAGCATTTAGAAAACCTATTTTCCAACTTCAAAATGAAGGTCTTACATGTAAAATGAAGGGCTTACGTGATAAGTATCATAAATGAGTGATTTTCATAAGATAAACTTAGTTTTACTAAGAGAAATTTTCAAAACAAGAAAAGGGTTACAAAAGTTAAGTTAGATCTATGTTTCAACACCAACAAAAATGTTGAAATTCATAACTAGGATGAAATGCCAAAAGAACACCTATTTTCCAACCCTAAAACAAGAGTTTTATTAAGGAAATGAAAGCCTTAGGGAGTAGGTTTGATTAGGACTTAATTTTAGTAAGATTAAATGAGTTTTTTCAAAAGAAATAATTTCAAAAACAATTTCCCAAAATTCGGATCAAAAAATAATCCCCATTTAAATACTTATTTCTAAATGTCAAAATGAGTATTTTAATGGAAAAAATAGAAGGCTTAGGGAATAGAAGTAATAAAGACTCAATTTTTATGAGTAAATGTGTTTTATCAAAGTAGAAACTTGAAACAAAGGAAAAGTTTCCCAACAAAGATCAAAGAATATTTTCATTTCCAAAAATTGTGAAAAATTCGTCACTAAGCAAAACTCACATTTAAACATCTACTTTCCAACATTTAAATGAATAAATTTATTAAGATAATGAAGGTATTAGATATATAGGTCATCAAGGGTTATCATAGTAAAAATATGCATGATTTTCAAAGAAATAAAGCTAGTTTTCTCAAACAAGTGTTCATGACATTATTGCAAGGTAAAAGTTTTCACAAAATTCTTTTTAACCATAAATCATTAAGGAAATACATATAGATAGCTCATATCATGTCATCCATGATAATAACATGTAGATAATGCATGCACATATAATATACTTGGTAGAAATAATGCAAATTTCACAAAACTTTTCGAAAAGCAAATTCTAGTTACTGATCAGATCTGATCCGAGCATTAAGACCTAAAAATTTTCAAAACTCAAGAATAACATCATAATAGATAGATATTTCGAAGTAGATAGAAATCGGTAGCTTATTTGTGAAATTTCGAGTTAAAATGACCAAGTTATGGCCGTTTTAAGTTGGAACTTCCAATTACCACGGAAATTACGAACTCAAAGGGTTTTATTTGAAAAGTTAGAATTAGTTATGGTATGAAATACTCATTGGGGTATTTCTTTCGTTTAGGTGATTTTGGAATCGGGAAAAATTGTGTTTTTGGATCACTACCATTAGAGATTGGAGACCATAGCCAAGTGAGTTTACTATCTTTAAATTATATGCTTATGATTGTGCTTGTAATGATAGTGGCATTAGATTTAGGGCAAGATAAAATTGGAATGTGCATGTGAATTTGATTTGATTGAATTGACGATAAGGATATCGAAATGGAATTTTGTAAATAATTATATGATTTAGTATAGAAATGAAGTGTTTGCAATATCTATGATTGCTTATAAATCGTTAATTAATATATCATGATCTTATAAAAAATTTAGCATGCATACCATATGTTGAGTTATATTGCATTTGTTATTATACCTCTGTGGGAAGAAGGCGCAATAGATGGGCAATGAAGGGCCTGTAAACTCGAATGTTGGCGTAATAGCCGGAATTGAAATGATAGTAGTGTAGGCACTTGTGTCAACTACAAATTGTGAGTGGGTGGGCACCTGAATCAACCACAATGTAAATGAGAAAAATTGAAATCTATGGTCCTATGGGCCTGAAACACCTAACCGAATGGAGGGTGTAAATCCATTCAACATAAGACTCCTGGAAAGTCTTATATATTGTATGCTCACGTGCTTGTGCATTTCATATGGTTGTTAATATAATTTGATTGATATATTTTGCTTGTTGAAGTATTTAATTTTGGAAGTAAAATTCACTAAGCTAGCGTAGCTTATACCCCTCACAGTTTCTTTCTAATGTAGTTCGTGTACATATGGTTGCGTCCCCGAACTTGGCCAAATTTGGTAATGCGAAACTAGGAGTTATCTCCTTGGAAGTTTATGATTAGTTCGTATAGTCTTTAGTATTAAACCTTGAACAATCGAGTTTTACCTTAAAGATAATACCTAGACTCTTGTGTAGTAAGGGAATGCCTCTTAATGCTTTGCAACTGATTCTGAGATACCTGTGGTTTATGTTTTTGTGCTTATCCTATCAAATTGAACTATTTATCTCCAACTGTTTATGTATTCTATTGTTGTAAGAGAACGCCTTGCATATTAACACAAGACTTTTGAATGACTGTGGTAGTGATTCTTAAGTCTCGTTTAGCATGCAGCAGACTGTTACGTTTATGGTACTCTTTGGAGCGTGACAATTTAAGTCGGTATCAGAGCAACAAAAATGTAAAGCATGGCAATAAATTTAACAACATAAAATGCAAGAATAAATTAATCTTAGGATAAGAATGAAGTTAAAGTTGAATCTAACTAGAAATCTCTTCTTGGTATAGGCATCCCTTAATGAAACCTGGGAAAGGGCCAAAACATTTCTAAAGGGGATTGACAAAACATTTGTTATTTACAGATTGAGGTTGAGGACTCTTTGTGAGGATTTTGCTTTGGCCGAGAGACCTAGGACTCTCAGGGAGGTATATGTGATATGGAAAAGAGGCCTTAGGTACACTTGGTGGGACAGAGTAGTCGATCAGATTTGATATGATCTGATCAGGAGGAGAAGATGGTCCATGCTAGCAACAATTTATGCTGTGGAAAGGATCATGGTTGATTATGGTATTGAGCCAATGTTGAGGGAGGCTACATTTATTTTAAAGAAGGAAGATAGCCCATCCTACCTTGACTTTCGAGTGTGGAGGGACATCGGACCCTTGAATGTATATGCCCATGATGACCTGATGACTCATAGAGAATGGCTTGAGGCCGATGCAAACAACCATTTCTATTGGCGAAGTATATATCTGGACCTTTTTCCGACACCCTCAGAAATCCAGGCACCGCCCCTGGTAAATAGGCATATAGTTTGGGATTGTCCCAATAGCAAAAAATCATGATGAGGTAGAAAGTGAGGACGAAGAAGACCCTGAGGAAGACTCAACTTGGGTACACCTCAACCAGCTGAAATTGAGGAAGAACCAAATTTGCCCAATTAGGATTTTGATCAAGATTTGGAAATCCCGGATAGCCACAGGGTAGAACCTGACTATGATCCTAGTCTGTGGAAGGACATATATGTATTGAAAGAAGGCTTGAGATTGAGAAATGAAGCACCCGTTGATCTTATAGGGAATGAACATTCGGAGGACGTTATGATAAGGGAAGTCCAAGAGGAATTTAGAGGAAACTGGAGAGGAGGATAGAGAGATTCAGGATAGGATTGAAGAAGAAGAAGAAGAAGAAGAAGAAGAAGAGGAGGAGAAGGAAGAAGAGGAGGAGCCCAAGCAAAAGGAGTGAACCTGGCCACCTAGGAAGAAAAGGATGACCGTAAAGGAATATCTTAGCCAGTTTGTTAGGAGGGATGATGATAGTTCTTTTAGTAGAGATCGACCTCTGACCCCTACCCTAGGAGGCTCCCAAGAGTGAAGAAAGTAGTGGTGACAAGCATGATCCGCAATAGTCCAACAAAAAATTTTGTAATAGGCAAGGAAGGATGTCGAATTGCCTTAGTAAGGTCTCTAGGAAGTTCTAGTGTGTTATGTGTTTAGTTCCTTGTTTTATGTTTTTCTTTATCGACTCAGCAAGAAATTGTAATTCTAATAGGTTTAAATAAGTTGAGTAGCATGGATTTCATGTTTTATAAGTATAATATAAAAGACTCGACTGAATGTATGATCTAGGTAAAATGTAGTGAAATTAACATGTTCTTATTGAATGAAAGCGGTTTCATTTTCTTAAACAAATGGCATAAACATGTATGCAGCTAATAAGAAACATTATGTATAATGTGCTCTTTGGAAACCATAATTGAAAATGAGATACATGCATATCATTGCACTCATTGCATCATTATGTTTGATTTTCTTTGCTTGATTTCATGAATTGAATTATGATTTCTATTCCACAATTTAATATTAACAAATTTTCTTGGCTTGGACTGCATGATTTGGAATTATTATGACTTATCAAAATTTCGATCGATTACTCGATTTCCGCAATTTACCATTAAATGTTTGAAGGATAACTGAAAAGGAAATCTTAAAGCTTGCGTAGCAAGGTAAAATCAAGTGAATCCGAAAGAATCAAAATTATGAGCAAGGAAATTCCTCGGTAAAAGAAAATAACCAACTTGCGTTACCCCGCATGACTAAGGATAACACCTTAGAGCCAGCAAGTGGGCTTTATAAGTACGAACATATAACTTGCTAATCTTCTAAACATTCATCCAAAACCCAAACCAAAAACAAAACCTAAAATATGAGCCAAAGTGTGCAAGATCCCACATCACCCCACAGCCATCTTACCAAAGAACCCATCAATGCTCGACATTAGACTTTAGAAGGAGTAACCCGTGTTTTGACAGAACCTTTGGTGAACCCGATGAAGATAATCGGTTGGCTTAGATTAGGAAATTTTTTGTGGTTTAAGAAGTTCTACCATATCTTCAGTGATTATGGGACCGACATACAAAGATACAATGTTAGAATATAATGGAAATTAAGAAGAAAGAATCGATGCCCTTAATTACTTGAGAAGTTTTGTTAAAAAGTTCTGGAAGACTATTTCCCTTTAGCTGGAAGGTGAGACATAGTGCAGATCTTCTTCTCGTAAGGTAAAGAGGTAGAATGGATACGTAATGTGAAAATGAGTTCACATACCTTCTACAATATATATCTGAACCTTTCAGAGATAGCAAACAAATGGAAAGTAAAAATTCGGAGATTGTAGAAAAAGGCTTGGATAATCGTAGGAGCAAGGAAAAAGGAAAATCTCGAATGACCAAAAGAAAGATGTTGAGAAAAGTCCATTCAATATATCAGGTGCAAAATTCAAAGACAAAAGATGTAAGTCTTACTATGGATTTGAGAAAGTGAGAGTATGAAGTCAGCCCAAGTAAAGGGCAAGGATAAGAGTAGGAGTCGTGTCGCGTCAGTCAGGCATGGGAAGAGACTCTATAATTTCGAAGAATAGCAAATAGAGAGATGAGATGGTGATGAGATGGAATTGACAGCCTTGGACCAAGGTGGAGAGTCTAATGACGGTTTAGTCACTAGGCACATAATGGTAAATAAACGTGAGGCCTATGTGTTGTTCTATACTGGTGTAACACATTCGTTCCTCATCGCTAGTCTACCGCGACGGCTTGAATTATAAATGGTCACAACCATCTCTATTCTACGAATCAAGACACTCAAAGGAAAAGATGTGTTGACTCGGGGGATGCCGAAGGATTTACTATTATTATTGGAAACACAAGAACACCCCTTTAGAAAGGAGAGCTGACAATGTTAGAGATAAGTAAGTACGAAATTACTCCTAGTATAAGCTGGTTAACCACAGTTTAAGCTACTGTGGATTGTTGAGAGAAAATAGTAAGCTTTTGTGAACAATATGGGAAAAAGGTGAAGTTGTTAAGAGGAACCACGATACCCCAAGAAAATAAATTAAATTCTTGTGAGATAAGGATGAGGGATGAAGACATAATGCCCATTGAGGATACTTTTGATGGGGAAGAATCACGGGAAAATAAAAGATATACTTGTGATGGATAAGTACTCAAATGTAATTCCAAAATATTGCTTTGTTGACCCAGAAGGTGGAGATTGATTTTGAGAGTTGTTGGACCCCTCATACATAACCAATATCAAAGCATCTTATCAGATAACACTGGTGAAGCGGTAGGAGTTGAAAGTTCAAGAGCAAGAACTGTAGGATCAGAAGCTCATAGGGCTTAGTGTGTCGCCATGGGGCGCACTTGTTTCGCCTATGAAGACGAAAGATGAATCTTTAGGGCCATGTATTGAATTCTTGGTAAATTAATGAGTTATAGTCAAGAGTAGATACCTTTTCATAGGATTGATGATCTATTTGATTAGTTGCAAGGAGCATGCATTTATTCACGCATTGGCTTATGCCCTGAGTATCACCAATTGAGGATAAAACCCGAGAAATGCCCAAGGATAGCTTTATGTACCAGGTATGGGCACTGTGAATTTTTTATGATGTCTTACGATTTGATTAATACACCAGTTGCATTCATGGATCATATGAATAGAGTTTATAAACTACCATTGGATGAGTATACAATATTCTTCGTTGATGACTTTACGATTGCTCAAAAAGTGAGAAGCAACATTAGGAGCATCTTGGGATGGCAATACAAGCTTTAAGAGAAAATAAGCCGTATGCCAAACTGTCTAAGTGCAACTTTTGACTAGATCGGACATCCTTCTAAGACATGATGTGTTAGGAAAAGATCTTTGGTCGATTTGAGAAGATCACAACCATTGTAGAGTGGAAACGACCCCAGATGGTGACCCGAATAAAAATCTTTTGGAATAAGCTGACTATGGACACAAGTTTGTAAGAGATTTTTTCTTTTTGGAACAATACCTAAGCATTATTTCCAGTTAATGCGGAGGAATGAGAAATAGTATGGATGGAAACAGGAGTAAAGCTTCCAAGAATTAAAAATAACAACGGATATTAGCATGATCTTGATTTTGCCAGACCCGGAGAAATCTCATACAATGCATAGTGACACTCTAGGGAATGGCCTTGAATATGTATTGATGAAGGAAGGAAAAGTCATTGCTTATAGTTTCTGGTAATTGAGACCCCATAAGTAGAACCACCCTACACATGAGTAGGAGCTAAACGCAATTGTCTCTACCTAAACTTCGGAGGCACTAGCTATATGGATAAAGATGTAAGATATATGTATAGATCATAAAAGCACTAGGAATCTGTTTACATAGAAGGAACTAAATGTGAGACAAGGAGGATAGATGGAGTTAATCGAAGATGATGACCCGGAAATTAATTATGGTACGGGAAAAGTTAGGGAAAAGCGACCGCATTGATCATAAGCCAAAAAGAACTAACAAGGGAATTAGTGGAGTTGAGGAAGGAATTTTGAGTAAGGTCACAACGTCGGCTACACTATACACCTGGAGGTACCAAAATGCATTAAGACGAAGGGGAAATATAGCCAAGTGTGTCATGGAATGTACGACTTGCCAATAAGTGAAAATAAAACACCGAAGGTCATGTGGAATACTATGGCTTTTACCTATCCCTAAATGGAAATGGGATCGAACATCCATGGATTTCAAGAAAGGTTACCCCAAAGACTTCAAAAGGTTGTGATATAGTATGGATGTCCATGGATCGATTAATCAAGTCAGCACCCTACTTGCCAATCAACATCACATACCCTAATGGTAAGCTAATCAAGTTCTACATTTAAGGAATAATGCGACTATAGGATGTACCCGCAGGAATTATACCAAATCGAGACCCAAAGTTTATAGGTCTTAGATAAGGTTACGAAAGAGTTTGGATACAAGATATATTTTAGCACCACCTATTGCCTTCAGACTGATGGACAATCTGAGTAGATAATCCAAACCTTAGAAAGCATGTTGAGAGCAGGTATTTTGGGAATTCAAGGGAAACTGGAATAATCACATACTACCAATTAGGTCGCTTGCAATAACAACTGCCACCCGACCATTTACGTACCACCCTATGAAGTCTCGTATACTACATTATAGGACACCTCTATTTTAGGATGACATAGGAAAGCTTAACAATGAGTCAAGCTTAAGACAAAAAGGCAGTTAATAAAGAGGGAACGACACAATAAAAGAAGGAAGAAACTTGAGATAGGCAAAAAAGTTAGGTGGATTGGAAAGAGACGAGTTCTTGAACTTCAAGTGGGTAATCGCGTGAGCTTGAAGGTGAATCCCATTAAGACGGTACGAAGGGTACATACCCAAGGAAGGTTGAGCCGAGATACATTGGACCCTTGAGATGCTAAGAAGAATTGGAGATTTAGCGTATTGCTTGGCTCTCTACCCCAAAATCCATAATGAACATGCCATATGTCCTATGATTCGGTACTAAGGAAATATGTACTAGATCCGGAAAGAATCATGGAGTTGAAACCCATTCAGTCAAAAGAAACCTTACCCACAAGGAACATCCAGTGTTAGTCATGGATGCAAGAATGGAAAGATTGCGTAACCAAGAGACTCGATAAGTGAAAATATTATAGAAGAACCATGCATCTGAGGAGGCAATTTAAGAGACTAAAGAGAAAAATCGGAGTAAGTATTCCGAGTTGATCTAAAAGGGAATATGTAAGTTTCAGTTTTGCGGAAAAAACTCTGTTTAAGGGGGGTAGGTTGTAAAGCCTCGTTTTCCTAGCAAACCTGAGTTTAATTTTGGAAAACTTAAAACTGGAAACCGAAACCTTAAAAGAATACCCCTGGACCAGTTGGACCTAGCAACCTTATGTCCGACAATTTCAAGAATGAAACCCGGAAGAGTAGAAACGAGTTAACTCCAAAAAAAAACAAAAAAATCTAAATCGAAAAGTCTAATGCAAATCCTAAGTTAACAAAACCTCAGGAAACCCTAGCAGTTTAGATCCGACAATCTCGTGTTCTCAAACCAAAAAGTCAAAATATAAGTGGGAGGTGTAGATTGACTCATATTAATATTAAGATACTTAACAATATCAAATTAGGATTTTCTACCTATTTCGAGCCAGATCGGATACAGACCTTGAAAAGCGTGTCCTGAGGTTCGAGATATTAAAAATATGATATTAGTACCGTTATATTCGTAATTTCATAATATTTCTAAATATATTAGTTATATAATTTTTTGGGTTATAAAAGTTACAGTCATAACTTTTTAACGTATTTTCATTACTACTGGTAATTTAATTGTCTAATCAACTTTTTGCTTTCTTTCACACTATTCATCAAGTACAACCATCCATACTCTAGTCTTACATCCTTACAACCTATTCTTACAATTTTACATCACTTCCTTACAACTTTACCTTTCCAATACAATTTAGTACTCAAAGTTACTTATTAAGTTTGAATTTTATTACACAAATTAAATCAAAACTCTCTCTCTCTCTCCCTTTACAAGAACCAATGCCCCCCTTGCTTCCTCTCTCTCATTTGTTTGATTTTTTTTTAAAGTAATTAATCATACAAAACCCTAAATTCTTTTTTTTTATATAATATCTTTTCACCGTTCACTTTTCACTTTCTTTCATTTTCTCACAAATCAAACTTTGGAAAGCTCTTCTCTCCTTTCCCTCTCCATTCTTACCGTGAGCTCCCTGGCCCCACATAAACACACACACAAATTTTTTTTCCTTCAAGTTTCCTTCTCTAAACACTAAATAGGTAATAGATCTTGATCGTACCTCTATAAAAACATGTAATGGCAAGGTCATACATGTGTGGTTCCACCAAAAATCCCCATAAGCTTTATGCTAGGGATGTGAAACACTAAAACATGATATCTTTGCCATCACAATATGTAGATCTTACTATTAAAGTTGATATACTAGTATTTTGCTATATTATTGTTATGCATTGTTCTTATGAAGATTTTATGCTTATATTTTCATTATTACTCTCATCTACATAGTGTTCATGTTGCATCTACATCCATAACATGAGTAGTATAGTAGATCTATTTATTTAGAGTAGTTAAAATGACATAGTTATTTGTTTTACATGCATGAAAGACTTGCCACATGATACTCTTAATGAAGGTGTTGATCAAAACTCAAGATCCATTTTGTTTCTATAAAAAGTGATTTCGAAAATCCGGATCTTGAGAAAGAAGCATTTAGAAAAACCTATTTCCCAACTTCAAAATGAAGGTCTTACATGTAAAATGAAGGGCTTAGGTGATAAGTATCATAAAGGAGTAATTTTCATAAGATAAACTTAGTTTTACTAAGAGAAATTTTCAAAACAAGAAAAGGGTTACAAAAGTTAAGTTAGATCTATGTTTCAACACCAACAAAAATGTTGAAATTCGTAACTAGGATGAAATGCCAAAAGAACACCTATTTTCCAATCCTAAAACAAGAGTTTTATTAAAGAAATGAAAGCCTCGGGGAGTAGGTTTGGTTAGGACTTAATTTTAGAAAGATTAAATGAGTTTTTTCACAAGAAATAATTTCAAAAACAATTTCCCAAAATTCAGATCCAAAAATAATCCCCATTTAAATTCTTATTTTTAAATGTCAAAATGAGTATTTTAATGGAAAAATAGATGGCTTAGGGAATAGAAGTAATAAAAACTCAATTTTTATGAGAGTAAATGTGTTTTATCAAAGTAGAAACTTGAAACAAAGGAAAAGTTTCCCAACAAAGATCAAAGAATATTTTCATTTCCAAAAATTGTGAAAAATTCGTCACTAAGCAAAACTCACATTTAAACATCTACTTTCCAACATTTAAATGAATAATTTATTAAGACAAGGTATTAGATATATAGGTCATCAAGGGTTATCATAGTAAAAATATGCATGATTTTCAAAGAAATAAAGCTAGTTTTCTCAAACAAGTGTTCATGACATTATTGCAAGGTAAAAGTTTTCACAAAATTCTTTTTAACCATAAATCATTAAGGAAATACATATAGATAGCTCATATCATGTCATCCATGATAATAACATGTAGATAATGCATGCACATATAATATACTTGGTAGAAATAATGCAAATTTCACAAAACAATTTTCGAAAAGCAAATTCTAGTTACTGATCAGATCTGATCCGAGCATTACAAGACCTAAAAATTTTCAAAACTCAAGAATAACATCATAATAGATAGATCTTTCGAAGTAGATAGAAATCGGTAGCTTATTTGTGAAATTTCGAGTTAAAATGACCAAGTTATGGCCGTTTTAAGTTGGAACTTCCAATTACCACGGAAATTACGAACTCAAAGGGTTTTATTTGAAAAGTTAGAATTAGTTATGGTATGAAATACTCATTGGGGTATTTCTTTCGTTTAGGTGATTTTGGAATCGGGAAAAATTATGTTTTGGATCACTACCATTAGAGATGGAGACCATAGCCAAGTGAGTTTACTATCTTTAAATTATATGCTTATGATTGTGCTTGTAATGATAGTGGCATTAGATTTAGGGCAAGATAAAATTGGAATGTGCATGTGAATTTGATTTGATTGAATTGACGATAAGGATATCGAAATGGAATTTTGTAAATAATTATATGATTTAGTATAGAATGAAGTGTTTGCAATATCTATGATTGCTTATAAATCGTTAATTAATATATCATGATCTTATAAAAAATTTAGCATGCATACCATATGTTGAGTTATATTGCATTTGTTATTATACCTCTGTGGGAAGAAGGCGCAATAGATGGGCAATGAAGGGCCTGTAAACTCGAATGTTGGCGTAATAGCCGGAATTGAAATGATAGTAGTATAGGCACTTGTGTCAACTACAAATTGTGAGTGGGTGGGCACCTGAATCAACCACAATGTAAATGAGAAAAATTGAAATCTATGGTCGTATAGGCCTAAAACAACTAACCCCGAATGCAAGGCGTAAATCCATTTAACATAAGACTCCTTAAAAGTCTTATGTATTGTATGCTTACGTGCTTGTGCATTTTATATGGTTGTTAATATAACTTGCCTGATATATATTGCTTGTTGAAGTATTTAATTTTGGAATGAAACTTACTAAGCTAGCATAGCCTATACCCCCACAATTTCTTTCTAATGCAGTTTTCGTACATATGGCTGCATCCCCGGATCTGGCTAAATCAAGTAATGCGAAACTAGGAGTTATTTCCTTAAAAATTTATGGTTAGTTTTGTATTGCCTTTAGTACTAAACCTTAAACTATCGGGTTTTTCCTAAAAGATAATACCCAAAATATCTTAGGATCCTTTATTTATCCAAGGTGGTCTAGTCACATGAGCTAAGGCTAAGAGGATGTGAGAAGCTTTAGAGCATTCATTTAAGATACTTGGAAGAAACAAGCTTTGCATGGAGATTTTGTGAAAGAATTGGATCTAGATGAAGATCGGGCCTTTGTGAACATCATCTAAGTGTCAAAGGAATGTCAGGAGACCAGCCAAGGAGAAGGCCGGCCAACAAAACCGCCGGCTTATCTTTAATTTATCTTTTATTCCGTAACCGTGGCTTATCTTTTAAGTTATCTTTTATTCCGTAACCACCGGTTTATCTTTTAAGTTATCATTTATTTTCATAACTGCCAGCTTATCTTTTAAGTTATCTTTTATTTCACAAGTTATCTTTTCTTTTCCATAAATGTTGGTGTTTGTCATTTGTAAAAGAACAACTTGAATATTGAGAATACAATTGAGAGAGTTTTCTCTTCTTTTCCTTTGGAGAACTTGTGAAGTTATCAAGATCATTTCTTGTGGCGTTCAATCCTACACTTTGGTTCTAGTTTGCAATACAACTGTGGGTCAAAGTTTCCTTTTGATCTGAGTTAGCTTTCCTAGGGCAATGTTTCCATTAACTTGTGTGGGTTTCAAGTTTAACATACTTGGAGTTTGCATCAGATTTGGTATCAGAGCTAGGCTCTAAATCAGGTTATCTATCTTTAATTTTTTTTGTTTAGTTGTTTAATTGATTGTTGTCTTTGTCATCAATTCTAGGGTTTTCATAGAAAAAAAAAAACTCAATTCCCATCCATTTCTAGTTCTTCATTTCGTCAATTTTCATTCTAAAAGTGTCTATAATTCAGTTTTGATTTGTTTGAGATTGTGATTAAAAGAAAAAAAAGAAATAAATTCGTACAAAAAAAAGAGAAAAAAATTCGTACATAAAAAAAAAAAAAAATCTTATAGGCAATTCTTGTTTCTTCTTTCATTGTGAAATTGAGTTGTTGTGTTTTCATAAGTTTTCCATTTGCTCTTAGGTTTTCCTTTGAAAGTCACAAGTGTCACGCCCCGAGGGGTACCCTAAATGTGGCAGTCCGCCGTACACAATACTAAAGCATAGGAATGACTACCTTAGTCATGCAAAAGCTTCCATATTATGTACAAGGCGTACATCACAACCAAGGGGACGCATCGGAGTAGCGCAATTTACATTGATAATAAATAAGTAACAAGGCAAAGAGAATACTTAATATAAAACATAAGCATATCACAATTCAATTCTTAAGGCATATTATTCTATTATCTTCAAATAAATATACGTCTCTAAGTATATAGGTTATCACATATAAAGAACCTTACAAATTTCTTCATCGTACGATTCCATATCCTTAATTATCCGTCCATGACTTCCTTAATGTCATGATCCTCAAATTTAATCCACGAATACACCTATTTCAACAAAATCTATAGGGGTATAAGCTACGACTAGCTTAGTGAGATATTCCTTTTCATTCGTACCACATTTTCAAACAAGTTTATTTATTTAATCAAACATATGCTATGCATACAATGCAACAATCACATGATTACGCGAATATATATAGTCATCCGGAAACCATATATAGAACGGATTTACCCCTCCGTATCAAAGGTTAGGGAATCGGGGTTGAAGATCCTCGACCTTCTACTGCTAGTCCCCAGGTCCTCACCCATAGCGTTCGGTTGGCTCGGCTCCGAACCTAGAGTCGCTTTCCCCGAGCGATTTGGATTCTCCAGGAAGGAACATGGCCCGTGGCACCGTACGATCACAGCCAATCTAACTCTACGCGTAGGAGTAGCAGCCTTCCGAAATAGATGTGACTCGATGGATGCTATGCGTGAACATGTTATTATTCTTAAGTCAAACCTTATTAAGGTTTATTAGGGGCGATCAATCAATTTAGCAACAATAAACAATCATACAAGTAAGTAAACAAAATTATTTAAACAAGCAGATCGAAGTTGCGATATTCTTAATTCTCAATTCATGCATAAACATAGAATCATATATACGCATAATCCCGAAATCCCCAAATATATTCGTTTTTATCTTTTCTTAGTATAGTAATACTACTACATTACAAGCACAAACAAGGTAATGAAATTAGAAGGAATAACTCACTCGTCCATTTTGTTATCTTCTTAGTCGTAGAAATCCTCGGGTAGGGTATTCTCGTGTCCTTCGTCACCTAGACAAAAGAAATACCCAGGATAAGTCTTTCATGAAATTCCTATCCTTGGAGATTCTAAACTTTTCTTAAAATCGCGGTAAAATCGTATAAGAGGAAATTCCAACTTAAAATGGCCATAACTTACTCATTTTAACTCGGAATTTCGCATATAATATACTGTTT
The DNA here is from genome assembly GCA_024138025.1 of Combretum micranthum. Lineage (NCBI taxonomy): Eukaryota > Viridiplantae > Streptophyta > Magnoliopsida > Myrtales > Combretaceae > Combretum > Combretum micranthum. Next base: position 182,709 of record JAMXBD010000197.1, on the reverse strand, counting down.
TCTACCTATTCGAAAAGATCTATCCATATCTAAACTTATATTGGTTATGAAAGGTCATTTGGTTCCAAAAACAGGTACAGATTTAAAACGAATATTACCAAACTTTTGTAAATTCGTTTTCTAACTCAACTTTATTTAAGGAAAACTCTTTTGTAACAATATACATATATGAACATATATATTTGATAAATACTTTGAGTATATAGGTAAGCTCACTTTATATGCATAATTCTAATGGTAGTGTCTCAATAATTTATTTCATAAAACAATTCATTTTGAGCTTAAAACTTTTAACTTTGATAATTTCTTTTCAAGTATTTGGAAGAAACTTTATATTTTTATTATAAATGAATATATTCTTATTTTATTTCCTTCATTCCTTTTTCCAAAACAAGCAAATTTTCCTTTAATCCTAGTCTTTCATAAATTTCATTTCTAGTGATAAAAGATTAATTTATCAAAAGTATATTAAGTTGTCGAAAACCTTTTCATAATTTGTTTATTTAAGATGATCTTAGAAAATGAGTCTTGTTTTCTTATATTCCTTTCTAAAATATAAGCTTTTATTTTCCAAAACTTGTTCTTTCATCTCTTTTGAAAAGAATCATCTTTTATTGATAAAATCCATTATTGTTTAATCTATTTATATTCTTTTGAAAATGAGTTACTTCATTTTAGAATTTTGAAAATAATTATTTTTCCTAAGTAGGTTCATCACCTTATGAATTCATCTTAACTTTGAAAACTAGTTTGTTTTCTTAGTTTTATTTCGAAGTTTAAAAGAGTTTAAATCTTGAGCTTTTTGAAAAGATTTTTAATATTAATAAATTATATTACTAAAAGCTTAGGTTAACATAATATACAAAGAAAATATTTATTTCTTATGAATTCTTGAAATCTATCTTTGTTATTTATGAAAACATTGAGAAAACTCCATTTCTATGTTGTTGATAATAACTTCATGATTTTGAGATAAATCATATGATTGAAAACTTAGCTTTAAGTTCATTTAGTAAAACAAAATTCTATTTTTAGATTAGTTGAGACATTAACATTACGCAAATGCAAGTATCATGAGCATATAAAAAAAAACAAGAACATAAGAAAATACTAAAAATAATTAATGAGCAAGAAAATAAAATATCAAGTATTGGGAACCTTAGCTTCATCAAGGTATCCCGGTCAAGTATTGGAGCCTTAGCTTTATCAAGGCGTCCGGGACTAAGAATGGACTAGTCCCGAAATTTAAAGAAAATAAATAAAAGATTGTTTTGACTTGATATGGACAAGTCTAAGACTAGAAAGACTAGTCTTAATAATTGCATAAAATAAATAAATTGCATAACTTGAATGTAAATAAATAACCAAATGAGCTTATATGCTCTAAATAAATATATATACATAGTATACATAATATTATATAATAACAATAATAATAACAACATAATAAAATAAGAAGATTATGTACAAGAACAAAACATGAACATGTTGTTTTTACTACTCATATGAGTTTCAAAACAACACCATAGTCATATTAAGTTACATGACATGGATGAATAATAGATGGAAGAAAAATTACCTAAAGTATGTAAGAGGTATGAGATGGTAAATGAAATGGGTATTACGTGAGTAGTGATATGTGGTAGATAGTTTATGTATGAGAGATGATTTTTGTGAGGAATTGGTTTGAGAGAGTTTTGGTAGAGAGAATTCTTGAAGAGAAAAATTGTGGAGAGATTTTGAGAGAGTTTTGGTAGTGTAAAAGTTGTGTGAAAGAATGAAAGAGAAAGGGGTATTTATAGAATTTTTGGAGTGAATTTTAGATGTAATAAAATAAATTGAAAAAGAAATAAAAATTAGATGAATGGGGGAGGGAATGGCGCGGTTTGCTTTGTAGAAGAGGGGGAAATTATTTTTATTTTATTTGTTTGTGTAATAAAGAAGTAATGTGTAAAGTTTGATGTGATTAAAGTTGTATTGGAAATGAAAAAAGTAAGAAAATAGATATGTAGGTGTAAGAAAAAGTAGAGATAGGTGAATAGTAATGAATAGTAGAAAAATACTTTGAATAGTAGAGTAGACAATTAAAGTACCGGTAGTAATAAAAATACGCGTAATAATGCGATATCTATAATTTTTAGCTACCAAAAAATTCTAAAATTGACATTTTTGGAATCCTTGTATTTTTTCGAGTCTATTGGTATAAACGGAATATTTTTAATATTCCGAGCTCCGGACACGCTTTTCGAGAACTGATCCCGTTTGGGTCCGAAGGTCACTCGAAATTCGCAAATTTGATATTTTTATGTTACCTTACGTTATTACAAACTATTCTAGGCTATTTACTTAATTTCGTTTTCTAGGGTTTGAAAACACGGGATTGCCGGATCTTAAACACTAGGGTTCTTGTTGACTTTTAGGGTTCCGCTTTGATTTCCGATTTTTACTGAGTTATTTGTAAGATTGTATAATTTTTTAGTTTTGATCGTTTTATATTTCTAGCTCGACGTCTATGGCTTATCTTATTTTATTCGTGATTATTTATTTGTTTTAGTTCTCGGGATCGTTTAACCGAGTCTAGGTTTATGAGTTGACTCAGTTTGACTTTGTTGAAAATTTGGATTTTGTGATTCTAAAATTTTTCTGAAGGATTTAGGATTTTATTATCTCGTTGTTAAGCGGTATTCGGATCTATCGTTTCGATTCACGTTTTAGGAATTGGGTAGATTATTTAATCGACGTACGGACGTCGGTAACTGGACTTTATATTTCGTTTCAAGGGTTCTCGTTTTCTCAAGATTGAGAAAACTCATTTTTGTTCTTATTTGGAATTAAGTTTTAACTTGGTTCAATTTTTAGGGTTTCGTTTCCAGTGTTTTGACTCGGTCTAGAATCGGGTGTTAATCTCGAGTCGATTTTCGAATTTAAATTTTGATACTTAGACTTCCAGGATTATTTTATAAGAATTATGAAAATTTTCGGGGGTTTACAACAAGGGTTTTTTCTATGAATCATTTAGAGTTCAGCAAAGGATTCGTGGAGAAAACTATTGAGTGGTAAAAGGCTAGAGAGTGTGAGATTAATATCGAGAAAAGCTGATTAAGTGAAACACGAGAGAAGTTGTTAGATTCTCTTAAAATAGGTTTTGATGATAACAAAAGAGTAAAAATGATAACTAATGAGTTCATTAAGTATGTAGTATCAAGTTAAAGAGAAAGAAGAAATATGATGAGAAGTATCCGGAATCCAGAATGTTTTCCAGAAGGTTGCGTTAAGGATAAAGAATTTTTCTAGAAATCTAGAACCTTTTACAGAACCTTTCACTGCACCTGCACTTTGGACAGTAGCTCTATATCACGTGATTTTCACTGTTCATCTTCTCCAACTTGATGCAAATCATTCCAGTTCGGTACAAAAACGAATCTTGAAGACCTAGCTCCGAGTAAATGAGTTTATTTGGGTAATATACTCATTTATTCCACTTAAGTTGGTTTAATCCAAGCGGATTTAATGTTTTCATCATAGTTTCTCTCTCATCAATGTCTTCAACGATGGAAATCTTCATGAATACCATACTTTGTTTGGACCGATTCTATACGTTTTTCTCCTTCAAGATAAGTGATTTATTAGTATCTATAATGTCCAAGACATCTATTTTCATGGGATTTTGTCTAGAAGATTAAAAAGAAGATAAATGTTATCTTGGATAGGATGAGGAAGAAGATCACGATGAACAACAATAACAAATAACAACTAGATTTTTTTTTACGAAAATCAAACAAGGCTTATCATCATCCTTCCATTACAGAATTTGAATTTGAAAAAGGATAAAGCTCACAAGATTTCATCCGAGGAATACAAGGAAATGCCTATCCATAACTTGCAACCAATTTTGAAGATCACAACAGAATTTGAATTTGAAAAACAGATAAGAAGAATAGATTTTAGCCGAGATATTTGGAATATGAATCTATCCTCTAAACAAGTACTTGAACATTATAAGAAGATGAAGGATATATGAGTTACAGAGAGAGAGAAAAAGAAAAAAATCGAAGGAAAAAGAAAAAAAGAAGGAGCTGATACTATTCACGCACAAAAAAAGAAGCTATTTTTTCTTACCCAGAATTACAGAACAAAACCCAGAACAAAATCCAGAAGTTTCATTTTGCCTAGAATATTCATAATTTTTCTTATGGTTCAACAAACGAGCTGATCTCTTAGCTTTCATTCTTTAGCTCTGTGATTTAGATATTTTATCTTATATAGAAGGAACTTGTTGTTGCCTTCTCTATTGATAGTTAAGTTGCAAGTTTAGACTCTGTTGATCGGTTGTGGCTAGAGGATAGTTGTGAGAATCGAGCAGAGAGAATTGTCCAAGCTTGTAATTGATTTTATTGGATATAGTGGAACAAACCCGAAGGATAACGGGTCCCCGGCTCAAAGCTGGAAGAGTGGACTGACGCACAAGGCGAACCACTATAAATATCTGCCTGATCTTCTTATCCCTTCTCTATTTATATTTCCATAGTTTATGTTATTGTTGTTTAATTGTTCATATTATTCTTAACTTAAAATCAAAGGGGATTGTTTTTAAAAGGCAAAATTTCAATTTTCTGAAATAATCAATTCAACCCCCCTTCTTGATTATTTTCGGGACCAACAAAAGTACCATCATCTATCGAAGGTATACACATGAGTGAGTGGGTGAGGATATTAATCATCTAATTTGAGTTCTTACAGGTATCATACAACATGAGTTCTCAATCAAATCTTGAGGATCAAGCCGTAGTTGTTGATCCAAAATTGTTCTAGCAGTCGGTGATGCAGTCATTTGAGCGCCTATTTAGGGTTAATCAAGAATCTAATAAAGGTGGGCGATTGAGAGTCGGAATGGCTGAATTAGAAGGAGCTACCACCACATCCGCCTATGCCATAACATGGGTAAGGTGGCAGGAGGTACAGTAAGGTTATGGAAATGAAGTGATGGATGAGATGAGTGATACTGGTGAATTTAGGGGAGTTAGACACAGGGAAAGATATTGAGGGTCATGTAGATGATGGAGTGGATCGCCATTTAGGAGTATTAAAATGAAGATTCCTCCATTCTAAGGTAAAAACGATCCTGATGCGTACCTAGAATGGGAAAGGAAAGTGGAGCTGGTGTTTGACTTCATCAATACTCAGAGAAAAAAAAGGTAAAACTTGTGGTTAATTTACTGATTATGCACTTATTTGGTGGGATCAATTGGTTTTGAGTAGGCGTAGGAACCTTGAAAACCCATTGAAACTTGGGGGGGAATGAAAGGGATTATGAAGAAGAGGTTTGTCCCAAATTCTTATCACAGGAATTATTTAGAGGTTGCAAAGCCTTACTCAAGTTCCAAGAGTGGAAGATTATCACAAAGAAATGGAGATAGCTATGATTCGAGCCAATGTAGAGGAAGACAGGGAAGCAACAATGGCGAGATTCCTATTGGCTTAAATCAGGATATAGCTAATGTGGTTGAGTTGCACCATTATGTGGAGTTGGAGGACATGTAACATGGCCATGAAGGTGGAAAACAACTCAAACACAAAGGGTAGAAAGGTATGGTTCTTCTTCTCATTTGATTTCTAATTCTTCTTGGAAATCAAATTGGAGTAAAAAGGAAGACAAATCCTTACCTAAGGATTTTAGTAAAGGAAAGGATAAAGAGGGCACAAAGAAAGGATAAATCCACTTCCCAAAGCATTAAAAATCGTGACATCAAATGCTTTAAGTGCTTGGACATGGGCATATCTCTTCATGTTGTCCTAATAGGCGATCCATGGTGATGCGTGGAGGTGAGGTTGGAACTGAAAGTGAACCTGAGAGTGAAAATTCCATGCCTGCATTGGAGGATGATAGTGAAATTGAGTATCCAGTTGAGGGAGAGTCATTGGTGATTCAGCGTGCCTTGAGTGTGCAAATCAAGAAGATGCAATGAGGAGTACGGGATAACATCTTCCATACATGCTGTCACATTAATAATAAGGTATGTTGCATGATTATAGATAGCGATAGTTGTACTAATGTGGCAAGTACCTTATTAGTTGAAAAGCTGAAATTGCCTACTACTAAACACCCTAGCCATATAAACTCAATGGTTGAATGAATTGAAGGGAGGTGAATAGGCAAGTGTTGTTTCTTCTCATAGGCAGGTATAAGGATGATGTATATGTGATTTGCCTATGCATGCGAGGCATGTTTTGTTGGGGAGACCCTAGCAGTATGACAGAAGGGTCATTCATGATGGGTTTCATAATGTTTATTCATTTGTTTTAAATGGAAAAATTGAAACTTGCACCAGTGTCTCTAAGACAGATTTATGAGCAAAAGAGAATTAAAAGAGGCACATGAGCAGAAAAGAAAGAGTGAGATGGAGAAAATAAAAAAAAGAGAGTGTGATTGAAGAGAAAAGAAAGACAAAATGAGAAAAACGAAGAGGGAAGTGAAAACAAGTGTGCTGGAGATAAAAAGAGAGGAGTGAGCTGTTCAAGAAAAAGTGAGGAGCGCAAAGAGAGAAAAGTAGCATATTTGCAAAAGACAGATGTTAAGAGTGCCATGTTTTTGAAACAACCCATGATTGTACTTATGTACAAGAGGCTTATTTTAATGCTAACGAACTTAATACATCTTGTCTAGTATTGTTTCCCACTTGTGCAGGAATTAATGATTTGTTTCCTGAAGTTTCCATCTGTTTACCACCTTTAAGAGAATAGAACATCATATTGATTTCATTTCTAGTCTTCCATTCCAAATAGACTAGCATACAGATGCAATCCTGATCCGAGAGATTCAAAGACAAGTGAGGAGCTTATGAGCAAAGGCTATTGAGGAAAGCCTTAGTCCATGTGCGTGCCGTCCTACTAGTGCCAAAGAAATAGATCTTGGAGAATGTGTGTCGATTGCCGAGCCATCAATAAAATCACTATAAAGTATAGACATCCTATCCCAAGGTTAGATGACTTACTTGATGAATTGTATGGCTCATGTTTGTTCTCTAAGATTGACTTAAAAAGTGGATACCATCAAGATTAGGCTAAGAGAAGGTGATGAATGGAAGACAGCCTTTAAAACAAAATAAGATTATATGAGTGGTTAGTCATGCCATTTCGTTTAACTAAAGCACCCAGCACTTTCTCATCTCTTATAAACCAATTTTGCGTGCTTTCATTGGAAAATTTGTTGTAGTCTATTTTGATGACATTCTGATTTTTAGTAAGGGCATTGATATCATATCCAGCATTTGTCTTGGTGTTTGAAGTTTTGAGAAAAGAAAAATTGTTTGCTAACCTCAAGAAGTGTTCTTTTTGCACTAAACAATGTGTTTCTAGGGTATTTGTTAGTGCTAAAGGAATCCAAGTTAATGATGAAAAGGTTAGAGCTATTAAAGAATGGCCGAGACTAGAAATGTTATTGAGGTTAGGAGCTTTCATGGTTGCTAGCTTTTACAGAGTTTGTGCGTGATTTTAGTAACTTAGCTGCACCATTGATTGAGATTGTTAAAAAGAGTGTGATTTAAGTGGCAAGTGAGCAAGAAGAGCCTTTAATTTACTTAAAGAAAAACTCAGTTCTGCACCCATTCTGGCATTACCAAATTTGATAAAACATTTGAAATTGAATGTGATGCTTCTGGTTGTGGTATTGGAGCTATTTTGATGCAGGAAAGAGACCAATTGCTTACTTCAGTGAGACCAATGCTTACTTCATTTTAGTGGAGCCACTTTGAACTGCCCAACTTATGACAAAGCTTTATGCTTGTTTTGCTTTGGACTTGGCAGTATTACCTGTGGCCTAGGAGTTTGTTATTCATACGGATCACAAATCCTTGAAGCATTGAAAAGCTAACACAAGTTGAACAAAAGACATGCAAAAAGTAGAGTTTGTTGAGACCTTTCCTTATGTCATTAAGTACAAACAAGGTAAGGAAAATGTAGTGCTGATGCATGTCCAGAAGATATGCCTTGATCTCTACTTTAGATGCAAAATTGTTCGGATTTGAATACATTAAGATTTATATGCTTATGATCATATTTTTCTAATGTGTATAGGCATGTGATAAGAGCTTTTGGTAAATTCTATAGGCATGAGGGATATTTGTTTCGGGATAAACGATTGTGTGTGCCTAATAATTCTTTGAGGGAATTGCTTGTGAGGGAGTCCTCATGAGGGAGTTTAATGGTCATTTTGGGATTAAAAAGACATTAGATGTATTGAATGACCATTTCTTTTGGCCACATATGAAAAAGATGTGAGAAATTGTGTGCAAAATGCATTACTTGCAAACAGGCTAAGTCAAAGGTTTACCCCATGGTATGTGCACACCTTTACCTATACCTAGTGACCTTAGGTTAACATATCTATATTTTGTTCTAGGTTTGCTAGGTCCAAAAAGGAAATGATTCCATTTTTGTGGTTGTTGATAGATTTTCTAAAATGGCACATTTCATTCCTTGCCATAAAACTGATGACGCATCTCACATTGCTAATTTGTTCTTTCAGGAAGTTGTACGCTTGCATGGAGTGCCAAGGAGTATTGTTTCAGATTGAGATGCCAAGTTTTTGAGCTATTTTTGGAAGGTCTTGGGGGCAAAGTTGGGCACGAAGCTATTGTTTTCAACTACTTGTCACCCACAAACGGATGGGCAGACGGAGGTTGTTAATAGAACTTTATCTCAGTTGTTGCATGCTCTCATTCAAAAGAACTTGAAGAATTGGGAAGATTGTTTGCCCCATGTTGAGTTTGCATATAGTAGGAGTATGCATTCAGCAACCAAATTTTCACCATTTGAATTTGTTTATGGATTTAATCCATTAAATCCTTTGGACTTGATTCCATTGTTTATTGATGAGCGGGCTAGTTTGGATGATAAAGGAAAAGCTGAGTTGGTTAAGCAAATGCATGAGTAGGTTTTCCATCACATAGAGAGACGGACAGAGTAGTATGCCAAGCAAGCCAATAAGGGTCATAAGAAAATTGTGTTTAAGCCTGGAGATTGGGTGTGGGTGCACATGCGCAAGGAAAGATTCCCATAACAGCAGCCATCAAAATTACATCCAAGGGGAGATGGACCATTCCAAGTGGTTGCCAGAGTCAATGACAATGCTTATAAGTTAGATCTTCTAGGTGAGCATAATGTTAGTGCAACATTCAATGTTTCTATCTCCTTTTGATGTAGACAAGACTGATAGAGGAATCCTTTTGAGGAGAGGGGAATGATGGAAATCCAGATGCAACATCTAAGGATCCTCTATTTATCCAAGGTGGTCCAGTCACAGCTAAGGCTAAGAGGATACGGGAAGCTTTAGGAGTATTCATTGAAGATACTTAGAAGAAACAAGCTTTGCATGGAGATTTTGTGAAAGAATTGGATCTAGATGAAGATCGGGTTGTGAACATCATCCAAATGTCAAAGGAATGTCAGGAGACCAGCCAAGGAGAAGGCCAGCCAACAAAACCGCCGGCTTATCTTTAAGTTATCTTTTATTCCGCAACCGTCGGCTTATCTTTTAAGTTATCTTTTATTCCATAACCGCCGGTTTATCTTTTAAGTTATCATTTATTTTCGTACCGCCGGCTTATCTTTTAAGTTATATTTATTTTCGTAACTGCCGGCTTATCTAAGTTATCTTTTATTCTACAGTTATCTTTTATTTCTATAAATGTTGGTGTTTTTCATTTGTAAAAGAACAACTTGAATATTGAGAATACAATTGAGAGTTTTCTCTTCTTCTCCTTTGGAGAACTTGTGAGCTTATCAAGATTATTTCTTGTGGCGTTCAATCCTACACTTTGGTTCTAGTTTGCAATACAACTATGGGTCAAAGTTTCCTTTTAATTTGATTTAGCTTTCCTAGGGCAATGTTTCCATTAACTTATGTGGGTTTCAAGTTTAACATACTTGGAGTTCGCATCATACCCTTTGGGGCGTGACAACTTCTTACCTTGTAAATCTAGTACTTAATTAGATCAATGCCTTCCTCCAAAATTCCTTTAGGCCCAATTACACATGGAAATATTTGGAAATTCCACTTCACTTACATAAATCATAGAAATGTTGTCTTTTTCTTGTTCAAACATGGAAATATTTGGAAACTCCACTTCACTTACATAAATCATAGAAATGTTGTCTTTTTTCTTGTTCTTTGACCCATTGCTTATGATAGTTTACTTATAAGCCACAAATGTGGTAGCACTTTTGTGTGCTTCCCCATTACCACAAATAAATAAGATGGGGTAATTCATTAATTATACATATTAACTATTTGATAACCTCAAGGGTTAACACATACTTATCAAGTCTACTCAACATTAAACTACCTACTTAACGATAAGTACTCAATGTTTGACCACATACTTATTGAGTCCACTCAATGTTTGGCTATATACTTATTGAGTCTACTCAACATTGGACCAATACTTACTAAGTGGTAGGTAATAGTTTTGGATTTCCAACACAAGTTTGTTGTAATAACAAAAAAAAAAAAAAAAAAACGATGATCGATCTCAAACTAGGTCCATTTTTCTTTATACTAAAAGTAAAAGGTCACATAGGATGGAAGGATGGATACTTAAATAGATTGTAACTCGAATCATTTTATACATATGTAATTCCTCTTTGTGGGGAATACATTTATTCTTACATACTACATATTTTTTCCCAACTTCTTGCTACATAGGATAAGACTATATGAAGTCAACTCGTGGCATATTTATTTTAAAAAATAATATTTTTTTAAGATTTACTACTATCAAAACCTCATAAATATTATTTGGTATAATAAACCTCTAGAGTTTTCAGTGGTGTATATTAGTCCTTTTAGTGGTGAATGTGGGAAAGATAATGGGTCTTCTAATGCAATTATTGATGTTTTCACACTCAAATTGAACATTATATACTTATGGTTACTTCCTATTTATACCATTCTAGTAAACCTTGATTACCTTATTCTTATTTAACTATTACATCACCTAATGCCAATAACTTTAATATAAATTGTGAAACAGGATACCTAGCATATTGTTTGCAACTTTCCAATTACAATTATGATTGTTTATTATAAAAAGATCTTTAATGGTAAAACAAGGGTAACATGCCTTAGATATCCTTAGGAGCTCTTTTCAATGTTTGATTTTGGTAAGTGAAAATCTCTTGGAAACAAGGCAAACCTTTTGCAATAGGCATTTCCCTCAAACAAAGGTCAAAGCAAATTGAAAAGAAACACATGACCCCCGGTGAACTGCCTTTATAAAATGTATTGAGGAACAAACTCATTTTGCATTTGGAAGCCACAACTTTCCCCACTTCATCTTATGGGATTTTTCTCTTTCTTTATTTCTCAAAACTTATATTTGTTGACAATTTACCACTTCTACATTACTTAGACATCATTTTACTATAATCATTATAACCAAGAAACTAAAGTTTGCTTCTCATATTGTCTTTCACTTTTTAAGTACCAAAAATAGATGAACGACTTTTTAAGTAACATCAACCACATAATTATTACTTCGCAAATCCTTAATCATATTTGCAACCTAGTTCTATTCAAGCCAGAATAAATTTTCAGCACTATCACCTCTACTTATGGTTAGCAAAACTAACTTCTTACCTCATTATTAAGTTATGTGAGCACCAAGATAAAGATAAATGATAATCGTAACACATATATCAATACTAATGCATTATGCTTAAATAGATATCGGGTTCCAACCTTCTAGGTTTTCTTAAACCTGTACCATTATCAATGCAATAGTGGTACTTTAAGATTGAGATGCTATGCTAACCCCAAAATAGGGTTAAGGCTATTCATCCACAAACCTATAGTTCATTTATATCCATTATTCACAACCTATGACACATTCATAACTGCTCATCGTATCTTTACTTTAGTCATATTAATTGCTTAGCCAATAATTGATTATCAAACAATACCTTCTCTTCTTGGCATGCTCATGCAAACCTTTTTTTATCAACTTTTGTAACTTGAGATCCTTAATATTGCTAAGTAACACTTGTCGATAGTCTCTCCAAAAGTGGCGTTCACACTAGAATAAATCCTTCCATGCAAATTAGGACTTTGTTAATCAAGACCATCTACTTACCTAAATTTAGTTCCTAAGGAACCTAGACGTGTATTAGATATTTATATTCTCCTTACGAATAATTACAAATGTAAGCCCTCGTTTTCTTAGTGAACCAAACTTGGTTTTGGAAATTGGAACCTGAAACCGAAATCCTAAAATAATACCTACAACTAGTATGGAACCTAGGAACCCCAAGTCCGATAATATCAAGATCAAAACCCAGGAACAATAAAAATGAGTTAGCTCTAGAATATAGTCCTAAATAATATATTGAAACATAAAAAGATCAGATTTTGGAATAATTCATTTGTTTTGAACCCGATCGGGATTTGCTTTTCGAAAACCGGTCCTCAGTGCTCAAAAATAGAAAAATATTCCATAAGAATCATTAGAACCGAAATTTAAAAAGGAATTCAAAAATATAATTATAAGAATTTTTTGGTTTATAAAAATTACATTCATAGTCCTTTTTATTGTATTTTCATTTTTACTGGAAATTTAATTGTCTAATATACTTTTTGACTTCTAATCATCACTATTCATCATGTACAACCAACCATACCATATTCTTATCCTTACAACCTATTCCTAGATCCTTACATCATATTCCTTACAATTTACTTTTCCAATATAATTTTATTACTTAAATTACTTACTTAAATTTGAAATATTACACAAAACAACACACATCTCTCTCCCTCTCTCTCAAGTCTGGCGCCCCCTCCCCCTCCTTCTTTTATTTAATCATGCAAACTCTAATTTCATTTTCTATATAAACCCCATTATGTCTTATACTTTACACCTTTCTTTCTTTTTTCTCCAAATCAAACTTTTGAAAAATTTTCTCTCAACTCTCTCTCTCCCCTCTTGATGCGTGACCCCCTCCCTCTCTAACACACACATAAAATTTTTTCTCCAAGTTTTCTTGTTCCAAACACTTAATAGGTAATAGATCTAAACCCTACAGTAAATAAAATATGTAATAGCAAGATCATACATGTGTAGTTTCATCAAAAATCCCAATAAGCTTTATGCAAAGGATGTGGAAATACTTGAACATGATATTCTTCCCATCACAATGTTGTGGATGTTTTCATCTAAGCTATTTTGCTCTATTTTGCTATATTATTGCTATATATTGTTTATATTGATATTTTTGTGTATATATCCTACTACTAACCTCATCTTCATAATATCTATCTTGCATTTACATACATAACATGAATGTCATCAAGATCTATTTTTGTTTCCATTAAAAACAAATTTTTAAATTCGGATCTTGAAAGACACCTATTTTCCAACTCCAAAGTGAGGATTTTATATAAAATATGAAGGGCTTATGGAATAGGTATCATAAAGGAATGATTTTGATGAGTTAAACCTAGTTTTACTAAGAGATATTTTCAAAATAAGAAAAGTTTGCAAAAGTTAAGTTAGAACTTTGTCTCAACTGCAACAAGAACATAAAAATTCGTAACTAGGAGGAGTTAATATGTAAACACCTATTTTCCAACCCCAAAATAAGAGTTTTATTAAAGAAATGTAAGCCTTAGGGGATAGGTTTGATTAGGACCTAATTTTGGAAAGATTAAATAAGTTTTACCCAAGAAATAACCTCAAAACAATTTAACAAAAATTTGGATTTGGAAAGAAACCATATTTAAACACCTAATTTCAAACCTAAAAATGAAGATTTTACTTGAAAAATAGAAGCCTTTGGGAATAGGTATAGTGAGGATTTAATTCTGACAAGAACAAACGGATTTTATCAAAGAATATCTCTAAAACAAAGGAAAAGTTTCAATACATAAATCAAACTCTATTTTCAACACCAATAATTTTTTGTAAAATTTGTAACTAGGCAAGACCCCCACTTAAAAATCTATTTTCCAACTCCTAAATGGAGAAATTTGTTAAAATAATGAGGGTATTAGGCGTATAGGTCATCAAGGCTTTATTTTAGTAAAAACAAAGGTGATTTTTCAAGAAATAAACTAGTTTTCTAAATCACACAATTTTTGAAGTTTTCTCAAAAGTAAAACTTATCTAGAAATTCTTTTTAACCAAGTATCATCAAGAACGTATATATAGATAGCTCATAACATGTCATTCATGAGATTAACTTATGGATATTGCATGTACATTAAATATACATGGTAGAAACAATGTAATTTTCACAAAACAATTTCGGAAACATGACCTTTACCTACTATTCAGATATGATCTGAGCTTTTTGAGACCTAAAAGTTTTCAAAACTTAGAATAAAATTATAATTAGATAGATATTTTGAAGCAGATAGAAATCAACTACTTATTTGCGAAATTCCTAGTTAAAATGACCAAGTTATGGTCGTTTTAAGTTGGAATTTCCACTAACTATGAAAATTACGAACTTGAAAGTTTTTGTTTGATAAATTAAAATTAGTTATGATTTGAAATACCATTTGGGTATTTCTTTCATTTAGGTCATTTCGAATCGAAGGATTCCTTGGCCCCTAATTATTACAAATAGAGACCGGTAACCATGGCTGAGTGAGTCATACTTCCTATTTACAATTCCGTGTTGTGTTTGTAATTCGTAGTTACATTAGAATAATAGGAAAAGATAAAAAAAAAAAAATGAATGCATGATGGGTAGTTATGTGATTATGTATGCTTTCTTGATGTATTGAGAAAAATGTGCTAAGTATATCAGAACCGGGTGACTCAATGATAAGTGTACGTATGCCATGATTATGAGTGTTTGCAAATTGCTTGGTCACCTATGAAATTGTATTAAGCATTACTCGGATTAATAAATAATATGGACATAATCACTTCACGATGGGGATGGTGCATTTAATCATGTTGGTTATCTATGATCCATAAATGGTATGAATGAAATGGGTTGCTTGTGAGCCATACAACGAAACAATAATTCAAAGTAGTATTGAATGATTCGTTAATCTGCTAACCTTGAATGGAGGGTGCAAATCCATTCAACATATGATTTTCGATTGATCATATGTCTTATATGTCCATGTTGTTGCATTCCATGTGGATGATTAAATCAACTATTGCATGTAATAGTGGGATATGTATATTCTGGAAGTGTTTACTCACTAAGCTAGCATAGCTTATATCCCCACAGCCTCTTTTTGTTGCAGTTTCCATATCTATGGTTGCGTCCCAGGAATTGGCCAACTCAAGTAAAGCAAGAATAGGAGTTGCTCCTAGAAGTTTATGTTTAGTTTTTGTATAGGCTTCCATAGGAAACCTTAGACGCTCATGTTGATGTCAAAAACTGGTACCTAGACTGATTATTCTTTTGCAGGGGAATGCCCCTTAGTTTTTGTAAATGATCCTGAATATCTGTGGTTGTATTTTTTATGCATTTACTATTCAATTAAACCATCTATCTCTAATTGTTCAAGTATTCTATTGTCGTAAGAGAACGCCTTGCATCTAATACAAGACTTTTGAATGACTGTGGTAGTGATTCCTAAGTCTAGTATTGCATACGGCGGACTGTTACGTTTAGAGTACCCTTTGGGGTGTGACAACAAATCCCTAAAATTTTACATCACATTATTTCCACAAAAATACATAAAGGAAGAAAAAAATATGATCGATCATAGTTATAGAATTAAAGCTTAGGGCTAGAATTTCACTCGACATAACTAACTAACATTCTAATAGACTCTTTCTTTTCTATCCAACTACATTCTTCATTATTTACTTGAGGTTAGTAAGAGAAACTAATATCTTAGCTCACAATTGACAAAATGAGTAAAGTAAATAAAATTGTAAGCGTAGCACTTATAGATATCTATTGGGACTGCCACATAAAAGGGATACCGCTTTGAAAATGAGACACTAATTAGGTTAGCTTGTAGTGTTTCGTGCTTGTCTCTTTCCTTTATATAATTGGAGCATAACCATAAGTGCTCCTCATACCACTATTGTTTAAGAAAGTTTCCTTTAACTAATAATTGGATTAAGCAGTATTAGCCACACATACTAATAATGTTTGTCACACTAATGACCATAGCTAGGCTTACCTAATGGTCACAAACCAACTCTTAATCCGAACCTTTGATATATTAACTTTATTGATAAAGGTCTTTTGGCACTCTTGTTGGTTATCACTTAATTTAGTGTAACTTCTATAGGTTTACATTGATTTTCATGTATGGTTCTTGATAAATCCAATTTATTTCTAATTTATAAGTGTAAAATTATGCTTTAATTGGCCGTTTTATTGGATAATATTAAAAATTACACTTAAATTCCTTTTTATTTGATTTCAAGCCTTCAAGATATTAATTTCAACAAAAGCAGGATTTCATGAAGTTTGGAAGTCGTTATGGTGAGAAATGATGGAGGTTTTTGAATGACGTGAGAACCATACAACTGTGTCAACTAGCCATGTCAATTGAATATTTTAGAGATGCATCAAAGGAGCTAATAAAGGAAACAAGAATGAAACAAATTTAGGGACATGACTTTAGTCTTATCTCAAGCAAATTTGAGAAAATAGATGTATAGAGAGTTATATGGCCATAAGACATAGCCATGTCTTCCTAGTGTTCTAGCTTAACTCGAGATTTCTAAAAGCGATTTCAAATTGGAAAGTTTGTGATTGTTCTTGAAGAAGAAATTATCTTGGGATATTTTAGAAAATTCTTAAGGAATCAAACTTCTGAGATTGTTAACTTTCGTAAGTTAAAGACTCATTTTCTTACTTTGAAGTTTTACTTGCCAATGAAGAGATGATGACTTTTAAAACCTCCCATTAGTGGTTTGCAAAAAACTGACCGAACTATACCAAATATTCGATTCTTTTTAAAAATAGTTTGGTCTATAGACGATTTGGTCATGGGGAAGCGGTTCAGATTTGGTTTGGTTTAGGCAAGTGAATTAAGCCGTTTGGTTTGAATATAACTAAATTGTTAAATTAATTAAAAAAAAACAATGTTATGTCATTTTATAAAAATTTACATTTCTTGCACTATTACAAAATATAGAAAAAAAATTTCAAATATATTTTTGTAGAGTAATGTAGAAAGAATGAGAAAAATATTCAAGAGATTGCAAAGAAAAGTACTAAAAGAAATTTTGGTTTTAGAGACAAAAAATTTTGTTTCTGAAAGTAAAAAAATTATTGCAAAAGCCTTTCAAAGACAAAATCTATTGCAGTTTTTTTCTCAAAATTCTTTATCACTAATTCTTTTAGAGAGAATTTTTTTAATTATTGCAAATTTGCAACAAATTTTTCATCTTTGATGATAACAAAATTGATTTTTAATTCCTCGTAGATTACAAAATAAATATAATAAAATCAGAAAGTTTTGTAGCAAATTAGTCTCTGTTTTTGGGTTAAGGTATTAATTATAATTAAGTTTCTTTTTTAGTTCCCCTTTGTTCATTTGAATGAGTTACAACACATTGCTTTATCATTTCTAGAAGGTTATCCATCATGAATTGCTTTGCATAAAGCATACCGAGCATTAAAGTTTTAAGGGGGAAAATGCAAAAACACCATTTAAACTTTAGTGGTAGCACTTGAATTTTAAACAATTTGTAATTAAGGACAAACCATTCTTTTTTTTTTTCTATCCTTTTCTCGTACAATTTTTGTACAAATCCAAACAAATTTAGTACAAAAATACACTAAAACAGTACAATTTTTGTACTTTTTGATAGAAAAGTACAAAATATCATTAATTCCAAATTGTTATAGTTCATGGGATTAAAAACCACACCTTTAAACTTTAAGAGGTCAATTTTGCAGCATCCCTAAAATTTAGAGGATGGTTTTGCATTTAATCCTAGTTTTAATAAGCTTTTAGCCAATAAACCAATTGATATCTTCATGAATAAAGTTTGGCCACCTTTAATTTATAAGATATCAAGCTTTTAAAATTTTGTTATACAAAACCGTTAATGTGTTTTTAATGGATTAATATTAAATTAATTAACTAATATTATTATTGTTATAATTGAGAATTTTCATTAATAATATTTTTATTAAAAGAAAATATGTATGTGTTTATTTGTATATGTTCATATAAATGGCAAGTCTATATTTTATACTAACTGTTTTAGACTATATATTTATTATTGAAATATACTATATTTTTAAGTAGTGCGTTATCTTTGTAAATTACAACATATTATATAATTAAACAAATTTTGTCACAAATTTGTCTTTATTTTAAAATTAAGGTATTATTTATAATCAAAATTTTTATATAGTTATTTCTTCTCTAACTATTGTATTACTGTCATTATGATTTTAATTTGTTCGACATTTTTCATTTTGGTGAAATCCAAGAAATAGTTTTTATCTTTCTCAGGAGATTACCTTTCATGAAATGCTTTATCTGAGACCCTGTAAGAAAAATAGGAACCAAGTAACTAGATCAACTGAAGAAGTTATATTAATTAAGTTTTACGATGTATAATTCTAAATATCAATTATGAGTCAAAATTAGAAGTTGTTAATCAATAATTAGGTGACATAAGAATTAGTGAAATAATATAAAATATTCACCTTGTTTAGGCTTAGACTAAGTGAAAAATATATATAGTAACATATTTTACTTATACTTTCATATATTTAGCATTACTAATTTGAATGCTACCTTTTATTTGATAATTATCAAATAAAGGGTAGCATTCAAATTAGTAATGCTAAATATGTGATGTATAAGTAAAATATCCCTTGATGAAATAAGTTATTCTGTAAAAATAGTGTTAAAATACCAAACAAAGATCAAATAAAATACAATTGGCACAAACATGCCTTGACACATCACCATTATTTTTGAAAAAATTAGAAAAATAAAACAATAAAATATATGGAATTTCGAAATATTTAAAGAATATTTCCAATTTTTATTGTAAAAATCATTAGATATAGTACACATGTTCAAAAATTATGAAACTTGTCTAAGATGTGTCAAAATGAGAGGAAGCCATCCAAAATATTTCATGCAAAAAGGACGCGTGATATTTTATTAAAGCCTCAAAACCCTTATAAATATTACCCTTCCCCTTTAGAAATTCATACAACTCACTTTGAGCACCATAAAATCACAAAACTTTGCGGTTTAGCATGAAAATTTTGCCTTTATCCTGCTAATAAGGTGATGGAGTACGGTGGTGGCCAGAGCTAATGGTTTTGGTAGCACTTGAGTGGAAATTACAAGAATTTTTATTAAGTCATTTCAACTCCTTTCAAAAAACTCTTTTATAGATAAACTTTAAATAATATTAGGTACCTCTCATAAAAATTTAATGATTTTTCTTTATCAGTTACTATTTTTAAAAATTAATCAAAGATTCCGCCAGTTTAATATAATATTAATTAGTGTAACTTATATAGTTAAAAGAATCCTTTATGCATGATAATTATTAATCATATTCCAAATATTTAATATAAAATTTAGATACTAAATTTATCAATATCTAACATAGGTAAACATTTTTCCCATAAATACTTCATTAATTATAAGGTTGTTACCTTAAATAACGATTATAAGGCTTATATTTAACGTTAACTATACTTAATCTTTTGACCATTACTTCTATAGTACATATTATAGGGACCCTTATACTCAATAAATTAGACCCTATAATAGCCTAAAAGAAATTCATACTTAAGATTATATGACTTAGTTAATATATATTTACTTATTCTCTATCTTTGGTAATTACTAACGGTAACGTGAGAAGAGGTTAATTAACTACGATCAAGGTAAGTGGTTCATTTATATGGTAATTGTAGGAATGGGTATTATTTACAGTCTAATTGTTTGTACTTGTAAGGACTCGACCTACCTAATCTCATTTATTAGGCATGCTAAATCCCCAACCATGTATAATACCTAAGTATTATAAAACACTTAAGAATTATACATAAGTTTTTCCGAAAAGATAATGTTTCTAACGATTGTTTGTTCAAACCTAATATAAACACATCAAACTTTAATAGAAAAATACTCAATACATGAGTAGATCAACTTTACAAACATAAAATAACCTTAGTGTTAAATAAGTGACACTTCAAAATATTACAAAATTTGTCCAACATAAAAACTTTAAAGGGAAACTTAATGTCTTATATTACAAACATTAGCTTAATCAACAAGCATATAACAAAATTTACATTTCCTGGATCTTTTAGAAAATTTAAAGAAAGCATTCTTGTTCACAAACGGGGTCCCTAGCTGTCCAACTCATCCATAAAGGTTTCCCAATCAGTCTTATATCCTATATCATCATAACATTCGTCATCAAGACCACTTGCAAAGCAGTGACATAAGCTAAAGGCCCAGTACACAGTAACACAAGCAAATATAAAGTGGCAAGCACACTTAAGTTAAATGCAATGTAAAAATCAATAATTTAATTATCTTTAATTAATTAAACTAATCATCACTACAATATTCAAACTCCAATTTTAATCATGGGGTTCTGGGGGTTCTGAGTAATAGCATCTGCTCAAGAGGTTAATATAGGTAGCCCGAATACCTACATCCCCTATATCTAACTGAAAAAGAATAGTAATCTCATATAGGGTTAATAGTCGCTACTCAATTTTACTTAACTTAATCTATAATATCATTTAGTTCAACTAGTCCCATACACGTGAACTAAATTATATTATATCTTCTTCAAAATAAGCAAATGTTACACCGATACTACCCACTCTATCAATTACCCACTGAGTCACTCAGGAATCGGCATTGCATCATAGCGTACCATTGCATCATAGCGTAAGTGTCATTGCATTATGACAAATGTGGCTTAAGCGCCTAAACTATCATGTTAACATCGCTAACGGGGTTGCCGCTTCCCAGGCTGGATTAAACGGTATACGCACAACCAATTTCAAACAACCTTTAACTCATTTTTTATTATGTTCATTTAAGATATGCCTAACTTAACAATCATTAAGCAAGCTACTGTTTACCTAGATGATCAGGTTTATCAGGCAAAAGATCTGTATTTAAACTTGTCTGAGTACAAATATCTATCAAAGAACCCTTTTGTATAAAACATTATTAATTTATAATTCAACACTAAATCACTGCACTTTCGTTAAACACAAGTAAAATACCAAATCATCTCATAATTTTACATCTACAAATATATCTATACTTACAAACTTCATTTCATTATTTATTCTCTCCTTATTTTTTTATATTTATATTTTTATATGAACAATACCAAAGGATCAATCACGCTCGTGATAAAGGCCATGATAAGTATCACGGGCACCATCACGCTCGTGATCTTGAGCCGTGATGAGCACAATTAGCCTTATGACACCCGTAATGGGAGATAATGCCTCTTATCATGGCCTTGATATAGACCGTGATGAAAAATATGCCCGTATCAAACTTTATAAGAGTTTTTCTAAAAATAACCGAAGGAGATAACGAGCTTCATTACAACCATAATTTACCTTTAGAAACCACATAAAGGAGATAATGACCTTTACAATGACCATAATCTAAGCTGTATGAAGCTTTTTAAAATAACTAGAGGGGATAACGGGCCAAGTAATGGTTGTACTCAACAGGGAAATACAATTTGAGGGGATAATGGCCTTGATTACGCTTGTGATGAATAGGGCATTTATCCTCTAGTACTTTTTTTGGAATTTTTGAAGTCTTATATCTTCTAACTCTTTACCAAACTCTTAGATGTTTGTAAAAACATGTGAAAACTACTCTATGAACACAATATTATAAATCATCAAGATTTCTTGCACTTATATGTTCATTTCACAAGTATCTTTAACAACCAACTCAACCTAAAAACATAATCTCATTATTTATACTTATTAAACTCTATTATTACCCTAATCATTCAAGTTCTACTTATATCATATCACCATAAACTTTATATTTCATATCATCAAACACCTAGGATATATACATCTATTTGCATATTTAACTCAACATATATATTAGCATTCCCTCAATTCATTTAAAACACCAAAGTTCTACTCCTATCTAATATTAACATCAAGCAAAACCATAATTAAATAAAACAAATAAGAAATCAACTTTACTTAATTTTAGGGCTATTTGAACCAATCGAACTTTTCTTCTACTTCATTGGTTTAATTCTTGTTCCTACTTGTCGCTTAAGTCAATTCTTTACTTAGGATCTTATGGAGGTAAAGTTTACAGAGAAATTTGAGCTTGTTGAGGTTAAGAAGATGAAGAGAGAGATAGATGATGGAATTGGGTTTGCTTTAGATTGATATTTTTGCTATCCTCTTTTATTTTTGATATATCTATAGAAGCCTTTAACACACACACACATATTAAAACTAATTGTATGAAAGTTAGGCTATTTCAGTACTTGTAAGATAGTTTTAAAATGCATATGGTTGATAACCTTGCTTTGATATTGGATGCCTATTTATCCTATTGCATTGGTGAATTGTTTGCTTGATTGCCTAAGTGAAAACATATCATTAATAATATATTGAAAGTAATAACTGGTCACACATAGCATATCACATTTCACATCCTTGCTTCCATCAGATACTAACCATCAAGGTGAGAAATTACATATGTTTCTTCTTTTTACCTATATTGAACTATGGAAAGGGAGTGACAATATGCTTTAGGAGCTATAAATAAACAGTTCAAGATGGTTTTTAGGAGGACAACAATCCATTGCACATTCCTGGATTTGATAGAAGACGTTTTCATTTTTTTGCCAAAACCCTTGAAACCTATATTAAAGTGGGGTTAATTTCTCTAATCTCGTGATGTACCAGTCAATATTACATGAATGACATGTTGATTGATTGCACAATTCACTTTAATAGTAATGATTGTGATTTATTTTATGACGTTTATAATTACCCTTTTTATATCCACTTACTAAGCTATGGTTATATGCTCATACCCTTATAGACTTTTTTCAGAGACGCAAGATCCATAGGAAGTATTAGGACCGACTGGAGTAGATGGAAGATGGTTACAATGGGGACTATGTGAAGAGAGTTAAAATTGTATTAAATTACTATAAATGTATAAAGGAAGCATACTTCTTTAGATTATTCATATTTCTATTTGTTGGCGATCACTTGTCAATTGTCGATAGATTGGTTTAATGAGATAAGCCTTATATATTCTACTTGCTAATGATGGTTAAAGCCACCAATTAACATTTTTACTTAAAATATACGTCGAGATTGTTTTGATTAAGTTAATGGGATGTGACACTTTGTACTAAGCATACATAAAATATTTAGTGTAATTTCAATGGATATATACTAAGTTGATTGGCTAATTTCTTTTTTTTTTTCTTTATTGTAGTTATATTTTACCTAGTTTTGATGACTTTTTTCAATAATAGTATATTTATTAAAGTAATATATGAATTTATGTATTTACTATTTGTGTTCATATATATGATAGAAATACATTTTGTCCTAATCATTTTAAATTACAAATTTTACTATTAAAGTATACGATATATTTAAGTAAAATGTTATCGTTTATCATCAAATATGTTCTTATATATGAAAAAATTATATATATATAAATACAAATATATATATATATATAATGTATTATATAAAAGATATTAAAAAACTTGAAAAATCAATTTTGTGCTATTTCTTATATATATATTATAATATTGATGCACATTATTTTATTAAGTAGTACAATATACATATATATAATAAGTTATTATGTCAAAAATATTATATGACATATATGAAAAATAATATATAAGATATTTATCATAAACTTATTTTTAAATACTACTTAAAATTTAAAATTTATTAATATATTATATCAATAATTAAATTGATTATAAATAGAATATGATACAAAAATATACATAATATTAGTTATATTTATAAATATACTACATGATAAAATTAATTAATGTCTATATCGCAAGTCCATATGTTATACCATGTATTTAATATGCTGCATATAATACGTATAATCAGATGTATATTATGAATATATATTTAATTACTATCATATATATAATAATTTACTTTAGAAACATTTTGTAAGAGAATTTGAAAAATAAAAAGATTGTGCTAAAGTATTATATTTTCTACTAAAATTAGAGATAGATATACAACAAATAAAATTTCATTGCATATCTGTTTGTAATTTATTGCAGATTTGGTCGAAAAAACATATATGAATTGCATAAATATATTTTTAGTTCCTAGTATTTTAAAATAGAAAATATGAAATTTGAAGAAGACAAATTGACCAATTAACTTGATATAATTTTATTTATTAATTTACAATAATGATTCGAACCATTAATTGAATTAGAACAAATTATTTTTTTATATAAAAATCGTATGTTTAGAACTCTCTTTTTAAAAAAATAAAAATAAAAAACCATATAAACCGGACTTAACCACAATCCAATTTTGATTTTAGGTCTACAATTTTTGACATGATGAGTCAGGATATGGGTGAAGACCGTTTTGAAGTGGTCCAAGGTTCTACTTCACATGAATCACACCATTAAAACCGAACTTATTGTCTTCCATTTCCAATCATCAAAACTTAATCCATATTCTTTCCATTTTTTTTTTTAAATAAGGTGTTATATATGTCTAACCTTTCTTTACATGACTAGAAAAGAGCTTGACTTGTCATTAAATGTGCTATTGCTATTGCACATAACATTGTATCTTCCTATCTTTTATATATATATATATATATAGACTGAGTCATTTCTTTTTTAAGTAGGACATCCCTAATCAAACTTTATTGCTTTTTTTTTTTTTTTAATTATAGCTTTGTTCACTGGAAATTATTCTTTGAGTGAGTAGGGTACTCCTCTCCTAGGTTAGCAAAATTTCCTAGCTAGTTACAACTTCCAACACTTCCAGATGCTATAACTCCATGGAAACTATCATCCCTTATTAGCTCGTGGGTAGTGTGACTGCAAAAAATAAGGAAGAATTTGCAAGCTCGGTGTCTGCTCGAAGAAAGAGAACCAACAAAGCAATGATTGCATGTGGAAGGTAAATGCAGCCGAGTGTGTTGAGTAACATAGCACGTCTTTCCGACAAACCACCCCACTAGACGATGCATATGTCGGGTCCGTAAAATCTTAGGCCACACCCCACCTTAACCCTTTTTTCATCTCTTTTGTCTCTTCCTATTCTATCCCCATCATTGTCCTCTTTTGTCAGAATCCCCTTTTTGCACGCTCTCTACCTTTCTATCTCTCTTTCTCTCTCTCTCTCTTTCTCTTTCTCTTTCTCTTTCCATTTCCATATGTGTAAGTTTTAGGCATACTTCAAGATTTTCAACAAGTGATCCATGGAATGACGCTATGGAGAAATTGTGTGGATGAGTCTTGAGAAGATTTTATTCTCAGCTGAGCCTTTCTTATTGGTTCCAATAGTACCACAACTCCTATTCCCACATTCGACAAAAGTCCTTTCTAGTCTATGTCTACAGCATCTCTTCCAAAAGATTTTTAACGATTAAAATATTTACTGTTGGTTTTTGTCTTTTATATTGCATATGTAATTTTATATAGGTCCCATGAGTGAGTGCATTTTGCTTCTTATTTTAAAAAGGTTGAAGAAAAAGCTTTTTATATTTTAGTGTTGATTATAGAATCTATAAAGAATAAGTGGACAAAAAAAAATTGAAAAGTTGCTTTTCTTTTTTCCTTCTTTAAAAATTTATGTAGTATCTTCACCGTTCACCTGTCCTATTTGTATTGATCAGTAAGTATAATACTTGCATGTGTCATTATTACATCATGCTTCGTCATATGCATTTTGTGGGTAGTCACGTCTTAAATCCTAGAATGTTGATGGTACTCGGAAATGTTTTAAAACATCAAATAAGAAAACTTTTATTTAGTCAATATATATATATATTTGGATTAACTGAATAAACATGAACTGTGTTTTTAGAATTTTTATAAATAAGTAATCTAACTTTTGATTTTTAACAAGTACATAACATATATTTTGATATTTTAGTAATTAAGTGTCATGAGTTTTGATTTTTGACAAATATATTACTCATATTTTGTCACATAATATTATTAAATTGATTTAATCGACCAATGAAAAAAGCCATGTGTCCCTAATATAGCATTACACAAAGTGATTAAAATAATACATATTATATATTTGTAAAAAGTTTAAAACTCGGTCTAAATAGGGGTGTACAAAAAAAACGATGAAACCGAGAAACCCGACCGAAATCGTAAAACCAATCCGAATAAATCTGGTTAATCGGTCCATTGGTTTCGGTTTAGGATTATGATTTTTATTTTTTTCGGTTTCTCGGTTTCGGTTTCGGTTTGTACCACAAAAAATCGATGTAACGGTTAACCGTTTCAGTATTTATAAACTATATTATTTATATAATTTACATATATAAATAATTATTTTTATATATATATACATATGATTTTCATATACATATAATTTACCTATGTTAATATTCTTTGAATTTCGATTAAATACTATTATCTTATGATTAATGGAGTAATTTGGTAATTGATTTAGTTGATTTTATTGATAATAAATACATTCAAAGGTTCATTTTTCCCTTTTACTTAATTTCATTTTCTTTTTTTTTTAGCTCTAGTAATATATATAATAGTTTATGAAAAACTTTATGATAAAGGCTAAAAAAAGGTTTTCTGAAATTATCAATTTGATTTGTTGAAACATTACGTTAAATGGTTAAAAAACGAAAACCGAATAAATTAACCGAATGAAACGGTTAACCGTTAAGGTGGTTAACCATTTATAATGGACGGTTAAGGATCGGGATATTTAAAAACGATAATTACGGTTATGTTCAAAAAATAAGGCCACGGATTGGTTAACCAGTCCATGAACCCCTAGGTCTAAAAGCATAAAATTCAAGTCACACACTTGTTAAAAAAAAAAAAAAAAACTCAGGTTACGTGATTGTCAAAATATCAAAATACAAGTAATATATTTATCAAAAAAATTAAAACTTGAAGTACTTATTTATAAAAGTACTAATATATTTTTCATGTAAATATATAATTAATATTAGAAAAAATGAAATAGATATTTTTGAAATTGTTCTGTCTATACCCAATGAACATAATAAGGGGTAAGAGATTTAAAAAACAACTAATGAAATTTCTTTTATAGCTAGGCTGTGAATTTCCCGTTTTATAAAATATACACACATCACATTAAGTTACCACTTAACTATATATTTAGGTAAAAGGTACACTTCGGTGGTTTCTTTTGGAATTTGGACTGAAAGCAAGTGGATCGGGTTCCTTATTGGTTTGATTGAATGCTAAAATTTAACATTTCAACTCCTAGTATTGAGAACATCTATAGTGTAATAATATTACGACGGAAAGCATTGTGTATGGGAAATCAAAGAAGGATAAGAAGCCGCATGGTAAATGTCATGTAAAACAAAGTGGTAAAAACTATATCTTGAACTATATCTGGGGTGTTATAAATATAGAATTTTATGGATGCACACAGATTAGATGTTTTATATTCAACTCCTTTTTTTACCCTCCAAAAATATATACTTCTTAAGATAAAACTTTAGACCGAACAGAATACAGGTAAAATGAAACTATCGACACATGCGCTAGACATAAATAAGTCAGTTTCTGAAACACCTGATATTAATAGAACATGTGTATAACAATAATACAAAAATAACATACAAATTAAGTAAGAACATAAAACACTGCTATAATATGCAGATAAGATGAAAAGACGTAATACAAGTTATCCTTATATTAGGAGAGCTTTTATGGTCCTATCAACGAAATCATCTTACTATTAATCTAACTGTTAAGATAAATATAGCAAATAGAATATTAATTATTTTAATGATTCAATCATGATTACACATTGTGTAAGCAGTTGGATGGTGATGGAACCGAACTTGTTAAAATTAATGGCAAAACTATAGAAGTAATTTGAATGTATTCATTATAAAAATTAAGGAAAGTATCTATTACGAAAAAACCTACTCAGAGGAACGATATAATTATGTGAAATATCATATCTTACAACTTATGGAAATTTTATATAATTATAAATAAAATAAGATGAGATATCACAAGATTGAGGTAGTATTCAATCTCACCTTAAAAAAAAAAAAAAAAAATCAATATATGACATTGGTTTAATATATGTCTGTAAATAAGTCAACTCAAGACATTTTAGTACTATGATAGGAATCAAACTCGAATTTTAATCGACCAATTACCTGGGCAAGGATGTGGGGCTTGACCAATTTATTGCCCTAAAAAATAAAAGTTTTATGAGGAGTTTCATTAAAAGATGATCGAAAGTACAAGAAGACGAGCAAGAGATGGGTAGGCCTTTGGCCTATCTATCTTGGGTTGATCCTCCATAGAGGGTCTACCATGTGGAAAAATTATACCGCATGCGGTACCGTATGTGGGACCGTTACAGTATATTTTTCCACATGACAGATCCTCAATGGAGGATCTACCCAAGATAGATTGGCCAAAGGACTAGCTATTTATTTTCCCAAGAAGACCGGCATTCATAATATTGTGTTGAGAAGAAGTTTATTGGTTTTAGAATCCGATGATGTTATGGATCATGGAAGTTTAATAGTAGGATTGGATTGAATTCTAATTTAATTAAAGCGAGGAGATGGAGTTGTAATCCAATAATGGTTTTGTATTTCATCTTAGAAGATTCACTTAAAAATCTACCTTAAGAGTTCATATTCTTTTATGTTTCTATTTGGCAAATAAAGATGAAATTTTGATGATTTAATAAGTAATATTAGGATAGTTATTTCAGTTATTCTCTAGATATATCTCCTATTTGCTAGTTGTAAGAACCCCACATGACCCTAATCTAAATTAAAGCATGCCTAGTCCCAAACCACGTATAGTAACTTAAGTATTGCACGCATAAGCTTCTTCAAAGGATGTGTTTATATTGAACATTTTCTAGTCGGTTTTAGTTTCTAAAATCATTTAATTAAATTCTGAAGATAATTGTATTCAACAACAATAAAAACAAACTTTCTAAAACATTTCTAACTTTTACTCACCCAAGTAGATCAATTTTCATAAAACAAAATCATATTATCAGGCATCTCATATACCTTTTGTGATGGTAAACAAAGCTTAAAAGCTCATTACACAAAACATATGAGCTTCTCAACTAAGCCCCTTACAAAAAATACAGCCATTAAAAGATATAAATCCAGCTCTTTATACAAAAACAAAACAAAATAAAATCCAAAATCTTAGCTCACTTCACTCTTTAACAAACTTTTTTCGAATCATTTCATACTTTTGATTCAATCATCACCTTCATCATCAAATCATCAACATCACCATCACTGTCATCAACAAATCATCACCTGGAAAGAAAGAATAATGACCTGAAGCCCAGTATAACAACACAAGCACACATGGGAAGACACACATGTTTAAACTAATGCAATGCAATAGACAACAAATTGTTATCTTTGAATTAATTGACACAAGCAACATTGGAGTATTCGTACTCTGAAATAATCTCTAGGAATCTGGGATTTCTTAAGTAACAGCAACTAGTTAGGGGATTGATATAAGCAACCCGGATACTTATATCTCCTATATTTAACCAAAAAAGCAAAATAGCCTTATATAGAGTTTATAGTCATTACATACACTATACCCATCATAGTCCATAATATAGTAAGGCTCAACGGTCCCATAAATGTGAACCCTACTACATTACTTCTCGCTGATCAAGATAGGTGTTACATTGATATCGTTTCCCCCATCAGCTACCCGTTGAGCAACTTATGAATTGCCATTGCATCATGATATACCATTACATCATGGTAGAAGGTGGCCTAAGTGCCTAACTACCATGCCCGGCTTCTAACAAAGTTGTCACTTCCTGGACCAGATTAAATGATACAAGCATAAGTAATACTCATTAATTAGGTCATCTTCAAGTTTTATTTCATTAGGAATGCTTATCCTAGCAAACAACAAGCACATCACCGCATACCTTATTGATTCAAAATCTAATAAAAAATTCAAAAACCATCTTAGAAGATAGATAAGAGGGTTTAAGGCTAAACATCTACTTAAGAAATTAAACAAGAAATTAAACTAATTATTAACTTATATCAAACTCATTTTGAAAACTTATTTGATCAGACATTAAGTGGGAACCCTGCCATAGTTGCAAAGATCACCCTGCTAAGATATGAACAATTCTTTATTGTTTGTCAAATTATTTCTTTTCTATTTGTTTAAAATCATTTATTTATCATGAAAACATCATCATATTATTCATATTCAAAACACTCATTTTTCTTATCAAACAAACATTTAAAACAACATATTCCCCTTATTATCCATGATTTATACTAACATATTAGTCTAAGCCATTTATTAGTTATTAAGCCTATTTAACTTGGTCATAACCAAAGTTGATTATAATTAATCATTTGATTCAATTACTAAATCAAGTTGATTAAATTCAATCAATATGATTCATTTTAATTCATTAAAGTCTATTTAATCTAGTTGAACTTAGATTTATTAACTAAGTTCATTTTATGGTTAAATCTATGTTGAACCTAATTTGTTATTAAACCTATTTATTCACTTAAATCCTTCCTAATTGTATAAATTAACTGACATAACACATTAACTATCATTTATTTTATTCTATTTTATTCAATTTTTTTTTTAAGAACATGGTCATATATGGTGGCCGTATTTCACCCCAAGTTCATGCATATGAGAAGCACGATCAAATATATTCAATCATGTTTCCTTCATTGTTGTTCGTGTTTTGGAGCTTAGAGAGAAGCATGGCGTGTTAGAACAAGCTATGTTTCAGTCGTGCTTGTTCTTGAGTGGAAACAATTGAGAAGCACGATGCAACAAATGAGAAACAAAATGTAATAAAAAATAGTCATGCTTCTCTTGTGTTTCATCAAAAGCCAAGCATGCAAAGGTTAGAGGGATACTGTAAGATATGACGAGTCGTGTTCTTGTTGTGTTTCACTTAACATGTAAAATACACAAGAATCAGAAAGAAACACAGAGAGATAAGGGAGGTTGTGCTTTAGCTATGTTGTTTTGGAAATGTTTAGGTAAAACAAATTAAATAAAAGGACAATTGGACAAGTTAAGCCGTGTTTCAGCTGTGTTTCTTCTTTGATGAGTTAAAATAAAGAGCACAACTTAACATGGCTTCGCATTTTCCCCTTGTGCTCATATGCAAAAACAAAGCATGTGTGTTTTGACCTTCTTTACTACTTGTTTTACATTTTATTTCAACATGTTACATCTTATTCTCAACATACAAACTTAGGGTCATATTCATATTTTGACTTCATATACCATCAAATCATGTCGTTAATTATCTATCCTATACATATACATACTAACCTAGATTTTTAACATACATGTTCATATATCTCTTGTTTTCTAAATTTTATCACAAACCCTACTATCTCTAGCATCTATTCATCATATATAAACATATGCAATAATCAAAATAAAGAAAACAACAAAACTTATTTTTAGCTATCCTACGCAACTTGATCTTCTTTACCTCTACTTCTTTTCTAGATGATGGAGCTTCTTTTAACTTGATTCCCAGCTCTTATCTAGTTTTCTATCTTTGATTTCTCCTATGATCTCATTGAGTTTGAGATTTAGAGTTGAAATTGGGAAAAAGAAGAGAAGAAGAAAGGAAGAGAAAGAAAAGAAAGGAAAGAGGCAAGTAGGAAAAGGAAAAAGAAAAGATAAAGATAAAGATTATGAGATATTTTTGGGTAAGATATTAGGTTTAAAAATTTTTCATAAATATTTTAAGTAAATAAAATAATTAGAAAATAATTTGAGAATATATATATTTGAAATTAATATTTTGAATAAAAAATCCAACTTAAGATTTTAATTTATAAAGAATCGGTATTTGATTTAGATATAGGTTTAGAAACTGATACTTTTAAATAAGCATTTGAATTCAAAAACAAAATTATAGGGATTCAATAAAATGATAGTTAAATAAGATCCAAGGGTTTAGGAGTTTATTAAACATTTCAATTGAAAGTTCAAAAGTTTAGGACTCATAAATGAAGAAATTGGGTTATATTTGATGAAATTGAAAAAAAAAAAAAAATTGAAATTCAATTTCCCAAAATAGATAAAGGAAATAATTAACACTTTTAGAAAATGAGTATTTGAAATCTCAAATTTCAATTTAACTTATTTGCTAATTTAATTATATCAAATTGTCTAATAATTTTCTATTATTTACTTATTTTATTTATTTAAACTATCTAAATTCAATTTCTAACTTAGTTATAATTTATTCATAACTATATTGACATAAATAATTAACGTAACTTAAGGGATGATAGCTTTGCTAAATGATGTTGCTTTCTTTTTGTCATACATCGAGGGGTACTCTAAACATGACAGTCTATTGTACACAATACTAAAGCCTAAGAATGACTACCTTAGTCACGCAAATGCTTCCATATCATGTACAAGGCATACATCACAACCAATGGCACATATCAAAGTGGTACAATTTACATTGATAATGATGAAGTAACGAGACTAAGAGAATACTTATCATAAAACATAAACATGATTGATTACATGTCTTAGGGGCATACCTCGCTATTGTCTCTAAATCTATATAAATACATTCCTTTAAGGATATCCAAAATACCAACATAGCATACATTACACATAAGGAATTTACAAAATAACTTTATCCTATGTTCCCATTGCCTCCACAAGAGTTTAAAATCCATCTATAACTTTCTTAACGTCATGATCCTTGAATAAAGCCACGGTATACTGTTTCAACAAAAATCTATGGGGGTATAAGCTACAAACTAACTTAATGAGGTATTCGTTTTCATTCGCACCATGGTTTCAAACAAGTCTAATTAAATTTTCACATATATGCTATGCAACAATCACGTGATTATACAAATATATATATATATAGTTATCCGGAAACCATATATAGAACAGATTTATCCTTTCGTGTCGAAGGTTAGAGAATTATTGATGAAGATCCTCGACCTTCTACTGCTAGTTCCCAGATCCTTGCCCAAAGCATTCGATTGGCTCTGCTCAGAACCTAGAGTCTCACTCTCCAAGTGATTT
Organism: Combretum micranthum; assembly: GCA_024138025.1. Classification (NCBI taxonomy): domain Eukaryota; kingdom Viridiplantae; phylum Streptophyta; class Magnoliopsida; order Myrtales; family Combretaceae; genus Combretum; species Combretum micranthum. The sequence continues at coordinate 149,425 of JAMXBD010000197.1, read as the reverse complement.
ATTCTCTAGGAAGGAACATGGCCCGTGTCCCAACACAGTAATAGCCAATCCAACGCTACGCATAGTAGTAGCCTTCCGAGAGAGATATGACTCAATAATGCTAAGTGTGAACGTTTTATTTTTCTTAAGTCAAACTTTATTAAAGTTTCTTAGGGGCGATCAAACAATTTTACAGACAATAAGCAAGCATAAATGCAAGTAGACAAAATACTTAACAAACAATTTGAAGTTGCGATATTCTTAATTCCATTTCACACATAAGCATATAATCAAATATATAATATCCCGAATTCCCATACATGTCCATTTTTATCTTTTCTTAGTATTTTAATGCCATTTCTATAAGTACAAGTAAGTAACGAAATTAAGAGGAATAATTCACTCGTCCATTTCGTAATCTTCTTAGTCGTAATAATCTCAAAAGAGAAAATCTCGTATTCCTCGTCACCTAGACAAAAGAAATACCGGGATGAGTATTTCATAGAAATTCTATTTAAACTTTCTAATTCTATTTTACTATGTTTGTCAAAATCACATGAAATAAAATTCAACTTAAAATGGCCATAATTACTCATTTTAACTAGAATTTCGCATATAATATACGATTTCTACCTATTCGAAAATATTTATCCATTTATAAGGTTATTTTTTTCATATAAGGTTGTTTAGGTTCCAAAACTGTAGGGTACAAATTCATCATGAAAATAATAGTTTTCAAAACATAAGTTTGCAAACTTTTCTTTATCCGAAAATATTTGTATCAAAATGCAGATATTTGTATACTTAGAAAATCCTTTGAATATATATAGACTCATATTGTATGCAAAATTCTAATGGTGTTGTCTCAACGATTATATTCCGTAAAACAATATCTTGCGGTGTTAAAGACTTGTATCTTAATAATTTCTTTCCTAGGTATTTTGAAAGAATTTCATAATTTCTTGAGTTAGTATAAGTATATTCTTATTTTGTTTTCTAATTTCCTTTCTAAAATAAATTTTCTCTTAGCTTTGGTCTTTTACAAATTTTGACTTCTAGTATAAAAATGAAGTTTTTAAGAGTTTTATTAAGTTGTTGATAACTTATAATAATTTAAGTCGTGTATATTTTCTCTTAAAGAAATGACTTTGATAAACAAGTCTTTTCATATTTTCATTTTCTAACTTCTTTAAAAATAAACTTTATTTCTAAAACTTTGTCTTTTAACTCTTTTGACCAATTTTACTTAGAAGAAAATCATGTTTTAATATTGTCTTAAGTTTTTTATAATATCTATTTTTTTTAAACCTCTACTGTTTATATTCTTTTATTTTTCTACGTGAATTTATAATTTAGTAAGTTGATTTTATCTTAACTTATAAAACCTAGTTTAGTTATTACTTTTGGTAAAAATTCCTACAAGTAAGTATTTTGAGAAAAGTTTATTTATCAAATAATTATTATTATTGAGTTTTAATAAATTTTATGTGACTTATCGTAATAAAAGAAAATGATTATTTTGTTAGTTAACTTCTTTAAGAAAAATCATTTTTATTTTTTTAAGAAAAGTCTTTGTGGGTTTGAAAAGAAGTTGTAGAAATAATTTTTCCTAGGTGGGTGATAACAACATCTTGATATATGTAAAGAGAGTTTGGTTTCATTTTTCTTTTGTTTCCTTGGTAAACTTATCCTTGTTGACACTTAAGAAAACTTTGGGAAAAAGTTTGAGAAGAAGTTGTAAAAATACATTTTGTAAGTTGTTGTTGACAAGTTTCTTTATTTAGTGACAAGCTTTATGACAAAAAGAGATTAATTTCATGTTTCATTATTAGAGAAAATTGTACTTTAGATTTTGTTGAGACAATAAGATTATGATGATGCATGTACATGAGTATGTAGTATGAAAATGATGAAAATATGAGAAAGATATAAGGAGCAAAATAATAATAAGAAGATAATAATATCAAGTATTGGGAACCTTAGCTTCATCAAGGTTTCCTGGTCAAGCATTGGGAGCCTTAGCTTCATTAAGGTAGCCCGGTAAAGTATTGGGAGCCTTAGCTTCATTGAGGCATCCCGGACCTAAGAATAGACTAGTCTTAAAAAGAAAAAGAAAAAGCAATAATAGAAGCATTAATAGTAAAAGCAAGTTAGTAAGAGTTAGTGAGCATTAAGCTCTAAATATATATATATATATATACATGTACTTAATAATATATATAGAGTTAGATTAGAGCATAAAAACAACATTAATATTGTTAAAAATCAACATATATAAAATCATAATAACAACATAGTAAAATTGAATTTCGTGTACAAAAATAAAACATGAACATGTTGCTTTTACTACTCATATGAGTTTCAAAACAACACCATGGTCATGCTAGTTACATAATATGATTATATGAATAGGGATAGAAGTTTTACCTAAAGTGTTTTTGAGGTAGAAAGAAGATAGTGAATGTATGATTATGTGGTTAGTGATTTGTGGTTGATAGTTTGTATATAGAGGAGAATTTTTGTGAGTATTTGGTGAAAGAGAGTTTTTGATGAAGTCGTGGCAAGAAGACCAAGGGCAGATCCAATTGTGATGCCACCTGGACAGGCTTCAAGAACCCCAGCTAAAAGATTCAAAGAAGTGATCAACGGTTGATTCAGAAGATTCAAGAGGAGGAGACACAATTTCAAATCATCAAGAATGAATTCAAGCTAATCAACATCATTAAGGCAAGCTCGAGAGTGGATCAGAACAAGTTTGAAGTGAAATGGACCAAAGTTGGCAAGTAAGCTACCAGCCTATCTTGGATCGCCGCCGGCCTATATGTGATAGAAGCCAGTGTTGAAAACAAAAACGTTGAACTACCTATGTTAGGTTATTCAATGCCATCAGCCGAAATGGGTACGCCGCCGGCATATGTGGGAAAGCCATCGGCCTAAATGCTGGCGTAGACATTTTTTTTTTACTTCGCATTTTATTTCTGAATTAAAATGGCTGCTAGCTTTGTATATAGGTCGCCAGCTTATGTTTTATTACGAACCATTTATTATTTTGTGTCTTTAGGGTTTCCTTTGCTTGTTATATAAACTCTTTTAGGTTGTATGAACAAATTAGATTATTTTGAATTAAAATTGAGAGTATTTCTCTTAGGTTCTTGAGTGAACTTTTTCTGAACTTATTGGATCTAATTTGTGGTTTTAACCTTCGACTTATCAACCGAACTTTCCATATTCGATTGTGACGTCTTCGCTAGATACCAAGATTCTTGCCTCTTTATAGACAATGGGTCGCGGTCACCATACAAACACGAACGATCTTGGGATTGAAATCAAGTATTGGGTTGCGTTGAAAGATTGGCGTGGTTCATATTAGTTTTGATAAAGAAGAATTATGTGGAGAAAGTTGTGAGTGATTTTGGGAGAGTTTTGTATATGAAATGAAGGTATAAAAGAAGTAGAGGAAAAGATGGTATTTATAGTTGATAATGGAGGGAAATTGTGTGTAATAAAATAAATTAAAATGAAAAATTAGAAGGAGAAGTACAAGGGGAGGGGCCCGGCCATAAGAAGAAAGGGGAAGAGAGAGATTAATTTTTGTAATTTGTAAGAGAAATAATTAATATGTAAGGTATGATTTGATATAAGATGTATTGGAAAGGTAAAAAGTAAAAAATAAGTGTATAGGTAGTAAAACTAGGTTGTAAGAAAAAGTAGAAATAGGTGAATAGTAATGAATAGTATGATAGGACAATGAATAGTAGACTAGATAAATAAAATACTAATAGTAATAAAAATACGCGTAAAAGGGCTATATCAGATATTTTTAAATACGACAAATTATGAAACTGGTATTTTTAGATTTCTTATATTATTACGATTCTAATGGTGTTAACGTAATATCTTTACTGTTCGGCGTACCTGGGCATGTTTTTCGAAAACTGATCCCATTCAGAGCTGAAAGACACTAGAAATTTGCGAATATGATATTTTTTAAGCTTTCTTATATTATTACGTACTATTATCAATAATTATTTCCATTCCGTTATTTAGGGTTTAAGAGCGCGGGATTTCCGGATCTTAAACACTAGGGTTTGTTGTAAAATTTATTAACTTTTAGGGTTCCGGTTTGACTTTTGGCTTTGTTGAGTTATTCGTAAGATCATAAAATTTTGGGGTTTTATCCATATTATATTTTTAGTTCAACATCTATGGTTTATTTCATGTTATTTGTAATTATTTTTCAGTTCTTGGGATCGTTTACCTGAGTCTAGAGTTATGGGTTGACTCAGTTTGACTTTTGGTGAAAATGAAATTTTTTATTCTAAAATTCACCGAAGGATTTAAGGTCTTAGTATTTTGTTGTCGAGCGTTATTTGGATATCTCATCTTGATTTTTATGTTAGGAATTGGATAGATGATTTAATTGGTGTACGGATGTTGAATCAATCTATTGTTGGATTTTCTATATTGTTTTGAGGGTTCTCTTTTTTCTCAAGGTTAAGAATTTTCATATTTGACCTTACTTAGAATTTGGTTTTAACGGGTCGATTTTCAGGATTTCGGTTTCGGTGTTAGAATTATAGGATTATTTTTTAAAATTGTGAAAAATTCAAGGGTTTACGCTTTTGCATTGGTTGAGGTATTTCTTTCAATACCTTGCTTCTATCAATCTCCTTTGTGATTGCAACTAACAATTTATTTGATTTACTTGTGCATCATATTAGATAGGTTTAGCATGTTTTGATCTTTTTTTTTTTTTTTAAGTGTTAGATTTGATAGAAAAGTCATCCAAAATTTGTTTTTCTTTGACAGCTGATTTCTTTTTCTACATAGAGAGACTTAAAATAGTTGTTTTTAGAGATTTTGTCATTATTTACTTAGAGTCTCTTCGAGAGTTTTCTTTATGTTCTTGACTACTAAATAATTACTTTCCTGATAGGCTATCACTAGACAATGGGCTTCCTTGTTGTGTGTTATATGATTGGTTTGTAATTTTATTCCTTCTTAGGATTCTAAACACATTGTTTTTTATTACTAGGAAAAAGATTCAGCTAAGGGTTGGAAATTGTGTTATGAGGATTGTTTGTAGGGGTGTAAATGATACAAGTCGATTCACAAACTACTCAAGCTTAACATGATTCTTATTCAAGTTCAATTTGAGAATAGTTATTATAATTTCAAGCTTAAGCTACTCAAATATTTTATCGAGTCTAGCTTGGGTTTTATAACGTTTAGTTTAAATGGTTCATGAGTCTAATCAAGCTCAAATCCAACATAAATTTTAATCAAGTTTGAATGTTAATATTATTTGGTAAAAAAAAATAGTTTTAATAATAAATCAAGTATAAACAAGCTTATTTGATTTAAGTTTAAGTTTGTATAGTGCTACTTTGAGCTAGAATTGAGTTTAAAATTTTTAAACTCAGTCGAATTTGAGTTAAGCTCAGTTTGAAATTTCAAGTTGAGTTCAAGCTTGATCTCAAAATTACATTGTCTCGAATTGATTTGATTATAACCTTAAAGGTATGATTATAAGAAGTAGAGATAATGTTAAGGATAGTACATGCCTGATGGCAGCACTAGTTATAGAAGAGAAGCTAATGTATTGCAAGTTACAATTGAGTATACTATACAAAATTTGAGAAACTATGAGGATAATAAATGTGAGGCTTGGAGCTTTAGAGGAGTAGATAATAGAGCATGTGGTCATGCTAGAAGGGTTAGTAAAATGCATGATGAGGGTAATTGAGATAATTTTGAAATAGAGAGGAATGCTAAAGTTAATCATTATGGTCAGGGAATGGATAACATAAAGACGAATTCAAATCAAGTTTTGAGGGTTATAGATCTTGAGAAACAATCTTTTTTTTTTTTTTAGGCTAGAAACAATCCTAAGTTAGAAACACCAAGTTGAATAGGTATTTGAGTGTTATGATTATGATGAAAAGTTAAAATTAGATTGGTAGCTATCAAGTTTAGTAGATGTATTACGGTGGGAAAATACAAAGGTGTGGAAACTAAGACAAGGAAAATGTGTAGTGAAGACATGAGAAGAGATGAAGTGCCTCATACATAGACATTTTGTTCCTAATTATTATAAGAAGCAAAACTTGAAATTTTAGTCTTAGTAAGGGGAATGTAAGGTGGGATGTTATGTAAAGAACTTTGAGATGCTCTTAGTTTGGTATGAGGTCATGGAGTAAAAGAATAAACTATTGTATTTTGTGTAACAAGATTAAAGTATGATATTTTGAGGATTGTAGAGTTTATGAAATTCAATACTATAGAAGAAGCTATTCAACTTGCTAAGAAAGTGGAAAAGTGGTTTATTAGAAACCCTTACAAAACCTTAGTTGTGTCTAAACAAGGTATATCTAATAGATTTAAGAGAAGTAAAGAGAGAACGAATTGAGAAGTGCAGCATGAGTAGAAATAAATGAAGGCAAGTAAAAAGGAAAGATGATGTTAGAGTCAAGGCTCTCATTAGTTTAGAAGCTAGAGCATGTGACTAGAGGTGGTTGTGAAGCACATTTGCCAACTAAAATATTTTAAATGCCTTAGCTATGAAAATATGTTTGCACTATGTCCAAATAGAATAGTAATTTTGATAAAAGGAGGTGAGGTCAAGAGTGAAGAAGAAGAAGAGAGGATTTCTAAGAGATATTTAAACACTATGATTATGAAGAAGTTTATAAAAGGGTATAGAAAGTGATGTTATGTCAATGGTAATAAGAGAGCCTTTAGTGCAAGAGTAGTACTTGAAGCAGAACAATAGAAAACATGTTTCATATTAAAAGCTAGACATAAGGGAATAGTTACATAGATATTGTAGATGGAAAATGTCGTACCACATTACTAATTGTTTCCAGGATAGAAAATTGAAGTTGACAACTACAAAACATGTAAGGTCATACAATCTTCATTAATTATGTCACGAGTGAGTAAAAGTTCTTGTTTTCATTCCATAACACTACAAGGATGAGGTAGAGCATGATGTTATTCCTATGAGTGATCCTCATAATTTGTTGAACACACTATGGTTATTTAATCAAAATTAGTGCATGATGGATTTTGCAATACTTATGCATTCACAAAGGAAGGGAATAAGATTATGTTAATGCCCACGTATCCCATTGAAGTGCAAAATACTTAGGTGATATTGGTGAAAGGAACAAGGAATGGTTGTTGTTAAATCAAGGAAAAGTTTAAAAAGTTATCGAATTAGGTGGGCTTGCTTATTATTGGTTGTGTGTTAGATAATTTCTAAATGTGGAAGCTAAGGTTCTAATCCTATTGCCGAATGAGTTTGAAGATGTTTTTCAAAAGAGTTTCCTAAAGGATTATCCTCCACGAGAGGTACTAAGCATAATATTGACTTGTGGTTAGAGTGGTGGCACTAAATAAACAAACTTATCATACGAATCTAGAAAACTATTACTCATGGTTCTAAGGACGGATGATTAGATCACTTCCTATTTGAAAACATTATTTGCTTTTAATAGAATTTATCATATGCACTGGTCATGAAACTCTAAATTATTCACGTCTTGAGCACACATGACATATCAGTTTAGCCATGTAAATTGCTCAGGAAAAATGTAAGACTTTACTAAACTAGTAAGTTCCTTTCCATATTTTAATTAGGGTCAATGATAAAAATCGCACATGAACTTTCGCAAAATATTTAATTACGTACTCAAAGTTTCATTTTGAACAATTTAGTACTTGAATAAAATATTCGTGGACTTTTTTCATACCTAAAGTTTGGCTTTGATAATTTTGGTAGTTGAACAAAGTTTTAACGAACTTTTTTGATACCTAATGCAAGTTTAATCAGGTATGAAAAAAGTCTGTGAAATTTTATTCAGGTACAAAAATTGTCAACATCAAACTTCATGTAGAAAAAATATCCACAAAAACTTGTTTAAAATTAATTAAACTTTTTGCAAAAGTTTAGGTACCATTTTTGACATTATCCTTTCTAATTATAAAATAATCTCATAATTTTTAGAAATTTTGCATATTTCCAACTATTTTCCACATATTGAGTTGTTTAGAAATGCATAAGTTAACTGTTTAAGAGTCAGCTAGAATAATAAACTCATTTATAAGCATGGCTCACTATGAGGCTCTTCATAGGAACGTTGTTTAAAGAAAAGTATTTTGCACCTAGGGGTACATCACAAAGTAATTGTAAATAAAAGTGATTCAATTACAACCATATAACTTAAAATAAAGTACAAGGATTTTCAAAGAAGTTTCCAAATAAAAGTCCATGTCTTAATGTATGCCATCTATTAAATCCTCACATAACATCTTCATCCTCAAATCCTCATAACTCAAGTTCACGTACAATTCATCAGTAGTACTTGAAATGATTAAAAAATGAATGATGAAGCCCAATACGCATTAAACATGTACACTTACTCATGTCACAGGCTCCTATTGTAATACTTCAAAAACATGTTTGACATAATTAATTACAAGTTAGGCAACTAACTATTTATAGCATCCCAAGCATACTAAACATATATAGGAAAACTTACAACTTTCACTAAACATTAACAAGGAACAGAAGGGATATCGACTCAATCATCATGGGTTTGATAAGCCCCCTAGCACTTGTTAGGAAAAAAAAAAAAGAAAAGAAAATATAGAAGTAGTTTTGTCCAGCTCACTCATCATATCCAGCCATTGATGAGCTAAGTCTATCGCAAAACTTTATGTCGAAGCTTATGATCCTGCATAACTTATTGTAACTTCATCCTAGCTCTAATTGATCGTTCAGTCTTGGAGTTTCCCTATTAACTACTTGCTAATCCATAAGATTTATTTGCTGGAACCTAAGCACCTAATCTATCATATTATCTTAAAGTTGCAATCTGACTCGTAACCTAATCTAAGGGTACCACTTTTGGAACAAGTAGCCATGTGTTAACCTTCCAACAATTCGGTTGAGTTTAAGTATTAGTGTGAATATTAATTTTATCCTTGCGAGTAACACACATTTACAATGCACTTGATAACCGATCTCAAATCCTTTCTCCTTTCCCAAAGATTAGCCAATAATTTTAGTTTATGATTTCAAAGTTTTGCATTAGGATAATGTCTCAAGTAACCTTAGTAAATTTGTTTCTTGTTTTCATTACTTTAATTACTCGAGTTAAGGTTCACATGTTTATGTATCTAAGTTTAGGGCTCAATTCATTTGCATACATTGAGCTCAGTTATGGATAAGCAATATTTCCTAGGTTTCTATGTCTTTCTATTTTATCTAGTTAAGTTGTCTAGTTGATTAGTTAAGTCATGATTGGTTTTGGGGATTAGGTTAACCATTCCTTAGTGGGCTATGTTTTTGTGTTTTCGGTTCTTAGCCTTCCAATAATAGGTTTGCATAGACTACCAATCAGTTATAGTCTTAATTATTTTATTCCAATTATTAGACCAATAAATGAGAAGAAATCTTATTTAGATGAGACATTTCAAGCTTTATGTGGGTACTTAATGTATACAATTGGAATTTTTGAGAAATTGTGTTCATATAAGCTGAACATGGTCCTGTTAAGAGATCGTATTCATGGAGATTAGCACCTATTAAAAATGGTTGTTTTCTTATTGTCTTGGTTCATTAGCTCAACACTAGTTGATGGTTGTGTTCATGGGTCAAGTTTATCAACACAACCTGATTATAGTCATTTTCAAGGGTCGTGTTCGGTTATCATTATTCAATAGCTCAATACTAGCTGAACATGGCTGTGTTTAGCGGTCATGTGAAATGATTCAAACATCAATCATGAGAAATTAAAATCATTTGAATTCAATGAAAGCCAATTGAAGTCACATGGGAACTCAAAATGCCCAAATTAGTAAAATTACAATTTTCCCAATCTAAGAACCTAAGTTTTCCATAATAAAAACATTCGAAAATATCAAATTAAAGCGAATTAGAATTTAAAATTTTTTCGGATGAAAATTTTACAAGAAAAACCAAAATAACGCAAATTTGGGCCTTATTTTTGCAAAATTACAATTCAGCACCTAATTGGGAAATTATGCAAATTAAAATTCAAAATTTACCTAAGATAAATAAATGAGACTTATTCGAGCTATTTAAATCATTATTATTTCATAGGATTAATTAAAAACTCTAGTTAGGGTAAAAAAAAGCTTACATATATATATATATATAAGGTGAATGCCTAAGATTGTGCTGTGTGATACAATGCAACAGAAGAGGCACCACCATATCCTTTCAAAATCCTAGTTGTAACTTTTTTTTTCCTTTTTCCTTTCAAATGCCTCCTTTCCTTCTATTTCACTCTACACACTCTTTTAGTGCTAATTAATTTAGACTAATTTGAGACTAGGACTAATTAGCTTCTAGTATATATTTTGCACATGGAAATGTGGATATTGAAGAAATGTTAGAAGAGGAGGAAGACCTTCAAGCTCTATCGATCTCATCGTAAGGTTACTTTGTTTTAAATAGTGTCTTTGAGAGTTTAATGACATTTTAAGTGTAGGAAATAATTTAGGTATATAATTGTATGTTTGGAGTAGTAAATTTACGATTTTTAGAATATTTTGGAATTGTATAATCAAGGTTTCAGCTACAACAAGCGACAAAGTTCCAAAAGTAAGCAAGGTAAGCCATTAGACTACCTATTAGTGATGAATTTGTTTTGGATTTACCTAGCTAAGGATAGATGGCATTTGAACCCCTAGATTTCATGATAACCTTGTAAGTGAAACCCTAGGGTTGATATCGGAATCAGAACCTTAAAGTCAAACTGAGTCAACTCTAACATTAGAAACCTTAGACTTGATTGAATAGCTTCTAAGAGCCTAAAGTATTAGACGAGTTAGCTAAGTGATGGAAACTCTAAGAGTAAGTTGAGTATAAGGTTTATACCCTAAAATGATAGGAGTTTCATAAACCCTAACCTTTCCGGACCTTTTTCGATAATGATCTTTGTATCCGATCATCGTCACACGAATCAAGACAAAATATTCCAAAAAAATAGTTTAAAATAAAATAATATTAATTCATCATTATAATATCAAATAAAATTTTATCTGTTTATAAAAATATCGGTCATGACAACTTATATGCGTATTTATTTTTAACCGGTAAACAATTTGTCATTTCAATTACTATTCATTTCAACCACTTTTGTCCCTATTCTTAGAATACCTTCACCTAATCTTATACCCTAACAAATCTACTATACTTTACATCACTTTTCTTAATCCTTTCTTCTCTCTCTCTCTCTCCCCTTCCTCTCCCCTCCCCTCCCCTCCCCTCCCCACCCCCTTACCCTTCTATCACCACTGACCCATCTACCTTCTCTCTCTATTATATTTTTTAATTATTTTTCACACTTTAATTCACTCAATTTCTCTCTATAAATATCACCACTCCTCCTCTTATTTTTACTTTATAACTTCACTCATCATTCTCAAACGTTTGTCAAATTTTCTCCAAAAAAATTCTCTCTTCGTCTCCCTCTTCTCCCCCCTCTCTCCCCCCTCCCCTCCCACCCCCACCCCTACCCCCTCACCGATGCCCCTCTCTCCTCTCTCTTGTCTCTCTCACTTTCATTTCTTCTTTAGGTATAACACACTAAACCTCCTTCATGTATGATATCATATAGCATATGTGTGTGTGCCTTTAAATGATTTCCATAAAATATCCCAATGATGCATCATGCTAGGGATGGAAAAATACAAAACAATACACTTTGCTTCATGTTATATTCATGATACTTCATGTTTCCTAATCTAACTTTCATATATACATAAGTATTGATATGTATAAGTATATATATGAATTTTAGATCCTAATGCTCACCAATCTAACTTGTTTTATTTAGGTTCTTTACTTTCAAGTATTTTAATTTCATGTTTTAGACTTGCCAATTTTAAGTCACAATAAGACTAGTCAATTTCTAGTCTTAGACTTGTTCATATTTAAGTCTGATAGAGATTAGATTATTTCAAGTCTCGAGGAGCCTTGTCTAAAAATCTAAGACTCTCACTTTGTTTTATTTCTTATTTTCTTTTTATTTATTTTACATGATGACTGGATTATTTCAAGTCTTGAGTAGCCTTGATTATGAGCTAAGACTCTTATGTTTATTTTTGCTATCTTTATATTTCTATTATTAACTTTATCAACTTTTCAATTTAAGTTCATTATAATATTGCAATATATTTTAGTTTAGTTTCACGTTCATATACATAAATGCTCATAATGATGTTGTTATGAAGCTAAAGTGAATTTCCTAAATCCCATATGTTAACAATTCTCTGTTATGCAAAATATTTTCTAAAATCTATTTTCAATACTTAGAAAAACCCTCATAAAAAGAAAAAATTGAAAACAAAATCAATCTCCTATTTTCCTATAAATGCTGAGACATAGACATGAATCCTAGTCTTGAAAACATATAGAAACCTATGTTTTGAAAAGTGAGTTTCCAAATAACAGTTGAAACAAAATTTACAAAGAATAAAATAAAGTATAACATCTTATTTTAAGATTGAGTTACCTCTTTGAAAGCACTAAGAAATAAAATTTTACCACTAGTTTTCAAGGTTTATTCTCTCATGAACTTATGTTTCCTAAAGTGTTGCAAAGGTTATTTAGTGAAAATTCTATCTTGAGCAACATCACTAGGATCATGTATATGGCTATGAGCTATTGAGTTTCTAATTGTGTTTAAATATTGAAATTATAAGTATACTTACCTTAGAGAGTTTATATATGATGAAACTTGCAAAAAGTGTTAAAAAATAAATTGAAAACAAGTTAGGCGCATTCGGAGCCCTATGATTTCGAGGCTTAAATGATCTTAAATGTTTGAAATAACCTGAAAATGGATGTAGCATTTGTAGTAGGTAGAAATTGACTACTCATATGCAAAAACCAAAGTTTAAATGGATTAGTCATCTCCATTTTAAGATTCAAACTAAGTAAACGGGAAATTTACCACAAGTAGAATTAATAGAGTTAAAAAGTTAAGACTAATATGATACTCATTCCAGGTATTTCGTTTGTCTAGGTAATGAGCATTTCGAGGCCCTATTGCTGGACGATTATTTTGACTAGAAGAATTGCGGGATTGCTGAGTGAGTTTATTTCCTTACTTTACATATTCTTAAATGTGCTCTTAGAATAAGAGCACAAGAATATAAGGAAAAGATAAAAATGGAATTGCACGCGGGATCATCATACGCTTATGCTTGTGAGTTATGGTGCTTAATAAATAAAAGATAAGCATATCGGAACTTAATTTATTGATTAATTTTTTTGTTTCATTATCATGTGGAAATATTTGTGTCTATCTTGATACTCACCTTTAAAATGGAAAATAACTCGACTAGGAGTTAATTAATAATTTGCTCATACATCGCACGATGTCGAGTCACATTTATTTCGCTACTCTTATGCTAGGGTTAAATGGATAAGGTGCCCTGCTGCAGCATGAGGATATACTTCGTTTGGGGAATATAGCCTCAAGGAGGAGCCATGTTGGATCAATCGCTTTGGATGAGAAGCCTAGAGACTAGTAGTGGTGGCTGGTAGGAACTAAAAGGGTCTATTAAAATGTTGGTAGAATCCTAAAAGTCTACTAAAACTTGGTGGTTGTATGGGCTTGTTCTTTCAAAGCATTCCCTAACCCTTAATATGGAGGGCATAAATCCATTCTATATTCGCTTTCTAGATCATCATATGAATTTGTTAAAGTATATGGATGTTGCATGGCATATGTTTGATTAACAAAATTGATTGTTTATATTCTATGTATGGGTATGTTATGACAGGAATTTACTCACTAAGAAAGATGTGCTTATATCCCTATAAATTTCTTTTGACGCATGAGTATTTACAGTTGTACTCGAGGGGGATCCTTCCTCAGGTAAGGAATACTATGACTGGAGAAGCTTTTGGAAGAAGTTTATAAGAAAATTTTAGGAGTAGACTTCCATATAAATCTTCTTACGTAGTTCTTTAATTTCTTTTAAGTTACATTTGTTTACTTTTTGGAAAGACTTAATGATTTGTAATTGTTAAGACTTTGGTAGGGGTATACCTCTTTGAGTTGTAAGACTTTAATCTCTCAGTAATGTAAATTTATGTTTTGAATTTCTTGTATGCTATTTGCTGTTACCTTTTTAAATTGCATAACTCCATCGACATCTCCTATTTTCAAAATAATATGCCCTTCAAATAATATTGAAGCTTTTGCATGACTAAGATAGTCATTTTTAATCTTTAATATTTATGCGACGCACCGTTATATTTAGTATACCTTTTGAGGCATGACATGGCATGTGTGCTAAATTATTTTGATGATGAGCTACTGCAAATGTTGTTTCTTTAGATGAATTTGATGATTTAGTTATTGGATTCTTAGAGGATACAATGATGTGGGTTAAATCATGTTGTTCGTTGATTTTTTTTTTTCCATTTTTAGTTGATCATTGGAAGTTAAAAACTTGATGAAATCATTATAATATGTATGTTTGTTATGGCATGACATATATGAGGAGGGGAACTGATGTTTAATTTCTAGCAATTTTTATTTTAATAAAGGATTAGACAATTAGATGATGAATTATGAAGTAATTGGTCAGTAGGAGTGGTATATGGATGGTAACACTTGTGGTGATAATGTTAATTAATTGAAAAATTGTGTTGAATTGTGGAAATTTTCAAGAAAAACCTGATTTGAATGGAATAGTTTAAGGATCTTATTGATATTGGATTTGGTAAATAATCTAACAAATTGAGGAAAATATAGCCTCTTAGGTATATAAGTGGGAAATTGACAATTTAGATCATATATAACTTAATTGTGAGTTGGGAAGCTCTAATTAGAATAAGTTGATTATTGATTTCTTTAAATATCTTAGAGTGGTGATTAGATAATTTGGATAATAATTCATATGGAGGAGGAATCAAATTAGGCATATGACCTAGTAAATGGAATGATGGACCATGATGAGTCATTGTCAAAATTATGAAATTAGAGATTAATTTGTCAATGAGCTATTTCATTGATAAATTTGATTATCTAATATTGAATATGAATATGTTGTAATGAGATGGGAGATAATCGGCGATTGCATGCTGATAATTATAGTATAATTGGACAATTAGAGAGGTGACAATTATAGCTAAAGAATGATATATTATGGTGATAAATAGCTAAGTAGATATGAGGTTCTAATTTTAGAGTGCATGCTAAATTTTGGAGAAAGATTGAGTTATCTATTTTAGAACCTATATAAGGTACAAGATTGAATATTGATCATTAAGTTACATTTGCATATGTGTTACTAATAACAAGTCTAATGAGATAAACAAGAAAATTTGTTAGAAGAATGTTTATTGGTCAAAACCGATATTATAATTTTATTCCCTTAGAATCTCCTTAAAATTTGTGCTTGAAAACCCTAAAATAATTTCAACCTCAATTTGGAAATAAAATGCAAGCCTAAGCCACCACTATCCTCATTAGGGGCTATACTATAGTGGCCATGGCAACCTCTATTTGGTTACAAATGCTACCATGTATCCTCACCAAGGGTCATGTCAAAACCATTTCTTGTCCTAAGTAGACACTACCTTTACATCATATCTAAGTCCATAGTCACCTTTGTCTAAATCCTTGAGATCCGCACAAGTCCTCGCCATGAGCCATGCCTTGTCAAGGTTTATAGCTACCCTTTCCACACATCAATACCCTAGTCTCAAACTTGTGGAAACTGATCAAACCTTCTGTAAACTTGAAGTACACTCCTAACCCATACCTTGAGTAATCACATCAAGTCTTCAATGACTTAATTAAGAATGAAGTAATAATGATTGTTGGGATCATGAATGGAATAAGATAATAAAGACTAAAATTAAATACTAGACTATAACAATCTATCTTCAGAAAGCCAAGGACCAAAACCCACAAAGTATAGTGCACAAAAGATTGGTTAAACTAAACCCCGCAACCAATGCTAACATATATAATTAACTCAAAAAACTCGGTTATTTAAAACAAATAATATTGCAACCTAGGAAATATCACTTATTTATAACTCATACTCGATTTATGCAAATGAGTTGAGTCCTAAACTAGGATCTATAACGATATAAACCCTAACTCAAATAATTCAATTAATGAGAAACAAGTGTAATTGTTTGGAATCACTTGGAACTTTAATCTAATACAAGTCTTTGAATTTATGAACAACAAATAACATTGAACTTCAAAAAAGAGTAAAGGTTTCGAACGGTTATCAAGTATACTGTAAATGTGTGTTGCTTAATAGGATAAGATTAACAACCAAATTAACACTTAAACTTGACTTAAATAGTATTGATTTGTTACTTGGTCGCTTACTTTAGGAAGTTACACTCTCAGGTTAGCTTGCGAGCCAGATCATTTGAAATACCCCAACTCTTCACCTAAAATAGAAGTTGGTTTTAGATAGATTTAAACGACTAAAATGAATTATAGGATTTAAATAGACAAGTTGATATAATTTAATTAGATAATAATTAAGTTGGTTTGAGATTTGAGTTTCAAATTCCCTAAACATGTCATCAAAGTGTTTAGAGAATTCCTAAATCCTCGATTCTTAGCCTAAACACAAATTCCTAAATCTCAGTAAAATTTGAGTTCATTTGCTTATCTTAAAATATCAGTTCTTAAACCCGAACTCAAATTAAATATCTTTTATCCAAAATAAATTTCTAAATTAAGTTGTTACTTTGAGTTCTTAATTTCTAATCTATTGGTTTTGAAATCATTTCCTAAATATTTTTAGAACTAAAGATATTGATATGAAAGTTCTAAATTTCGATACCCTTATTTTAAAATATCCTAATTTTAAGCCTTAAACTCCCTTTTGATTTATTTTTCCTCACATGCTCTCTCTCTCTCTTCCTTTCACTTTTCTTTCCTTATTCTTCCTTTCCCAACCGATACTTTCTTTTCCTCTCTTCCTTTCTTCTTCTTTTCTCTTCTTTTCTTCCAATTTCTTCCACAAATCTCAAGATCAAAGCTATCTAGAAGAAAAATCAAAGCTAGGAGAGAAGTTAGATGAAGGAAAACAAATTAGAAGTGTAAAGAAAGATCAAGTGTGCAAGTGTTATATCCTTGTTATCTTTGTTGTTTATTTATTTAATTAATGAGTTGATGTTGAAATGAGTTGAGAAGTGTTGTTTAAGTTTGTATTTGTAAAGTTTATGGTTGATGGAGTTGGTTTATTGAGGAAGAAGATAAATAGTGAAATTGGGGTTTGAAGTTGTTTATGATTATTATAGTGATTTTTGATGGATTGAAGTGGGAGTTTGTGTTTATTAGATTGTATTGAGATCAAATAACAAGTTTTAAGAAGCTTGAAATGAATTTGGAGGAGTTTGAAACATTTTGAACAAATGTTTTTCGCAAAATGAAAACAATGGAAAATTTGACAGCAGCGTATTGCATGTACGCCAGCATTCAACGCTGCCGGTGTTGAATTCTACGGTGTTGGAGAGTCACACGGAAACCAGATTGCTTGACCTCTAATGCTGGCAAATTTGAACTTTACGCCGCCGGCGTTAAACGCCGGTGTTGGTTTTGTGAATTTTCCCAGTTTTGCAGCCTCTTCGTATTTTAGCGATAACTTTTTCATCCGATCTCCGATTGAAATGATTCAAGTTGCGTTGGAAAGATAAGAAAGAGATCTACAATTTCATGTTTTGAGTTTTTAAAAATTATAAAAGTATCAGTGCTTAAATTTTAATTCTTTCCAACTGATACATTTTTCAAGTTAAGCTAAAAACTTATTATAGATTGTTTTATATGTGTTTACTTTAACGAATGGATCTTTTTGATCTAAAATGAAATAGATTAATGATATTTGATGTGTAATGATGATTGATGGATATAATGAGGCATAATTTAAGTATATTTGTAGATTCATCAAATAATTAAATTTCCATGAGTATTAAACTAAAAGTAGTTATGTTGTATATATGATTTCCATTGCTTGATTTATGATGTTGTGATGACTTAATGAAATTAAATGATCTTGGTAAGTATATAAATGATGATTTATGTATTTATATGAATTTTATTTGAATTTCCTTCATGCTAAGTTTAAGATTTAGTATATTTTAAGTGGTGTTTTTCTTCAATTGTTTTACCTTGTTTATTATTTGTTCTTATGATTAGCAATTAAACTTAAATCAACCTAGTTAACAAACTTAAGTTCAACTTGATTAAATAGACTTGAATGAGTTAAAATGAATTAGATTGAGTTATTTTAACCATCTTTGACTTAGTTTTTGAACTAAATGATTAAGGTTAATTAATTTAGCTAAGTTTAAGTTAAGGTGAGTTCAAGTTGACATAGATCCTACATGTGTAATGAATTAGTAATGAATCTACGTTCAACTTGATTAAATGAGCTTAAATTAGCTAAAAGGAATAGATTACTTAAGTTAATCAACTTGAACTAGTTTTAGATTAAATGACTAACTCTAAATAATTTGGCTAAGGTTAAGCTGAAATGTGTTAATAGCTAATAATTAGTTTAGATGAATGAATTAGGATGATCTCTTATTAATATGGGGATATATTGTTTCAAATGTGTGTTTGCTTAAGAAATAGATGTTTTTTTGAATGAATGCCTTGATTAAGCTTTTGTTGATAAAAGACCATAAACAAAGTGAAAAGAAACACTTTGACAGACAAAGGAGAACTGTCCATATTTTGGCGGGGCGATAGTCGCAGCCATAGTAGGGTTCCACATTAGTGTCTGATCAAATAGGATTTAATAAAATGAGTTAGAGATTAGTGAATAATTGATATAAGTTCTTGAATGAGTTTGTTGAACTGAATGTTGGTTTAGGTTCTTATAAGAGTTGTTTCTTGAACCAGTGGTAGATATGAGATATATCTTCTGAGATAACTTCGACTCTACCTTCTGAGACTCTGTTTGGATTTCGTATATAAGGTACGCAGTAACTTGCGTGTTGAATGTTAGGATAAGCATCTAAAATGGATTAAGAACTTAAACTCGACTTAATAATTGATGAGTGTTGGTTGTGCTTTACGTCGTTGAATCCAGACCGAGAAGCGACAACCTTGTCATGATGCAATGGCACGGTAGTTTAGGCACTTAGCCCAATCCTTTGTCATGATGCAATGACTCAAATCCATGATGCAATGGTTCACCATGTTGCAATGGTGGTTTTTTTTATTGGCTAAGTGGCTAGCTAATAGGGTTAACTGTATCGGTATATTCTCTACTTAGGCTCGGGAGGAAATAATATGTTTTAGTTCACGGTATGGGACCGTTGAACTAATTGATGTTATAGACTGGGATAATGGAGTGTATAAAGGAGTGTGAACCCTAGATGATGCTATTAATATTCTTTATCGGTTAGATATAGGAGATATAATATCCGGTCTATCTATATCGACCCCTTGACAGCTGCTGTTACTCAGGACCCCCAGATTCCCATTGGCTTGTTCCGGAATGTGAGTGCTCCATTGTTGATTTGTTTATTTTAATGAAAAGATAATAACTTGTGGATTGATGCATTGCATTTAGTTAAGCTCGCGTGCCACTCCGTGTGTGATTGTATTATTATGTACTGGGCTTCGGCTCATTCTTGTTGTTGTTATTCTTTTTACAGGTATTGTGTTGTTGATGATGATGATGAGATGATGAATTGATGATGATGTGGAGGTTATTGATGTTGTTGTTCTTATTATTGTTGTTGATGTTGATGTTATGAGGATGGTGATGATGATGATGATTGATGTGATGATGTTTTTTCCGGGTTTTGGCGATTCTGAAAATGGGAGAATAAGTAAAGTGTGATAAGATCGACATATTACTTGTATTCGTTTCTTCTTCTATTTTGTTTTGTAAGAGGACTTGATGTATTTATAAATTGTATTTTCTTGTAAGGGCTTGTTAATGCCTAATTGATTGTAAATGATTATCTACCCCTAAGAGTAGATCATAAAGTGTTTTTATAAAGTTAGTTTCTTAGAAAACTGGTTTGCTCTGGAGGGAGTAGAAGTTTATAAGTTGTTTTATAAAATTTGATTTCCCACTGCCGAATCCAGTTATTTAGAAATCTAACTAATGATTTCATAAATTCTAAAATTGGTTTAGCAATGTTCAACATAAACATCTTCTTTTAAGACAACCTTACGTATAATTCGTAAGAGTTATACGTGGTTGGGGACTTGGTGTGCTTAATTTGAGAATTGAGCATGTCGGGTCTTTACATCATTATTTTGGGAAGATGCGGTAGTTTAGGCAATTCGACCTTGACATGGTACATGATGTAGCTCGACATATTGTTGGTAGAGGAATTTATGAGATCAAATGATCAATTGGAGCTTGAGTAAAGTTGCTACGAAGTTATGCAAGGGTATGGACCCTTGCATAAAGACTATACTAAGGCTCATTGTTATCAAGTTTGTAAGCTTAAAAAATCATTGTATGGACTTAAACAAGCATATTAAACAAAACACTAGAATTTCTAAATTTCTAAGTAAAAAAATGATTCATTCAATCCATTTGTGATTATTCGTTATTTATAATTAAACTACAATGAAAGGTATCAACGTTTAAAGGTAAGTTCATTTAAGGTATTAACGTTTCAAGTGGTTAAAAAAAATGAATCAACATTTGAGGAATATTTCATTTAAGACACTAACTTCTCAAGTGATTAAAAAAAGATATCAACATTTTGTAAAATGAGTCAAATAAAGTATTAAATTGGCCATCCATGAAAATTAATGAAATTTAATTGAAAACCAATTAAAACGTTGATACCATAAATAAACTTTGAAAAATATTGATACCTTAAATGAAGTTTATAAAATGTTGATATCTTATTTTATTCATTTTGTAAAATGTTCATTTCTCTTTTTAACTATTTAAAATGTTGATACCTTAAATGAACTTAGTCTAAAACATTGATATCTTCTGGTTTAATTTATTCATTTTTTATATGTTTAAGTCTAATAGATTTTTGGTGGTTTTTCCTTACGTGGATGATATTGTTGATCACTAGCAACAAAATGATCGCAGCTCAAATGATTATTTTTGGTGGGTTTGGCAAGTTTTATATTTATATAAATATATATATATATATATATATATTTATATGCTTGAAATTTGCCGAACTAATGATGGGATCAACGCATGAAATTTGGCGAACTAATGATGGGATCATGTTGAATCAGCATAAGTTCATTATAATGTATTATACAATATTGGTCTCTGCCATTGCCTTAAAAGAGCGAAAACAGTTTTGTTTGAAATGTCCTATTGTATCAGATTTTCATATCTTTCACGTTGCCTTTAGGTGTCTATTTTTAGTGTTGCCAACTTGTGAGATATTGACTATTATGGACCTATTTATTACTTTTACCTATTGTTTCATTAAAAGTTTTCATATTCATGTATCGAGATTTTCTTACATATATACCTATATTGATATAATCACATCTACTTTAGTTTATTATGCATATTTATTAGTATGTAATATATTTATAATTGTGTTTTGTTTTATCCATTATTAGAGTTTAATTTATATGTTTTATTATTTTTCCAATACATTTTATTTCTACTACTACTACTATATACTTCTAAATGTTTATAAGTAACAATAAATAAGGTTTTACGGTCAACTTTTTTTTTTTATCGAAAGGTTTTCCAATTATCTATTAGACAATAAAGTTGCTTGAAATAAAAAACTAAGCTAAGTAATCTAAATAACTAATAAAATAATGTCCTTAATACGAGCTAATATCATAATTGTTTAATCAATCACCAAAATAAAAATAAGTTTCTTAACTCTTCCTCTCTTGTTTTGATCAGTAGGGTCTGGCACAAGGTAAGCAAAAATGTTAAAAATGCTAAAGAACCCTCTTAAAGGAACTTACAAATAAAATATATACCCTAGGGAAGAAACTTATCAAACATAGTTTTCAATATATATTTCCAATGTAACCACCCAGAATAGTCTAAATATATATATATTCACATTAATCAACTCATATCTTCAATAGCATATAAGTAACCCACTTGTTGCATACAACTTTACCTAATAATTAACTTACTTATATCTCTATATAATAGATCATATGATATTCAATTTGTATCTTTAAAAGATAAAAACTATAAATATGTTTCTGACAACAATAAACTAATTAATATCCCTCAATATAAATATACGAATATCATGTGACCAACTTGTCTCTAATGATATGTACAAATTTCATATATTCAACATATATCTCGAATTGTCCTATGTAAAATTTTTCACAAACATTATCAACTCAAATCTACAAATAACATTGATTACCTTTTAATACCGAATAACCTCCACATAAGATATATCAAAATCCAATATATATATATATATATATATATATAGCATGTATAAATTATAACTTTATGTCTCCAAATAATATATAGATTTCCATAGTATCCTATCAATTCATCTCTCCAAAATATTGATTTATCTATCTAAATATTGATTAATATCTTAATGGTTTTTCTACACCAAATTTTCAATGGGATTAATAGTTAACCTATTTTCCATCCTTGATCTTATCCCACTCTCAAAAATGATTAATTTCCATCGATTTATAAAAACCTAATCCTTAAACTCCTATAACTTTATTTCAATCTATGTTGTTTCTTTAATCTTATAGCTAGAAAAGCAAATGCTTGCGCTAACTAGGTCGCTACCGGGGTAACAAGGATGAGCTAATAATTATTGTTATATTAAAAGGCCCATCACAATTGCTTAATCTCTTACACCTAGACTTAGCTTTCTAGGTGATATTTCTTTAATAAAGCTATCTTATAAGTAAGAAAAAATAAAAGAGGAAAAATGCAAATAATCCCTCCTAAAATTTTGAGCTTGCCCCTGAAATTTTTAAAATTAATTTTGCTAAAATAAAAGAAAAAAATAAAATATCCTTAGTATTGCCAAAGAATTATTAAAACAATCTAAAGATATCAAGTTCCTCTTAACACGCTAATAATGATTTTGAACCTAAGTCTATGGTCAAAATTTGAGAATCCTTAACACACATATCTCATGATCCTGACTAAGTCCAATACCACAATTATGCAAGCTCATCCTCCTGCCATCAATACAAGCACATGCCAGTGAGCATACCCACACACATGTCTACTACTACAACCACTCTTTATTAATCTTTGAAAAAGCTTAGCGCTCATCATAGCGCTCGGCCATACCGGATTGACCAAGGCTTGAATTAGCTCATGACTGTGTGTTAACCAATATATATTATACACTATAAAATAAAATGGAACCAGTACTGATATCTTAATGCCAAATCGCGTATTAGTATGCCAGATCACTATAAGGCAACCCACCATACCTCATTAACATATTATTAATAATCCAGTTCATGATGTCACCAAGGATCAGCGATCCACAATATGAGATTTAATTCCCAACTATATCTCTTTTGTACGAAACTAGTTGGCTACCAGTCATATGTTTCCATCACACCAACCTTTCTTTTGCCTTACCCAAGTACAAACACTAGTGGGTTTTCGAAGTTGCACTTTTCTTCTTAGGTTCTCTACGTTTTATACATGTGACGACGTACCTAACTCACCCTTATCAACATTGAACCAGTGGATAAATTACTCAACATCTTATACCACATTGATCATCATTAATCAAATTTCCTATTTATGTGATGAATTAATAATCCTAGGTTTACGGTTTGATTTTCCTCGTGCTTTTATCTAAAATCACTACAACATTTTATGGTTTTAACAACTTTGTCAAACCATTGCTACTTACTTCAAAATCGTTGCCTTTAGTTTGATACACCGTTTTACATCTATTGCATTTGACCATTATTGCCTTTTATATAAATCAATGGTTATTGAAGTCAATAACAGCGGTTTTAAGATTCCAAATAGACAACAATTCTAAAATAGGAAAGCAATGGTTCGTGCAAATCTAGTGCAACATTATTTACACAGATTAGCAGTGGTTGTACCTTCAAGAAAGACAACAATTATAAAGATTGGTGCAACGGTTTTGTAAGAATATCTAATAGTGTCTAAAATTTTAAAAGCAATGGTATAATTAGAGTGATAGACAACGGCTTTTTATGAAAAGTAACAATTCGTATAAAGAAAAAACTACAATTTAGTAATAATATAATTAATGATTATTTATAAATTATAATAGTAATTCTTCGAATCTGGTTATAGACTTATAGCAAACCTGTAAACATAATAAATGATTGTATTGTAATAAGAATTCTTCACAAAAAAAAAAAAAAAAAAATAACTCACAAAGTATAATTGAGTTTAACAAAATCAACAAGTAACAAGGGTGTTGAAAGTACATAATTAGCTAGTGGAATATATAAAGTTACAATGAGAATTAAAATTGTTCTAACAAATTCCATAATAAAGAAAAATCCAATATATCTCAAATGTACAATCTTCCAAAGATTTTAACGTGTCCAATTTAAACACCATTGCCTTCGAAATCACTATCCAGCAAAAGAAAAAAATATATATTTACGAATCTATTGAACTTGTTACTAAGGACTTGAATAAGTAAATAATTATACAAATGCTGCAACAAAACATTAAAGATAATTCATATATAATAACCACGTAATGTAAATTTATAAATATTGTTAAGTTTCTTCTTTCATATTTCGTAATGGTCTAAATATGACTAATAGTAATCGAGATTTAATTACAATATATATAATTGTTTTCTCAATCACACTATAATGTTCATTTCTCTTCCAATACAATAAAAAAGAAATTAACGATCCATTATACAATCTAGTTTCTTTTCAACAAAATTTGAGGGATAATAGCAGCATCTATTAATCTATTAAACCAAGTGCTTGTAGACTGAAAAATGACACACACCGAAACTTATTAAACGAGCAGCAACACCTAATTTGGACACCATAACTGCCGATCGTCTTCGGCATCAGTGCACGGAATGCTTAAATCTCATCTAAAGCTGTGGGCAAAATTCCTTCCTCATTGAACATATTCGAATTAAGACAAAACTTGGCCACTAGTGGACTTGGAAACTAAAGAAAACTATTTCGGCCCCACTATATACTTGGTCCTAATATGACATAGATCGGCCGAAAAACACACAATAACTTATACAAGGAAAAAATCTCAGATTATAACATAAATATCAAACTTAGCAACAAGCAAACAAAACATGACATTAAGAGTTGGTTTAACAGTAGATCAGACATAGATCAGATACAGATTACTAATAGACGACAATAGATAATTTTATTCATAAAAGATCAAATAAATTAGATATAGATGTCAAACAAATACAAATACAGATACAATAAAAAAATAAATCATCCAAATACATCCTAGCTTTTAACTAATCAATGACACTGTTGCAAAATCCTCATACACCCAACAACAAAAAAAAAACATGAGCAGTGTATTTGATCTTAAGCCTGATTAAGCCTTTTCCTTATACGGATTCCGGTTTAAAGTCAGTGTTTTTGTTATGATTTACTGAAAAATATCCTGGATTCATCATATTCATTAATTCCTATCTAATTTTCTAACTCTCCAATCATGAAGGCAAGTTTTGATAGTAATTACTGTTAGAATTTCTAAAGTTTTTTTATTATTTTAATCATTAAATATTTCTTGTAGTTATTCTATTCTTTTCCCACTAATATTCATAGTTAAAAATTAAAAGATTTAAAACCGGGAATTTACATGGTATGACCGTATGATGCACTTGCCTTTACAACCTCTCCTCCTACCCACGCCGCCTCCTCCTCATATGTAATAATTAGTTTTATTTTATTTATTTTATCTATATCCTATTTATTAAGATTAGATCGGAACGGAGAAATCTATCTTAGATAGATTATTAATTTGTTTCCTATCATATTCTCTGTTCATCTTTCATATTAATACTCCATTATGTACAGATTTATGCATATTTATATATATATACATATAATTTTTTATCCTCTAAATTATATATTACGCTATTTAATATAAATTCGCGAATACGAGATATTTCAACAATCTTACAAATGCATTGCAAAATGAAAGCATATAATGCCTATATTTCTAGATGTTGCTTTTCGCACTGTACCTTTGTAATTTCCTTCCTATTTATTTATTTTTAATGTAATAATAAGATTTACACAACTTTTGTGTATTAATTTTAAGGGTTAATGTTGTGGATGATATTTAAATTTTAATAAACTATGAATTTTTTTAAAATATCGAATTAGATATTTGAACTTTAAATTGATCAATTTAATATCTAAAAGAATTTTTCATGTATGTCAATGGTATATTTATCAAATCGACTAATAATGTCATCCAATAGAGGTTTTTTTTTTTTTTTACATGCTAAATTGATCAATTTCAAAATTAGGTACTAAATTGATTAATTTCAAAGCTTAGATACTCAATTGCATATTTTACTAAATTTAAGGTACCATTCGCCCCATTTACCTTAATTTCAATAACTCTTTTCTAATGAATGGTATTTTTTGATTTGGAGAGTATAAAATTTATTCTACTAAAGTAAATACAAGAACATTTGGGTAGGTAATTACCAACAAATCAATTAGAGATGAGGGTTTGAAGATCCGAAAAAATGGGCACATCTTTTTTACCATGAAGCACTAGGATGTTCCTTTGACAATAATTTTTTTTAAATGAAAAATCATCCCTCTAACCAAAGAAAATCTCATAAAACAGATAGAACATAGAAAAGGAAAACAAAAAGAAAAAAAAAGATGCAAACAAGAAAATGACCCACTTATTCTAATACAATTGATAACTAATTTCAGCCTAGTTAGCACAACTTCAAAATAATTAAATTTGTAGAAAACATAAATTTAAGTGGGTAAAAATGTAATGTTGAGGGATTGGTGATGATGGGAAAAATGAGGGGGAAAAAATTTAAGATTAGAAATAGTAGACTTGCAAATGTTAAAATTAATGGTGGCACATCTGTGAATTATAGTGGAGAATGGAAAGGAAGGAAGATGCTTACACCGGAAGTATGGCTACCAATACTATACTAGAGTTGGATAAAGAGTTTGAGGGAATGACAAAAGGAAAGAAAGGAGGAGGAGGTAAACATTTTTCTTGTAATTTGATAGTCAGATTTCTGTATACATAAATGTATATATAACAATGAAAAGATAACAGTAAAAGGTGATTCACTTAATCTCCAATTAATTGCACAGAGCACTCTCAATTCATTTTCTAAAAGATTTACTTTTCTCTTCCTATTAAATATTAGTAGAAAATGCTGTTGGTGCACTCATAAAAAAATGACACAAAATATACGAACAAATATTTTTTTCCCTCAGGTAACTTTAATATTGATTAGAATAAGGTAATTTTGGTCCTCTGAACCTTGTAATGAATAATACCTTGTAGTGGGTTTTATATGGAAGAAGATTCCAGTGTTCAATCATAGTTCATAGTTTATACTGGACATGGGTGTGGTGGGGCTATTTAAGATTTTATTACGAGTTCCATAACTGAGTATTGTATGGATGACACTTACTAATTGTCAAGAAAAATAAAACACATTTCATGTTTTTTGAATCGATTACTCAATTAATAGAAAATAATTAGATAAAAAAAAATGTAAGATTTTTCATAGGTATACACACACACACACACATATATTACATATATATATATATATACACATAAAACTTATAGATTTTAACTTTATCAAGTCTTTTATCACATGTTTGGAAAATTATTCCCTTTTGCAAAAATTTCTCATCAGAATCAGACATCCTTAATCAGCGTTTATTTATGTTGATCAGCTGCTTCAGTTTTCGCAAGCATTGTAACTTGGTGGGGCTATGAAATTGGGATCCAATGAATTGCATCAAATGATACAAACACTTTTCCATTTTTTTTCCACTTTATGATCACAGTTTGATGGTCCAACATGGTGGAAAAATTGGAGACAGAGATGACTGTAGGATCCAGTGAAAGCTCTCACCGAAAAAGTAAAAGTTTAAAGAAGTACTTGTTAAATGTGAATTGTCCCTATTGCTCTTTTGGCTGGAGATCAAATTTTCGTTTGTTTTTGCGATAAAAGATAAAGGTCCATAATGCACTATGAGAAGATAAAAGGAATCGAAAAGCTAAATATTTTAAGGAGATATATGGTAAAGGCAACAGATATTTGTTAATTTTTCATCTGATATTTTAATGGCATCTTCATTAATGATGACTAAACAAATTATTATTGAATTGAGGCTTGTAATAAAATGGTAAATATCACCCACTGAAATTTATTAAAATTTTCAAACAACTATGTCAAATTTAAAAGTGTATAACTGAGTTTTAGTAATTTTTGCAATTTAATGACTGAACTTTATCTAGTTTTATTGTTAAATACTCAAATTATACTTATTTTTACAATTAACTATTTAATTCTTGTACTATAGGTAATCATAAAAAAAATTATAAATAACAAATTAATGCTTTTAAATTTTAGATAATTAACTATTGTAATGAATATCATGTACCGAATACAATATTTATTTAATATAAATAAATAGAATTTCTGCCATGTGGAGATACCATCATCGCAGCAAATTGAAATGGTTGGCGAAATTCGTGGCGAATAGCCGAACCCTATATGGATTTGCGTGGCACACGGCATATGTAAATGCTAGTAAACTTCAGCACAAATGTGCTCCTTTTTATATTCTGTCTTGGAAGAAATGTTTAACAAGCTATTTTCTCTCTCTTTTTCATTTAAGTAATAGATAAACAAATAAATAGCAAGTACCGAACCATGGCAACGGCAGTTCTGAACATAAATCGATGTACTTTTCATTGAAAAATTCCATATTAGAGGCTGAATATTTGAAGTCAAATTCAAAAAAAATAAAATTTTCTATGATTTAAGTAGATTATTAATAAACTTTTTAATTAGTAATACAAATGATATGACTTATGTGAAGTGACGCAAACAGTATGACATTATATTGGCGATATTGTCATATTGGATGGAGCTAAAAGTGTGACATAAGTATATGTATGTATGTTATAGCTTTGTGGGTACGATATTCAAAATTAAGGTTTAGTCCAAAAATAAGAAAGGCTAGAATGATATCACAAGGATAGGGATAAGGAATAAATTGCATCTTACTATTTAGGGGGCCACACTATGTAGCCATCAAATTATATAGTTAAGGACGGACTTCCAAACGGGCAAACTTTCAACATATATATATAATCATCCGTGGATCAATCGAAAGTAACAAAAGTGTTTGAAGAGCTACAATTGCCTTGTATTGCTTCAGTGCCTTCTATTTATGGTTTTAAGAGGGTCTCTTTGTGAAGAAATTTTGGATGCAGTTTAAGAAGGGCCTGGCTGTTTTAAGATATTTGCAAAGCAGCTATGGGTTGATATATCGAACTCATTACAGCATAGGATAATCATAACATTATGTAAACTATAGAATATCTTTTCATTGGTGTTTTTTGACATTATGAGAGCTACTTAGACATTTTGAAATGACCTGTTAAGAATAGGGTCAAGCTGCAGGGCTCTATTTATAGAAGCATATATTATTCAAGAAAGTATTCTATTTTACATTATTTGTTTCAACAATATTGAAACTAGCTTGAATAGGCGTCTCAAGTACTAGGACATCCAAGATATATTGGGGATAAAATAGCAACGAGTTTAGGATGAATTATATAGAACCCAAACTCAACTTGGTACCTTATATGGTTTCTTAGACTTGGTAAAACCTTATACGTTTTTTCACTATACTCATGGCCTGCTTCGATTGAAATTCTGCAAACTCATAACTTACCTTGCTAACTCGATTTACTTCTCTCTCTTTCTTTTTTAGTTTAAGAACATAATCAAATGTATTGCTACATGTACTATAACATGAAACAATTCAGAACAGAAAACATTAAGTGAGAAGTCAAATTCATGAATTTGAAGTTAGTTATAAATTAAACAATTCTTTTAGGGTTTAACTTTTACAAAATTATGATTTTACTCCAAATCACGAACATATAGGAATTGAAATTTTAAATTTAGTTAAAATAAATCAAGTAAACTTAATTAAATTGTTAATTCCATAATTTGCCTATAGGATTAACTAAAGCCCTTGAATATTAAAAATTAGTCAAATTTAGCACGCATGAAAATTAGATGGCCAGGATGTGTAATGTAGTATAATGTGATGAAAAAGAAAATCCTCACCCCTTACTCTACCCTATGCTACTAGACCTAACCCCATTTCCTTTTTTTTTTTTTTTTTCCATTTCTCATTGCTCTCTTCTACAGTCTCTCTTAAGCCCTTTGGTAAGTATACCTCAATCCTAAACCCAAACCCAAATGACATTTTTAATGCTAATTAGTGTAAATAAATTAAGATTCTCAATATTTGGTTAATAAATTATGTTTTTTACTAGTAAATGAAGAAAATGGAGATGATTTGGATAGGAAGATGCCACTCAAGGTTCCCATAATTTGTAATACGGTAAGGTGATATTTTAAAGTGTGTTATTATGAGTTTGATAGTAGTTTGAGCATAGAAATTTATATAGGTGTGTATAAAAATGATTAGACTAGTGAAATTTCCACTTTTGGACATTTTAGGAGTCTCCAGCAAGCGTGTGAGCTAAAACAAGAAGATTGAGGACAAACTAAAGCAAAATAAGCTATTGAACTTGCTTTTAGTGTCAAGAAATTGCAAAAGATTGTCAAACTCGTGATTTTATGTAGAATCGTTAGAAGATTTATAGAATAGGAACGTAGAATTGAAACATAAAAACGTAAGATTTTACAACCTATACCAAAATATCTTTGAAAAACTATATATATACTTATAGAAAATATAAAAAACCTCGAAATACAAAATGGATGTAAAATGAGTAAATAAATTGTTCTCTTTTTCATGATAATACTTAATTCGTAATACAACATGCAAAAAAAAAAAAAAAAAAAGAACGAGTGGAGTCAAAATTAAGTTGTTTTTTTTTTTATTTTGTTTGAAAGAAGTTATGAATTGATTGAGGATTTAGCTTTTCAACTTATGCAAAATTTTTCATTATATAAAAGAAATAAATAAGTTTTCTTCTAAACTTGATAGCTATAACTTGACTTGAATGGGATCTATTTGTTTCATCATATTCTAGTCATTTTAGCATTACTTTTTCATCGTCTTTAAATAAATGTTTGTCAATAAATAAATACTAATGAAAAACTCACATTTTACCGATAAATAAACCAAACCTATAAGATGCAGATGGAAATCTGATGCAGATATAATACGAAAAAAAAAAAAAATCAAACAATCCAAATAGACCCTATATAAATGTTAAACAAAGGAGTTGGGACGAGGGAAGGAAAAAGATAGAGAAGGACTACGAAAACAAAATTCAAATGCAATAAAAAATATGTATCATTCTAACAGTTAATGAGCTTATAAAAATATGGTTGTATTGTTTATATTTTAGCCTAATTAACTAAAATAGGTAAAATCAGTAAACTTGATTAAAAACGTGAGATTTTACTAAGTTTTTGTGTAGGTTCAATTAAAATCATAAGATTCTATTAAAAAAAAGATTCTATGAATGAGTCAACTTAGAAGGGCTTCCCAAAATCATAAACTTGTAAAATCACATGCGTAAAATTATGATTTTAACAACTATGATTGCAAATATTAAAATGGGTTTGGTTGATGATATGTAATGTGGCATATAGACTTGAATTTTAAATCTTTTAGCTGTTGTAATGTGGCATATAGACTTAAATTTTAAACCTTTTAACTGCTGGAAATTATGAGTTTCATCATGAAATTGGTGATTAGGTTGATGTATGTATGAATTTAATTAAGGGTACGTTGGGATTGGGTATTAGATTTGGTGTTGATTGGGATCACAAATTATGTAGAATTGTGTATGTGTAGCATGATTATTGAGGAGGTGAAAATTGTTATTTAAATTTGGAAATTTTGATTTCTACTGTAAATTAGAATGTTGGGATGATAATTTGTAATGATGTTTTGATGGAGCTATTATAAATGCAATTGGATATGAAGAAATAAAATTCTTGGCAAATTAAGTTGAATTGGTAATTTTACGTGGAACACCATATGGAATAATTAAAAGACCATATTGATGGTGA
Organism: Combretum micranthum; assembly: GCA_024138025.1. NCBI lineage: Eukaryota > Viridiplantae > Streptophyta > Magnoliopsida > Myrtales > Combretaceae > Combretum > Combretum micranthum. Next base: position 117,198 of record JAMXBD010000197.1, on the reverse strand, counting down.
ATTTGGTAAATTATAGATATAATAGTGTCTAGTGATAGTCTTTTAATTGTAGAATGGATTATTATTCAGTTTGGTTCATAAATAGCTTAAATGGTGGATATGAAACATTTTCTTGGAATAATTAGTATATGGGCTATTTTGGATGTTTTAAAATAGTAAATAAGTGATTTGGTATTGATTCAAGTCAATGAGGAACCAATTTGGAAATGTGACATGATATGTGAACTTTGATCACTAGTAAAGAATTGACGAATTTGGGAGAACTGAGAACCTAAATGGATGTCACATGTTGAACAAGGAAAATGTAATTGTTTATAACGAATTATGTGTTTAGGAAACTCAAAGTGTATATTAATAAATTTTATGAATGATTATCACGCATGAGTTAATATATTGTTACATGAACATGCAATTGAAGAATGGGCATATGTGTATGAATTATGAATAGTGTGGACCTAACTTGGTAGATGAATATGGAATGCAAAGTTTAGGTAATATGCTAGAACTTTGGGATATTATATGATACTAGTGTCATGATATGAGTGGAACATGTGTTTAGGTTTGCATTACTACGTTGATTTATGAGTGACTCCTCCATGCCATATATGTTATGAATCATGTAAAGTATGATGTATGACATATTTATTGAATATGGAAATAGTTGATAACTTATTCATATTAAATAAATTTTCAAATTTGGTGATTTATTTAATTACTATGTGTGTCCTATCCTATTAATCAAATTTAATAGCAAAATCACATATGGGCATGTTATTCATGGTTTGTGTTGGAAATAGAATAAATTATATAGATTAATATCTATATTAAGTGTAAGATAACATATAAAGAGACAAGAACCTAATAATAACATGATCATGGAATAAAAGGAACTTTAGTCATAAAGGATTTGGATAAATGATTAATGATCTTAGGTCACTAACTTTGGACTAATTAAGATTTTGTTACCCACAAAATAGGTCACTAATTGATTGGTTTGCCTAAATCCCTAAAATAGCTCAAACCTTTAATAATTGAATAGACAACTTGAATAAATAAAGTTAATGAATTAAAAACTAAAGAAAATCACTTATCCATGACCTAAGCTTAATGAAAGCAAATAAGTTGAATCCTACATTAAGATCCATAAATATATGAACCTTAACTTGAGAAATCTAAAGAACAAGAACTAGAAATAAATTGATTAAAGTTACTTGATACATTATCCTAATACAAGCTTTTAAACTCATGAATAACTACTATAAGTTATTGAGCCTTAGAGAAGGAGAAAGGATTTGAGATCAATTAGTGGATGCATGTTGCTTAATAGATAGAAATGAAAAAACAAACTAATATTTAAACTTAGCTAAATTATTTGTTGGTTGCTACATAGTTACATGCTCCAACAAGTGACAACCACAAATTGAGTTACAAGCTTGATCACAACATTAAGATGATGCGGTCGTTTAGATGCTTAGACCCCCATGGAATTAGTGGGTAGCTAATAGGAGAATCAAATAGAGTTGTGACAAAGCTGCATTGAGTTGTACGGGGTTTATGGGACTTTGCATAAAGCATTGCAATGGACTTTACTCATTGACGGCTGGACATGTAGAGTTAGCTAGATGAGACTACTTTATGCTTAGAGGCTTGTCAATTCTCTGATGCTTAATTTGAATCCCTTATTTCCCCCATATATGCTTGGTTCGAGTCATGAGTACTTCATGCCTTTTTAGTATTTTTGAGATTTTGAAAATATTCTTTTTTATGGTTGTTGCATTAGAATATGAGCATGTGACATGTATGAATGTGGTTGTTTACTATGTAGGTTTCACCACGTTTTAATCATTTTAGTGACTGCTGATGAGTTGTACATGAATTACCATTATAATTCCATGGGATTCTAGGATAAGGAGCATGGGTGAGGTTATGGATAGCATGGTGGTTACCTTAGGACTTGGAAACTTCCTTGAGTTATCTTAAAAATTTTTGTCTAACTTTTCTTTTAGAGCTCGAAAACCATAATCAACTTAAACTATACTTACTTTTACTCTTGACGGATCCTTAGATCCAATGTTTTCCTAGAGTGAGTCATGCACACATGAAAAGCCATGGTTGGCTCTTTATATATATATTATATATATATATATATATCAATTGTTGAACATGTCTTTTACATATTTATGAAATCATCCAAAACATGGAAAAATGAAAGAAACTTAGTTTAAATTTTTAAAAATTAATAAAGCATTTCTCAATTCAAATTTGGATAGAATCCCACCTACTACAATGGTGCCCTAAATATATCGCCTAGGTAATATAATAATAATATGTGGCTAAATTGATACGTACTGTGAACTTAGGACATGACATAGCATTTGCAACTATATTGATAATCTGCATTATCTTCCAAATCTATCAATTTATAAATGTCTACCCTAGGGATATATATTATGTATCTACACGAGGATATCTCCTACCCCACATTATAAATAAAATAACATGATTCTTGGAAATAATAATAGGATTTAATAGTAGGATTTTATGTGATAGAACAATGAAGATGAGGAAAAATGATTGAGATAGATGACAATGTAGTCAATAGTGATTTGATATACGATGATAAGATTATTAATGGATTATATTAATTGCTTTATTAGATTTTTCCATCGATATACGATGATAAGATTATTAATGGATTATATTAATTGCTTTATTAGATTTTTCCATCGAGTCATATCATAAAGCCAAAACCTAACTTGAAATCATGAGGGGTTTCAAAATAATGAGTAAACCCGTTTTAAAATCCTATAAGGTTTTTAATGAGCTAAATCACTCAAATACCCTATAATGTGTATCGGTGCATCTTTAAAGTGTAGCTTCAAAGTTTATGTCAGTATTTATATAGATAATGTAACCTAATAACATCAATGTATGTTTACTACACCAATTGGATGATTGGGTAGAGTTGTGCAATTATTATATAAATAGCCCCAGAAAGAAGGTAAGTTTGTTTTTCTAACATATAAAAAATAGGGAAAAGCCATTTTTGGTATCTAAACTTTGGCTAAGTGGATAATTAAGTATCTAAAATTTCAAGAAGACCAATGTTAACGCCGTAAAAATTTAATTCGATTAATTAAATAATTTAAGGTGCTACCGCCACATATAATACTCTAAAGTATTACACGCTAAGGCTTTCTTTAAAAGATTTTGTTTTATTTGAACATTGCTACTCAATTTTAGATTTATAAATCGTTTATTTGAATTTCTAAATCAGCTGGATTTGGCAGTGGAAAATCTATTTTATAAAACAATTTTTAAATAAAAACACTTCAAAACTTCCAATAACTTTAGTGAAGAACTTTAACTTAAACAAAGCTTTACAAAAGCTTAATTACAAAACATGGGCACCAATAAGCCCCTTTTAAGAAATGTAATAACTTAGAATATAAATCCAGCTCTTAATACATAAATAAAACAAATATAAATGATATCCATGACCCCAACCACATCACTCATCAAACATCGCCCAAAGCCCGAGCCAAGCATCATCACATCAATCATCTTCATCAAATCATCATTAACATTATCATCAACAATAACACCTGTAAAAAGAACAACAAGAAGAAGAATGAGCTGAAACTCAGCACATAATAATAATCACACACGAAGTGGCACGCGAGCTTAACTAAATGTAATGCATCAACAACAGATTATTATCTTTTCTTTAAAGTAAACAAACAGTGCGAGAGTATTCAAATTCCGAACAACAGGGGTAGTGCGAGAACCTGAGTAAAGCTCACGACGCTCAAGGGATTGATATAAGCGGCCCGGATACTTATATCTCCTAGATGATATATTCGAAAATGAGAAATAATAGTCTCATATAGGGTCCTCGGTCGTTACCCGAATCTACTTAAACTCAGTCCACAACATGAATATAGTTCACTGTTCCCATAAATGTTGAACTAAACCATGGAATTTCCCCCCCAAGTTTAAGCAAATGTTATGCCGATACCAATAACCCTATTGACGATCCGCCGTACCACTTATGAAAGTTGTATTTCAATGACAGAGGTGGCCTAAGCGCCTAAAACTACTGTGTCATTGCATCATGATAAGGTGCCGCTCCCCAAACCAGATACCAATCTTCCACTTCAGGGTAAGAATCGGATTTCAACGGCAAAAAACACAACCAACACTCATCAATTAATTAAGCCGTCTTTAAGTTTTAATTCGTTTTAGATGCTTATCATAGCATCCAACACGCAAGTTACTGCGTACCTTGAAAATGAAATCCAAACAGAGGCAAAAGCGATCTCGGAAGATAGATCAGAAACCGTCTCAGAAGATATGTCAGATATCCATCATCGTTAAGGAAAGAACTCGTATAAGAAATTAAACTAACATCCACTTATATGAAATTCATATAAGAATTTATATTAAACTTTTATTAAACTCTATTTGATCAAACACTAATGTGGAACCCCACTATGGCTGTGGATATCGCCTCGCCAAAATATGGACAGTTCTCCTTTGTCTATCAAAGTAATTCTTTTCACTTTAATTATAGTTTCTTATCACTAAACATAACATATACAAAGCATTCATACATAAAAGCATTCATATTCAAAGCAAATAAATATTTGAAACGACATATTGCTCATGTTATTCAAAGATCATCCTAACACATTCATCTAAGCCAATTATTAACTATTAAACTCATTTCAACTTAATCTAAGCCAAATTGATTAAAATTAATCATTTAATCTAAAACTAGTTCAAGTTGATTAAACTTAGGTAATCTAATTCCTTTTAGCTAATTCAAGCTCATTTAGTCGAGTTGAACTTCGATTTATTAACTAAGTTTATTTATATCTAACTTCTATATTTAATTTAAATATTTCTTAAATCTATAAATCTACTTATCTCATGTTTAATTATATCAATCAACTTACATAACATATATATCATCATACAAGATCATATTTCAAGCTTTGGAAAAGATTTGAAGATGATTTTAGAAATTAAATTCGAAACAAGGGATATGCCAATAAAAGTCCAGCGTTCAATGAACTAACACCGGCAGTGTTGAAGTCTACGCAACAGCGTTGGCTGCCGGTGTTAAAATTTTGAACTCTGTGAAGTTTGAGCTTCAAAACTATGCCGGCGACGTTGATACTTAAAATGCCAGTGTTCTTAAAGGCAACACAGGTAAAAATTATTGCAAACGCTAGAGTCGTTAAAAAAATTGTTTCTAATTACTTTGGTTCAACATTCAATGCCGGTAAAATTTAGGCAAACGCCAACGGCGTTGCTAGCGGCGTTAAGGAATTGGCATTCTAATCACTTCAACGCTGGGCTTAACACCGGCGACGTTAAAGTATCAAATGCCTTCATACGTGACAAAACATGCTTTTGATAGAAGCTTGTTTTTGAAAACTTAAGTTTTGTAAAACATTTTAACACTTCCAAACTTCTCCAAATCACTTTCTAAGCTTCCTAAACTTGAATATGAACTCCTCAACATCAATCATCCATATTTAACACATCAAACAACATACAATGCACTTCAAACACTAACAACTCCAAATCACTATTCATCATCTTCAACCTCAAACCTAACTTCCAACCACCATAACTTCAACAAACATATATATAAATGGCACTCCCATCCCAAATCAACATGAATTAATCAATTATTAACTTAAACAACAAATAAAACAAAGATAACTTGAAATAGAAAACTTAGCTGTTGGAGAAACATGTAATTTCTTCTTCTATCTTCATTCCTAACTTTGATTTCTCCTTTAGCTTTGTTGAATTTGAGATGTGGTGAGATGAATTGAAGAAAGAGAAAAGAGAAAATGAAGAAGAAGAAGAAGAAGAAGAAGAAGAAAAAAAAAGAAAGGGGAAAAGAAAACGTAAGATGGAAAGAAATGGGATGGCAGGGGAAAAAGGAAATAAAAGGGAAGGATAAGGATAGATTTTTGGATATTTTAGAATAGAGGTATAGATTTAGAACTATCAGATCAATATCTATAGATTCAAAAGTATTTAAAAGAAAGTTTATGAGCTAATAGGTTAGAAATTAAGAACTTAAAATAACAACTTAATTTAGAAATTTATTTTGGATAAAAGATATTTAATTTGAGTTCAGGTTTAAGAACTGATATTTTTAGACAAGCAAATGAACTCAAGTCTTACTGAGATTTAGGAATTAGTATTGAAGCTAAGAATCAAGAGTTTTATAATCCTCTAAACAATTTAGAAACATATTTAAAAGATTTAGAATCAAAATCTCAAATTTCATTTAATTAATTACTAATCTAACTTTGTCAACTTGTCTATTTATATCATATGATTAATTTAATTCATTCAAATCTATCTAAACCTAACTTCTAATATATGTGAAGGTTTGGGATATTTCAACCTATTTCATACTTAGCTAAACTTTTCGTGTCCCTTTTCACTACCTCACTCTTTTATTGTCTCTTAAAGTAGTGGACACGTGTCAAGCAATGATTGGGTGAGGTAATGAAAAAGGACACGAAAAGTTTAGCTAGGTATGAAATTGTTCTTCGTGAGAGTTCAAGTACTTAATTATCCGCTTGATCAAAATTCCGATGCCAAAAGGGGCTTTGTCCCAAAAACATATTGTATGGCATTACTTTGTCATGTAATGTAATATTTCTTTTTTTTTTAAGAAACAATATTAACGATAAAAAAAGCAAATCAAAACAAAAATGGATCCGCACTTTAAGGAATACAACGTTCAAAGATCACATTAAGAAACATGTATATCCTTAACTCGATTTGCTAATTTGTAGGATTTTGATGCATTTAGTTTTTTTCCATATATCCATGAGCATCAAGGTATGTATTGTTTAAAGATCAACTAGGAGAGACATGGTGCATATATGAGTATAACTTCAATAATTTCAAATTTTTTCTCATCTAGTTATCTTACTTTTATAATTTTCTCAATAAGGCTTATTTATTACTATTACTGTTGTAGCCTTACCTTTAAGGATGTGAATGAGTTGAACTTCTAACGAGCCTGAAATGTATAAGCTCGAGTCTGAGTTTGAGCCCATTAAGGATTTGTGAGTCCGGGCTCGACTCAAGCTTAGGCTCGTTTAGTTTAATGAGTCTAAGTTCAACTCATTTACATAAATAATTATATTTATAATAATATTATATTAATATATTAAACGAGTCTTTAACAAGCTTGTTTATAAGTAAAAAAAATCTTGGGCTGGGCTCCTTTAGCTAAACAAGCTAAGTTAAATTAAGTCTAAACAAGTTAAGCTCGAGTAGCTTAACTCATTTGCAATCCTTCCTACCTTTACGGATGTTTGCTTATGTTATGGTACCTAAAAGACAAGTTTTGATGTCATCCTTATGTTAAAAAATAAGTTAAAAATATGCAATAAACTATATTAAAATATAAATTGTCCAACTTAACATAAAAGATATACCTAAACTTATTTAAATTTTAAATAAAAGTACTTTCATTATCATTATAGGTCTAGAAGTCAGTATTAAAGTGTACATTACTAAGTATCAAGTAATACTGTATAAGTTATATATTACAGAACTCATTGGTCGCATTCTCAATGGTCCTATTCCCTATAGCCTTTTGCATCCATTCTTATCCTCTACACCTAAGGTCTTTAAAAACTAAGTGAGTTAAGTGGGTAACTAAAAAAGTAAGAATCAAACATCATATAACACATAGAATGAGGGCACAACAATCTATAACAAAATTATATGTCAATCAATATGCACTTAATGTAGGATATGGATGCTCATGTTGTTAATGTATAACTATCACATAAAATTTACAACCATATGTTCATCTTTTTCAAAAAATAATTCTAAATGATGCAATTTAATAAACTAAACAACATAAAAAGCAATAAAAATATAAAGTGTGATAAATGAAAGAGATAGTGAAAAGAAAATAAGCCAAGATTTTAATGTGGAGTTCAATCTACTGCCCTGTACTCTCTACAAAAACCAAATGTCTCAATCAAAAGCTTCACACCACACTTTGTCAATCATCAAATGTTAGCTCACTTGGAGCTATAGATAATCACCAAAACTTGAACTTACACAAACAATACAAGACTTGTGCCTTTACAATAATCACATTGCCACTTATAAGGTGTAACTCATACATTTATTGATTCACACAAAAATCCTATAGTAGTATTTTATAAAGATTTGTAAATGCAAAGTCTTAGTGGCACTACTCAAAGCTTCTCTTTAATCCTTTGAAACTTAGTATAGTAGGACACATCTAGCAATATCTGGCTTCATGCACAGCCACTAGTAACAAGTAGTGCTGACAATTTAGAATATTACTCGTAAACCTAGACACGATACGACACTATTATAAAAGTGTTTAGATAAGTAAAAATGGACATGAATAATAAATGGATCAAACCCGAAAATGACATGAATTTAAATGTGTCAAAGTACGGATTTAGGATCCAAACCCATTTACAAACCCATGAACATGTTAAAATATAATATTATTGTTTTTTGTATTCTTATTTTGTTAAAATATAATATTATTTACCCTAAAAATTAAAAAAAATTCTCATAAGAAACAAATTATATATATGTATAGCGTATTATAAATTATAGGGTTAATGTCATAAATGGTACCTAAACTTTGGCAAACTATGTACTTGGGTACTTAAACTTTGAAATTGATCAATTTAGTATTTAAAAGAACTTAATGGAGGTACTGTTGATATACACAAAAAGTTTTTTCTGATATTAAATTGATTAATTTTAAAATTCAAATAGTAAATCAGTCAATTTCAAAGTTTAGGTTCCTAATTGAGCATCTTTTATCAAAGTTCAAGTAACATTAGTGATATTAACCCTAAATTATATAAATAACATATATAAATATGGATCTTTTTTATCAAATAAAATACATATAATGTATGGATCAATATACAATTGATTTATTTGCTATATATATATATATAGCAAATATATATACACAATATACATAACATATAACATGTAAGCCACATATCTATAACAAATATATGTATACATATAACACACATATATATGGAATCTAAATGTTATAAATTCATAATCAATATAAAACATTTATAGAGTAGGTAGATAATATATCATATATATATATATATATGTAACTTATATAATACACATAAAGTATGAATTACATATAACATATATTGCATCGATATATATAATATAATCTAAATAAATATATATGCCACATAACATATATACAACAAATATTTATAATGTATGTAAGTATGTATATACTTATCAATACATATAAAAATATATGGAATATAAATACATAATTTATATGTTATATATAAGTATGCATATATTATAATTCAGTTGTTACACGAAATGGATATGATATATATGTTTGTATGTCTATTATAAAATATAGATCATATGTAAAGTGATATATAAATATATGTTAATATATGGATTATATGTCTGTACAAAACTATAGATTTTATATATTATGTTTATAGTTTGTAAGGATTACATAAATATAACTTAAAGAATATTTATAAACTATAAATTATGTATAACATATATCATAATATATATTACATAACTTATGTAAAATTTATGGGTTATAAATATATAAATATATGTCATAATTCATTTATTACATTGATTGAATATGTCATAGGTAAATGTCGATTTTGGTATCTGAGTTTTGCACAAATATTTAATTTGGTACTTGAATTTTGAAGCGATCAATTTAATATGCAATCAAAATCTTTGTGCTATTTTTACTATCTCCTTAACACTGTTTGTCATGTTTAGTTGCTAGTATAGAACAGGCAATTTATTATTGAATTTTACTACTTCTCATAATACTATATAACATTGATAGGTTGTTTCTTTCACATTAAAAAACAGGACAAACGACGTTAATGAGATAGTAAAAAGTCATGAAAAGTTTGATTAAGTATTAATTGATCATTTCAAAGTTTGAATACGAAATTGAAATTTTGTGCAAAGTTTGAATACCGAATTTGACAATATCTCTATGTTATATACGCGTGTTTGCAATATGATATATCGATTACATATAACATATTATACAAATTTATATTAATATTTAATATAAATGACATATGTATTGTATATATTATATAAATACATACACATAACATATAAAATATGAATTATACGTAACATATATTGTGTTGATATTTATGTAACTAACATAATTTGTATGTGTAAACCCTAAATTTTCGGAATCGGTTTAGCAAAAACCCTAAACCGGAAGTCAAACGGAACCCTAAAGTCAACAAAACCCTAGTTTACCGTATCCCTAAATCCGGCATTGCCGTTTTCTTTGGCCCTAGAAAACGAAGTTGGGATAATTAGCTAGAATAGTTCGTAATAACCATAGGTTTTATAAAAATTTCAGTTTCGCGAAATTCGGGTGTCCTTCGAACCCGATCGGACACAGTTCTCGAAAAATGTCCGGAAGCCCGGAATAGTAAAAATATTCCGAATACACCGTTAGACTCGTAAAAATATAAGTTTTCCAAAAATATCAGTTTCGTAATTTTTCGGTAAGTAAAAATAACAGATATAGCTATTATACGCGTATTTTCTTACTACCGGTACTTTAATTGTCATATCTACTTTACATTACACTATTCATTACTATTCTACACTATTCTTTTATCTCTACTTTTTCTTACACCTATTCTTACACTCTACATAACCTATAATCTTAACTTTTTACCTTTCCCATAACTTTATATCACATCTACTTACATATTACATCTTTTATTTCTTCAAAAAGTCAAAAATAAATCAAATCCCCCTCCTCACATGGCCGGCGCCCCCCCTCTCTCTCCCCTCCTCAATTTGTTTTAATTTTTTTTATTTTAATCACACAAAAATCCTCCACATTTCCTATAAATACCCCCCTTCTCTTTCACTTCTTTCACACCACTTCTACACTAAAATTACTCTCTCAAAATCTCTCAAGAATTCTCTCCAAGAAGTTCTTTCAAGAAGCCTCTTTAGTCTCTCTTTAGGTAAAAATTCTTCAAGCTTTCCATGTTCATCTACTTAGTATGAACTTAATGTGTGTTTTCTAAAACCATGAAGGTTAAGAAAGCAACAATAGGTTCATACTTTGTTTTTGTTCATAATCATAATTCCTTTATGTTCATGTTTCTTTTATATTCATTTATGTTTCTCTTATGTTCATTTATGTCTCTTTTATGTTCATAACTATCTATATATCTATATAGCTATATATACTATTTAGAGCATATAAGCTCATGATCTTGCAATTTATTTACCTTTCATGCAATTTATTTACTTCAATGCATTTTATTTATTCCAAGTTGTTTTTAAGACTAGTCTCTAGTCTTAGACTTGTCCTCATCAAGTCAAAACAAGTTTTCTTTCTTTCATTTTATTTATTATGGGACTAGTTACTTCTTAGTCCCGGGAGCCTTGAAAAAGCTAAGACTCCAATACTTGACTTTATTATTATGCTTTATGTTATTTTGGTTATTATTATTCTCATAATCATGTTCATTTAGATTGTTGTCCATAATTTTATTTAAACAAAAAGAAGAATTTTGTCACTTAGAAATAAGTTTATGTAAAGTATAAAATCTATAAAGCAACACAAAATAAACTCATTCCTTTTCATGTTACAAAAAGAACTCACTATAATTTTATAAACTACTTTTACTTTAAAAAGCCACTTAGATCCTTATTATCCCACCTTGTTTTTCAAAAGAAAATATTTTGTTGACAAAAATGGTTCTTTTCATAAGAAAGAAAATAAGATGGATGACTAAGGAAATTTTTAAGTAAAGACCTTTGCAAACAAATAGGCAAAGAAAATTTATGGTTTGAAAATAATAAAGTTATTTCTTTTCAAGTTACAAGAAGAAGTTAATAAGATTATAGAAATTAGTTTTTCTACAAAAAGTCCTTAATTGTTCCACATTGTTTTTATGAAGAAAACAAATTTTCATGCATGGATGATTATTTTTGAAAAATATGAGACATGAGAAAAAAAGAAAATCAAGTAAGGATTTTTGCAAAACAACAAAGGAATTTACACAAGAAAAATGAAGAATAGCATATTTCCTAGAAAACTTCAAATATAGTATTAATGTAACTTAGAAAGTAGAAAATTTTATTTTCAAAGGTCACTTAAAAAAAGAAAATAAAACCAACATAAACGTTTTTAGAAAATAAAGAAAACAAGGTATTCATTTCAAAGAAATTTACAAAAACAATTTCCGAAAAGCTTCAACCCGACATTGTTTTACCTAAGAAAAATAAATTGGACAACAAGACACTTGAGCATGCTTAAATATGAGTTATATAGTTATAAAAAGAGAATTTTTCAACTATATAGATAACTAAGTATTTATCAAACAAATTTTGATTTCTTGAACCAAAGTTGTTTTTACTTGGAAATCCGTGGTGAATTTTGTCGCTACTTTTTGAGCCTATATGGCCTTGTTTGTTGAAATAATTTTAAATGGGTAGATCTTTTCGAGTAGGTAGAAATCGGTATATTATATGCGCATTCCGAGTTAAAATGACCAAGTTATGGCCATTTTAAGTTGGAACATTCTTCTATACGAACTTTAACGTTCTTTGACATTGTTTTGTCAAAATTCAAGAAAATCATCAAGAAAAACTCATTGTGGGTATTTTCTTTGGTAGGTGACCCCGAGGAAGGATTCCTTTACCCCGAGAACTATTACGATTAAGTGGAGTGTGTGAACGACTCATCCGCTTAGAGGAATAGACGACAATGGCATCGTGAGTTTATTTCCATTAAATGCTATACTTGTTGTGCTTGTAAATTAGTTGCACTAGAGTTAGGAAAAGATAAACCGATATGCATGTAAAATAATTCCTTGAAAGAATTCTAAGAATATCGAAGCCAGAATTGTTCTAAGTGATTGTTTTAGTTTAATATTGATTTGTGTGAAATTCCTTGATCGCCATAAAGTTGAAAATAATTATGTTATGACTTTATAAATTAATGAACTCATGCATACCACGAAGTGAGTCACATTGCATGGTTGGGTTATTATCCTTGGGTGAGAAGGATAGTAAGCTCATGTCGAAAGCAACACTTGGCGGAGATCCGAAAGCGATTGCTTGGCGGCTTAATGGAATATGCTTGGCGGTAGATCCGAAAGCAAGGTCAATCAAGTAGATTCGGAATGCTCGACGATGTGTGCTCGTGAGCAAGAAAACTTTTTATTTAAAACTACTTGAATTGAGGTTATGTATCACCAAACCCCGAATGGAGGGCGTAAATCCATTCAACATATAGTTCCCGGAAAACTATATGCTTGTTTGCCCACGTGCTTGTGCATTACATTTGTTTGATTAAATCAACTTGTTTGAATCTTGTTACAAGAAGTTATTTATGGAAATAGTTCTCACTAAGCCTATTAGCTTATACCCCATAGATATCTTTTGCAGTTTCCTTACTTATGGTTAAGGCCACGTGGACCATGCGGGCAGGTAATCTCTCTTGAACATTAGAAACTTGGGTAAAGTGTAGCATAGTATTAGCATGCAAATATTTATATAATAGATTAGTAATTTAGGGAGTTGTCCCTAAGTTTGTAAAGTCTTTGCCATGAATGAATAATTATTGTGAATCCTCTTTTCTTAATATGTTTTATATCTCCTTAAGCTTCATAATTCCATATATGGTCCTCTAAAGTTGTGAAAGTACGCCTTACACTTAATATAAAAGCTTTTGGGAATGGCTAAGGGTGTCATACTTAAGCTTTAGTATTGAGTGTGGCGGACTGTCACGTTTAGGGTACTCATTGGGGCGTGACAGTATGTTATAAAATCATATAATATATATATATAACAAATGTTGAGAAGTTTTATATACATGATCTATATATTTATATTTTATATTTTATATATAATAGATAAATATATAAAGGGTTAATATTATAAATGGTACCTAAACTTTGACAAAATATAAAATTAGGTACCTTAACTTTAAAATTGATCAATTTTATACCTAAAAGAACTTTTCATGTATAACAATGCTACCTCCATCTAGTTGTTTCATGTACTAAATTGATCAATTTCAAAGTTCAAGTACCTAATTGCATGTTTTATGAAAGTTTAAGTATCATTTATTACATTATCCCATAAAAAAATTATATGATTATATATATATATATATATACATATAAGTCACTTGTTACTACTAAAAAAGTAGTTTAAATGTTGTTTCATCATTTTAATGTTATTTTGCTTTCAGGTATTTGCAAAATTGACTTGCATTTGATGGTATTTTGTTGTTTAGATTTAGTCTTTTTGTGGCTTTAGTGGTTCTTGTATTGAGTTTGATATAATTGGATTGTAAGCCCCGGAAATTTTCAGTAAATAATTCCAAAATAAACTTCAAAAATAAACCCTAAAAATCACTCCAAATTAAAACCGAATTTCGATAAGTCTTAAATCACGAACGAATCCAGAAATTTATAAATCTTGAGAAAAATAAGAATTCTTAAAAACAAAATAAGAACTCAACATACTTCAATTCCAAAACCACTACGTATAACAAATTCTATATTTAACTCCGACTTATAAAATCGGGTAATATAAAGCCCAAAAAACAAATTATTAAAAAGTAAATAACGATTGACTTTCGAAAATATAACTCAATTCAAGAATTCCGGAAACATTAAGAGATATTAAATACTTACAAAAATAAAATTTAAAATAAATTTCTCTAATTAAATATGTTGTATAAACATAAAATATCAGTTTCCAAATTTGGCAAAGATCTAAATCGAAAAATCACCCGAAAACCCTAAGTGGTATACAATAGTTTAAGTCCGGCAATCTAGCGCCCCTAACCCTAGAGGCCGAGATGTAGTTTAAATATGTAGAATAGCTCATAGTAATATAAGGTTGTTTAAAAATATCAGATTGGTAAATTTTTGACCTATTTCGAACCCATTTGGATACAGACTTCGAAAAGCGTGTCCCGAGGCTCAAGATATCAAAAATATACCAATAGTACCGTTAGACTCGTAATTTCATAAGATTTCCAAATATATCAGTTATATAATTTTTCGGGTTATAAAAGTTACAGTTATAACCTTTTTATCGTATTTTCATTATTACCGGTAATTAATTAGTCTTTTGCACTATTCATTTTTATTTCATTACACAATTTTATTATTCTTATAAAGTCTTATATTCTTATATAAATATTTTATGTATTATAGAAAATTTTGTTTTTCTAAAATTTAGTTAGTTCAGGCTTTTACGGATCAGATTATGTTTAAGACCCGATACTAAAAAATAAAATAAATTAATTTAATAATTGAAAAATATTTATATTTTCATAAAAAAAAAATTTAGAATTTTTGGGTCATAAAAATATCATTTATAGCCCCTATTCGTGTATTTTGATCATACCGGTAACATATTTATTAAATTGCTAAAATAATTCAAATAATTATTTAATTTTAATTATGAGAAATCTGCTACAAATATTTGGAATAAATTTTCTAATTTATTTTATTAAGAAAGTACTTTTACAGCTCATACCTTCAAGTACACCTTACACATATCACTTCCTTATCACTTCAATCTTTCTACACATTAACCCACACTTCATGGCAGATTTTGACCCTCTTTATGGATGTCTTTTGTCCTTTGAAACCCTCCAAAAATTAATTAAAATAACTCTCTTTCAATCCTTCTTCAAAAAGCTACACATACTATTAATTACATTACAATTTCAAATCAAAATTCAAACAAATTCACTCTCTCTCTCTTCACTCAATTCACGCCAGCACCCACCCCCCCCCCCCCCCCCCCCTCCTTAATTTTTGCCTTGTTTTATTTTTTTCTCTCGTTCATTCATTTAATACACTCATTCTCTCTCTCTCCTTCATTTACACATTTTTACTTTTTCATTCCTTAGCCTTTTCTCTCTCTTTTTCCTCTCTTTTCTTCTTCTCTTGCTCTTGTTCTTCAAGAAACAAGCTGCCCCCTTCTTCTTCCATGACCTCCCACACATATTTTTAAAGATTTCTAAGCAAATCTTCTTCCCAAAGCTCCATAGGTGATATAGGTAAAGTGTAATAAAGGCTTCATGCATCAAATGACCTTCCCTAAGCTCAAAAGCTCAGGATGATGATGCCAAAAATGAAACTCTCCTCTTCTCCATTATTACTATATTGTATCTTTATTATTTTCTTGTTTAAAGTTGTTATATTTTATAGATCTAACTTTTTATAGCTTTGATTTTTGTTTATGCCTTAGATCTTGTTATTGAAGTTGTTATTTTTGTTATTCCTTATGATTTATGCATATGTTCACCACTCACATAACTATTGTAGTGATTCATGCATGTATAACTAGATCTAGTTGTTTTTAGGTTCATACATGCATTAGACTTTGTTTTATGTTCATGAGCAACTTATAATAGCATGATGATGATAGGAAAGTTGTAGGAAACTCAAGATCTATTTTATTTTCAACCAAAATAATTTTTGAAAATTCGGATGAAAATGGAATCATATTTAGAAAAGTTGTTTTTCAACTTCAAAATGTGTATTTTTCATTTAAAATGAAGGGCTTAGGGTATAGATAACATAAATGAAGGATTTTGATGAGTAAAGTTTAGATCTAGAGTTTATAGCTTACTACCATGCAATTGTTTTATGTTTATGTTCATATTAAGTATAGATCTTAGTTTTGAACTCAAACAAAATTGTGAAATTCGTAGTTTGGCAAGACCGCCATTTAAAAACCATTTTCCAAATGTCAAAATGTAATTTTTACTTAAGATAATGAAAGCTTAATGTATGTATATCATCAAGACTTCTTTTTTACAAGAATCAAAGGTGATTGTCAAAAGTTATTTTCAAAATAAAAATCTTATTTTCGGATTTTGGCCAAGGCATATTTTAAAAACATGTTTTTCAACTCAAAAATGAAGTTTTTATTTAAGAAATGAAAGGATCTTAGATAGGATATGTAAGGAATGGATTTTCATAAGTATAGATAGATTTTATCAAAAGATATGACCAAAAATGAATTTTGTAAATTCGGATCCTAACCAAGACTAATTTTGAAAACCAACATATCAACTCAAAAACTCATGTTTTATGTGAAAAATGAAGGGTATAGGTAATAGGTATCATTAAGTGGTGATTTTTACAAGTTGAAATGAGTTTGGATATGAGTAATGTGTTAAACAAAAAGTAGAATCAAGATGGAAAATTTTGAGTTAGTAATCAATTTATGAAATTCGTAATTTTGAATGAAAGCCATAAGAACACTATTATCCAAGCTCAAAATGAAAGTTTTATGTAATGAGTGGAGTCCTTAAGTAATAAGTACCATAAGGTCTTAATTTTTAATGCATTAAACAAGTTTTTCCTAAAGGAGTCATTCAAAAAGTGGATTTTCTAAAATTCGGATTTTTGAGTAAATCATATTGGAAAACATATTTGCAAAGTGTAAAATGAAAATTTTTGTGTAAGAATGAAGTCCTTAGTAGTTATATATGGTTGAGCCTTAAATTTTCTAAGTATCAAATGATTTTTACTTAAAGGAATCACTCAAAAACTAATTTTTGTAAAGTTCGGATTTTGGAATCAACCCCACTTGAAAACATGTTTACAAAGTGCAAAATGGAAATTTTTATGTAGAAATGAAAGTCATAAGTAATAGATATAATGAAGACTCAATTTTAACAAAAATAATTATATTTTCCTAAGTAATAAATCCAAACAAATGGAAATGATCAAAGTTAGAAAACTAGATTTTTCATAAGTAGTTGTTATTATGGTCTTGCAAGATAAAAAGTTATAAAATTTCCTTTTAGCAAAAATCATCAAGATCATGCATACATTAAACTCATCTCATGTCATTCATGTTAGGAAATCATTCATATTGCATGTATAGCTAATCTATATAGTAGAAACATTACAAACATTTACAAAACTATTTTTCAGAATCAGAAATCGTTATTGATCAGATCTGATCCCTCTTTTCTGAGACTTAATGTTTTCAAAACTTGAAAATAATATTATAAATAGATAAATCTTTCGAAGTAGATAGAAATCGATATATAATTTGTGAGATTCCGAGTTAAAATGACCAAGTTATGGCTGTTTTAAGTTGGAATTCCCGCTTAGGACGAGAATTACGAATTTGATAATTCATATAAAATCGTTTGGATTAGTTTGAGTCGAAATACTTATTAAATTATTTCTTCCTTTTTATAGGTGATCCCGAATTCAACGATTCCCTACCACCGAATTATTATTACTAGAAGATCGGTGATCCAATGGCTGAGTGAGTTTTCTCCTTGTTTTGTTACCTTGATTGTGCTTGTAGTTAGTTGCATTAGAATTATAGGAACAAGATAAAAATCGATATGAATGAGGATGGGATAAATGATGAGGCTGTGATGAATGTATGCCAAAGAATACTAACGCATATCGAAACCATGATTTGATTAGATAACTGCACCGTTCATATTATTTCTGTTATGTGTATGATATTGGTTGGTCACTCTAAAGAATGTATGAATATTTTGACCTGAGCAAAAATTAAATTGGTCATGCATCGCATCGAACATATTGCATTTGATAGCGTGCTACTCCTACGCAGGTCGATCGGTATGGTCCGAGGACTCATTTGGATAATGAGACCCGGTATCAGAGCTCATTCATAGGGAACTAAGGCGCACCGGGGATGCATTCTATGTGTGAGCCTAGCCTAGTCGAGTGCTATGAGCCGAGGGCTTGGGGACTAGCAGCGGTCGTGTAGACTTCAATACCATCCCTAACCCAAGATACGGAGGGCGTAAATCTATTCTGTGTATGGATTTCGAATACCCATACATAATTGTTTGCTCACGTGTTTGTTTATGCATAGCATATGGTTGATTATAGCTTGCTTGTTATGGTACAGAATTAAGGAATTCTCACTAAGCTAGTGTAGCTTATACCCCAATAGTTGTTTAAATGAACAGGTTATCTCAAGTACGCTAAGTGGGGACAGTGATGGTTGGAGCCGAGAATGATTTTGGGATTCCGGCAAGGAATAAGAATGATTGAAGTTATCAGCTAGTTTTATGATTTGCCTTGTAATAGTTTTATGAAGTGGAATCTTTTGATGAATGTAATTGAAGTTTAATGATTTGTATTTTGAAGTATAGTGATTTGTATCTGAAGTATAGTAAATTGTATTTCCTTTACATTGTTACTCAAGCTATATCAACGTAAAATGTATTACTCCGATGAGTCTCTCCATGTGTTAGACGCCTTGTACATAGTATGGAAGCCTTCACGTGACTAAGGTGGTCATTCTTAGGCTTTAATATTGTGTACGGCGGACTGCCACGTTTAGGGTACCCTTCGGGGCGTGACATGGATTCATGGATATTAAAAAGATTTACTGTTTTATTAATATTTTGTGTTGAGTTTTGACAAGATTAAAAAAAAAAATTATTGATTAAAAATACATGTCCTATTTTTTTTAATGCCAATAATTATCCACTAATATCATGCTTATTTAATAATGTGTTAAATCACATACTATAATATCTTCTTTTTAAATTATGTATTAGTAATATATTTTGCATAATTTGTTAACTACATCTACCACTTAAAATAATAACTATTTTAATATTTTAACTTTTCAGGGTAATACAAAATATTTAAATTTCGATGAAATCTATACGTTTTTATATGTTTTATCGATAAGTGGATCGACATGAGACACGGGAACAATATAAATGGGTTAGATTTTTGTACATGATTAATAAATAGGACCGTTGAACCTAAAAGAGATTATACATACTTTTGATGGGACAAAACTATAAATCTTCTTAAAACTAAATTTGTGCAGTTAAATATGTTTTTGACAATACAATCATCATACAAAGGAATCATGAAAAGAAAGCATGTTAAAAAGACTAAGTGAAATGGATAAACAAGTTTTTGTTCAAGAAGTTTGGACCATTTTGCAAAAGGTCCAAACCTGTGCGTTTTCTCCTTGAAGCAGAGATAAAATTGCACAATAGGCTTGGACTATTTCATAAAGGTCTAAACCATTTGAATGCCTCAATAACGGTGCTCTAGAGGTTTAGACCATTACGCAACAATTTGAACTGCTTATGAATAGAATGTCTTGGATGACCCATAAGTTCGGATCTTTACACAAAGATTTGGACCTTTTGATGATCAGAAGGCTTAGCTTATATCAGATGACTGAAAGTTTTGGACCACTAATCAAAGGTTCGGACTTGTTACAACTTTCCAACTAGCCATTGGACATTTAATGTCCGATTGTTTAAGAGAGTTTTTGGGGCAATGGATAGGGCTCTTGGCAGGCTTATAAATATTTAGGTAGTTGGAGGGAGTTGATTGAGCTCATTGATTGCTAGTTAATCCTTGTAAACACCCTCTCAAAGCTTGATTTGTATTTTGTGTTATTTTGTGTAAGTGAAAGAAAACATGTGTAGTGCCCCTAGTTGTTAAGTTTGATATTTCTTATAAGGCATATACTTAAGTTTGTGAGTGATTTAGTGGAACCTTTGAGTTATCCCTGGTGTGTTGGAGAGTTTGTTGTAAAGGCATAACTCAAGTATGTTGTTGTGTTAATGGTTATTATGGTGTATCTCCTCATAGAGCATTAGTTGTTGAATTGAGTGAAAGTGTGTGAAGTCTTTCTTGTGTAAGGCATTGTTTGTAGACCGTGGTGACTATGGAGCAAACATAATTACATGATAAATCCTGGTGCAATCTTCTCTAACCCTCACTCTTTATATATTATACTTTAATTGTAGTTATTTATTTGTTATTGTATATCAATTAGGCCTTAAGCTTGAATAAGAATCAAAATTAGTTATACTCCGCTGCTACTTAGGTATTACTACAAGGACGGGTCATGGGTTGGTGCTTGTCAAACATGAACTTATTCAAACATAAAAACAACATACAACATACACGATAACATGGATTGCCAATGCTAGTAACAAGTCTTCAAATCCTCATACGTTCTGTTACTTTCGGGAGGATTGGTGTATAACGAATTGTAGGGCTTCAATTAAATTGCCTTTTTCAATTGCTTTTTGCTTAGTATACATAGTTAAACCTTGAACCTTAGGATTCCATCTCCTTTAAATTTATATTCTATATAATCAATTAGTTATGATCTAATCTTTTGTATCTGTTCATCCCTTAATCTTATCTATATTGAGTCATTAGTGTAGGATGTCCATAAAGACTTGCCAACTTTAATTTATAATTTAGTAAAATAATCTCCCTACTTATTTACTCCAAATAAGGTAATATCTCCCTCTTACTAATTACAAAGGCTACCATACTACCGCATTGCTTGCTACTTAGAAGCGCCAATTGAATTTTTCATTAAGTCAACTTGAGGGTTCCCATGTGTTTTAGTATACACATATAATATACCTTTTATTCATTTTCAATACATCTACACTTACGTATAATAGTAATAATTAATATTTAAGTTTAGGAAAAAGAAAAGAAAAAATTAGGGGTAGTTTTTCAGACATGTTCTAATACTTTCTTGGGATCTTATTATCAATTTTAATAATTATTATAGATCACACTTATGAAAAATTCAGGGGATCACTCCCTCCCCCCTTTAGGAAAGTTTCACCTCGAAAATTTTTGGGTTTATTCTAATTTATGGTAAATTCCAATTCTCTCTTTGGGGTATGTACTGGTTGTGCTATGGGTGGAAGGGTGAGGCTTATATGCATGTAAAAAGGGTTGGGTGTTTAGCATGTGGTTCCCCAGCGATCCCACTTCACAGTGGCATAGCCCTCATCTGTGACCTCCCCAGCAGTTTAGCTTCCCTGGGCATACTGAGCTCACCCACAGCCTTTTGGGTACCACTGCTACACATTGGGTGAAGGAAGTCCCACATGGGTTTGGCTCAACCCTTTTTACATGCATATAAGCCTCACCCTTCCACCCATAGCACAACCATTACAGGGTAATCCTAATAGTTCATTTTAAAATAACCTTTGGGAAATTCACTTACTATGGGAAAAGCAACAAGATTTGCTCCTTTTCAACGATGTCTAAAACTTGTGATTCTAGTGATGGTACCCATTACTTGACAGTAGCTTAAGCAAGCTTACTTTCTTTTGTAATGAGGTCACTAGAAAAAGAAAAACAAAAAAAAAAGGGCAATTGTGAATCCATTTGCAACTTGAAATCTCACTTTGCTCTTCTGGCAACCAATCATAGCCTTTACACTTGTCATCTAATCTATTCCTTAAATTATCTCATGCTTGTGCATCTCCCATTATTAAATCGGTGTTGGTATCATGCTTTCTCAGCTCTCTATCAACTTCTTAGTCACCACAATACTTATTTATCAATGTTTTCACACCTAAAGCCTAATGTTAGGTTGATTAAGATATACCTTACAACAACTCTTGTGTCATCATATATGTGGAAGGCAACACACTCAACTCATCTTTATCATTACGACTTCAACTTATATCTAATTTTTATAATCATCAAAACTCATATACTAATCACATGTTGCATCTTAAGAAGATTCTTAGTATAGGTAATTATAAGATTGATCAAAATATAGTTTTCTTCATCAATTTCATATGGATTTACTTCAATATGCTAAATAACTCATCATATCACTTCATTGCTTTTTCCCTATATGATAATCAAAATTTACCTCATACTTTCACTTGTAATATCTCAGCCTAATAATAATAGAGATTAAAGTATCTATGATATTTTCTTCAAATCATGTTACCTATTCTCCATATCATCATAAGTTATGATTTTGTTATTCTGAAGGTCTCATATTCTATAAAAATTTCCTTCTGTTCCACCAAATCGTCTTGAACAAGTATAAAATAGGAAAAGTTAGGGGGTTTTGTTAAGTAATATCTTATACTTCAGTATATCACCAATTGGCTATTTCTATTACTCTTGACTTGATTTATCAAAACTCTTTTCCTGCTATCCAAAGGTAAAGTTCATCATCATATTCCTTTACTTCAATCACTTTGCGTCTAAAGACTCTTAGTAATATAATACCATATGTAGCTTCCTTCCTACATGATCTTACTTATTCCTTGGTGTGTCACTAAAACTTTTTACCTTGTTCTCCATGGAAGCCACTATCTGTCTTCTTCCCATTTCCAATATCAAGAGCTTTTTCAGTAAACCTCCTTACAATAAATCTCTTATGAGTTCTATTATTTTATTTATATAAATGTTTTTTCTATATTAGGTTTCTCATGATTGTTGTTGATTGTTATTATTATTTTTATTTTCTCATGTTATCTTGGCGATCCACAAGCCATTATCAACAGAAGACAAATAATCGGTGATCTAAGCAAATACCTGATGGGACAGGTAGATAGGTATGTATATTTATATGCACATGCACACTTCCAGAATTCTAACAGTTTTAAGTATCATCAAACTCTTTCTACCCTAAGATCTACCCTGATGTGCATAAATTGATCGTATCAAATTATAAAATTTATAAACCCAAGTTAAATCCTAAAATCGAGCTAGGCAAATATATCTATCTAGTGTAGTATAAAATTAACGGGTGTCATCCATTAAGATCTAAGGAACAATTACTAGTATTACCATTTTTTCTACTATTTAGCCAGATTCTTGAAGTGATATCTATTATTAACTACTAATTAACTAAATTAGCAAACTCTAAGATCAATTATATATGATTTCAAAAGATGTATTTAATCACAAGACATACCCTTCATCTTAAACTACCCTAAACCCCAGTTTCTTATAATAAAATATCGATTAATAATTTGTTTATGCTTTGCAATGCAGAATCATCCAATTAGATCAGTTGCTCCCTCAAATTAATCAATTCCTAACTCTACATGAGATAGTGGAGACCTTTCCCTCACTAATGCTAAATAAGATTACATTAACATTCAGAATTCCTATAATAAAGATTAAATGAAATTATACTAGGAATACTCAAGAGGAGAAGGGGGAGGGAGTGGGTGAATTGAGTATTTGTCTAAAAGACTAAATAAATAATTTTTTTAAATAAAGAGATTAAAATAATATAATTTATAGTGGATAAGCAAAAAAACAGATATATTGTATGATATAAAGAGAGTAGGGATAAAGAAGACCAAGCCAATATTTTAATGTGGAGTTCGACCCACTCCCTACTCTCCATGGTCTACCAATGCCTCAATCAAGGTCTTCACCACCACTTGTATTAATTTCTCAAATTAGCTCAAGATGAGCAATTATACTACTCAAGAAATAAAATATTTACTCTCTCCCTAAATGCTCTTAAATAAATAGCAATAACTAAGAACAAAGCTCTAGAGTGTATTTTCTCTGTCTTTATGATATGCAAAATTATATACAAGAGAATAAGGAAAATAAATATTTATTTGACCATAGTAAAGAGCTCGCAAATGATTTTGGCATTTCATTCTTGTCTCTCTCTCACTTCTCCACTGTTGATCTCCAGGACTAAGTGTATAAATAGCATTTGAATTTCAAAAGTTCGTTAGAGACAACGTCTATAATCTACCAAACATTTAATGCACTTTAATGTCTCTTTTCTTCCTATATCAGCTTCAATATCTAGGCCATTGCACCTTAAAGACTCGTCACGCCTCAAGTGTCATGCCCTAACTTGCCCTTGATAGCTTTCTCATATGTGCGCTTTTTTAAGCCTCACATATGAACTACTATGCCCTAACTCTTGATATGTCGAGGCTTCGACTTAACCCTTGACCAATACTATGAACTTTTTATATTTGTCGAGCCTTAGTTTAAAACATGTCATGCCACAACTCTTTAGCACATCAAGCCTTCGATGTGACCCTCGACAAGTCTAATCTCTTCTCTGCCCTGTCGAGCTTCATACTTAACCTTGTTGAGCCTTGATCTCTTGACTTGTTTAGGCCTCAACTAACACCTCGACCATCGGTTTGGCATTCTTAAGCTTATCGAGCCTTTGCTTTAGCTTTGTTATGCCTTGAACCCTTAGTATAGCTTGCCCTCGATAATCACTATCCCTACCAAAACCTGCAGGAAAACTCCATAAAAACGCATAAAAAGCACATATATATATATATATTTGACTAAGTATAGTTTACAATAATTAAATAGTTAATCGTGCATTATATTATCTCATCAAAATCCATATTGATCATACAAGTTCAACAATCTCCTCCTTTTTGATGAAGACAATTATGTACGATTAACTCATTTTCAATCCTGCATACTCCTCCTCAATTAAGCATCTAGATTTTAAGAAAATTCTCTCAAGTTTTAAATCAGAGTTTTGATGCTTAATTCTAGAGAAATGCATACTATACTCAATATGTCATTTTCTCCCCCCTTTATATTTATCAAAACAAATTATATGCATTCAATTAATTGTTCATCTTATACTTCTTCCCTTTTGTACTCATAAAAAAGAATATGACAGATTTAATATTTAGCAAGTAATGAGAAATGCACATACCAGATTGTGCTTAAACACAGTTGCCTCGACAGAAGACTTCACATAATTGCCTACACCCATATGGGACTTCACGCACTTGCCTACATCCATGTAGGACTTCATCACATGCCCATACACAATAGGACTTCACTACTTACCTATACACAGATAGGACTTCACCAATTACCTATACACAAATAGGACTTTACCATTTACCCATACATAATGGGATTTCTCCACTTGCCCATACATGATAGGACTTCACTACTTGCCTATACACAGATAGGACTTTACCGCTTGCCTATACACGATAGGATTCACCACTTGCCTATATACAGATAGGACATCACCACACTTGCCTACACACAGGTAGGACTTCACCAAAAATGCCTATACATAGATAAGACTTCACCATACTTGCCTACACATAAGTAGGACTTTCATTGCATTTGTCTCAACTAATGAGGATTTCACACCACAATGCCTACACACAATAGGACTTCATCCCATATCATGTCCACATATAGTAGATTTGTAATCATTACATACCATAAACACAAATGCAGCTTATGCAGCAACCAAAAATAGATTAGATCAATTTCAAATCATCATAAAAGCAGATCAAAAATAGAGCAAATCAAACATAGATAAGATTTTTAGGCATGTCTTATGTTTAGCAACTTGTTTAGCCAAAAAACATGCTTTAGATTAACTTGGTTCAATAATATTTAACACTCCTCTCACTTGATCATGCCTAATTCTCTTCGTAAAGTGCAAAAGCGATCTCCACTCAAGGGTTTTGCAAAAATATTAGCAAGCTGATTGTTTTTATCAACATATTCCAAGCTGATATATTTATTTAGAACATAATCTCTAATGAAATGATGTCTAATTTTGATATGCTTGGTCCTTGAGTGTTGGATCGGATTTTTTTTTCAAATTTATAGCATTTGTATTATCTCAAAGAATCGGAACAGATTCAAAATTTAAACCTTAATCAAGCAAAGTTTGTTTCATCCATAGAATTTGCACACAACTACCTACTATTATATACTCAACTTCAGCAGTTGAAAGTGCAACCGAGTTTTGCTTCTTTGAGTGCCAAGATATTTAAGAATTTCCAAGAAAATGACATATGTCGCTTGTACTTTCCCAACCTACTATGCACTTAACAAAGTCAAAATCAGAATATATAATTAGATCAAAGAGTTAAACTTAGGATACCACAAGCTAATTTTAATCGTGCCTACTAGATGCTTAAAAATGCATTTTACTATACTCAAGTGTAACTCTTTTGGGCAAGATTGAAATCATACACATACACATACTGAGAGCATGATGTTAGGTCTAGAACCTGTCAAATATAACAAACTACCTATCATGCATCTATAAAGCTTTTCACACACATTTTTGTCATTTTCATCCTTATCAAGCTTTATACTTATACTCATAGGTATTGGTTTAGATTTGTAACTATCCATTTTAAATCTTTCCAATAATTCTTTTGTATATTTCGATTGATAAAGATTCTATTTTAAGATTGTTTGATTTGAAGACCAAAAAATAATTGAGTTCTCTCATCATACTTATTTCAAATTCATTCTTCATGGACTCAACAAATTCTTTTATATGATTCATGAGTTTATCGAGCCTTGGCCTTAGCTTCGTTACGCCTTGAACCCTTGATATGGCTTGCCCTCGATAATCACTCTTCCTACTAAAACCTACTGAAAAACTCCATAAAGATGAACAAAAAGCACATACATATATTTGACTAATTTAGTGTAGTTTATAATAATTAAATAGTTAATTGTGCACTATATTGTCTCAGCATAATCCACATTGATCATACCAATTCAACATTAAATCTTTATGTAGAAAATTAAAGTTTCCCTATCTCTAGGTGAAACATATAATCTATCCATTCATGAAGATCTATCTTATTAGATGAAACATCTTTCTATCTAACAAGAATCATAAATGTAATCCATTTTTCACATAAATCAATCACAAGACAATTAAAACATATGAATAGATACGAAGGCATAAACTTTTCATAAATCAAAAGCAATTCAAATCATATGAGGGTTAGGGTTTCACAAGACTTAGGGCATAAGGATTTACTCCTCCATGGAGTTTATAATGGAAACATAAAATCGAGAGAAGTAATCAATGAACATGATATAATGATAAAACCCTTTATATGTCTCATGATCTCCAATGGTGCTCAAGTAATTCTCCTCTTGAAGTTCGTCTTTTCTCTCCTAGGGTTTAGAAATATGTCTAAAAGATCCTTAAATATGAAGACAAGGTGTCTATTTATAGTTTAGGATATGAAACATTTCCACATGGGCATGATCAAGGGAGGGTTAATCTTTCATTCCACCAACATTAAAAATTTACAACGTGCACTAGCTGGTCTGAACGGCCAGGCAGACTTGGTGGGGGGTGGTTGAAATCAAAAACATTATTTCTTACTCTATTTGCTCTCTAGATGGTTCCCTTGTGTCCTTTCTTACTTGTGATGAGGGAAGGGCTAAAATTTAAAGCCTACTGACTTGTTCCCTTACATTCATCATGGTCATGCATAAAGTAATGCTTGTACAAATTTTAGCTCTTATCCATATTATGATAATTTCGCCTTGATCTTGCTTAAAACATCTTCAATTTCTCCAAATATTATCTTCTAGTCCTCAAACTAATAATTAAGCAATTAAGCATCCTTTTCTTGATGAAATCATAACAAATTCATATCAAATATGTCCAAATAAGCACTATAGATAAGGGTCTATCAACAGTTATCATACCCTATCTCACCATTTGGTAGTTACATCTTATCTCTAACCAACCTAATGCTTTGATACCATTCACGTCACAACCCTAAAGAGAGCCTAGTAGAATTGTCCTGAAGTCATCATATCACATGTGCACCGACAATATGAGGAATGTCTTACAAGTCATAGTTTGCAAGACTCTAACTAATTATAAATTCATTGTGTTATACATATATATGTATGAAAATAATTAAGGATACCAACACTTCCACAAACCATGAAAATCACAGAGAATCAGATACACTACCAAACAATAAGATAAGGTGAACCTAAGTTTTAGAGAAATATTAGTTTAGTTCAAAAAAGAAAACTTCAGTTTCAAAATACATCTCTCATTCTAAGTTCAGCATTACAAGTTCCTAATTTGTTACTTAATTTGAGAGACTTAATATTTAGCAATCTGTACATCCTAACCTATTCCCATTCTAAGTTCAGCATTACAAGTTCCTAATTTGTTACTTAATTTGAGGGACTTAATCTTTAGCATGCTATACATCCTAACCTATTCCCAGCTTTCAACTAACCTACAAAAATAAATCGTTAGGGATTAAGCAACCATAGCTCAATGAAGTATAATCACCCCATACCATTCAAGTTATCAAACAAGTTATTAAGATAAGCATGTGCAATATAGGCAAGTAAATGAGAAAATACATAATGTCTACTCGTAACCATATGCAAAATAGATTTACGCCCTTCATGACAAGGGTTGGGAAAACTCCAATATCGTCAACTCCCAAGAGCCCTTAGCTTTAGGACCTAATCTATCAAAAAACTTGTTTAACCATACATATAAAATAGAGATTAAGTATCCGTATATATATATATATATATAGTCCTAAAGTGGGTACAATCTCAAGTACTGATACTGGTGTGGCCCTAAACAATAGATTGTACACCTAAATACATTTTAGTTCCTACTTATCACAAACAGAGCCCACGTTCTGCGTTTGCACTCCATGATAGCAGCCTATTCAGTTCATTACGGGCCGATGGCAGCTTTTGATAATGTAGTATGTTGAACTATGCATGATTCATTTATCATTTTTAGCTGGATATGGTTTAAGTTTTGCTCTGTGACCATACAATTTCACAAACATTCACAACTTTGCTATACTACTTAATCACACATATAGCTCATTTTGATAAGTTATAATATCTTGACATTGCAATTTAAACAGTATGTAAGCATAAGAACAACCTAACCCCAATTGCAATTCAAGTTATTAATATCATTACAAATATGCTACATTACAAGCACAAGCAGATATAGAGATCATAGGATGTATACTTACCTGTCCATATTGTCTACGGTCCCTATTAGTCCACTGGTAGTTTTAAGATGGATTTTGTGTCATCTAAATGCAGTGAGAATCATGAAAATCTATAAGAAAAAGCTATACAAACTAATTCACCATCTATATTGCAAAAGATTTAGGTTTTCTACAATTTCCATATTTAGAACTTTAATTATTTAGAGCATCTTCATTTTAAATCCGATTATAGAAAGTGAATAGTTGATTCCATACAATTTTTTGAGTACTTTTTAATGGTGTAATTATTTTTTTTTCCCTAGAAACGGTATGTAGGATATTGAATCATCCAAGTCATGTTACAAATTTAGCCGATAACTTCCTATCTTTTTGCATTTCCATCTTCCAGCTTTGTCAATACTCAATTTGTATATTATGTATTATAGCCTTCCTCCTGATGGAATTTTATTAACTCTTAGATGGGAATTCATACAACTTCACGTGTCTAATTTTAGGACCTCCACCTCCTTCTAAGGCTTCACGACTCTCGGCCAGTTTGATTAATTTTGAAACCTTGTCCTTAGTTTGGATCTATAAATGTGTTCTTCTAGAATTCGATTTTCTAGATGTCTAATCCTTACTCTTAATGTCATATAATGCAAACATATTTAAACTAAAGTGGAAATAAGTTCTTTACCATAATAAAGTGAGGTATGGAGTGTAGCTCCTCATGTCAATGTTGGAATTACTTATTACTTTTACTAGGTGTACTCAAAAGATTGAAGGGGATGAGGATTATGTCATGATAGTCAATGAAGTATGGTTCGATTGTGATGGCTAGAGCAATTTAGAGTTGGTCATGCTGCTGCAGCTGTGTCATGGTTCTGGTGTGTTTCGATTGTTGTTGTCGATGCTACAAGGAAAGGAGCAAAGTGGTAGTAAGTGTGTTGTATTTTGTTTGTTTGGTGTGAAGAACACAAAGAGGAAGCGATGACAATAACGATCCTCCTAAGTTAAATCGCCGATGCACTCACTTTCCTTCTTAGTTTGATGCTTAGAGAAGAGAAGGACATTGAGGTTTAAGGGCATGAGAGGATTGGTGATAATTAAAGGTTTTATGATATTTGCTACTTCCTCTTCCTTATATCCAACTGACACATAACTCAGCCATAACAAGAACAAGCGGTTTATTGTCCTAAGAACATGGGAGGTGGCAGTGCACTCGCGTTTTATTTCAATTGAGAAGAGAAGAGGCAGTGATTTTTTTAACCATATGGTAATGAAGGCTAAAGGAAAGAGGTTATGTGTTGACTAACATGCTTTATACTCTCCTATGTGTTGACACCTAGTAAGCCACACATTATCCTCCTGTTCTCCTCAAATGTGATGTGGTAGCAATAAGAATATGAGATGGAGTTAACTGTCCAAAATGCAAGGAAGAGAAGATCTTGATTATTGTAATTACATGGAAAATCACTTGGTTGCTACTTGTACTGACACTTGTCACATTTTGCTATAATAAGTTCCTTAATTTGACATGCATACAAGCAGCTGACAATATGACCTACTGTTGTCCTTGTTTTAACGTGGTAAGTCAAGGAAAATTGAAAAAAAAAAAAAAAAGGTTGCAGAATTTCCCATGAACAGAATGGAATTCAGTGAGGTGAAAGTTAACAACAACCATTTCGCTTGGGAGAAAATTTATCTTGCTGAAATTTACACACATTAATTGCCTACCATGTAGGAGGCAGTGGAGTATAACGAACATAATAGGGCTAGCTGGTGGTGCAACAGGGAAGCTTCAAAGGTATGTGTTTTTCTCCTACATGTGTCAATAAAAGATAAAGAAAAGAAAAGTGACAATAGCTTCAACATGTGTGTGTTGTGCATTGGGTTTGTTGTCTGCTATCCGTGGAAAGAAATGAGGGAAAAGGTTGTAAGGACATTGAAATGTGTACTTGTGTGTGTTTAACTTTGCTATCAAAGAAAAAAAAAAAAAAAGGGAAGTAGCAAGCATAGCAATCAACAGCTAAGCATAACTATTATGATTTCCATGCTACATTTCCATCATCATAGCTAAGGAAGTAGGGGTGCATTTATCACTATAATTTGCTCAAGGATCAGTTGTCAAGAATTTGTTTCTATCATGATAGGCCAAGGAGAACAAAAGTTATGCTCATGGAGATTAAACTTACCATGATGACATCTAAACACTTGTTTGATATGAGAGAAATTTTCCTCACTTGACACCTAGTAGGTCATACGTCCTCTTAAGTTCACCATGTCTTTCTTTGCTTCGACGATTACTTTGAAAGTGAATGTTGCTGGTTTGAAATACAAGGCGCATCATCGTTTGCTCTATTATTGCCCTAGTGCAGCTCCTATGTTGGCTCTCCTATGGATCAGTGGTGGCCCTACGACTACTACTATTGGCTCTACGAATTTGTGGTGTTGGCTCCAAAATATACTAATGTTGGCTCTAGCGTACATTGGCCTAACAAACATAACTTAGTAATCCATGAGAAAACCTATTAACTTGTTGAGTGGAGATGGGAAAGGAAGAAAATAAATGGATTAAATGATTTTGGTATGGGGTTTTAGATTTGGCATCCCATTTCATATATGAATTTTAGGAAATAGAATTAGGAAGAGAAAGGAAGAAATAGATTAAATTAATCTAATTAAATATTAGTTGAAGAATTTAAGTTTTATTTAAGTTTTCAGTTACTCTATTCATTGTTGATGTATAAATAAATTAATGTTCCTAACTACTTGGTTCTAAAGTTATCTGTGGTACTAGATCCATTTCTAATCATTTAGTTCGATTCTTAACATGATTTATGGAATCACTAGGTTGATAAATTGAATTAAAGTTTAGTGACTTTAACCTAGAAGCGCCAACTGAATTTTCAATAAAGTCAACTTCATAGTTTGATAATAAAAAGTTTGGGGGCTCCCACGTATATTAGAATACACATATTATATACCTTTTATTCTTCTTCGATACATCTACATTTACATGTATGAGTAATAATTAATATTTAAGTTTAGGAAAAAGAAAAAAAAATTAGGGGTGGTTTTTCAAACATGTTCTAATACTTTCCTAAGATCTTGTTATTAATTTTAATAATTATTACAAATTGCGCTTACGAAAAATTCACAGGATCACACTATTTATAACTTATACTTGGGTATTTGAGAGCTTTTAACTTAACCAAGTAGGGTTGTATTTTAGATGAAAAAAAAAAGGCTATAATCGTGAGACTAAGTTTTCAAGTCTTTATTGTACCCTACCTACGATTAAGTATCTAAAACAGTGAGATGCCTAAGATAACCATTATATATAAATGAATGCCTATATTGTTGGGAACACCACGGATGAATAAAAAACTATACGGTTAGAGAGCACCAGAATTATTTCATTAAGTTGATTTTGACATAAGTATATAATTATTCGCTTATTATTATAATTAAGCGTGTTTCAACTCTCTCTCTCTCTCTCTCTCACACGCACATAAAAGGATTTTATAATAAGTAACAAATGACATTTTCTAATATTCAATAAAAAATACCTGTAAGAAAAAAATTAATAGATAAAGAAATATGGTTTTTAATATTTGCTTAAATTTTATCCAATTAAATTGAGACTTTTATAGCATTGACAATGTATTTATAATGTATAATTACTAATAATAGTTCATTAAGAGAATTTTTTTGATTAATTAACTTTTAATTTAAGAATGAATGCAATCTAATAATTTTATTAGTTAACTTTTGTAAGAAAAAAAGGAAAGTTTTAAAAAGTGAAAAGAAATTGTGATTCCATCTTACCTATAAAATGATGTCTTAATTAGAGTGAGCTGGTAACCCTATCTTACAGAGACCCATCCATACCCTATTTGATTGGGTAGGATCCAATAGGCATTGAAGGCCACAAGTAAGGTTTTTCTAAAACTTATTCTCATAGAGTAAGGTACATATATAAAGTCTTCGTACCATATATCTATCCTAAAACTTATACTATTATATAGAGGTACAAGTTTCAGGATAAGTTATACCTATCCTCAAATATGTGCTTTATTAATTTTTTTAATTAATTTAAATAAATGGGAAATATATAATAATACTCTATTTCACTTTTTGCAATCACTTTTGTTTAAGAATAACATTTGTAAGCTACCTTTTAGAAAAATTTATTTAGAAAAAATTGTATATATTTTTTTAATGGAAGTACTATTAACTTTTTATTTTTGAAGAATTTCAAGCGTCTACATGTGTTGAAATTTTAAGTTGGAAGTGTTATTTATCTTTTAATATAGAAGTGTATCCAAAGTTCTTTATTTAAAAATTTACTAAATATTCTACAACTTTGTTATAATCACGTAATCAATTTCTATAGGTGTTTGTTATAAATTCAATTTAACACTCAAACATATTTCATACCATGTACCTTATATGATAATATATTAGTGAGACTTCAAGCTCTATCCATCCTAAACCTACTCACCTTAGTCTTAACCAGGTCACCATGCAAGTTAAGCTCATGTCTACTGTTCCCATGTGACATGCAATTTTGAAAACAATAGTTTGGTAATTAATATTGATTCAACTTAATTGAAGTAATTCTAGTTTTATTAACTAATTTTACTCTTTATAATATAATTGCAATCATATTTATTCACTATAATAAATTTACTCAATTTTTTTTTTTTTTTTTTTTTTAGGATCGAGGTGCTCCTACTATCCTCTAAAGCGATTTCAGGACAACACCAATTCAGAGACAAGAAATTTAATCTTATATAAAATCTACAGTGATCATCCCTAAACTTGAACTTACATAATACAGCTAACAATGTTTACAACATGACATTTTTTCGTAATAGGTAACATTTGCATGCTGAGAGACAAAAAGGAAACCATATTAAAACCTAATTTGCCATCACATAGCCAAAAATATTCACTAATTGCAAACACCCGTTTTTTTCCATCTTCCTTAGAATTTTTCTCTAAGGAAGTAATATGGAAAAGTACGTGCATTGCAGCTTTCAATATACTAAACTCGCAAACAACCTCAATAAAAAAAGCAAAATTCAAAATAAGAGGCCAAATATGCTCAAATTCAGATAATACATAGAAAGAAAATTCAGACACTTGTTAAGAGGCCAAATAGAAAAAACTTTTTCTTTTGACAGTTTTGTGGAAAATAATGTACACAGTCAATCAATATCCGATAATATTTAAAAAAAAAAAGTTTCTTCTTTGGCCTTCAACAAGTATCCAAATGTTACCTACCATTTATATAAACTAAAAACATGTAAACACAATTGTGAAATAATAATAATAATAATAATAATAATAATAATGATAGCCCCATGTTTCATCATCATTATCATCATCATCATCACATTATAATTTTGCGGTCCAATACACGTCTCCGCTTCGACCTCTCGCCAGAATTAGACCTTTCAAGCAAAGATTTCAATGCGTTTTGAAGGAAATGAACCGATTCAACGCTGTGATTCTTATCAGCAGCAACAATGAGTACATTCCTGACCCTCCCTCCTAGGGTCGCCATTTCGGCTCTCTGAATCCTTAAATGAAGTGATTTTAGGATCTCTACAAGCTCAGGCAGCAAATCGGATCGATCTTCGCAGCATAAGGATGCCTTAAATATAATCTCACCCTCCGGCGAGTAGTCGGACGATAACACCGTGATCTCATCGGTTTCAGATGGAACGGTTTCGAGGGATGTGATCTCTGATGTCTGTTCTTTCAATTCTCTCACGCGCTGAACCACCATTGCAAGAAGTGTAGCTTTATCTGTCTGCAACCGAAAAAAAAAAATGTCAAACCCTAGATGTTTTTTAGCATTCCTGTAGAGACGAGACGACATAGTAGTCTTGATACTAATTCGTTCGTTCAAACCCAGAATATTGTCAACTTTTGCTTTTTCAGACACTGTTTCATAGTTTGAATATTCTTCCGAAAGCTCAGAAAAAAGGCATTATCAGGATCATTATTTGGAATCCGATGGAAGGGCAAAAAAGATAGTAATGTTTCAGCTTTCAAGTTTGAACTACTGTAGCTTAAATAGACTATTTGCAAAATATACATATATGTATATATATACCAAAAAAAAAAAAAAAAGAAAGAAAGTCTCCTCTTTCTCTGTTGTTAAAGGTTTGTAAGTTACTGATAATTAAAGTTTCTTTATATCTGCTTGCCGATCATCATCTGGTTGGCCGACAGATATAAGAAACAACTACAAACATGGTACCAGTAATTCCTCTTGAAAACATGCTATAAATATCTATATTGATGAGTATAATTTTAGTCTCGATTACAAAAGGAATTGGATTTAAGATTTGAAAAGGTTTGCTATGCTCCAAGTATATCGGATTTAGGAAAAGATTATTATAACCGAAAGAAAACATTTATAAAGATCAAATATAGAGAAACGATGAATCCGAAATGACAGTTAAAGTTTGTTGTATATATTGAAAATAAGGATTCCTAATTAATTTGATCTAAATCTGGAAAAAAAAAATAACCGTACATACCAATTTTTTGCCCCTTTATTTGTAAAGACTGGACTGAACAAATACTTGGATTTGAATCGATCAATATAAAATTATTCAAATGAAAACGTGTGTTTAGATCAAAAGAATCCGGCTATGAGTTGTAAGCCTATAACTGAAATTAATAGATCTTGATTAAGAAAATACAATTGATATGCTTATACAGCATAAAAATTCATTACGGTATAAGAAATTCGTCAAGAAGTTCAAATTTATAAATATTAGAGAGAGGAGAGAGAGAGATTAAGAGAGAGAAGGGAATAATTACTTTAGAATTACATGGAAGGAGGGTTCTGAGTTTGTCAAGGTGAGAATTAATTCTGGCTCTTCTTCTCTTCTCAGCCTCCTTATGATTCTTCAAAGCCGCAATCGTTCTATCCTCGGGCGTCGAGTCGGAATTATTGCTACACAACTCGAAGGGATTGTAATAGGACGATGAGCTACAAAAGCTTTGTTGCATCGCCGGGAAATCACAGCTCACCGGAACTGCATACGACCCCATGTTCATTGAACCCGCTAGGAGCTGGTACAGACTGGAAGTTACTGGGGAATTGGGTTGCATCGTCGTCGTGGTGCTGGTGATGGTGGGTAAGGCTAAGTGTGTAAGGTGTATTTATGTATTTGGCTATTGGGTGGTCGTTTTTTGACCTAGAAAAAGTAAAAAAAAAAAGGTGTTTGTGAAGAGTGGAATGATAAATGGATGAACAATAATATATATGTGTATGTGTGTGTGTGTGTGTGTCAACTATGATTGTTGTGTTTCGTGTAGTGTGTGTCCCTGTCTGCGATTTTGGGCGTGCTCTTTCGGTGGTTGCAGGTTTTAGCTTTTTGTCTGGTAGGATTTATTATTTTGAGTTTACATTCTTGTTGGGGGGGGGCGGGCCTTTTTTTTTCTCTTATCGGAATATAATACACTAACTATTTAATTCTTTATGTACCTTTTTATGTGAATATTTCATCAAATTTTAGTATCTTCATCAATTTGAAAAACCAGTATATTATCTTAAATGATACACCTTTTGGAGTGAATTATAACCACATCTCGTTGCAGAGTTGATCTTTTATGGTAAATGTCTAATTTTTATCTGAATCAGTATTTGTATCCAATCTATATTTATATATTATTTATATTTAATTTATATCTAATATGTTTAATTTGTTTAAAAGTAAAAATATATACTTTTCATCGTATTTGTTTTTGATAAACAGTCTAATTTTAAAAAGATAAAAAAAATAAATATATCAAAATGACTAGAAAAAAAATAAAACAAACAAAGCCATATAACTCTAATTTGAAAAGTGCAGATATATGATCTTGTTATAAAGGTTTTTTATTTAGGTCTAACTCTTTGGCTAATGTAACAGGACTTAAGGAGTTAGGTTCAAATCAATTGGGATGATTATAGGAAATTGGCATGAAAGACTTAGCGTATGACTCATTGGAATTGACCTGCCTAATTCCATCCTTTTCTCAAATTAGCTCACACACATTACAAATGAAAGTCTTAATAGGCCTGAATCCACAAGGAAACCCACTTTCATATCTACAATGAGAGGGACTCTTCTTAGCCATTGTCATATATCTCATCTACAGACGACATTGACGACTAAACCTCTATAAATACCTTAGTCCCCACCTCATTTGAATAATTTTTGGAAATCTAGGACAAATGCTATAGTGCTGTGGATTTCCGTTTTAGTGAATAAATTGCTTGATTAACTCAAGATCGCATACATGCCGTGGTACTTAGTGAGGTTGATGCTTTCGCTCCATCACCTGTCAAGTGTATGTTAGAGCTCATTGAGTTTTGCTTACTCCTCCTTCCCACATGATTCTCTTTTTGATCATAATTATACGTGTTGTTTTCTTAGGTCCGTGTAGCGCAATAGTCACATGACACAAACGTGATCATTGCATTCAGATCCATACCCACAAAAAGCAATTATACTTATATGAAATAATATAGAAATTCGACTTGGTATCATATTATGTAGAAAATTGCTTAATATGAATATAGTTGAGTGAATTTTATTAGCAAGATATATTTTATGGATTTAAGATCGATTTATAATTATTGATTGTTCTTATCCCACTTTTTATGGTGATTCGTGATAATATAATTAAGGTTTGAAACTGTTGAATTTGAACCTTAGTCCAAGATAGATTTCATCCACATAGTACAAATACGATAATAAAAATTCCCATGTGATGAGGTTAAGGGGAAAAAACAAAAAAAAAAAAGCTCCGAGATTGAATGTAGAGGAATATATAAATAGGATATTACTTGTAGTCTTATACTGTGTGAAAGTGAATGCTCGGGGTCATTTAGCATAGGGATTTTTATGACTTTTCTGGGAAGACTGGGATAAAGTTTTAGACAAAGTTGTTTCTTTTTGTCTGTTGGTTTTCGAGTGGTTTCTTGACTATGAAAAAGGTCATTTTCTATTTTATTTCATTTTTATTTTTTATTTTATTTATTTATTTATTTTTGGGGTATCAATACAAAACCACGTATATTACTGGACAAAAGAAAAGATGACCACAAATGAGAGACTCTTAGGATCACATATTTTTCACATTAACTCGGCTGCGAGAAAGATTCCTTTTCCAGCTACCCAATTATTTTGGTATTGGCAATCGTCAGTGTTGCATCACTGGATACAGCATCCATTATTAAAGTAGAGGATATTTATCTACTTATTTACAAATACATCCGGTGGGAGACTTTGCCTTGAGGGAAAAAAATGAAAAAAGAGTTATAATATCACCATGCTATAAGATTTCTAGCCCCAGAACATAGTTAAAGGCCGTTTGCTGTTTCATTATCCGAGATAGAAAAGAATATTTGAAATCTAAATGGTTAATAACAAACAGAAAACTGCAAATTTATTATTTAATATTTTTTTTAAGGTTCTTCTACTTATTTTCTTTTTTTTTTTTATTTCTTAACATTTTAGAAATAGATAAAATAAATATTCCTGGTTAACTCTCAAAATTTTCATTAAGAGTTTGATATGTATCATTTTCAGGTAGGGTTATAAAATTAACTCAATAGAATATTGTATGAAGTATATTTAATTAAGAATAATGTCATAAATACTACATGAATTTTTCGAAAATATTTAATATACTACATGAACTTTTAAAGTGCTAAATGTAGTACCATAATTTTTTAGATCACCGTAACTACCTACTTTAATTGATTTAACATTGTTTGAATAGTCACATCGTCTAACCAATAAGTGCATGGCACGAGGAAAAAAATTGAATAATTATAAATGTAAAAATTAAATAGTAAAAACCTTAACTTTATTAGTTTGTCTCTCTTTTCATCTTCATCTTTCTCTATTTTTTCACACTGTCAATTCTAACAATCCCAATTGAAGATGCAAAGTTTAGAAGAAACCCAAATGGTAAATTCAAGTTAATATACTGGTTTTACTTTGAATTATTTACATCGTGGATTGAGTTTAAGATAGAGAAAGAGGATGGTGTTTTCTCTCTCTCGAAATCCATCTCACTTTCTCTCATCTCCTGGTCTCTACTACCTCTCTAAGAAATTCTTTTTGTATTTTTCATCCATGGTTGCTGGTAGATGTGTTGATTATTGGTGTTTTTGTGTGTCCTTACGATTGTCAGTTGAGGTAGTTGTTATTGTGGTGGTTGGGTATGCCTTGATATTTTCATTAGGAGATGATATTAGAGATGGTGGTTTTGGTTTGGCTATGGTGGTCTCAATGCTTCTTAGTATGGTGATTTGGTTAGGTTTCGTGTAATTTTCAATTTAAATTGGGGTTAGCATTTAAAAGTGGTGGGGAGGGAGGGAGGGAGGGAAGAGAGAGAGAGAGAGAGAGAGGAGAAAGGGGGAGTGGGGTGGGTGGGTGTGTGTGTTGTGTTTGTGTGTGCAAGGGATTAGTAAAAATGAGAGGAAAAAAATATGAGAGTATAAAAGAAATGGTTTGCATTTTTTTTTTCTATTTTCCCTTTTTAATTCAAATGACACTTATTACATCTTGAATGGTTATGTCACGCCTCAAGGGCACCCTAATAGTAGTACACAAGCCACACCTATACACTATTACTAGTTAATCTTCAAAGAATGACATATTTTCAAACAAAATGATCTTTTAATTGTATCAATAAGAAATGATAAATACATATAAGATATAAATTAGTAAATATCTGCCATCACAAGTAGTGAATATAATAATAGTATATTACAAACCATAAATCTATTATAAAAGTATACAAATACATAACTGGTAATACATGTACTAACTATCTTATGACTATAAATAAAAATAGATAACATAACACGAAGATCCCATATTCTTCTAGCTTCTAAGTTCTTATCAGAGTCATGCTCTTAGAAGTAACCAGCCATAGTCATAAAGTCAACCCAAAAGGTCTTTATGAGTATGAGCGATACTACGAGCTCAGTGAATAACCAAACATATTACACATCAAGCAAGTTTATTAACAAATCATATATAATGCAACAATTCAGCATATGCACAGATACAAGCGTGGATGATCTAGAATCCAAATAGGAAAAAAAATTTATGCTCTATTTTTAGGGTTGAAGAACAATTACTTAATAACTTACCTGCCTTGGAGAGACTAAGTACACAAGAAAATCAACGATTTCTTGTCTTAGGTTTATCACTTTAATTTTAGGATATTTTAGCTGACCATTTCCTACATCATCTCTTAAAAACTCCCTAAGTATTAATCATTTCAAAGCAATACCACAGGAGGCATTTTTCCTTGCCACTTAGTTCTCGTAGAGCCGACAAAACAAAGATAACCTTAGAAGAACTAACACTTTAGAAAAACCAAGCATTAATAAAAAACAAAAATATTAATACGTAGCAGGCTGTCATCCTT
Source organism: Combretum micranthum (assembly GCA_024138025.1). Taxonomy (NCBI): domain Eukaryota; kingdom Viridiplantae; phylum Streptophyta; class Magnoliopsida; order Myrtales; family Combretaceae; genus Combretum; species Combretum micranthum. The sequence continues at coordinate 76,076 of JAMXBD010000197.1, read as the reverse complement.
TGTGAATATGCAATAATGCAATTCGTGTAATGCATGACTGTTTTAATTATAAGGTCAATAATATTTAATCAGGCTTATGGTGATCATACATTATGCACACAACATATAACATGCTTTTCTCAATTCATCAGACAATTGTATTATCACTTTTATTATCTTTGTTTGTCAATCAATCAAACAGCTCACAACACATATTTAATATATTTTCACAACAACCATATTAATATATTTGCATTATATGTACCACTAGTTACAAACACATACAATGTAACATATCTGAGTTACTCACCTACTCATATTGGCTAATCGTAATAGTCTACAGGAAGTCCTCAAGGGTATCAAAGTTACCTATTAAGATGAATAAAATATTCATCAATAAGGCATAAGTTATATAACTAAACTCCTATGAGTGTCTAAGTGTCCTATATTTGGTATTTGATTTTATTCCTATTACTTGTATTGATCTTTTAATGATCTTATGGTAACAATTATTATTTAATATTTTATTTTTATTTTGCTTTTCTTGATCTTATTTTATATTTATATTTTTATTTTTATCGAGTAGTTATAGAGTTTGTATTCAGTAGATCAATATTTTATCATCACTATAATTATTACTTTTATATCGTTCATTAGTTAACATATTATGATAACTAATATTTATTTTCTATTATTTAGTTTCGTCGTGTTTCTCTTGATCTTCATTCATGTTATTATCTAGTATTTATGGGCATCACATTTTCTTTGATGCTAGTTTATCTACTTTTCTATTCTTGTGTGTGTGAGTATATATATAATATATATTATATATATTACCACTATCATAATTTTAATCTTTTATTATACACAAGCATATTATTTGCAATGGTTTCTAAAGTTATTTCTTAATCAAGTATTATACATACTAATATTCATATTTATATTTATTATATCTAATGATCTCTCTCCTCTTCTTTTCTCTTTTTTTTTATGTTTTTAATATGGATGAAACAGCCTTTGCTCCAGAGAAAATTTATACGTACTCCAGTATCCAACACTATCGACGTTGAAACCTAGATGTCGGCGTTCGTATATTTTACATACATCTTCATATCGGCGTACACTAACTCAAGGCCTCCAGCTTTACAATGCACACCGGCCCAATGCCGTCGACATTGTATTCCAATTTGCCGGCATTCATTCATTTTACGTAAAAAAAATTACGTATCTTCTGTTTTCTAGTGTACACTGTCTCAACACCATTGGCTTACCAATATATGCCGATGGCATTGGGCACATATACTGCCAGCGAGGGCCGACTTAGTTACTTTTCATCTTCTTCCTCAATTTTCTTCGATTTATACTTTTTTTTCTTATAATATACATGTATTTTACTTGTATTTAAACTACTTCTAAGTATTTTCACATGCTCCACAAATATTTTTCATGGCATATCTTCTCAAATGATACTTTATAATCACCATATTGCTTGGTTTCTAGCTATTACATACATCAACACATATATAGAGGATTAAGGTGGATATTACCCTATTGGGGCTAGTGGGGTGTTGCTAAACCTTCTCCTAAAGCTTGATACGACCCTAGGGTTAACAATAACATCGTTTAAGCTATTGTTTGTCATATAAACTAACTTAAAACGAATTTGTACTTACCTTTCTTTACCTTCTTCTTAAGCTTGGAGCTTACTAATGGAATTAAGATGTTGTGTTGGGTTTGTTAACTATGTTGGTTGGTTATAGAACTGATGTGGGACAAATTTGAGCTTTTGTTGTTGTTGTTATAGGTTAATGGTTTGTTGGTTTGTTCATTAAGTGTTATATATATATGTACATAAGTAGCCATTTTCTTCAAGAGTCTTCAGCCAAGGAGAAGAAGACTTCCACCGAAAGTTCAATGGCATGCTATAGCCTCCTTTGCATTTAATGAGCTGCTAAATTGGCTCGTTTTGATTGGTTTTTTAGGCTTATTTTATTGAATTTCATTGATTCTTTTGGACTCAATTTGTCTTAAGTTTCAGCTGGCAAACATCAAGAAAATTCCAGCCATGTATCATTCTCCAATTTGCACTAAATTACATTATAATTGTTATAATATTATTGTTTTTCAATTAATTATCTTGTTTTTATGGTAGTTTACTAAGCTAAACGGGTATATTTAGATCAATTATTTAGGAATTCTATCTCCAAAAATTTATATAAAGCTTTCACAAATTTTCTAGGTTATTATTGAGTTCAACTTTGGGTTTAAAGTTTACGCGATTAATTATTTTTAGGGTTTTATCTCCCACGATTAGGGTTTTTCATGCTTAATAGGCCAATTTTCGTTTCAGTCACTAATAGCTTTATAATTTACTAACTAAATCAATGATGTGATTCGGATATTTATTTGGAGTCTAGATTATGAGTTATGAATCTATTTTTATTTTTATTATGTATTTATAACATTAACGGTCCATCCTTAAATTACGCGTTTTCTAACTATAAGCTTTATTAATTATTTACTTTCTAAGACACTTGAAGTCTCATTTGAATTATTTATATACTTTAAATTTTCGATACTGGCTACGAAATTCAATCTTTGATATCTGTTACTATCTATAGAACTTTGTTTTAAGATTTGAAGATATATATAAGTTCATAACTACTTGTGATTTTATTCTAAGGTCTTTGTTGAGTCATATATTAACCTTATATTTTCTATATTTGTATTTCTATTCATTTCTACTTGTATGTATAATCTCGGGGATTACAAGTTATATACAAATGGCATTTATGTTGTTTAATGCAAATAGTAACGATGACCCAAAAAGTTATGATTAGGTACCATATTTAGTACTTTAAAAAGTTTATATAGTAAGTTCAATATTTTCGAAAAAGGCTAGATTATCCATTGCATTATCCTTTTAATTAAAGTATATAATAAATATGATATTAAAGTAATTTTGAGTTGTAGCATTTGTTTTTCTTTTATAATTTTTTTTTCACTAGATATTCAATGAAATATATTAAATAAAGTAAATATGCATGAACTTTAGCAATATATACAATTAAATACCTAAACTTTAAAATTAATCAATTTAGTATATAAACTTTCTAATTAATCAATTACTAACTTTTATTATAGAGATATTAAAATTCAGTTCCTAAATTGATTAATTCCAAAGTTAAAATACATAATTCTATATTTTGTCAAAGTTAAGATATCATTTCTAATCTCTTAAAATAATAATAATATTTAATCAAATAAATCTTAATCAGTCAATCAAAAGTTGAGCACATATCAACTTTAGACAAAGCTTCCGACAGAGTTACTAGAAGAACTTTAAACACAAATTTTTAAATTGTTGGTGAACTAAATTTAAAACAAAAAAAAAAAGGAGCTTGGGAGTTAAAATAGAAAAACAGTCAAATATTAATGACTCGATTTATATTTTTTTCCCAAACAAAATCATCCTCCAGTTGAGATACGATCATCTTATTTTACATGCTTAAAAATGAATACAAGAATAATTAATGATATTTTTATACAACTTTGAACACTCATACTAAAAGTAAAAATTTTTTTCTCCTAATTTCTTGAGAGTATAACCATTATCACTACAATTGATATTGTAAAAAAACGTTAACTTATTATTAAGTTGAATTTAATAACAATCTAATTAAGCTTGAATTCAAGTTACTCAAATTATTCATCTAGCCAAACTCGATTTTTATAATATTGGACTCACTTACCCCATAAACTTAATCGATAAAAGTTAAGTTTAAAAGTTAGTCAAACTCAAATTAAAATATTAGGTAATTAAGCTTATATATATATATATATATATATATCATTTACTTAGAACAATAATTTTTTTAAATAACCTTCAATCAAATTCAAATGTATCAAATATTTTTTGAATTTGAGCTCAAGCTTAACTTAATCAAGTTCAACTCGAAATCGGGTTTTCAAAATTCAAGTCAAGCTAGAGTTCAAGCTAATGTTTAACTATTTATCAACGGAAAAAAAAAAATTTATGTTAGGGATGCTGTAAAAGGATCCAAACAGGCACAGCATACCCTGTCCACTAGATGATATCTCGAACGTCTGTGACAGGGAGGGCCTCTATATTTAGACGATCGACACCTGCATCTAGTTCATCTGTTAGTTGTATCACCGTGTATATGGATATTTGACATTCTATGGGTAGGGCCTGAGCATTACCAACAGCCGAATTACATGACAAGGCTTAATGATGCAACCCAAACCCCATAATTTGATACAGCAGCGGCATGAACCTTTGTCAATTCATGAAACAATCCCTAGCTCTTGCTCCTATTATAGCATCTCCTCTATTTGCTTACTCAAGGCATCATATTTTTCTTGTATTACCTTGAATTACTCTACTGTATTTTTTGGGAGTAAACCATCATAACCATATCTGTTTTGTCTTGATGGACCAGCACCACACATATATCTAGACCTATGATTGAGTAATTCGATCATGATGGTTAGCTTTGGCGCCGATTTTTCCCCTCCTCCTTGTGTTTTCTCCTCATGTAGAGTCTTCCCTGTAACATTCTTTCCAGCAACTACTTAAAAGAAAAATGAAATAGATGATAAGGTTAGTATTATCAATCATACGAGTACAATGAGTAACAAATTTTGATTGATGGAAAAAATACTTGCATATATATCATTGTGCGTCACTTCATTGATCCATTCGTTGGATTTCCATGATAGTTAGGTGCCAATGCGAATTTTTGACGCATTAGATCCTTGCAAATTACTTAGTTAAAAAAAATAATTAAATTACTCGACAAGATATACTACTCCCTAACATATTTGTTGAATTCTGTTTCTATTGGTTATCTTTGTTAATCTTGAATTGACCCTTCAAGAAAACATGCCCACGAGAAGGTGTAGTGGGGTACATTCAATTGGATTGGTAACATGGTGCAACAAGAATCTCTTACTATATGTGGTCTTAGGAAAATGACATAGAAGTACATGGATGATTGAAAAAAAAAAGTAAGAAAAAGGAGTAGGCAATCTCAAAAATTTTAAACACACATGACAATGGAAGAGTTATATAGCATTAATCCATAGTTCTTTAAGAAAAAAATACGCTCTTCATTCTAAGCTTTATTTAATCTCTACGATTGCAATCCAGCAGTATAATGGCATTTCTCTTAATGCTCGAATTTTTTTCCCCTCTTTTGGTTAAATGAGAAGGACCTTTGGGATATTTATATAATTTAGCCACCGACTATGTTTGTCGGATCGCATAGACATTCAAGGATTGAGATGAGTCTTCTAATTAGGGGTGGGCACAGATCAGTTTGGTTAGCTTTTTTCAAAACCAAACCAAACCATAATTCATGGTTTGATTTTTTTTTTTTTTTCCATCACAAACTAAACCATTAAGTAATGATTTGATCCAAATTAGAAAATTTTTAAACCAATAAATAACAATTCGGTTTAGTTTAGATTACAGATTAAATCAAAATTCTAACTAATTTTTTTTCTAGTTTTTTCACATTTGTGTAGATACTTATATATTTGTATCATTTTACAAAGTTCATATTATAAACCACGACAAAATACTTTATGAATTCATCATACTTGTAATCTATAATTCTCTATAGAATCAGTTATCAACCAATAAAATATATTCACCAACCAATACATAGTAAGTCATAATTTATAATTTTTAATAGAACCATGTAGACATCTCATTTTGACATTTTTTTGTCAAAATAAATACTTAGGTTAGTATATACATAATTAAAATAATTGAATTTTGCAAATTACAAATATTAAAGCTAGGAATGAAAATTAGAAAAAAATAAATCAATTTAATAGAAATAAATATAATTGATGTAATATGGATAATTAATATAGTAATGTAATTTCAAAATTCGTAAAAAAAAAAAAAAATTACTATTCATCGTCTCCTACCTCCGACCGCCCGATGGGGCGTTTTCAAGTCTAGACGCGGAGTACTTCATTTTGATATATAATTTGCATGTTTTCATAAACTATAACTATTTCAAATCCGGACTTGAAGTTGGAAAAAAGTTCGTTTTTACATTTCCGAAAAAAGCTTAAATCTCCGATTTTTTGGCTCAAAAACGTGTTTGAACGTTAACATTATAACGTTAATTGACAGCTAATGCAATTGCAACCGTTTTAGTCCATTTTTTTCAGATAAAAATCAAAATGGAACATAAAACCCTAGATCTATAAATAGAAAAAGAAAAAAACGAAAAAGGGGGAGGAAAACAAAGAACAGAAAATATATAACATCTGGATACTTAAGACCACCAGGCCGTTCTCATCGGAGAATTCCCGACTTCCCCAGCCGAATCCAAGACCACCGGAGTTCGTGGCCGTCGGATCCGAATCCAATCCGCCTGAACCCTGGACAACTCCTCCAATGCGCGTCTCTGTTCCTCATTCCATCTTTCGTTCGTCCGATCACCGCGCCTCCCACCAGCCGTCTCAACCTGACCTTACCAGCCGCATGACCTGACTGGAGCTCCGTCTGGACTTCATCCTTCGTCCTTGCGTAAAGAATGAGGTAAGTTTCCATTCTTGTTTTTTTTTATTATAAAAACAATAATAATAGTAAGTTTTACTAATAAAAATATAATAGCATAAGAATTAATTAATAAAAGGAAAAAGGAGGAATGATGTAATATATACCTGTCATCTCCGCAAGTTCTTATTTCATATAATAATAATAATAATAATAATAAGCATCTAGTGTTGTGAACTGTGTTGTGTTGGTTTTTTAGAAATACTTAAAATACATGCAATTAAAGATAGTGTGACAAAAAAAAAATATTTGTTTTATAATCATAATTTTAAGTTTGTATGATTGCTTTATAATTCTACTTTTATATGTCTTATTGATAGCTTGTTCATGTGAATATGTGTTATTTTGCCTCGATGATGTGTATATACTCTATTGATATTATGGACATGTGATTTTGTTTCAATATGAAATTCTTGATTAAAATCTGATATTCAATGTATGAAATTTTTAATTTGATCGAAACTTGTGACTAATAAGTAATATACTTTATAATATCATGCCTTTGAGTTTTGAAAATATTCTATGGTAGCATGTATGAAATTTAATTTGTCTTGAACAATATGATGAAAATTGAGATCCTTTATTATAATTTGATTTGTGATAATATAAATTGATTTGCTTCTTATGATATGTGACCTTTTGCTTGAATTCTTTATCACTTAGAAAAGTCAATTTTTATAAAATTGTTAAAACATAACTCGATAGTCCTTTTTGCATTAATATAGTATGATTTTGTTTTCTTATGATAAAATTGAATTTTTATATATATATATATCATGTTAGGTATGTGTTCATAGAATCACATTAAGATCTTGTTATTGATAATATACCTATAATCACGCCATAATCATAAGGAATATATGAAATTTTTTAGAGTTTTAGGTTTACAATATTTGAATTGTGTAATCATGTATGATGATTAGTCATTAATCTTCCTTTTATACCATGATATAGTGATGACTTTGATTGTAATAATATTGAATTTTATGATTTCACCATATATGAAACCATATTGAAATCTTGCCCTTCATAATGTAATTTCAACGATATATAAATCTTGATTATACCATGATATTGTTTTGTTGAAATTAGCTTGTTAAATAATGATATTCCTTATAATATTTTTATTCTTGATGATATGTATAATCAATTGATATGCATGATATGTGGTTATGATTTCTTGTTCAAAATTTTTATCACATAGAAAAGTCCAATTTTTATAAACAAAAAAAAAAAAAACTAGAATTGATAGATTTAGGATCCATATCGAAAAAAATTAATTTTGATAAAATTAATAAAATCAAATAAACTTAAAGTGAAAAGATTTCGAAAAATTCTAAAATTAACTAACAAACTAAATTTTTCTAAAAGAACTACGTGTGGTCTGATCTCGATTAGCGGGTACGTAGGCACCTAAATGGGCGACTTAAAATATGTAAAAAAATTATTTTTGTGAATTTATTTGATTTGTTTAGTTTAGAATATATGAATATTGATAGAATTTGATAAGATTTGATTAATTTGAATATTTTGAGTTTTTTAGATTATATGATCATCGATGGAATTTGATTAGTATTTTTGTGCATATTAGACATATGTTTAGTTAATTAGATTTGGAAAATAGTTTAGATGTTGAAATTAGGGTTTAAAAGAAAGCAATTTAAATATGAAAATTTAAAGTGGTAACCGTTTAGGTTTTGATAAGTTAGCCCCCGAACTCAAGTTAATTTCTGGTTCTCGTTTTCAAAAAAACGATTTTTTCGCAGATCAGTAGTAAAACCAAAATCAACCTACCCATTGGTTTTGGTTTATTTTTTTTCTCGACTTTAGTCGAGTGGCGACTCCAAAATTTTTAAAAAAATTCAAAACTTCCTTTAATTCTTAGTAGGATTCATGTTAAATGGGTTAGGGTTTAGTACGAATCGGATTAAAGGAAATCGAAATCGAAAAAACCAGGCTCGACAAACCATCAAGTCAATTATCTACCAATAAATTTATCTAAAATAAAAAATCATCTATCAACAAAATTCATCAACGGATAAAATAATCTGCTGATAAAATATATTAAACAATTACTACATAATAAGAGTTTATAACTGAATAAATAAATTTCATACTTTATAAAATTAAAAGCTATTAAAAAAATAATAGTTTATCATCAACAAAAAAATACATATCATGAGCCTAAAAAAATTAAAAAAATGAACAAGTTAATTTTAATCAATATTCACCAAATAATAAATATCTAAAACGGTTTGGTTCGGTTTTCTGGATTGATTTGGTTTACCTTCCAAGCCAAACCATAAATTTACGGATTGGTTCGAATTGAAAAAATTTTAAACTAAACCATTAAAAAAAAAAAACCATATTTTCAGTTTGGATTGGTTCAATTACGGACCAGTTCAGTTCGATTTGATTGAGTTGGTTTTTTTGTGTATTCCTACTTCTAACCAATTTATCCTTCCATGGGATCTGGCTTAGTTTATGCCCATAGGGTGCCTCATTAAGTGCATAAACTTCTCTAAGAATGATTGACAGTAGACGGATTGGTCCGCTAATCTTCACAATCATCATATTAAATCTCTCTTAGTTCATATCAAAATATAAATCAAAATTTTAGGCTCTATTACCTAGTGTAAGGAGTCAAATACAAGCATTTATATACAATTAATTTAGTCCTCTACAAGTGACAAATCAATGGTGCATGATAAATTACGTATGCCAATAAGATTATATTACTTTTTTATACTGGGGTCTTCCCGCAAAAAGAAAAGTCACAACTGCTTATGTTATGAGGAAAAGTATTTCTTAATAAAAATAGTTTTTCTTTGAAAAAATTTTCTAGAAAAGTAATATATTCTCAAATATTTGGCTAATTTTATTAAAATACCTTTTCTTTATTTATAGTTTCAACGTAACTCGTATATGTTAAGTACAAAAAATGAAAAAATTACTTATATTATAATGAGAAATAAATCTACTTAAAAGAAAAATATTTCAAAAATTAATAATAAATGTTTTTGGATAGTAATAATTAGTAGATGAACTCGCAAATCAATGGAAAAACGATTTACATATTTATATTTCGTAGGTCGTTTTCTAAAAAATAAGTTATGAAAAGTCTATGTTTTTCAAAATAAAGAAAAATATTTTTCACTAATTATTTCATTTTTTCTTAAATAAGCACGGAAAAATGGAAAACATTTTCCTAAAAAATATTTTTGTTGAAATAAATGGGCAATCTAATTTTGTTGTTGGTTCTTTAAACTAAGGGAAGAGGGGATATGTGATTGTGAGTACGCCCGCGTCCACCATTCAAGTTGTTTGATATTTGTCTCACCTTGTAAGCTTTAAGCTACATTATTTACACATAATCATGTCAAGTGATTACCAAATTGTTTGTTCTCTGCAACACTTCTGAGACCTCTAGGAGTGTAATATGCTCACCTTATTTATGAACTACCCAATCAATTATGTTACAAGGATTTAGCTAACATCTCCAACGTAAAAAGAAAGCAGATCTCATTCAAATTGGCTATTTAAAAGGTATTTTGTTAGAAATGACATCTAGAATAATAGTGAAAGTGAAAGAAGTAAAATGGATAAGATTATTTTATGTGAGGTCAAACCTCTTCATAGTTGTAAACACAATTTAGTGCATCTTATTCATTTTCTCATTCATATCGATACAGCTAAATGCCATCATAAATTGCATTTCTTGTGTAAAAACTCACATGCTAAATATCGAAGGCATATGTGGATTGTCCCAGTGCTTAAGAGGTTTGTGTAATATGGATTCTATATTGTTAAGATATATGGTGCAAAGCAAAATACCTTCGTGAAAGTAGGTTCCTGCTGTGGAACCATCTAACTTAACCCTATTCTTAACATGTTTTCTAGAACAGTGAATTATATTAGATGGTCATAATGTCTGAGAGTAAGTTTATTTTATATTATAATATGAGAAATATTTAATTAAAATTAAGAAGATCGAACACATTGTAACATATGTCAATTGAGACTTCTATTGATCCACTTATACAAATGTTGTGACCTCTTTCGAATCATTCAAAACATTATAACCTCAAATAAACTTATTCTCAAATATTATGACATTCCAATGTAATTTACCTTTTCTAGAATATATAAATACCTCTCCATCAAATATATAGCTCATGTTGCAATGGATCATAGAAGTGTGCTTCTCTATGTAGATTATTGCCAAATGAATCTAGATGCATTTGTTTTATCTCTTTCTTGTTCCTTGAATTACATATACAGCCCATTCACTTCGCCTAATGGAATAAGGGGGAAGGAAATTCCAATTCAAAGATAATGTAATAGAGTTATAAATTGTAATGGCTATTATAATGTTCACTTGGTATAAAAAGCAAAACAAGTAATTATTAGAGTAAAAGATAAAATATCTATAATGTCTCTTGTATTTATTACAGAGAGAAGATAATTGTATAGGTGTTATTTTCAATATATGGGTATTTATGATAAAGTTGAAAAATAGACCATTAAATAGCAATTCATGGATTAGAGACATGAATTGCTATTTCTCATTTTACGTAATAGTAATTCATTATGAATTATCATTCCTTTTAAGTAAACACCGCAATATCAACTTTATGTTGAACGAGAAAAGAATGAATAGTTATGCATGTCAAGTAAACGGACTGATAATTTATTTAAATATGTCTTTATCTTTATTCATATCATGTCATAACTAATATACCCCCTTAAATTTAAGCAAGGGATAGTATTGATTCTTATATTTGTAATATTTGGCGAAACTTTTTAGTTTTATGTTGAAAGCGTTTTCTCATTGATCTTAGCAATTAGGGAAAAAAAAAAAAAGAACTTTAATTGTGGTGTCCTATTAATTGAGTCAATTGTGGGTCCTATCATAAATTGTGAGTCAATTTTGTGGTAGAACTTTATAACACATCCAATACAATCGTTGACTATAACTCTAATAATTGTTCATATCATTTATAAACACAAACACTTCTGCAATATATTAAATATTTTTAATTATTTATTAAGTGGATTTTTTACATTTATTAAGTTTTAAAAAATATCACAATAATATCATTAATGAATTTCTTATAACGATATAATTATAATAGTAAATACGTACGTATTGATAATTCTAATATTAATTTAATTAAGATTCAGCTTACAAGTCATATAATCACGTGACAATCAACACATCTTGATAATTCTAATATTAATTTAATTAAGATTTGGCTTACAAATCATATAATCATGTGACAATCAATGTTTGTAAGTGGAGGAAAAGATGAGTAAACTTTTAGCCTACTCTTTTTTTTTTTCTTTTTAGCTACACCCCCCGTTCAAAATATAACATGTGAAGCATAGTTCCAATATATGGGATTACTTGTGCGACAGTTTCTTATGTCACACAAATTATGGAAAGTATTATTACATGAGTAGATCAAAGGCTATCTATCTTTTTACTTTGTAAGTGAAAAATTAGAGAGGATTTATAGGTTTTTCTTTTTTTTTTCAAATGAAAACTGTAATGATAGAATTATTCTTATGCCCCGAGTCCAAAAGTATTAAAGGGTGTTTAAAATCCAGTATCGATATTGGGTTGAACCTCTCTTGGAGTATTGTTGTAAGAAGAAACATGTAAAACTCTTTTCCCATCTTAGAAATTGTTGTTTGTCTTTTATTCTCTATAAATATTAGTCTAACTTATAGTGCCTGGTCCATGGAAATCACCAACGTAAATCAAGTAAGGCTACCCTATCCAGATCCATGGTTAACCATGGCTATAACTTATACGAACCCAATAATCATTCTTTAGGAAAAGATATAACAACCTTAATTCATGACTTAGCTTTTATATAAATAAAGGTTCGTAGTGCTTGTAGTGAGGACCACTATCATTTTGTTTTTGTTTGCGGTAATAATATTTTAGAGGATTGAGAGGTAAATGAAGGACTTCTTTATGCTTGAGCAGTAAGTACAAAAATTGTGTTCTGGGTTGGATTTATTAGCTACTTGTCAGCTCCGACAATTTTTCTTAAGCAAAAGTGTCAAGACGAGGCTTCTGTGTTTTATAATGTAGTCTTTGGCGTATCCATTTTTTGACATGTTTGTCTTTATTAAATAATGAACGTCTGATCAATTAACATGATAAGCCGGAAATTTTTATTGAAGCCCACATACATTATTAACGTTTTTTGAAGCTAAACATTTTATATATAACCTGTCTGTCTATATACGTCAATTCACAAGATAGCCAAAGTAGGCCACTGGCGACTATTTTTTTCCATATAGTGTGTGCTTATGTTCACAAATATTTATCCTGTGACTTTACAACTAGATATCACAGTGCAAGATTGTTAACAAACATTAAATTCAGGCCACCAGTATTACCAGCGAAGAGATTTGAGTAAGTGGAATTAAAAACTAATTGAGACTTAAAAGGCCAATTTTAGGTCAGATCTTATTATACATGGTCGAATAACCATTAGCTATTGAAGTTCGGGCGGTTGTTTATCATATATTTTAGGGAAAATGGTTTTTCAGCACTTGAATTTTAAAATGCCCTATTTTATATTTAATTGAACTTTTCATGGTCCTAAACATTATCTCACTTATCATTGCATGACACGTGTCCAATTACTTCAAGAAACAATAAAAGAGTGAGGTAGTGAGAAAAAACATAAAGTTTAACTAGGTATGAAATTGGTCTTTTAAAAGTTCATGTATCTTAAAGTGGCACGAAAAGTTTAATTGAGTATCAAATTAGACCATTTAAAAGTTCAGATATCTAATTGTCTATTTTGTCAAAATTAAAATATTAAAAAAGATTTTTCCCTATATTTTATAATACTCATATGTAATGATGATTACATCCTACACTATACTTTTTTTTTTTTTCTTATATCATTTTTTTAATTATTATAAATGCACCTACTCAGTACATGTAATACATCTCATTGATACGAGGTTTCGTTTCTCATAACATCTGAGGATATGTATTTACATGTAAAGGATTTAAAATAATCACTAAAAGTTCCATCAACAGTATTAGTTTTGATAATTGCTACAATTATTCTAAAAAATTAAGAGTAACAGTATTAACGTTACATTTGCTGTACTGGAATAAAATCATACAGAAAATGAATAATAATCTTTTTTATTGTATAATTAGGAGTATTTTTAAAATAAAATATATTTCTGCTAGAAGAGCAATTTCTTTAATAAAAGAATGGAATGGAAATTTTTTATCTATTTTATATTATATAAAAAAAATTATAGTAAATTTTTTAAAACTAAATAAAAAAATAGTTATTCTACATTAATAAAAGTTATAATACCTCCTCTCTTCTTTTTTTTTGGTCATTTTTTTTTATTTTTGCAATGCGTGGAGGAAAGGGAAAGAACGGAGTCACTAGGAATAAAATAGCAAAACCATGTGCACTTGTTTGTCTGCTTTGATTAGATTTTAGTGGCATTTACAAATATTAAAGCATTCTCCGCGGGGATCATCATCAAACGAAACAAACAGTGGGGTGTACCAGATCCACTAGACATGCACGTGCTCGTGTATGGATGGATGTACTTTATAGTTTGTATCTGCCCCGTATCTTCTGCTACGTTTTGGCTGTATATACGGATTTTTTTCTTTTATTGGATTAAAATTATGCTTATTATGTAAAATAGAGGCACATCAAGTATCTGTGTTTTTTTAATTTTTAATAATTTATTATCTCATATTTATATTTTGATAAATTAGTACTTATATTTTAAAAATAAGTACGATTCAATATCTTTGTCAATTAATATTTGACGAATATTAATTTTAATGATTGGATAATAACAAACACTTAGCAAGAAACTCCTAAAATCTAAAATTGTAATACTAAACTATTAAAAAATTACTAAAAAATGAAAGTATATGCACTTGGCCTACTACTATCATATATCAGTAAAATAAACATGCATTACGTATAATTTAACAGAGACACTGAATCGTATATATTTTGATAGAACAAGCACTAATTTGTCAAAATTCAAAAATATGACCCTAAATTTCCAAAAAAATAAAAATATAAACACTTAGCTTGTTATTATCCCTTATTATTTGTATTTCCATAATTGTGTTAATGTTTGAGATGGATAATGCAATCATCACAAACTATACTAGAGTCTAGTTACCCCCATAAACAACGTTCTTGGTATTAAGTATTATGTTGGTAAAATTTTGTTGTTTACATTTGTATAGTGATGTTGCTGCAGCTGGTTAATCATGTGTGATAGGCGTGCTAGTTGATTGTGCTATTTCTAGCTAAGTTTTAATAAATTAATTCCTATTATCTCGTTCCTATGATCTAGGCAGTAATAAGCAAGTGCACCCATTGCATGTAGTATAGGAATAAAATATAGGATCGTATTCCTCAGGGATCCTGACAAGTATTATTACTCACCTTTTTCCTCTTATTTAAGCTATAAAATTAAATGAGTATTATAATTATGATATTTATTAAACTGTTAACCTCCTACAAATTATTACTAATGATTACTAGTACTTGATTTACTTGAACTAAATGCATAACATAATGACTTAGATCTTGCTTCACCAACAAACTTCACATGTACATCAAGAGCATGCGGGTAATATCATTAGTTTCTTAAACTATAGAATTCATTGAGTACTTAACATCTTTCTCATGATCTCTAATATCTAATCCTCGGTTTATCCACTAAAATCTCTTCCTAGCTAATAGCAACTTAGAACTGAATTAATTTTAGGAATTCTTTACTTAATAAGTAGATGTAGAAGAATTTCACAGTCTCGAGGCATCATGAGCAATACTTTTTAATAGTCTAGATCTATTTAAGAGGACAATCTCTCAATCTATCTCAATGAAATCTAGCATGAAACTATACCGTGCACAATACAATTCCATGATTCAATAATATCAACTGTTGAATTTAAGAAAATTAATAATATTTCACTTACTATACATACTAAGACATATCAAGTTATGATGTAGAAAGGCTAAGCAACACTACTCATATATCATATTGTCACGCCCCGAGGGGTACCCTAAACGTGGCAATCCGCCGTACATAATACTAAAGCTTAGGAATGACTATCTTAGTCACGCAAAGGCTTCCATATCATGTACAAGGCGTACATCACAACCAAGGAAACGCATCGGAGTAGCGCAATTTATATTGATAATAAATAAGTAACAAGGCAAAGAGAATACTTATCATAAAACATACATACTACATTTCAATTCTTAGAGGCATATTCCTCTATTATCTCCAAATAAATATATATCACTAATCATATAGGTCATTACATATAAAGAACCTTACAAAATTACTTCATCTTATGATTCCATTTTTTTCATAGAAGCTTAATCATCCTTCCATGACTTCCTTAATGTCATTATCCTCAATTTAAGCCGCGGGTATACCTGTTTTAACAAAATCTATGGGGTATAAGCTACAACTAGCTTAATGAGATATTCATTTTCATTCGCACCATATTTTCAAACAAGTTTATTTATATAGTCACCCATATGCTATGCATACAATGCAACAATCACATGATTACACAAACATATATATAGTTATCCGGAAACCATATATAGAACGGATTTATCCCTCCGTATCAAAGGTTAGGGAATCAAGGTTGAAGGTCATCGACCTTCTGCTGCTAGTCCACAGGTCCTCACCCACAGCGTTCAGTTGGCTCGGCTCTGAACCAAAAGTCGCTTTCCCAAAGCAATTTGGATTCTCCAGGAAGGAACATGGCCCGTGGCACCGCACGATCACTGCCAATCCAACTCTACGCGTAGGAGTAGCAGCCTTCCGAAAAAGATGTGACTCGATGGATGCTATGCGTGAGCGTTTAATTTTCTTAAGCCAAACGTTATTAAGGTTTATTAAGGGCGATCAATCAATTTATCAAACAATAAACAATCATACAAGTAGGTAAACAAAATTATTTAAACAAGTAGTTCGAAGTTGCGATATTCTTAATTCTCATTTTATACATAAACATAGAATCACATATACATAATCCC
Source organism: Combretum micranthum (assembly GCA_024138025.1). Classification (NCBI taxonomy): domain Eukaryota; kingdom Viridiplantae; phylum Streptophyta; class Magnoliopsida; order Myrtales; family Combretaceae; genus Combretum; species Combretum micranthum. Next base: position 59,411 of record JAMXBD010000197.1, on the reverse strand, counting down.
GAATTCCCCAAATATATATATCAATTTCTATCTTTTCTTAGTATACTAATGTCACTACTTTACAAGCACAAGCAAGCTAACGAAATTAGGAGAAATAACCCACTTGTCCATTTTGCGATCTTCTTAGTCATAGTAATCCTCGGGTAGGGTAATCTCGTATCTTTCATCACCTAGACAAAAGAAATACCCCGGATAAGTCTTTCATGAAATTTCTATTCTTGGAGATCCTAATTTTTTCTTAAAATCGTAGTAAAATCGTATAAGAGGAAATTCCAACTTAAAATGGCCATAACTTGCTCATTTTAACTCGGAATTTCGCATATAATATACCGTTTTCTACCTATTCGAAAAGATCTATCCATTTCTAAGGTTATCTTTATCATATAAGGTCATTTGGGTTCGAAAACATTAGGTATAAATTTAAAACGAATTTTTCTAAACTTTTGCAAATCCGTTTTCTAACTCAACTTTATTTTAAAGAAAAATCCTTTTGTAACAATATATATATATATATAATTATGAACATATATTTGATAAATACTTTGGGTATATAGATAAGCTCACTTTATATGCAAAATTTCTAATGGTAGTGTCTCAACAATTTATTTCATAAAATAATTCTTTTTAAAGTGTTAAAACTTATCTTGATAAATTCATTTTTAAGTATTTGGAAGAAACTTTATATTTTCATTATAAATGAGTATATTCTTATTTTATTTCCTTCATTCCTTTTTCCAAAACAAGTAAATTTTCCTTTAACCTTGGTCTTTCATAAATTTCACTTTTAGTGATAAAAGATCAATTTTATCAAAAAGTATACTTAGGTTGTTGAAAACCTTTTATAATTTTGTTTTTAAGATGGTTTTAGAAAATGAGTCTTGTCTTCTTATATTTATTATTTTAAAAAATAAGTTTTTGTTTTCTAAACTTGTTCTTTTATTTCCTTTGAAAAGAATTCTCTTTATTGCTGAAAATCATTTGTTTCTAATCTTATCTTGCTTATATTATTTGAAAACAAGTATCTTCTTTAGGAACTTGAAAATCATTATTTTCCTAAGTGGGTACATAACTTTATGAGTTGATTTTATCTTAACTTTGAAAGCTAGTTCTTTCTTGGTTTTGGTCATGGAGTTTAAAAGAGTTTAATCTTTAAGCATTTTGTAAGGACTTTGAAAACTAACCAATTAATTTACTAGAACTTAGGTTCCCATAATATAAAATGAAAATATTTATTTCTTACGTTTCTTGGTAAAACTATCTTTGATACTTAAGAAAACTTGTATTAATCTATTTCTATGTTGTTTGATAATAACTTCATTATTTTGTGACAAGTCACATAATAGAAAATTTAGCTTTAAGTTCTTTTAATAAAATTCTACTTTTGAATTAGTTGAGACATTAACATTATGTAGATGCAGTATTATGAGCATATAAAATAATAAGAGCATAGGAAAATACTAGAAACAAATAATAAGCAATAAAATAAAATATCAAGTATTGGGAACCTTAGCTTCATCAAGATATACCGGTCAAGTATTGGAGCCTTAGCTTCATCAAGGCATCATGGGACTAAGAATGGACTAGTCCCGAAAGATTAAAGAAAATAAATAAAAGATTGTTTTGACTTGATATAGACAAGTCCACGACTAGAAAAACTAGTCTTAAGGAAAAGCATGAATTAAATAAATTGCAAAGCATGAAATTAAATAAATAACAAGTGAGCTTATATGCTCTAAAGATTATATATAAATACATAATATATTTAGCTAGATATTATAACAATAACATAACATAATAAATAAGAAGTTTATGTATAAGAACAAAACATAAACATGTTGTTGCTTTTACTACTCATATAAGTCTCAAAACAACACCATAGTCATGTTAAGTAACATGACATAAGTAAATAAATGGTTGGAAGAAATCTTTACCTAAAGTATTTATATGGTTTAAAGATGGTAGTGAATGTATGGTTATGTGGTTATGTGGTTATTGAGAAATGGTAGTTGTAGAGAGAAATTTTGTGAGTATTTGGTGAAAGAGAATTTTGGTAGAGGGAAATATTGTAGAGAGAGTTTGTGTAGTGAATTTGAGAGAGTTTTGGTAGTGTAATGAATTGTGTGAAAGAATGAAAGAGGAATGGGGTATTTATAGAATTTTTTGGAGTGAATTTTAGATGTAATAAAATAAATTGAAAAGAAATAATTGAGAGGTAAATAAGGGGGGGTAGCACCGGCCACAATGAAGAAGGAGAGAGAGTGAGTTGATTTTGTGTAAATTTTGTAAGAAAGTAATTAATATGTAAGGTATGATTTGATATAAGATGTATTAAAAATATAAAAAGTAAGAAAATAGGTATGTAGGTAGTAAGAAATAGGTGTAAGAAAAAGTAGAGATAGTGAAATAGTAATAAATAGTAGAAAAGTATTATGAATAGTAGACTAGACAATTAAAGTACCGGTAGTAATAAAAATTCGCATAATAATGCGATATCTGTAATTTTTAGCTACCGAAAAATTCTAAAACTGATATTTTTGGAATCCTTATATTTTTACGAGTCTATTGGTATAAACGAAATATTTTTAATATTCCGAGCTCCGGGACACGCTTTTCGAGCACTGATCCAGTTTGAGTCCCAAGGACACTCAAAATTCGCGAATCTGATATTTTTATGTTACCCTATATTATTACAAACTATTTTAAGCTATTGGCTTAATTTCGTTTTCTAGGGTTTGAAAACGCGAGATTGCTGGATCTTAAACACCAGGGTTCGTAATAGGCTTTGTTGATTTTAGGATTCCGGTTTGACTTTCGGTTTCATCGAGATATTCGTAAGATCGTATAATTTTCGAGTTTTTATTGTTTTATATTTTTAGCTCAATATCTATGGTTTATCTTATCTTATTTGTGATTATTTAATAGTTTTTAGTTTTCTGGATCGTTTAACCGAGTCTAGGGTTATGAGTTGACTCAGTTTGACTTTTGATGAAAGTTGAAAATTGTGATTATAAAATTTTACTGAAGGATTTAAGATTTTATCATTTCGTTGTTAAGCGGTATTTGGATCTATTGTTTTGATTTGCGTTTTAGGAATTGGGTAGATGATTTGATTGGCGTACGGACGTTGATTAGATCGGTAGTTGGACTTTATATTTTGTTTCAAGGGTTCTTGTTTTCTCAAGATTGAGAAAACTCGTTTTTGATCTTATTTGGAATTAAGTTTTAACTTGATTCGATTTTTTTTTTTTAGGGTTTCGTTTTCGGTGTTTTGACTCCGTCTAGAATTTGGTTTTTATCTTGAATCGATTTTCGGGATTCAAATTTGATATTAGACTTCTAGGATTATTTTTAAGAATTATGAAATTTTCGGGGGTTTACACATATAATAAGAAAACAAAACAATAAATAATATAAAACAAAAAGGAAACATGAGAGAAAACTCCCTTTCCATAATGCAACTACCTGAACTCTTCAACTAACGATTACAAAAACATGTCTTCTCTTCTTCTCTCTCAAGAATTTCCAAGGAGTACATACAACACGATACAATATAGATGAAACTATCAACAAGTACAATGTTACAAACAAAACTTATTATAGTAGTTTAATGTGTACAAAATGATTCGAATCTCTCAATGTAATGTTTAGATCTTGTATTTTTAGTTCCCAAGTGACTAGATGATGCAGTGGAAGATATGGCAATTGATACAATGGAAAAATGGTATAGGATGGAGAGGAGGAATCCTACGCTGCTGGCCTTAAAACCTACACCACTGGCTTTGGAAGGATACACCACCAGTGTTGGAGCCGGCGTACTTTACTTAGAATCAATAAGTGTTGAATCCTAAATGATGCTAAAAGATATTCTTTAAAAATATTCAATGATATTCTAAAGACATTGACTGCATTATTAATTACGAAATTGAAAAATTCAAAAGACAAGTAAAGTACGCCAGCTCTAACATTAGTAAAGCATCCTTCCAAAGCCAGCGGTGTAGGCTTCCAAGGCCAGCAACATAGGATTCCTCCTCTGCATCTTATACCATTTTTTTATTACATCAATTACCATCTCTTCCACTACATCACTAGACATCAATGGCCCTTTTGCTTGTCTTCATTAGTCTTTACATCTCTTCAAGAAACAATTATTTTAAATCTAATGCGGAAACAGGAGAGATCACTACCTCCATCACGGCCGTGACTGGAGTGGTGATAAGCCTGAAAATGAAATCAGCACAAATCACCATCCTTGTCATGAGCGTGATGAGGGTAGTGATGAGTAAAACAACTAAATCAGCGTAGATCACCATCCCTATCACCGCTAGTGACGGTGTTAGTGATGGCGATCACCATCTTCATCATGGGAGTGATGAAGGTAGTGATGGAGACCACCTCCTCCATCATGGCCATGACTCTGGTGGTGATGAGCCTAAAAATTAAATCTAAAAAAATCACCATCTGTATCACAAGCGTAATGAGGGTGGTGATGAGTTAATTTTAACTCAAAAAGATTTTTCTTTGCTTAAGTGTTAAGAATTTGCCTTTAATCACCTGAAATGAACATATATAAGAATTAAGTATCAAATTCCTCAACTTTAAGCATATTCAAAGGAAAATAAACATGATTTAGCCTCAATTTCATAGAGTAAATGACCCTTATCACCAGTTGACCTAAGAAAAATCATGAACTGATGACACATATATAGATATCGCAAAGAGAGGCTTAGGTAGAGGAATAAGCAAACCTAATTACTAAGTCAAATCTCCCTACAACATCCTTCATTAGACTTGATCTTCTAACCCCTGTCACTAGCTTAAAAGACCGATCCATATCATTAAATTATACCAAAAGCCCAACTGCCGAAATGACTTTCTACAACATTATACCCCATAGATAGTGGCTTATGTTGCTTGCCGAAAGAGAGTGAAAAGTGCAATATCTATTCCATTTAGACAAAGAAGAGCCATATGTTGGGAAAAGGAAAAAAAAATAAAAATCAAAAAATTTCAAAAATCAAAATTTTTTGTAAGAAAATAGCAAAAATATGGCACATGAAATCATGACTTCAATCGTAATTTTATTTTTCTCTGAAATCCTGACTTGAAAGTCACAATTTAAAACAAAATTATAAAAGTAAAAACATATATAATTGTATGGTGTATGAGTGAATAGAGAGACTTGGGTTCAATGGTTTTACAAAACTATTTTAAATAATAATTATAAGTAAATATCTTGAAAATCAATAACAATCTAAAATGTGCATTTTGGCCTCCACATATGACATCACATTCCTTTTTTTTATTTTCTTATGTCCTCTTATATAGTGTTTAGAGTAAATTAGGCACATGGAGTAGTTGACTTAATTGTAATAGAAATTAATTTCACAATTACCTTAAAATGATGTTAATTATAAAAGAAAAAATAAAGGAAAATATGAATAAAGCATCAACTTGTAAAATATATTTAAAAAGAACCACACCTAAAATATGGATTAAACTACACCCTGATTTTACATTTTACATTTTGCAATCAATCGCATTTTTACCTTTTTTTTTCTTTTATAATTACATCATTTTTGAAGGTAAGTGCTAAATTAATCCCTATTCCATTCAAGTAAAATATCCTACTTCATGCACATAATTTACTCTAAAATTATACAAAAAGACACAAGAAAATAAAAAAGGAATGCGATATGTGAAGGCCAAAATGCACATACTAGATTGTAAAAGTTACTACTTTTCAAGGTAAATTAAATTTTTGCTTAAATCTTTATTTAGTAACTTAAATTTTTTACTTAAATTTTTATTTAGTAAATTAAAGATTTACCTATAATTATTATTTAAAATAGTTTTATAAAAGTTGTGACAATAAATTTAATTACTCTTTTTCAAGGTTATTGCATTTTATTGGCACTCTATTTGAAGCGGTATTTGCTCAAAGGATAATATCACAAATGACACTTGAACTTTGGTAAATATGCAATTAATTATCTGAACTTTAAAAATGATCAATTTAATACATAAACTAAGAGATTGATTAATTTAGTACAAAAAGAACTTGATAGAGATACTATTAGTGTGTAGGAAAAGTTATTTTAGGCACTAAATTAACCAATTTCAAAACTTATGTATTAAATTAATCAATTTCAAAGTTTAAGTATATAATTTCATATTTTATTAAGGTTTAGGTATCATTCATCACATCAACCCATTGATGAACTCTTTGAATTTCAAATAATCAAAGGAACACATGCAAAAAAAAAAGAAAAATTATAAAGTTGAGAAGTATCAAACTCAGTCTCTCTATTTACTCGTGGAGTACCTACCACTACACCATGTTCTTATTTTTATAATTCTATTTAAAATCATGACATCAAGTCACAAATCTACAAAAGTTCTTATTTTTAGAATTTTTATTTTTATCAAGGCTTAGAATACTATTTTTTCTTGGTTACACTTAAAAAATATTAGAAGTAAAGTAGAAATATATTCAAAACATACCAATCTATCCTTATTCAAATATATGGCTTGATTAATAGACTAAGCTCATTAATAAAAGGGATAATATCATAAATAGTATATGAGCTTTGGCAAAATATGTAATTAAGTATCTAAACGTTGAAATTGATCAATTTAATACCTAAAATTTGAAATTGATTAATTTAGTACTTAAAAGAACGTAATGGAGATACAATTGGCGTGTACAAAAAGTTCTTTCAAGTACTAGATTGATCAATTTCAAAGTCTAAATACCTAACTGAATACTTGTCAAAGTTCAAGTACCATTCATGACATTAACCATTAATAAAAATAAGAAAAAAACTTCAAAAAGATTAAAAATAGATAGTTATTTCTTTGGTCTAGAAAAAATTAAAATTCCTTAGCTAAGCAAACTGAACAAATTTATAGTAATGCTAACAAAGATTAGGTATCTCATTCCATTCATCTAAAGTCAACCATATATGCTTTTGTGGTGTGGGTTAAAAGATTTAAAAATAAAAATATGGCTAATGTCTAAAATAGTACCTGTACTTTCACAAAAAATTCAATTAGATACCTGAAATTTAGTTTTAAACGATTTGATACTTGAACTTTCACAAAAAGTTGAATCATGTACTTGAATTTTGATTTTGAACAATTTGGTATATGAAGCAAGTTTTCATATACATTTTTCATATCTAATTGAACTTGTTTTAGGTAGGAAAAAAATGTATATAAAAACTTACTTCAAATACCAAATTGTTAAAAACCAAACTTCAAGTAGAAAAATATAGGCAAAAACTTACTTCAAGTACCAAATTCTACAAAACCAAATTTCAAGTATTTGGTTGAACTTTTTAGGAAAGTTCTGGTACCATTTTTGACATTATCCCATGAAAATTGTTTTTACCTTTTGACCTTTTTGTGACCATTCACATAGTATTATGGTCGCTATCTCTTTATTGTAAGCTATAACATTTATTTAAGAAAAAAAAATCACAAAAAGAATGGGTATAATTTAGGAGCTGAACAAATATAAGATGGGTAAGGTATGAAGCACTACCCATATCCGACCCTGTAAGTTAGACATCATTACGGGTCGGTTCTGAACCAGGAACCAACTTGACCAGTCACCGACGATTCCTGAACCAGGAACCGACCTGGGAATAGCGGGTTTGAACCTCTAAGGGACCCGTTAGTTCTGGCGGATCCTTACGGTTCCATCCCTAAAAACCGCACGACCCAGCAGTTTTGGAACTGCCAATTCAAGAACCGGTAAAACCGTTGTTCTACACCATAAAAATTATAAAAAAAGGTAAGAAAAAAAGAAAATAAAATTATAAAAAATTATAATTATAAAACAAATATTTAAAACTATTTTCGCATAAATAATAAAAAATTTATTTCCTATTCACAATATTTAATGTGTTATTATTAACAACACAAGTAATAAATACATTTGAAATCATATATTGTTAAATTTATGCAAACTTCTAACCAAAGTAGACATTTTTTCTTAACAACGTGTAAGCCTAAATTTATAATGTCATTCTTAATTAAGCTCAAACCTTAAAAATTTGAGCCAAGTTCAAACTCAAGCATAACACTGGATCGTCTTAACTTGTGGTACCACTTCTTATTCATTAACACTTAGTTTGATATGAAGAAACAAATTAAGAGGAAAATATTATAGTAGTATTTTTGTGCTTTCAATGTGTTCTGATGACGAAGAGATGGAAAAATTAAAGGAATTTTGATAATATTAATAAACTATAGTATAAAATTATCAATATATCAAAAAAGGATAAAAAAGGAAAATAATTAATATTTTTCATTTTCTCTTTCATGTCACTTAAATTTGGATGGAAATTAAATGTGTTAAGCTCAGGAAATATTCTCTCTTCTACATAACATTGCTCTAGTTTTCATTCATTCCTTCAAAAAAATAAGTTGTATTTTATAAAAAATTAATGCTGTAACAACCCTGCCTTAAGCACGTAGTGTGTGATAGTTGCGTTGCACATATAGCCTCTAAGAAATATGTGTAAAGTATTCCAATATTGAGTGGGTTTCTACTTAAGTTTTAATTTGAGAAATCATTATTAATTTTTATAAAAATTTTAATAAAGTGCCATTTGTTTATCCATGGTTATCAAAACCTATAAAATTCAACCTATTTAGAAAATAAGTATCACAAATAATTGTTTATAAATATTGCCTATGGGGCGCATCAAAAGATTACAACTCAAATACAAAATTTTGGATTTAAAGATTCGTATCAAATCAAATGAAAGCATTTCATAGCTATTTGATTACAATCATTGAAGTTTATAAAATATGATCACAATAAACTTTTTATGGAAAACTCATAAAACCCATGTCTCATAGATGACCATCTAATCAAGTCATTCCATGTATCTCTCATTCCCTATCAAATCACTAGTAGGATCTGAAAGGTTAATAAAATGAGCTGCAAAGCCTAGTACATAGTAAGACAAGTACACATCACATGTCACACGCTCCTAATCTAATATAGCAACCATCGGTTAGGATATTTAATTTAAAGTTCTAAATAAAATATCCCTATCATCCCAAAAATACCAAAACACACAAGAATACACATGACTCCCACCAAACAAAAAAGGTAGGGTTCTCTTGGCAAATCATGCACTGAAGAGGGGGGTTGATAAGTCCGCAGAACTTATTAGAAAAGAAAACAAGGAAATAGTCTCATCCGGACCATCCCCTCAAGGGTTGCCACCAACGAGCACAGTCTATTATAACGCTTTATACAGGGTCTCATAATGCTGTATAACTCGTTACAACTTCATACCTTCTCCTAGTTAGATACTTAATCTCGAAAATTTTCCTATCGACTATCCATCGAGCCCAACCATGCATCTGTATGGGTCTAAGTGCCTAAACTACCACACCATCCCAAAGTTTCAATTAGACTCACAACCTAATCCAAAGATACCACTCTGAAGTAAGCAGTAACCAACACTCAATTAAACTGAGTTTAAATTCTTAGTCCGATTATTATTGCTACCCTAATAAGCAAAATGCAATTACTGCATACCTATAGGTCAGTTTGAGCTTGTTATCCCTTTTCAATCTTGATATCCAAAACTAATCATAATTGAAGTCGGGGATTAGTTCAAGATTTATTACCTTTATTTCATTCGTATTGTTTGTTAAATCTAGGTCACTTTAGTTCAACCATATCTACTCAAAGATACTATTTAAAGTGTTATTTATTGCATTTAGCTATGTTATCTAGTTAATTATCTAAGATAGGACGATTTTTGGGGCTTAGATTAACTAACTCTTAATCGGATATACTGTTATAGGTCTTGATTTTTTACCTTTCAAGAATTGATTCTCAAAGTCCACTAATCTCATATAGTCCTTAGTGTCCTATTATAATTATTAAGTTTGAATTACTCTAGTTTATATGAAGCATTTTAGACTCAAGTATTTGGGTGATATACGTTATGAATGGGGTATGATTACTTTTTTAATTTGTGCTTTGAAAGCCTTGGAAGGTTACTTAAAGTTAAGGGAGAACCAAGTCAAGTTTTGTATGAGTAAGGCTAGAATTCACGAAGTTATGAAAGGGTTGGAAAAGGGTGCAAGGTACATAAGGAGACGTATTTTCTCACGTTCTTTCAAAAAGAGGAACACGAAGGGCGGGGGGGTCCAAGCAGAGGCCTCGCCCTTGCCCCCCCAAACTCGGAAAAATTAATTTTTTAAATTTTATTAAAAATAAAATAATACATATGTTATATGTATATTATAAAGAGTAAACCACAACACACAAGTAAGCATGACCTAGTGGTTAAGTCAATAGCTTTATGTCTAAAAGGTCTTGGATTCAAATCCCATCATTGCATGTTTTCTTACTTTTTCAACATGTTTTTATTACATGGCTATTTCTTTCCTTATTCTCTCTCTCTCTCTCTCTCCAACTTTTTCCTTCACAATAACTAATAGCATTAATTTTTTATCATAAAATTAAATCTAACTAAATAAATTCTTTTTTAAATAAATATTTTTATTTAAGTATATCATAAATAATAATTATATTATTCATATATATTGCAAATGAATCTTATTGCATATTAAATATATAATTTGATTTAGTAGTATTCTTTTTTCTACAATTAATGTTATTAAAATACACATAGATTATTTAATAACTATCATATCTTAATATATTTTATGATCTTTTTTTTTCCCTTAAAAAAAACTTATAAGTATATAAACTCTATATTTTACATTAACAATTAGTTTTCAAGTGACATATATATAATCTCTTATAAAATATACTAAATGCTCTTAATTATTGTTTGAATGAATATTTTCACGAAATTAAAAAAAAATATCAAATTGAAATCATTAACAAAATCCTTATAAATATATAAGATGTAATATTTAGTAGATATGAATAAATTATGTTAAGATCAACTTAATTAGAGTCCGGCCCCTCTAGTCCTACAATCCTGCGTCCACCCCTAACAAAAGGGTATACAAGGAGTCGTAGTCCCTCATGTTCTTTCAGTATGGAAGGAGTTTAAAAACCAGAGAGGAACATGAGGGGATACGTCACCCTATGTTTCAGTCGTGTTTCTCTTATGTTTGGGGATCAGAAAGATACACAAGGTGAAACACAATGTCATGATCAGAGAGAATCATGGGTGGAACACGATTACATATATCCCCTCGTGTTCTTCTGGGAAAACTCGATTCTTTGAGTTTAAAGGCTATGAGAAGCACGGGCAGATATACGACCTCATGTACTTGTCGTGCTGTTCTGAGAAACTCATTTCCTTCGAGTTTTAAAGGTAAAAGAAGAACATGGGCAGGTACACGACCTCGTGTACTTGCCATGTTCTTCTGGGTTTGTGATTGGTCAAACTTGATGTTTTGATGCAAAGGGCTTTTAAGGAAACTTTTAAGGCTTGAAGGGGATGGATGACTGTGTTAAATTCTAGGTTTCATCTATAATATCTTCTCGTTCTTTCAAAACATGTTTAATTAAGGATTTAAAGGCTTAAAACATCTAATTTGATAGTAACTTTAATTTCTTCATGGTTTTTCTGCAATTTTTACAATATGTTAATACAAGACTTCATCGTTTTACTTTGGTAACAACCACATACAACAAAACCCAACCTCGAATCATGTTTATTTTCCAATTTACACCATTAAAACAATTTTATCTCTTTTTTATTGAAATTCCTTAACATAAATTGTTAGTCTCAAGATCATAATTTACTTAAAAGTATAGTTTCTGCCTTACTTCAGTTGAATGAAGATTATATACTTCAAAGACACTCTAACACCCAATTTCTTGCAATCCATAGCATGAACCAACATACCTAAGTAAGTTTTCATGCTTACATAGCTATAAAACACCTTAAAATCCCAGGCTCTTACCTTATTTCGAATTTGTGAAGGTTATGATCCTTTCTCTCCTTCTAGCAAGCCTTTATGTTTGAAATCCCTAGTGGCAAGTGGATAATCTCAATCGGTTAAAGTTGATTTCTCCTCTAATTTAACTTAATTAACATTAATTAGAAGCTAGGTCTAGAGTACCTCATCTTAGGGTTTTAATAAGCTTCCTGAGAGGGTAAAGGTAGAAAAAGAAGGGATATTTATATAGGAGCTAGTATAACAGGGTCCTAAGGTTTTAGACAAGGGGGAAAAAGTCCTCCTTTTAGAGTTTTGCAACATGGTACGATCTTGAGCATCTAAATCTCACATGTATAAGAACCTTAGTTTTTAATAGTTTAGGGCGCTTAAATTACCTCTTAGGCTAATAATAATTTAAATATATCAACCGAGTCTAATTTATTTATAATTTTAATTTTTTTTAGTTTGCATAAGTTTTTGGTTTGGGGTAAAATCATAATTTTGCAAAATCAAAACTCTGAACGACAATGTTTTGATTTTCTTATAAAACTTTTCATTTAAGAAATGTTATTAAATTATAATGTAATTTATTTATATATTTGAATTGCCTTTAAATTTCTAAATCTAGGTTTTCGATTTAAAGTTAAGTTGAGAAATTTGAAAAATTTAGCTGTTAAATTTGTACATAAATCTAATTGGATTTCGTTTACTTTATTTGATTTTGATTTCTTATAATTGGTGTTTGGGTCATTTCAAATATTCTATTTGGTGACTAAACTTTTAAAATATTCAATCAAAGTTTTCATTTTCATTAATTTTATCTTCATAATTTTATTAGCTTACTTGGCATTCCGGAAAAAGTGATACAAATTGAAAATTTGGTAGTTAAATGAGCGAATTAGCATACACATTTTCATATTAAATAATTAAGTAGGCAAATTAACTCCTACAAACTTTTATGTATGTATTAATTTATTTGATTAATTGTATAATTTTTTAGTGTTTTTTATTAACTACCTAACTCGTGTTACTTCACCATTAGTTGAAAGTATAATTTAGAGAATAGATTTAACTCTGTTTGTTGAGGTGGTACTAATTAATATGAAAACTTTGATAAGATATTAAATTAATGGGATGATGTTATAAATAATACATGAATCTTGACAAAATATGCAGTTGAGTAGCTAAACTTTAAAAATAATCAATTGAGTACCTGAACTTTGATTAAAATTGATCATTTTACTATCTAAAAGAACTTGATAAAGATACTAGTTTCATGCACGAAAAATTCTTTCAGGTATTAAATTTGTCAATTTCAAAACTTACTTAGTAAATTGATCAATTTCAAACTTTAAATATCTACTTGTATATTTTGTCAAAATTTATATACCATTTGTGACATTAATTCATATAGGAATCATGGCATTAGTCCTTTGTAAATCCAATTTTATTTTCACATTTCTTCCCTTCTTAATATTCAAAAATAAGCTAAAAGGAGCAAAGAAGATTGACGATCCAAATTGAATACTCGGGCCAATGACGTTGGGTTTAGAATATAAAATTTATGGGTATATAATGAGCCCTGCAAGACTAATAATTACACGTTTCTTTATATATACATACATATATATGTATATATTCGCAAATCATTACACATTTAATAGCTTAACATTGTTCCACATGGAATGGCATAAGAAAGCATCAAATATAGTGACATTATTTCCAGCAAATTTGCATAAAGTATTCCGTGCAAAGGGTCCTATTTCGGATTCTTCGGCACCGTTCAAGCAAAAAATTTAACAGTAGTTGAATAAATAGCAGATTAACGTTCATATTTTTGGTCAAACGATAATCATAATATATTAATTTGCATAAAATTATTTACATGTCATAACTTATAGATCATTATAGCATATTAGTACCATTAGAGCATATATGAGTATTTCAATTCTCTTCCTTAAAAAACTTCTTAAAATTTATTTATGTTATTTATTAAAACACAATACAATAAACTATATAAAAATAGCATAAAAAATTGCATTAGAAAATCAATGTATAGAGTTAAGTTTGAACAAGATATTAATGATTTGGAATAGTTAATAAACAAAGAATCAACATTTCATAAGGTAAATCAAATAACATATCAACATTTAAATGATTAAAAAAACTTATCAATAGTTTAAGTTAAGGGTGAACCCCTTCTTAACGGGATAGAGTCCGAGTAGGTATTAAAGGTCACAAGATAATGTATGAGTATAATATTTTCAAAACCTACTCTTATAAGATAGAATACAAGTATGGGGTCTTCATATGTTGTACTCACCTTAGAATTTGTACTTTAATATAGAAAGTATGGGTTTCAAAGTATGTTGTATATACCTTATTAAATGTTATAAAAATAAAGTTAATATATAAGAAATAAGTAATAATAATCCATTTTTTATTTTGTAACCACTTTTACTCAAGATTGTTAAGGGCATGTTTGGATCGTCGTTTTGGTATCATTTTGACATCATTTTCAAACCGAATAGATACTAAACAAATACTCAACTGATATAGATATGAAACCAATGGAAAACCATCAATTTTACTCATAAACTGACCATATTGAACTGATACCAAACGATACTAATGTGATACATATAAAAATCCAACAATCTTAATAGGATGTAGACTGAGTTTGGAAAAAAAATTATTATAGAAAAACTTATATTATTATATTTTGAAAGGACTTATTATTTTTATTTTAAAAGAATTATGGTTGTATGTAATTACTTGAACTCTCAAATTATATAGAAATCTTGTTTATCATCTAACACCAATTAATATAGAAATATCTTCATTTTTTTTTTTTTTGGAATTTGCTGCAAAGTCTACAATTTTGTTTAATATAAGTATTTTTTGTAGGTTTCAACTTTCATGTATAAACAAATTCTACATGTATAAAACTTCTAATATTGACAAATTACTTTTTAAATTTTTTTCATCATGTTATTTATAGTAAATACATGAAAATAAGATAGTTTTATATATTACATGAAATCATATCAAAGAAAATAATTTGCATATTAAGGAAATATATATATATATATATATGTATAGAGAGAGAGAGAGAAAGAAAGAGATTCCATAAATATATATATATATATATATATCTACAAGTTCCACAAGATATCTTGTACCATATAGGTTTTATAGAATATAAGGTAAAAGGTGGGCTCTGAGTACAAAAATTTAATATCATATACCTTATAATGTGGAGTATAAGTAATATTTCATATTTTACCCACCTTGTGCCCATTAAACCTTAGTCTAAATAGGTGACAAATTGCCACAAAATTGCTCTATTTGTCCATTTTAGGAGTATATTTAGTTCGTTGGTTGGGCATAAGCTTCACATCTGTTTTATATATGTTTCAATCAAACACTTGTTAAAAACATATATAGATAAAAAACAGACATTACTCATAAACAAACCTTATAAATCAGATATATGTAAAATATAAATTTATATCAAATACAGATAAGATACAAATGAAAAACAAGTCATCCAAACAAACATCGATTCCTCTTTTAATCGTAAAAAATATCGATACCTTATTTAATACATTTTGTAAAACATTGATTCCTAGCCATACAAAACAATGGTACCTTATTTGAATTTATTCTCAAATATTGATACATTATAATATAATTTACTCACTAAAAAAAAAGAAAATTGAAAACTCCTCTCTAATGCATAGGATCTCAAAAAGGTAGAATTTTTTTTTATTAAAACTGACAGCCTAGGTTAGTTAATGTGAAAGACGGTTATGTGCAATAAAAACTCATATTCTCTTTTCTTTTTTTCTCCACTGTTTGGTGCCCTTATGTTATATATATTCATATTTGTAAAGATGCAAAACGTAAAGATGAGTACATTTATAGCCTTCCTTAAAATTAAATACCCAATAATCCCTATTTAATTGACTTATATTCCTTTTATTCATTTTTACAAAAATACTAATTAAAACTCCATTTTTTAATGTATAAGATATACCTTTTTAACATTTTCTCCGAAAAATGTATGAATTTTCACCTTCCAATTCTCACACTCTAACTATCACCTTTATCAAATTATCAATAAATGAAAACAAGATGTAAATGAGATAATTTCCAAATGTTAGAACTGGACACAAAACAAAATACAAAAGATAATCCAAACAAACCCTTAAAAAAAGAGGAAAAAAAAAGGAGCAATCATTGAAAACTAAGCCAATGTACAAAGGGCAACATACAATGTCACCTTAAAGAAAGATGAATGTCACATTTGATTTTTAAACTTACATAGAATGTGCAATTAACTACCTTAAATTAAAAAGTATCAATGGTCTATGGTATATAAGCAATTCAAGTAATAGACAAAGAATGAAATTTCAATAACAAACTGTGGAGTCCAATTGAAGCTGGTATTCAACTTATAATAATAGCTAACCTAGATAAGGTAGTTAGTTGTAATATTAAATAAAGTTCATATAACTAATTGTAAAATATAAAAAAGTTCAAATGGTTATAAAAATAGGAAAAGTTTAGATAGTAAATCGACACTTTTAAATTTCAGATAGCTAATTGCATACATGACAAAGTTTAGATACTAAATGTGATATTCAGCCTTTAAAAAATATAATTTCACTTGCAAGATAACTCACAATAGAGCTTATATTATTGGCATTTCAATTAAGGCAAAAAGTGAAACTTATTATTTATTTTCCCATAAAAATCACTCAGATTATAGTCGTAATCTAATACTATGAGCAACGACATAGTATTGATGACAACATTGACATATGAATATAGTCAATATTATAAAAATGGGAGGTATATTAAAATAACCATCAAAACAATGCATATCAAGATATCGAAACATCGGAATAGGATGCAATGTGATTCCATTTCCATGACCCAACGGACGAGGGACCAAGTCATCAAATTAGCAAACTTCAAAGTAAAACAGGGTTGTTAAACAAAACAAATCGAACCATGCTTTAATCCTATCTATGGCGTGGTCCCGTCCTTACTAAAATTAGCTAATCGCCCTGTCTATTTTACGGCAATCATGTTTGGTTACTCATAGTCATAGCCCAAAACGGTTTGATACTAACATCCAAATCCTTGTATCATGCATAACTCCAAAGAATTTCAACCATAATTATTCACAGATACAATTATTACCCATATGATGGGAATATTTGCTTCTTCTTATTTGACGATATCAATCCTATCAGTATTCAATGGCTCATGCCATATCCAGCCGCGATTGAACTACTAAAATAACTAATATTTCAATTATTATATTTAGTATAACGGTTATATGGTTGACTTGACAGTTTCATCGATGAAACTGTATGAGCTCCCGTTTATCAATTATCCCATTAGAAAGTGTTTCACAACACCAAAACTGATTATAAATTTAAAAGAGTAAATAAATTCACGAAGCAAATAACCGTCCGTGAGATACCGTAAAAATCTACAAACTTAACTAATTGCATGATCGTATTTGAGCATTCTTTTGTTTAACGAAACCAATAATCTATTAATGGCTAATGCTAGTTAGGTGTCCGGGTCGGACAACTTCAATATCTCGTCTGACAAAAATATTTCTAGGACAATATTAACAGGTGTTTTAATGCATGTTTTGTGAGCTGTATATGCTAAACCATCTTGCCTAAACTAGGCTCTATTAAGATAAAATTTTCCGCCCTTAATTGTAACATTTGTATAGTATATTATGTGAATAAAAAGGTTAAACGCAAGAGAGAGAGAGAGGTATATGTTTTATTAAATATTTATCATTTATTGGCAACAGATAATTAATAGGGACATGAACAGGAATAGTCAAAATCCAGATTACTCATTTACCTCATGTAACTATGTTACAAAAAAATTATAATTAAAAGAAACACATAGGTTACCGCATATAAATATAAATCCCGAAGTGTGCCTTTAGTAAACTTATGACAGGTTTAATTTACGGAAATAGAATTGGTATTTCACATTTATTACAGTGGAATATCCATTCAATTATTTGGTTTGCAAAAAAAATCTATCAAAAGAATTTATATTCAATGTATGCAAAATAAAGGAACTCATATTCCTTTCCTTTATTGAAGGAATAACTATTGTTGATTAAAAAGTATAACTTGTTTCAAAAATCCCTCCTAATAATAAAATAAGAAATAGAATTTCTTTCCGATCTTATTTCATTTCACTAAACCAAATGTGAGTATTGGTTTGTTTAGTTTAATAAAAATACAATGGAAATTATACAACAACCCAAATCTAACTCAATTGAATAATTTAAAAAAAAATGGGAATTCTATATACAAAAACTATATCACATACTACCTCGTAATGATTACATAAAACCAGAGTGATCTAAAAAAAAATATTTAAAAAAAAAAGAATAAAAAGAGAAAATAAATAGACTTTTATGCTTCTCTAGCCCATTTTAGAAAGTGTGGATCCATAATGCTATCTCCCATGTTGGTTTTGAATGTGTAGATTTATAGTGCTCCTGAAAGTTCGTTTTCAAAACTATGAAACTTTAGATCTGTACACTCGGTTTTTAAAAGTGTTGGACGGAGTGTTAAACAGATTCCTAGGAGAGTCTCGTTTCAAAATTATAAGGTAGATCCTTAGAGTAAATTAATTAATGGTATAAATAAAACTGGAGGTCCGTGATGTTCTCTAACTTAATGATTACATCCTTATTTTTCATTGATTAGCCCTTCCTTTCTTTTTTTTTTTTTCCTTTCCTTTTTTTTTTTTATTTAACATACCTCTAGGGTGGATAAAAAAATCAACCGAACTGAACAATACAAACCAAAAATATGATTTTTTTTTTTTAATGGGTCGATTTAAAAATTTTCCACTCCAAACCAATCCGTAAACAGAACCAAACCGTTTTAGAAAAATATAGTAATATTTTATTATATGTTCATATGATTTCATTTAATATTTATTATTTGGTGAATATTGATTAAAATCAATTTGTTCATTTTTAATTTTTTAGACTCATATATATTTTTTGTTGATGGTGAACTATTTTTTTTAATAGCTTTTAACTTTATAAAGCATGAAATTTATTTACTTAGTTATAAACTCTTATTATGTTTTAAATGTTTAATATATTTTATCAGCAGATCATTTTATTCGTTGATAAATTTTGTTGATGGATGGTTTTTTATTTTAGCTAAATTTATTGGTAGATAGTTGACTTGATGGTTCCATTAAAAATTATAAATTATAACTTGATATATATTAGTTGGTGAATGTATTTTATTAGTAGATAACTAATTTTAAAAAGAACTATATATTATAAGTATGATGAATTCATAAAGTATTTTATTGTGGTTTATAATATAAACTTGTAAAATGATATAAATATTTAAGGATCTATACAAATGTAAAAAAAAACTAGAGCAAAAAAAGTTTTTAATTAGAATTTTGATTTAATCCGTAATCCAAACCGGACCAAACCGTTATCTAATGGTTTAAAAAAATTATAATCCGAACCAAACCGTTACTTAAGAGTTTGGTTTTGAATGAAAACAAAAGAAAACAAATCGATCCGCCCCCACCCCTACTTACCTCGCTATGCTACAGTTAAGGGCAATCAAACAATGGTTTCCAATAGCTAATAAATCCATACCAATTATTCATCATGTCTGAATATTCTTTTATCTATATTATATAAGTTTTTGCCTCGTAATTAAAATATAAATGGAAATTGAGTTATTATAAAAATTAAAAGGTAAAATTTCGCGTATTCTAAGGAGGGATGATTTCAAAAAACATATATATTTTATGAATTAGGGAAAAAAACTTAATCGGTTTGATGTAAAAGTGAGTAAAAATAAGGAGTAAATAAATCCAACTTTATGGAGATTTTTTAAGTACCTAATTTTCTAAGAGGGATATAGGTGAAACACTGAAACTCAAGTGGATAGTTATTTAAAGAAAGATTTATCAAAATATTAATTATGCAAAATTAATTACAAAAATGTCAATTTATCACATTTATGAAATGCGGCACTAAATATTACATCAATATCTCATCTAATAATTGCAATATAGCAAAATTAATATTGCATTTATAGATTACACATATAAGGATCATTGAAGTACAACATATGAGGAAAAGTAATATTGCATCTGTAATCTACAAAATTGTGATATTGTTTGTGCAATTAATTATCCAGTTGGTATTTGTTTAATTTTTTAAGCGGATTCACAAATAGAAAATTACCTCAAAGTATAGATATACTATATTTCCATCCTTTTCTCAATTTATTCTTTTCAAACACAATGTTTAAAGTAGATTCCAAAACGATGCAAAACAAATAATAATAATAACAACAACAACAGCAATAATAGAACCTTGACCGGTTGATCATTTCAATTACCTAAATTGACGAGCAAAAAAGCCTGGGTAAGGTCATGGCTGTCTTGGCATAGGTCTACGTCTACATCTACTGATTGAATCATAGGGGAGGTTTTTAGGTAGATTTACCTGCACGTCGTAGCTTTATTAGGACATGGGCTAAGCCGCTAAGGTTGATGATAGATGATTGTGGTTTTCTAAGGGTTTTTCAATGGCAACAGCTATTTTATGTATCTTTCAACGGGCGCCTGTAATGGTTATTTTTAGTCTGACCAAATGTTATAATGGCTATTTATATATATGCTGCAAATAGGAGATCTCACATTAATTGACCCTAAAGGTAGGTCACCTGCCGGCAAACATAATGTTGGGCTTATATCCCCCTACACATTTTTTTTTCCTTTTTAGTGTGTTTTTTCCACCTCTTTCTACTATATCCAAATGTTAAATGTGTGACCCCGGTAACAATGTAGCATTACAAGACATATGATCATTCATGTTTTTCTTAGTGCGAATACCCATTTTTATGAACCAGCTGAGCTCCAAGATGAACTCATGCATTACTAAATTAGGGCATTCGGGAAATTTTCTGTTATTTGAAATGTTTTGGTGGTTCAACTGAGACCGGACTATCTATGGAGACGATAATGTGAATGTTTTCCTAGAGCAATGTAACAGTATCCTGCCATCCTGAAGACAACCGCACCTGTTTCATCATAATAATCATCCTGAAGGATCATCATAGGTCGGCGACCAGAAGGGTAGACCTGTTCTACTTTTAACATAACTCTGGAAAAGCAATAAATTTGCAAGACAGCTAGCCGAGGTGGCTATTTATTTGGTCAAACTCAAAAAGCCCAAAATCCTTAATTAAAGTAACAGCCCATTTTATCATTCCAAAAGTTTACAGACTTTTTCCTGTATGGAGATAATCATAGATATAAGTTCTTTTCCCATCGGCTTAACTTAACATCATGCCACTGTTTTTTGGTTCTTCTGACAGTGGGAAAAGGTAAGGAAAGTAAAAATTAATGGCCACCCCCAAGTGTAAGCATGCTTCACTTTCTTCATCAAAAAGAAACAACAGCAGACGGCATTGAAATGCACAAGGTTCGATATAAAAAGAAAGGAAGAACCAAAAGAAATCCTAGGAATGATCGGATGGTTGTTATATTCTTTGTTGTGATCCTTAAAACTTTTGATTAGTTCTAGTACCACTACTACTTTTCTCCCGTTTTCTCCACCTCCCTTAGCTCTAAGAATCTATTATGCTGGTTTGTTCTGTTAGAGACCAAAAGGCTTAGAAAAAAACCACCAAAAAAGAACAAATTAGATTTGTCTCGGGTTCTTATGTAGAGAATCATTCCATCACATTCCCAGCAGTATGTAGTAGACCAGTGTGATGGGAAGCGCTATCAACATTCCAAATATAACCCTGCACCAAAATTTAAAATACACAGAGTTCAGTCCCTATATATGAAATATTGCAACTAATCTGGGCAAGTAATTATATGAAATGTATATACATAAAAGACATATATAGAATAGAAAATGTAGTTGAACGAACCCAGTGCTGAGAATGTCTGGATGGACATTATACTCCTTAGCAAAGACAAAAGGAACAATCCCTTGAGGAAGAGCAGCCTGCAGAATGCCATAAAAATACAAGATCAATTTGTGGAAATATCAGTAGGAACTGGCATAATATTGG
The DNA here is from genome assembly GCA_024138025.1 of Combretum micranthum. NCBI lineage: Eukaryota > Viridiplantae > Streptophyta > Magnoliopsida > Myrtales > Combretaceae > Combretum > Combretum micranthum. Next base: position 37,383 of record JAMXBD010000197.1, on the reverse strand, counting down.
TTGGAGCTACTTTCATGGTAATAATAATGTTCAATTACCTGCACAATGGCTATATGCAGCAGAACTCCTCTCAGACCAACTGCAATAGAAGCAGCTGCCATAACAGCAGGGCCAGTAAGAAATCTCACTGCCATAGCAAATGCTGCCACTGAGTTACCGCATGCAATGATTCTTGGCTGCAATGCCATGAACAAACCTGCACTTTTTCAATTATATATGTAAATTCAGACTTGTAAGGAGTGAATCGCCCCATAGAAAAAGAAAAACATATAGATGAATACATACCAAGACTGAACATAGCCATCCCAAGGCCGGCATCTGATAAAATTGATATGGAACGGGCAACAATAGCAGGCATCACTAAGTTCCATCTGCGATGATATAAGCAAAGTACATACTTCAATATAACTGCATGAAATAGGCAATAATGTACTAAAAGAAAAGAGGGGAACTTTCGGGATAGCCTACTTGAATGAGACCAAAGACCAGGTAAGGCCAATGAGGCTGGAGTAAGTGTTGGGGTTCCTAATGAGTTTTCGCCATACCATAATGAGGATAAGTCTCGTCATTACACTAGCCGGTGGCATGGAAACAGGCCTTGCTTCACCATTAACGGCAGCCTTTGGATGGAGTTCTGCAGTGGAGCTAGAACCGAGTTTAGAAAGTGCCGGCCCCTCTTGGTCCACACCAGTTGGACCTTGTCTGTTCCCAAAACTGAATTCATCCTTTCCATACTCATCATAATCTGATCGTATCATTTGGCAACATAGAGAAAGTCAGCAACAATAGTGATAGCAAACAGAGAGATGAGATAAAACCATAAATTAGGTTGCCCACAATAAAGGGCAGGTGCAGACAAGAAAAAAGCAGAGAAAACAACGTAAATAAATAAATTCCACCTCAACCAACAATCGCACAAAATAATAAAAACTAAACATCAACCTTAGACCTCGTTCATTGTCAAGAAGAAGACGTAAAATGCTTCCGCATTCAACAAAAAAGTCCAAATTACACACAAGCATCAAGCACTATCACATAACAAAAGACAAAATTAGTAATAGAAACAACCCAATAAAAAGACAAAAAAAGACTTGATAGCCACATTATTGACAAGTAATATAGTAGTGTTAAAAATTTCAAACCTTTCTGGTGAGCAACCCCACCAACACCAAGCTCCTGCCCATAATCTCCACCTCTAAACACATGAACCACCTTCAGACACAGGAGAAGCACTTGAACTCCACACAAACATGTGAAGATCTTTCCCATTACTATTACCCTCAACAGCATTTGGTCTCTTCTTGTTACCCTGACCAGAAACAGGGGAAAACAGCCCTCCATTAGGAGGTGTCGGGTATGTCCCATGAGTCTTAGACAGGACACCAAACCCATTTCCACTTTCCTCGTCATAATTCACGTTCCCAAAATTTGACTGCCTTGGACTAACAGCACTCGTATTCTTCCCATTAACCATGGTGTAAAAATCAGTGTGGTTAAAACTAGAACCTCTTGGAGTGGGGTTTCTAGAGGACTGTAAAGAGTAAATCTCAGCATTGGTTAAGTTGGATGGTCTTGGGGTCAAAGACATGCCTGAGTTAGGACCTTGCGATTTCCTAGAGAAAACCTCGGACCTAGAAGAAGCGGACTTCCTCACGGTAACGTGTAGTTTACCATCATCACCAACTTCAGCATCGGTTTGTAATGGCTCTCGACCATCCAAAGAAATGATGTCGGAATCAACCCTAAAGGATATTATAGACCCGCCAGTCTCCGGGAACTGTTCACCGATTAAAAGCCTAGCACCCCTATACTCAAACAAGAACAACATGAGTGTGTACCAGATGATGCATTGCAACACTACTATTTGGACCATAAGTGTACCGGAAGCATCACTGTACATACCCTTAAGTAAAGGTATCCCCATGACGAGTGTATTTGGTAAAGTGGAGAGAGAGAAGAGAGTGATGGACCATTCAAGTGAACCTCTCGAACTAGTCCTCGACCAAATGGAAAGGACAACCAGGATTATGACCTTTTGGAGTGTGTCAGCAGCTATGAACCGGTAGTTCATTTCATATGGATTGTTAGTGGAAATGAAATGGAAGGAAAGTAATGGGACTGCAAAGAGCGCAACAAAACGGTTGATTCCCGAGCATTGATCGGGACTGAAGATTTTCCACCATTTCACTGAGCCATAAGCTAGGACCATTGCTACATAGAGCGGGACAACAGCTGTTAGAACATGATATAGGTCTGTGAGAGTGATCATCTTTTGTAGTTAGATGCGAGAAGCTTTTTTCTTTTTTTTTTTTTCTTGGTTATAAATTGAGGTTCTCTGGATTTTGATTAAAATGAACAGAAACCAAACGCCAGTTTTGGAGTTGAAATGTTGTAAGAGAAGAGTTTTGAAACCACTATCATGTATTGTTCAAAGGCTTTTTTCTTTTGGTTTCCTTTGGTTTGTTGGGTAATATGGTGAAAGTAGCAAAATCCCCAGGAATGCATGAAAACTTATGCTTCCACAGGTAGATAGAGAGCATGGAAGTGGAGTTGCATTTATGGTTTTGTGGGGGAGCACTGTAAGATGAGGCTCAAACAATGGAACAATTTATCCACGACAGCACCGTAAGGAAAATGGGACCGTACATTAAATAATTTAGATAGGATATATTACAAAAAATAAATAATTAGACCTCTGTTTTTACTCATAAAATAAATGCAACCAATTTGAGAGAGACCTTTGTACTGTAAAATAAAGTGTGAAAAAACGATCTGGCTCGTAAGAGAAAGAAAGAAAAAGGAAAGGGAAGGTGGGTTTTTTTTTTTGTTATAAATTTTTCAGTATTTATGTCTTAAGGATTGTTTGGATGTCTTGTTTTTATTTATATCGTTTTTAATTTATATTTATATTTTATCTGTTTAAGTTGTTTATGAGTAAAAGTATTTAATTTTTATTTATTTATATTTTTTGATAAATATTCTATTTGAAAATATTTATACGTTGTTTGTATACGGACGAAACAAAAAGGCTATTAAAAATGTTGGGATTTTTCAATTTTATATTTAATTAAAATTAAGGGGGAATACTGGATTCGGCAGGGCCGGGCCGGGCCGAGCCGAGCCACACCGAAGAGAAAAGGAAACGAGAGAAAAAAAGGCAATAAGAGAAAAGAAAAACCCGAAACAAAAGTGCCTCAATGTTTCATAGAATAAGGTTAGATTCTTCTTTTTCTCCACCATCCGTAAAAATTATACAGCGTCCAGTGTCCGCTTAAGAATTTCCAACTTTTCTTTGTTTTGTCTTTTCTTCTTTGTCATGAGATGTCCGAGGATGGATGTGTCAATGGAGTCGAGCTTTTTCTTCCCTTACTTTTTTTTTGTTCTGGGTATCTTTCTTTCTTTTGTTTTTTTATTTCATGAGATCATTTTATTATTCACTATTGTTTAACTAAAAAATATTAGAATTTATTTATTATTTGTTCAAACATTGGCAAATTAGTACCAATAAACTTTTTCTTTCTATTATTGAAAATTTATTAAGCAACATTTCCATTTAAGGAATTCTTAACTCTATTTGGTTTGTCATTTTAAGATCATTTTAATATCTTATTTTTATTATTTTCAAACAAATTTTTTATTAAAACAAATATAAATAAAAAAATAGACATTTTACTTATAAACAGATTAGATACAAATAAGATATAAATACAGATCAAATACACATAAAATACAAATAAAATTTTAGATAATCCAAACAGACCTAAAAGTTCTTCATTAAAGTTCATTGACAATTTTTTTTCATACTTATTTGCAAGTTACATGTCAAATTCTTACTATTAAAATAAGAGAAAGAAAGTGACATACTTTTCAAATTGTTTGTTTAAGCTACTCTCGTCTTAATTCTCATGTTAATGAACCAACAATATGGCTGCAAAAGGGTCAAGTCCTAACAATACAATATTTAGCTCGAACTTGAGTCAAAATTTTAAAACTTGAGCTTGATCAAGCTTAAAATTTTAAGCTTGAGTTCAAGCTCAATCAAACTCGTTTAGACTCAATTTATATTAAATATATATTTTTAATTTTAATTTAAATAATAATAATAGCTAAACTCGATTTAATCCAATTAATGTATATACTCGACTCAAACTCAATAGAGTTCAATTAGGCTTGTGGGTTAATCGAGGTAAATATATGAAGATCGAGCTCAGCTTGATAAACTATTTGAATAGCTTTAACTCGAATTCAACTCGACTATTTTTAAATCGAACTCGAGTAAACATTGAGTCAAGCTTGAGTAGCAACAAACCGGTTTGGTTCATTTGCACAACTAACCTACAATATTGATTAGATTACTGTTTTGATATTTAAAAGATGAATGTTACTATTACTCAATAAAAATTTGCACAATTCAATGGAATCAATACTACGTTCCATTAAACCGGTTTCTTTTTCCATCGTTATATGTACTACATTTGATGATCTTATTTTGATTTTGTTTATCTCATATTGAATTAAAATACGATATTTCTTAAGATCTCTATTAAACCACCTTTAACGTGTGGGTTCTATACAAGAATTTAGATTAAGAATCTAACTTAGAAAGTAAGTTACTTCGACAGATTTTCATTTTTTTTTTTTTTTTGGGTCAACAGTTTCTCAAATAGAATTTATCCTAAAAGTTTACCATCTCACATCACTACATTCAACATCGTCATCCGTAAAACAAATAAATAAATAAATAAAAGGAAGAAGAAGAAAAAGATACGATAAAAGAAAAAATTACAACAATAAACTTCATTATAAATCTATTAAATCTGTCATCAAAATCTCCAATAAATATGTAATTGTAAAAATGCTCGTATAAAAAATGAAGAACCATATATACATACATAACCAACTATAGGAAGTTCATGTGTGTTGTTAACTCTTATCTTTATTTTTAGTAATGATCTTAATTTAGCTAATGATAATATAATTTCAATTAGAAGATATAATATAGCAATTATTTTTGCAGTTATGCTATGTTACATTCTTCATTTCAATTTGATTCTTTGTTGTTTCATTCTTTGTTCTAATTCTACCTCCTATTTTTCTTGCATTTCTTTCTTCAATTCTATTTTAATAGGCTATAAAGTCTTTAAAGAGGTTTTATGGGGGTTCACTTGCTACTCCTTTTTCTTTTATATCACATAAAATTACACCCTTCCTATGAAGTCTTAACACATTCAATGTGCTCCTTTCTCGTACCCTTAGAAAATGTATCGATCCTTTCGCAACTTCTTTCGACTTGTTCGAATTATTGGGACCCTAGTGCCTCCATTCAAACCTATCATTATCAAGTACATTGTATAATTTAGGGGCATGTTTTTAATGTACATAGACGAGAAGGTATTCATGAAAAAGGACACCACACATGCCCTTATAATTATGCCAGGTAAACCATTAACCATCGATAAATAAAGCAATGCCACAATACCAAGATGATAAAAATAAAGCTCATGCATAACAGATAAATTAAATATTACAAGAACAAAAGCAAAAATAATAATTTTTGGACTGTTCCCGGGCTTGCTTCATTTTTTTCTCAATCAGTTTGACGTTTTATTTTTATCATGTTCAAATAAATGTTCATTAAAAAAAAATGAATGTATATTAAATTAAAAATAGATATTTTTATACATAAACTAACTAAACAGATTAAATACATATAAAGTATAAATAAGATACAAATAAAATACAAATACACATCTGATATATAACATACAGTTGAAATTCATATAATCCAAAATAGATCCACTACAACACGTAATTAAAATAATTCATAAACGTAGAATGTTTTGAGGTCTTAGGAGATTAGAAAGGTTGTTAAACTTTTTGGGATAATTTGTTAAGCACTTTAGAAAACAATTTTTTTTATGTTTTTTATAATTTTTATTTTATTAAATATATTATATAAAAATATGTGGAACCATAAAATCTATATATATATATATATATAAAACCTTATACGAAGTATCTTAAGACTTAAGTGGTGAAGATTTTAAGAACCGGAGAACTTACGAGATATTAACACTCTAGAGAAGAACAAGAGATGGCGGCCGGACAATATTGGAGGATGAGAGATGACATTGACGTTGACGTGTAGAAGATCATTGGGGATGAAGGAGATGACGGGTAAGCCAAATTATGCCACTGGAGTTATGACGTTAGATTCCACGAATGGTGGCTGGGTTTTCTTCCTCCTTTAATTATTCTATTCTTACTCTAAACCATGATATTTTAAGTCGGTAAAAAAAACTCAATTATGTGGCTCTGTCAACATCACATGGTTTTCGAACCGAAACCTCCGTTCCAGTTTTGAAATTAAGAACGGTTTGGTCCTGTTTCATCGAATCACGTTCTCACTTCAGTTTTGAAATCGTTGAATCATTTTTTTTCAAACAAAAATAAAAATATATATGAATAAATAAATTTTAAACTCAAAATAATTATTAAATCTAAAAGTGTTAAACTATTTAACCAAATTTTTTAAAAAATTTGTTTAGAATATGTATTTATTTATATACAAACATATCAAATATTAATTATAGTTAGTAATATGGGTTTTCAAAATACTCTAGAGGGTAAAAAAAAAAGTTATAATGCAAAAAATAATCTCATGTTATTAAGAAAATAAATTTTACTTTTAGGAGAAATTTATTTAAATTAATTATATATGATTTTTAAACTATGTTTATGTATGTTATTGACAATAACATATATATATTATGAATAAGTAATAAATTTTACTATTTATATATTATTTTTTTCAAGGAACCAAATAGAACCAACGGTTTTAGGCCAATGTACCACCTAGGAACCGTGAACCAACGGTTCCATAATTGACTCTAGATTCGGTCACCCGGTATAGTTCTGGTTCTAAAACCACCAATAACGATTCCGATTTGTTTTTCAATTCAAAATCGAATCATGCTTATGTCTAACCTTGTATACACACACAAAAATACTTAGCATTCTAATTTCCAAAAAATAGTACAAATTTTCACAACCATCAAAGTGATCTTTCTTAGTCAATCCATATACTTTTGTATATTTCCTAAGCAAACATCCAGGGTTGTAACTTGGACTCATCTATTTTGATTGCTAGGTTGTAGATCATGAGTTTAGGTATTTAACAGTTTACTTAGCTTTGCATAATGACGAGTTAAAAACTCGTATTTGATTAAGTTACATTTAGTATAACAACATTGTTCAAAATTAAAACAAATAATGCTTAATTTTAGAAGATGAACAAAGTTTCGAGCAGCTCCATCAAATTAGTGAAGAAAAAATGGTTATGGAGTTTTAGAAGTTGTAGTTCATTTGATAAAGATTAATGTTGCAAAAGTTACTTGAATCTTGACTTTGATTAATTTAGCATCTAATTCTATTTTTTGTGCATGTCGTTACTACCTGATATAACGCTATCACTTATGTTGCTAAGATGGGCATTTTATCCAATCAAAAAGATATACGGGTCACATCCGTACTTAATTGTGAAATACATATGTGAAAGTCCTCCTAAATAGCTATAAAATTGAAAAGGCATGAAAAAAAATACTTGAAAATTCCATAGTTTTCCCTCAAAATCAACACAAACCTAATAAAACCCAACTCTCATTCTATAAATCTAAGAACAACCCATCTTTATATAGCAAGAAAACCCTCCTCATGAAACAATATAAAACAATGAAATAAGGTCTAAAGAGGCATTAAAGACCTAACCTTTTCACAAAATAGATGCAAGATAAGTGTAAAACATGAAACTTTTTGAAGTTTTTTATGTGGAAAAAAAAAGAGGAAAAAGAAAAGAGTGAAGGAGTAATTTCTACATTGCGTGAGTTGATCGGTCTCTCTTCTTCATCTTGAGACGTTGAATTTTAGTGGTGCAATTGAAATGGAATAAGAATGTTGCTATTTATAGATAATAATGCATGTTTAAGGCTACAAGGCTCCATTATTGTATATGCTTATATATTTTTGTGATCGTAGTCAATTAGTCTCTTTGAAGGGATATGGAAAGGCTTCACCTTTATATGACACTCCTTCAAAAAATTTTCAATCTTTGCTCTTGTTCAATCTACTATGTCAATTGATCTGATAACTCCTTGCTTCCTCACAATTTGGATTAGGGTTTTGACCCCAAAACCCCTTCTATTTGTCTCATGCATGTGATTCCTCCATCCACATCTGCATAAAATTTTAACTATATCAATTGAAATATGAAAGAGACCACGACAAGTAGTATCAAGACCAATTTAATCAAAGTCAAAGCTCAAATAGCAAAACACATATTTTACCAAGTTCTAGTAATATTCACAATATTAACCTTTTAATAAAATTATAGTCAGATTGTTGTAGAATGGCTTCTACCGTTCTCAAAGGCCGAACCAATATATCTCCAACGTAAAGGAAATTCTTAGATAGCTTTAAATGATGGCAACGCCAAATCTCTTCCCCATCTTCTTCCACATATGACTTTAAATAATCCTATGTAGAAAGTCGAGTAGGCATTCATCATGGAACAAAGCTCTCGTTCGCAATCCAATTTCCGTCCATGTCATTAATAAAGCCTAATTGCCCTAGAATGGTTACATAAGTATATCTTTTGCGCGTGTGGCATAGTGGAGCAATCATTGATCCTTCGTGGAATAAGGAATCCTGTCGCATTAGGTACTAGAGTTTGCGCTTCCTATGGTAATCCGTCCCTCCATGCTCTGAAAATTAGTTGGTCGGAAAATTATTTAAAAAGCCAATGCTCATACAATATGATGTTTGAAAGAGGGGAGAAAAAAAAAATTCCACGGTGCATATTTCTTGTTTCTTACAACGTTCTTTTTCATTTCTTACACAAAAAATATATCGAATATTGGCATATACCGCCTGCATCACAGGTGCATAAAAAAATAGTAGGCAGTTAAATAAAGGGTTAATTATAAAAATATAACATGTGTTTTGATTAATTTATAAATATATGATAATATTAATTTTTTTTGAGAAATAGGTGACTCAAATTCGTACAAAAATATCATTATAATTAATTACTATTAGAGGGATATGTGTTTGAGTCTTATTGATATAAAAAAATTAATTTAATAAAAAATATTACTAAACAAAATAAAATAAATAAAATATTAGAAATTATTTTTAAAAAATGAGAAAATTGAAAAAAATGTAAAATTAATTTTTCTAACCAATAAAATTTTGATATGTGTTATTCTAAAATTATTAAACAATACTAATACTTTTGTATAAAACTCGGATCACTTATTTGTCAAAAAAATAACACAAGCCATGTGTTTACAAATGATCAAAAAAATATCATATTTTTGTAATTACCCTTAAATAAATAAACTGCTTTAGAAATTGTTTAGAACTGCTTATATGCATGATTATATTTAGTTATCAAGGAATGATAGGCGCATGTGCATATAAAATGGTTCAAAATAATTTCCATGTATTCAATTCGTAGTAACTTCTATTACATATTTCGATATCTTTTTCTTTTATCCAATATATAGATGATTATATATCATAAAATATATAAAGACATTGAAAACCCTTGTCCTCATTAAGACAATATACCCAAATAAAATTACAATATTAATTGTTCTTGTAGTTGCTAATTGATAATTAACTTGCGACCTTTACTGAAACGATGATGGTGTATATAGTATAGCGTAACAAATCTTTAACCAGCTTTCTCTTGTTTTACGTTTCCAATTCAGGTGCTGTTTTGATAAAGGAAGAATATATTATTATTATCCCTCCTCAAAATAAAGTGTGCAATTGTAACCGCCCCCCATGATATATTTATATATATAAAGAGGGGGGGAAGGGAAGGAAAAATCCGACAAAGAATCCATCTTGCGATCGAGGTTTATATTCCTTATTCAATCCTATGCAATTAGAGAGAAATAGAGATATTTAATTATTCCCATGAAAACCATCTGCCAAGAAATTGAAAGGAATGTGAAGCAATGCAACTAATGGGAACACCAAAAAGATGGTGGCTTTGGCTTTTTGACGTATTAGGGTTTCGTAAGAAAGAAAAGCACGGCCTCTCGAGTCAAAGTGGGCTAAACAGGTATTTGTCACCCGCCATGACAAGTCTTTAGAACTAAGATTGCCTTTTTGGCATGATCTTTAGTCGAAGTGTCATATTTCAACCATATCTTTCTATTATTATCATCATCATCATCAATATATATATATATATATATATATATATTTGGCTGGACATAGTCCAAACATTCGTGGATGTAGCGATTTATGTGGGAAAAAAAAAAAAAAGAAAGGAAAAGGGATGTAGTGATTTAACTTCAACTTGGCTACTTTTTAAGGAAGATGGCTCCTTTTATTAAAAGTGAAGTGCGAGCTAGCATTGTACGATTTTGTTCTCATGCATAGGCTGGCTTGATTCGTGTGAAAATAAACTATAGAAAATTGAGGAATTGCAATAAAGGGAAACTATATTTTTCTTGGCACAGATCTTGAATTTTTTGGACTCTAAGAATCAAAACGCGGATCTTGACCTAATGAAATATTCAGAATCAGATATGAAATTCCATGAAACTTGGGATAATTTGATAGAATTGACCTTGACCCTATGGTTGAGTAATCCATAGAGCCTTGATATGGAGATCGCAACCCTTTTAGAAATACCTATCAAGAACCTTGGTATAATCAAAAAACTCAACAAAAAATCAAATTCTTGAAAAAGTTCACAAGTTTTCAAAAGAACTCAAAGAAAAAGAATTCTCTCAATATTGATTTCAATCAAAAATATAATCTGTCTTTTACAAATAAACGCTTGGGGCTATATGTACTAGAACAAAGGAAACTCAAAAGTCACAAATACAATCAAGTTTGTTTGCACATAAAGGTTGGTGGCCTTCACCATACGCTGGTAACCTTTACGAGATACATTGGTGGCCTTGCAACTAGCTTTAAGAAATTGGCAACTGAACACTTTCAGCGCTGGCTAAAGACCGGCGGCCTACTTCTCAATGCTGGCGGTGTCCTTAAATAAGCTGGTGGTGTAAACAGGCAGGGCACAAAACCCTATTGCTGAAGTTTAAAGATGAATCAAGGCTGGCTATTTCATTCAAAGGCCAACAACTTTTGATGAGTAAGCTAGTGACTTTAGTAGCCGACCTTGGTTTGGTTCAATTTGTTGCATTGCACCCCCCTTTTTAAGTTGTACAAACCACTGTAAATGTTTTCATTTCCGGTTTCAAGCCGATGTTGGTGAATTTTGAATAATCTTCAATGAACTTTTGCACAAATCCTCGAAACCCTTCCCGAACCTTCTTGGCTCTATTTCATGTAATCATTCCTCTAGGAACTTGAATTTGTTGAAGTAAACTTGGTGCGATTATATCTTCATCATTTCCCCTCTTTTCAAAAGGATTCGTCTTTAAATCAGCTTCACTTACATCAAAATGACTCAAATTAGAAACATTGAATGTAGCACTCACATTGTACTCACCGGTAATTCAGTTTGTAGGTGTTGGCGTTGATCTTCTCAATCACTTGAAATGGCCCATCACCTCTAGGCTCCAGTTTTGATTTCCTTTGAGATGGAAATCTCTCTTTTCTTAAGTGCATCCACACCCAATCACCTTGCTCAAAGGTGATTTACTTTCTACCTTTGTTAGCTTGTTGAGCGTATTGCTCATTTCACTTTCCAATCCTTTGTCGCACTTGTTCATGCAATTTCTTGACAATTTTTGCCTTTTTCTTTCTATTCGAGCTAGTTCTTTCATTAATTGGTAAATGCAATAAATCTAAAGGTGTTAGTAGATTAAAACCATAAACAACTTCCAACTAGTCGTAGAATGAACAATGCGATTATAAGCAAATTCAATAAATGGTAAACAATGTTCCAATGACTTTAAATTCTTTTGAATCACCGCTCGCAATAATGTCATCATTGTCTTGTTTACCATTTTAGTTCATCCATCAGTTTGTGGATGACCAGCAGTTGAAAACAATAATTTAGTACCCACTTTGCTACACAAAACTCTCCAGAAATGGCTCAAAAACTTGACATCCCGATCACTCACAATGCTTTTAAGCAATCCATGTAACTTGACAATCTCATTAAAGAATAAGTCGGCAATACGAGATGCATTGTTAGTTTTATAACAAGCAATTAAATGTGTTGTTTTAGAAAATCTATCAACAACAACAAAAATTGAATCACGACCCCTTTTAGACCTAGGTAAACCTAACACAATATCCATAGAAATATCAGTACAAAGTTCACTAGGAACAAGTAAAGGGGTATACAATCCATGAGGCATCACCTGAAATTTGGCCTTTTTGCAAATCACATATTTACTATAAATTCTTTCTACACCTCTTCTCATATGAGGCTAATAAAAATGTTTATTTAAAATACCTAAGGTATTAGTCACACCAAAATACCCCATCAATCCTTCACTATGAGACTCCCTAACAAGCAATTCCCTTATAGAACATTAAGTAAATACATAATTTTTCCTCTCTAAATAAGAATCCCTTATGTCTATAAAACTTGTTAAAAGCTCCCTCCTCACATGCAGCATAAACAATAGCAAATCCTAATCTTAGCATATAACTCTTTAATATGTTCGAAACCTAACAATTTTGCATTAAGAATTGAAAGAAGGACATACCTACACGATAAGGCATCAGTAACTACATTTTCTTTACCTTGCCTATAGCTGATAACATATGGGAAAGTCTCAATAAATTCCATCCAGCGAGCATGTCTCCGTTCAGTTTTCCTTGCCCCTTCAAATGCTTCAGTCATTCATGATATGTATGGATAACAAACTCTTTTGGCCACAATAGTATTGCCAAGTCTCTAAAGCTCTCACCAATGCACACAACTCCTTATCATAGGTAGGATCGCTCAATGGTGCTCCATTCAATTTTTCACCGAAGTCTGCCGTTGGCTTGCCCTCCTGGATTAACACAGCTCCAATGCCAATGCCAATGCCAGATGCATCGCATTCAATCTCAAAAGCCCTAGAAAAGTTAGGTAAAGATAACAAAGGACATAACACAATTTATCTTTAGGCAAATTAAAAGCTTTATCCTGTGCTTCACCTCATTTAAACCCAATAGACTTTTTGACAATTTTAGTCAATGGTGCTGCTAGTGTACTAAAATCTTTGACAAAACACCTATAAAAACTAACTAGACCATGAAATCTCCTGTCATACCCCACAGGGTACCCTAGAAATATGAAACATTATGTATCAGACTAAAGCCATAAACACTGGATTTAAACTCGTCTGAGACTTCCAGAGAGATACATAAAATCACACTTATAGAATACTCCGTAGCATGGACTGTTATATAGGACCAAAGGTTGTTTAGATTAAGAAAAACTGGATACATACAAGATATAAATAAGAATTACACTTCGTGGAACTTATATTAAGTCATAACTATTACATCATAAATTTTTTCTTAACTATAATTCTCAAAACTTCTTTACAGATATCTTTAAATCTCTCTTGATCCCATAATTGTTCTTCATATTCCTTTGAATCCTGAAATTAAGCAACCGATAGGAGTGTAAGCTCAACAATCTTAGTGAATGACTCAATTCTATTACATTTTAGACAATACAATCAAGTTTTATTATCAAACATTTGCAATGCTACACTCATTCATATGTAAATACACAATTTGGATTACTGGAATCCAAACCAATGGAGATTTACGCCCTCTATTAGAGGATGAAGGACTGACTCAAGTCATCCACACCAGAAAACTGTGAACTAAGGAAGGAGGTGCTTTCTTATTCTAAAACATCCAACTCATAGCTATCTCAGCATAAAAATCGTTTTATATAATAAACATAACCTCTAACTAACCCTTAGATATAACTAAAGAGGGAAGATTTCAATTTAAAATACCTTTGATTGAAAAATAACCTCTGAAATCTCTTCAAACATAGCTAAGGAAGGAGAATTTTCTTTGAAACTTTTTTTATCAAACATAGTCACTACTTCTCCTTAGAAAACTAAGGAGTGAGGACTTCACTTCTAACTCATTTTATGCATAGATCAAAACGTTTTTACTACCAATATACCCTCCACTTCCCTTAGAACCATAGAACCTCCCTAAGTATTAATCACTAAAGCTGACTCCAACACAAGCGACGTCCTTTGGTGCTTGCTTAGTTCCTGCGAAGCCGACCCTATAGTAGTCCTAACTAAATTGACTGGACTCTCAAAGGCGTTACTACAGAATCAGAATATTAATATGTGACTTAAATACCCTGATAATGCAAGGTATGCTATGGTGCAATACATGTTCGGTTTATTTAATGGTCGAATAAAGTTTATATCAAATTATTCGGCAATTAATCAATTTCTCAACAATCCACATAATGCAATACTTAGTTAATACAATTCAAACAACTTTAACTTTTGTTATTAAAGTTTTTCAATCAATCAATCACTATACAACATGTCTTGTACCCATCCCATACATAATCAATTATTATTATAATTTAGTCTTGTGCTACTATATTACAAACTACAATTAATGCAATAAGATCAAAGTCACTCCTGATATTCGAGCTAAGCCATAAAAGTCTTCTAGTAAATCCAATTATTGATTCATGTTTATTTCTCTTATAAAATAAGATAATAAACACTCATAATTTCAAGTTCTATATTAATCTACACTTCACTTCTTTATTAACTTAATATTCACTAAGCCTATTAACTTAAATTGCATTTAAATCTATTTCATTAGTTTAATCTTATTTACTAGTTATTACCCTAGATTTTACACAATACATGCATTAACACTTATGTTTAGGGCTATAAACAAACATACATATATCTATCAAAACATACACAATAATGGAACACATCAAACTCATATGCTTAGTGCTTCCTATAAACATATGCATTACTATTAAAATAAATTCAATAATATAAAGCATCACATTCACGTTCATCAAACTCATTTTCTAGAAATTCATATTTAAAACAACTCATTTCCTTTAATATCTAAGAACTAAATACTATGATTACATCTGCCATTTATATCCACTTAACATAGCCATGTTGATTAGACTTAGTTATTCTAATTCAATTTAATTTACTAAAGTTCATTAAGTAAAAGTGAACATAGATTTATTAGTTAATCCTATTCTAACTTTAAGTTAACCAAATTGATTAAAGCTAACCATTTACTTTATTTACTAAGCCATATTCAAGTATCTCATTAAATAATTTTCATATGCCTTGTGGAATCCTAATTAGCCTATTTTATTTTAGTTCCTTAAGTTTTATTAACTAAACTTAAACTTAAGTTTATTAGCTCAGTTCATTTTATATTAACTACACACATTTAATAAGAAAACACAAGTTTTTAACTTTGTTTGGAAAATATAGCAGCTGAAATTAATCAAAATTAGGCCTTGATACTTTTAAAATTTGCAAAAACTTAAAATATGAAATTATAGTTCTCTTTTTAAGCCTTTCGTAACCTTTTGAATCACCCCAATCCAAGTTCGGATGAAAAAGTTACGGTCAAATTATGATCAGACTACGAAATAGGAAAGGCTGCATGACCTATTTGCACTACCATGCTCGAGGCCATGCTGACCTTAAAAAAATGCCCTGATTCAAAATTTTCTCCTGCAACACTCAGCACGGGCTCCTACATGCCCGTACTACCCCTACAATCCCTTGTCGCGAATCTTACACTCCTTTTTCACAACTTTAATATGTTGTTAACACATCTTTTATCCACAACAACACAATACAAGAAACACAAAATACATAAATACAACTTTTAACACTTCTAATCCCAATTTACTTCATCAAAATATATCCAACTTTATCATCAAAACCCAACTTCATATATACATAAACTACTTAAGTTTTCAACTTTCATGCTCAAATCTTCCTTCTTCACAAATTTTATCACAAACCCAACTTCTTCTTAACTGTAATTCATCATATACATAAACAAATAATCATCGAATAAAGAAAAAGAAATACTTACTTTTTTTAAGGAAAACTCAAGCATCAAAACTCCATTCCTACTACTTCATTTAATTGACAATACTCCTCCATGCTTGTTCTACACTTTCATCTTGTTTCTATCTTCCATTTCTCTTTTAATCTTCTCTTCAACTTGGGATTTTAGAAAGGAATTTCAAAAAGGAAAGAAAATAAAGAGAGAAAAAAGAGAGGGGAGGATAGAATTGGTGAAGCAAGGAAAGGAAAGAAAAAGAAAAAGAAATGTGACAGCTCATAAGTCAACAAAAAGAATAAAGGAAAAAAATATATAAAAAGGATAAGATTAAGGATAATTATGGATAAAAGATTTGTGTTTAATCCTTTCAGATGATTTTCTTAAGTATAAAAATAATTAGAACATGATTTTGGAATTTATAACATAGAAATTATTAGCTAGAAATAAAAATCTAGTTTTTGAATTTAACTTTATAAAAACTTGATGTTTAATTTAGATTTGGGACCAAAACTGATATTTATAAACAAGCAAATGAATTCAAAATTTTTTAAGATTTAGGAAATGGGATTTAGAATAAAGCTCAAAGGCATGGAACTTTACAAAACACTTAAATCACATATTTGGATGTTTAGAGAAATAATATTAGGGTAAAAGAAGTCTAAATACATAATTGAAAAAGATTGCATGATTTGGTTCGTTGAAAAATGTTATTGTGACAATTATATAGTTTAAAAGAATATTTAAAGTTTTAATCTTCAATTTAAATCTATTTACTAATTTATATCAATTTATCTAATCATATTATATAATTTACTTTAATTGATGTAAGGTTATCTAAACTAAATTAATTATTTGGTTTGGGTTTGGAATTTAGAACATTAAACTAAGTACTTTTAAATAAGAAATTGATTTCCAAAATTTATAGGTATGAGAAGATAAGTTCTCGTTTCAAATAACTAAATAGAGTCTTTTATAAAACTGTAGGAAATTGAGCTTTAGAAATTGGGTTTTCATTGGAAATTGGAAGAAAGGATTGAAGTTGATAATTTATTAAGATGATAAGGAACTTTGGATCATTAACAAAGATAATAAAAAATATAGACAAATTTTTGAAAGGAGAAATAGGATTTTAAATTAAAGAATTTGTTTCATAAAATAGACAATAGGAACAATTGGATAAATGGAAAAAGAATATTTATAATCTCAAGTTCAAGAGATTCATTTATTAATTATTTATATTTATCTACCAAATTATACTCTATTGTTTAAATTAGTTAATTTAATGAAAGTTATCAAAATTCAAATTCTAAATTAAAAACAATAAATTATTCACATATTACACTAATTAATCAAAACAAATTAATTCTAACTAAGCTAAAATTTAGGGTATTATAACTACTCAGTTCAGTAATACTAGAAGGTGTAGGTCAATCCTTGATGGCCTTAATTTTCTCTTTGTCTACCTCTATGCCTCTAGCACTAACAACATATCCTAAGAAAACAGCTTTTTCCAGACAAAAAGAACATTTCTTAAGATTAGCATATAAAGGCTCTCTTTCAACATAGAAAGTACACTCCTTAGATTATTCACATGTTCTTCTAAATTTTTGTTGTAAACCAAGATGTCATCAAAATATACAACAACAAATTTGCCAACGAAAAGATGCATGACATGATTCATTAATCTCATGAATGTACTCAGTGCATTAGCTAATCTAAAAGACATAATTAACCACTCATAAAAGCCTAATTTTGTTTTAAAAACAGTTTTCCATTCATCCCTTTCTTTCATTCTAATTTGATTATAACCACTTTTAAGATCAATCTTAGAAAACAGATAAGAACATGTAACTCATCAAGCATATCATCTAACCTAGGAATAGGATGACGATACTTTACCATGATTTTATTAAACTGCTCTACAATCCACACACATTCTCCAAGTTCCATCTTTATTGGGCACAAGTAATACTAGCATAGTCGAGGACTCGTGCTCTCTCAAACAAATCCTTTTGCCAATAATTCCTCCACTTGCCTTTAGATCTCCTTAGTCTCTTCAGGACTACTCCTACAAGCAGATCTGTTTGGAATAAAAGCTCCAGGTATGAAGTCTATTTGGTACACTATGCCTCTAATTGGTGGTAGCCCTCCAGGAATCTCTTCAAGAGATAAGTATTCATATTCCTGCAAAAGAGATGCAATAGAAATAGGCAAAGATGAGTCAAGATCATTAGTAGAAAACATGACCTCCTTGTAGTAGCAAAACAATTCAATTGTTTTTTCTTCTCACTCTCTCCTCTTTTTTTTTTTTCACTAGCCGCTTTGTTTTTCCTCTCCATCACTTGTGTATCATCCTCACTAGCTCTTGTGTTTTCTCTCTTTTCTCACTAGCTCTCAATACCTCATCTTCTTATCTCAAATTTTTTTAATTTTCCTGAACTTCCTGGGTGTTAAAGGCTTCAAAAAAAATGTCTTCTCATTACAATGAATCGATTTGAACGCCCTTCATGAATAGCATTTCTGTTAAATTGCCATGGTCTGCCAAACAATATATGACATGCATTCATAGGCACTACATTACACAATAATTCATCTTTGTCGGTTCCCAATGAGAACAAAAACTTCACCTATTTATTCACCTTCACCTCTTCAAAATCATTCAACCATTGTAATTTATATGGACTAGGATGTTTCAGTGTAGGCAATTTAAGCATTTCTACTAACTTGGCACTCACCACATTGGCACATCTACCCCCATTAATAATGAAGCTACAAACTTTTTCTTTCACTACAACTTGAGCACGAAAAATATTTTGTCTTTGCTGCTCAAGATCGCTCTCATCCACCTACTATGTGCTCAAAGTACGCCTAATAACTAAGGACAAAGTATCAATTTTCTCATTATCAGTAACATCTTCCATTTTAGGCATGTCATCATCATCTCCTTCACTTTTACCTGCTGTCTTATAGTCATCATTTCTCAAAGCAATCATGGCTTTCTTGTTAAGACATTGGGAAGCTATATGTCCCACCCCATTGCACCTGAAACAATGAATTTTACATAAACCAGATTGAGATTCAGATTTATCTTTGGATTTATTAGAAGTATCCTCTTTTGGCATAGCTTGAGTGAATTTTTCTTTTTTATTCTTCTTATCCTCCTTCTTCCAATTTTTCTTCCATGAAGTAGAAGAAGACTAAGACTGTCACGTCCCATAGGGTACTCTAAACGTAACAGTCCGCCGCATGCTATAAAAGACTTAGGAATTACTACCACAATCATTCCATAGTCTCGTACAAATGCAAGGCGTACCTTTACGACAATAGAATGCATAGACTAATAGAGATAAATAGTTTAATTTGACGTACGATGGCATCAAAATATAAACCATGAGTCCACATAATTAATTACAAAAGTTCTAGGGGCATTCCTCCTTAAAAGAATATTAAGTTTAAACGTAGTCTTTTACGATCATCCAATAACTATTAGGGTTTCCTATTGAAATCTATACAAAATGGAACACAACTTCTAACAAAAACTCCTAATTCATGTACCTGCTTGGTAAGATGCCTCGACCTTAGCCATATATATGAGAACTGCAATAAGAAGAAGCTATGGGGGCGTAAGCTGCATTAGCTTAGTGAGTGAATACTTCCGTAAAGATATTTATAACTAAACATTCAATCAAGTTATTTATTCAACCATATAGAATGCATCAACCACATAAACAAACATGATATATGATCAATCGGAAATCATATGTGAATAAATTTACGCCCTCCATTCGGGATTAGCAGAGTAACGAATACGCGGTACTACCATTCAAATAATGTGTCATTTATGGATCACGGATAATCAACTTATATCGTTTATGGATCACAATCAACCAACTTTTAGCCATTTAAGGATCACGGGTAACTAATATATGCTAATGCTCCATTCCCATCGTGAAGTGATTATGTACATATTAATTTATTAATTCGAATAATTGTTAATATAAATTTTTAGGTAATTAACCAATTTCACAGACAATCAATCTATAATATCTTAAACAAGCATAAGTTAATCACCTAGTTCCGATTTCTTAACATAATTTCTCAACTCATCAACAAGCATACATAATACCCCATAATTCTCATCATGCAATTCCATTTTATCTTTTGTCTCATAATCTAGTGCAACTAATTGCTACAAACACAATCAAGAAATGAACTTAGGAAGTAATA
Source organism: Combretum micranthum (assembly GCA_024138025.1). Taxonomy (NCBI): domain Eukaryota; kingdom Viridiplantae; phylum Streptophyta; class Magnoliopsida; order Myrtales; family Combretaceae; genus Combretum; species Combretum micranthum. Next base: position 17,115 of record JAMXBD010000197.1, on the reverse strand, counting down.
CTCACTCGGCCATAGGTCACCAGTCTCTTAGTAATAATAATCTAGTGGTAATGAATCCTCAGGATCCAAGTCACCTAAACAAAAGAAATATCTAAATGAGTATTTCAATTCATATCTAATCCATTTTATTTCATAAAAACTATTAGGTTCGTAATTCTTGTCATTAATGGAAATTCCAACTTAAAACAGCCATAACTTGGTCATTTTAACTCGGAATTTCGCAAATTATATACCAATTCCTATCTATTTCGAAAGATATATCTAATTCCAATATAATATCTCAATTTTGAAAAAATTTTAAGTCTCAAAAAGTTCAAAACAGTTCTGTTCGGTAGTTGAACATCCATTTTCGAATTGCTTTTGTGAAGAAATATGATGTTTCTATTATCCATGCCAAATATGCATGCAATATTAACATGTTTCTATCATGAATGGTATGTTATGAACTTCCTATTTGTATGTTCTTGATGATATTCTATCAAGGAACATTTTTAGAAAGCTTCTACTCTTTAAGATGCCATGAATACCTAACTTAGCAAAACTAATTTTGTATTATTCACAAATCACACTTGTTTTAGAGAAATTCCTTAATAAAATTTATTTATTCTCGCTAAAATTAAGTCTTTACCATATCTATTCCATAAGGTCTTCATTTTTCAACAAAAATCCTCACTTTTCACTTGTAAACAAGTATTTGAATATTGGCTATTCCTAGATCCGAATTTTGTAGAAATGGTTCTTAACTGATTTCTTTAAGAAAAACTCATTTTATACTTTAAAAATTAAGGCTCCACTAATCCTATCCCCTAAGGACTTTATTTTCTTAATAAAACTTCCATTTTTTGTTTGAAAAATAGGTGTTTACACACCATCTTTTCTTAGATATGAATTTCATGTTACTAATTTATGATCCAAATTTTCTATCTTGTACATACTTCTTTTTTTTACAAGCTTTTCTTAGTAGATCTACCATTAACTTATAAAAATCATCTCCTATTAATACCTATTCCATAAGCCCTTCATTTTTCACATAAAATTCATGTTTTGGAGTTGAAAAATAGGTTTTCAAAATACAACTTTTCTTCCGTCCGAATTTACAAAAGTCTATTTTGATGAAACAAAATTTGTTCTTGAGCTTTTGGGCTCATCTTCATAAATATCCTAACTTTTAGAAATAACAAAACATTCATTTACATAAGACAAAAATCTTTATGGCATTTATTCATCTTAAACATAATAAATGCATGAGATCTCCAATATCATATAAAAGAATAGATGTTTAGAAGCTAGATCTAAGTGTAATGATCATGTTAGATGCATGAAATGAAGTATACTACTATGATAATAATGTAGTAGCAAGATTCCTACATGAAATCATCACTATATGAACAAACATTATGATCATGTTAAAAATATGAGCCTTAAACATAAGATCCACAACTTGTGATGATTATGATCATCATGTTCTAGTGGTTTCATGTCCCTAGCATGAAGCTCATGGGGACTTTTATGAATCCACACATGAATGATCTTGCCATTACATGTTTTTTTGGTGGTAAAGTTTAGATTATACCTATTTAGCTTTGTAAAACAAGATGAGTTGAAAAAAAATGTGTGTGAGTATGTATGGGGAAGGGGGACTCATGGCAAGGAGAGTGAAAGAGAGAGGGAGTTTACGAAATTTTCGAAAAGTGAAATGAAGAAAGAGAAAGGAAAGACATAAAATAGATTATATAGGGAATTGAATTAGGGTTTGTGTGATTAAAATGAAGAAACAAAAATAAAACAATTGAGGGCACAAATGGGGGATTCATGCTGGCCATGGAGAGGGAGAGGGAGAGGGAGAGAAAATGAGTTTTGTAATTTTTCAAATTTAATTTATGTACTAAAGTGTGTTGAAAAGGTAAATGTAAGGAATATGATGTAATGAGGTAAGATTAGACTGTAAGGATGTAAGAGTAGGGGTATGGCTTGTGAGTGTGAGCAAGGTATGGGCTTATACTTGTGAATAGTAATAAATAGTAAATTAGGGTCTGTTTGGATTGTCTGTTTTTCATCTGTATCTGTATCTTTTTTAAAATGATATGTGTAAAATATATCCGATTTGCATCTAAATTTTATTTATATTTGTTCTATTTGATCTTTTGATGAGAACTGTCAACTTTTTTTTACGTATATCTATTTCTTGATAAATAATTTGTTAGAAAAAAGTTTGAAAAAGTATCTGTATCTGCCGGAAAAAAGCCAAAACAAACAGACCCTAAGTTACCAGATAGTAAAGAAAATACGATAAAAGGCTATAACTATAATTTTTATAAACCGAAAAATTATAATAAATATATTTTTGAACTCCTTATTAAATTTTGGTTTTAAAGAGTATTTTGAAATATTTTTCTAATTTCGAGTCTTGAGGCTCGATTTTCTGGAATGGATATCGGTCGGGTTCGAAACAGATAATTTCCCGAAAACTGATCTTTTTATGTTTCGATATATTCTTTAGAACTATAACCTATATTAACGTGCTCTCAAAAGTTCTATGATTTTATTCTCGGTGAAGCCGCACTTAGGGTTTCTAGGTTTCTTTTTAACCCTAGCTATTCCACTTTAGGGTTTTGGTTTGCGATTTGGTTCTCGAAGTCAAGCTTGGCTTGCAAAGATAGCCGGGGCTTACAAAGACCCTTTATAATTATATTTTTCTTTCCTATTGAGCTACCTCTCAAATTTTAATGCCATTTGATACATGTTTTCCAATTCCATATAATGTTGAAGTTCGACCTTGTTTGCAATATTTCTATTTAACCCATTCAATAATCTTGCCATAGTGGCTTCATCATCTCTTTCAAATCAATCTTCATCATGAGTGTTTCCATTTCCATATAGTGCTCTTCTACACTTCTACTTCCTTGAGTAAGTTTTTGTAACATTGATGCAATCCTCTATAATAATGTGAAGAACAAACCTCTTTCTCATGATTTGCTTCAGCTCTCTCCAAGCGTTAATTGGATCCTCTTGATTTCTTCTTCTATTAAGTGTAAGCTGATTCCACTAGATGTTGGCATATCTACTGAATTGCACCATAGTCAATTTGACATTTTTCTCTTCTAAATAATTATGATACACAAAAAAAAAAAAACAGGTCAATCTTACGTTCCCACTCCAGATAAGCAGCTGGATCATTGTGTCCCTAAAAAGGACGAATCTTGAATTTTATAGAATTCAAGTTAGTGTAAATTTTCTTACCTCCTCTACTAGTTCTTTCTCTTAAACTGCTCTTGCCTCTAGTCTTAGCAGGCATTTTGTAGTCCCGTTTGTCATCAAAATCAAGCTCTCCCTTTGATTTTTGTTGTTCCATGTGCTCTATTTGCACAATCAATCCTTGCAATATTTCAAACATTCAAGCCATATCCTTTTGTACATAACTACTATCATCTCCTTCCTTCCTTGATGAGCTTGACTACGTATGATGTTAGAAATACCAAACAAATAATAGAAAGGAAAAAAAAACCTCGCTTCACTCCCTACGTATATCATTGCAAAAAATATAACACTCAATACTCGTATTTCACATAAAATACACTTACCATCTCATCTCTTGATCCTTCATCTTACAGTTCTGTATCGAACTTGGATCTCAATTCTTGAATTTTCCTTCCTGTATCGTTCCTCACAACACCTTAATCCTTGGTAAGTGTCTAACAGAATCAAAAACTCCAATCAAACAACAGATATGAATCCAAATTCACTGGTGATTCTTTTGCTACAAACAATTCCTTCAATAATAACAATTTTTTTCACTTGTTTTTCTTTTTATTTTCTACTTTTAGTATTCTTTCCTTTTTGTTCTTTTTTTTTAATATCCAAATTTTCTTTTTTCTCACAAGAACCTTAATAGTAAAATCCACAGCAAAAGAAAGTAAAAAGAAGATGTGAACAAACCGATTTAAGGTTTGGATGTACCGTATTTGATTCAAACTAAATTGGAGCGAGTCTTAGAAAACCTAGAGCTCTAATATCAATCTAATGTGTGCTTGGCACAAATCTTGAACTTCCCAGACTTTAAGAATCAAAATGCAGACCTTGACCCAATGAAATATTCATAATCAGATCTGAAATTCCATGAACCTTTATATAATTTGGTGGAATTGACCTTGACCCTATGGTTGAGTAGTCCACAGAATCTTGATATGGAGATCGCGATCCTATTGGAAATACCAACCAAGAATCTTGGTATAATCGAAGAACTCAACAAGAAATCAAATTCTTGAAGAAAGTCACAAGTTCTCAAAAGAACTCAAAAAGAAGGAATTCTTTTAATATTGATTTCAATAAAAATGTAATATGTCTTTTACAAATAAACACTTAGGGTTATAAGTAATAGAACAAAGGAAACTCAAAAGTCACAAATAAAATCAAGTCTTTTCAGACATAAAGGCTAGCAGCCTTTACAAGATACACTAGCAGCCTTGCAAGTAGCTTTAAAAAATTATCTACGATCACTTTCAACGCCGGCTAAAGGCCGGCGGCCTACTTCTCAATGCTAGTGGCATACTTAGATAGCTGGTGGTGTAAACAGGCGAGGCACAGATCTCTGTTGTTGGCATTTGAAGATGAATCAAGGCTAGCTATCTTTATTCGAAGGCCAATGACTTTTAATGAGTAAGTCGGCGGCTTTAGTGGCCGACCTTGGTCTAATTCAATTTGTTGCATTACGCTCTTTTTGAGTTATACAAACCAATGTAAATGTTTTTATTTCCAATTTCAAGCCAATGTTGGTGAACTTTGAATAATCTTCAATGAACTTTTGCACAAATCCTCGGTACTCTTCTCGAAACTTCTTGGCTCTATTCTGTGTAATCATTCCTTCAGGAACTCGGATTTGTTGAAGCCAACTTGGTACAATTGTATCTTCATCAACTTCTTTTTTCCTTTAAAAAGAAAAAGACATTGCTTTTTAAAATTAATTCATCTATGTTTAGTTTTTTAAACAAACTTATTATTTGTGTTTTTCATTATGCAATTATCAAAGTACTTTATATGCTAGTAGTATATTTCACAAGGGCCCCTTAAGCTCAATCTAGGTTAATTAACCTACTAGTTGGTCCAATGGCTACACTATCAACCCTATTAGACATACTCGGCTTTTCCTAACTTTATCGGTCACATGCACCATGCTCGATCAAACAAATAACACTCAATCAGACTTTTTTGTTAGCTATCCTAACATCTATACCACATTACCCCAATTTCATACATTCTCGAAACATGACTTAGTGGCCACTTGATCATTTTACATGAAAACTCCATGATTTCTACTATCTTCATGAACAGGTAACCATCATACAAAATAGTCTATAAATACTCATCTAGATGTCCTCCAATAATAAATCTACTAGCCTTTCCACATTACTCTATTATTTTATTTAGTCTCTCGTATACCCTACTAACTTAACCATCATAGTGGACATTATTTTTCTTAATAAATGGTATTAGAGCTGAAATTTGGAAAAAAAAATGTTTCTTATCTTACAAGCATGGAGTGATCATCGGGTATAATGATTAAAAAAACTCTTTAAATTATTTAATTTAGAAGTCAATGATTTGTATGTGCATTTAGGCAATGACAAGATGAAGCTAAAAGATAAATTGAATGAAGATTGGATGATTATGCATAGAAAAATTGTTAGTTATATTTGACAACGAGTTGATCATAGTATATTATCGTGCTGCTTAGGAAATCAAAGCTAGTGCTCTATGGAAGAAATTAAAGTACATGTATGATAGACAGACTGCCTTGAATAAAACCTCCTTAAGTAGGAGAGTAGTGAATGTGAAGCGTAAGGATGTATCTAATATGATATAACACTTGAATGATTTCTAAGGTCTAGTAATTATCTGCTATGAAATTCATGTTTGATAATGAGATTAAACGATATCATTATTGCATTCACTACTTGATAGTTGGGAAACACTTATGGTATCAATTAGTAATTTTGCTCTAAAAAGAAAGCTCGCCATTACAATGGTGAAAGACAACTTGATGAATGAAGAAGTTATAATTAAAAAACTTGGTACAAGTTGGAAGACTCAAACATTGGTTAGTAATAGACACAAAGGACATGGTAAAAGTAAGACCAAAGGCTCATTAAGGGTAGATCTATATCAAGAACAAGAAATCTTAAATGCTATCATTATGACACGTTAGGGCATTTAAAAAGAGAATGTAACATTTAGAGAAGAGAGCAAATTAAAGGTAAAGGTGATGAAAAAGGTAAAGAGACAATTGCTAAAACAGTTGATGATAAAGTTGTTTTTGCATGGGATGATAATTGTGTTTGTTGCAAACACGACTACTATAACAGCAAATGATGAAGTTGTTGTTGCATGGGATGATAATTGTATTTGTTGCATGGGATGATGGTTGTGTTTGTCTTGTATGTCATGATAGTAATTAGATCATAGAATTCGATGTCTTTTTTAATAAGACAACACATGACAAATTATTTTCAACCTACCCTATTTATGATTATGCTAATGTTAGAATGGGAAACAATTGTACATCTAAAATTGCTAGCATTAGAAATATTATCTTGAAGACTAACACTAGCTGCAATCTCATTCTAAAAGATGTTAGACATGTTTCAAATTTTCGCCCAAATCTTGTATTTGCAAGACAAGTAAATGTTCAAGAATATAATAATTAATTTGATGAAGTAAATGGAAGCTCACCAATGGTTTTCTAGTAGTAGCTAAAGGGATTAAGGACAATACTCTTTACTTAATTTCTATAAAATAAAATAAGGAAGATGTAAACATGGTTAGCAATTCTTCACTAAAGCTTTGGCACAAGCAGTATAGTCACGCTAGCAAAAAGATGACTTTAAATACTCCAAAAAGCAACTTTTGTCTTATGTGAAAGGTATGTTTTTGAAAAGTTGCATTGATTGTCTTGCTAGAAAACAATATAGAAATCTAACTACTAAGAAATCTCATGTACTTGACCTAAGGCATGAAAATGTGTGCTATATGAAAGATAAATCATTTGGTAATGCTATTTATTTTGTAACTTTTATAGATGATCACTCTAAAAAGTTGTTGACTTTTATAGTGAAATCTAAAGATCAAGTTATTGATGTGTTTAAGTGATTTCATTATAGAATTGAAAGAGAAATAGGGAGATAGTTGAATTGTGTTCGAGTAGTTAATGATGGGGAATACAAAGTTTCTTTTAAAGGATATTCTAGAGTCCATGGAATTAAACTTGATAAGATAATTCCAATGACCCTATAGCAAAACGGTATTCTATTTGGATTGTCTGATTTGCATATATATATTTATATTTGCATCTTATTTGTATCTGATCTGTATCCAATCTGTTTGATCTATTTATGAGTAAAAAGTGTCCATTTTTTATCTATATTTGTTTCTTGACAAATAGTTTGTCTAAAAACAACAAAAATAAGATGTTAAAATAATCAAAATAAGATGAACCAAGCATACTCTAAATTGTACTACTATAGAGAGAGTAAAGTACATGTTGTCTCATGCCAAGTTATCTAGATCATTATGGGATGAAGCAATGAAGACAACAATCAATTTGATCAATTTATCCCCTCTTATGGTTCGAACGGTGATATCTGAAAGAGAGTATAGGCAATTGAAAATATGAGAATATAGAGTTAAAGAAGTGTATTGTAAAGATAACATCCGATCAAATTTAGCTTCAAATTTATTTACCCAAAATGAATCATAAGTGTGATTTAATTATGAGGTATCAAAGTTTTTTTTTTTTTTTTTTATTGCATGGTGGCTAGTGTTATGTAATTGATTTCACCATTTTATTGTATTTAACTTTCGTATACCTAGTATTAATAGATAAATGTTCATATATACTTTAAAAGTTTGATTTTACTAATTATAAAATTTTCTAATTAATATCCTTTTATTTCTTTTATTGACAAACGACAATTTTTTTCCTGATGTAAATTGAATGTTATTTTTAATATATTTTAACATATACAACTATGATATAATTTTACAATTATATGCTTAATCTTTTTAGACTATTTATACATTATTTGTAATTATTAAATCACGAGTCATATATATAACTTATTTCAGTAATGTTTTTCATTTGTAAATTTATATTTTACAACTATAACTAATTTTTGCATATGGATCGCCTGTACACATTTGCCAGTATATAATAATCATGATATATTTACGTAAATTATTACAATCATTGTGCTTATGGACTCATAGTTGGAAATGGCATGAGCATTATTAATTTTCAAAAAATTATATAACGGTATGTTATATGTGGTAATTTATATAGCTATTTCTAGTTTCATAAAATGTTATAAAATTAAAAAAAAAATTATAATTCTTTAACTTTTGAAAATACAATATTATCGGTTAAGGCCTTGCTGAATGCATATGTTTCATTTTAGAATATATTTATGTTAATGTAAGTAACATATTTACGTAAAAGATGATCATTAGTTAATTAATATGTTGATACTATATTCATATGTGGGCACTTATTATTTAGTTATATAAATATATATTGTAATTTATAACTGATGGTTATATAAAATATTATAATGTTTAAAAGAAATCACAATTATACGAATACCTGCATTAAGAGTCTCATCATTGTATATAAAAGTTCCAATTGCTTTACAAATATCATTAATTACATAAAGACGTCTTTTAGGTGATGAAAAATGTAAAGTTAAAAAAAATAATATGGTATGTTACATGAAAGGTATTAATGTTTAGGTAAAAGTTCATTTAAGATATTAATGTTTTGATTGGTTAAAAAAAGGAATCAACCTTTGGAGGATAAATTCATTTAAAGTTTCAAAAAAAAGTCTAATAAGGTGTTAATAATGGATCATAAATAAAAATTAATTGAAAACTATAGAGGGCTAAATTTGGATTCTAGGTATTAAAGCTAAGAAACGACTTAGGTTTGTCTTTTTAGGCTAAGTGACAACGCTTAAAGAGTCCATGAAATTGGGATGGTTAGAGAAGATTTGACATGATAAACTAAGAACAAGGACCGATCATTCTGCTCTCAACCTTTTTCAAGGAGTTCATGCACTTAAAGAAGGCTTTCTATGGCCAAGGAGCCTATGGAGATATTCATCATTATGATAATTCATCTCACCCATTGATAGAGAATACAATTCGACATAAGTCATTAAGAGCCAAGCTCTATAAATACCTAGAGTTCTTCCTCATTTAGTAGATCCAAAAATTGATAGAAATGTTGTCATGCTTTTAGAATACTCTCACAATAAATCAAACAGAACTCAGAGCAATGAACACACTACCTCTTTTCTAGAATAATAAGGTTGATGTTGCATAGCTTCTCCACCTATCAATAGCACATTCAAGCTCCTAAGATTGTCTACTCCTCGTCTCTACCTTATCACTCTTAGTCATTTCTTGCGTATGCTTCCATGTCAATCCTCTTAGGTTACATGTAGCACGAGACGCACTCTACATGAACATAGCCATTGTGATCAGATCCACTCTACTACAAAAACTAGTCTATATAATGATACATCATTTGATTCACTTTATAAAACATTTATTCACCTTTTTAATCACTCAAAACTTTGATATCTTAAGTGAACTTACTCCCAAATGTTAATATCTTCTAGTATAATTTGACCTAAAATAATACAAAGTACTACCGATGAAAAGATATGAGTGATAATGCCTTATAAACAGTCTTAATAAAAGAGAAGTAAATAGTTGTGTTATATTGCTAAAGGTTGCAAATATTAAAAAACTACGTAAGTAATGACCAAAAGTAAGAGAACTTCGACTATCATAATCACCGGCTTGTCTTACCCATTATTTTAATGGTTTGATTATAGCTTGATATATTTATGTATTTATCTATCAATTTGTGTGTGTGTGTTTATGAACCATCATGTAACTTATAGGATTGGTCCTATAAAAAACAAATTAAGGCTCTAGTATTTAGGTAAAAATAAAGATAGAATAAATAAAAAGTATGGCTGATGAAAAGATATGAGTGGTATTGCCTTATAAATAGTCTTTAATTAGGAAGAAGGGAATAGTTGTGTTCTATTTCTAAATATTGCAATTATTAAAAAATTACATAAGTAATGATAAAAAGTAAGAGAACTTCTATGTCACGATCATCAGATTATCTTAACTGTTATTTTACTAGTGAAATAAATTATACAATTTAATATAGTAATTATTTTAAATGGTTCAATTATAGTTTGATATATTATCTAGTTATCTATCAATATATATATATATATATATGAGCCATTTGGTAACTTATAGGATCGATCCCATGAAAAACAAATAAGGCTATGGTATTTCAGCAAAATAAAGATTGAATAAATATTATTAAACAAAATCTATAACTAAAAAGGTGTAATAGTAAAAAAAATGATAATACTGAAAAATGCACAATAGGAAAATAACTTCCAAAATTATATAGTACTAATTAGAACCCTACACAATACATAGACTTCTACAGAACATTTATAAATGTATAATATATATCTATTATTATTGTAAAGAGAATAACAGTTATTCGACTTCAAAAGTTTTAAACTATAGTGTAAGTATTATTTTCAACTATATTCTCTCTCCGTCCATTCCCTCCCTTCACTTTCTCAAATTTTGCTTTATCTTCTTCACTTTTTCCTCTCTCTTCATGTCATTTTCGTGCATACTCTAGTCGTCATTTCAATTTCACATCTTCCCTCTATCCACTATTATTTAATTTGTTCTTGTTTATACCTAATCGATAAAGGTAGTGATTTCATTTAGTAACTTCGTGTCACGCCCCAAAGAGTATCCTAAATGTAACAGTTCGCCACACTTAATATTAAAACTTAGTATGACAACGTTAGTCATTCTCATAAGCTTTAATATTAGATGTAAGGTGTGCTCTCATAATTTTAAAGGACCGTTATTTGAAATATGAAGGTTAAGAAGATATAATAACAAATTAAGAAAGGGAAATCATAATATTCATTCATTCATCAATAATGTCTTACAAGTCTTAGGGGCATTCCCCTATCAAAAAATAAACTATAGTTTATTACAAGAAATTTTCTCATGAAGTCTACATCTAAACTAATGCTAAACTTTATCTAAAATTCCTTAACCAAAAGGGAAATACCTAACTGCAAGGTCCTTGTGGCTTCAAATACAAATAGCTAAACTGTAAAAAATATATATAGGGATATAAGCTAACAGGCTTAATGATAATTATTTCCATAAGTAAATATTTAAGTAGCAATATTCAAGCAAGTTATTTAAGCAGTTAAGTGATATGCAACATACACGCGAGCAAGCAAGGCATATAGTTTTCTAGGAACTATATGTTGAATGGATTTACACGCTCCATTCGAGATTTGGTAATAAGTAATCTCAAAACGAGTCGTCTTTATTTAAGTTATAATTTCGGTCATTACTACTAAGCATATTAAGTTTACTCGTGTTGAGTCATGCTTTCGAATTACCGGAAAGCATTATTTTAATTCCATGTCGCCAAGCAATCACTTTCGATTATTGTCGCCAAGTGTTGCTTTCGACCGTGTTATTATCATTTTCATCTAAGAATAATAACCCCATGCAATGTGACTTATTACGTGGTATGTATGAATCAATTTATTTAAGATATCATAGCATCATTATTGTCAATTTTAAAGTGATCATAGAATTTTAGACATACCAAATTCTATACTAAGACAAGCAATTCTTTACAATCAATTCTCACATCGATATTCTTAGTGTTCTTTCATACAACTTTACATACATATTATTTTATCTTTCCTTAATTCTAATGCATCTATACTACAAGCACAATCAAGTACACAATTTAAGAAAATAAACTCACGTTGCCATGGCAATACTTCTTCTAAATGGATGAGTTGGTTGAACAATTCACTTAGTCAAAATAGTCCTCGGGATACGGGTATTCCTCTTCGAGATCACCTAGTCAAGAAAAATACCCATAATAATTATTTCTTGATAACTCTCTTGAAATTTGTCAAAACTATGACATAAGAACGTCAAAATTCATGTAGAAAACAATTCCAACTTAAAATGGCTATAACTTGGTCATTTTAACTCAGAATTGCTCATATAATACGACGTTTTCTACTTATTCGAAAAGATCTACCCATATCTAAAACTATTTTCATCAAAATAGGTCATTGAAGCTCTAGAACGATGGCAATCTGATTCACCATGAAATTTCCTATCCCAAAAGCAATTAATTCAATCATCAAATCATCCAAAAATTGCTTTAATAAATACTTAGTTATCTATATAGTTGAGAAATTCCTCTTTATAGATATATAGCTCATATTTCATACATGGTCAAGTATTGGTTGTCCAACCAAAATTCTTTAGTAAAAACAATGTTAGTTAGAAGTTTAGAAAACCATAGTTTACAATAAATCCCTTTTATAAATTCTTTAAAAATGAATATTTTGATTCTTTTGTTTTCAAAGAATATTTTATGTTTATCTTATTATTTTCCTTGATGACTTTTCCATAAAAAAATAAATTTCTCTATTTTTCCTTTTTGAAACTTTTAATATTAGTGTCACTTTTCCTATTAGTTTTCTATGTATTTCCTTTGACTATTATTTTGAACTTTTTAAATCTTAGTTTGAAAACTTATATTTCCCTCTTATATTATGTTTTTAGGGAAAACATTTTCATAACAAGGAATGATCTTCCTTATTTTTAGAAAACAACTCTATTACTTCTAAAGTTATGGTTTTAGAAAAAGCCTTTCAAAATAATGATATTTCCAAAATTATAATGAGTTCTTCCTAAGGCTGGGAGAAAAATGGATTTCTTTTTATAAATTTAGAAACTCTAGATTTCTTTTTAGAACTCTCATTTGGTGATAAAAACCTCTTTTGTGAAAAGTATAGATCGAACTTTTTGGTTTAGACAACAACTTTTATTTGCATGAATATAAGAATAATAACAAGCAACAATTATAACAACAAAATAATATAAGTCAAGTATTGAGAGTCTTAACTTTGAATCAAGGCTCTCAAACTAAGAAATGGACTAATCCCAAAAAGAAAAGAAAATTGTTTTGACTTGATGAGGACAAGTCTAGGATTAGAAAGACTAGTCTTAAAATAGTATGATAGTAAATAAATTGCATTGCATGAAAATAAATAAATAACAAGTGAGCATATATGCTCTAAGAAATATATATATATATATATATATATAAATGTATTTAATTAGATATAGTTAAGAAGTTAGCATAATAGTAACAATAATATGAGTAAAATATAATAACAACATAAAAGTATAGAAATGGATTTTCATGAACAAGAACAATACATGAACATAGTGTAGCTTTCATAACAATAAGTTTAAAAAACTCACACCATGATCATGTAAAGTTACATGACATGGTAGTAGAGATATGGAAAGAAGTTTTACCTAAAGAGATGATAGAGTAGTATGTGTGAATGGGTTTTGTATACGTAAAAGAAGAAAGTTTAGAAGTATCTTGGGAGAGTTTTGGAAAGAGTATTTAGAAAGAGTTTTGAGAGGAGAATTTTGGAGAGTCTTGGTAGTGAGTTTGTGGGTAGATAAAGTGTGAAAGAAATAAAAGAATAGGGGGGTATTTATAGAAAAATGAGGAGAGGTTTTGAGTGATTTAAATAAATTAAAATTGAAAGAAAATAAACAAAGAAAAGGGGGAGGGGGGGCGCCAGCCATAGGTATAAAGAGAGGGAGATATTTGATTTTTTTGTATTTTGTGTATTAAAAGTAACAATATATAAGGTAAATGTGATATAAAGTTATGGGAAAGGTAAAAAATAAGGAAAATAGGTAAGTAGAGTGTAAGAATAGGTGGTAAAAAAAGTAGAGATAGATGAATAGTATAGAATAGTGTAAATAAAGTAGATATGACTAATAAAATACCGGTAGTAAGAAAATACACGTATAAATGCGATGTCTGATATTTTAGTTACTGAAAAAATTATAAAATTGATGTTTTTTAAAAACCTTATATTTTTACTAGTCCAACGCATATCCGGAATTTTTTTACTATTCCGAGTCTCATGACACGTTTTTCGAAAACTATATCCGTTCGGGTTCAAAACAAATTGCGATTTGGCTACTTGATCCTTTTAAGCTTTCTTATGTTATAACACACTAATCTCTTACTTACTCTCTTAGAGTTATGAACACGGGATTATCGGATTTAAATTGTTACGTCTAACTAGAATTTTATTGATTTTAGGGTTTCTAGTTGATCTTCTAATTAGGGTTTGAGCTTAACCGATCATAAAACTTTGGGTTTACACTTTGTATATCATAAATAATATCATATAATTTTATTTTATTTTTGCACAAACAACGTCAACACAAATATTCTATTTGCTAATATGTTTTATTCAACTCCAAAATTTTGAATTATACTTTACTTTGTTTTCGATTATTTTCTCTTATCTTTATCCCTCTCAATTTCCTCTCTTCACTTCCTAAACTACCCTCTCAATTTCACATCTCTTCCTCTCTCCATCACATTTAATTTTTCTTCTTTTATATTCAATCCACAAAGATGTAGGTTCATTCAATAACTTTGCATATCATAAATAATATTGTACAATTTTATTTATTTTTGTCGACGTAACATAGATACACTTTCTGCTTAGTTATACTTTATGCAACTATGAAAGGTCGTATTCCTTTCAGTTATGATAATTTAACATTTATGCCAAGAGTTTATCGTTGGCATTTAGTTATAAAAATCAAATTTTTTGTTTGATAGTATTATATATGTTATGTAAGTTTCTTGAGTATTGAAAAAACATTAATGATATAAATAATAAAATGTATTATTAATAAAATAAATACAAATAATAAAAACCTTTGAAGAAAATAAAAAAATCATAGTGCAGAAAATTTTTTGAAATTATATATTTTAATCAATTAATATTAAAAGAATACCGATTTATTAGTGTCAAAACATTATACATCAAGCTATAACAATTACTCTCCTATCTTGTTCTCTTTCATCTCTACTTTTTCTTTTGAATTTTTTTTCTCTCAAATTAATATTAAATGAATTATGGTTTATGGTGTCAAAAAATTAATATACTTAAGGAATACTAATTTATTGGTGTCAAAAAATATACATCAAGCTATAATAATTACTCTCTTATCTTTTTCTCTTTCATCTTTGCTTTCTCTTTTGAATTTTTATTTTCTCTAAAATTAATATTAAAGGAATATTGGTTTATTGGTGTCGAAAAAATACACACCAAGCTATAATAGTTACTGTCCTTATTTTTCTTTTTCATCTTTACTTTCTCTTTTGAATTTTCGTTTTCCCTAAAGATAACTGTTCTCCTCTTTTTCTCCCTCATCTCTACTTTCTCTTTTTGAATTTTTATTTTCTCCTAAGATAATTGTTCCTCCCTTTTTTTCCCATAGACACAGTATGAGTGCATCATATACCTAGAGATGCAACCGGATCGATCATTAATGGGTTTCCAACTTGTTCAATCGGGTAAAAACCCTATAGGGTTGAACCCTATAAGGTAAAGAGTTGGGTTTGGACATAGATAAAAAACTTTTTATAGTATTAGAGTGGGGTTTTGGATACTACTAAAACCCGATGGACCCCACCCAACCCATTAATCCTAGTACAAAAGAAATTTGTAATGTAAATACATTTACTAAATATAAACATAATAACAGGCTAAATTTAAAAACAGGTTGGTAAAAAGAAGGTGAACTACTATATTATTAGACTATTATTTTACTTACTTAAGTCTATTGAATTTATTGAAAAAAAAACAATAAATAAGGCAGGTTCGGTTTGATAATTAGCAGATGATCGGTGGGTAGTCGGGTTGATAGTTAGGCAGGTAATCGAGCTAGTCCAGGCGGGTGGTGGGTTGTAAAGTAAACCCTGTAAACAGGTCTGTATATAGAAGAAAAACAATTATAGGGTTATAGGATCAAGTTTTGATATACTCAATAGTGTAATGGTAGTTCACGCTTGAGGTTGGGTTCATATGACCACCCGAAACCTGACTTGATTGCATCCTTACATATATTAGTATAATAAATAATGAATTATTATAATAAACATATATATTATAGTTATAACTGAGCGGTTATTGATTTTCTTTCTTTTAATAAGTCTCGAGTGTTGAAAATCAAGGTTAAAGTCATGTGATTTTTCATTAACACAAACTGACACAAAAAGGTAATAGCCGAAAGTTTCAGTATAAAATGTTAATATCTAATGGAAAGTAACAAAAAATATAATATTGAAAAGTTATAGAATTGAAAATCAAGGCTAAACACATGTGATTTTTCATATAATATATAAACCACAAAGTAAAAAAAAAAAATACTAAAAAATGTATATAAAAAATAACATTCAATAAAATGTAATAAATTGTAATATTGAAAAGGTAATAACAAAATGTGTAAAAAGGGGAAAACAAGTGCCCAATACATAGGAACAATAGCAACACAAAATATTGAGAAGGTGTAATATAAAAAAAAAAAAAAAAAAACGTATGAGAAAAAAAAATCAAAAGTCATGTAGTATAATTAATATAGCAGATTAATCCACTTAAAATGGAGTGGAAACTGGAAAGAAAGAAACACTGATATCGTGTGCCCGTTTTGCTTTAAACCAGTGAAAGGTTTCCAGTTTCTACCGACACGTCTGGAAAACATAACATGGGCACAAATCGGCATGGTTCTGATATTGAAAAGGACAATGTCGTCATTCGACAGGTATTTACAGACAAAACAATAAAAAAGCTGTGGGTGTGGGCAACAAAATCGCGTTGTCAATTCAGAGCAAAATCAAGTTTTTTAGTTTTCCTTCCATTATATATATTGATGGACCGCAAACAACTAATGCGCTTTTAAATGCCTCCCTCTTTATTATATTAATGCGTGTAATTGTAAAACTATTTTTAATGCAGCCAGTGTTGGAGTTGGAGAGTTGGAGCTCTACCAGGGTACAGGCACAGGACCCAACTGTTTTCAAGGCAGTCAAATTAAATTAAAAAGCTCTTATATAATTATTTATTCTAT